>OX384038.1:20848539-22246039 GCA_947534325.1 Agonum fuliginosum
AAAACGATGTTGCAGAAACTGTCACTAGGTGGACAAGGAACAATTTAGAATAAAATTTTGAAATTTAAACCGCCAAAAAGCAACTTTAACCACCTACATCATTTTTGAACATTTTTAATATGATGTATTATGTGTGTTTTTTATTTCGGCTAATCTTAATAAATAAATGTATATCTGCTCAAACCATCAACGTCTGTTCTTTTATTCATAGTATTAATTTTGTTATTTATATGGTACATCTCTAGGAAAGTACGTTTTGTGAAATTTTTTTCTACATCTAAAACACTGGCTTGTTCATAAGCAATATTATGTTTGGTGTTGTGCTGATGTTCAGCTAAAGCACTATGTGGTTTTAAACGGCAATCACTTTTATGTGATATAATTCTGCTTTTTAGATGGTTACACGTTTGACCTACATAACATAAATTGCAGTCATTACACGGTATACAATAAACTATGTTAGATTGTAATTGAGTTGATGTTGGTGTTTTTAATTTTGAAAAGACCGATTTGACAGTCGTACAACTTCTATTGGTAATTTTTACTGAATCGTCCATGAGTATTTTTTGAAGTTTCGGTGTTAACTCGAAATGTTGCTGAACAACGAGACAGCGTCCAAACTTATCAGGATATAATTTTCTGGAATTTTGAATTCATTAATGAAATCTGCAAAATCAAACGAATCTTTTATGTAATAGTTGTTATTTTTATCATAAGCCAATGTTAAGGAGTCCGTAAGAAATTGAGCAATTTTACTGTTAGGCGCATCCATGGAGGCTATAATTGGACGTAAGCTTAACGTTGCCTTATGAATTTTCGGTTGTCCGTAATATTTTGGAGCAACACTGCATTATAAATTTTTAAAGTTTTAGCTAATTCTGGATTGATTTTGTTTTTATACTTTAAGTTACTAATAATTTTATTAGCTTTTTGTTAATCAACGCGCAAAACTGGGTATGCCTATCACAATCTGTTCCCAAGTTAAGGTGGAGTGTCAATCACGCGGCTGAAGCGGCTAAAGCCGCGCGGCTGTGGACGCGCGATTATTGGCACGCTGCAGCCGCGCGGCTATAGTGACTTGGTGCGTTTCCAACACGCGGCTGCGACGTGGTATCGTTTGACATTTAATATTTATTAATGAATTAAACAAAACGCTAGATTGTTAACTGCGTCCATTGCATATAAACAGCAGCAAGGTAAGCTGCCGTTTGCAGTGTAGACAAAAAACTAATAATTTTTTTTTAAATATTGTTCAATTTTGACTACTATTTTCTGTATAATCCTTTATGTATATATTCTTATAATGTTTATTCTTCGCATCATATAAACACGGATGTTGTCCAACTATAGTTCGTTAAGGAACGAACCATCCATAATATTATTACGAAGAAACACTCTATATCATTCACTAAATATTATGAATTATGACATAAAAACAACAGCCGCGCCGCGTTGATCGCGCGGCGTCATGTAACCGCTCGAGCCGCAGCCGCCGCATAGGAAACCGGTTACATTGTTTTTAATGTAATCCAGTGACCGGCGCGACGCGGATATAATCGCACGTCTACAGCCACGCGACTTTAGCTGCTTCAGCCGCGTGATTGAAACTCGACCTTTATTAAGGGTGGATCGTCTTAAGAGGATGTATAACTCCGGTTCAAGTTTCAATTCGGACTCCCACTCCTGCAAACTATGCCCCGCGCGGAGGCAGGACTAACTGGACCGATGGTTGCGTTTATTTCGTTATTAAAATAAAGACAGCAGATGTGTGTACAGTCAGTACAGCAAACTAGCGTTCGCTTATCGCTCTTTAGCTGCTCGCTTGCGTTACGGTTATTTTCTATTTTCTATATGAGAGTTGTGCAGTTGTGAATTTTGGCTCTGAGATAATTGATATTATTTTAACTCGCGCAACGGATTACAAGTTAGGGCAGGTGGGTGTAACAAATCCCAATTTAATTTAAATTTGATTAAATATCCGCAACATTTTTTTAATGATATTTTTATTATTATTATTCGTTGATAATTTAGTAAATAAAAAACGATAAATTATTTATTTATTTTATTGAGAAAAAATAAATAGGTATACGTACATTTAATCACTCATTATTAATAACTAATAAAATGAAAATGAAATAAAACTGGGTAACTTCGTACGGGCATTATGGATAAAATTATGGTAATTTAAAATCCTACCTGCCGATGCCGGGTTAAGATCCAAAAAAATATTTATATCATTTATTTCATTCAATTTCTGTTAATATTAACTCCAGCATAGCATAGCATTAAATGATGTATTTTATTTTTATTAATGTAAAGATTTCACACACATTATAATAGATAAAAAATTTCGAGTTTCGAGTTTTTAGTGTATAAGCACGTTTCAAGGACATACGAATTTACTATTTTCATAATGATGTCTGTGTATCTTTGTGTGTGTGTGTGTGTGTGTGTGTGTGTGTGTGTGTGTGTGTGTGTGTGTGTGTGTGTGTGTGTGTGTGTGTGTGTGTGTGTGTGTGTGTGTGTGTGTGTGTGTGTGTGTGTGTGTGTGTGTGTGTGTGTGTGTGTGTGTGTGTGTGTGTGTGTGTGTGTGTGTGTGTGTGTGTGTGTGTGTGTGTGTGTGTGTGTGTGTGTGTGTGTGTGTGTGTGTGTGTGTGTGTGTGTGTGTGTGTGTGTGTGTGTGTGTGTGTGTGTGTGTGTGTGTGTGTGTGTGTGTGTGTGTGTGTGTGTGTGTGTGTGTGTGTGTGTGTGTGTGTGTGTGTGTGTGTGTGTGTGTGTGTGTGTGTGTGTGTGTGTGTGTGTGTGTGTGTGTGTGTGTGTGTGTGTGTGTGTGTGTGTGTGTGTGTGTGTGTGTGTGTGTGTGTGTGTGTGTGTGTGTGTGTGTGTGTGTGTGTGTGTGTGTGTGTGTGTGTGTGTGTGTGTGTGTGTGTGTGTGTGTGTGTGTGTGTGTGTGTGTGTGTGTGTGTGTGTGTGTGTGTGTGTGTGTGTGTGTGTGTGTGTGTGTGTGTGTGTGTGTGTGTGTGTGTGTGTGTGTGTGTGTGTGTGTGTGTGTGTGTGTGTGTGTGTGTGTGTGTGTGTGTGTGTGTGTGTGTGTGTGTGTGTGTGTGTGTGTGTGTGTGTGTGTGTGTGTGTGTGTGTGTGTGTGTGTGTGTGTGTGTGTGTGTGTGTGTGTGTGTGTGTGTGTGTGTGTGTGTGTGTGTGTGTGTGTGTGTGTGTGTGTGTGTGTGTGTGTGTGTGTGTGTGTGTGTGTGTGTGTGTGTGTGTGTGTGTGTGTGTGTGTGTGTGTGTGTGTGTGTGTGTGTGTGTGTGTGTGTGTGTGTGTGTGTGTGTGTGTGTGTGTGTGTGTGTGTGTGTGTGTGTGTGTGTGTGTGTGTGTGTGTGTGTGTGTGTGTGTGTGTGTGTGTGTGTGTGTGTGTGTGTGTGTGTGTGTGTGTGTGTGTGTGTGTGTGTGTGTGTGTGTGTGTGTGTGTGTGTGTGTGTGTGTGTGTGTGTGTGTGTGTGTGTGTGTGTGTGTGTGTGTGTGTGTGTGTGTGTGTGTGTGTGTGTGTGTGTGTGTGTGTGTGTGTGTGTGTGTGTGTGTGTGTGTGTGTGTGTGTGTGTGTGTGTGTGTGTGTGTGTGTGTGTGTGTGTGTGTGTGTGTGTGTGTGTGTGTGTGTGTGTGTGTGTGTGTGTGTGTGTGTGTGTGTGTGTGTGTGTGTGTGTGTGTGTGTGTGTGTGTGTGTGTGTGTGTGTGTGTGTGTGTGTGTGTGTGTGTGTGTGTGTGTGTGTGTGTGTGTGTGTGTGTGTGTGTGTGTGTGTGTGTGTGTGTGTGTGTGTGTGTGTGTGTGTGTGTGTGTGTGTGTGTGTGTGTGTGTGTGTGTGTGTGTGTGTGTGTGTGTGTGTGTGTGTGTGTGTGTGTGTGTGTGTGTGTGTGTGTGTGTGTGTGTGTGTGTGTGTGTGTGTGTGTGTGTGTGTGTGTGTGTGTGTGTGTGTGTGTGTGTGTGTGTGTGTGTGTGTGTGTGTGTGTGTGTGTGTGTGTGTGTGTGTGGTCAAGGGTTGTTAGTCGCATAACTCAAATACGAATTACCCGAAAATTTTGATATTTGGTATTTAACATTTGTATATAAATTGGAAGAGCTCCCTAGATTTTGGTACAAATATCTTCATCGGAAGTGATATTTTTTGAAGATTGAAAAGGTTAATTGTCAAAATTGTATATAAATTTGGAAAAATATAGTATTTATTTGTAATGAGAATAAGAGGAAAAGTTATTTGCAACTTACGTTATAAAAAAATTGTCTTTATCTGGTAGCATTAAAGAACTGCAGTAAAATTTAAAAAATAAATTTATCAAATAAAACGTTGATATCTTGTAATCCATGATCGGTTGATTTTTGTTTCTGCGTAAAAAATATTGACAGGTGAGACGGGTGACAAGTTGGCATACTAGCGCTATATAAGTCCTAAGTAAGATATTAAATGTAGTAATTGAACGGAGGATGGCTTCAATACAGCAGAGTTTTGAGTGAATGAATCTTTTTATTCAGGTGATGCAAATTTCTGTGTTTGAATATTTGAGATTTTTATTTGTATATTTTAAATGGGCACCGGATTGCACGTATACATTTCTGTTTAAAATCTAGATATGGCGGAAGGTTGTGTGATGGCCACGTCAGATTTTTTCTTTGGTGGTTATGGGACATGGGATGTATCAAATGTGGCTTAGGTACACCATTCGAAAGAGGAGACTTTGATCTTTTTAAAACCCAAAGGATTATTGATTTTGGTTCAAATGCAACCGAGTTATCAAGGTTTGAAAATTTGACATTTTTCGTCAAAACAAAGTTTTCCCCTAATTTTTTCCTCGAGTGTGTATATATATATATATATATATATACAGGTGAGTCATCGAAATGCCCGTCATCGATATCTCCCTTATCGTTAAAAATACAGCACAAATTTATTAACAGAATTTTTCGTCTACTCAAGGAGCATAACTTAAAATTATTTTCACATATACAGGGTGTTGCATAACGACTTGGCAATAATTGTTCGTCTTTTTTTAAATGAAACACCCTATATATTTTTATATATTTTGAATTGTATTTTATTTACCTATACGAACATATAAATTTCATTTTAGTTTTCCGCGGCGTTGCCAAGTTATTAAATTTTTTCTCTAAAAAAAGCCGAATACACGTATTGTTTTATAAAGGCGTACTGAAGTTATTTTAATAGTAAAAAAAATCTGCTGTGGCCACCACACGACCTCTCGCCTAATTCTGCTTATTCTACTAATCTAATAAATAGTTTTACTTACATTTTAATAGTTTCATGTTCATGTAATATGTAAACGATAATGTAAACCAATATGCAAGCAAAAGATGTCAACTCCACTGTCACTGTCATAATAATTCAAATTTTATGTAGAAACAAATTTCATATCATGGACAACAAGATACTCGATTTTCAAAAAAATAGAATATTAATTGTACTTTATTTTATTGTTATATACTTCCAGATTCAGCAATTTGTATTTATAATTAATTGTACACATAGATAATCACAATTTCTTTTATTTTTAATTGCAAAAATTGTCATAAATAAATAATGTACCAATATATTTAAGGAAAACTTTTCCAAACTTCTAAAAGTACTACTTCCGGTTTGCGGATTTCTACCAAAATCTTATCCGGTGTTAAGATACTTATTAAAACCTTAAATATGAAATTTGGTTATAAACGGTTTGATACTTTTTAAGTTATCGTGGACGAAAAATCGTCGGTTCATACAAACGCACACACACACACACGCACACACAGACATCATCGTGAAAATAGTAAATTCGTATTCTAGAGACCCTGAAACGTGCTTATCCACCAAAAACTCATACTCGAAAATTTTGACCCATTACAATACCTCTCTTATAGAATATGAGGCGAGAGGTAATTATGAATTTTTTTTTCTGTACAGCTGTAACTATACTCTTTGTTCTGACATAACTTTTTTTAAATGTTATTATACAGGGTGTTCAATACAGAGAATCAAATTTACTCTATTTCAAATGGCCATAACTCGTCATTTTCAAATGGAACACCCTATATTTTATTATTCTGTTGTGTGTATTTTTGCATCTTCTTATGTTATAAAGGGTGTGGTATGCCTAAAAACATTAATTTCGAAATTAATTAAATTAATGTTTTTAGGCATAGGACATCCTTTATAACATAAGAAGATGCAAAAATACACACAACAGAATAATAAAATATAGGGTGTTCCATTTGAAAATGACGAGTTATAGCCATTTGAAATTGAGTAAATTTGATTCTCTGTATTGAACACCCCGAACACCCTGTATAATAACATTTAAAAAAAGTTACGTCAGAACAAAGAGTATAGTTATAGTTGTACAGGAAAAAAAAATTAATAATTTTTACTATTAAAATAACTTCAGTTCGCCTTTATAAAACAATACGTGTATTCCGCTTTTTTTATAGAAAAAATTTAATAACTTGGCAACGCCGCGGAAAACTAAAATGAAATTTATATGTTCGTATAGGTAAATAAAATACAATTCAAAATATATAAAAATATATAGAGTGTTTCATTTAAAAAAAGACGAACAATTATTGCCAAGTCGTTATGCAACACCCTGTATATGTGAAAATAATTTTAAGTTATGCTCCTTGAGTAGACGAAAAATTCTGTTAATAAATTTGTGCTGTATTTTTAACGACAAGGGAGATATCGACGACGGGCATTTCGATGACTCACCCTGTGTATATATATATATATATATATATATATATATATATATATATATATATATATATATATATATATATATACATAAGGAAGCAACAGTAGTGGGTGTGACAGTCAGTAAATTGGCCAAAAAATTTAAAGTAGACTCTTTAAAATTTGTCAAGCTTTCAATTTTATTTTAAATCTTCATCAGGACACTGTAACAATATTGATATTATAATACAAATTTTTACAAAATTTATAGTATATCATCAGACGTAAATAGTGTTGAGGTTAGTTTAAGACTAGCAACTAGCATCTTATGAATTAGGACAAATGTCGTCAACGTTGTTAAAAATACACGATAATGTTAAAAATAAAACAATATTTTGTAATAGTTCAGATCAAACAGAATCATTTTGAGGTATTTTGACACAAAAATGGTAGAACAGTAACAGCGTGGTCAGATGTTTGATCACTGAAACATTTTTGTCAAGAAATGGCTACCAGTTTTTGCCGCGCTTTTAGCAAGAAAAACACTTCTTCTTGATATATAGACAAAAAAGAAAACGATGTTGCAGAAACTGTCACTAGGTGGACAAGGAACAATTTAGAATAAAATTTTGAAATTTAAACCGCCAAAAAGCAACTTTAACCACCTACATCATTTTGAACATTTTTAATATGATGTATTATGTGTGTTTTTTATTTCGGCTAATCTTAATAAATAAATGTATATCTGGCTCAAACCATCAACGTCTGTTCTTTTATTCATAGTATTAATTTTGTTATTTATATGGTACATCTCTAGGAAAGTACGTTTTGTGAAATTTTTTTCTACATCTAAAACACTGGCTTGTTCATAAGCAATATTATGTTTGGTGTTGTGCTGATGTTCAGCTAAAGCACTATGTGGTTTTAAACGGCAATCACTTTTATGTGATATAATTCTGCTTTTTAGATGGTTACACGTTTGACCTACATAACATAAATTGCAGTCATTACACGGTATACAATAAACTATGTTAGATTGTAATTGAGTTGATGTTGGTGTTTTTAATTTTGAAAAGACCGATTTGACAGTCGTACAACTTCTATTGGTAATTTTTACTGAATCGTCATGGAGTATTTTTTGAAGTTTCGGTGTTAACTCGAAAT
The DNA here is from genome assembly GCA_947534325.1 of Agonum fuliginosum. Lineage (NCBI taxonomy): Eukaryota > Metazoa > Arthropoda > Insecta > Coleoptera > Carabidae > Agonum > Agonum fuliginosum. The sequence goes on from OX384038.1 coordinate 20,856,421, forward strand.
GTTGCTGAACAACGAGACAGCGTCCAAACTTATCAGGATATAATTTTCTGGAATTTTGAATTCATTAATGAAATCTGCAAAATCAAACGAATCTTTTATGTAATAGTTGTTATTTTTATCATAAGCCAATGTTAAGGAGTCCGTAAGAAATTGAGCAATTTTACTGTTAGGCGCATCCATGGAGGCTATAATTGGACGTAAGCTTAACGTTGCCTTATGAATTTTCGGTTGTCCGTAATATTTTGGAGCAACACTGCATTATAAATTTTTAAAGTTTTAGCTAATTCTGGATTGATTTTGTTTTTATACTTTAAGTTACTAATAATTTTATTAGCTTTTTGTTAATCAACGCGCAAACTGGGTATGCCTATCACAATCTGTTCCCAAGTTAAGGTGGAGTGTCAATCACGCGGCTGAAGCGGCTAAAGCCGCGCGGCTGTGGACGCGCGATTATTGGCACGCTGCAGCCGCGCGGCTATAGTGACTTGGTGCGTTTCCAACACGCGGCTGCGACGTGGTATCGTTTGACATTTAATATTTATTAATGAATTAAACAAAACGCTAGATTGTTAACTGCGTCCATTGCATATAAACAGCAGCAAGGTAAGCTGCCGTTTGCAGTGTAGACAAAAAACTAATAATTTTTTTTTAAATATTGTTCAATTTTGACTACTATTTTCTGTATAATCCTTTATGTATATATTCTTATAATGTTTATTCTTCGCATCATATAAACACGGATGTTGTCCAACTATAGTTCGTTAAGGAACGAACCATCCATAATATTATTACGAAGAAACACTCTATATCATTCACTAAATATTATGAATTATGACATAAAAACAACAGCCGCGCCGCGTTGATCGCGCGGCGTCATGTAACCGCTCGAGCCGCAGCCGCCGCATAGGAAACCGGTTACATTGTTTTTAATGTAATCCAGTGACCGGCGCGACGCGGATATAATCGCACGTCTACAGCCACGCGACTTTAGCTGCTTCAGCCGCGTGATTGAAACTCGACCTTTATTAAGGGTGGATCGTCTTAAGAGGATGTATAACTCCGGTTCAAGTTTCAATTCGGACTCCCACTCCTGCAAACTATGCCCCGCGCGGAGGCAGGACTAACTGGACCGATGGTTGCGTTTATTTCGTTATTAAAATAAAGACAGCAGATGTGTGTACAGTCAGTACAGCAAACTAGCGTTCGCTTATCGCTCTTTAGCTGCTCGCTTGCGTTACGGTTATTTTCTATTTTCTATATGAGAGTTGTGCAGTTGTGAATTTTGGCTCTGAGATAATTGATATTATTTTAACTCGCGCAACGGATTACAAGTTAGGGCAGGTGGGTGTAACAAATCCCAATTTAATTTAAATTTGATTAAATATCCGCAACATTTTTTTAATGATATTTTTATTATTATTATTCGTTGATAATTTAGTAAATAAAAAACGATAAATTATTTATTTATTTTATTGAGAAAAAATAAATAGGTATACGTACATTTAATCACTCATTATTAATAACTAATAAAATGAAAATGAAATAAAACTGGGTAACTTCGTACGGGCATTATGGATAAAATTATGGTAATTTAAAATCCTACCTGCCGATGCCGGGTTAAGATCCAAAAAAATATTTATATCATTTATTTCATTCAATTTCTGTTAATATTAACTCCAGCATAGCATAGCATTAAATGATGTATTTTATTTTTATTAATGTAAAGATTTCACACACATTATAATAGATAAAAAATTTCGAGTTTCGAGTTTTTAGTGTATAAGCACGTTTCAAGGACATACGAATTTACTATTTTCATAATGATGTCTGTGTATCTTTGTGTGTGTGTGTGTGTGTGTGTGTGTGTGTGTGTGTGTGTGTGTGTGTGTGTGTGTGTGTGTGTGTGTGTGTGTGTGTGTGTGTGTGTGTGTGTGTGTGTGTGTGTGTGTGTGTGTGTGTGTGTGTGTGTGTGTGTGTGTGTGTGTGTGTGTGTGTGTGTGTGTGTGTGTGTGTGTGTGTGTGTGTGTGTGTGTGTGTGTGTGTGTGTGTGTGTGTGTGTGTGTGTGTGTGTGTGTGTGTGTGTGTGTGTGTGTGTGTGTGTGTGTGTGTGTGTGTGTGTGTGTGTGTGTGTGTGTGTGTGTGTGTGTGTGTGTGTGTGTGTGTGTGTGTGTGTGTGTGTGTGTGTGTGTGTGTGTGTGTGTGTGTGTGTGTGTGTGTGTGTGTGTGTGTGTGTGTGTGTGTGTGTGTGTGTGTGTGTGTGTGTGTGTGTGTGTGTGTGTGTGTGTGTGTGTGTGTGTGTGTGTGTGTGTGTGTGTGTGTGTGTGTGTGTGTGTGTGTGTGTGTGTGTGTGTGTGTGTGTGTGTGTGTGTGTGTGTGTGTGTGTGTGTGTGTGTGTGTGTGTGTGTGTGTGTGTGTGTGTGTGTGTGTGTGTGTGTGTGTGTGTGTGTGTGTGTGTGTGTGTGTGTGTGTGTGTGTGTGTGTGTGTGTGTGTGTGTGTGTGTGTGTGTGTGTGTGTGTGTGTGTGTGTGTGTGTGTGTGTGTGTGTGTGTGTGTGTGTGTGTGTGTGTGTGTGTGTGTGTGTGTGTGTGTGTGTGTGTGTGTGTGTGTGTGTGTGTGTGTGTGTGTGTGTGTGTGTGTGTGTGTGTGTGTGTGTGTGTGTGTGTGTGTGTGTGTGTGTGTGTGTGTGTGTGTGTGTGTGTGTGTGTGTGTGTGTGTGTGTGTGTGTGTGTGTGTGTGTGTGTGTGTGTGTGTGTGTGTGTGTGTGTGTGTGTGTGTGTGTGTGTGTGTGTGTGTGTGTGTGTGTGTGTGTGTGTGTGTGTGTGTGTGTGTGTGTGTGTGTGTGTGTGTGTGTGTGTGTGTGTGTGTGTGTGTGTGTGTGTGTGTGTGTGTGTGTGTGTGTGTGTGTGTGTGTGTGTGTGTGTGTGTGTGTGTGTGTGTGTGTGTGTGTGTGTGTGTGTGTGTGTGTGTGTGTGTGTGTGTGTGTGTGTGTGTGTGTGTGTGTGTGTGTGTGTGTGTGTGTGTGTGTGTGTGTGTGTGTGTGTGTGTGTGTGTGTGTGTGTGTGTGTGTGTGTGTGTGTGTGTGTGTGTGTGTGTGTGTGTGTGTGTGTGTGTGTGTGTGTGTGTGTGTGTGTGTGTGTGTGTGTGTGTGTGTGTGTGTGTGTGTGTGTGTGTGTGTGTGTGTGTGTGTGTGTGTGTGTGTGTGTGTGTGTGTGTGTGTGTGTGTGTGTGTGTGTGTGTGTGTGTGTGTGTGTGTGTGTGTGTGTGTGTGTGTGTGTGTGTGTGTGTGTGTGTGTGTGTCTGTATGGACTATGGACGTATATATGACTATTTTTTGTCCACGATATCTCAAAAAGTATAATATAATTATCTATGGGTAGGTACAGATAATTTTTAATAAAATATCTATACTGAATCCGGTATCATTTAAGAATAAATTAATTAAAGATCAATTTAATAATATTCTAGTATCATAAAGAAATTTGTTTCTACACAAAATTTGAATATTAAGACAGTGACAAGACAGTAGTAGACATCTTGTGCATCTTGGCTTATATTATTGATTAGGTATCGTTTACATATTACATGAACATGAAACTATTAAATTTTATATGTATGCAGTATGCAGATAATTATTTATTAGAGTCGTAAGTAGAATGAGAAAGAATAATTGGGAGAGAGGTCATGTGCTGGCCACATCAGATTTAAAAAAAAATTTAAATGACGTTTTTACAAATATTATTCTACTAGTAAATTACCAGTGTATATGTGATGTCAATCGAATGATTTTTATGATTATATTCATATCGTGATTTTAATCAAGCCTCAAGCGATTTTTTAATAAAAAATTCAAAGGAAGAATTTATTACAATAATAGTAACAATGGCAACGTTAAATTTTTTTCGGAAATTATCAACTACTAACCTGATTAACTTAACTGAAATTAATAACTGGAAATTTTTATATCAAACGCCAGTTTTACATTTAAATTAAAAATAGTTAAATTGTTATTTTGAGTGTAAATACGCATCAATCAGTATGGTAAATAATTCATATTTATAAATGTTAAATACAAAATTTTCTTATCGAATCTGCACTCTTGCATTAATCCATTTTCGGGAATTTTTTTATCGTGCATTCCAAGAATGTAATCAGCACTAAGCACTAAAAACATTTCAGGAAAGAATTAATGCACATGTGAGATTATTAGTTATAAAATTTTTAAATTTACTACCAAAAAATCCCTTTTGAATTATCATGTCGCCAATCCAATTTTTCTAATTCGTCTGGACTATATTTTAACAAAAATTACGAATTTTTTTTAAGTATTTAAAAGAAATATTTAAATATTCAAATAAATTATATAAATTACCTCATTATTAATGTTATTAAAAGATTTAAAGAAAATAGAACACAAATTTCAAATAATAAACCAAACAGCTAGATATCGAAAAATCAACAGAATGTGCAAAGCTAAAAATTAACCTACGATGTTGCCAAAATTACAGACTTAACTTTTCCGACACTTTACCAATAGAATCTAGTGAAGCTTCAAATCAAATCATTGGATCGGATCTTCAAATCGGATCGGATCATCGGAAATACGGATCATTAGTAGAGTCGGATCGGATATTAAAATGTCCATCTCTAGTTCAAACTCAGTAGCAATTATTAATTTTTAAATTTAAAAAATATATTTTCTGTTATAATACAAAACCACAATATTATTATTGTGTTTATTCTATAGATAAAGTATTTACGTAAAAAGCATAAATATGAAAAACGTTTCCAGTACGGCAATACGCTAGTACGCATTATCTCAACTAAATATCATTCATAAAACAAGTTTATGCTCAAAACTGTACATGGACAGAGGCAAATCTTAATACTTTCAATAGCCGCCAGGTTCGCTAGCGCACACTACAAAGGGAACATGCTACTGCGTGCCAGCGTGCCGTAATATCAAATACCCGCTGTGTCCAATTGCCACAATGTCAAATTGCCACTGTGCCAAAACGCATCCCCACCACTTACATACTTGTAATAACGTATGTCGAGAGACTACTGCAAATTTATTTCGACACAGAGGCAATTTGACGAGTTTGTGGGGCTCTAGTACGGTTTTGTTAGCTTTGTTGTTCTTAAACAATGACATCATTTTCTTGTGGCATATTTTCACAGTTCTAATTTATAAATGATTTTCAAGACAGTGACATATATGAACTACTGGATGCGCCATCTCGATCTACTCAATGGAAAGATCAAATAACTTTGACAATTTCCAATAGATTTAGAAAAGTTTTGATTATTTATTAAGCTTACCTTTTTACAATATATTGTAACTAGTTTCCGAAAACAATATCTATTAAGTGGCCGCCTTAATTGATGATGCAAAAGTGTGCTCTTTTTCTGGCATTTTCCATTACATTGGCCAGCACCTCGGGTGATATTGTTGCCATTCTCGCTCGAATGTTGTCTTATCGTTGTTGGCTTGTTGGTATATACTTGACTCTACCAAAAATCTTTTAGGCCTTTTTCACGCATTTTCGAACGGCCACGATATTTTCGACGATATGCACGCTGAGTTAAAACGACCGACCGATTATTTTATAATAGTAATAATAATAGTAGTATATTTTCCATTAAACAAGTATACAACATGTGTTGGAAAAGGTTACATTAATATATACAGGGTGTCTGTTTATAAATGAACCAGCATTTATCTCGCTTATTTGTTGATTTAGCATTTTTTGTCAAATACATGATTTATACAGTATCATGTGTAGTAAATGATAGCAGATGTGAATCTTTGGTATCACTTCCGGATTTTGAGGAAATGATAGCAACTTTCAAATTTCAAATGGGACATTGTAATTTTTTTAAGGAATTTGAAAAGTACATTAAATTTGCTTTACGATGATATACAAAAGTCATATGTTGTATTATTAAAATAATAAATTACGAACACTTAAATTATGCACCTATGAACGCTGAAACAAGTATGCCTTGCCACGAAACAAAAACAATAGTTGAAAGCAGTTACCTGTCAACAATCAATGTAAATTTAGTTATCTTCCTTTGCTTTCAGCTATTGTTTTTGTTTCGCGACAAGGCTTACTTATTTCAGCGTTCATAGGTGCATAATTTAAGTGCCCGTAATTTAATATTTTAATAATACAACATATGACTTTTTTTTTATACCACCGTAAAGCAAATTTAATGTACTTTTCAAATTCGTAATAAAAAGTACAATGTTCCCTTTGAAATTTCAAAGTTGCTATGGCTTCCTCAAAAACCGGAAGTGATACCAAGGATTCACATCCGCTATCATTTACTACACATGATACTGTATAAATCATGTATTTGACAAAAATCGCTAAATCAACAAATAAGCGAGATAAATGCTGGATCATTTATAAACAGACACCCTGTATTAATAATACACAATGTAATAAAAAGAATAAAAGATTAGTACTTAAACTAGAATATCAACTCATAAAACTCATTTACTTTATATAATGGCCTTTGTTGCAAAACATTTTGTATATGATTTTTAAATTCAGAAATACTTAATTCCTTCAAATGTGAGGGTAAATAATTATATAATTTAGCACCCATGTAAAAAGGACCATTTTGATAAGTACTAGTATTATGAGATGCCAGTAAAATTGTATTTCCAGTTTGTCTAGTTATAAGGTTAGAAGATGCAAAATTAAATTTATTCCTATTAGAGTGAACAAACAATAATAATTTTAAAATATATAATGAAAAAATCTGATGTGGCCAACACACGACCTCTCGCCTAATTCTGCTTATTCTACTAATCTAATAAATAGTTTTACTTACATTTCAATAGTTTCATGTTCATGTAATATAAAAACGATAATGTAAATCAAGATGCAAGCAAAAGATGTCACTGTCATAATTTAAATTTTGTGTAGAAACAAATTTCTTATGTTCATGGACAACAAGATACTGGAATTTCAAAAAAATAGAATATTAGTTGCATTTTATTTTATTGTTAAATACTACCAGATTCAGCAAATTGTATTTAAAATTAATTGTACCTATACATAATTATATTTTCTTTTATTTTTAATTGCAAAAATCGTCATAAATAAATAATGTACCAATTTATTTTAGGAAATCTATTACAAGTTTCAAAAAGTAATACTTCCGGTTTACGAATTTCTACCAAAATCTTATCCGGTGTTAAGAACCTTATTAAAACCTTAAATATGAAATTTGGTTATTAAAGGTTTGATACTTTTTAAGTTATCGTGGACGAAAAATCGTCACATACGTCCATACATACATACGCACACACACACACACACACACAGACATCATCGTGAAAATATTAAATTCGTATTCTAGAGACCCTAAAACGTCCTTATCCACCAAAATCTCATACTCGAAAATTTTGACCCATTACAATACCTCTCTTATAGAATATGAGGCGAGAGGTAAAAACAGTTAATATTTTATACTTTATAAAAAATTCTCGACAACTTACAATTCTATTAATTTTGGCAATGAAACGAATCGCTCTATTTTGAACTTTAAATATTAAATTACAGCTTGAATGAGAGCCCCAAAAAATAATACCATAACTAATAATACTCAGAAAATAAGCATTATAAGCTATCACACAAATATTAATATCAGAAAATGACCTAAGATGTTTGATTATATAACAAATTTTTGTTAATCTCTGAACCATATTATTTGTATTAGCATGCCATTGGAGGTCACATTCAATACACATACCAAGACATTTTATAGATTTACATATATTTACATTAACAAAATTATGGTCAATGTTTCTTCTTAGAGAGCACAACAATACTTGAGTTTTTGACTCATTTAATGCTAAAAGATTATTTAGACACCACTCTTGTACATCTCCTAATAGATTGTCTATACGGTATTTAATAATATTAATGTCGGAATCAGCAGTGAGAAAATAAGCATCATCCGCGTATACAACAGGTACAATATTTGCATCTACATATTCAGGTAAATCATTTATATAAGTTAGAAATAAAAATGGGCCAAGGACAGAGCCTTGTGGAACTCCCACTTTTAATTCAGCAGTATCAGAATTACACTTAATTGAAGCACCAACAGGATCAACATAGGAGATTTCTACAAATTGTGTGCGGTACTGCAAGTATGATCTAAACCAGGATAGAATAATACCTCTAATACCATATGATGATAATTTATCGAGTAGAATATCATGATTAACACTATCGAATGCCTTACTAAAATCTGTTGCTACAACACTTACTATTTTCCTGTTATCAACACCATGTATAATGTAATCGAATAGATCATATATTGCGGAGATAGTACTATGACACTGCCTGAAACCATGCTGATTACTAACTAAAATCCTATGACTATCATAAAAAGTAGTTAGGCGATTTAACATTAATTTTTCAAAAATCTTTGATATACTACACTGTTGTGATATAGGTCTATAATTTACTAACTGTGTTTTGGAATTTTTATTTTTATATAGTGGAGTAACTTTACTAATTTTACAATAATCAGGGAATATACCAATAGAAATTGATTCATTTAAAAGTTCAGTTATTATTACTAATAAGGCGTTACTCAATTTAAAAGTAAAAAGAGGAATTTCATCGTACCCAGCAGATGACTGATTCTTAAAGGAGATAATTGTGTTAAATACTTCAGCAGTGTCAAAGGGATGTACAAATATAGTGTCAGAAATGTGTCTACATTTATTGTGATGTACATTGGAAGCACTAGTTTGATTATGAATTTCATTGAGTGTAAAATATTTATTAAACATTTGAGCAATAGAGTACGGATCAGTTATATTAGAATCACAGCTCGGGTCATGTATTTCAATATTGTCATTATGCTTCACAACAGAATTAGTGTTATTGTTAATTAATTTCCAAATTGCTTTTGTATTATTATTAGAAGAAACAATAGTAGATTTGTAGTATTGCCTTTTTGATTCGTTAATAATTTTTCTAAGAATGTTGCAATATTTTTTTGTATGAACTTCTAATATGGAATTTGGATTTGTTTTACAGAATAATAATAATTGACGTTTATGTGAACAAGAAATACGAATACCTTTAGTAATCCAAGGTTTAGAGTTAGAGATCTTTTTTCTAATTTTCTTTTTAGGAAAGCATGTATTAAAATGAGATTTTATTAAAAACATCATATTATTGAATTTTTCATTGAAATTTGATGACTTATTTAGATCAGACCAGGATTCATTGTTTAACATATTACTAAAATTATTGATATTTTGTTCATTAAAACTTCTTCGAGTCACATATCCACTATCAAACTGTTTAAAATTAATATTATTATGAACAGTAATTATTTGAGCATCATGATCAGATAAACCAGAAAATATAACGTTTGCCAATAGCTGTTGAATATTTGAAAATACAACATCTATACAAGATGTAGTAGTATTAGTAGTTCTTGTTGGTGTATCAACTATTTGATACAATCCGTAACTATTGACAATTGCATTTAAGTTAAGTTTATTAATATTATTGCCATGAAAATCAACATTTAAGTCACCACACAGGATAATATTTTTGTATTTTCTTGTAATAGAACTTAACATAGAATCTAAATTATATAGGAAAGTATTAAAATTTTGAAGTGATGGCGGCCTATACAAAGAAATTACAATAATATTAAAATTGACTAAGTACACTCCTGAACATTCAAAAACACAATCAATAGAGTAATCAACTACTGTCTCTAAATCTGAAAACATGATACCAGTTTTGACAAATATGCACGAACCACCATGGTCACTAATTGATCTGCAAAAACAACTCGCAAGTGTGTAGTCATCCAGAAGTCTCAAAACAGTTTCGGATTTATGAAGCCAATGTTCGGTGAGGCAGATCACGGTTATGTCGCACTTAAGTTCATCAATAAAAATTTGAAGTTCATCGATTTTATTTCGCAAACTACGGATATTTTGATGAAAAATGCACATATTCATTAGTTGCTATGCATTTTGAGAGTTATTATTTTTAATTTGAGGTGTCTTATCTCTTTTTGTATAAAATTTATTAACAAACGTACCTTGTGGCCAATTATCAGAATTTAAAATAATATTATTAAATTGTTTAGATACACTTATTTTGAATGATTTATATGTATCATATTTCGTTTTAAGAGGATCACAAGAAGCGTTTAAAATATTTAGTTTTTGTAGATGATTTATTATATCTTTGCACTCGACATCAGGATGAAGCCGGGAAATGAAGAAATTTTCAAATTTTTGTACCACTGATAGATTGGACGTAATAGGTTTAGATCCTGTGCCATAGACCACCTGAGATTTAGTTTTAGGATTATTTCGTCTTCGTCTACTGTGATAAACAGTAAAATCATCGTCAGTGTTATTATTATTTTGAGTTTCAGTATTGGGTGTCAATTCAATTGAATTATGAATATTTCTTGTATCATCCAAGTTTGAATTAGATTTCACTTTAGATACATACGACACATTCTTTTTGGCGGTTTCTAATCCAGAGATTTGAACTGGCACAGCAGAATTCACACCTGTAGCGACATCTTGTTTATTTTGGTTAGTAATAGATATTGTTTTGTTATTCGGTAAGTTAGTGACAGGCTGATCACTTGCTGTTTGACCTTTAGTTTGAATTTGATTGACACTTAACAATTTATTTATGTTATCTAAGTTAGAGTTTACTTTATTTATTTGAGATTTTAATTTATTCATCTCAGAGTTCATATTTGAGATAATTTGTTCTTGATTTTTAATGATATGTAAGTATTGATTTAGCAATTCACTCACTAAGTCACTATCACATGGCATAATTTGAAGGCACATATCACAAAACCATTTTAAATTCTTATTAACGTTCATACAATTGCTCTCACTTTTTTTTAACTTGTACACAGGTACTATGAAAAACTTTTTTACAAGGTCCGAAACAATGAATTGGTATAGAACCCTCTTCAATTTGAATTTGTTTCGAGCACACATGACAAATAAATGATTCGCCATCCATGTTGAAAATACTACTCTATTTTTATATTATATTTTTTCAATATAAAGCGACACTATTTCGGCGCGTTCTTTCAGTGTGTATCGATGCATGGCTGAAATTGTACTGTGTTTACATTTGTAAAACGTGCTCGATAACACCGATCAGTTCAGAATTGTCTAAATGATTCAATATTTCCATTGGGTAGATTGAGATGGCGCACCCGTTATATTTTTTTTTTTGACAATTGCGATTGTTTTATTTACATGAAACATAACAACACAATCCGCCGCCTTTGTTACTTCAAATTTCATGCAAGATTTAATGTTTAAATAATATTCTTCTCGTAGGATTGAACAAAACGGTATACAGCACTTGTGAAGTGTGAAAACTGCCACATGCGTGAGCGAAATTCTTAGTTTGTACTGTAATATACCGTAAAACGGGGTAATATGAAACGATTTTTTCAATTAAATGTGAATAACTTTTGAGAAAAACAATTTTTATAATTTTTTTCAGTGGAGGTTTCTATAAACTATTAATTTTAAAAGTTTATAATTTTATCAACCCACTCACTTCAGCATAATTAATATTTTTTGCCGCGTTCCATTTTACCCCGTGTCGGGGTTATATGAAACGCAAAATATATAGTATGAAATTTGACGTTTACATATGAATTGGTCCGTTTCAAACTACTGTCAAGCCTTTATGGAACATTTAAGTTTAAAATAGAAAAAAAATTATGATCATCACTCTTCTTGTGTGAGTGTAAGAGCATAAAATGTAAAACACTGTAAATCTCAATATTTCGTTACAGATTTATGTATGAAAATCGGGAAAAATTGTTCAGAGGCCTGTTGAAAAAAAAAACCCCATTTATAACGGCAGCTAAACTATTTTCTAGCGCCTCGGCCGAATAATTTCGCCGTATCCTTGCCCCTAATCTTTTCTAACGTATTTACGCGGCCGATACGCGGCATTCCAAATAACCCCTAAAAGTATAAGGTTTCAATAAATTGTTTGTATGTTAAACAATTATTGATATACAATTATGATTTTTATGTTAAACTTTTGTTGAGGTTATGTAGAAGTATTTATTTCATTGGAGCATATATGTATGAATTATAGTTTCTGATATATGAGAGAGACTATTTGAAGCAAAATAAAATGTGAGTTCGTCACTATAATTTAACAAAATTTTTTTAAATATTAGTAGGTACTTACCACAATACCCGTTTTATACCACACACAACATCTGACAAACTACTACTTTAACCTAACATATTTTACAGAATCTATAATACCGATTGGGACCATATACGGCGCAATTTTTAAATTTTCGTAATTTTGGTCCATATTACCCAGCGATTCCATATTACCCCGTTTTACGCTACTATTACATGTACTTTTTATTTACCAACCATTCTAATTAACCCTGAGGAAGGCACTAGAGTGTGCCGAAACGTCGGTGATTTAGAGTAATAAAAAAATTGAGACTGCATTCCTGAAAATTATCTTTTCCATACATTAGTCAGGAACTTTTCTCATACTAATGCTTGCATTCCGTGGTAGGTAATTTATTTTGATAGTTGTACTGTGTTCTGAGTGTGTTATTTGTAGTTGTCGTGTCGTTACTTATATTGTTATGGTGTGGAATTCAATATAAGAGGTATTTGGTTAAATTGTGTAATATTGTGTAGTATACAAATATTATACATATTTGAATTGTAATTTCTTGACTGTTTAGGTAAATGGAATGAAAACGTAACAGCTGTGAGTTGATTCTTGATAGTAACTTTGCTTGGTCTACAAATATTTAAATAATTTTGTATGGTGTATGTTTTAAATTATGACGACAAGTTGCTAAATTTTTGTGTAACTAAATGTTTAATTTTCAAGATTTTGATAATTAACCCTGAGGAAGGTAGATTTGCTACCGAAACGTCGGTGATGATTATCATCTGTTAATAAATAAATTTAACTTTGAAGACTGAGAACTCTGTTACTTTTTCATTCCATACAAATATTATCTCCGCCCGTTCGCGCAGCTGAACCGACTCTTCACAAACGTGTTATTTTTAAATTTGAAACAAATCATTTGTATTTTATTGTTTAATACTATTTTTACCTTCCGCTTACCTGTAAAGGAAGGTATTGGAATAATACAAAAAATCGGGTAGTTAGTTTTTAGTGGATGAGCGCGTTAAAATATGTTTAAAACATTCAGTTTAAAACCAATTGTGTTAAACATAATAACCTTGAAACTTACCATATGTAAACTATTTGGCTGGGCTTGGGCAGGTTTGTTTTCTTAGGACCCTTGTAAAACTTTTGCCAATCTAAATAGTTTAAACAATTTTCAACTATGTAGTAGATATGTAGGTATTGTAAACTACAAAGAAACTATTTTTGCGTGAAAGCGAAAAAAATTTCGCAGTAGCATCGCTTTGTGTTTTGTGTCAATTGTTCAAAAAAATAATTCTGACTAGACTATAGATATGGAGCACTTCGAGGATGTGGAAGCTATTAAATGCTCCCTGGTAATAAAAATTTTGTTTCAATTTAAATAATTTTATACAGGGTGATTCATCATAAGTTGCTTTTTTAAAATCAGGCTGTAGAGATCGTAGTGGGGAGAGAGTGATCTCATTCGACAGGTGCACTTTTAAAGTTTTGTTCCCCACCCGGTCAGTCGCCATCATACGTTGGAGCACGGAGCAGCGTGTGTTTTCAGTTGAGTCGTACTTTTCCAATGAATTTTCTGTGATCGCAACCCAGCGTGACTTTCGAAGGAGTAGCTAGCCCGCTCGCCCGATTTGGCTCCTTGTGTTTTTTTTTGTGGAGTTTTTTGAAATCCCGCGTTTACGTCAACCGTTCAAGGACCCTAGAAGACCTGAAGACCAACATCCGGGCCGCAATTGCCAACATACCCGCTGCCATGCTGAAAAGGGTTATGACAAACGCCAGAAATCGGCATATTTAGTGTATAGACACCTACACCTACCTGATATGATTTTGAAAACTGGGTGAAACAAAACTTTAGATAATGTACCTACATTATAAAATAAAAATAGGAAGTTTCTGATTCATAAAATGGGCATTATTGCATTTTGAAATAAGTAAGTTACGATGAATCACCCTGTAGATACGTTTTTTAAACATTAATACCTGAAATTACTCCTCGTAAGTTCATTGTTTCCAAAAAATTCTTTATTATAACTGTTTCTATTCCTGCAATTTTTGGATCATCAGTTGTCATATTAGGATTAAGTACATAAGGAACAAATACTGTTGCTCCGTATTTTACAGGACATCCATTCATATTGAATGGAATCTTCTCTGGGAATAGGGTACTCATTGTTACTTCTTGACATTTTATTGAAAGCTCAGCTACTGAAGTATTACCACAATTTCCAGACGCGTAAGGGAAATATGTATAAATATTTTCATTACGTTCATTCACTATAAGTAAATTTATAATGTATTGTTCCCATGATTTTTCAACCAGTGTGTCAATGGATTCTGTGCCATAAAAGAGAACTAAAAATCTTGCTCGAGGATTCCAATAGTCTGTTTTATTGCATAAATTAAGGATATAATCATATTCACTCACTGTGCTTATAATAAAAATATACATATCAGTTTTATCAGTAGATATTTTGGAACTATGATTCTTATTTATATCTACTAAAATAATTGAATTTTTACTGAAATCTTTTATGATAATTTCTACGTTATTTTCATCTTTGTGTACAAATATAATAAAATTGTTACGTATTTGTTGAGAAATGTGTTTCACACAATTTGAAATATTACCATTTGCATGGTCTTCTGGTAATTTTATAATCCCATTAGCAATATTTAATACAAATATAAGCAAGAACAATTCAATATAGTTATGATAACGCATTGTTTGTAAGTTCCGCATACAATGAATAATATAATTATTATATATCTGAACACATTTATATTTTATACCTAATGCACTAAATCTATTAAAATAATATCTGCTATAAAAGTCAATTCTACTAATTATTGTATTTTATCACAGCGCTATTATTTTAGTTATTCAAATGCAAATAAAGTGCTTCTAGTCAATATTACAATAATATTAAAGCGATTGTAGTTACTCATAATAAACAATTACAATTAGAGAACATTTTACTTTATTTCTGAACATAATAGCGTAATATGTTGTCTCTTGTCTGATATGAAATACGTTGACATTATTATAATAATTTTGATTAAGTAAATACAAACTTGATTTAAAATTATAACTGGATAAAGGTACTTTACATACAAAAAATTATCTTCAATTACCCTCAAACAGTGTCAAATACAAAAAATTGAGTTTGTTTCAGAATAAAAATAGTTAAGAGGAAAATTAGTTGAGAAAATATGTTTTTGCTACAAACTTGATTTCTTTTGTTCTTTGCAGTTATTAGAAAATACAGGGTCTATACCTCTGCACGCAACTTTAATAGGTTATATAATTTGATATATGTAGGTACCTACTGATCACAGAAAAAAAGCGTTTGAGATCGGTTCAAAGAGAATTATTAGCGGCGTCAGAAAAGCTCACAGCCATCGCGGAGGAAAGCTCGGAAAAGTTTGAAGCCGTTACATGGTCGGTTTGCAGTAGCATATAGGAAAATTCACTATGGCACGCCGGTTGTGTCTTTACTATATATACGCTTTTAATATATACAATATAAATTATATATGAGATATATCTGAAATATATATACATCTTTCCATATATAAGTAATATTTCATAACTGTGATAATAATTTTGTATGAATACCTGTTTTGATCGTATGATACATATATTACGAATGAGTCTTCGTGATGTATAAACCTATATTATTAATTTTGCCGATAGAGGCGCTTGAATCCAAACATTTGAATATAAATGATTGGCAACGTCGCGTCGCAAGTCTAGCAGTCGCAGTGTTCCCAACAGCATAAATGTGTACTATAGGCGAAAACCGCGAAAACTTTGAATTTATCGAAGGCCAACAGGGAATTTGTCGATTGTCGCTAGTATTAAAATATAATTTGTTCTTTAATTTGGGAAAAAAATTCATAATAACGTATCGCGATAAATTTTACATGGAAGTTAAAATATTTACTCACTGTTAGAAAAAATCTGTAAATTTACATAATAAATTATGGCCACAAAACTGCCAGAGAATATTATGTATTTTTACATTTTACATAATTACAGAAATGGACGTAAAACACTATTCTGTAAAAATACATAGCATATGTATTTATTTTTTTTACATAAATACGTGTAATCTGAAATATTGTAAAATTACAGTTTTATGTACTTTTACATTTTTGTTTTACATTTACGTATGTAATTTTACAATTTAAATTTTACATAAAATTTATTTTACATATCACTTATGGAATATTACATTTTTAATTTGTATACTATATTATGTAATTTTACATAATCTACGTATTATAATAGTTATACTTACCTACAAATATAAGCTGCTGAAAATAAATTATTGCATGAGAGATTATGGGCATAAAAATAAATAAAATAAAATAATTATAAATTAAGTACCTATGTTATAACGTTTATAAATCTTTACAAAAAAATACAAAAGATCAGTCTTTAGACTGGGACAACGTACAACACTCGAAAGTACTGACGTTGCATTGTACTTTTGTTGCTTTGTACATGCGCGGTTTTGTATGAACACTGGAAAGTATTTGCGCCGTATTTTATTTACACCGCCTTGTGCAAACACCGAAATGTACTTTTCTCGAAAGCACAAAAGTAGAAAACAGCGCAGACGCAAACCAATGCTGCAAAACAGGAAACTGTAATTATACATATACTCATATACACATCACGCACTCACTACATTGAATAGTTTTATAAGAGTAGTTATCAAAAACGGAGTATGTTGGACTCAAGGAGGGTTTTGTTAGTTTTATTTAGTCTATTTAGGTAATCTAGTTTTGCTAAACTTAGTTCGACATCTATAGACTAAAGTCCTAAACACCAGCATTGGTTTGCGCCTGCGCTGTTTTCCACTTTTGTACTTTCGAGAAAAGTACATTTCGGTGTTTGCACAAAGCGGTGTAAATAAAATACGGTCTAAATACCTTCCAATGTTCATACAAAGCCGCGCATGTACAAAGCAACGAAAATACAAGGCAACGTCAGTACTTTCGAGTGTTATACACTCACCCTTTAGACTCTCTCACCAAACAAATCTTGCTTTAGTTTCTTTATGAGGAAGAGATACTGGTCACTTTTATGCTTTTGCTTATATCTGTTATTCTTTCACGATCCTTTTCTAACAAAGTTTCTTCCTATAAATTAAAAAAATAGTTTAAATTTGTTGCTTAGATTATTAATTTGGTTTGTTTAGTTTACCTCCAGTCGAATAAAAATTATAGTATCATTCTTTTCTTTAAAAAATGTTGTATTAGTGGCATTCTGCAAGAAAAGATATGTATTAAAATTTCATATTTTATTCCATTAATTATAATGTAACTATAAGTACATGTATCATGTACTTTAATATGAAACATTATGTAAAATCACATATATTTAGGTTAAAATTTATATAAAAATACATACAATTATGTAAAATCACATATTTACATTAAAATTTATGTCAAAATGCATAAGATTATGTATATCATATTTATAGATTAAAATTTGGTTAAATACGAAAAATAATGATGGAAATCTGTACGTGTATAAGTCGATTTGTTAAACTAATTCGAAGTGAACAATAATAATAATACCTAAATTGAACACATTCACTTGAATACTAGCAGTTAGGAATCAATAAACATTAAAAGACAAATTTATTTTATAAAATTAAAGAGCTCTTACCTTTAAATCTCTATTTTCTTCTTGTGCACAAGTTATAATAGGTCGCAACACATTAACAACGACACAATCATGGCGAAACTCACTGTGCGGAAGCTAGATGGAGGTTGATATGAGCATGCGCATCAATAATACATACTGTTTTACATAATTTTACAGAAACTTCTGTAAAATATGTGTAAAGTTAATAACTCATTGTATTATTACACAATTATAAACGCAATGCGTGTAAAATATCATAGATTAT
The DNA here is from genome assembly GCA_947534325.1 of Agonum fuliginosum. Lineage (NCBI taxonomy): Eukaryota > Metazoa > Arthropoda > Insecta > Coleoptera > Carabidae > Agonum > Agonum fuliginosum. The sequence continues at coordinate 20,874,563 of OX384038.1, forward strand.
GTATTATTACAAAAGTATGTACGAATATATACAAATCTTGCATGTAAGTTTACAGATTTCCGTAGAAATGCAGAAACTTTTGTAAAAATACAAAAAGGCTGTATATTTCTTTATAATATTATGTAAGATGTGATTTTAAATAAAATACAATGTAAATTTTCTATGTAAAATTACATTTTTTCTAACAGTGTGGGTTGTTATTTTTAATTCGATATTTATTGTTTCGTTTTGACTTGAACTTTTAGTCCACGTCGAGTATAACTATAATAAATAAAAATCATCCTAGACGGCTAGACTTTTGTTTTAAAACTAGAAAAATCTGCTGTGTCCACCACAGTACTTCCCCGACTATAAGTTACTTTCGTAACGCCTTTAATTTTATGCTTTATTCAGCAAAATTTAAATAAATGTATCTTTTTATCCCAAACTATTTAAGTTGATACCATAATTTAAATAACATGTAAAAAAATCTGATACTTATTCACTAAAAACTCACACTAGAAAATTTTAACCCGTCACAATACCTTATACTCGTAGAATAGGGTGAATGAAATTCAGAAACCTCAAAAAGGCACTTTTTTCAAAAATTCATAACTTCGCGCCAAATCATCGTAGGTTCTTGAAATTTTGCGGAGCTTGAAGGAAAAAGTCTGATCTTTAATACCCTGTTGGCCAATAAGGTCCACGATTTTTTGGGCACTGCGTATGAGCTGCCAAAGTTGGATCTTTTTGGACATCAGGTACATTTTTTTCTATGGGGGGTGGGAAGGGGTGGAGTGAATTTTTCGTCATATTGGATATCATCACATTAAGAGGAACGGTTACTGCACTACAAAAATTTATCTGTCCGGGTCGGTTATTATCAAAAGAGTCAATTTCTTAGAATTTTAATAAGTGTACCCAATACAACTCTAGCTTCGAGGTGTAGCTAAATTGAAATTCGAATATTTACACTGCCTGGCCTTATTTTTGTGTCAAAAAGGGGTTTAGTTTTCACAGTAAAATTTAGTCTAAATATTTTTTAAAAATAACAATTTTTTTTTTAATTTATAGAAGAAATTTGGTTTTATGACATTTCTGTATTGAAATTTTAAAATTCAAAACATAATACACTTTAAAATGAATTACAAAATTGCCAATGTTTATAACGCCTATAATAACAAATCAAGCAAAAATTTAAAATTCTAATACACAAATGTCATACAAACAACTTTCCTCTACAAATTAAAAAAATAAATATTTAAAAATGTTCATATTTAGATTAGATATAATGGTGAAAACGAAACCTTGTTTTCACTTTTGTACGTTGCACCAGTATCTTTTTCAGTACTTTTTTCTTCAAGGTCCGCAAAATTTCAAGGACCTACGATGATTTGGCGCGAAGTTATGAATTTTTGAAAAAAGTGCCTTTTTGAGGTTTCTGAATTTCATTAATAGGCTAGGCATATTAGTAAAAATATTGGGTCTCAGAGGAAAGTTTTGCTATAGTTTTGATTTTTTCACCGTTTATGTTTTTTGGGTCACTGAATTCGAATTTGAATTTTGCGGGCAAAGATTTTGCCCGGAACTTTGTTTTTTGGGCACTTTTTGATCAAATTTTGGCACTTTTTTCAGTTTTTGGCTTATATCTCAGAAAGGAAGCGTTTTTTCGACAAGACCATTCTATACAAAATTAAAGTAGACAAAATTTCCTACATTTGTCATATATAAGAAAGTAGAGTTGATTAAACACAAAAAATATTTAAAATTCTGAAATTTTGCAATTTTTACTTGAAGATATTAATTAAATTTTGGGTTATCAAGGGCCTAACAAAAAATTTAATATAATGTATCTTACATAAAATTTACTAAGGAATCCAACGCCGCAAACCGGAAGTCGATATCTTTATTTTTAGTTATTACATAATGTTTTTAAAATTTGTTTATTTACAACTTTATTTATTTTAAAATTATATAAATTGAAACAGAATTTTTATTACCAATAAGCATTTAATAGCTTCCACATCCTCGAAGTGCTTAATATGCATAGTCTAGTCAGAATTATTCATTTGAACAATAAATTGGCACTAAACATAAACCGATGCTACTGCGAAATTTTTTTCGCTTTCATGCAAAAATAGTTATTTTGCAGTTTACAATACCTCTACATATCTACTACAGTTGAAAATTGCTTTAAACTATTTAAATTGGTGAAAGTTTTACAAAAGTCCTAAGAAAACAAATCTGCCCAAGCCCAGCCAAATAGTTTATATATAGTTGAAGTTTAAAGTGAAGAGTCGGTTCAGCTGCGCGAACGGGCGAAGCAAATATTTGTATACTACCATAGAACTAACCTAGACTTAGACCCAGCTCCAGTCCGACTCCAGTCCAATCGATTGAGACTTTTGCTTTTAGTATGTTGTTGATAAAGGTACTGGGAAGATATATACCAAAATCCAGCATAATTTTTTTTCCATTAAAAAATCTAATTTGACTGGACTAAAATCTCAACCTGCTGTTTATATGTCCTATGTCGAAATACAAAAAATGTGCCCATAAATTTGTAATAAATTCTAAACAAATAAATAGTTCTAAACTGTAAAATCCACTTTCACACAAAACACTATAATAAATAGATTATCACTGTAGTAGGGTCTGTAATGGATAAAATACTTCATTTTGGGATAAAAGCGATTTTATTGCAGAAACTTATTAACAACATGAAAACAAAAAATTTGAGTCGAGGATCCAATCCGCCGGACCCCCCGGGTACCACCCCTTAAAGTTCGACAGTGCGCGCTCTGCTTTATTATTTATTTACTGGAGAACGGTTATAGCTACGGCAAAAATTCAAACACTGAAATATGCACAAATGTACAGACTATTACTGTATATTTTTAGTTTCTCAGGTTTTTGCTTGGAATATATCTAAAATATGTGTTTTTTCAGATTTGGATCACTTGAATTAATATATTTTATTTTTTTACGGCTATACTAATAATTTTTTGAATTTTTTTTTCAAGTAAACCTTGTGGAAAATTTTCTTTTCTATGTATATTCAAAATTTCAGGTCCTAAACATGAACCATTATGAACTGGTGATTTTTTAAACATTATTACGCGCTGTCATAGCGCAGCGTCTTGAAGTCTACGATGAGTGGGGGAACACGCGTTTATTTAATCACTCATTATTGCAGATGTTTAACTATTTCTCTTAACTTAAAATAAATCTATCTATTTATCTTAGAGATATTTGCACTTTAGATAAAAACCACCCGTCTTTAATGGAAGCATTTCAAAATGGTTTTTTTGTTTTAAATAAATCTGGCAGTCGATTTTCCGATATTGGTCTGGATCAAGCCCATGAACAAAATAACGCTATTATAAAAGGTGTTGGTGGTGCCATAAATCTCACACAAAATACAAGTGCATTTTACAGATGGATGCTTTCTGGACCAGAAATCGCTAGATTGATTGAAGACTTCCAAAAAATATTTATCCAACATGCTCCTAATTTATTGCATCACGAAGAAACATAATCTTTTCAAGCTAATTTCACTGAAAAAATGTTTCAAACAAACTTTTGAAGAATTTGGTAATCCTTTTTTGGATTGTGGTACGAATTTATACTCTTTTGAAAATAATTTAGTTATGAGAAAAGAATGTACTAATTTTTTAAATAATATTGAAGAAAAAGCTTCAAATATGTATTAAAAGTTTTTAGAAAACCATCCACACTAAAAATTTTTCGAGACATATTTTAAAAGAAATTGAAAAATATTCAGTAAAACGCGTAGATGTTGTCTGGGATGTGTATAATATCAAAGGCAACACTCGCAATATGCGAGCACCAGGAACGCGTCACCAGGTAAAAAATTCCTCTTTTTTAACAATACAGAAAATAAAACTGCTTTATTTTCACTTCTTACTGAAAGTATAATTTCATCTGAGCAGAGCATTAGCCAGACTGTTATCTTCTCTAATTTAATTTAATTATTACAGCGTTTTAATTATCTGCTATTGCAACAGTTGTGAGTGTATAGACATAAATGATGCACGGAAAGAACTATTCACGTCTAAAACACGAAATATAGTTAATATAGGTACCTTATACCATTATCAGCATCTGTATTTATGTTTTACGTGCAGCTTATCAAAGTGGGCATATTTGGGGGCAATCATTATCCGAAATAATGATTCTACCAAATCTTGATAATTGGGGCTGGACCACTACTGATAAGACCACATACCCAAGTCCTATAAATGGTCAACATTACCTATTGTTTCAAATGCATTACAGGAACTTATACACTGCTCCTGCAAATTAAAGTGCAAAGATACGATTTGTAGTTGTAGAAAGTCTAATCTTGCATGCACTTTGTTAAGTAAGAATTGCAAGGGAAGTTGTTTAGAATAAGACTACAAGCTTTTATTTCGAATACTTTCAAAAAATTTCACAAAAGAATTTGTTAATGTCGTTCAATAAGTTTGCAACAAGCAATCATTGTCTCAAATTAATAGTTTCGTTTGTATGTTCGTTTGAAAAATTCTGCAAATGTGCAATTTACCGAATTCTCAACAGATTGATAAAATCACTTTTATCCCAAAATGCAGTATCATGCCTATTTTCGAGCATTACAGACCCTCACAATTGGCAAAAATAAAAAGTTAGTATTGCCCGGCATAGCCTTTTACCGGTAGCGGTCCCCTCATTATGTTGGAAGCTTATTGAAAGCATTATATATTAGTGCGCAATACAGCGGGCCATATGACTGCCGTAACCTCCAAGGACATTTCTGAGGCGGTCCCTGGGGCCCGCTGTAACCGCTATACCGCTAACGTGTTAAGTACCTACCTAAATTATATTTTTAATGTAGGTACCTGAATCGTGTTTTTTCCGATTTTATTATACCTACTTTATTTGTTAATTTTCACAAATTTACCTACAATAAGATATTTAGTATACCTAAAACCTGAATTATTATAGTTTATTTAGGTAGGTAGGTACCTATTTCTGCAAATTTTACAACAAAAAATCCAATCTCTACTAATAACATTGTTGTCAACAATCAAATTCTTGCGATCGTCGAAATATTTATTCTGGTTAGGCGTTCGGGAAGGGAGAAAAGCGGGACAGGGATGCGCTCACTCAATCGCTCAATTGCAATACATTTACATTGTTGTCATTTCAAAACGTCATAACTATCAATAAACAGTTACTTGCGTATTGTGCAGGGGAACATTATGCACCAAGCACCAATAATAACAAAAAATATACATTAAAAGACGACACTTTATAAATATTAGTATAAAAAGAATATGCGATTTATAATATCGAGGATATTGCTAAGCGACGAGGTAAAACCGAATCTCTTTGAATATCCAAGGGGGCTTAAATCGCATATATTCGCGTATCATCAACGACAGCGATGTTAAAAAAAAAATTAACAATTTTATCTGTCAATTAGTTGACAGTTTGCATATTATGGAAGGTTATGATGTTATTATGGTTGTATCTCACGTATTAAATTCGGAACTAATGAATTATGAGTACCTAAGGTATTATAAGTAACTAAAGTATTGTTGTTTATAATTATTATCAATAAATGTTGCATATTAAAAGGTAACAGTTGATGATACGATTTGCTCCCATATTTACCAATCCCTATGTGCCACCGTCCCTTTTTTACCACCGTAATTCTTTTACCAATCCATTTTTTACTAACATTATACTTTTACCAATCCATTTTTTACCACCGTCCCTTTTTACCACTAATTCTTTTTTACCACCAACGTATTTACCAACGTATTCTTTTACCAATCCATTTTTACCACCGTCCCTATTTTGACCACTAATTCTTTTTACCACCAACATATTTACCAAAGTGTTTTTTACCAATCCATTTTTACCACCGTCTCTTTTTTAACAAAGCTAACAAAACCGTACTAAAGCCCCACAAACTCGGTTTTTGTTTTTACTACACTAACAAAGCTAACAAAACCGTACTAGAGCCCCCACAAACTCGGTTTAGGTATTTGCTACACTAACAAAGCTAACAAAACCGTACTAGAGCCCCACAAACTCGGTTTTGGTATTTACTACACTAACAAAACCGTACTGTAGAGACCGTGTGCGAAACGGTGGCGTCTTAACTGGTCCGTCGCAACTCGTCTGCCACCAGAGATTTTTGTAGTAATTCGTCCGCGACACTATTTCCAAGTATTAGCTATAACTTTTTCACAGCGAGGGGTCATAGAAGTAGCATGTCATATTTTCCAAATATTTTAGGGGGCTAAGGGCTACACATAAAACATATATTAGAGTGTAGAAGGCTCTGCAATAAACATTAAACCATTGCTATCTCTATACTTATGCTACAACAGTTTCATAATTAAAAACGTAAATTCTTGTACTAGTAACTATAATAAAACTTTAAATATAAATTTGATGGCAGAACAATAGTTTGAACTTGTAGAAAAGAGTTTAAAAATGTAATTTATTTATACCAAGGTGAAAAAAAAAGAAAGAAATAAAGGAATCTATATTCTTTATTAAAATCAGATTTTTTTGACTTCAATAAGATTTTTTTTAAATGCGTAAAAATGGGTATTTTGAATAATTTTTTTAAAATATTATGAATACTTATTCAAAAATATATTATAGTTTGACTGAATGAGTCGCACGTATGGATATTCACTATTTTTATTCTTGTTTGTGTGCCGTGCACGCGTTGACGTGCATATTCATCTTATAGGTCCGTGCCTGTTTTGGTTGTAGTTATAGATAAGTTCGCGCGTAAATTTAATAAATACCTATAATATAATAATAAATAATTGAATTTTGTGTATTATTTTAATAATTATTAAATTTTATTTATCTTGATTGAATCAATGATTTAAAAAAAATCCTTGATTTAAATCAATTTGATTTAAATATCTCGACCAGGAAATTGTACCGACGAATCCATCTTCCAAGGGTATACCGCTAATTTTCACAAATAAACTAAGAAATTACCGCAATATCTTATATAGGTACTTAGGGAATTCCTCTATAACCACAAAATAAAGGAAAAGGGCATATTTTGTTAAAACAAAAATTGCAATATACCTACTGAATAATCTATATGTACCAACAGGATGTTATTATAATTAAATCAAAGAAACAGTAGAATTAAATAACAGAATTTACGTTTTTAGTTATTAGCAGAAGAAGTATAGAGGTAGCAATGGTTTAATGTTTATTGCAGAGCCTTCTACACTCTAATATATGTTTTATGTGTAGCCCTTAGCCCCCTAAAATATTTGGAAAATATGACATGCTACTTCTATGACCCCTCGCTGTGAAAAAGGTATAGCTAATACCTGGAAATAGTGCCGCGGACGAATTACTACAAAAAATCTCTGGCAGACGAGTTGCGACAGACGAATTACTATCGCACCCGCGAAACGAGCGCCAATTTCGACTCTAGCGGACACAACTTGACTAAGCGACGGGAGATCTACAGTATAGTAGGGTCTGTAATGAATAAAATACTGCATTTTGGGATAAAAGCGATTTTATTATATAAACTTATTAACAACATCAAAACAAAAAATTTTAGTCGAGGATCCACTCCGCCGGACCCCCCAACCCCGGGTACCTCCACCTCGGCAGTGAGCGCTCTGCTTTATTATTTATTTACTGGAGAACGGTGATAGCTACGGCAAAAATTCAAACACTGAAATATGCACAAATGTACAGACTATTACTGTATATTTTTAGTTTCTCAAATTTTTGCTTGGAATATATCTAAAATATGTGTTTTTTCAGATTTGGATCACGGCTATAAATACTACCTAATCATTTTTTGAAGTTTTTTACTTCCTTGTACGGAGTAATAAGGAAGTATTGTAATCTCGAAAAATTTCGGTTCTCAGATTTTTACGGAAATATCCGTTTTGACCTTTTCTGAATCCATTATGACTAGTTTCGTCGTGACGTCTGTACGTACGTACGGGCGTACGTATGTATGTCGCATAACTCAAATTCGGTTAGACGTAGAAAGTTGAAATTTTGTATTTAGGACTGTTATAGCATCTAGTTGTGCACCTCCTATTTTTGGTTTCAATCTACAAACCGGAAGTAGTACTTTTTTCAAATATTTCGATAAATATTTAATTTAAGACAAATTTTTTTATTTCAAATGAAAGATTATGTGATTATTACCTACAATCGGTATTTTATAAATATTTTTGTATCTGGTATCATTTAAGAATAATTAAAGTACATATTTATAATTTAGTATTTCGGTATCTTGTAGTCCATGATCGATTAACATTTGTTACTACGTAAAATTTAAATGTTTATGACATGACAGTGACAATAGTAAAATATGCTTTATATCTTCTTCTGCAGTTTAAATAAAATGACTAAAATATATTTGTGAGTATACTAGTATAATAAGTTAAAAGAATTTTTTATATTATTCTACATTTTAGTTATTAAGAAAAGTATGAACAAACAAGGCGTACAAGGAAGTCATGTGGTGTCCACGTCAGATTTTTTTCAAGTAAAACTTGTGGAAAATTTACTTTTCTATGTATATTCAAAATTTCAGCTCCTAAACAGAACCATTATGAACTGGTGATTTTTTAAACATTATTACGCGCTATCATAGCGCAGCGTCTTGAAGTCTACGATGAGTGGGGGAACACGCGTTTATTTAATCACTCATTATTGCAGATGTTTAACTATTTCTCTTAACTTAAAATAAATCTATCTATCTATCTATCTATTTATCTTAGAGATATTTGCACTTTAGATAATTAACCATTTCAAAATGGTTTTTTTGTTTTAAATAAATCTGACAGTCGATTTTCCGATATTGGTCTGGATCAACGGATCAAGCCCATGAACAAAATAACGCTATTATAAAAGGTGTTGTTGGTGCTATAAATCTCACGCAAAATACAAGTGCATTTTACAGATGGATGCTTTCTGGACCAGAAATCGCTAGATTGATTGAGGACTTCGAAAAAATATTTATCCAACATGCTCCTAATTTATTGCATCACGAAGAAACATAATCTTTTCAAACTAATTGCACTGAAAAAGTAAAATGTTTCAAACAAACTTTTGAAGAATTTGGTAATCCTTTTTTGGATTGTGGTACGATTTTATACTCTTTTGAAAATAATTTGGTTATGAGAGAAGAATGTATTAATTTTTTAAATAATATTGAAGAAAAAACTTCAAATATGTATCAAAAGTTTTTAGAAAACCGTCTCCACACCACACTAAAAATGTTTCAAAAGACATATTTTAAAAGAAGTTGAAAAATATTCACTAAAACGCGTAGATGTTGTCTGGGATGTGTATAATAAGGATAGTATCAAAGGCAACACTCGCAATATGCGAGGACCAGAAACGCGTCACCAAGTGAAAAATTCCTCTTTTTTTAACAATACAGAAAATAAAACTGCTTTATTTTCACCTTTTACTGAAAGTATAATTTCATCTGAGCAGAGCATTAGCCAGACTATTATCTTCTCTACTCATAACGAGAATGTGCTAAAAAATAAAACTAATAACAGTTTCACAAATTTAACAAAATGTAACCACGAAGAGGCTGACACAAGGATATTTGTTCATATCCTAGACGCTATCCGTACGGATCACAAAAATATATGTATTAGAACGCTTGACACGAATGTTGTAATTGCAATTGCTTTTTATTTTTCATTGAAATCTAAGGGATTAAATGAATTTTGTATTCATTTTGGAAGTGGAAAGCATTTTCGTAAAATTAATGTTGCTGCAATATCAACTAAAATTGGTAAACCTAAGTGTAGAGCTTTGATGGGAGTTCATTCATTTACAGAATGTGACACTGTTCTTTTTTTTTGAAAAAGCAAGGCTAACATGTGGAAGACGTGGCAATTGTTTTCTGATGTTACTGAAGCATTTCAGTATATTTCTATACCTCAAAATTACATATCGACTACAATAATTAAATTATTACAGCGTTTTTTAATTATCTGCTATTGCAACAATTGTGAGTGTATAGACATAAATGATGCACAGAAAGAACTATTCACGTCTAAAACACGAAATATAGTTAATATACCTTATACCATTATCAGCATCTGTATTTGAACAACAAGTTTTACGTGCAGCTTATCATAGTGGGCATATTTGGGGCCAATCATTATCCGAAATAATAATCTTGATAATTAGGGCTGGACCACTACTGATAAGACCACATATCCAAGTCCTAAATGGTCAACATTTCCTATTGTTTCAAATGCATTACAGGAACTTATACACTGCTCCTGCAAAGTAAAGTGCAAAGATACGATTTGTAGTTCTAGAAAATCTAAAGCTGCATTCAGACCGACCCACTTATAAGTAAAATATTTACAATTATAAGTATAAATCAAATGGACCATACATACCTACCAAATTAGTGGATGAACACCAATTGGAAAAATTTAGAACTTATGAAAATATTTAAATTTAAATACATAATAATTGTTTATTAAGTACAATTTGTTGTGTGATTTTTACAATTTGCATATTAAAATATTTTTTTATCTTATAATATCCGCTATGCTCGTTTAGTTAGGTTAGAAACGGCCTACCCTGGTTAAAATGCCAGATAAAATGGTAGTTAATACAGATAAAGTTTTAATGAGAATTTATCGTAACTTATGTGCACACGCCGAATTTTATCCGCCATGCACAAAGTTGTAATAAAAACTTTATGAGAATTTATGGGATTCTATGAGCCGTAATATTTCTATTGTCATTTTATACGCAATGTGGTAATATATTCTATTGGGTTTTAATCTGGATCAATTCGGAACATATTTTATCTGCAATAATTGTAAATTTACGATAAAATTCTTAACGGATTTTATATGCTTCTATGAGAAATGTAATCTATTCGGTTCTATACGCAGAATGGCAATTAATTTTCTATAAGAATTAATACGCAAATACACAATTCGTTATTTTTATACGGTTTTATAGTAATTTCGCTATTAACTTTTAATTGGATTTTATCCGTTTCTATGTGACACACATTCTATTTGATTCTATGAGCAAAGTGGCATACTATTTTCTATGAGAATTTATACGCATTACACACTTTGTGATTTCTATACGGTTTTATAGTAATTTCGCTATTAACTTTTAATTGGATTTTATCCGTTTCTATGTGACACACATTCTATTTGATTCTATGAGCAAAGTGGCATACTATTTTCTATGAGAATTTATACGCATTACACACTTTGTGATTTCTATACGGTTTTATAGTAATTTCGCTATTAAATTTTAATTGGATTTTATCCGTTTCTATGTGACACACATTCTATATGATCCTATGAGCAAAGTGGCATGCTATTTTCTATGAGAATTTATACGCATTACAGACTTTGTGATTTCTATACGGTTTTATAGTAATTTCGCTATTAACTTTTAATTGGATTTTATCCGTTTCTATGTGACACACATTCTATTTGGTCCTATGAGCAAAGTGGGATACTAATTTTTATGAGAATTTATACGCATTACACACATTGTGATTTCTATACGGTTTTATAGTAATTTCGCTATTAACTTTTAATTGGATTTTATCCGTTTCTATGTGACACACATTCTATTTGATTCTATGAGCAAAGTGGCATACTATTTTCTATGAGAATTTATACGCATTACACACTTTGTGATTTCTATACGGTTTTATAGTAATTTCGCTATTAACTTTTAATTGGATTTTATCCGTTTCTATGTGACATACATTCTATATGATCATATGAGCAAAGTGGCATGCTATTTTCTATGAGAATTTATACGCATTACACACTTTGTGATTTCTATACGGTTTTATAGTAATTTCGCTATTAACTTTTAATTGGATTTTATCCGTTTCTATGTGACCCACATTCTATTTGATTCTATGAGCAAAGTGGCATACTATTTTCTATGTGAATTTATACGCATTACACACTTTGTGATTTCTATACGATTTTATAGTAATTTCGCTATTAACTTTTAATTGGATTTTATCCGTTTCTATGTGACAAACATTCTATTTGATCCTATGAGCAAAGTGGCATGCTATTTTCTATGAGAATTTATACGCATTACACACTTTGTGATTTCTATACGGTTTTATAGTAATTTCGCTATTAACTTTTAATTGGATTTTATCCGTTTCTATGTGACACATATTCTATTTGATTCTATGAGCAAAGTGGCATACTATTTTCTATGTGAATTTATACGCATTACACACTTTGTGATTTCTATACGGTTTTATAGTAATTTCGCTATTAACTTTTAATTGGATTTTATCCGTTTCTATGTGACAAAGATTCTATTTGATTCTATGAGCAAAGTGGCATACTATTTTCTGTGAGAATTTATACGCATTACACACTTTGTGATTTCTATACGGTTTTATAGTAATTTCGCTATTAACTTTTAATTGGATTTTATCCGTTTCTATGTGACACATATTCTATTTGATTCTATGAGCAAAGTGGCATACTATTTTCTATGTGAATTTATACGCATTACACGCTTTGTGATTTCTATACGGTTTTATAGTAATTTCGCTATTAACTTTTAATTGGATTTTATCCGTTTCTATGTGACATACATTCTATATGATCATATGAGCAAAGTGGCATGCTATTTTCTATGAGAATTTATACGCATTACACACTTTGTGATTTCTATACGGTTTTATAGTAATTTCGCTATTAACTTTTAATTGGATTTTATCCGTTTCTATGTGACCCACATTCTATTTGATTCTATGAGCAAAGTGGCATACTATTTTCTATGTGAATTTATACGCATTACACACTTTGTGATTTCTATACGATTTTATAGTAATTTCGCTATTAACTTTTAATTGGATTTTATCCGTTTCTATGTGACAAACATTCTATTTGATCCTATGAGCAAAGTGGCATGCTATTTTCTATGAGAATTTATACGCATTACACACTTTGTGATTTCTATACGGTTTTATAGTAATTTCGCTATTAACTTTTAATTGGATTTTATCCGTTTCTATGTGACACATATTCTATTTGATTCTATGAGCAAAGTGGCATACTATTTTCTATGTGAATTTATACGCATTACACACTTTGTGATTTCTATACGGTTTTATAGTAATTTCGCTATTAACTTTTAATTGGATTTTATCCGTTTCTATGTGACAAAGATTCTATTTGATTCTATGAGCAAAGTGGCATACTATTTTCTGTGAGAATTTATACGCATTACACACTTTGTGATTTCTATACGGATTTATAGTAATTTCGCTATTAACTTTTAATTGGATTTTATCCGTTTCTATGTGACACATATTCTATTTGATTCTATGAGCAAAGTGGCATACTATTTTCTATGTGAATTTATACGCATTACACGCTTTGTGATTTCTATACGGTTTTATAGTAATTTCGCTATTAACTTTTAATTGGATTTTATCCGTTTCTATGTGACAAAGATTTTATTTGATTCTATGAGCAAAGTGGCATTATATTTTCTATGAGAATTTATACGCATTACACACTTTGTGATTCCTATACGGTTTTATAGTAATTTCGCTATTAACTTTTAATTGGATTTTATCCGTTTCTATGTGACACACATTCTATTTGATCCTATGAGCAAAGTGGCATGCAATTTAGTAAATTAGTATCCCACTTTGCTCATAGGATCAAATAGAATGTGTATCACAAAGAAACGAATAAAATCCAATTAAAAGTTAATAGCGAAATTACTATAAAGCCGTATAGGAATCACTAAATGTGTAATGCGTATAAATTCTCATAAAAATTAGTATCCCACTTTGCTCATAGGACTAAATAGAATGTGTGTCACATAGAAACGGATAAAATTCAATTAAAAGTTAATAGCGAAATTAGTATAAAACCGTATAGAAATCACAAAGTGTGTAATGCGTATAAATTCTCATAGAAAATTGCATGCCACTTTGCTCATAGGATCAAATAGAATGTGTGTCACATAGAAACGGATATAACCCAATTAAAAGTTAATAGCGAAATTACTATAAAACCGTATAGAAATCACAAAGTGTGTAATGCGTATAAATTCTCATAGAAAATAGTATCCCACTTTGCTCATAGGATCAAACAGAATGTGTCACATAGAAACGGATAAAATCCAATTAAAAGTTAATAGCGAAATTACTGTAAAACCGTATAGAAATCACAAAGTGTGTAATGCGTATAAATTCTCATAGAAAATAGTATGCCACTTTGCTCATAGAATCAAATAGAATGTGTGTCACATAGAAACGGATAAAATCCAATTAAAAGTTAATAGCGAAATTACTATAAAACCGTATAGAAATCACAATGTGTGTAATGCGTATAAATTCTCATAAAAATTAGTATCCCACTTTGCTCATAGGACCAAATAGAATATGTGTCACATAGAAACGGATAAAATCCAATTAAAAGTTAATAGCGAAATTACTATAAATCCGTATAGAAATAACAAAGTGTGTAATGCGTATAAATTCTCATAGAAAATAGTATCCCACTTTGCTCATAGGATCAAATAGAATGTGTGTCACATAGAAACAGATAAAATCCAATTAAAAGTTAATAGCGAAATTACTATAAAACCGTATAGAAATCACAAGGTGTGTAATGCGTATAAATTCTCATAGAAAATAGTATCCCACTTTGCTCATAGGATCAAATAGAATGTGTGTCACATAGAAACAGATAAAATTCAATTAAAAGTTAATAGCGAAATTACTATAAAATCGTATAGAAATCACAAGGTGTGTAATGCGTATAAATTCTCATAGAAAATAGTATCCCACTTTGCTCATAGGATCAAATAGAATGTGTATCACATAGAAACGGATAAAATCCAATTAAAAGTTAATAGCGAAGTTACTATAAAACCGTATAGGAATCACTAAGTGTCTAATTTTCGAAGTGCTTACTTCTCCGCTATTTTTACCTGTGGCTTCTAACTTATACCTTCTACCGATATTCGTATAGAAACAGATAGACTGTAACCAGCAATGAATGGTAAAATACATATTAAGTACCATAGATTTCAATAAAATCCGTTCTACTTGTGTACCATTATATCCTATACAAACGGATAGACTTTCATTCTTATATGCGGATAAAAACCAATAAAATAAATTACTGGGTTTCCAGCAGTTTATGGTAAAATGCGCGTTCCAATACACATATTAAATACCATAGATTCCTATAAAATCCGTTCGACCTGTGTACCATTATATCTCATACGAACGGATAGACTTACATTCGTAAATGCGGATAAAAACCAATAAAATATATATCTGGATTTCCAGCAGTTTATGGTAAAAGAGGTGTTTCAATACACATATTGATTACCATAGAATCGTATAAAATCCGTTCGACCTGTGTACCATTATATCTCATACGAACGGATAGACCTACATTCGTAAATGCGGATAAAAACCAATAAAATATATATCTGGATTTCCAGCAGTTTATGGTAAAAGAGGTGTTTCAATACACATATTGACTACCATAGAATCGTATAAAAAAATTTATGTGTTTCTATGTGGCATTCTAACCAGGGTACGGTTTGAATCTGGTTTGTGTTTGTTATTTGATATTTCATATTAGTTTTCTTGATTCTTTTTTACACTGTAATATTGTTCTGGGATTATCCTGTTGTATTGCAGTATAAATAAATTATTATTATTAAAAGAAAATGGATTTCCATACACATGTAAATTAAAAAGTAGAATTTATATGCTTTTAAATATGTTTACATATTCAGTAATAATATTTTACAACACAAGCATACGATATTTTCATTAATTACTATTTATAATAATTTAATTAAATTAATGTCTATTTTGTATGTCATTAATAAAACGCAGCTTGCAAGTGACAGTTCGATGATAAAGATGGCATGATATACTTATCGCACTCTTCACTTAATGGACTGATTGGAAAAGATAGAACTTTGGGAGGTTTTCAGATTACACTTATAAGTGAAATTGGAATTTTGACGAAGCGAACGCTGAGCGCTGATTGGTCAATTAGTCACTTATACTTATAAGTGGGTCGGTCTGAATGCAGCCTTAATCTTGCATGCACTTTGTTAAGTCAGAATTGCAAGGGAAGTTGTTTAGAATAAGACTACAAGCTTTTATTTCGGATACTTTCAAAAATGTTCACAAAAGAATTTGTTAATGTCGTTCAATAAGTTTGCAACAAGTAATCATTGTTTCAAATTAATAGTTTCGTTTGTATGTTCGTGTGCAATTCCGTGTTGAATGATTCCAGTTAGGTATAGTTGCGTTTTGGCTCAACTACGGTTTACCTGAAAACGATTTGACAATATAATATTAGTCGAAGTTGCGGTTTGGTCAAATTACGGAATGCGAAATTACAGTTTGTCTAGAATACAGTTTGGCTAAATTACGGGTTGGCATATTTACGGTTTGGCAAAATTCCAGTTGAACAAATTACAGTTTGGCTAAAATACAGTTTGGCTTAATTATTTTTGGTCAAACTACGTTTTGACAAAACTATATTTGACTAAATAAGTGGACGCCGGAAAATCGACTGCCAGATTTATTTAAAACAAAAAAACCATTTTGAAATGCTTCCATTAAAGACGGGTAATTTTTATCTAAAGTGCAAATATCTCTAAGATTAATAGACAGATAGATTTATTTTAAGTTAAGAGAAATAGTTAAACATCTGCAATAATGAGTGATTAAGGGCACGGTAAAAAATGTGCTTGTGCTAACAACCGCAACACGCTCTTTGTGGGCGCCACGAGTATATTTGTACCAGCCGCTAGAGATATCAAAATTTACTTCCATGTGGGCGCGGCCTAGGCCATTCGTGTTCGTGACTCGTGAGTCTTCGTGATACGACCGAGAGTGCTCATTCTGCTTTATAAGGCGAGCTCATGTACCTGACGAAGGTCACGTGTTCTGTGGGCCCTCGCTGTGATTGGCCTGAGGAATGGGTGGTATTTAAAAGTTTTCTTAGGCGGCCTTTGAAATATGGATATTTAGTTCGTTGTTGAACATTGATTTGTACACAACAAACAATTCAAACACATTCACAATAATATATTACATTCTCAATAATCCATTTCATTCTCAATTGTCGTGTCATACATAAGTGTACTTACCTACCGTAGATTTTATTAATTCTAGGAAATGGAATAAAGTAAGGAAAACAATAAATTCTGTAAATTGATTTTATTCCATCAATTAATATACAATCAATTGGGTTACATTTACTCGAGCATCCCATGAGTACACATAAATATATTTATGTTTGTACAATTCATGAATGTAAATCGTAGTAAATATGACCGGGTAATCATTCGTCAATTGCTACTTATAATATTTGTCTACAAATTGTCACATTTACTAAAATATACGCATATATAAACCATTGGTTAATTTTCATTGACAAACATAGTGGATGTTTATGAAAAATAATTACAGTTTTAGAACGTACATTATAATAAATGTGATAGAAAATTGGATTAGTATTCTTAAAATTCATTCAAAAATAAAAATACCGGTCTCTCCTCTTCTTTTTTTTGTTGATAATGCTGAAGTCGTTGAGCCTGAGATTCAGATGAAGTGGTGTACCCCAGACCAACAGAAGGCACCCGTCTGGATGGTTGGGATCGTTCACAGGTAGTTCTGTAATGGAAATACATACACGATATACAATAAATCAAATTATTCCTTTAGAAACTTACTCGTCACAAAATGTTTCGAACAAATTCGGGCATCCTTCATGGCGGAAAGATCCCGACGTATCGCTGACAACCATCGCTGTCGGCGATCAGCTTTCACTGGATCAAATTGACCTAAACAAAGTCACATTTTGATAAGTTATATGGGTTTGTAGTACTACTTTTCACACAATTTACCTCTTCGATCAGTTTCTGCTGGTATTATATACACCCTTCGTCTATGCTTCAACGCTGTCTTACAGCCCACGACACAGCACTTTCCAGAACTGGGCATTGTCAATAACAAAAACAACAAACAACACAAAATTATAACAAAAAACACCACAGGTAAACGAAATAACAAAAACAATTAACAAACAACAACAAAACAATAAGGAAACCACAAAACTGACAAAAAAGCCGCAAGATCAAACTATCAAGTCGAAACGTCGAAACTCAAATAGTAAATGGCGCTTACCTTTTAAAAAAATCTGACGCAGGGCCCACAGAACACGTGACCTAAAATGGCGTTCGTCAGGTGCATGAGCTCGCCTTATAGGGATGCGACGGAAAAATTATCTGATGATAGGTTTTGAATTGTTTAAGTATTATATTTAATATAAACTGAAATGTCACCAGTTAGAAGACCAATGGCTAAAAGTCACCGAATATTTAAAAAAATCTTCAAAATAATAAACGTTAGCATTTCAAAACGGAAAGAAATGAAAAATATCAAATAACTTGAAAATCAGTACCTACCTACCTAATTAATAGAGATGCGCTTTTAGTATTTTTATTTTATGAGCCAGAAGAAAATTACATATTTTACCTAAAAAAATTTTTAATTGAACTTGACCTAATTTACTTATTAAGTACCCCTACCTAAATTATATTTTTAATGTAGGTACCTAAATCGTATTTTTCAGATTTTATTAGGTATTCTTTATTTGTTAATTTGATTCCATGAAAGAACAGAACAATGAAAAAACAGAACACGAAAAAACAGAACATGAAAAAACAGAACATGAAAAGACAGAACATGAAAAAACAGAACAATGAAAAAACAGAACAATGAAAAAACAGAACACTGAAGAAACAGAACAATGAAAAAACAGAACAGTGAAAAAACAGAGCACTGAATAAACAGAACACTGAAAAAACAGAACATTGATAAAACAGAACATGAAAAAACAGAACACATAAACTAATCTATGCTAACAAAAACCTTGTTGAGTCCAACAGAACTCCGTTTTTTTGACATAAACTAATCTATGCTAACAAAACCCTTCTTGACTCCAACGGAACTCCGTTTTTTTGACATAAACTAATCTATGCTAACAAAACCCTAATTGAGTCCAACAGAATTCCGTTTTTTTAAATAAACTAATCAATACTAACAAAACCCGAATTGAGTCCAACAGAACTCTGTTTTTTTAAAAATAAACTAATCAATACTAACAAAACCCTAATTGAGTCCAACAGAACTCCGTTTTTTTGACATAAACTAATCAAAGCTAACAAAACCCTAATTGAGTCCAACAGAATTCCGTTTTTTTTAAATAAACTAATCAATACTAACAAAACCCTAATTGAGTCCAACAGAACTCCGTTTTAAAAAAAATAAACTAATCAATACTAACAAAACCCTAATTGAGTCCAACAGAACTCCGTTTTTTGACATAAACTAATCAAAGCTAACAAATCCCTTCTTGAGTTCTGTTTTGTCATTGTTATTTTTTTTTCATATTCTGTTTTTTCATGTTCTGTTTTATCAATGTTCTGTTTTTTCAGTGTTCTGTTTTTTCACTGTTCTCTTTTTTCATTGTTCTGTTTTTTCAGTGTTCTGTTTTTTCATTGTTCTGTTTTTTCACTGTTCTGTTTTTTCATGTTCTTTTTTTTCATGTTCTGTTTTTTCATGTTCTGTTTTTTCATGTTCTGTTTTTTCATTGTTCTGTTTTGTCCGGTCACCGTTAATTTTCACAAATTTACCTACAATATGTAATTTAGAAGTTGTCAAATTTTAAGTTCAACAAAATTATTAAAAATTTACAACCTTAGAATACTTTTAGTACCAAATTTAAGATATTTAGTACATCTAAAACCAGAATTATTATAGCCTATTTATGTAGGTACCAATTTCTGCAAATTTTTCAACAACAAAATCCAATCACTACTAATAACATTGTTGTCAACAATCAAATTCTTGCGATCGGCGAAATATTTATTCCGGTTAGGCGTTAGGGAAGGAAGAAGAGCGGGACATACATTTGCATTGTTGATTGTCATAACTATCAAAACAGTTACTTGCGTATTGTGCAGGGGAACATTATGCAACAAGCACCCATAATAACAAAAAATATAGTACATTAAAAGACGACACTAGCTATTAGTATAACTAGAATATTATGCGATTTATAATATCGAGGATATTGCTAAGCGACGAGGTAAAACCGAGTCTCTTTGAACATGCAAGGGGGCCTCGCATGTATTCGCGTATAATCAACGACAGCGATGTTAAAACAAATCAACAATTTTATGTGTTAATTAGCTGACAATTTGCATATCATGAAAGGTTTTGATGTTATTATGGTTGTATCTAACATATTCGTAACTAAAGAACTACGAGTACCTAAGGTATTATAAGTAACTAATGTATTATGTTGTTTATAATTATTATCAATACATTTAGCATAATAAAAGGTAATAACAGTTGATAATACGATTAAAATTATTAATTATTATAACAATGAGATAAGTACTGTGAAATACTTTTAAAATATATCTATAGCTTCATTTTTGAAATCGTATACACTATAGTATTTTTATTATATTATTATTTTATTATTATTATTATTATTATTTATATTATTTTTAATTTATTACGTACCAAAAAAGAAACGGAGCAGTAAAAAAAACTAAATCGCTATTTTTATATCACTTGTATTTTTTAAATTATACCATAGACCTGACTCATAATGCATAATGAACACATGAATAATCCTTACTTGATTTGAGTATATAGGTACATTTTGCATTATTCCATATTTCTTTGTTTTTGAGTAGGTAAACAGTAACCTGGTCAGATGAAAATGCGTAATTTCTGACAAGTTTAAAACAAAAATTATACTTAGTCCAAATAGTTATTTGTCTCTTGTCTGTGAAATGATTGTTCAGTGCCCGAGTGAAATAGGCCGAGGCTAAAAAATTCTCGAGGACACTAAACACATTTCGCAGACTAGTCTAAATATGTTTTATCTACGACTACTATGAAAAGTTTATATTTATGCTTTCAATTATTGTCTACATTTTGCACTGTTCCATATTTCTTAATTTTTTAGTAAATAGGTCATATTGTATTGAATTATATTTGCTATAAATGCACTGATTACTGATTACCTAATTTTTTTATTTGGATGTAATATTGAAATTAATAAAAAATTTAATGCTATTCAAATTTAAACAAATATTTTATTTAATTAATAATATTTATTTGTAGTTTCAATAGACTAGAAAAGTGTGACGTCACACCGCCTTGTGTTGCCATAGCAACACTTTCCAAACAAACATTTAGAACCATTTGGTTAGCATAGACGATTGGAAGAATATATTGTTATTTTATCTATACAGTTAGCATTGAACTTTAAATCTACGGTACGTTATACCTTATGTATTAATGAACCTATTTTACCAATTTATTTTATTTAAATACAACTAGTATGATTACTATACTGATTTAAAACAAATCATATTTTGAGGTTATGGTTTCATATTTGTATTAATATCTTATAATCAGATCAACATTTAACACTTTTTTCCTTGTAAATTGAACTAATTACTTAATTATTTATTGAGAAAGATGTGTTTGACAAGCTGGTGGAAGTAGAAGGTCTTGATTCACCATGTTCTATATCATTTAGTACCTAATATTTATTTTTATTTTTTGAGAAATATGTGTCTGATAAGCTGGTGGAAGTAGAAGATCCTGATTCACCATGTTCTATATAATTTATTGAAGAAATAGAATTCATCGTATTTTAAATCAGGCATTGACGATGTAGTTGGTCTGTATCATTCATTACAGTCAGGTGCGAAACACATAACCATGGTCTAAAATACAAATTTTTATTATAAAAATTAAATTATTAATAACAAACAATACCACAAAACAAAATAATACACTTTGAATGGTTGAAAACATTATAACCTCAAAATATGATGTTTAAAATCAATATAGTAATCATACTAGTTGTATTTAAATAAAATAAATTGGTAAAATAGTTTCATTAATACATAAGGTATAACGTACCGTAGATTTAAAGTTAAATGCTAACTGTATAGATAAAATAACAATATATTCTTCCAATCGTCTATGCTAACCAAATGGTTCTAAATGTTTGTTTGGAAAGTATTGCTATGGCAACGGCAACACAATGGCAGTGTGACGTCAGCACTTTCCTAGTCTATTCGATACTTTTTCTTTTTCAATGACAGACTGGCACTTGCAAACAATAGATGAGACGATGAGAGTTCTGAAGTCGCGACTGGCGACTCGGGAATCTTGTACATTCGGAGATAAAAATGTTACAATGAAGTTAAATAAAAATTATTTTATGTTCTATTTCTATTACTTCTTTATTCATCGTTGCATTTATAAACATATTTTATTTCAATAAATAACCTATAATCGAGCCTATAATACCTGATTAATTTGTTAGTTATGTTCAAATATGTAGCAGTGATGCAGTGCACAATTTTAAATTTCGTTTGCTAGCTATTTGTTATATACTTGAACAGGCGGAGTTACTTTTCTAGCGCGGTATACAGTTTAGATAACCGTGTGAGCGACACAGCTAGGTGCGGTAAAACGCTGAACTATATTTACATTACAGTCTTATGGAGAAACCAAAACTACGTAATTTTAAGACATACTAGATAAAGTTAATGAACGAACTTTAAATAATATGAATCTTCATGTTTTTCCTCAGGATCTAAAGGTAAAATTTGTACATAAAACGTTTTTAAATCAAGAGAAAAGTGACTTTGAAAATGACCATTTCGGATACTTTTTAGTTTTATTTAATTCTTCAATTATGAACATAAAATGTCGACAAAAAAATACTGTTAAGTCCATCTACACACTTTTATCTTTATTTTAGAATGTTTCGCACAATTATATCTTTAATAATTTTTGAGTAAATTAGGAAGTTTTAAAATACATACATTTTTCCGTGCCCTTAAGGTAGAAAATCCGTCGGTCATAAGCGTGCGTGATAGGTCGATTTCAATAGCCCCCCCAAGTAAATAAATTAATGATTTTATTACATGCATAGTATGTGCTCGTTTTGTGCCAAATTGTGCCGCAATAAAAATATTTTGTGCTCATTCTGTTTACGAGATATTCAAAGTTGAATTATGAGGGGCCAATGACATGCGAGCCCCTCCAAGTTATAATTTTAAAAATTTTATTTCACAATTGTTTTGTGCTCGTTTTGTGCTGAATTGTGCCGCATAATAGAAATTTTGTGCTCCTTCTAGTAAGTATAGAAAGTGTCTCTTAATAGGAGGTGCCAGTGACATGGTCAGCCCCCACCCTATATTTTCAAAACTTTCTCCTCTCTATTATTTTGTGCTGGTTTTGTGCTAAATTGTGCTGTATAACAAAAATTTTGTGCTCCTCATATAAGGTTAAAAAAGCATATAAATATGAGCGGTCATTAACATGATAAGCCCACCTCAAGTAAATAGTTTCTAAATCATTTTTTTCTGTTTAACTGTGCTTGTTTTGTGCCGAATTGTACAGCAACAAAACGATGTTGTGCTCAACTCGTGTACGAGATATTTAATGCTAAATTATGAGGGACGAATGACATAGTGTACAATGGCCACTCTATATTGAATATTGATATTTTTGAGCAATCTTACATAATATGCAATTTATATTGTTTTGTGCCATATTGTAATAATTTTGTGCTGTATTTACAAGCTAGGAAATTTTGAATGAAAATTTGTGGGGCTGCAGAAAATGGTCAGCCCCGTAAGTTTAATATTTAAAAATTATTTTCATGGTAATAGTTTGTGCTAGTTTTGTGCTCAATTTTGTGCTTTTAACTAAAAGTTATGTGCTTTAATTGTTGTTCTATAATTTCAAATTAAATTTGAAATATGTGCCCCTCATAATATGCATTTGTAAATAGGTAAATATTATTAAAGTGCTTATTATGTGCTTAATTGTGCAATTTACCAAATATTTTTTACTGTGGTACTTTTTTTTAAAGTTAAAGCTTAATAAGAGAAGACTGCAGAAATGATTTTAGCCCCTCAGGATTATTTTCAAGATAATCTTTGTTTGTGCTCGTTTTGGTGCTCAATTGTGCTGTATACTATTTTTTTAAGCTGTTTAGTTTGTTCTATAATCTATAAATAAAAATAAACATTATTGGCATGATCGATTTTCTTCAAAAATTTCAAATTGTGAACGGTTAAAATAATTTCATCAAATTCATATTAGTCCAGGCGAACTAGCATCTATCGGCAACAAAATTCAAAGAGATTTTTTTCACAAGAATGTTGTAATTGACTTTCTAACTAACATACTAAAAGTCCCCATCGATCCGCCTTGTGCCAAGTCTTGAATAAATGGTGGAACAAGACGACCTTTCTCCTGTTTTTTGCAATTATCTCGAAAATGAGTAATTTTAAGCAAAACTGCCAAATACCAAACGGAAAGAGCATAAAATTGCCTTCAAGATAGTCATTTTGTTTTAACGATATTCATACAGTTTTGAAAAAAATCATAAATAAATATTTTTATAACTCTAACATTCTAAGCCGTTTTGATAAAAACTTGAATTTTTTCTCATATTACACCAAAACGATTGTAATTTATTAACGGATAATAATTTCGAATGCGATTCTAAACTTATTTTTCCATAATAATAATTTAAAATTGGACATTTTAAGACGTGTTTAGGAAAAAACTGAAACTTATTTTCAAGATCACTAATATATAATTGTCACTTCTTTAAAATTTTGTGTTTAATTTCTGTCCGGATTAAGATATCGACTTCCGGTCTCAAGCACACTAATTTTTTTACTATGCAAAATTATATAAAAATTTCAAGGGCCCTGATTAAGTTAATTAATTAATTTTAAAAATTTATACAATGGAAAATTAAGAAATTTTAGTATTTTTATTATTAAATATGATTAATCACCTGTAATTTCTTAAGTAATTGAGATATCGATTTCCAGTTAATAGCATTGGATTTTTCGAGTTTTTTTTTTCAATAAACCAAAATGATTTTTATACTTAAAAAGGTTTGATTCATGTCGAATATTTAAATTTTTCTTGGCGAGAGGTTAATAATATACTGGTGGGAAAAAAATTAAACACTTGGCATTCGTAAAAATTTCGACCATTTTCAAAGCGCCATAACTCGGCGTATTTTCAATCGATTTCGATGAATCTTTGCGGGCGAAAATTTTTTCCAACTCGGTACACATCGCCAAAGTTGAACGTTTTGTGGCCCAAAAACGTGTTTTTCTTGTTGATCATCCTAATCTGAGTTTACCCCCTTAACTTAGAGCCACAATGGGTTTTCCCCCGATAGAATCGTCTAAATGTGCGAAAAACCTAAAAATGCACTCTTTTTTTAAACACCCATAACTTTGTTCCAAATCATCGCAGGAACTTCGTTCTTTGAATCCTGTATAGGGAATTGAACAAATTTAGGTGCCCTTTTGGTGGATCAAGTCAAAAAAAAGTTTTTCATCGAAATCGATTGAAAATACGCCGAGTTATGGCGGTTTAAAAAAGGTCGAAAATTTTACGATTTTCAGGTGTTTCATTTTTTTCCGCCAGTGTATTTTAATATATTTTTTAAAAGTAATATTTAAATAACCGTTTTTCCTGAACGGACAGAGGTATTCACATTCGGTTTTCAGCATCACATTTTTGTAACATTTCTTTATAAGATTTTGAAAGCCGGAAGTCAATATCTTAATCCGGACAAAAATTAAACACAAAATTTTAAAGAAGTAACTAAAATATAAATTTTGTGATTATGACTTTAAACTGGCGTCTTAAAATGTCTGTTATTAAATTTGTCATACCAAAATATGTTAAGGATCGAATACTGAAATCCCGAATTCGTAATTTTTAACCGTTAATATATTACATGATTAAATCATGATTTCATGAAACCGGCTTAGATTGTTCGAATTATAAAAATATTTATTTACGATTTTTTAAATAACTGTATGAATAACGTAACAACAAGAGGGACTATCGTGAAGGAAATTTCATGCTCTTTCTGTTTGGTACTTGGCATTCTTGCGGAAAAATACCCATTTTCGAGATAATTGCATTTTTCTAAGATTCCGGACTTAGCACAAGACGGATCGGTGGGGACTTTCAGTATGTCAATTAGGAAGTCAATTACAACATTCCTATGAAAAAAATCCCTTTGAATTTAGTCACCGAGCCCATACAAAAATTTTCTAATTCGCCTGGACTATAGGTATATACTAAAATTTTTACCAAATACCGAGATGTATGCGGCTTAAATCTTGATATTCATCATCGAAAATATTGAGAGGTGACATTTATTAAATTTGTAATTAATTTAATAGTGTGTGTATGTAAAGGATGTACCTGTACATAAAATTGATTTAACAATTTTCTTAGTACTACAAGATGAAATTGTATGCTGACCAATTTAGTATATTTCTTTAAATAAGGTTATATTATTAATATTTTTAATTCAATACAACACATGACATATGAAAATACTGATACTATGTCCTATTTTTAACTATCATACATAAATAATTATTAACTAACACCATTTTTATTTGAACTCCCGTGATTCATATTTAAAATTGTAGTTCTAAAATGGATTGAAATATAGCGCCATGGTACAGGTCATAGGTTTCATAATAAGTTTTTCGAAGAATAGTATATTAAAGAACAAGTTTTATAAGACATGATTTTTCGCACGCGTCCAAATTTAGTAAAAAAAACTCAAATTTTATTTGAAATTATAGAACAACAATAATTAAAGCACATATCTTTTAGTTAAAAGCACAATTGAGCACAAAACGAGCACAAACTATTACCATGAAAATAATTTTTAAATATTAAACTTACGGGACAGACCATTTTCTGCAGCCCCACAAATTCTCATTCAAAATTTTCTAGCTTGTAAATACAGCACAAAATTATTACAATATGGCACAAAACAGTATAAATTGCATATTATGTAAGATTGCTCAAAAATATCAATATTCAATATAGAGTGGCCAATGTACACTATGTCATTCGTCCCTCATAATTTAGCATTAAATATCTCGTACACGAGTTGAGCACAATATATTTTTATTGCTGTACAATTCGGCACAAAACAAGCACAGTTAAACAGAAAAAAATGATTTAGAAACTATTTACTTGAGGTGGGCTTATCATGTTAATGACCGCTCATATTTATATGCTTTTTTAACCTTATATGAGGAGCACAAAATTTTTGTTATACAGCACAATTTAGCACAAAACCAGCACAAAATAATAGCGATGAGAAAGTTTTGAAAATATAGGGTGGGGGCTGACCATGTCACTGGCACCTCCTATTAAGAGATACTTTCTATACTTACTAGAAGGAGCACAAAATTTCTATTATGCGGCACAATTCAGCACAAAACGAGCACAAAACAATTGTGGAATAAAAATTTTAAAATTATAACTTGGAGGGGCTCGCATGTCATTGGCCCCTCATAATTCAACTTTGAATATCTCGTAAACAGAATGAGCACAAAATATTTTTATTGCGGCACAATTTGGCACAAAACGAGCACATATTATGCATGTAATAAAATCATTAATTTATTTACTTGGGGGGGCTATTGAAATTGACCTGTGCGTGATTTCGGTGTGAGGTGAGGCCGAAGCAGTCAAATAATCAGAAATAAATCATTAAAAATCGTAGATTTGGATGTAAATTACAAATCATATGTATCCAATTAAATAAAAAATATAATTGAAATTTAAGTTTACACTGAAATGCAGTAGTAGTACGTCAAAAACATAATTTTTCTTGAGACTGGAACCTTTTGCATGCGATTTCTCAACCATTATTGCGGTGACTCATATTTTTTATTTTTCTAATAAATACCTCAAATATCAAAGAATAACATATTCGTTTTCCAAATATGTGTTGGGTTGTTATGATATAAAATTTTCTAATCGTTTAGAAAATCTACTGGTAACCTCCATATACGCAATGTATTTTAGCGAGTTTTTGTGTCAACTTTAAATTCAATTATCTTCGTTATTTTAACGGTTATCTATAAATTTTAATTTTTATTCAAATTCTACGACTTGTAATGAATTCTGTATATTAATTTAAGTCATATTTTGGGTTGTCACTACCCATGGATTTACTACCTTAAATAAACGCGTGTTCCCCCACTCATCGTAGACTTCAAGACGCTGCGCTATGACAGCGCGTAATAATGTTTAAAAAATCACCAGTTCATAATGGTTCATGTTTAGGAGCTGAAATTTTGAATATACATAGAAAAGTTTTACTTGAAAAAAAACTTCAAAATATGATTAGTATAGCCGTAAAAAAATAAAATATTTCAGTTCAAGTGATCCAAATCTGAAAAAACATATATTTTAGATATATTCCAAGAAAACCCTGAGAAACTAAAAATATACAGTAATAGTTTGTACATTTGTGCATATTTCAGTGTTTGAATTTTTGACGTAGCTATCACCGTTCTCCAGTAAATAAATAATATAGCAGAGCACGCACTGCCGAACTTTAGGGGATGGTACCCGGGGGCGGGATGGTTCAGCGGAGTGGATCCCCGACTCAAATTTTTTGTTTTGATGTTGTTAATAAGTTTCTGCAATAAAATCGCTTTTATCCCAAAATGCAGTATCATGCCTATTTTCGAGCATTACAGACCCTACTAAAACGGAATAGCGGTAAAAAAGTATGGTGGTAAAAGTTGTAATGGTAAAAACGGAGTGGTAAAAATGTATTAGTGGTAAAACGAAATAGCGGTAAAAAGTATAGTGGTACAAATACAGAGGTAAAAGTTGGATTGGTAAAAATTGAGTGTTAAAAATGGGTTAACGGTAAAACAGGATAGCGGTAAAAAAGAATGGTGGTAAAAATGCTGTGGTAAAAGTTGGAGTGGTAAAAATAGAATGGTAAATATGTAGCACAACGGATGAGACGATTAAAATTATTAATTAATATATATATATATATATATATATATATATATATATATATATATATATATATATATATATAGATAAGTACTATGAAATACTTTTAAAATATTCATATACCTTAACTTCATTTTTCAAAATCGTATACACTATAGTATTTTTATTATTATTATTTTATTATTATCATTATTATTTATATTATATTTAATTCATTACCTACCAAAAAAGAAACGGCGCAGTAAAAATACTAAACCGCTATTTTATATCACTTGTATTATTTAAATAATTAATAATGAACACTGAAAGATATTATGAATACCATCTACATAATCCTTACTTTGATTTGAGTAGGTACATTTTGCGTTACTCCATACTTATTTATTTGTTTTTGGGTAAAAAGTTAACTGGTCAGATGAAAATGTATATTTTCTGACAAGTTTTTTCAAAAAATGTAAAAGTGCAAATAGTTATTTGTCTCTTATCTGTGAAATAACTGAGTGAAATAGGCCGAGACTAAAAAATTATCGAGGATACTAAACACATTTCGCAGACTAGTGTTATACAATATGTTTTATGTACGACTTCATTATAATCAATTGTTTATGACATTGTTTAGCATGTATAAAGTAATTGTTTATGCACTAGTGCATAATGATAAAGTAAAACAAGAATTAAAATTAATTAAATATTTTTTTATTTTTCAACAAAAATTATTAAATTAAATAAAAAATATACAAATGACACAGAAGAATTCATTCTTAATTTTTACCATAATATTGTATAACACAATTTACGTTATTACTAATAGAAATAGCTGGCTGTTGAGTTTCTTCGTTTGATACTATAGGTTTGAGAACACAATTAACATGATTACTTATCGAAGACGGTACTACTTCTTGTGCATTACCCAAAATTTTTGTGGAAACATTTATTTTCTTATTTTCCGACTCTTCTACATATCCTTCGGCAACAGCAGCGGAACGCCAGCCTTCATGACGCATAATCTGCCGTACAATAGTAAAACATAGTAACTCGAGTTACGGCTCGGGTATAGCTACTATAAAAGTGTCGTTCGTACTTTACTAATAACTTAATTCAGGTGCACTTTAGAGAAAAATTTATTAACAAAAAATGTCTATAATTTTATCGGATTGATTCAAAAATTTCAAAATTCTCAAAAAAGACAAATTTCAAAATTTGATTTTTTTAAATTACAAACTGGGAATAGTTTTTGAAAAAATATTGACAATCCGATGTTAAGATACTAATGTAGATTATATGTAATTTTTTTGAAAAAGATATTTCAATCGTAGCATGAGTTATTAGTAAAGTACGATTTTTGATGCTTTTCTAGACTTTCAGTGGCGGATTTAGGCTTGCTGCCGCCCTAGGCCCGGTTTGATACGCCGCCCTTTTTGATGAAATGAATTTCATTAATTTTCATCTTATATAATTATTTTAATATAACTTTATTTTATTGAAATATAATTTTTAAATATAGGTAACAAATAAGCATTACAGAAAAATAATAAACTTTTCCTACAACTGTTAATTATTGCCTTGGTTATGGGTGGAAAGAAGACGAATGCAGAACAAGTGTTTTTCTGTAAACGTGAAACACAAGTGCGTTTCGTTTACGCAACTGTCAAAACCAAACTTAGCAGTCCGTGAACTTAAATGACTGTGATTAAATTTCGCGCGGAGTGTTAAGTTCAAATTTTAGCTACTAACGGGCTACTAACTGACTAACATCAATCTCTGTTTCAACTGTAGAAAAGATTAACGAAAGAAAATTATATCGAAAAATTTCTAAATAACGTAGAACAAATGAAGCAATCAACAAACAAACCATAGCAACGCCGTAAAACAAAGTTTTAATGTAATGTCATTAAAATTTAATAAATTCTGATAATATTTAAGGGATTTATTAATTATTCGTTGTAGGAAAAATGTTGTTTAACACACGTGTCGAAAAAGATTACGTGCACGTGCAGATTCCCGCACTCGGCAAGCCTCGCGCGTTAAACTCTGCACTTTCACGTAACGAGACTTTTTCGACACTTGATATAAAAATAACTATTTTTTTAAAATAAGTATTAATCAATTTGAAAATTTCTTTTTCCTGACATTGGTCCGCGCAAAAACGTCGATTATATCGTCATAATCAATTATTTCACATTGAAAACAAATTGAGAAGTTATTTAGTAATTTTAAAATGCTTTACATGCGTAACGTAAGATCTCACGTAAAAAATAAAAAGTAAAGATATAAAAAATAAAAACATTACTCAATAAGACTATAATCAATCTATCAAAAAATTCACATTTTACCCACAGGTTGAAAAGTAAATTAAAAAATTGAATTATAATATGTGTTATGAAAAAATTTTATAAAAACTTATCTTAGCCAATTTTTAAAATAGGTTGTCTTTACCTACTTTTTTTCGCCTCTAAAATTTTAGCGTTTCAAAAATTTTGGCGCCCCTCAAATTTTGGCGCCCTAGGCCCGGGCCTCACGGGCCTAGGCGGAAATCCAGCACTGTAGACTTTCCATTATTCAAAACAAGTGCGAAAAGTCAGAAAAGACAATACATATATTTAGTATACTGTAACCAAAATTTGGTTCATAAATCACTCGAAATGCACGAGTAATTAATTTAACTAACTACTACACGCTAAACTATACTAGCACCTTACGTCAAAATTGAGTTTTTGCATTATTCTGACTAACATGGATGAGCTCTACCCGGGTATAGTTGAGAATTTACAATCAGAAGTCTGGTTACAAAGTTATTGATAAATGAATTTTAGCATGTTGGGTTACTTGGAACTTTGATTTAGTATGTACAATTACTACTTACATTTTGTATTTTTATTTACAGGTTTGGGTTCATAACAAACCTAAAAGTAAGTAAATAGTGTTGCTAAAAATTGGTTTAATCATTTACAAATTTAAAAAAAGTATGTTGACATACCTACCGTTTTCAAATTTTTTAGAATGCAATAGTAAAACCAAGTAAGTCGAGTAGGTACTGCGTATACAAAAATAGACCAATTTATTGAAAAATTGTGTAACAGTGTAACAGATATTATTTAATTTGCATTATTATGAGATTGTTGTCAATCAATTTACATATAATGAAGTTAAAAGTTAAAAATCGACTTAATTTGTTTCACAATTGTTTTTTCAAGAAAAATGAAGAGTATGTCCAGTTACTTGGTTTTACTTTTTAGCTCTTGACATAGTAAGTCTAAAATATAAAAAATCACAGTTTTTTTTTTTAAAAAAGTGTGTGTTTACTCACAACAGTCAGAAAGAAAAGGAAAAAAGCTACAAGTGGTATAAATTTATCTTCAAATTGAAAATAATTATCTTTTAAACAAAATTGTGCATTAGCAGAACATAGCAGATCACAAAAACATAATTTCAATTTCGAAGAAACTCAAATTTTACACACAGAAAAAAATCTACATAAAAGACTTACTCTAGAGATGCTATACATAAACTCAGACAAAAACAATGTAAACTTAAAAACAGACACAATGAATTTGAGTAGCATATACAATCATATTTTGAAATCAAATTCAAAAATTAAGTAGTTCACTCATTTCTAGCTTTCTTTGTATGAGTAGTGTTAACGTTTCTAGTCATTTTTCTGTGATACATGGTTTTAAGTAACATGTGTAAATTTGCTAGTAATTATTGTGACCTTGATGTAATTATTAATATGACTTAGTCAGTTCTTCCATGTTTGTGTGCTGTGTATGTCACGTTTTCATTGATTTTAAATTATTTATTATTAATTTATATTTTAATGTTAATTTTAATATGTTATACTATACAAAAAATGTTTTGACTTTCACGTAAGTTTTCTATTGTGATTTCACGTAATTTTTCAGTTTTTTATAAATTTTCTGTATTTTAATTGTAGCTCCTGATGATGACCTAGGTGGGGTGTGAAACCGGTTGAGGTTGAAATAAAACTAATAAAGTTGACTGAATTCCAGTAATTGTTTTTTTATTAAATGTAAATTTAAAGTTACTATGTTTTACTATTGTACGGCAGTAATATCGCTTATACTGTCCCCAGCATTGGCTAAAAGACTTGCAGACGTTCTACGAAAACAGTGGTCTGTGTATAAGTTATCATCAGGTAAATTCAAAAATTTGGCCACAATACTGGGAACACCACCAATTTTGTTTATTCCCACAGGCTGGACAGTGCATTTCTTTTTGACAGAATTTACGAAAAATCTACTATGCGACATTATATTGGGTGCGTTATATAAACGCATTTGGCCTTTATCAGTTTTTGCTTATCGTCGTATGAAAAGCGCAGAAATTGACGTTATATAAGCGCAGAAGGAAACATTTGAAAAGCACAATGGTTTTAGGGATTGTACGACAGATTTTCTACAATATTTTTTGAATTTTTTAACAAAGTATATTTGTTAGTAGGATGAAAGAGTGAGAACTTCGTAAGTGTCTATCCTCACGATAGATATAATTTGTTAATCGTTTTATATGTCAAATTATTTGTAATATTTATAATTTTACTTTGTATTATTCATAATAATAAATATATTTTGTTTTCATGTCTTATTTTACTTATTAAACATTTCCAGCACGTCAACAATCGGATTGTTAAGATTCGAGAATCAGAAACAACCCGATTTGTTACAGTGGCGCAGCCGGTAGGATTGGTTTTTTATTATTAATTGCTAGACTTCTTTTTATTTATAAAAAGATGCACTACACAATTAATACGCCAATAAAGAACCCTCGGCTGGTATGTTTAATAAGTATATTTTTCGGCCTTAGAAGTAGTGTTGCGCGTATAAAATTAACAAATTATTTCTTCATGAGGTATAGACACTTGTTCGTTAAAGTGCGTGAGTCGCGAGTAGTGAAAAAAAAAACGTGAAATATGTATTCATATTTCGCGGCAACAACATGGCCACCGCCACATCCACAAGTGTCGATGCACCCATCACTTGGTTGCGAATTCGACAACTCGGTCCCAGGGCCCGCGATGCTAAAGCGGTATCCCTTGGGCGCAGCACCGTGTCGGTTTCGTGTGGATGCACCACAGCCGTCAACATCGCCAACGCCAGTGGTGCAGTTGCAGTCACCATCAGCAAAGAGCACGCATCAGTCGCAACGTAGGTCGCAGGTAACAAAGGTTGAGTATTCGTGGGACCTACCTGATTTGTACGGGAGACAGACGGATCGTAGCACGTCAAAAGTGGAAAGGATCCACAGCTACGGATCCGGTCTCCAAACCGAGGTCCCAGTGCAGACGTTACCTGTGGCAACCATAAGCGCGGCAGAAATCGAGGCGTTGCTGAAAGCGGAAAAAAGGACGGTAGTTGACATTCCTCGTCCAAGCGATGTGGAGGAACGTAAGATGATGAACCAAACGATGACTTCGGCTTCAAGTTCAACGTTATCAGTAGCAGAAGTCAACTCTTCTGAAGCGTCACTACTGACACACACGCAGTGTACGGACATCGAGCGTATTTGTTGTTACGCTGATGTCAAAGAACTTGAAGAGGAGGAAGATAGTTTGGTAGCAGAAGTGGTTCATCACCATAAAGTAGAGGAAGAAAAAGCTCTCATACGCATACACAACAGTGAAAAATTCCTGTATGCTAGCGTTGGGATAGAGCAAATAGAATGTCAACCCGTAGTAGAACGGCGGTTCCAGCGGCAAATCTTCACATTAGAACAATCGAATTATCAACAGCAGAGGCAGAGTTTCGAGTTCGACTTCCGGCAACGTCATCCACGTCCACCACGCAACCTTGCAGCGTCAGCGACAGGGCTGCACCAGCAGTGGAATAGTAGAGTACGTCATAGGCCCGCGATTCGGAGTCAACGACCCCAATTGTGTGAAGAGCCCCCACCCCCCTTTGAACATAAAGTGTGTGTCCCCAAAAATATGACGTTTGTGCCAGTGAAGTGAAAAATGCAACGTAGTGTTTAAATATTTGGTTTTTACGTTAAGTGTTAGATTAGAATTTGTAGCTTAGTTCGCGTTTAGTTAGAAAAAGGAAATTAGAATTTGATCTTGAAGATTTAAATTTATAAATGCTTAACCCAAGTAGTCGAAATATTCAAATATTAGAAAACAGGATCAAACCGTAGATAACGCGGATCGTGAAATTGTAAAGGTACAATCTCATGATCAACTTGTAGAAATTGACCGGATCCTGCCATTCTAAATTTGAATCATGTAGGTCCTGATGATTTGTATTTGCAAACCGAAGGACAAAAAGTAGTAGATTTTGTTAGTGTCAATTTGAGTTGAAGTAATTATTTTTCATAATTAAATTAAAATTAATAAATATTTTAACCGCCAGTTAATTACAAAAATGCCAGCAAAGCATTCTTTGTTTGTAGTTGTAAGTATAGTTTGCTGACATGACATTTGTTATGTTAGCACGTAGGTAACATTATATTGTGGTAGGTTAAGAGAATCGTAATAATTTATCTGAAATTAAAATCTATTCTTCAAAGATATTAACTTTAATAAATTTTTCAAATATATTTTAATTTTTTTAAGGGGAGGCAAGTGTAACAAAGTAGATTTGTTAGTAATTTTCCGTAATCGAAATTAATGCTAAGTTGTGTTTTGTTAAGTTATTCACCTTTTGGCCACGCGCGGTTGTTACACGTGCCTTACGTTTCAGCGAAATTATTGCGATCTTGCATTTAGTATTAGAATATACTTAGGAAATTAAGGAGTTAGTAATCAGTCAATGATCGAACGGATAGTTAGTCAGTCATCAACCGATAGAGTAGTCAATCATTAACCGATCAAGAATGTAGTCATCAAGGAGCGATCGAGTTAGTTAGTAGAATGAACGAGTGAGGAGAACTTCGTAAGTGTCTATCCTCACGATAGATATAATTTGTTAATCGTTTTATATGTCAAATTATTTGTAATATTTATAATTTTACTTTTTATTATTCATAATAATAAATATATTTTATTTTCATGTCTTATTTTACTTATTAAACATTTCCAGCACGTCAACAATCGGATTGTTAAGATTCGAGAATCAGAAACAACCCGATTTGTTACACTTGCCTAACATTTTTCTGAACTTAATCCCATCATACTCGAATATAGATTAAAATCTAATTTCATATAATAAGCATAGACATCAAAATTTAAAAAATGTACTGGCTACAAGGACCAAAATCAACAATTACAAAAAATATGAAACAAAATATTCAATTGTTTTCTTCCATAGCACTAACTAGCAATCAGATTTTAATTACTTACTTAACTTAATCAGTAACCCCTTTTTATACCTTTCGGTGTAAGGGGGCCGGGCACACCGAGCCGCAGTGGGTATTATTTTTGTCTCGATGGTCACCCATCCAAGTATTAACCGCTGTGAAGCGTGCTTGACTATATCAATCGCAACGCTGTCACGTTACCACACTGCCGTACTGCAGATTTTAATTAAATTATCATAATTTTCAATAGCGTTTTTCTTATGTTTTTGTTATGCAAGGGTATAAAACTAATATCTCGTTGAATTCAGAAAAAATACTGGATCGAATAAGCAAATAAAAAAATCTGACGTGGACACCACATGACTTCCTTGTACGCCTATTAAACTGTTCATACTTTTCTTAATAACTAAAATGTAGAATTATATTATACAAATATATTAATATATAAGTACTACTTACTACTGCTACTATATATTTTAGTCATTTTATTTAAACTGCAGAAGATATAAACGATATTTTACTATTGTCACTGCTACTGTCACTGTCATGTCATAATCATTTAAATTTTACGTAGTAACAAATGTTAATCGATAATGGACTACAAGATACCGAAATACTAAATTATAAGTATATACTTTAATTATTCTTAAATGATAGAAGATACAGAAAAATTTATAAAATACCGATTGTAGATAATAATCACATAATCTTTCATTTAAAATAAAATAAATTGTCTAAAATTAATTATTTATCAAAATATTTTTAAAAAGTACTACTTCCGGTTTATAGATTGAAACAAAAAATAGGAGGTGCACAACTAGATGCTATAACAGTCCTAAATACAAAATTTCAGCTTTCTACGTCTAACCGTATTTGAGTTATGCGACACACATACGTCCGTACGTACATACGTACATACGTACGTACATACGTACAGACGTCACGACGAAACTAGTCATAATGGATTCAGAAAAGGTCAAAACGGATATTTCAATCAAAATCTGAAAACCGAAATTTTTCGGGATTACAATACTTCCTTATTACTCCGTACAAGGAAGTAAAAAATCTGACGTGGACACCACATGACTTCCTTGTACGCCTTGTGTGTTCATACTTTTCTTAATAACTAAAATGTAAAATAATATTAAAAATTCTTTTAACTTATTATACTAGTATACTCACAAATATATTTTAGTCATTTTATTTAAACTGCAGAAGAAGATATAAAGTATATTTTACTATTGTCACTGTCATGTCATAATCATTTAAATTTTACGTAGTAACAAATGTTAATCGATCATGGACTACAAGATACCGAAATACTATAAATTATAAATATATACTTTAATTATTTTTAAATGATAGCAGATACAAAAATATTTATAAAATACCGATTGTAGGTAATAATCACATAATCTTTCATTTAAAATAAAAAAAATTGTCTAAAATTAAATATTTATCGAAATATTTTTAAAAAGTACTACTTCCGGTTTGTAGACTGAAACCAAAAATAGGAGGTGCACAACTAGATGCTATAACAGTCCTAAATACAAAATTTCAACTTTCTACGTCTAACTGTATTTGAGTTATGCGACACACATACGTCCGTCCGTACGTACAGACGTCACGTCGAAACTAGTCATAATGGATTCAGAAAAGGTCAAAACGGATATTTCCGTCAAAATCTGAGAACCGAAATTTTTCGCGATTACAATACTTCCTTACTTCGTACAAGGAAGTAAAAAATAGGTTCCCATTTGAAATAAGAAAGTTGCACCCCGTAGTTTGAAAACCACTGGTTTGATTAATAAATATGTACATGGTGGAGGATATTTCTGAAGGCGGTTCTATTTAAAAATGTTTTATTATTATACCTACTGGCTCAAAGGGAATTTAAATGATTCAAAATGTGTCCACTAGATGTCTGGCGTCTACAATGTCTGCGCTGCAGCAACCAGACATACAGTCAAGTAGTGGCGAACGTTCCAGCAAATTATTGATTAGTAGATTTTGTCATACTGACATAGTCGTACTTAAGTAGTGTGTTTTAGTGCTTATATTTCTACAAAACATTCTATAACTCATGCCAGAAGTAATTTATAAAGTTTGTAGACTAGTATTTATGTAAATAACATTACTTAAATAAAGTTTTATAATATACCTATTTACGTACTTTGCAAAATGAAACTAATTTTTGCTGTTATATGTGTTTCGGTTTTGATTAATAAATACGTACATGGTGGGGAAGACGAAAAACTATTACAGATGTAAGTATTTTAGATGCTATTGCTTATTGTTGCTTATATTGTTATTGGATAAAGGTGTGTTTTAATTATATTACATTATTGCTATAGACTTGTAGGTTATAGCAAACAACAAAGCATAAATAATAATTAAATTATACAGAATGTGTCAGAATATACCGACCTATTTTGAAACAATATAATAATAACATTATATATATTTTTTTTAAATATTTTAATAACGAATTATTTACATTTTTATCAAACCAGTGCATAAGTTTTTCAAATTATTTAAAAGCGATATGATTTTAAAAATCAAACAAGATTTTATAGGTATTCGACACAGTGCCAGATGGAGTACAAAGTTGGAGCCTCTAGGAACAGTATCTACTTAATAGAGCTCATAAACCGGTGATAATATATAAATATAAAATACAACAAATGTAAAAGTGTCTCTAAATTTAAAATAAGTGGACATGGCTTTTACCACAGATTCCTGGGTCTAAAATATAACGATACCTATGCAAAAGTGTCAGTTTAACCGGTGTTCAGCTTCAAAATTCTTGTATAAAAAAATAAATTTTCTTGTATTAAAAATACACTGCAGTAGTTTATATTCACAATTAGTTTAGTTAATCTAACTCCATAAATAATAATTAACCTCGTAATTAACACTTGTGACGAAGTCACACCACACTCACAGTCTGCCATTGCCTTGGCCATGGCGCAGTGGTAGCGCTCTTGCTTGGAAAACCAAGGATGCCGACATTCCGAGTTTAAGTCCACCAGCCGCCAATTAATTTTTATTTTTATTTTATATTAAATATTGTATTGTTATCACTATAGCAACCTGTTAACTGACACACGACCTCTTTTTTCCTCTCACCTCATATTCTATTGTGATGGGTCAAAATGTTCGAGTATGAGTTTTTGGCAGATAAGCACGTTTTAGGGTCTCTAGAATACGAATTACACATTTTTGAGATGATGTCTGTATGTGTGCGTGTGTGTGTGTGTGCGTGCGTGCGTTCGTATGTTACAATTTTTTCGGACACGGTATACTTTGTCCCAAAATTCGGAGGAGCACCTAGAAAAGTCCCATTTATACAGGGAAAATAAATTGAAGTATAGTTTGGCGGCAAATTTGAATCACTTACAAATCAATGTAATATTTGAATTACAAATCAAATAAAAACGATTACCTTTCATTTTTATTACCTGTTCCTGGATTATCCATTGTTAACCTTAACACTTTGTTACTTAATACAATAGGGTAGTTTACCAATTTTTTTTAAATTTTTTTATTGAAACTTCTTTTTATTTGAAAGCGATTGAGAGTACTGATAAGCCTTAATTGTTCTTAATAAAGCTGTAATTAATTTTTAAAGTTTGTGTGACGTAGATGTACAACTGAAAATCTTCTCAAACAATGGGGCTGGAATTAAAATGTACTCATGTAAAATCAACTGTTTCTAAATGTTATAAAATATAAAATACAACTTGGTAGTTTCTTTATTACTGTATGTAAGAATACACGTGAAAATATATTCTTTAGATATATAATTTTTTCATTTGCCTTCAAAAATTTGATCCTGAGTTTTAGTACCACTTATATGATTCGCAGACCTATGTCATTCAACATATCTTGCAATGGGAGTATTCGGTCAAAGCTTATCAATTTTCATTACAGATTTAGCAAAAAAAGTATGATTTTATGCTAGCGCGCTAAACTGCACATATTTTACTACAAAATTCGGGCAAGGTACATTGGAATTATCAAAGAATTTAATTTATTTTTTGTTAGGTACTTCAATTAATGACATTGATTGGAATGATAACGGATCCACGATATCTACGAAATATATTATAAAATGTCAAATTGGTTAAATATTTTGACAATTACCTATATCGTTTGTCTGTCCCAATGGTTTGTATTTATATTTTACGGCTAATATCGAAGACTCAACGAAGCTAAGTCCCTAACGTGTAACTTTATTTGGCAGAAATCGTTATAAATAAATTTTTTTCAAAATCGGCATGAAAATCGTCATTTCCAGACTAATTTGCGGCATGAAAGTAAGATTTTCATGACTAGGCATGAAAATTTTATTTTCATGCCTAGGCATTTTTACTTTCAACTTTGTTTACTTGTCATGACAACTTTTTCTAAAATTTGTTACAGCTCTGATGATTTGTCACAGCTCTGATGATTTATGCAAACCTAATTTTTTTTATAATTTTAAGCTTAATTGCCGATTTAAAAAAAATAGAATACATCACGCGTCATAAAAATGTCTTTGCTTGACTCGGAGGCTTTGAAGAAATGCTCGGACGCTGCGCATCCTCGCATTCTTCAAACGCCTCCTCGTCTGCAATGAAACATTTTCATGACTTGTAATGTAATATACTATAATTTCTTGTGATTAATTTTTAAAGTACATTACTTTACATGACAGTTCATAGATAAAGAAACACTACGTTGAACAAAGATAGACGGCATACACGTAGCAATAATTCAGAATAGGATAGATGTGTGAGAGAGAGAGAGCTTGAGAGAGAAAGCATTACTGTGACGTAGATGTACGATTCGTAAAATCTCAAATATTTAAAAAACTATTAACTTTTTGAAAACTTTTTTCATGGCAATAACTTATTACTGGGATCTCCTTTCAATATAAATGACTGGATTGCTAATTTGCTACTATGGTAAACTACCCTATTTACACGGAAATATTCTAACCTATAAAAGAACTGTCACATTTTGTAAACACTGGAGCTAAATTACTGGGTGTAAATATGGCTCAGAAATGAGCAATCTGATTGGTTGGAAAAACGCGGCAAATTTAATAAGCTCCTCCGAATTCTGGGACACAGTATAACTCCAAAAATATCAAACATTTAAATACCAAATTTTGTATTTAAGGTTTCAATACGATTCTTAAAAGCCCAATATAATTTTGGTTTCAATCTACAAACCGACAGTATAGTAGTACTTTTTTCAAATATTTCGATAAATATTTAATTTAAATTATTATGACATGACAGTCACAGTGACTATAGTAAAATATCGTTTATATCTTCTTCTGCAGTGTAAATATAATGACTAAAATATATTTGTGAGTAGTAAGTAGCAGTAGTAATAGTACTTATATTTTAATATATTTGTATAGGTAATAAGTAAAAAGAATATGGTAGGTATGGCGGGAGGTCTTGTGGTGGCCACGTCAGATTTTTTTAAATAAAATATGTAGGTAAATTTGACACTTGTCCAATGTAATTTCAACCAATATAATGGTTGTATAGCTAACAGTTTTTAGTGTTATTTAAGTAGTTAGAGGATAAGTAATTAAATTAATAATTTTTTTTTTTTAAAAAAGGGGAAACCCCTATGGCTTTAGGTACTTTGCCTATTAGCCAGTAACAATGTGAAATGAGATTATACAAATTATATAAATCAATGTTTAGACAATCACAACGCCCATGCTCCTCAGTGGGATTTGAATCCACAACCTCGCTGCCCGCTCGGTCCACAGTGAGTCTAGTCACGTTAGACCGCGCGGCCATCATGGCTGGCAAATTAATAAAATTGAAATAAATATATTTTGATTTAAAAATAGTAGGTATAGTTAGGTACCTATTAAGGCCCGAATGTAGCTGTCTGCGAGAAAAGGATAGATTTATACAGACTTAGAGTGTCGAACAAAGGCAACTATAGGGAACGCTCTCTCGTAGGGGGATTAAAATTGGTACTACATTTGAACGTATCATCATAACCAAGGGTTCATTTGAAAGATAAAAGTTCAATCTAGATCCGTCTAGTGTTGAAATTTGCAATTTTTGTTGATATACTGAGTAACAGTTATGTGAAGTAAGGCAAATTATGACAAGTTTATGGCATTGTAAAATTGAAACAAAAAATAAAACTAAAATTTCAAGACTAAGCGGATGCGGAGTTCATCTTTATCTTTAAATGAAAAAAATAATTAAATCGATCCGACCAAAATTAGTCTCAATTCCAATACCTATTCAAAAGCATGTTTTTGCTGCGCCACTGCGCGCAACTTCACTACAATAGACTCTTAAGATTTAAAAATTGGGAACGCGTAAATTTCCAAATCCGTATATATCCCAAAGACTATTTTTGCCGAATAATAATTTACTAACCTGTATTTTTTCCAATATCCAAATGCCATATTCCCATACCATTAATTTCGCGAACATGAAAATTCCAAACTGTTATTTCACCAACCCGCATTTTGTCCGACCAGTATTAATGCCAAATGTAAAAATTCAAAATTGTTAATTTCCCAAACGCAAAAAATCCAAACTGATATTTCACTTAGCCGATGTTTCCCAAACTGTATTAACCCTTTGAGGACTACCGGTCACCTGAGGTAACCACACATAATATATTTTTTCTTTATTTTCCTGTCGGTTTTGCAGCGAAACCCCTATGTACACATGGTTGCATATATTGTTGCCTATGAAGAAACGCGATTGCGTTCACTTCCATCACTTCTTGCTCTGTGGGTTAAGCATATAGTGTTCAGTTTTTGTGGTTACGTTTTTACCTGTGTTATTTTATTGTGTTTTACCGAACTCTGCACACAATGGCAGGTAATTGTTGGTTATATTATTACATATAAGTATATATTTGCATTATTCACTAAATATTTCATTATATTTATTCATAATATTTATTTATGGGCAATTTATTTATTCGGTTTTATACGCTAACCACTAGGAACATACTAACACTTTTTCTACCTCCCGCTTACCTGTAAGGGAGGTATTGGAATCATGCTAAACATCGGATTGTGTGAGTTTTAAGTGGATGAGCACGAATTAGGGTCCTTACAACTCATTTTTGATAGTTTCATGATGATGTCTGTATGTTGTATGTGTGTTTGTAGGTATGTGGCCAGGGTCGAATTTCTGTATGTCGGATAACTCAAATACGAATTACCCAATAATTTTGATATTTGGTATTTAACGTTTGTATATAAATTGGAAGAGCTCATTAGATTTTGGTACAAATATCTTCACCGGAAGTGATATTTTTTGAATTACGTTATGATACAAACGCCCATATGCCTACGCGATCAACGTTTCTACGGTGTGCTCAGTGTAGTTCTAAAGAGGAATCACATAGAACCTTGTGGAAATGTTCCACATGTAATGTTGGTCTTTGTATAAATGATAAAATAAACTGTTTTTTAATGTTTCACACCAAATAAAACAAAACTGTACATCATAAAATAGAACAACAAGGTTCCTAGTGGTTATTTCAACTAACCACCTCCTCCCTCGTTTATTATAAATATTTATTTTTTAATTTTTGTAAAAAACGTGCTATTTTGTATCTAATAAATAGTTTTTCATAATAAAAAACTTTTGTTTAAAAAAAAATTTATACCGTCCTCAAAGGGTTAAGAGGCCCGTCTACTACCTAAAATTCAGCGTAAAATGTACTAACGTAGCGAGTGTTTTGTGGCCAGAACAAGAATTTAATAGAGAAAGAATGGATCTACGGATGTGTCCTTTAAAAATTTTGATTAAAAAATTGAACATGAATATAAAAATTCCGAAAAATTCAAAAAAAATTCCTATTTTATGCAAACTTTACACAGTTATATATGTTATATCTTATGATACAAATTAATTTTAAAAATTTTAAAAAGGTATCTACATCTGTAGATCCATTCTTTCTCTATTAAATGTTTATAAAAACATTATCCTGAAGTCAATAATAATCTGACAGTTTACTCGCAAAGAAAACACTTTTATAGTATTTTTCAACTTCAAAATGACATTGCATAGATAGGATGCGGCAAAGTACGAGTTTCGGGCTGGTAAATTGAATGTTAAAATTGTTGTTTTTTGCGAGATGTTATTAAGAATAGTCTATTAATTAAAATTATGGTTGTCGCCATTTTTACTTTTGAGTAATACGACAGTCACATTAAAAAACAGTTTTTTATTGTAAGTCCTTAACGGTTCCGCGTATCAAAAAAATTTCAAATAAAAAACAAAGA
The DNA here is from genome assembly GCA_947534325.1 of Agonum fuliginosum. Lineage (NCBI taxonomy): Eukaryota > Metazoa > Arthropoda > Insecta > Coleoptera > Carabidae > Agonum > Agonum fuliginosum. Next base: position 20,919,067 of record OX384038.1, read on the forward strand.
TAATTACATTATTATCTTTAAGAAACGTTCGAAAGGTCATACGAGTATAGTATAATATCTGCTATAGTGAGGTTAGAAATTAAACATAATTATTAGAAATTATCGCAAAAATAAAAAAATCTGACGTGGACACCACATGACTTCCTTGTACGCCTATTAAACTGTTCATACTTTTCTTAATAACTAAAATGTAGAATAATATAAAAAATCTGACGTGGCCACCACAAGATCGCCCGCCATACCTACTTTATTCTTTTAACTTATTATACAAATATATTAATATATAAGTACTACTACTACTGCTACTATACTCACAAATATATTTTAGTCATTTTATTTAAACTGTATGTAGAAGAAGATATAAAGCATATTTTTTTACTATTGTCACTGTCATGTCATAATCATTTAAATTTTAGGTAGTAACAAATGTTAATCGATCATGGACTACAAGATACCGAAATACTAAATTATAAATATATACTTTAATTATTCTTAAATGATACCAGATACAAAAATATTTATAAAATACCGATTGTAGGTAAATTACATAATCTTTCATTTAAAATAAAAAAAATTGTCTTAAATTAAATATTTATCTAAATATTTGAAAATAGTTCTACTTCCGGTTTGTAGATTGAAACCAAAAATAGGAGGTGTACAACTAGATGCTATAACAGTCCTAAATACAAAATTTCAACTTTCTACGTCTGATCGTATTTGAGTTATGCGACATACATACGTCCGTACGTACAGTAATGTTCAGAAATAATGCCCAGACTCCCTACTCCAGTGCTGACGATTTATGAAAAATTCGAAATACGTCTGCAGCCGTTGATGAACAGAGGCAGAAGATACAAAGCAAAAGATAGCTATATTCCCAATTTTCTCGGAAAAACAACATTAGCTACGGTAAACAGAGGCTTTAGATTTTGAAATATTTTGTAAATTAGGATTCACTACTTTCGATGATACCTTGGATAGATACTTTCTTTTTGAATTTGAATCACTTGTATTGTCAAAATTCTGCATTAAAATTAGAACTCATTAATTCATATCTATTTATTTATAAAACATACTCGTATTGTAGTGAAATAAGAAATAACTCAAATAAAATTAGTAGATCATGAAATTATGCGTTAAGAATTATCATAAAAAAATAATTAAACGATGCTTTTTATATTTACATACTCGTATATCTATTTATAAACTTTGTAACACAAAGACAATAATAGGTAATTTAATAATAAAACATATTTAAGAATAATGTAATTTAATTACATTATAACGATATATTTTTATAGATCTTATATTCAAATAAATAAATAAATATTATTATATTACAAAAAATGGTCGTCAGAAGTTATATTTCTAATAATAATTAAAAATAAGTATAAATAATTTAAATAATATATTTTGCAATCCTGCATAAAGCGGGAGGAAAAGTATTTTTTCTCTCTAGAGAGGAAAAGATAAAGTGGATTTCCGCATAAGGCGAGAGAAAAAGTACTTTTCCTCCCTAAGGAGAATAAATAAAAATAATCTAAATAATATATTTTGGAATCCTGCATAAAGCGGGAGGAAAAGTATTTTTTCTCTCTAGAGAGGAAAAGATAAAGTGGATTTCCGCATTAAGCGAGAGAAAAAGTACCTTTCCTCCCTAAGGAGAAAAAATAAAGTGGATACGCGCATAAAGCGGGAGGAAAACTACTTTTACTGCCCAGGGAGGAATATTACTGACCGGTCAGAAATACCTCACTTTCGTCCCTAATAATAGCGACGAAAGGTGGCGTTTTCGGTGCAGGTATTGAAAAAATAATTTATTGAATTAGATTTGTTAATTAAATCAGATTAAAACTGAAACAAAAATCTAAACATTTTTATTTCTTACATAGTAGGTTACAGTTTAACTGTCTGGTTCAAAATTCATTTGGATTTCATACACTTGACGAAATTCTAAGTCAAGGTATTTTCTTGCCTCTCAGGTAAAGAGGATACTTCTAAATTTGGTTCTATTTTCTTGGAATAGAAGCAATATACCTTTCCTTTGCTACTTATCTCTCATCACCCTCACTCAATCGAACGTATTTCGAATTTTTCATAAATCGTCAGCACTGGAGTAGGGAGTCTGGGCATTATTTCTGAACATTACTGTACGTACAGACGTCACGACGAAACTAGTCATAATGGATAATGGAAAAGGTCAAAACGGATATTTCCATCAAAATCTGAAAACCGAAATTTTTCGCGATTACAATACTTCCTTTTTACTCTGTACAAGGAAGTAAAAATGACCAAAAACATAATTTTTTTATTGGCCCTATTTTCACTTCGGCAGAGGAATGTTTTAGTCAGGATCGTCGTTAGAGGAGGGGAGATGGGGGTCGCAACTGAGCGCAAATTTTATTTAAATATGTCTATATTATAATCAATTTTATTAACTATTATTATCAAATGATAAATTCCAAAAGTAAGATACCTATTGATTTTGTAAACTAAAACTATAACCTTTTATTATTATATTTTCAATTGTCGATGAATTATCAGAAATAATATCCCAACTGTATGTTAAATTATACATACACTATTTCTCGATTACAATTTACTCAAGCGCTGTTTGTTTTATGGGAGCGCCTCCTTAAGAAGGCCTAACGACACCTCTAGTTTTATTGTAATTGCAAATAAACGGTGGTCATGAAAAGCAAGTTGTTTAGATAATTTGCACTTATAATATCACATGTGCATCAATTCTTTACGGATTTTTTTTTGAGTGCTTTCCAACAACGTCTTAATTCGTACTCGAGCTAAGTACGTTGTTGGAATGCACGATAAAAAATTTACTGGACTTGAATGAATGCACGAGTGCATATTCGGTAAGAAAATCGCAATGACACCGCCGCTCTATTTCTGAATTCTATTTACAATAGAAACTTGAAATATTTACTAAATTTGTATTTAACATTTATAAATATGTATTATTTACCTTATTAATTGCTTATTTATACTCAAAATAACAATTTAACCAATTTTTAATTTAATGTCAAAGTGACAGATGACGGTAAAGTTTCCGCTTATTTATTTCAGTTAAGTTACTCAAGCTACAAGTAAAAGATTTCCAATTTTTTTTTTATATAACCATGGTTACCATTATTGCAATTAATTCATACATTGGCTGTTATTTGTGTCATGCAATTTTCACTTATAATATCACATGCGCATTAATTCTTTCCGGAAATTTTTTTGAGTGCTTTCCAACAAACAACGTCTTAATTAGCTCTCGTGTACCACTCGAGCTAATTACGTTGTTGGAATGCACGATAAAAAAGTAACTGGATTTGAATGAATGCACGAGTGCATATTCGGTAAGGAAATCGCAATGACACCGCCGCTCTATTTTTGAATTCTATTTACAATAGAAACTTGAAATATTTACTAAATTTGTATTTAACATTAATAAATATGTATTATTTACCTTATTAATTGCTTATTTATACTCAAAATAACAATTTAACCAAATTTTAATTTAATGTCAAAAGTGACAGATGCCGGTAAAATTTCCGCTTATTAATTTCAGTTAAGTTACTCAAGCTATTAGTAAAAAATTTTCGAGAAAATTTTTATATAACCATGGTTACTATTATTGTAATCAATTCATCCATTGGCTGTTATTTGTGTCATGCAATTTTCAGTATGTATAACTCATTTATTTTGTTATGACAATTAAGGCGCTACACTTGTTGACTGCAATATTGCTGCAATAGAATCAGAATTTACGATTATGGCTATATTGTTAAAAATAAAAATCTGAAATTTATCATGAGTAATTACGAAACATTATTTGTCCGAAAAATTTCTATAATACATTGTTGCGACAACAATTAGAGAAAATAAGAATTAATTTTTGCTTTTTAATATTACAAATCGTGGCTTCATTAATGTATCTTAATTAGTTTTGTTTGAAATAATCGATTCCTTGCATTGATCGTAAGAGTGGTATGAGAAGTTTTTTTTGTCAAAAAATTAATTTATTACCAAAAGTATTTAAAAAATATAGATTCATAGCACTCTAGAGTCATCTTTTAACTAACCATATATAAAATATGAACAGTGTCGGTGTTATAGCAGGGGCAGTAGGTAAGGTAAAAAGATGAATCGATGAATGTGTACATTTGCTAGGGATGATTTATAACAACGCAAGGTGAACAACAAGGCAACGCAATGCAAGGCAAGAGAGTCAACTTTCAACTCCTGGGGTACGTTCCGATTCCATGGATAATTGTCCGGATATATCTTGTATAGGGAATGACGTCACAGAGAAGAGTGTCTTTTGATTCTGAACGACATTTTTGAACAACGTTCCTGTGACAGTACGCATGCTCTTTTAGCCTGCTGTCACTTTTGGTAATTTGAATTTGTAACAATTATTTATCTGTGAACCATGGCGTTATTTGCAGCAATAATTAGAATATTGAAATATTAGAAATATTAGATGTTTTTAGAACATTTTTAAGAACGCCGCCTGACAATAATCCAACTATAATAAAGAACTAGGTAGGTATTTAGAAGAAGTTATTCCAAATTATACTGAAAGAGAATTGTGTCACCAAATATAATTATGTAGAAGACAAACACTTCATAATTTCTATATTATCATTCATTTTGACTCAAAAAGAATGATCATTATATTGTTATGATGCAAAAACACCATAAAAATACTGCCACGCGACACTGTTTTCAAACAAAGATTGACAGATATACACATAACAACTGAACTGCGCATATCAGATAACTTTTAACTACCTTTAGGAGGTAGGTAAGATTTCATTGTCCGGACATTTGCCTGGTAATGATTCTGAACAAAATTAAAAGTTACCTTGACAAATCGTCACTTGATTCTGAACGGTTTTGGGTAAAATATCTTGTATGGACAATATCCGGATACTGAATCGGAACGTACCCCTGGCGTTGCATTGCGTGAGCTTCTTGCCTCTGGCCAATCAAAATTAAGACATTTTTAAATTTGTGCAAAAATCACCATATCTGAAATTTTTTATCTATCATTAATTTGATTTAGCTGTCACATGTTGCAATCAAACACTAGCAATTACATATTTTGACATTATTATTATAATTATTAATATAATATATTACTAATTAATTACTCCTGATGATTTCTAATTACTATGTGATTATATCATTTCTAAGGCATAATCTACGCAAAATGTTATTTAGTCTTCAGTCTATCTATCAGGGTTTTTCAGATTTTGTTCCTATATATATATATATATATATATATATATATATATATATATATATATATATATATATATATATATATATATATATATATAAAATTGTATCTGTTCATATTATGTTAATGTAAGTTAGTGACATATTTACTTTATCAATACTGAATACTCTAACTATAGCCTTAATCTTAAAGTTTAAGAGTTAGGTACCAGGATTTAAAAAAAAAAATTTAAATGCAAATAGTCCCATTTACCCCATAATGTAGGGGTAAATGGAACCATAGTGTATATTTTTTCATGCAGCTGGGGTCCTATTCTATTTCACTTATCAACGTTGATAACTTGAGTTGTCTTGATAACCCCCCACCATGTGTGACGTAGTAGCCAAGCGACTGTCGCTACGACTTATCAACTCTCGCTACGGTAGACTTGCGCGTTGCGTTGATTGTGAGGGGTTAAAATATTTATTTTATAAATATGTATGTTAATTTTATTAATACAGAAGAGTCAATAATTCTGTATTAGTATTGTACTTTTATGTTATTTTTTGTAAATATTTTTGTTACAGAAAGCTAAAAGTCAATTTATGTACCTACGTTAATTTGTATAAACATAAAATACCAATAAATGATGGGTTCATTATATTATATTTTCAATATTTTTGATTAGTTTATTAAATAGGTAATTCAAATTACAAATTGTAGAAATAAGAAATTGACAATTTTTCTTGAAAAAATAATTTACTTTGAAAATCAAAAAATGGCTTATTTTAAAACAAATAATACGTTTATGATAAGTGATTAGTAGAGTGAAATTATCATCGAAGATCGATATAACTCCTAAGGTAGGTTTTATTTTTTTCGATTACATATATAAAGGAGATGTGAAAATTTTTGTTTAGCGATTTCGGGCTGGAGCTTCACGAAAAAATGGCCAAAAACTGGTATTTTGATGCATTTCGCGGGTATCACTTCACTATTTTCTTAATATCTCCGGTTCTAATTACTCGTGAATGAATAAGGTATTAGCCTGATTCGGTATAAATGCTTAAAAAATGATTCCTAACCTCAAAAACTGAAAATGATTTAATTGTTTGAATTTTTACTAAAACTGTAATAAATCGCGCTAAAATCATTAGATTTTCCTGAAAATTAGTGAAAATGTGTACTTTGATGACATAATCACGTGGTTTAAATTTCAGAAGAAAATTCGCAATTTTACGGCCACAATCGCTATTATCCCAAAAAATTGAAATGGCCGCCATTTTTTGCCAAATCATCGTAGAGCAATTTTTTTTTAATTACGAGTTTTTGATGTTCTTTTTTATGAGAACATGGAAAAAAATTTACTTTATTTAAAGTGCCCATTTTAGGGCAAAAACAAAAAAAATCAATTTTCACATTTTTGCCATTTTTTAGGTAGCTATTGCATAAATAGTTGTTTTACGTATTTTTCTTGTTTACTTTTGGTTTCATAACATTTTTTAAAGCTTCTTCAATAATATCGCAACTAATGTGACTGGTGTGGCCATCATAAATCAGTAAGATGGGACGCTCATCCGGAATACATTCCAGAAAACATTTTGCGTGGTCAAAAATTTCCAAAGAATTCAGGTATCATTTTTATGACACATAAATTCAACATAAATTCAAAGTTTGGTTGCATTAGAACATTTTTTGAAATGTCTAGGGAACCTCCTTAATCACTAAATTAATATTAATTAATAACAATCACCGAAAAAATAATGTGTTTAACATGGCAAAAAATACAGATTTGCTACCTAAGCTAGATTCATAGCCTCGGATGCGCCTCCTCTATGAAACTCTAGCCGCTGCAGCAAATCTAATATTTTTTGCCTAAACAAATAACTATTTTCAGAATTCTTATTAAGCCACGGGTTTACTTTAGAAAAACTGAGCGAGGGAAAGCGTATACGTCTGAGCTATTGAATTTAGCTATAGAAGAAATTAAAAATGGTCAAAAAACTACTCGTGGCGCTTCTAAATTTTACGGAATTCCACGATCTACGCTTATTCACCATATTAAAGAGACCAGAGTAAAAAAGGATGTTCTGTTGGGAATAGAAAAGCCGGAGGAGGAAGACTTGAGTTATCCAGAGAACATGAAGAACAGCTCGTCAACTGTTTAAAAACCATGGAGAAGTGGGATTTTGCGTTAATGAGAAAAGCAATTTTAGAAACAGTACAAATTTTTATTCAAAAAAATGGTCTTATTACCAGGTTTAAAGATGATAAACCTGGTGAAGAATGGTTCATAATTTTTAGGAAACGAAATAAATTTTCTATTAAAAAACCTCAAAATGTAGAAGCTGCGCGTATGAGACAAAGAAATCCGTTCGTTGTTTACGATTTCTTTCAATTATTGGCAGATGTAATTAAAAAGCTAGACTTAACTAATAAACCTCATCTTATTTTTAATTGTGATGAGACTTCTTTCGGTAGTGATCCAAAAAAGACAAAAGTTGTGGGAACCGTAGGTAACAGAACCATTCGCATGTCTGAAGGAAAAATACGTCAGTATTAATTTGTACTTCTGCGTCAAAGGAGATGCTTCCTCCATTATGTGTTTTTTATTTGTCAGAATATCTTAGAATCGTGGATAAGTACAGTTTGTCCGGACCAAATGGCGTATGCAGCGAGTAAAAAAGGTTGGATGAACGCTTCCGTTTTCTTAAAATGGTTTCAAAAATGTTTTCTGGCATGTATTCCGGATGAGCGACCCATCTTACTGATTTATGATGGCCACACCAGTCACATTAGTTGCGATATTATTGAAGAAGCTTTAAAAAATGGTATGAAACCAAAAGTAAACAAGAAAAAATCACGTCGCCCCAGTTCTTCAAGCGACAGTTCAGAAGAAAGTTCTGTGCATACTATTGCAACAGATAACGAAGTAGAAGACACCAGTGTCCATGTAATAGAATATGATTTTGTTATCGTCACTTACAATAATGAGTACTATCCTGGACAAGTTATTGAACGCGATAAGGAAACTGTGAAAATAAGGTGCATGGAAAGAAGTAGAAAATTAAACCATATCTGGAGATGGCCTAAGATCAAAGATGAAATTTGGTACGACGAAAAAGAAATTATTCAAATCAAATAACACCTCCGCAAAAAAAATAAACATAATAATTATTTTCGATGCAACAAGCAGTCGTGACCAGAAGGCAAAAATTGCCGGCAAAATCATAGTCACTTATGGTATTATACATATATGAAAATCGCATGACACAAATAACAGCCAATAATGAATGAATGGATTACAATAATAGTAACCATGGTTATATAAAAATTTTCTCGGAAATTTTTTACTAGTAGCTTGAGTAACTTAACTGAAATTAATAACCGGAAATTTTTCGACATCTGTCACTTTGACATTAAATTAAAAATTGGTTAAATTGTCATTATGAGTGCAAATAAGCAAATAATAAGGTAAATAATACCTACATATTTATGTTAAATACAAATGTAGTAAATATTTCATTTCAAGTTTCTATTATAAAAAGAATTCAAAAATAGAGCGGCAGTGTCATTGCGATTTTCTTATGCACTCGTTCATTCATCATGCCCAGGAAATTTTTTATCGTGCATTCCAACAACGTAATTAGCTCTCGTGTACCACTCGAGCTAATTAAGACGTTGTTGGAAAGCACTCAAAAAAATTCCGGAAAGAATGAATGCACATGTGATATTATACAAGTGAAAATTGCATGACACAAATAATAGCCAATGGATGAATTGATTACAATAATAGTAACAATGGTTATATAAAAATTTTCTCGGAAATTTTTTACTAGTAGCTTGAGTAACTTAACTGAAATTAATAAGCGGAAATTTTACCGGCATCTGTCACTTTGACATTAAATTAAAAATTGGTTAAATTGTTATTTTGAGTATAAATAAGCAATTAATAAGGTAAATAATACATATTTATTAATGTTAAATACAAATTTAGTAAATATTTCAAGTTTCTGTTGTAAATAGAATTCAAAAATAGAGCGGCGGTGTCATTGCGATTTTCTTACCGAATATGCACTCGTGCATTCATTCAAGTCCAGTACATTTTTTATCGTGCATTCCAACAACGTAATTAGCTCGAGTGGTACACGAGAGCCAATTAAGACGTTGTTTGTTGGAAAGCATACTCAAAAAATTTTCAGGAAAGAATTAATGCGCATGTGATATTATAAGTGAAAATTGCATGACACAAATAACAGCCAATGTATGAATTGATTGCAATAATGGTAACCATAGTTAAAAAGAATTCAAAAATAGAGCGGCAGTGTCATTGCGATTTTCTTATGCACTCGTTCATTCATTCATGCCCAGGAAATTTTTTATCGTGCATTCCAACAACGTAATTAGCTCTCGTGTACCACTCGAGCTAATTAAGACGTTGTTGGAAAGCACTCAAAAAAATTCCGGAAAGAATGAATGCACATGTGATATTATACAAGTGAAAATTGCATGACACAAATAATAGCCAATGGATGAATTGATTACAATAATAGTAACAATGGTTATATAAAAATTTTCTTGGAAATTTTTTACTGGTAGCTTGAGTAACTTAACTGAAATAAATAAGCGGAAACTTTACCGTCATCTGTCACTTTGACATTAAATTAAAAATTGGTTAAATTGTTATTTTGAATATAAATAAGCAATTAATAAGGTAAATAATACATATTTATGAATGTTAAATACAAATTTAGTACATGTTTAAGTTTTTATTGTAAAAAGAATTTAAATATAGAGCGAAGGTATGTCATTGCGATTTACTTACCGAATATGCACTTGTGCATTCATTCATGTTCAGGAAATTTTTTATCGTGCATTCCAACAACGTAATGAGCTCTCGTGTACCACTCGTGCTAATTAAGACGTTGTTGGAAAGCACTCAAAAAAATCCGGAAAGAATTAATGCACATGTGATATTATAAGTGCAAATTATCTAAACAACTTGACCACCGTTTATTTGATTTGCAATTACAATAAAACCAGAGGTGTCGTTAGACCTTCTTAAGGGGGCGCTCCCATAAAACAAACAGCGCTTGAGTTAATTGTAATCGAGAAATAGTGTATGTATAATTTAACATACAGTTGGGATATTATTTCTGATAATTCATCAACAATTGAAAATATAGTAATAAAAGGTTATATAAAATATTTCCACCCATCAATTAATAATACAGACTCATTATGCAAAGAATCTCGTGCTTTTGCTAAACATTTCTCATATGTTTTATCTAATAAGCCCATAGACAGTGACTTTCGAGCTGGAAGTTTATTAACATACGCTGGCCGTAGTTTTTTAATAAAATTCTTAAAATGACGAGACTCTACTGTATTGAAAGGAATATTACACCCCAAGAAGAATTCTGCTAATGCCTCATTTAACTCTGATTCTTCTTTAACAGATAATTTATTAATAAAATGTGTGATTTTTGACTTTTTGCAAGTTGCATAGGGATATTATGTTGTAAACCAGCTACATCGGTTGCTTTAGGTGTAGTGCTTGAATGTGAAATTACAAATGAATGTTGCACGTGAAATTGATTAGGAATTGAGTATTGGAAACATTCGATGAAGTACATGAACTTGTATCTTGTGTAGGAACTATGGGTACCAAACTGCCATCCTCTGATACTTGCATATTAAGTCAATTCTAATGATAAAAAGTAAACTAGATTATAGAGTCTCAGTTTTCAAAAATATACATAGGTAGTTATAATATACTCGTGTTACCTCACTTTGTGTTCCATTGTCAACATTTTCAGTCATTTCATGGATGCCTCGAGGTAAACACACATTTCTGTAAAAAATAACGATTAATAAATCGAATATTATATTTTCTTTTTAATATATATACAAACCTGTGTGACTGTAAACGTGCTGCTGCCGTATTTTTAATATTTAATCCACATACAGAACACTGCGCTTGGTATTTATTACCCCGTTTGATCAATTTAAAATTTAGTTTTTCAAAGTTTTCATTTTGGCGGCGACCAGTCATTATTACAATAATTATAAAATATTGTTTATATTATGGTAAATTGAAATGTCAACTTCAGGTGTTTTGGGTTAACTAAGTTTGACATTTGAAAAGTTTATATATTTTCTACATTGTCTACGTCTCTATCATTTCTCTACACATAGTCTACGTGTCAACGTAGACTTTATTAGTTTACGCGTAGACATCCATCCCTGAGAACTCTTTTGATTGAATTAAAACTGTATAATAATAATAAAAATAATAATTAGACAGTACTCTTTCTTGTCCATACTTCAAATGGTGGCTTGCTTCACTGCTACCAATGGAGCAAAGCAATGCAGCGAGATTATATAACATCCTTTGACACCATACACCTTATATTTTTTATTTTTCTCCAAAAACAGACTATATTAAATTTTAATTATTTTGGAAGAATAAAGTTGATCATAGGCAAACCTGGTTAGAATGCCACATAGAAACAAATAAAAAAATTTATACGATTCTATGGTAGTCAATAATATGTGTATTGAAACCTGCATTTTACCATAAACTGCTGGAAATCCAGTTATTTATTTTATTGGTTTTTATCCAATTCGTATGAGATATAATGGTACACAGGTAAAACGTATTTTATAGGAATCTATGGTATTTAATATGTGTATTGGAACGCGCATTACCATAAACTGCTGGAAATCCAGTTATTTATTTTATTATTATATTATAAAATTCACTATGTATGTAATATGCGTATAAATTCTCATAGAAAATAGTATCCCACTTTGTTTATAGGATCAAATAGAATGTGTATCGCATATAAACGGATAAAAAACAATTAAAAATTAATAGCGAAATCACTATGAAACCGTATAGAAATCACTAAGTGTGTAATGCGTATAAATTCTCATAGAAATTAGTATCCCAGTTTGCTCATAGGATCAAATAGAATGTGTATCGCATAGAAACGGATAAAATCCAATTAAAAGATAATAGTGAAATTACTATAAAACCGTATAGAAATCACCAATTGTGTAATGCGTATAAATTCTCATAAAAATTAGTATCCCACTTTGCTCATAGGATCAAATAGAATGTGTATCACATAGAAACGGATAAAATCCAATTCAAAGTTAATAGCGAAATTACTATAAGAGCGTATAAATTTACAATGCGTGTAATGCACTAATGCGTATAAATTCTCATAAAAAATAGTATCCCACTTTGCTCATAGGATCAAATAGAATGTGTATCACATAGAAATGGATAAAATACAATTAAAAGCGAAATTACTATAAAACCGTATAAAAATAATGAATTGTGTATTTGCGTATGAATTCTTATAGAAAATAAATTGCCATTCTGCGTATAGAACCGAATAGATTACATTTCTCATAGAATCATATAAGATCCGTTAAGAATTTTATTGTAAATTTACAATTGTTGCACATAAAATATGTTCCGAATAGATCCAGATTAAAACTCAATAGAACATATTACCACATTGCGTATAAAATGACAATAGAAATATTACGGCACATACATTCCCATAAATTCGCATAAAGTTTTTATTACAACTTTGAGGCATGCGGATAAAATTCGTCGTGTGCACATAAGTTACGATAAATTCTCATTAAAACTTTATGTGTATTAACTACCATTTTATCTGGCACTCTAACCAGGGAATGCAATTTTAACTACTGGTCACTGCTATAGGTTTTAAATTCATATTTTAAGTTTGATTTCTTAACCTGGAAACATTCTGTATATTATATATTGCATTTCGTTTTAGGAGTAAAGCGTGGGCGGACCGACTTGGAGCAGATCTTTGGATGTGGGGAACATCTATAACTAGAAAGGACACGTTTTTTGACGTAAGATAACAAATTCTAATAATATTCAATTATTTGAGAAATGTAATAGTTAGACTTAGACTGCTGTCTATTAATTTTTATTTACTGATTTAAACCAACGATGTGGTGGTTCAACGCTCAACGGCCATCTTTTAGGGTTCAAACAGAAAATTTTACTTACAGTTTAGAAAGGCATTTTGGCTATTGGCTCAGTGCTGGGTTTAAGGTTGTGAGGGAGCCGGGGCAATTATTATGTTGAGGCCTTTACGGAACTCTAATTTCTGTTACTGCGGATCCTTATACGAATCTCTAAACACTTTCCTAATCAATTTATGTTCTGATATACTAATGTTATTAAAAATTACAAATAAAATCAATATCAAATTTAAAAAATAATATTTTATTATTGATTCATATATTTCATATATTTATTGGACACAAAATCATCTATGATATCTTTAAGTTCCATTTCTCGAAGTAAATAACTTTTTATACTAAATAGTGAGCCTCTCTTGTGGCATTGTACATCTGAGTCGTTTTTTTATTATTTTAATTAAAATATTTTGTGGACTGCTGAGCATTCCTCGTACAATAGTGCCAAAGAACGTGCAAGTTACAAACGTGTATGAATTCAATAAGCCAAAAACTAAATCGGCAAAAATTTAAATTTAAATTTCCGCTTTGCATTTACATCACCAAAATAGTCTCTTAATTTGGTAACTTTGCATCAAGTTAACCGACCTCGTATATCTAATGCCTATGTCACAGCGGCATGAATCACTTTGCTATATATATATATATATATATATATATATATATATATATATATATATATATATATATATATATATATATATATATATATAACTTACTATCATTGAAGCGTCCTTATATTGACAATTTTCCATCAACCGAGCGTCCGGCTCCAATGAAGCGTCCATATATGGACGCTCGATTGGTCACCATGTTAAATTGGCTCTTAATACCATCTAGTAGTCATATCTAAAAATTTTAGTGGACGCCGAATTGATAGTGAATTATCATTTGCCGTATACATGCCGTATACTTTTAGTTCAGCCGAACGCTCACTCGTGGCGTTGCTGCGCTAGGCGTATAAGTATACTTTCATCCAATCTATCGCCTACCGAGCGTCCTCAAACTGGCAACACCGAAACGTATGTTTTCAAATGTTATGTTCGAAGTGTTCGTGTTCTCTTGATATTGGAGGATGAAGCAAAATATCAAAGTACGTAGTTTTCGTTTCAACTACGTGGTTCTGCTTATCAAGAACTTATATACTTATAACAAACTTTTTTTTTCGTCGCACGTGAACGCAAAGCACGCCGTTACTCCCTGTTTAAACTAAAGGGAGCAAACCACGCTTTTGCTCCCTAGGAGGCAAAAACGTGTTTTTCTTTTTTTAAACTGGAAGTGTCGGCGTGCTTCGCATGCATTAAATAAAAAAAGATTTTTTTAATCGGGTCATAAACTATATTCAAATTAGGGGAGAGAGATAAACATCAAGATCTACACCGTTTGCCCGATCCTCATGAAATTTTGCATGCAGATTTTTTTTTACCAGACTTAGATTTTAAGTTATGTATTAATTTGATTGGACCATTAGGGGGTGGGGTTAATAATATAGAATCTCGACCATTTGTCCGATTCTCATGAAATTTTGCACGCAAGTCTCTTTTGACTGGAGTCAGATTTTAAAGTATGTAGTCACATTTTTAGGTATATTTGAAACTTATTGGGCTATTAGAGGTGGGGTAATCTCTATAGATCTAGACTGTTTGTCCGATTCTCATGAAATTTTGCTTTCGCGTCTTTTTTGACTAGAGTCAGATTTCAAAGTATGCTCAAATTCGATCGAATCATGATGGAAAGGGGAGGGATTAAACTAAAACAATCGCTTTAACAGTCGTAATTTTTTTTTTCAACGGAACTCGGTAATATGTAGCAATCAACTAAAGTAAGATAGGTTTTATTTATCGGGTTATAAATTATATTTAAATTGAGGTATGAGGGTTAACAGCTAGACCTAGACCGTTCGTCTGAACTTCACATATTTTTACAAGCAGATCTCTTTTCACAAGAGCCTGATTTTAAGGTATGTGTGGTGTGAATTTGTTCGGGTCCAAAGAGGTGGGGGTTAAATTCAACAATCACTCAAATGACCGTAATTGTTTTTTTGCAACAATACTTGGTATATACCATTGAAATAAAATAAGAAATATTATTTTTCTGGTATTTTTATGCACATTCGTAATATTCATATCCAAGCACAAGGAACATTCGAAATACTACCAGAAAAATTACCGACATAACTACGAGACTACTACTACTTATGGTATTATAAGTGAGAGTCTTTTTTTAAATTGGGTCATACATATAATTTTTTATTCGATCGGACTATCATGAGGGTAGGGGTTAAATATCTAAATCTAGAAGGTTTGTCCGATCTTTATGAAATTGAAATAAAATTTTATTGCTTTGACAGCAAATAAAGAAGTAGTTAATTAATAAAACCTTATTTAGTAAATAGATAATAGATATTTATGTAACAAGTAAGGAAACGAAACTTGTTACCTTACGTATGTGAAATTTGTACCACGAGGCGTGGCCGAGTTCTGTAAATACATAAGTAAGGTAACTACCGAGATTCCTTACTGTTGCAGTGTTGCATACAATATTTTCTTACTTTCATTTAGAATAAATAGAAATTTTTGTTTGAAATTATGAAATTTTGTCATTTAATGTCTTACAAATTATGACATAAAACAAAAACACCCTAATTAGGTTATCTACAAACCACATTTTTATTCGATTTTTTTTTAATTTAAAAAATAAAATATGCGATTGCAAGTTAAAAACATTTTATATTGAAGTTTCTTTACAATGTAGTCTATAATTTTTTAAATAAATGTAGTTTTATATGTGTACATTTTATTTTTTTTAAAAGAGTAAAATAAAAAAAAACCATTGCATGAAGTAATTCAATTCATTTCCTAGCGCAAATTTGAGAAATAAATTGTCTATAAACCAAACGAAAGTAAGAAAATAATATTTACCTATTTTTAAAAACCCAATAAACACTGCTTGATATAGGTACTGTAATGTCCTAATGTCATTTGATTAATTTTCTACTATTTTTCTGTATAATGAGTAGTAGATTTTAAATAGGTAAATTACAGTCGTGTCGAGCATTATTTTTCTTCCAAATAAAATTTCTGTTTCACATTTTTACCTATAAAGCTTACAGCAATTTTTTATTATTATTAAACATTTATTTTTTCCAAATTGCTACTTAACAAGATTTCGATAAGTAGCAAACAAATTTATTCGGAAAAATAAATAGCTCTTATGTAGTTAACGTTACAAACATTAACATAAAAATATTTACTACTTTCGGTTTGAGCTTTCCATACCAAAATAACTGGGTAAATCACTATTTCCTAACCAGAAGTAATAAATTTTGAACAAAAATTATTTATAAAATGCATTAAGTAGTATTATATTCTAATTTTAAACCTAATCAATAGTGTTGTCAACAAATTTGTGAATTTAGTAATTATTGACATATAATGCATTTGTTGCTAATTTTCATTTAAATAATTAACTATCAGATCACAGACAATTTGACCGATTTTCACTTTTTTTTTGTTATACTTAGTTATAAGCATAGAAATCCAACATGAAATATAGGATAAATAATCAATCAATGTACCATCTTAAAACTTTGTCATATTTATTCAACTTGCCGATAATAATTCCGTCTTTTCATTTCAAATCCCCAATATAACGCGCGAAGTAACATGGTGTAGTCGCGGCAACACTGTCGGACGCTTGATAATCGATGAATTGTAATAATCCGTATATTTCGGACGCTTCAAAGATGATAGTTTGAACGGACGCTTCAATGATTATGAATTGGGAATATACACCAACCGGACGCTCTATACAGGTTTTTTGAACGGACGCTCTGTTGATAGTGAGATGTATATATATATATATATATATATATATATATATATATATATATATATATATATATATATATATATATATATATATATATATATATATTTGAAATAAATTTAAGTACGTAATAACAACTAGTATTTGAGCCCTGACCGATTCCCGAGATTTTTTAACTCTAATCTATTCTATTAAAAGAGCAAGGAATTGTATGTTTTTACGGTCATGCTATCTCGAAAACGGCTCTAACGATTTTCTCGAAAGTTGGTATATAAGAGGTTTTCAACCTCAGGAATCTAACGGACTAACTCAAATTTTCCAGAAAACTCGTTTTCAGCGAGTTTTTCACTGTTCAAAAATACACTAGGTTGCACCTATACCACGTCTACTCGAATATTTTACTGTAGGTATACACTTCTGAGCGTATCTAATTGCCGCGCTGTGACTCTACCTATGGCCATACCTATTAAATAAAATTTTTGATTCTCACATAAATTATTACCTGATGCGAGGTGGTCAAAAACTCTACGTATGGCCATACCTATTAAATAAAATTTTTGATTCCCACATAAATTCTTACCTGATGTGAGGTGGTCAAGAACGGTACCTGTGGCCACACCTATTAAATAAAATTTTAGATTTCCACAAATTCTTACCTGATGTGAGGTGGTCTAGAATGGTACCTGGCCATACCTATTAAATACAATTTTTGATTCCCACATAAATTCTTACCTAATGTGAGATGGTCAAGAATGGTACCTATGGCCATACCTATTAAATAAAATTTTTGATTCCCATATAAATTCTTACCTGATGTGAGATGGTCAAGAATGGTACCTATGGCCATACCTATTAAATAAAATTTTTGATTCCCACATAAATTCTTACCTGATGTGAGGTGGTCAAGAATGGTACCTATGGCCATACCTATTAAATAAAATTTTTGATTCCCACATAAATTCTTACCTGATGTGAGGTGGTCAAGAATGGTACCTATGGCCATACCTGTTAAATAAAATTTTTGATTCCCACATAAATTCTTACCTGATGTCAGGTGGTCAAGAATGGTTCCTATGGCCATACCTAATGCAGAATAATACCGTACCAGATTAGCTTTTAATACTTAAAATCATTTACTTCTGTTTGTTGTTTTACTGCTGGGTTTTCAAAAATTTTATTACCTAATCATTTTTATTTTAAAATTTATTATTTTGTATAATTTAATAATAGTTATTTATGATATAAGTGTTAAAAGTGACATTTTATTTTGTGAGACGGGAAGTTTAGGACACGACGCGAAGCGGAGTGGCGTAACCCTTCGAACAAAATAAAAGCACTTTTAACACGTATATCATACACTATTTTTTCTACAAACATCGTTTTATATTTTAATATAAGAAATTATTTATTTATTTATTTTTGACAGTTCAGTAACAAAAGATATTTATATAGTAATATAATGAAACACGTAGTCTATGAATTCAATAAAAATTGAGAGTTGTTTATTAAGAGATGAAATTTACTTTTAACGTGCGTTAAAAGTGATTGACAGTTTACTTTTAACGCACGTTGTGGCTGACAGTTCACTTTTAACACGGCGTCTTATAATATTGCATTTTTAACAGCAGTAGGCCGTGTTAAAAGTTTAATTTTTAATAGTGTTTGTAGAAAAATAATATTTATTGTGTTAAAATTGTTTTAATTTTATTTCAACTAAGTAACCATTCCATTATCCTTTTAAACAGGTAGTCAATTGATTTAAAGACAATTTTATAATTTATTTTCATCCGGAAAAAATACATACATGCAATTTTTAGTCATTTTATAGCCTAAGATAAGATATAAAACAAAGCGAGAGTTTGGCTAATGAGACCCAGATCGTAGATCGGCATCCCGATATTTATATATATATATATATATATATATATATATATATATATATATATATATATATATATATAAATCATGTATTTGACAAAAAACGCTAAATCAACAAATAAGCAAGATAAATGCTCGTTCATTTATAAACAGACACCCTGTACATGTATATATATATATATATATATATATATATATATATATATATATATATATATATATATATATATATATATATATATATATATATATATATATATATATATATATATATATATATATATACCGGGTGTATATTGAAAAGTGAAACATAGGCGTTTAACATGGTAAATCAGTTTTTCCGTTCGCATTGCTTCCCTAATTATTTTAGACAAAAATGTTTCAAATAAATGTTGTTGAGCATAAAATTCTACATCCGGATCAGTAAACAAAATTTATTTTGGTTGCTTTATAACTGCAGAAATCAAATTTGAAAATACACGGAATAGCGAATTAATAGTAACAGCCATGGAATTAAAAACAGGAGATGAATAAATGCGTAAAGCTTTAAACGTTGCCCCTTTAGGGGACCATTTTAGAAATGTTTTTGTTTTCCCACAAAAATGCATAGGTGGCGAGATATACCCAAAAATGTAAATTTTACTAATTTAGTTTTTCACCTACAGGGTGAGTCAGCTAAGTGTTCCCTATTTCATTTGTTTGTAAAGTCTCAAGTTTTTGTGTAAAGTCCGCCAAATTTTTGCTGTAAATACAGTAGCCACTTGAGTTTTTGTTCGCAAAGTTTTATCATTATTGCTCTATTGCTTCCTAATTGGTGACTGAAATAATGATTAATTAATTAATGATTAGTCAAACGACTATTTGTAGGATTTTAAAGGACCTTAAGTGGCATCCTTATAAGATTCAAATTCTGCAGGCAATTCCTGAAGAGGATAAAGCAAACCGATTGGAATTTGCAGAAGACGAAATTGAACGAATGAATGAAAACCCTGGTCATTTGAATAACATCATGTTTTCTGATGAGGCACATTTTCATCTTGATGGTGGATTTAATAGACACAATCATCGGTATTGGTCAGATGAAAATCCCCACTGGATTGCTGAACAATCCTTGCACTCTCCTAGAACGACTGTTTGGGCTGCAATTGGAGATTTTTGATTAATTGGTCTAATTTTCACATTGAAGTGAACCACTCGTGAAGTTTTTGTCTGATCGATTTGAAATTTCGGCAGTAAAAATTCCTTTAGATAGTTCATGTTTTGCAAAAATTTCGTCACTTTCTGATAAAAATTGCCTAAGTTATAAAAAATCCAAATAGGGAATAGCTAGCTGACTCACCACGTATAACTTTTTTGTTTGAATTAGTACAAGTTTCTAATTTGCACGTTCTATAGGCAGTTTTTAACGAGGAATTCACAGCAGTCCTCAAATTTTTTTATCTCATACAGATTTTGAGAAATTCAAACCAAATTCAAATTTTCTTATGGAGCTCATAGTTGACTATGACTTGTCTTAATAGAGATTTATTTCTCTCTTTTCAACGATATAAAACAAAAGTGCATTGAAATTAAAATGAAGGCAGAAATAACACAATAATATATTTTTTAACTGTTTCTATTAAGGGAGACCACGAATATTGATCAAATTATTAGGTATCAAATTATACTAACTAAACTACGAAGAATGGCGCAAACCGCACTTAAATTTTTTATTTAGTTACCGAGATATGAGCGTTCAAAATTCAGGTCCAAAATCGAAAAAATTGTTATTCACTTGCCATTCGTTTGGGTGAAAATTATAAGTTTTTTCACATTAGCGGATTATTCTGATTATAATTCCAGGAATCCAATGTGTTATAGTAATAATTATAATTATTTTATCGATATTCGTAGTATTTTTTGATAAAAAAATTAAAAAATAATAATTATGTAGTATCTGCCTTTATTTTAATTTCAATGTATATCGTTGAAAAGAGAGAAAAAATCTCTATTAAGCCAACTATGAGCTACATATGATAATTTGAATTTGGTTTGAATTTCTTAAAATCTGTAGGAGATAACAAAAATTTGAGGATTGCTGTGAATTCCTCATTAAAAACTGCCTATAGAACGTGCAAATTAGAAACTAATTCAAACAAACGAGTTTTAGGTGAAAAACGAAATTGGCAAAATTTACATTTTTGCGTATATCCAGCCACCTATGCATTTTTGTGGGGAAAAAAAATTTAACAAATTTTAGTTCCCTTTTGGTGGATCAAGTCAAAAAAAAAATTTAAACTCCGTACACATCGTCAAAGCTGGAAAAAAATTAACATTTTTCTTTTCTCACATGGGTGCTATAGAGGAGGCCGAACGGGGTTGCGCTTAAGTTTACATGCATGACTTTAAAGTAGACACTTTCCTGCCCTCGAAGATTCATCGAAATCGATTAAAAATACACCGAGTTATGGCGGTTTGAAAATGGTCGATATTTTTACGAATTTTAAGTGTTTCATTTTTTTCCGCCAGTGTATTAATAAATTTCTTTTCAGTCATTCATTTGTAGAAAAGTATTATGAAAAGTAATTTCATTAAACCAAACGTAAATTTAAATATAACCAAACAAACTGAAGCTCCTGACGCTTATTTCGAAAGTGAAGTGTTTTACAATTACAAGGCTAACAATAACTTTATTTGTTGTAATTGTGAACGACAGTATTCAAAAATCGAAATTAATTAACCAATGCTATCTATTTACCACAACTGCCTACTAATTTCATATTGTAACTTGTGAATGCTAATGCTAAGTGTAATTAGCGCGACGCAACGTCAAGCTAATTTCGTTATTGTCAACGTTACAAGTGAAATGCATAATGCCAAATTTATAACGTTAACTATAACTACTACTAATAGTAATTAAGGGTCTCGTCTCCGCAACAAAATGTTGCGCTTTTAGAGGTGTATATATATATATATATATATATATATATATATATATATATATATATATATATATATATATATATATATATATATATAGGAAAGTTGAAAATCTCGGGAATCGGTCAGGGCACAATTACTAAATGTTTTACTTACTTAAATTTATTTCCAAGATTCCAATATTTTGGACATTAATTGTGTCCTTCATCAGGGATACTGTCAGGAAAATACAAAAAAATATATAAATATAAATAACAAAAAGTTACACAAGTAAAAGACATGGAAACAATTTAAAAATACTTACGAAAAGTATTAAGTGTTAAAGTTATGAACAAAGTCACTTTCTGCAGTATCGGTTTTCTTTTCAACATTTAAATATTTAAATTGTGTTACTTGAATATGTTTATACAATAAATAAAGAACAATCTTTTAATTTGCAAACTGCGTGTCTAATTGCATGTGGTTATCACCGTTGGTCAATTTGATGATTTCCCGCTAAAAAATTTTTTTAAACGGTTGGTAATCTCGCACCTGTTGAACATGGCAAACACTTCACGCTGTACGGTGACGTTTAAGAAATTTTTTCGCACATGACAGAAATAGTTGTTTACGAGTTTACGTTTGATTCCAATGCTTATTCCGAAGAAGATTGTAGTTCGTGTTGATGTTGTTAATGTCTTTCTTGCTGTTAATGGTGTGACAGCTAAGTGGAACATCTCTAGCAGTTTCCTTTTGCTTGTGTTGTTTTCAGTGGATAATACAGGGTGTCCTGTAACATGAAGCACTTATTAGAATGGCATATAGTACTTAACATACTGATCACGAAACAAAAATAATTTTTTCAAAATTCGAAAATTAGTTTTTGAGGTTTGTCAAGAAAACAGTTTTGGGCCACTGGTTGAATACGTAGTTTTAATATTAAATATTACATTGTACCTATAACTAATGTTTGCATAATACAAT
The DNA here is from genome assembly GCA_947534325.1 of Agonum fuliginosum. Taxonomy (NCBI): domain Eukaryota; kingdom Metazoa; phylum Arthropoda; class Insecta; order Coleoptera; family Carabidae; genus Agonum; species Agonum fuliginosum. The sequence goes on from OX384038.1 coordinate 20,941,916, forward strand.
AATTAAATTTAGTTTCAAGTAGCCGGTCACATAACAATTTCAGTTTTGCTATTAAGGTGGTGGTGGTGAGTTGTTCGATTCGTTACGTGACATTGTTTATTATTAATCTAGTCTTGATATCGCTCTTGTGATTGTTGCAAAAATGAATGATTACAGTAACAATGAGTTAGTGGATATGGAAGAAATTCCTCTGAACGTGTATTCAATTTTATTGTTAGGTACTGAATTGAATACACGTTAGATTTGTTCAACAATTATAATACACACTTACAATTCACATGTGAGAAGGAAACAAACAATAGCGTTCCTTTCTTAGACATGCTACTGATTAGATCAGAGGATAATATAATAACGCTCGACTACTATAAAAAGCCAACACACACAGGTCGATATATGAATTACAGAAGTGAACAACCACTTAAAACAAAAATAAACTTTGTACAAGGACTAAAACAACGAATACTCAAACTGTCACACCCAATGTAACACAGAAAAAACATGGAAGAATTATATACTACACTCAGAAAAAACTCATATCCATAACTGTTCTCAAGAAGTTGATTTACACTAGCAACACGGAAACAACAGTGCACGGTTTATTACAAGAAGCAAATGATGATGGAAATGAAACAAAATTTAGTTCTATAATCTTCATTGAAGATTTTTTGTCGTATAAACTAATGAAGGTTTTCAAAAATGAAAGCATCAAAATAGCCTGTAAAATCCGGGATCAACTTAACACATATTTTACGAAAACTAAAGAGAAAATTAAAACACCAGAAAGAAGTAACGTAGTATATAAAATTAAATGCGCAGACTGTGATAAATGTTACATTGGTGAAACAAGTCAAGCACTAAAATCCAGACTAACCCAACACAAAAGCGACATTAATATTCCGACAAAAGCCTGTGCAATGGCTGTTCGCTGCAGAAACATAACACATGGCTTTAAAAAATCCGATGTGGCCAACACATAACCTCTCGCCATACTCTACTATTTTTATTTTTCTAATATAAGTATATATTATGTAGTACTTACTCACAAATATACCATTGTACTAGAAGGGAATTCGGGAATTGTAGTTTTAATAATATTATTAAAGTTTATTATGACCTTATAAATACTAAATGACATTTCATATTTTCCATTTCAATTTGCCAAAAAGTCAAAAATTCATGTGACATTAACACTCAAATATTTTATTAGGTAGGCAGATAAATCAAAATTGTAACAAATTTGTAGAATTTTTAACTTCTTGTAATTGGAAAATGGTGCTAGATAGAAACAACGTTTTGAATACATATTGTAGATAGTAACATTTAGTATACAATGTTATTAAAAAAATTCATATTAATTCATAAATTTTGAAAATATTCCAAAAAACTTTTCAGATCTTCAAGAAACTACCACTTCCGGTTGCACGATCAACACCAAAATCTAATCAGATCTAATTTAGGGTGTCAGAATATTGTATACCAAATTTCAATTTTTTTTATTCAGTGGTATTTGAGTTATCGTACCTCCAACATCCATCCTGACACACTGACACACACACACACACACACACACACACACACACACACACACACACACACACACACACACACACACACACACACACACACACACACAGACATCATCGCGAAATTATCAAAATCGTGTTCTAGGGACCTCAAAACGTGCTTATCCAGTGAAAAGTCACTATCGAAATTTTAGCATGATTACAATGCCTCTCTTACAGATATGAGTGGCGAGAGGTAAAAAATCTGACGTGGACACCACATGACTTCCTTGTACGCCTTGTGTGTTCATACTTTTCTTAATAACTAAAATGTAATATAATATTAAAAATTCTTTTAACTTATTATACTAGTATACTCACAAATATATTTTAGTCATTTTATTTAAACTGCAGAAGAAGATATAAAGCATATTTTACTATTGTCACTGTCATGTCATAATCATTTAAATTTTACGTAGTAACAAATGTTAATCGATCATGGACTACAAGATACCGAAATACTATAAATTATAAATATATACTTTAATTATTTTTAAATGATAGCAGATACAAAAATATTTATAAAATACCGATTGTAGGTAATAATCACATAATCTTTCATTTAAAATAAAAAAAATTGTCTAAAATTAAATATTTATCGAAATATTTTTAAAAAGTACTACTTCCGGTTTGTAGACTGAAACCAAAAATAGGAGGTGCACAACTAGATGCTATAACAGTCCTAAATACAAAATTTCAACTTTCTACGTCTAACCGTATTTGAGTTATGCGACACACATACGTCCGTACGTACATACGTACGTACGTACAGACGTCACGTCGAAACTAGTCTTAATGGATTCAGAAAAGGTCAAAACGGATATTTCCGTCAAAATCTGAGAACCGAAATTTTTCGCGATTACAATACTTCCTTACTTCGTACAAGGAAGTAAAAGAAGATGTTACTATAGTATCCACTGAAAACAACACAAGCAAAAGGAAACTGCTAGAGATGTTCCACATAGCTGTCACCAAGAACACCATTAACAGCAAGAAAGACATTAACAACATCAACACGAACTACAATCTCCTTCTGAATAAGCATTGGAATCAAACGTAAACTCGTAAACAACTATTTCTGTCATGTGCGAAAAAATTCCTTAAACGTCACTGTACAGCGTGAAGTGTTTGCCATGTTCAACATGACTACCAACCGTTTAAACAAATTTTTTTAGCGGGAAATCATCAAATTGACCAACCACATACAATTTCCTGTAAAAATTAGACACGCAGTTTGCAAATTAAAAGATTGTTCTTTATTTAATGTATAAACATATTCAAGTAAAGCCGGGTTTATGCAGGCTTGTCATAAGACATAGTCATAATCATAATCATAAGCATAGTCATAAGCATAGTTGTAAAAATGTAACCGTTTATGCACGATTTATATTCGACTGTTTAACCTTAATTTCTTTTGCGTCACTTTATATACTGCATTGTTCAAAATGTTCTTAAAAAGAAGAAAGCAAGTAGTTTAAACTGATCTTCACTCATTTTAACAATAAATTATTGTTACACAATCACAATGCACAAGCAGTTATGTTTGATTTCGTATATCAGTTGTCTTCTGACAGTCTCGAGACATGCGCAGATTGACAATCGTCATAGTCATAGTCATAAAATTAAAATTAAACCAATTCGTTATGACAACGACTATGACTGTGATTATGACAGCGCTGCATAAACAGATGTATTAAACAAACAAGTTTCAATTCGTAAGACTAAGACTGTGACTATGATAGTGACTATGATGATGCTGCATAAACCCGGCTTTACACAATTTAAATATTTAAATGTTGAAAAGAAAACCGATACTGCAGACAGTGACTTTGTTCATAACTTTAACACTTAATACTCTTCGTAAGTATTTTTAATTTGTTTCCATGTCTTTTACTTGTGTAACTTTTTGTTATTTATATTTATATATTTTTTTGTATTTTCCTGACAGTATCCCTGATGAAGGACACAATTAGTGTCCGAAATATTGGAATCTTTGAAATAAATTTAAGTACGTAAAACATCTAGTAATTGTGCCCTGACCGATTCCCGAGATTTTTAACTTTCCTATACTACAAACGGTCGATAACATATTTCCTCTCTCTCCCTCTCTCTCTCTATACAGGGTGTCTCTAGAATGAGTGTACATGGCTTAACCACATCTTCCTGGGCCCAAAATAAAGTCTGTATTTTTATTCGTTCAGGAATTACACTTGTTCAAACATGACAAATAAAAAATATTTCTATAATTTTCCTGTACTCTCTTAAAGAAAATCATTATATTTCGGCTAAACGAAGATGTTTCAACATTTTTGGTATAATGTATTTAATAGATAAATGTTCAAGGAATCGAATGCTGAAAACCGGAAGTCGGTATTTTTATTCGTTCAGAAATTAGACTTGTTTAAACACAACAAATTTAAAAAAATCCATAATATCGCTGTGTTCTCTTAAAGAATATCATTATATTTCGGCTAAACGAAGATGTTTCAACATTTTTAGTATAATGAATTCGATAGAGAAATGTTCAAGGAATCTAATGCCGAAAACCGGAAGTCAGTATTTTTATTTGTTCAGAAATAACACTCGATTAAACATAATAAATGAAAAAATTAGTAATATACTAAAATTAAAATAATTTAAAATTCCGGCTAAACCAAAGCCTGATGAAGTTTAAAAATATATACGTCTAATAGAAAAATATAAAAGGAATTGAATGCCACAAACCGGAAGTCGATAGTATATTCCATTCATAAATGGCAGCTATTTTTCTGAAACCGGAAGGCTAATTCACGGGCTCTCAACGATTTCAAAACGGTGATTAGTCTTTTCCCGATTTTGAGGGAAATAAATAAACTGACGATAAAATTGGTAAGGGCCTTTTTGTAGTACATTAAATTACCAACATTTTCGTAAAAAAAGTTTTTAATTGGTGTCACCGTTCGTGAGTTATACGCAAAAATCTCATTTTCAAGGTCTTAACAAGGTCGTAGCAATGGAAGCACACGCGATATCGTTTAGGACTTTTAGTATGTTAAACTAGAAGCCATTATGAGCGTATATACCAAAATTCAGCTGTCTATCATTTTTTCCCCTATTTTTTTTATAATTCCTGGACTATAGTGACAAAATAAGCACAATCGAAGCTCTATACGTCTAATAGTTTCCGAGATATGGCACTTTGAAAATAGGCCAGTTTTTCCAAAAATTGAAAGTTGAGAAATTTTTGCTTTTTTCGTAATTTTGAGCTATAACTTCTGAACGGATAAAGATATTGACTTCCGGTTTCTTTTATTAAATTCTAAGAACATTTCTCTATAAAATACGTTATTCTAAAAACTTTTTAGGGCATTCATGAAGCCAAAATATCAACTTTTTTTTTTTGAAACGTTTTCAAATATTTTGTATTTATTGTGTTTAATGTGTTGTAACTTCTAAACGGATAAAGTTATCGACTTCCGGTTTATCACATTAAATTCTACGAACAATTCTCCATAAAATACAGTATTTAATTTTTTATTTTTGTGTATTTATTATGCCAAAATATCAAATGTTTTTTCAAGAGAAAATTGAGAAATTTTTAAATTTGTAATATTTATTGTGTTTAATGAGCTGTAACTTCTGAACAGATAAAAATATCGACTTCCGCTTTCTTTTATTACATTCTACGAACATTTCTATATAAAATACATTATGTTAAAAACTTTTTAGGGTGTTAATTAAGCCAAAATATCAAATAAGATAAGAAACCGGATAGTGTGACGTGAAAGAGGGGGTGAAGATCCATGAGAGAGTTGGAAGAGGGGTACCTACCTACATTATTCAATTTACATACCTCCTATATGATCCTAATACGTTTTGCATGTTTAAATCTCACTTCATGAAACAAAAAAGTGGTTAGGTACAATTCTCGGAAAATGCGATTTTACCTTATATGGGTTTTTTTCAGATTTTGACAGAACTACGAGGCTTACAGATCCCACTCTGCGCTAATTAAATTGTCTACAAATTATATTTACAAGTTTTACTCGTAGGATCAATGGTTTCGACGAAATTTCGGTTCAAAGAAGGTCTAAAACTAATATTAGCAATATTTGGAAAAATTGGCCTATTTTCAAAGTGCCATATCTCGAAAACTATTAGACATATAGAGCTCCGGTTGGGCTTATTTTGTCACAAATTTAATGGTATTAAAAAATGTATAGAATAGCTTTCGACGAAAAATGCATGGATTAGGAGATATAGAGCAGAATCTGAAAAAAGTCCGAAAATTTCGCGGTTTTTCGTGTATAAAAATTTTTCCACAACTTTTTGAGAGTTGCAAACTTGGGTATACATAGCCCTAATGGGTCCAAACAACATATTAAAAAATCAGAGATACATCATGCTTTGCGAATTTAGCGATTTTTTGTGTCGATTTTGACTGGGCTATTCCCAGACCTATGTAATAGAGGGAAGTATTGTAATCGTGATTTTTTGACAGTTAGATATTTTGGTGAATCTTAACGTTTTAGACCCTACTGAACCTAAAAAACATAATTTTTAAAAAAGTCGGTCTCCGTGTCTGTCGGTCTGTCTGGATGTTGAATAACTTAAAAACGCGTTGGAATTTTGGACTGAAATTTTATATTTGAGATCTTGAGCTAAAATCTGACTTCAAGTTCGTTAATCAGCGTTATTGAACAAGTGGTACCAACTTTATAAACATAAATTTTTTTTATTTTTATCAAAATACTATCGTGTGTGGTATCAAATTAAAGCTCTCGGGAAAAGAATTTTATTATAAAAACAAAAATACCATTTAAACGATCTTCAATTGTTTTTTTAAATAAATTATTCAAATTATACCGAGTTTTTAAATTGTTTCTCAAAAACTTAATCAATTTTTTTTTATTTAACCAGTGGTACCAACTTACATAACTTATTTATTTTTATGAAAATACTATCGTGTGTGGTATCAAATTAAAGCCCTCGGAAAAATAATTCTAGTAGAAAAATAAAAATATCATTTAACCGATCCACAATTTTTTTACTATAGGTAGGTACATTATTTAAATTATACCGAGTTTGGTATCAATTTAAAGCTCTCAGGGAGATAAGTTTAGTAAAAATTGTAAATATTACATTTATGCGATATTCAATTGTTTCTTAAAAAATTATTAAAATTTTTTCAATTTTATTTTTTTGTTCCTACGTAAATTTAAATTGATTACCTACTTCTTCTACAGTTTACATAAAATGAAAAAAATATAGTATTTGTGAGTACTTAAGTATAGTACCTATATTAAAAACTAAATAGAGTGGGTATAGAGTATGACGGGAAGTCTTGTGCTGGCCACATTAGATTTTTTCACATGTTATTTAAATTATTATATCGAAGTTGGTATCAACTTAAATAGTTTGGGAAAAAATAATGATAAATTTATTTAAATTTTGTTGAATAAAGCATAAAATTAAAGGCTTTACGAAAGTATGTTATTAAAACTTATAGTCGGGGAAGTACTGTGGTGGACACAGCAGATTTTTTTATATGGAATGCGTTCTTCCTGAGCTTATAGATTTCCGCTATACCAGAGCACTTTTCGAGAAAGACGATAATTATTATTTGAATATGTTTTTTTTTTGTAACGTTTATTTGCCATGTTATGTTATTCTATTTAATTATTTATTTGACTGGCTGCTGAGGAAAGTAGTCAATGCTACGAATTAAAAGAGTGATTTGTATTGCTTTTTTAAAAATATTTTATCTTATATAATTGACTAAATATAGATATATCTCTTATCCAATTTTATTTTACTAACTTAACCATAATATTACTAGCAGTAGGTATATGTTTATATTCTTTGGTAGTATCAGTATACCACATTTTATAATGGTATATATAAAAATAAATAAAAGACCTATGCACCTATAGTGCGAAGAAAACTGACTTCATATCGAAATAATAAAATTATTGTAACAATTTATTCAATAACATCACAATAATTTACCTAATTTATGTTACAATTTATGATGTATGAATTATTATTAAACTCAACATAAATAATAAAAAATAGAATGTTATAATAGTCGATAATTACTTCTAAACCTTCAATTCAATCGCGAAAGTGAAATTGTAGGTATACTGAAAAGCCACAGTCCTCTCCTTACCGCAACGTAAGCACTATAGACCAGCGCGTTTTTATACTGTATTTTTCTGCAAGACAGAAGCGTTCAACTGCAAGTGGGCTGGCTTAAAGACCCCTGTCCCGCGCCGCACTTTTCAAACAGAAAAGCGGATGCGAAGTTGAGCTACGCGAAGACGGCACTCTTAAGGGTGTTAGAAAATCATGCCTGAGGTCAAACTGGCCCGAGGTTATGTAGTAGTACGTTGACCATGGGCATTATTGTCCGTTTAACTCATGTGGTCCCATCAACGTTTAATATCTATCTAGTTTATTATTTTATTCAAAATTTTTATAGATTTTTGTCTTGTCATTGTGATTTCTGATTTATGTTCTTGGGCATTATTTTTTTGTGTAATTTCCCTGGAAACAGGGTTATTATGACAATATTGAACAAGTTGGACAAAAATGATGGTCTTGTTTTGTCGAATATTATTCACATGTTTACGTGGAAAAATCCGTATAAATATTGAGTTTGGTACATTTTTAGCGTTACAACAAATCTGCATATACACAAAGCAAAGATGGCATCGCTCTAACGATGGAGATAGAGCAACGCATTCGACAGATGATGGAACAAAAAGTTCTTGCAGTTGAAAGAATCATGGACGCGGCTAGTAACTTGGCTGCCTCGTCGAAAGATGACGCTGATCCCAAATTTAAATACTATAATGCTAAAGCATTGATTAACAACTTGACAGATCCTCCAAAATTAGGAGATGAAGACAGTACAGAGGTAAGTATTTACTAGTAATTTAAAAAATGCGAATACAAAGTGTTTACTGAATGCCGACTACAATAAGAGCTCACAAATTGATTATATTTCAGAATATTTATCGTGTTATACACCTACATTTAATTTAAAAAACATTGCATAAATTATAACAGATTTCATAAAATCTGCCTTGTTTAAAAAAAATCTTTATTATCATCACACAAGCGCAAGTAACAATACGTAAACTAGCATGAACTGCAAAGAGAACAAGAATAAATCAATCATTCGAATAATTTTCTGACTATTTTATAGATTATATTATTATCTTATAGATAAGATACCTAAGTATACATTCAAAAGCCTTTTTAATTAAAACCAAACAAAGAAGCTCTTTATGTTATCCCAATATAACTCTTCACGTCTTCATTCCTTAGAATGAGGTCTCGTCAGGGAGTGTCAAATTTTCTTTTTTACTCCTTAAATACACCATTAAAACCAACAATCATAGAACAAACATGGTAACATAGAATAAATATACAACGTGCCAACTTCCTCCACTATTAGAATTAATTTCCTTGCTTGTGTTTTGTGTTAATGAAATTACCGTTACCTGGCGGATAGAAGCACCAAATTTTATATGAAGATACCTTAGGGTATACGTATTAAAAAAAATTAACGTAGGAGCTCATTGAAATTTCTAAAAAAATTATTTTACAGCACTATGCGGATCCAGGGGTGGGTAGTTACGTTTAACACAGAGCGAGAGAAATGCCACTATTTTCCGGTTACATTACATTCATAACTTCCTAAAAGAGAGTAAAACATGTTGTTTTTCATTACCGAATCAAATTTGAGATACTAATTTTACTTTGGACTGAAAAAAAACATTATTTTTGCACATTGAAAAACATGAAACTTCACATCTCTTAAAAAGTATAATTTAATTATAAGCAAATTCCTTTGGAGAAGGAATCACTGTGTTTGATGAACTGTCAACTATAACGGATTGAAATATCAACTTCCAGTTTCCGGTATCAGATTCTGCAAACGATTCTCTATTAGAAACATCAGGTCGCTTAGAGCTGTATTTCAAGATTACCGTTACTTGGCGCAGGGACGGATGGGCTACTATCAACTGGCCCAGGAAAGTAATTTCTGCGATCCAAGGAGAGGAGGGTGTTTGGGTCAGTGGTGTATAGTCCTATTAAAATAGTACCGCGGCGCTGTTGCGTAAGGAAAAAGAAAAAAGCAGCACAGGTGAACATTTTTTTGGTTCAAGGTTAAAGGCTGTTTCATTAACAGGTAAGTTTTTTCATACAGAGGAAATTACATAATGTTTTACCCTCTTTTACGTATAAAAATAAAATAATACATTTTAAAAATGAATGAAATAAATGTTTTATTTTTGCATCAGCTGGGGAGAATTTAACTCCCAGGGGAGGCTACGCTTAATGTATTTATAGATCATAAACCTCAAATATATACATACTTAATTAACTGGAAAATAAAACGAAAATACATTAGTTTACTATGAAATTACAAAAAATTGACTTCGGAGATTTTTTGGGAACACGAGGAACATTCCACGTGGCATGTTAACAAAGAAAAAATCTTTTATCTACATTGTTATTGGTGTTTTCCTTTACTCTTTGGACTGGATTACTTTGGATTCCTATATTTATGTTTTGTACCTTTGTATTGTTACTAATATTTAGTGCTATACCTAACCCAAAAATAATGTTCAAAGTACAAAATAAACCTAGCATTTTGTAAAACATATATTTTCCAAAAATTTATTAATAGTTTATCGATTGTTTGACTTGATTTTATATAGAAATAATACGTGGAAACCGCTAGCTATGAGTTCTAATCGTGGGGGAACGTGGCACGGTACGCGCTACTGCTAGAGATAAGGAGTTACGTCTCTTTGTAAATCTATCTATGCTAATCTAATATAAATACTGTATGATGTTTGATGTATGATATTGTATAAATATACTACACTACTATGTAAAAGGTTAATAACCTTAAGTATTCGATGCCTCTATAACTCTTTTAACATAAATTTTATGCAGTTTTTAAGATATACAAATTTGCATGTAAAATGTTCATGTGTCGTGAAGGAGCAGAACTCTGTTGGACATTTCCAAACTTGTTACTTGTAAAAGTGTATAAAAATACTACCTAATTATGTTTTTACTAATTATAGACACCGCATGCTGACGAATATAAGCAATCTTCGAAGTTGTTAGAGCCGTTAAATTTTGATGAAGAATTGGCACAAGCAGATGACAATTATGCGGATGATGATGCATTACAAGGAGAATCTGCTAAAGAAATACTTCATGTAAGTATTTCTAATAGCAATAATTGTAGTGAAACCGTTTATATTCGCGGGAGTATAAAGATTATTTTTCGAATCTGCATTGACAAAAAACGTCACTGAAGAACAGCAAGATAAGCAAATTAAAGCATGGAACTATAAAAACTAATTTAAAGTAAAATATAATATAGTGCTAGCATCAAAGAGATTATTAAAGAACAAAATAATACACAAAGAATTCAGATTCTAAGTCCCCTTGGCCCTTGTCTGCTTAGTGGAAACTCTATCCTGGATCTTCGTTGGTTGATTTTTTTTATACAGGGTGCGGCAGGATAACTTTCTTATTTGAAATTAAATTAAAAATAGGCCTCTAATGTAAACGCACGCTGCTCGTTACTCCAACGCATGATGACGACTGAAATACAAGTAAAAAAATTGTGTGTGTGTGTGTGTGTGTGTGTGTCAGCTCCGACGCACGACTGGAGTTTACTCCTTAAGTACGATTGTCTTTGAATATGTAATAGGCAAATATTGTAAATAAACGCATTTCTTATAATACTGAAAGCATGTATGTATTTTTATTATATTTACATTTTTCATATTGAGTCGGTAAAGTATTATACATAAATATATATATATATATATATATATATATATATATATATATATATATATATATATATATATATATATATATATATATTACACTACATGCATACATTGTTAGTAAGGTTGATTTAAATATTAATTACATCAATACTCTCGGCATTATTAATCACTGTGACAATAGGTTTGTGGTAACTAAAATACGATACATGAACGTCGGTAGATACATCGTGAAAACATCGAGTTAATGGTTGTACCATACCTAGTAATACTACCCAGTGTACTTCCAGAAACAAAATCCAAATTAAGCTCTGATTTTAAAAATTGTACTAATCTCAATTCTTCATTTTTATCGAAATTAATATTGACATCGCCGCTAAGTATGAGTGGAAGTAAATGATATTGTTTCTTCAATAGTTTTAAACCACCTTCTGTATATGCTAACAATGTCTCGTGAATAAAATCTATTAAGTCAATAACAATCTGATTGACAGAAATATAAACTGTGACGATAACAATGTGTTTACCGTTAGGCAAAGTGCATCTCGCGGCACATATATCTCCCAAATTAGATTTCGTTTGATTAACGTGCTGGGCGTTTCTTCTCACGTAAGCATCATTATTGACAGAAAACTTATGTTGTGAATCGTCAACATGTTTGGTAGATGCTGACCCCATCCCCACGATTAATGCTTCGTCGTCTATACTGTGCTATGCGTTTGAAATTTTCAATTTCAACCAATTCCTCGTTACAAAGCCATGTTTCTGATAACAATAAAATATGTGCTTTCTGTACAATATTACCACGGAGATCACTTGCATGTGCCCGCAGACTTTGGCAATTAACAGAAAAGAGAATCATATTCCCTCCATTCATTTTATCGAGTATAATTATTCGATCAATTGTAGTAAGATGAACAGTAGAAAGCCTGGTAAACTCGTTTCGTAATGGATACATCGCTTCGTTGTTTCGTCTACCATGGTAAAAACGTTGACGCTCGTCAGTAGGTACAATATGAAGTCCTTTATCAATTCACCACATCAATTCTATTCAGCCTAATTCTATAAGAAAATGGTTAAGAGTTAACCACGTGACTTGTTAGTAAATCATTTATTCCAATTTTCGTATTCTACAATCGTAAAATGGTCAATATTTTAACCATTTTACTGAATAATATTGTTAATTTTGGCAAGACGTCGGTAGCACTTGCTAACTGTTTAACCATGAACTCCTTGAATGTTTTATTTAAATTATATTCCATAAATGGTGTAAAAAACAAAGAAAACAGTACATAAGGTACAAATTATTATTTTAAAATGATTTTGTTACGTTATTAAGAAAAATAAGCTTGGGAAATAAAAATATTTGTGTCAGAATCAATATTTGAAATTTTGTTTTTTAATATGTTTATATATTTAATTTATATGTACCAGAAAGTTACATTTTTATTTTTATTAAGTCACACCAAAATTTTGATAGTTTAAATGTTGCCATGTACTGAAGAAGAATCTCTACTAATAAGTTTAAGTATATTTAGTACAAAAACATGTTGCATGCATGATTTGGTTCGACGTTAATTCAGTATGACTTTAGAGGTTTACGAGGGGTTTATTAGCACAAATGAACCTTAAAATGTGTTTAACGCAATATTATTTGAAGGCTTGTTTTGGAGTTCTGCTGCCTAAATAATTTTTAAAATATAATTGAGGCAAATACAAATTTAATCATAAAATAAGATATCCAATTAGTCCAGGCGAACTAGAAAATTTTTATATGGGCTCGGCGACAAAACTCAAAGAGAATTTTTTTTCCATCGGAATGTTGTAATTGACTTCCTAATTAATATACTAAAAGTCCGTATCGATCCGCCTTGTGCTAAGTCCACCATCTTGAAAAAATGGTGGAACAAGACGACTTTTCTCCGGTTTTCTGCAATTATCTCGAAAATGGGTAATTTTAAGCAAAAATACCTAATACCATACAGAAAGAGCATTAAATTTCCTTCAATATAATCTCATTTGTTTTTACGTTATTTATACAGTTTTTGAAAAAATCGTAAATAAATATTTTTATAATCTAAGCCGATTTGATTAAATAATGATTTTTTTCTCATATTACACAAAAACGACTGTAATTTATTAACGGATAATAATTTCGAATTCGGGATTTCAGTATTCGATTCTTAACATATTTTTCTATAATAATAATTTCATAATAGACATTTTAAAGCGCCAGTTTCGAAAAAATTTAAACATATTTTCGATATTAATATAAGCCGTTTACTATCAATAGTCACCGACAGTGACACACTTATGATGACTTAACTGTGGACTGAGAATGCCCGGTCAGCGGGACCGTGGCTTTTAAGTCCGCGTGAGCGAACCAATATTGCACCGTCGGCAATGCAACGCGTAATCTTTATTGTGTCATTTTGATGAATTACTGTTTACAAATCAATTTGGAATATATTCAAATTGTTACATTGCCTTCCCCTTAAGACTTAATTATGATTCCATGAAAGAACAGAACAATGAAAAAACAGAACACGAAAAAACAGAACATGAAAAAACAGAACATGAAAAAACAGAACATGAAAAAACAGAACAATGACAAAAGAGAACAATGAAAAAACAGAACACTGAAGAAACAGAACAATGAAAAAACAGAACAGTGAAAAAACAGAACACTGAAAAAACAGAACATTGATAAAACAGAACATGAAAAAACAGAACACATAAACTAATCTATGCTAACAAAACCCTTCTTGAGACCAACAGAACTCCGTTTTTTACTTCCTTGTACGAAGTAAGGAAGTATTGTAATCGCGAAAAATTTCGGTTCTCAGATTTTGACGGAAATATCCGTTTTGACCTTTTCTGAATCCATTATGACTAGTTTCGACGTGACGTCTGTACGTACGTACGGACGGACGGACGTATGTGTGTCGCATAACTCAAATACGGTTAGACGTAGAAAGTTGAAATTTTGTATTTAGGACTGTTACAGCATCTAGTTGTGCACCTCCTATTTTTGGTTTCAGTCTACAAACCGGAAGTAGTACTTTTGTCAAATATTTCGATAAATATTTAATTTTAGACAATTTTTTTTATTTTAAATGAAAGATTATGTGATTATTACCTACAATCGGTATTTTATAAATATTTTTGTATCTGCTATCATTTAAAAATAATTAAAGTATATATTTATAATTTATAGTATTTCGGTATCTTGTAGTCCATGATCGATTAACATTTGTTACTACGTAAAATTTAAATGATTATGACATGACAGTGACAATAGTAAAATATGCTTTATATCTTCTTCTGCAGTTTAAATAAAATGACTAAAATATATTTGTGAGTATACTAGTATAATAAGTTAAAAGAATTTTTAATATTATTTTACATTTTAGTTATTAAGAAAAGTATGAACACACAAGGCGTACAAGGAAGTCATGTGGTGTCCACGTCAGATTTTTTACATAAACTAATCTATGCTAACAAAACCCTTCTTGAGTCCAACAGAACTCCGTTTTTTGTGACATAAACTAATCTATGCTAACAAAACCCTTCTTGAGTCCAACAGAACTCCGTTTTTTAACAAACTAATTAATACTAACAAAACCATAATTGAGTCCAACAGAACTCCGTTTTTTTGACATATACTAATTAATACTAACAAAACCCTCCTTGAGTCCAACAGAACTCCGTTTTTTGACATAAACTAATCTATGCTAATAAAACCCTCCTTGAGTTCTGTTTGGTCATTGTTATGTTTTTTCATATTCTGTTTTTTCATGTTCTGTTTTATCAATGTTCTGTTTTTTCAGTGTTCTGTTTTTTCACTGTTCTCTTTTTTCATTGTTCTGTTTCTTCAGTGTTCTGTTTTTTCATTGTTCTCTTTTTTCATTGAACTGTTTTTTCAGTGTTCTGTTTTTTCATGTTCTCTTTTTTCATGTTCTGTTTTTTCATGTTCTGTTTTTTCATGTTCTGTTTTTTCATTGTTCTGTTTTGTCCGGTCACCCTCTACTTCGTGTCTGATAGCCGGAGGCAAGGGTAGCTCTACTACGGATGCGAAGGATCCTGTAGTCGTACTGCCGCTGCTCTGCTCAGACTGGAGCGATGTTGAGAAATCCTCGTTGCTCGACTGGATTGAACCTGCAACTGAACTTACATTTTTAGATAATCCCCCACCATCACCGCTACAATCCGCTGAAGGCTCAGAGTTCTTGGTTAGCGGTGGTATGGGCTGCGTCCCGTGTTATTAATTATGTCTGCAGTGTGGGTTACCGCACTAATTTTAGGCTGGCACAGCTGGTCTCTCATTTCGATTTCCGCTGAACCCAATTGCTCCTGAGGTTGCGAGTCTGACATCACCCCTGGGGTGTGGTTTTTGGTGTCTGACTTGCCAGTATCAGAGCTAACGAAACTGATTGCTGAGTCCTTATTTGGTTGATTCAGCGAACTCCTATTTTTGGCTCTTGCACTAATTTTAGATCCGCCGAAAGCTGGTGCGGTTCGTGGTATAATTCGCCGATATCAGAATCTACTGTGTTGATTTGTCTGTCCACATCTGGACTACTAGACAAATCCGAATTTTCGGTTATAGCGACCTCCTTGTTTTCATCACGGAGTTTCTTCTTCACCGTACAGATATTTACGCTAGATTCCCTTAGTTTAGAAATTTTAGTCATCGATAAGTGTGTACCATTCATATTGAAGGTGTTGTTTTTGAAATTCAAAATTACTTTGTGGTTCTCCAAAAAGTCTACCCCTATGAGTCCATCTGTATTGAGGTACAGATGATCCGTACATACCACAAAGCGGTGAGTAACGTCCTGTGACCCCCCAAGTGTGAAGGCGCAGTTGACAGCTCCGTCGCTGCTCAGTTGGTTGCCAGAAACGTCCACTAAAACTTCGTTTGAGGGGAGAATTGTTAAACTTTGATCCAGTAGGTACTATTCTCTTTTTAATTAAGGACGTAGCTGTCCCTGAGTCGATTAAGAAATTGTACGCTGAATTGTTAATTTTGAATTTTATCACACGGGTATTATCTTTTCTGAAATCTGCGACCCTTGGTATGACTCTAGCGATTTCTACTGAGTTTCTGTTTGACGCAGGGTCACCGTCGAGACAGATTGCTCGTTTAAAGAACAGTCACTAGCCTCATGACCTGGTGTCACACATTTGAAACAAAATTGTTGCTTTGATGGAGGTTTCAAATTTCTAGGTTGTGAGGCTTTTGCAGACGTTGTAGTATTTGCTACTGCTCGTATGTTTGACTTATAAGAGTCGGCCTTGGTTTCTTTATATAATCTGGCCAGTGCTTCTTCACAATGCTCTGCGTACGGGAGTGCTTCTTCTATTGTTTCGAATTGTTGGAAACGGCAAATTTCGTTAGCTAACCGAGTTTCTAGCCCCTCTAAAAATTGCTTAATTATCGCTGCTTCCCTTTTAATTTTGTTCCTAAAGTTAACGTAATCATTGTGATTAACGGGAGGTAGCATTTTTGACGCTGCAATTTCTAGTCACAATGCATATTTTCGTAATGACTCATCCTTTTTCCTGAAGATTTTATAAAGTTTCATCGCGTTTACTATCTGTATCTCCGTCAACTTAAAACATTCCGCCACTGCTGCTACGTTATCCAGGGACGCCTCTAACTCAGCTCCGCCCGAATACGGCTCTATAGTCTTCAACGCCGCCATAGTGTTGGGGTCTGTGAATATGTTTGAGGTGTTACAGGGTTGAGCTCCGTTGACGAGTGTGGACGCTGGTGTCGTGGCTGGTATGTCGTGATTTGCTGGAGGAGTTACCGATCTTGGAACTTTAGGGTATGGAGGAAGGTGGTATGAAATAGGTTGTTGGTATGAGGTGCCCGCTGCTGGGTATGACTGAAATGCTGAATAGGACTGTGGTTGGTAACCATGGCTTAATAAACGGTACGGATTCTCAGCCCTGAACGCTGGTCTAGGGGGTGTGGTATATGTAGTTCCTGTAACCACCAGCCCCTCCGCCCCATTCGTCGCTTGGGTGGTCGTAGTTGGTTCTGCTACTGTTGACGTAGTCATTTTTCCTCTTCAGTTGACTAGGATCGATACTTTTTGAGCACGTCGATAATGTTTCCAATCTTAATTGAATGATTGGATACTGTCCACAGCGCCAATGTAACACTCGCCACCAAGAGCAGCGGGGTAGCGAATGATGAACAAACAAAAAGTGTATACTTCCCTGTACTCGCTGCTGTACCTGGGAAGTTGATCACTAGTCACTTACACTTGAACAGGATCTTAGGAGAGGTATATATAACTCAGATGTTCGATATTAATATAAGCAGTTTACTATCAATAGTCACCGACAGTGACACACTTATGACTACTTAACTGTGGACTGAGAATGGGGTCAGCGGGACCGTGGCTTTTAAGTCCGCGTGATCTTTATTGTGTCATTTTGATGAATTGCCTCTTTAATGAGGTTACTGTTACAAATCAATTTGGAATATATTCAAATTGTTACAAGACAACAACATTGTTAATTTTAATAAATGTAGCAAGGTTGCTATTTTACAATTTACAGAATACAAAAAATTGATGAATGGTTAAGGCGATTGCTAAATTTATATAAAATAACAATATTGCTACGTAACCATTAAGTTAGCAATGATTTTACAGAATTAGGCTGATTATCTGAATGACACAGCTACACAAGTATAAAGAACCTACCTTACATAAGTTATACATTAATTATCAATCTATTAAACATCATTCCGGGTGGGTTGTTACGCATTGTCATCATTATCATTACTAATAATTAATAATAAAAACGTTACGCTTTTAGTTAACGTTTAACGTTTGATTTCACTCCTCATAAAATTTCAATACCGGGCGCCTTATATGAAAATCGATTCTTAAGGAGTAAACTCCAAAAAACTTTAAGATCCCCTCTCTCAAACAAGACCACGAACACCCACTTGGTACTTCCATAAGCTTAATTTCAAATATGGAAGTTATCTTGCCGCACTCTGTACGTGGTAGTCCACCACTCGTAGTACTTTTCCTCCCGCTTTATGCGAGAATCCACTTGATATTTTCCTCCCTAGGGAGGAAGAGTACTTTTCCATTCGCTTTATGCGGAATTCTAAAATTGTTTATTTAGATTATTTTTATTTATTTTATGGAATTATACATTTTTCCAGGGTTGTCATCATCCGGTTTATCCCTTTCTTCTAATTGCTTGTCGGTGCAGGTACTGAAAAAAAATATCGTGAACATCTCGAGACAAAAGTGCTCTCCCCACTTTCGTCCCAGTTGCACAACAAACTGTTTTCATTAGACTTCGTCATTGAGTGAACCATACAATAGTACCTATACAGGGTGTCTCTAAAATGAGTGTACATGGCTTCACCACAGCTTCCTGGGCCCAAAATAAGACGATTTAACCAGACTTACCTATATCCAAAAGTGTACCGTTGAGCCGGAATTCTGCTTCAAAGTTCTTGCAAAAATAACGAATTTTGCTTATAACTAAAAATTGCTTAGGCCGATTTAGATGAAATTTTGTATGCTATGAAACATGGCTATAAGTCATCTTTTGAAATGATATTTGTTATTTTTAGTGCACTGCTAGTGCGTAAAACTTTAGTGCTATTCCCTTAATTAGGCTGAAACTTTTTAATGGTCAGGCTGAGAACTTTCAAAAAAAAATTTTTAGAAAGAGACTTTCATAAGTAAACTTTAATTTCTTCGTTCAATTTTTAATATCTCTTTCGGTTTAGACAGAAAAAAATCAAATCCGTGTGCTTGCATCGTGTATTTCTCAAAAATACAATTTTATCTAGTAGTCTAACAAACAATAATAAATAAGAAAAAAATAAGTTTATTGTTAAAAATACAATAAATGCTCAATGTGACCACAATGTGAATGCAAAGGTCAATTATTCGCAAAAAATTGTATTGTGCCCTTTGCAACATTGTACATTATTCTTTATTGATAGAGAAACATTTTGAATTCTTGCTAAAAATTCATTTTCAGTGTTGGACTGACTGTAAACTTTACTTTTCAACGTTCCACAGACAAAAAAAAACGCTAGATAAAATTGTATTTTTGAGAAATACACGGTGCAAGCACACGGATTTGATTTTTTTCTGTCTAAACCGTAAGAGATATTAAAAATTGAACTAAGGCATTTCCTACAAAAATAATTTAATCTATCTTATAGAGAATTGTTCAGAGAATTTAGTAATAGAAATGACGTGAATTTACTTTAAAAAAAAATCTGCTGTGGCCAGTACACGACCTCTCGCCTAATTCTGCTTATTCTACTAATTTAATAAATAGTTTTACTTACATTTTAATAGTTTCATGTTCATGTAATATGTAAACGATAATTTAAACCAAGATGCAAGCAAAAGATGTCAACTGTACTGTCACTGTCATAATCATTCAAATTTTGAGTAAAAACAAATTTCATATCATGGACAACAAGATACTGGTACTTAGTTGCACTTTATTTTATTGCTAAATACTACCAGATTCAGCAAATTGTATTTAAAATTCACTGTACCCATAGATAATTATATTATCTTTTATTTTTATTTGCAAAAATTGTCATAAATAAATAATGTACCAATTTATTTAAGAAAAACTATATCAAGTTCCAAAAAGTACTACTTCCGGTTTACGGATTTCTACCAAAATCTTATCCGGTGTTAAGATCCTTATTAAAACCTTAAATATGAAATTTGGTTATTAAAGGTTTGATACTTTTTCAGTTATCGTGGACGAAAAATCGTCAGTCCATACATTCATACAAACACACACACGCACACACACACACACACACACACATACACACACACAGACATCATCGGGAAAATATTAAATTCGTATTCTAGAGACCCTGAAACGTGCTTATCCACCAAAAACTCATACTCGAAAATTTTGACCCATTACAATACCTCTCTTATAGAATATGAGGCGAGAGGTAATAAAATAATAATACAATAAAAAAATTTCGAATAAAAAAATTTCGAAATTATTTTTTTAAAAACAAAAGCAAGTGTTCTCAGGTGGTAAACTTTGTTTCAAATTCGATTACGAAGCGATTAAAAAAAATCATGAAAATCGGTGTAACTTTCCCGGCGTCCGAGCTTTTGGCGTTTTTTCGTCTAAAGTTCCTCGACTATTATGAAAGTCTCTTTCTAAAAAATTTTTTTTGAAAGTTCTCAGCCTGACCATTAAAAAGTTACAGCCTAATTAAGGGACTAGCACTAAAGTTTTACGCACTAGCAGTGCACTAAAAATAACAAATATCATTTCAAAAGATGACTTATAGTCATGTTTCTTGTCATACAAAATTTCATCTAAATATGCCTAAGCAATTTTTAGTTATAAGCAAAATTCGTTATTTTTGCAAGAACTTTGAAGCAGAATTCCGGCTTAACGGTACACTTTTGGATATAGGTAAGTTTGGTTAAATCGTCTTATTTTGGGCCCAGGAAGCTGTGGTTAAGCCATGTACACTCATTTTGGAGACACCCTGTATAGGTACTATTGTATGGTTCACTCAATGACGAAGTCTAATGAAAACAGTTTGTCGCATAGATTTTAGTGTATTTAGTGGTTTAATATTTGCTATATGACACCTTTAAAAAATACATTTATATACAATATTAAGGGGCTATGCTTCTTGAGTGCAATAAGAATTAGAATTCACGATTCTTGCTATATTGCTCAAAATAAAAATCTGAAATTTTACATAAGTAACGACAAAGCATTGTTGAATTGAAAAATTCAAACTATATATTGTTCCGACAACAATTAGAGATAAAAAGAAATTAAACACTAGAATTTCGTGAGGATGTCATGAATGAACTATAAAAGTTATCATTGAGTTTAAAGATTAAATGAGTAGAACATAGATGTAAAAAGGGCGGAAAAACAATAAAACTATAATTTTATCAACAGAGTTGCCATAAATTATATCTAAACTTGTACAATTTTCGCCGAATTTCGCATAATTAATAAAGCCAAACTAATTACATTAATTAAAGATTTTGAAGATTCCGCACTTTTAGTATTCTTCCTTAATCTACATACAAAAATTCAACATCATACGTTACGTATAACAGTATAAAATTGAGATCCTCACAAAAATTACTCGTTTTTCAATGCGTATTGCCATGCAATAGGCTCTTAAGATATATTGTGCTTTTTATTAAAGATTCAATACATGTTTGCAGTGTTTCAGATGTTTAATTTTACGCTTGGAAATTACACTATTTTAGACTGAAATTATGGAAATATCCACAATTTAAATGCATTATAATTATTTAATAATAAACAAAAATATAATTTTTTTCACGGGAAACATAGATTACTTGTTATAATATATAATACAGTTTAATTTGTGCTTTATAGTTTTTTCATAAAATGTTTAATAGAAAATTGTATTTTTCATCTATAATTTACGCATGCCTTATCTCCATAATATCACGGAGAAAAAAATTCAGCAGAACCAAGGCCTTTTAAAATAATGCATCTTACAAAAAAAAAGTACGAGGAATCCAATGCTAAAAACCAAAAGTCGATATCTGTATTTGTTTAGAAATTAATGTTGAATTAATACAAGAATTTAAAAAAATACTTAAATTTATTTATTTTCTGTTTAAAATGTGGTTCAACTAGGGTCTCCAAAAGTCTTCAAATTGTATTGTATATAGAAAAGAATTTGTGGACTCGAATGCTTAAAACTAGGAGTCGATACTTTTATCCGGTAGAAAGTTACAGCCGTTTTTGTATATTATTTTTAATATTTTACTATATACCTACTCTGGGAGAAAAACTTTAAATTTCAGCTCAACCAAAAGGCCTTTACCTTTTTTAAAAATTATGTACCTATCTTATTGAAAAGAATTAGAGGAATCTAATTCTGAAAACCGGGTGTCATTATTTATAGTCCAGTCACCTAAAATGTGGGTTACTTTGCATTAAATGGGCTAGTTATGATTATGAACATTTTCGACCTTTTTTCAGTTTTTGGTAACTTTAACCTCGATGGACCAGCTTTTCGTCAAAATACAGTTGTAGAGAATAAAATTTCCTACAACTTTTGTAATTTAGAAATTTTTCTCAGGTCAATTGTTTACAAGTTATGACAGAGGAAAGTGGTGCGCTTTTTACAAATAAAATCAAGACATTAGTTTTATTCGTGATACAGAAAAAACGGCTCTAACTTTCGATTCCACAGGTTTTTTGTCTATCTACAATAAAATACCTATAATTTTTGAGGCACTAGTTTAGCCGCAATCCTAACATAGAAATTTTTTTTGAAGTATTTTTTAAAATTTTATGTTTAATCAACTACAATTTATAAAAAAAATATGAAATTGACTTTCCGTTTGCAGCATTGAATTCTTCAGACTTTTTTCTATAAGATAGGTACATTTTGTCAAAAACTATCAAAGGCCTTGGTTGAACTGAAATTTAAAGTTTTTTCCCGAGAGAATATAGTAAAATTTTTGTTTATTGTGTTTAATCAACTATAATTTCTGAACAAATAAAGATATTTACTCGCTTTAAAAAATATATAGTCTTGAAACATTTTTGTATAAAATGCTAGAAACCGCAAGTCAATATCTTTATTAGTTTAGAAATTATAGTTGATTAAACATAATAAATAAAAGAATAAACAAAAATTTTACTATATTCTCTTGGGGAAAAACTTAAGATTTCAGTTCAACCAAGGCATTTAAAAGTGCTTCAAACCGGACGGCGATACTTTGTGTATCACGAATAAAACTAATGTCTTGATTTTATTTGTAAAAAGCGCACACCGCCTTGCTCTGTCATAACTTGTAAACAATTTATCTGAGAAAAATTTCTAAAATAAAGAAGTTGTATGAAATTTTATTCTCTACAACTATATTCAAGTACTTTTGACGAAAAGCTAGTCTTTCGACGTCAAAATTGTCAAAAACTGAAAAATGTCGAAAATTTTGTTGTTTTTTGATTTTTGACAAAGATCCGAAGGTTTGCCGAGGTCGAAAACTTGGATTTTTCATAAGGCCACCGTCATATACAACATACCAAAAAATCATAACTACCCCATTTGTTAGGTCAGAGAACGTATGTTTTCACTGGTCTACTTATTTCCCCTACACGCCTAAATACGTAAATTTGGTAAGTATTGTTATTTTATCATTTTCTGGGCAAGACATGCCACCACAGACCACAGTTCTGATTGTGGACAAAAAAGGTACAAAACTACCAGAAATTATACTTTATCAAATTATAAGAAATGATGGATGTGTATTTGCTTGAATTATGTATGCTATGTTTGAATGCAACAAACATGTAATAATTTTACATTTAATTAAAATATTTTTTTATTAATATTTATTAATTATTCAAAAAAACATTTTTGCACCAAAATAACAATAATAAACAAGAAAAATAACTGGTTGGCGTATGTTACCCACGTGCCTGGGCTCGTAACTAAAAGGCACTCGCCTACTGAAAGGTTACACAAGAAATTAAAAATATATTTAAATTTATTTATTTTCATCGTTTAAATCGTGGCGAAACTATGGCACCTATAAGGATAAATCTAATTTCCTGACCAGAAAAAAAAGCTGCTGACCGGGTACAAAGAGTTAACCGATTCGCTTGAAACTTAAAATCCTAGATAAAGGGCACCTGTAACGTCATGCACCCGCATATGAACCACGTAGGTAGTCTTCTTCAAAAGGGTACTTTACTCTAGTGAAATACAACAAAACCTTGCTGACTGGCTATATAGAATTACGCGATTCCCTCGAAACTTTATATTTTAGCTAAAGAGCACCTGGTACGTCATGCACTAGCAAATGAACCACGTAGTTTTCTTCAGAAGGGTACATTACTCTAGATTCTGACAAAAAGTTCGCGTAATTCTATATAGCCAGTCAGCAAGGTTTGGTAGTATTTCACTAGAGTAAAGTACCCTTCTGAAGAAGACTACGTGGTTCGTATGTTGGTGCATGACGTAACAGGTGCCCCTTAGTTAGGATCACGGTACAAGACACTGAAGGTAACCCAACTTGGCTTGCAAAAGTGACTGCTGAACTGGTCCAGTTTCATGGTACTGAGGGGTAAAGGGAGTAACCCAATATGGCAGCCAACATAGGCCATCAAAAACCCGCGAGAATCGCTGATTAACGTGTAAAGTATAATTTCTATGTATATTCTGTAATTTATTATAATATATACAATATTCTATAACTTATTGAGGATTTTAAGTGAAATTGGTATATAATTCCTAATAAACTGTGGCCTATGCGATATGACACCGCCTAGCGGCGACAGGGCGAACTGTAACCTCTTGAGCAGTCATAAAACTAGTGGAAGAGGTATGCAAGTTACCGGGGCCTGAGCTAGGATATAAAGTTTCGAACGAATCGCTTAACTCTTTATACCTGGTCAGCAGTTTTTTTTCTGGTCAGCAAATTAGGCACACAACCCCTCTATATGTTGTATTTTATATAGAAAAGAATATATACCGAATGCTTGAAACCTGAAGTTGATATTTTTATCCGTTAGAAAGTTACGGCCGTTTTTGTATAGGATAGGATATGTAAAAGCTTTTTCTTTTATATTTTTAAGACCGGAAGTCAATATCTGAATCCATCCCGAAATAACAGCTGAATAAACACAAAAATTACTAAATTTTATCTAATTTTACTTTAAGAAAATTTCCAATTTGTGACTAATTGAGAGCCTCAAAAATTATAAAAAAAATCTGCTGTGGCCACCACACGACCTCTCGCCTAATTCTGCTTATTCTACTAATCTAATAAATAGTTTTACTTACATTTTAATAGTTTCATGTTCATGTAATATGTAAACGATAATGTAAACCAATATGCAAGCAAAAGATGTCAACTGTACTGTCACTGTCATAATAATTCAAATTTTATGTAGAAACAAATTTCATATCATGGACAACAAGATACTGGAATTTCAAAAAAATGGAATATTAATTGTACTTTATTTTATTGTTAAATACTTCCAGATTCAGCAATTTGTATTCATAATTAACTGTACACATAGATAATCACAATTTCTTTTATTTTTAATTGCAAAAATTGTCATAAATAAATAATGTACCAATATATTTAAGGAAAACTTTTCTAAACTTCTAAAAGTACTACTTCCGGTTTGCGGATTTCTACCAAAATCTTATCCGGTGTTAAGATACTTATTAAAACCTTAAATATAAAATTTGGTTATAAACGGTTTGATACTTTTTAAGTTATCGTGGACGAAAAATCGTCGGTTCATACAAACACACAAACACACAAACACACACACACACACACAGACATCATCGTGAAAATAGTAAATTCGTATTCTAGAGACCCTGAAACGTGCTTATCCACCAAAAACTCATACTCGAAAATTTTGACCCATTACAATACCTCTCTTATAGAATATGAGGCGAGAGGTAATAATGGGTATTATAGAAAATTGTTATAGAAATCATATGCTGAAAACCGGATGGCGATATTTTTGTCCGTTAAAATATGGCAGTCATTATTGTGTCAAGAGAAAATATTACCACTTGATTTAAATTACTGAAAATTTCCTAAACGCAATTTTTATTATTTTTTCGAAAACAGGTTAACTGACATATAAATCCCATGCATCATTTTTATAGAGAATTTTGTGCTCTATAAGCTCATATAAATGTTTTTCCCGTAATGATAAGCTAAAGATGAGTTAAACTTAAAAAACCAGAAATAGCGGTCATTTTTTCAAAATTTCAATGGCTTCCGGTGCGGTGATTTCCGGAAACTTTTGATATGTTAAAAAGCACATTTTTCTGTATTGGTATCCGTCGAGAAAGCTTTTGTTGCAGTTTGTCCGAAGTTTGAGGCAATTCTCTGGACTATATAGTATCGGAGAAAAACTTTGAATTTGAGCTCAACCAAGATCTTATAAGACTATTTATAATTTTTTTTAAACTAATAATCAAAGCTCTGAAGGTAATATTTATTTTATTTGTGAAATCATGTGCTATATGTTATAAAATATTACATAAAGTTTTATTATAGATTAGACGGGAAATCCGAAATTCGCTCTATTTCTAACGTCTAGGTGCATTTTATGTAACATTTTGGTAACATGAGTTTCTAGACTAATTTGACCCCGCTGAATTCGAATCTGCCCGTTACCAAGCCGAATTTTGCATGCAACACCCGGAATCCAAGATGGCGGCCGTTTTTGAATCTTTACGTGAAATAAGTAGATATTGGCCTGGTTTACACCGATATCTTGGTTAGCTAACCAAACACCAAATTATGACTATATTACTTGTAGTTTGGTACGCTGCGTGTATACACTGACGCACCAGAATAGTCAGGTACAGTTTGAAACCTGTACCTAACCAAACTTAGTTGTGCAAGTCAGGCTAACTATGACAAATTGTTACCGTGTAAACCCATTGAAACCACTGACCAAATCTACGCATGTGTGTTCTTGTTGATATGTTGACAGATGTTCACAAGTGAAGTTTGGTTAAGTTTTGTGTTTGTAAATAAAAGGTAAATTGTAAGAACAGATTAGTTTTTGGTTAATTCATTTTAATAATTATATTCCAGAACGTTCCAGAATGACTACAAACTTAAAAAATCTGACGTGGACACCACATGACTTCCTTGTACGCCTTGTGTGTTCATACTTTTCTTAATAACTAAAATGTAGAATAATATAAAAAATTCTTTTAACATATTATACTAGTATACTCACAAATATATTTTAGTCATTTTATTTAAACTGCAGAAGAAGATATAAAGCATATTTTACTATTGTCACTGTCATGTCATAATCATTTAAATTTTACGTAGTAACAAATGTTAATCGATCATGGACTACAAGATAAAGAAATACTAAATAAAAAATATATACTTTAATTATTCCTAAATGATACCAGATACAAAAATATTTATAAAATACCGATTTTGGGTAATAATCACATAATCTTTCATTTAAAATAAAAAATTTGTGTTAAATTAAATATTTATCGAAATATTTTTAAAAAGTACTACTTCCGGTTTATAGATTGAAACCAAAAATAGGAGGTGCACAACTAGATGCTAACAGTCCTAAATACAAAATTTCAACTTTCTACGTCTAACCGTATTTGAGTTATGCGACACACATACGTACGCCCGTACGTACGTACAGACGTCACGACGAAACTAGTCATAATGGATTCAGAAAAGGTCAAAACGGATATTTCCGTCAAAATCTGAGAACCGAAATTTTTCGCGATTACAATACTTCCTTACTTCGTACAAGGAAGTAAAAAGAAGGGAGCAAATTTATATAATCTAACCTGGTTAATATATATATATATATATATATATATATATATATATATATATATATATATATATATATATATATATATATATATATATATATATATATATATATATATATATATATATATATATATATATCTAATGATGAAGGTAACTAAAATTTGTAATTGTTTAAATTTTTATAATTAATTTATGAATTATTCTTTTATCAGGTTCTTTGGTCATGGGTATTGCTGGAGCCTGTCGTAGAGCAGAGTTAGCAGAAATGACTATTGACGACGTGAAGATACAGGACCGCCGGGTCCGTTTTGATAGTCAACGTACGACCAACAAAAACGGATAAAACTAGAACTTGCACAATAATGAAACAGACAAAGATGTTAATATAATTGAGATTTATCGAAATATTTGGCACTTCGCCCGTCACACACTCAACGCAGACGCTTGTTTGTTAATTACAGGAAGGGAAAATGCTCTGCTCAAGTGATAGGTTTAAATACTATTGGAAAAGTACCTTCCGAAATCGCAAAATTCCTTAATTTGGAGGATCCATCAAGTTACACAGGTCACTGTTTTCGGCGGACTTCTGCCACTCTATTAGCGAATGCAGAAGGGAATGTTTTGAGTCTGAAGCGTCACGGAGATGATGTCTGAAGAAATACAGCAGCAGGACCATCTGGGATAAAATTGAAGAATTGTACTAACTGCACTTTTAATATTACTATGAATAAAATGTAGATTGTGTCAATGTGTAATAATCTGTTAAATTTAATATTAATTTAAGAATTATTTACACTGTAACAATAATATTATTATAAATAAAATTTTAATTTGATCTTTTTTGCGTGCGATAAAGTTCTTCGTCGAACGTTGGTGTTAGTAACGTGCGACAAAGTAACAATATGTAAAATTGAACTTCCTCTACTAAAATGATGTATGCAAAGCCTGCTTCTATGTACGCTCGTAAAAATTAATAAACCATGCTTAGGATAAGACAATAAAAAAATTTCATTGCGCACCGTGCTTTATGCCATACCGGTAGTGTGACATACATAGGCATCATAGTTTCCATAATGTTAATTTTAATTTTAGGTATCCGATGGAGAAACTGAATCAGTACAGGCGAGTCAACAAGAAACACATTCACCACCTGACGATAAAACACGATTGAATTTAACTGAAAATCCCAATTTCTTCAATATTCCAGTCAATATGGAACACAGTGCAGTACATGTTCCGAGTAATGTATACGACAAATGTAAGTATCAGAATTAAAATTAAGAAACTGAAAAAACAGTCATCCTCGTAGACCGTGATGGGGCTGTGTATTGCGTGTTGTATATTAATTTGTTGGTGTTTTGCATTTATCTTGTAAATATGAACTAATGAAATTAAAGAGCACTAAATTCTCTATAGAGATTTAAAGTTTAGATCTCAGCGCCACTGCGGGTAAAAGTGTAAGCTTTGCAAAAGACATTCCGTTCAACTAGGCTAGGCGGGCTGGGCTATTCATTTGAATTAGGTCTATAAAGACAATATTTTTTCTTGTACGGTAAAATTGTAATTATTAAAAACTTTATTAATTTTTTATATATTCATATATTAATGTAATAACTTATAAAGTGTTTTCATTTAGTTTTAGGTTATAATGAATCAAGACGATAAGATGTAAGATTTTCAATAGTAGATTATTTAAAATATATAAAAGGTAATGAGAACTCGCGAGTTGTGTATGAAGGAGAAGAAGTTTTTAATGCGGGCCATATAATACACTCCGCGTCAAGGGCCCACCTGAAATTGTGAAAAAATAGACAAATTTCAAATCACTATAACTCAGTGAGTTTTCGATGGATTTCGATGAACTTTCGATTCCAATAAAGTTCAAAGTGTCTATTTTAAGGGCATCCATTCATTTTTTGTTATAACCTCCTCTGCACCCCTGCAACCCCTCTATGAAAAAAAAGTGTTTTCAGGGGATTTTTTTTAACTTTGATGATGTGCACGGACTAGAAAATTTTTTTTTGACCCGATCTGCCTACATGACAATCAAATTCAATCAATTCTCTGTAAATTTTTCCAAAAACGAAGTTCCTACGATGATTGGATAAAAAGTTATGCGAGTTTGAATTTTTTAGGAGCTACGGTTCTCATGCAATCCTAACAGATAGCGCGAAAAAATAATATTTCTAATTTTTTGCTTCGTTTTTTTGGTCTACGGGTTTGAATTTTTTTTCAATTAGGCTGGCATATGGATCAGATAGCTTGTTTATTTAGCATTAATTTCCTTTTTTTAAACCTCCCTTAATTTTTTTTAGTAGTGTATTTTAAGGTCAGCGACTGTTACTTGTAAAAACTTTTTTGACGAGTTTTGGGAATATGGTAGAAATGTAGCAGCAGGGGTCCACTGAATCCAGTAAAATTTTGAAAGTGGTCTACGAGAAAAAAAAATTGGGAACCTCTGCTCTAACCACTGAGCTATTTATACTGGTCCTGTTCAATTCTGGTTAGAGCGTTATCCCGGCAAGATAAAGGTCTCGGGTTCAATTCCCGATGGCGGTCATGATTTTTCAAAATTTGTCATATTCATTTATAAACATTACATTGGTCACAGCTCATCTCTAAATCAAAGTTTACACTTTACATCCGATAGGACGAGTATTCACTTACAATTGAGATTCAAAACCTCAATTATGACATGTCACACGATGTCTCAGAGTAGTGGTTAGTAACATTAATCCCACATCATCCAGACGTGACGCATTGTTGGAATCTGCTCTGTGAACGACACTTGAAAATCATGATTACCACCGAGAATTGACGAGAATTGAACAGGACCAGTATAGTAACTTAATCTATGGCTCAGTTGTTAGAACGTTATCCTCGGCGTTATCCCGGCAAGATAAAGGTCTCGGGTTCAATTCCCGGTGGTGGTCATGATTTTTCAAAATTTGTCATATTAATTTATGAACATCAAGATTATAGTTGACATATCAAGAATAAAATATTATTTTCTATGGTCCTTCCAAGCTTTCGTAGATTCAGGATCTTCGGAGTGCACTGTTTCTTCTTTATTTAACATTTAAAGAAAAATACGCTTTTTGCCCCATACGTTTTTCCGACACAAGATTTACATCGAAAAATGAACAACCAAAACCATCATGTTTCATAGATTTCATTGAAGAGATAAAATAATTTATGTGCACAATTCTTCTACCGGTGATAACTGGGGATAGGATTCAACGGCATTTTGCTTAACTTCTGTAAGTAGTTCATATTCCTCGATAGATCGTTGAATCAGTAGTATTCAGATCAAAGAAACAAAATATAAGGTCGCACGTAAATAAACATTTTGAAAAAGCTCCAACTACAACATATTGAAAAAAATTTATTTTGTTATTTATATTGATATTACACGCCATTAAAGTTCAGTTTTAAAAATATGTTAAAATACTAGCTCATTTTTGCTATAAATTGTCGTTATTTTTACACCAATATATTTCAAAATTTTAAACTTAATTTATTACCATATGTGGGTACTAACAGTTTCCAGTTTAGATTTATTTTTTAATAGTACGAGTATATTACATTATAACTATAAGTCATGAAAATGTTTCATTGCAGACGAGGAGGCTTTTTTGAAGAATGCGAGGATGCGCAGCGTCCGAGCATTTCTTCAAAGCTTGCGAGTCAAGCAAAGACATTTTTATGACGTGTGATGTATTCTATTTTTTTAAATCGGCAATTATGCAAGCTTAAAATTATAGAAAAAAATAGGTTTGAATAAATCATGTGACAAATTTTAGAAAAACGTTGTCATGACTAGTAAACAAAGTGAAAATTGTTATTATTACAAACATAACTGAAGCTTCGAACGCCGCTGTGGCAGATTTACTACCAAAAAACTTCAAACAGCGGTACGAAATGGAGTACGATAGACTCAAAAAGTGGTGCAGCATTAGAAAAGTGAATCAAATTAGTGAAGACGTCCTTCTAGTTTATATAGCAGAGGCAAATAAGAAATATAAATCGTCCACCCTATGGAGTGTATATTCCATGTTAAGATCCATGCTAGTAGTTAAAGAAAACGTGTATATTGCTAGTTTTCCCAAAACTGAAAGCGTATCTTAAAAAAGCATCTGTGGGACATCAAGCAAAAAAATCCAGAGTTTTTTCTAGAAACGAAATAGATGAATTTATTCTCAAAGCTTCTGACGAGGCATATCTAATGATGAAAGT
The DNA here is from genome assembly GCA_947534325.1 of Agonum fuliginosum. Classification (NCBI taxonomy): domain Eukaryota; kingdom Metazoa; phylum Arthropoda; class Insecta; order Coleoptera; family Carabidae; genus Agonum; species Agonum fuliginosum. The sequence continues at coordinate 20,973,884 of OX384038.1, forward strand.
AAGTGATCACAATTATTGTACATAAATGGATCTAATACTTTCAGGTTGTATTAATTTTTGGTTTAGCGGGTGCATGTCGTTGTGACGAATTAACAAAAATGACACTTGATGACATCGATGATAAGGGAACTGTTTTAATTGTGACAATTCCCGATTCTAAAACGTACAAAGCAAGACGCTTTATTGTTGTTGACGGAAACAAGGAAATCAACTTGGGCCTTTATCGCAAATATTTAGCATTACGTCCACCTCATACACCACATAGGCGTTTGTTTATAAATTACAAGAAGGGAAAATGTAGCGTTCAAGCTGTGGGTGTACATACGTTTGGGGCGATACCTGCTAAAATAGCGGTTTTTCTTACTTTACCGAATTTTTCGAAAATTGGCAACTTTATTAGTTGATGCTGGCATAATATTTGCGATCTAAAAGTAAATTATGGAACATAAAATTATGCACAGAAAATGTCCAGTAGCAAAGACTGGAACCATCAGACCTTTATTTAGTGTAGCAGTGAATGAGAATATGTCACTAACGCAAATTGATATACTTGATGAAGAAATATACCTACATACAGATACAACAGTCAGAAGGTTATAATCATAGCTCTGATAAAGTATGGCGATTTAAAAGAAGTCTGTATGGACTCAAGCATGCACCAAGATACTGGAATAAACGATTCGGAGACTTCATACTTCAGTTAGGATTTAAGCTGAACGGGGCTGATCATTGCTTGTTCATTTTAAATAAAGGATCAGATAAAGTTAATAATTGCTCTTTACGTTGATAATGGTTTAATAGCAGCCACGAATAAAGTCTTACTGAATGAATTTATTACCAATTTAAAAACATAATTTAAAGTTAGTGCAAAACCTGCTTCATATTTTTTAGGTTTAGAAATTGCATACCATAAATATGATAAAATAAACCAGAAATCTTACACAAAGAAAGTTCCGCAATGTTTTGCCATGAGCAAATGCAAATCAGTATCTATGCCTATTATAAAAGAGACGAATCAATTAAAGGAAGTAGAAAGTAATTTGAAAGGATAAAACTACAGATAATTAGTTGGAGCATTGAAACACGACCAGACATTGCTTATGCAGTTGGTGTTGGTTCAAGGTGTTTCTAAAATCCTACCAAGAATAATAGGATTAGGAACGTACACTGTGATATCTGAAAGGCTCATTTGATTTCGGTATTGTTTATAAATTGTTTGAGACTCGTAAGATCGCCGAACTCCGCTGCGCGTCGTCCGGCAACCGTCTTATGCCTCGTTTTCATGTATCCGGAATCCGCAGATTTCTTGCGGAATAAAATGGCCGCCACGAATTCCGTCAGTAGTTAAATTATTTTTAACTTTCTGCGGAACTCCGCAAGTTTGGACGTTTAAACTGTCAGTTGTTATAATTTCAAATATATATTTATTTATGTTGAATATGGAGATGGAATTCGTGGCGGCCATTTTATTCCGCAAGAAATCTGCGGATTCCGGATACATGAAAACGAGGCATGTATCCGGAATCCGCAGATTTCTTGCGGAATAAAATGGCCGCCACTAATTCCGTCAGTAGTTAAATTATTTTTAACTTTCTGCGGAACTCCGCATGCTCCGCAAGTTTTGACTTTAAACTGCCAGTTGTTATTTACCTCAAATATATGTTTGTTTATGTTGAATATGGAGATGGAATTCGTGGCGGCCATTTTATTCCGCAAGAAATCTGCGAATTCCGGATACATGAAAAACAAGGCATTACTCGTCCCAAAATCATGCATTTTTTGTATTAATAAAACAAATAACTAATAAAGAACTAATTATCTGCATAAAACAATATAAAATGCATGAACCGAACTATACATATTACTCGAAATTGCAAAAAGCCGAGTGTGCGCGCAATAAATAAGTGGACTGTTTTTGCCATCATTTAAGGCTTTATTCTTTGCATTTGCCTTAGCATTACGAACATAAATTCTTCTGATTCAGCATTAGCCCTATTCCGTAGTCAAAAATTGGATAAATTCTCATATTCTCGTATTACGACGAAAAGTGTAATTACAAAATTGTAGAGCATAAAATTCTCTACAACATAGATACAAAACATTTCCATATAAATAATATAAAAATGTGTTTTTACAAAGCACTCTTTTTATTCAGTCATAATTTTGTTTCTTTTCACACAAAAACAGCTGCCATTTATGAACGGGTTGAAATTTTGACTTACGGTTTTTTGCATTCGATTCCTGGAATGTTTCTCTATAAGAAACAAATTCGCAAATTTTTTGTAACTCTCATTTATCTGCCTTGTAAACTTATTCTACGAAAAATTTCTATTAAACTTTTGGTGAATTCAATAGGGTACTTTCCAATACTTGAAATATACTACTTAGAAACAACGCGTGCAATCAGAAGCATTGGTATAAACATTATTGTAAATATTTATTTCCAAACAGCAGTATTAGTTATTAAATATTTTCTTACGTCATCTGCCCTTCGATCAAAGGACTCTTATTGGTCGAGGATATTTTAGCGCCACGAGGAACAGCGACACGAGAGTTCAAATGGAACTTATGTTTACATCAGTGCCCATGTAATGTTAAACTGTTGTACGTCTACATTGTATTATGTCTTCCAAAAATATATTTTATTTGTTTTAATAAGTTTAACGGCTATAACCATGACCGAAAGAATATTATGTAAGGTCGAACACTGCGCATCTTCGGGCGTGACTACGTGACGTCACTTAGAGCCTAGCCGCCGAACACGCATTTGAATTGTACAGAGTTGTGAGCACTAAGTGACGTCATGCGCGGCTTGGACAAGTTTATGAAGCCGGAGTGTTCGACCTTATGTATTCTTTCGGCCATGGGCTATAACTATAATAAAATTAAACTTTTATTCTTTAAAAGAATATTTTTCAATTATTTAAATATTCAGGTTATGTGTTTATTTGAAATACAGTTTGAGAACCACTAAAAAAGTACAGATGACGTCACACGCGCATTCCACAACTTTAAAAATTCATATCTCTCTTAATATATGTAATTTTTGCACCGCATTTTCACCAATTGTTATATTTATTAATAAACTTTCACAAAACAATTTTTAAAAAACGGAAAATACCCTATTATAACTTCTGAGAGTAATAATATCGACACTCGGTTTTCAGCACTGTATTTGTCAATCATTCATCTATACTATAGTATTTGAAGGCTTTATTATTATATATTTATTATTATTTAATATATTTGTTTTATTATTTAATATATAATAGTTATTTACGATACAAGTACGTAAAGCAAATATTTAGTCACGAACGGGTTCGAATTGAAACACGAGCGCAGCGAGTGTTTTAAGGACACGTTTCAAAAGTAGAGACAATTGCTACATATCGGTCATACTTATGAACTACGTTGCTATATTTAAAATATTCTCAATAGAGGGCTATACAATCGTGTTCTAAGGTTTGTGTCTGTTTACAATGACGAATTTCTCCCTAATTCTTGATGAACTCATCGGTGACGGGACGCAGGAGAAAATCAAGATCCTCGATAAATTTAAGCTTTCCTTCATTTAATATTGATTAGTCATTTTTATATCTTAATCTGGTTTTCATAGTACACATAAAACAAAATAAAATGAGCATTTTTATTATTATTTAATTATTTTTTTTTGTTTTTTAAATACATTTTTTATAATTTTTTTTCTGTAGTTCTGTATATTTAACAAATGTTAAGTATACCCATAAACAATTATTTCGTAACAATTGAAAACGTTTACAAATTTCTCTCATCATTACATTTTTATGTACCTACTTAAACCTATGTGTATTTGTAAAAAACAGAAATTATATACAAGTATTCGTTTGGACTGGAGAACTAAATAAGTTATATAAAATGTAACATTTATTATTATATTGAGGCATAAATTACCAAATTTCTTAGAATTTTTTTTATTGTCGAGATTCGAGAATATTTTCCTGGAATCAATTTTGCTGGAGATTAGACAAATTTTCCTGAAACATTGTTGTGTGGCGATCAATTGTTAAATATATTTTCAATAGGAATTATTTTTGTTAGATTTGATTGCAATATCAGATGTTTCTAAATAATTCTAAGAAACTTCAAAATCAAAATTGAAATTGAATTATCATTAGCAGATGTAAGAAAAATGAAATATTTTAGTCCCTCCTTCGTTTTAGTTATAGAGTAGTTATTGTTAATTTAGTGTAAAACTAGCATCAGGACCCGTTACGCGGGTCTAACACTATGTCCCGCTACCGCGGGACAAGGGAAATGCGGCACGCTTCGCGGGGCTCAAACTCCGCGGACCCTGAATTTGGGAGGATTCGGCACTTCGTGCATCAATAATTGTAACATTTAGACTCTACCGAAATAAATTGTAATCTTTTCGTATGATGAAATTATAATTATTTAATTACAACTTCAAATTATTCATCTTTCTTCTTCAATATAAATTTTAGTTAAGCCATTACAATTTTAGAATAGAATAAGATAATATGTGTAATAAAATAAATATCCTGGTTATCCAACTATAAACAAAAGACGTCATTTTGAACAACATATCAAGAACTTTAATATGATATTAAACTCAATATGATTATAACATTTTTTTATAGAAACAAATTGCAATCGCCGGCAATAATTTTAAATAAATTTATTAATTAGCCCTCGCCCTCACCTAGCTCTCTAATTTGATGTCAAACTCGATATAGTTCTATTATTTTTTCGATTAAAACAAATGCCGATCGTCGGTCACCATTTTCAATAATTTAATTAATGAGCCTTTATCTAGCCTTTAATTTGATATTAAACTTGATATGATTTTATAATTTTTTTATTAAAAACAAATGCCAATCGTCAAACACCACTTTAAATAATTTTATTATTATTAGCCCTCATTTGGCTCATTAATTTGATGTCAAACTCGATATCATTTTATATTTTTTTCGATAAAAACAAATATAGATCATCGGCCACCATTTTAAATAATATGATTTATCTAGCCCTTTAACTTCATATCAAACCAGTGTTGTGACAGATCATTTTAAAATTGATCTAGATCAAGATCTTCTAGTTTAATATGATCTAGATCAGATCTTAGATCAATTTTTATACGATAGGATCTTTTTTAGATCAGATCAGAAATTAGTGATCTTTTTTTCTTTAGATCGTAAAAAGATCAATATTAGACAATATATTTAATTGTTGTATTACATTAGGTACATAAAAAAAGAAGAAAATACGTAGTATTCAAGCGATTTAATCTACAATTCAAAATTAAAACATATTAAAAATATTAAACTCGTACTTTTGCTAAATATTCAATTTCATGCTTTAACTTGCTAAGCGTAGAAAAATCTAAAAATGTAATCTTATTTTAAGATCGTAGATCATATTTATTTGATCTAGATCAAACTCAAGATCCTTAAATATAAGATGATCTAGATCAGACCAAAGATCACGTAAATTGAGCTAGATTGGTGATCTAGATCTGATCAATTGATCTAGATCAGTCACAACACTGTATAAAACACGATATGATTCTATAATTTTTTCGATAAAAATAAATTCGGAACGCGTGCCGCAATTTTTAACAAATTTCTAGCCCTTAAATTTACTTTAAAAAAACAAAAGCCTGAATAGCCGACCTCTATTTTGAACAATTTTGTACATCAGTCCTAATCAAGACCTTTGATTTCTTTTCTTAGAATAAATATAAGATTTCGTGAAAATAAAGTATAACTAATGTAGAAAATATAGTAGTTATCGGTTATCCAGCTCGGTTCAAATCAAATGTGTCATTGACATTGTCACTGTCTCGTGGGTAGAAAGTCGAAAACTATATTACCGGTATTTAGTGACAATTATGTTATTTCGACTGAGCTGCCATCTCTATGGTAAAGGATGAACTATTTTTGACTACTTTGCTACTCAAATCTACTTAATTTGAATAAATTTTAATAGCCATTTTTGAGAAAACTACTGTAACAATTAAGATAAACATTGCAGATGTGTGAATATTAGAGCAAATATTGTTTCCTGAGAGTAATTTTGTATTGATATAGGGCATAATATTGAATAAAAATATTGTTTTAATGTTTATAGTAAACAATATTGGAACAAAAAATATTTCAGGAAACAGAAAAAAAAATATAAATTTCAATAATGTTTTGTTTGCCTAGATATTTTGACCAGGAGCGGAGAAAATGGCTATTAAAAATTGATATATTTTTATGCAACCTGCAAAACATCTGTAACGCACCCTTAAGACCCTTGAGTGACTAAATATGCTTTCCGTATGTGTATCGTATAAGATTTTATCTACGATAGAATTTAAGAAACTTGAAAAATATAAAAAAATCCTTTTAAATTTGAATTAGGATCAAAACAAGTTTGCTTTGAAAAGAAAATTTTCACGTTATTTACCGATTGTTTTGCGTGTTTTAAAACTCGTTGCTGCGCAACCCGTGACTAATGAAATCTTGCTATTAAACAATTGTTTTACAAACTAAAAACTGACAACTAATTGTCAATTTTACACACTATCGTAGATAAATATTATTTATATATTTATTTATATAATATATAAATATTATCATAAGCACAAAGATATATGAGCGTTTTTCCATATAGTGTCATTTTTCGTTTAAAAAAAGTGATTTTGTTCAAAGTTTCGACGTTGCTACAATATTAGGAGCACATCATTTTCTTTTTAATGATTTTATTCCTCCATTAAAACACTGCAAAAAACTGCAAAAAGAATTGCCCGTGAGTGAAGCGGGAAAACTGTTGAGACACGATTTTTTTCAAAGTTACGACGTAGCTACGTCGTACAATATTAGGAGCACACCATTTTCATTTTGATGATATTATTCCTGCATTAAAGCACTACAAAAACTGCAAAAATAATTGCCCGTGAGTGAAGTGGGCTCCCGCGACAGCCCAGAACGTTACCGTGACAAAATCACTTTTTTAACGAAAAATGACACTATATGGAAAAACGCCCATATATACATGTGGGGAAAATCACCAGATTGAGAACACTGATTCAGGAACGGAGGCAGAGTTGGAAAATGGCTGGCCAGGCTGGTGATGCCTGTTTGTTTGTTGAAATAAGTTTCCTAAAATGTAAAACGTGTAATAGTTTATTTTGTGTTAACGTAATTACAAAAAAATGTGTAAAACGTGTAAGAATAAAAAAGCGTGTTTTAATTACGAGTTTGCTTTATCTCACACCTTACAAAGATCCAACATACATTACATTTTTCTTGCAAGTGAGACTTAATTTGAAAAAAAAATTATCATGGTTCATAAATTTTTTATTAGGGGAGACCGGGGATGGTTTGGACACTTTTTCTATTTTATTTTTTCAATTTTTTTCTAAATATCCAACCTATTTGGTTTTTACGTCGATGTTTAGACCGGTTCTTTGAGAAGCTTTCCTGTTCATATGAACTTTCTAAGAGCAATCATTTTTCAGACCAAGATAATTTTTGACAGCGCTGCATTTGTCCAAACTATCCCCTGGCGTGAGGATACTATGGACAGCAAATGGGAATCGTATAGACATACAGTTAATAACATAAAAACAGCGAATAGATAACAAAAATATATTCAATTCGTTTCTTATTACCCAAACATTGAAAACTAAACAAGAAAACAGAACCAAACACATCAAATATGTAATAATGAAAAATTATTGCAAAAAAAACTCTGAAAAGTTTGTATTGAAGAAAAACTTATCTTTAAACTTGGGACGCTTGACCATTATGACTTTCGGCAGGACCAAAATCACCTGCGAAAGTGTCACGAAGAATACATTTTTAGTTGTTGGTTGAAAACGATTTTAAGGTAGCAATCGCTTATAAAAAGCTACATATCCGGGGATAGATTGAACAGATCTCCATTGTATCCCCAAGGTACACGATGAACAATTTCTCTCTATAAAATATAATCTATATATTGGATCTTTTTGAAACATACGTGCATATATTTCCATTAGTCACTATAACATTTTTAAAAAACGCATAGCCAACGAATTGATCTTATTGTAAAAAAAACCTTATAATCTTACCTTGGTAAGTTACATTCGAGGTGTCAAAAAGTAGGTATTCATTTTGTCTTGATGTCGCAGTTGTAGAGCAGGGACCAAATGCTTTTGTGAGCTACTTTTTCACATATATACCAACATTGAAACACATTCGCGGCAATAAAATAAATAAAATTTAAGCATGTCCATTGTATCTCCGTGTCCAAACCAGCCCCGGTCTCCCCTACACTTTATATTTCCTAAATAAGAAACATAATTTGTTTCACTTTTTAAATATTTATTTTATCTTTCAGCCAAGGAGGTAATATCAGGCATAATCTGGTCAGAGAAGTTAGACAGTATCTTCGTAGAAAACTACCGTGCAGATCCAACTCTTTCGTGGCAATATTTCGGAAGCGGCACTGGTTTCATGCGCCAGTTTCCTGCTATGGTGTGGCATCAAGAGCCCGTTGATGCGTTTGATTGTAGAACTCGCGCTTGGTATATTGAAGCTGCGTCCAGCCCAAAGGATGTTGTGGTTCTAGTGGATAGAAGTGGATCCATGACGGGTGCGTTTTTAACGGCTCGTATTTTACTTTTCAGTACCTATTTTATTCAAAGATGTTCTATATGCTTTGTTCATTAAAAATAGAAACACTCAGTAAAAGACAATTTTTGTTCTTTATTTTAATTATTTATTCTGTATTTCACGTTCAGCATGTTCCTTTTGTTCAATATTATTGTGTGTTCAATACTGTTGGTTCAGTAAAGAGAATTTAATTGGCCATTATTATGATAGTTGTCTCATTGTCTGATATTTTAATGAATGTTTATTTCATACTTTATATTTAAATTTTGTTTCGGTACATAATGCACCGTATATTGAAATTTTAATATTTTATCAAATAATAATAATATATATACTTAAACAAAATAATGTAATTTCTAAATGTACAGTGGCGTATCCAGGCACAGCCTTGGGGGTGGGCGATATGAAAATAGTAATATTTTGTATAATACGATCTCTTGCCACTATAGATTCGGACACTTATTTTTTATTCAATTTAGCCTATCTTCAGACTTTACCATTTCCGGTTGCACGGTTAACACCAAAATCAAATTAGATCTAATATAAGCATATATGTGGCACTATGTACACACGCACTTCACATCTTGATAACAATAATTTTTATTTTTAGGTATGCAGAAAGAAATCGCTAAACACGTAGTAAACAATATTCTGGATACATTGGGAAATAATGACTACGTTAATATATTCACTTTTTCTAACGTAACGGAACCATTAGTTCCTTGTTTCAATGATACTTTGGTGCAAGCAAATTTGGCAAATGTTAGAGAATTGAAAGAAGAAATGGATTCCTTTGAAACAGAAAATATTGCTAACTTTTCTGATGCTTTAACAACGGCATTCAAGCTGTTGGAAAACTACAGAATTGGGTAAGGTACATGGTACATTTAATATTAAATGATAGCAGAATTTTATAGAAATAATGTAACTGTACATGCTCGACCTAGTTTTGGTAAATTTTCTTATTGTTGGGATATTTGTTTATCTATAATATCAAATTGTCTCTTTTCGTGCGTTTGTGAACTAGAGGGAGACACCACCTGTACACAGATCAGCACGAAACGACAAATAGTTTTTAATTAATCCGAGTGATTAAGTAAGTCGTTCGTTAGTCTTCATACGTTAAAACGTAAAACAATACAAATGTATTACTTTAAGTAGCAGTTACGCATTCGGCGTTCGCTGCTTCCTTGTTTTGTTGTGTGTTACCTACTCGAGTATTTTCGGCAAGAGCATTTGACGTGTAAATAGTTTTTTGTGTTAAATATCGTTAATTTAGTGGGGCGTGTATGTGTGTGCCTAAAAGTGAGGTAGGTTATTAATTGGCGTTCACAATCGGTGGACGTGCTCCTCGGAGCTGAATGGTTTGGTTTAGTCGTTTTTGAACACCCAGTTGTTAGTCCTCACGGTACTCCGAGTGCTATTGACACAATATGGGGCTATTGTTTAGTAGGCCACATCGGCGGCTCTACTGCCTCCGTAAAAACATTTTGTACTCAAAATTTTTGGAAAATAGAGCAGTCACCAGCCTTTAATCAGGTCTCCGAAGAAGATCGCGTCTGTGAGGAACTGTACAGCTCAACAGTAACCCGCAGCAAGACTGGCAGGTACGTAGTGGGGCTGCAGTGGCGTTCTTTCACACCTGTGCGGTGTCGCTTCCAATACTGGAAAGGAGACTATCATCTAAAACTGAATTTTTATAGATGAAAATCCAACTACTAAATTTCATGAAGTTTTTGACGCATCGGTGAAGACCACGTCTGGCGTAACCCTGCATACCGGTCTGAAATTATAGGCGGACATATAAGAATTATTAATTACATTCAGTCTGCATGCCGTCGTTTGAGTTACTGATATCCTGCAAATGTATCGCAATAAAGCTATCAGTGCCAAACATTAAGATTTTCAGAGAATATTTAAACCAGAAAATTCTCTAGAAGAATTCTATCTAACAATCGTCACATATGGGGCTTCTGCGTCTCCATTTCTCGCAATACGCATTTTGCAGCAACTTGTTGCCGACGAGTGTTCTGAGTTTTCAGCCATCACCTTCGACCATAGATACCTTAGACCCCGCAAGCAGTCATTTGTTGTGAAGCCGACACTTATGTCAGTTAGTAATGCGGGTTGCATTATCATCAAAGTTGATGTGATGCGGGTTGCATTTTTGATTTGACAAGTGACAGTTCGTGATTCACATCATTGTTACACACACGTCGTGGGGCGGTGACTAAGCGTACTATTCTATCGGACATCACTCGCAAATGTACCCCACATTTGCCCTGTTCAGTGACCTCTATAAATTATGGACCGGAAAGAAAGCAACCCGTGGCTCCGTAAGAATCGTAATACTATGCAGCTCGCCACAATGCAGAGAGGTTGTCTCTTGCTAACCAAGGAAAGTATTGCAATCGCCAAATTTCAGAGAATGCACAGTTGTTACATTAGAAAGAGACAGCATGTTAAAAAAAGACAAAGAAGAACACTCTCCCATGAAAATTCGTAGGAGCCAGTTCCTTATGTGTTACATTCTTTGGTAAATGGCTGATTCAACATTTATGGCAACTCGGTCTCTATGGAGATGAGTCAGTACCAGAAGCAGTCGCCGCCAGGTGGCACCTATGCCGAGAAGAGCTGCCGCTGCTAGGCAAGGTCGCGCTGCATCGTAACGTGCACATTGATACTGCGTTGCGTGCTCATTTTGCATGGTTTTGCATACAGCCGGGGTTGTCTATCTTCATTCGGAACAGAAAGACGGCTCAGTAATCTTATCCTTGTTAATCGCAAAATCAAAGGTTGCACCGTAGAAACCGTTATGTACCGTCCGAATGAATCCCGCTGACTGCGCGTCACGCGGACTTCTACATCATCCGTTATGGCTATCGGGGTTGCCATGGCTCTCACAACCCTCTCAATTTTGGGCGTCGGTGGATGCGACTCACAGTGAAGACATCCAGGTCGCGTTAAACACAGAAGCTCGAATAATATCGTTACCGACTATAATAGAAATTTAACACATTTTTATTCAGAGAATTATGGTGAAAGCGTCGTCGCTGACATTTCTAAAACGAATAGTAGCATGGTGCCTAGATTTGTTCACAATTCACAAAAGTCGGGCGATTTGTCGGTGCTTGAAATATCAGCTGCATTCGAAATTTGTTTTAAGTTGGGCAGCAGCAGAAATTTGTTGAAGATATAATAAGGTCAAACCAGGCGGGTAAGCTACTCATCGTCTTCGTAGTCTTAACCCGGATCTCGACGATAATGGTTTATTCAGGTTGGGGGGTTGTCTACGTCATTCTGATCTTACGACTGCGAGAAAATATCCTATATTATAACCAAAGTCGCACCAGCTAGCATTATTGATAATTGACTATTATCACCGCTTGTACTCGTATTTGCATCCTGGTGCACAATCTCTACATGCGATTATCCAGACACAATTCTGAATTATTTCAGCCCGTCAGGTGATTAGACACCGCATCAGCAAGTGTATGACATGCTTTAGTGCTCGGCCTCATCATCCGCAGCCGATCATGGAAGATTTACCGGCTGCTCGGTTAAACCACAGATTACCAATACTTCGTAATAATTTTTTTATATTCCAACCTTAAATTGCCATTCACGGCTTATTTAACATCTTTAAAATTTATAATTTATTATGATATATTTTCGGAATTTTCTGTTTTCAGCTATATTTGTAAATTGTAATTAGTAATAATTTGTTTTCCGAGCATATCACCTATTTTGGTTCTTATCTGTCATGTATCGCTCTAATTAAAAATTCATATATCGGTTTTTATTTTATTGTTTATCGTCGATTTTTCTGTTAGTCCTATTGGTTGCATGGTGTGCTGTTCGTAGTGTTTATTTAACACAAGCGACGTCCATTTGGCGGTAGATCGATTATGATTTGGGTTAGTCTTCATACAGAATGGCTCCTTGACAGCTCACGAGTACATTACGGAGATTCTAGAAGATCATGCTATGCCTTTCATTTAGATCTTTAACTTCTTGGAGTTGATTTCGTACCAAACCCGCAGAAGCAGTTCTATTCCGCAAACTTGCGGACAGCGGACACCAAAAAACTGTCACGGTTACTCTTCTTCGCCCGGGTTATGGTCTTCTGTTTATCAGACTAGTAGTCGTGTCAATATGTAAAACAGGCAATCTTCGGTAGTCCTCAAGAACAGCTCCGATTTTGATGATTTTTTATTTTGTTTTTTAATATTATTTAAAATCAGAAACCTTTTGGCGCGGGGACAGAATTATTTATATTGGTTAAACAATATTTATGCTATTTATATAAAAAATTAAGTTTTTTCTGGATTTTTTTCGAAATAATAATTAATTTTAGTATAATAAAATAAAGTTTTTGGTAATATAGTCGCGTCAATGAAGTCTTTTCCTCGGAAGTCCTCAAGAACTGCTCCGATTTTGATGATTTTTTTTTAAAATTATTTTATTTTTTTATATTATTTAAATCAGAAACCTTTTGAAGCGAAGACAAAATTATTTATATTGTTTAAACAATATTTATGCTATTTATATAAAAAATAAGTTTTTCTGTTTTTTCTAAAAAATCAATTTAAGTATAAAAAATATTTGTTAAAATAAAGTTTTTAGTAATAATTCAATATAGAGGAAAAAATACTTGCTTAAACACAATAAGCAAAAGAATAAACAAAAATTTTACTATATTCTCTCGGGAAAAAAATTTAAATTTCAGCTCAACCAAGGCAAATAAAAGTTCTTATAGAAAAAAGATATTAGTATTATTCGTGATACACAAAAAAACGGCTGTAACGTTCTAAAGGATGAAAGTATCGCCGTCCGGATTCAAGCATTCGATTCCAAAGGTTTTTTCTATCTAGAATATAATTTTTAAAATTTTTGAGGCCCTACTTTAGCCGCAATCCCAACATAGAAATAGAATAGAAAAGTTGGATTAATCATATACAATATACCAAAGAATCATAACTACCCCATTTGATGCAAGGTAACCCACTGCTTAGGTGACAAAATTACTGGACTATTTTGAATTATTACTAAAAGCTTTATTTAACAACTATTTTTTATACTAAATAAAATTAATTATTCGAAAAAATCCAGGAAATCTGAAATATAAATAGCATAAATATTGTTTAAACAATATAAATAATTTTGTCCCCGCTTCAAAAGGTTAACAGGTTAAGCGCCATGGCGGACACCGGTGGCCGCTATTCGTCCAGCCAATTCTGTCATGGCAGACACCGGAGTCCACTAGGCTATTAATTTTTTGTCGATTCTGCCTGGCCAAGCGGACATTTTCTTAAAAGTTTCAATGTTGTACTGTGTCCGCTGTGGCCCTCCAAATCAAACGCTGGTTCAGTATTTTTGTAGCAATAATTTTAATGCAGAAATTTTTTTTCTGAAAAATCATTAAAGGCCAAATTAAATGAACTAAATAGAAATTCTTAAAAACTAGCAACAATGTTTAGTTAAAAACGTTGATAACACAAAAAAAATGTAAAGAAACACTTCAAATACAACAAAATTGCTAATTTTTTTTTTAATTCAGTCAAAATTATGGATTGGGCAAAAATACGTTTACCACGGTTTTTAATTATTTATTTAATAAGTCAATAGTCAAAATTATATTATCAGGCGATATTAGAACAATTTCAAGTCAAAACTTGTAAAATAAAATAAAAAATGTCGTTTCCCGGCCACTGAGAACACCGGTGTCCGCCGTCCTTTTTTTATTGCAAAGAATAAAATTTGCCAAAATTGTGTGAAATAGGTTTTAAAGACACAGATTCATCAAAATATGTCGAAAAATATCTTGGTCCGTATGAAAAGTTTAGTTGGCGCTTGACTTGTTTAGCACAGACAGATAACTATAATGGCACGCCGGCTGTGTCTTTACTAAATACAGGGTGTTGACCGCGACCCCGGAACATAGGACTTTAACATGTAAAATCATACTTTCTTAATTTCCTGCTTCCCTAATTACTTTAGGTAAAAAAGCTTCAAATAAAAGTTGTAGAGCATAAATCAGAATCAGTAAACAGAATTAATTTTACATGTCCTATAACGGCAGAAATTAAATATGAAAATATTAAAAATTAGCTCAAAAATCGGGTTAGCCTTGAAAATGAAACAAAAGGTTGATGATTTATCTGTCAGAAGAATATTATTTTTCTTGTTTCATGAGTTTATTGCCAGTAATTATTTATTAGTGTACAATTTATAAAGTTAATTGTTAGAAAAAATGGTGGACAATTACTAGTACACAATTAGTGAAAGAAATTAATTTCTTAGGTTGTATTATGGTGGTAATAGTTTAACCTTTAACTACCCGCACTCTAGAATCTCGCGTAACTACCCGCGCGGTGTATTTTATACACCAATACACCACATCTATAAATGTGAGATTGAGAGCATAAATCAATGTATAGGGATAAGAAAACATATTGCCTTGATTTTTCATGCTTTATTATTGAAATATAACAAATGCTGGATTAAAAAGACAAACTCTTCAACAAAGAAAGCATTCAGGAA
This sequence comes from Agonum fuliginosum, assembly GCA_947534325.1. Taxonomy (NCBI): domain Eukaryota; kingdom Metazoa; phylum Arthropoda; class Insecta; order Coleoptera; family Carabidae; genus Agonum; species Agonum fuliginosum. The sequence continues at coordinate 20,989,066 of OX384038.1, forward strand.
AAAATAATAAAAACTCAACCTGCAACTTCCCGCGTCGGTGTATAAAATACACCATTTCTACCATAAAAAGCGGTAAAAAAAACCCGATGCGGTATCCCTCACTCATGCCCTCCGATGTATTTTTACTTTGTCCCTAAAATTTAAAAAAAAAATTCAAAAAAATCGATATAAACACTAATTTTATGGGCAAATAAAAGCCTCTAAATTGCATACACCAGACTGTAGTGCACTAAAGAAATTGTCAATAAAACCAACTAAATTACCAGCCACCAAATCGCAACTTTCTGAGCACCTAGTAAACATATCGGTCGTAGCTTACATAGAGCGACATGAGTGGGGGAGACTGTATCGTGTTTTTACCGCTTTTTTCGTAGCATTAGCAATGGTGTATTTTATACACCGGCGCGGGTAGTTAAAGGTTAAGTCCGAGATTTATTTGCGGGTTCGTATCCTCACAAGCCAATTCCTTTAATTTACACAATTCAAAGAATTATTAATAATCAAATTAAATATGGATCAGTGTTCCATGTTCCATCCATGCCACAGTTGCATTAAAGCGCCATCTGACGCGAATTTAAAAAAAAGTTTGGATAAAAGTTACTTATTTTGTCTGTAGAATACGAATCTGCAATAACAAATGGTGGCTGCCATTTAAGATTTAAAAGTTACCCCCCTGGACGCCTCCAAGGGTGGGTCTTGTTAGGTGTCATTAGATAGATTTTTGAAAAATATTGAATGCGTGTTTTTTTGTTCTTCGATCAGATGCGTATTTCTCGTGATATTGACCGTCCCGGAACTTTTCCTACACGGTGTATGTATACAATGATGTGAAGCCCAGAAGTACCCTAGCGCGGGGAGTAGCAGCTCTGGGCAGGGAAAGCAGATAAATAATTTTGTGGAGTTATGCATATTGCTGATTTGTTATTATTGTGTTTGTTGTGACAGCCGATTTCCATTAATGTGTTTGGTTTTATTAATTCGAAGGTTACTTAACTGATTGTAAGTATTTTGAGATAGTTTTTTTTTAAAATTAGTATAATGATTGTGCGTCTAACCTTAAATACGCAAACAGCAACGCTCCACACATACCTCTTCTCCTCGCTACGCTAGTTCTTGACATCATGACAAAAGCTTGGGTCGTTTTTCTATACCTGTGTATGGTCGAAGGAAATAACAGAGAAAAATCAACGCTAAACAAAAAACATTCACCGAAATATGAATTTTTAATTAGAGCGATAATGCGCGCTATTTCATAAAAGTATCGTTAACAAGGTACTAAATACATGACAGATAACAAACAAAATGGTGATGTTGCTCGGAAAATAAATTATTATTAATTACAATTTACAAATATAAGGTGAAAACGGAAAATTCCGAAAATATATCATACTCAGTGGCGGCCGGTGACTTTTAAATAAAAATGCGCCACAGGCAAATTTCTTTTGGTTCAAGGTTAAATATCTTTATGTTTAAAGTTAATTTTTATTGGGGAAGAGAAGTTTTTGTACAAAAATAAATACAAATTTAATTATAAACAAACTATATCAAATATCACAATCAATTTTAATAATATAACAATATACCTTTAAAAATGTACAGTTGTATACCTTATAATTTCAACGCAAACCGCAAACTAATTTGTACCTTTTAACTACTTACATGCATTTATATTCACCATGAGCGACAGAACTGCGTTCAAGGCAGGCCCGTTGCTCACTCTGTAACCGACACATTGGCTATCTTCCCCTCACCGCGCACACATACTTCTGCCTAAGTTCGTGAGCTGCTCGGACAGCAGCTCATAGAACGAAAATAGGTATAGCGTTGACGCACGCCGCGTCAAAGAATCATCAATAGTAAGCCTACTGGCGCAAATTTTTAAATTTCAAGATATATTTGATGGATAGATAGATAATGTTGTTTATTGATATTATTTAAATAATGTATCAGAACAGTTTCATTTCCTACTAGGGGCTGCAGCCCCGCAGCCCTTACCCACGAGCCACCACTGATCATACTTATAAATTGACTCCAATTATATGATCGCTAGTGTAGTTATATTTTCTTAACTTTTCTGTCACACACGGATTCTCAAAAGTCGGCACATATGGGAATGCTTCATTTAATATTTATGTGCACTATCAAATATACTACTTGGAAGGGGATTAGGTGCCAGATCTCTTTTTTTCTATTTTTAACGACCAAATGTCAGATACTTTTTGATGTTTTTCTTTATGAAATTATAATGAATCGCAGGCAGTGAAATAACAGGGGTAGTATTTTAATATAACAAAACGTTTTTTCAAATTTTGTTATCCCCATATGTCAGTGTAAATTAGACATCGAAGGGACAAAAACCTTTTGAAACTGTTTACAATAACACCTATAAAATTATTAAACTGTGTATTATTTCTTAGTGTACTTTTTTTAGATCTCGTAATAAAAGTGGTGCAGGATGCAATCAAGCAATTATGTTAATAACAGACGGAGTGCAATACAACTACAAAGAACTTTTTGAAGCATACAACTGGAGAGATTTACCTTATAAACCTGTACGAGTTTTTACTTACTTAATTGGTAAGTATATAAGACAATTTATTTTATCCCACACAGAGTTTATATAAACTGGCGTAAAAATGGTGTGCAACTATGATTATAGCTTCTCTATTTACCTTGTTAAAGCAAGGCAAAATTCGATCCAATCTGTGTATTCCGGTATTCCACGATAAACGAGTATGCATTATAATGCTATTTGAAATAAAACTCCTTTTGTAAATATGGGAATGCAACCCAAGTAACAATGTGGCGTGATTTTCGATTAGTACTTGTTAATAATTTCTTTTACAATTTCTTTATAATTATAATGTCATCACATTCAAAGAATACCTAATTGTCCTTTTTTACGATATCTACTATGAATAATATTATAATTTAACCGGTGGAAGCCGCAAACAACCCAATGGCTTCCATTTTTCAAAAGTTATCTTATAAGTGAAAGATTCAAATAATCCATACTGTTATTTTGGCAGTAGGCGCTAGCCGCCAGATTGGCACTATTGTTCACTTAACGCAACTTCTCTATAACCGAACCGCTTTATCAGACGGGAAATATCCGCTCTACTTTGCTAGGCTCATTGTCGGTGGATTCAACAAAGTACTATCTGATTCGACATGATTCTATTCAAAACCTCATCAAAAAAGATTTAATTTCATATCAAACTCAATGGTTTTGTACATAAACATAATAAAAAGTCAAAGTGCTGTAAGAATGACGTTCCAATATAATCAAGTCGGTTAATTTAAACGTCAAAATTGGAATTGGATTTACTTTATTATTACTAATTTAATAATAAAGCACAACGTTATCATTTGATTTAATATTTTTATTAAAAATATGAGTACATAATGTCGGAGTATACAAGCGGCGCAGACTATATATGATGAGTTACGTGATCAATAAAACTACTAAAAGGCGCAATTATTGGAATAGTTAACTAATCGAATCACCAAATAAATCGCACATTCGCCACTCATGTCATGGACCAGTTAAACGTGATACAAACTGTGACGATAAGAAAAGATGACAATTCTCGGGCACGTGCTACTCAAGACTGCCGATATCTATGACTCAGCTAGCACGTAATCCCAGACTTCGCCAAAGTGTACTAAAGTAATCGAACAAACAAACACGATCATATCTTGATTAGCACACTTGCATTTCTATATCATTAATTATAATTACAATCAACATAATTGCTAACTCCGACACGTACATTATTATAACTACTGTTAAGGCTCCTTTCGAATGAGCGTAGTGTAGTTACTTATTAAATTCATAACTCGCCCATTTTGATTACTTTATGAACTAAATTTTGGTAACAGTATACTAGCAGTATGTATTGTCTTTTTCGATATTCCGAACTTGTTTTGAATAATGGAAAGTCTAGAAAACCATCAAAATTCGTAGTTTACCAATAACTTTTTTGTCGATTGGCATATTTTTTTCAAAAAAATTACACATGTATCTGCTATAGTGTCTCAACAGCGGTAAATCGCTATTTTTCAAGAAACGTCCCTCATTTTAAATTTTTTTAAATAATCAAATTTTAGATTTTAATTTTTTTCGAAAATTTTTAAAATTTAAAAATTTACAGCTGTTAAGCACAATATTTTAAAGAATTTTTGTAAATAATTTTGTTCTCGAAAATTTCCCTAAATAAAGTTATTAGTAAACTACGAACGCCTGTCTATGCGAAGGTGAAGTATAGCCTTAAGCTCTACTCGTATTCTCTATCAGGGGATCCACTTATTTGCCCAAACTGTTTTACAGTCAAACGGTCATTTGACCAAACTTTTATTCTTTTAACCTGTTATTTCACCAAACGAATTTTATCTTACACGGGTATTTGGCCGAACTGTTATTTGACCAAACTGGTATTTTACCAATCTGTTATTTAACCAAACGCTGTTAAACCAAAACGTTATTTGACCAAATCGTCATTAGACCAAATCGCCATTTAACCAAATCGTCATTTGACCAAATTGCCAAAGCGACAGACGCTAGTGACATCTTTAGTACACTAGAAGATCCACTTATTTACCCAAACTGTTTTACAGTCAAACAGTCATTTGACCAAATTTTTATTCTTATAACCTGTTATTTCACCAAACGAAGTTTATCTTACACGGGGTTAAAGAATAAAAATTCGGTCAAATGATCGTTTGACTGTAAAACAGTCTCCTAGTGTACTAAAGATGTCACTAGCGTCCGTCGCTTTGACAATTTGGTTAAATGACGATTTGGTCAAATGGCGATTTGGTCAATGACGATTTGGTCAAATGACGATTTGGTCAAATAACGTTTTGGTTTAACAGCGTTTGGTTAAATAACAGATTGGTAAAATACCAGTTTGGTCAAATAACAGTTCGGTCAAATACCCGTGTAAGATAAATTTCGTTTGGTGAAATAACAGGTTATAAGAATAAAAGTTTGGTCAAATGACCGTTTGACTGAAAAACAGTTTGGGCAAATAAAGCGCTCCCTCTATCAGAATCGCTAGAAGCACTGATATTGAAGATTAATTTTGAAAGGATCTATGTCTCCGGAGTCAACTGACAGGAACTTATAATTCATTTCTACGTTTCTCTTCTTTAAAGAAAGTGTTAGCAATTAAAACTGTTTTTAGCACTTTTTGATAATTTTTTCACTAGTAATGCCCAAAATTAACAATTTCGGTTTAGTATTTACGACTTAAACGCACAATTGGTAAAATAGCTGTCCGAATAAAAATTTCACACACGTCAAGTATTGTGTATATGTTACAAATGTTATTTAAAAATCTAATGTGGACACCACATGACTTCCTTGTACGCCTATTAAACTGTTATTACTTTTCTTACTAAAATGTAGAATAATATAAAAATATAATAACCGTATTTGATTTATACGGAAAATACCAAAAAATAATTAGAGTAAAGTGCCCTTTTGGCACGGATGATCGCAACCACAAATATGAGGTGATCAACTAGAAGCCACATGAGTCTCAAATACAACATTTCAACTTTCTACGACATACCGTTTTTGAATAATGCCAAAAATACCAAATAGTTCCCCTTTGGTACAGACAATCGCAACCAAAAATAGGAGGTGCACAACTATATGCTATAACAGTCCTAAATACAAAAGTTCAACTTTATACGTCTAACCGTATTTGAGTTATGTGACACACGTACGTCCGTCCGTACGTTCAGACGTCACTATAAACTAGTCATAATGGATCCAGAAAAGGTCAAAACGGATATTTCCGTCAAAACCTGAGAACCGAAATTTTTCGCGATTACAATACTTCCTTTTTACTCCGTACAAGGAAGTAAAAAGTATGACAGTTACATCAAACATAATATTTTATATTGGAACTCTTGCATTGGTATGCCATTCTAAGATCACTTTGACACTGACAATGCAAAACATGCCGCTTGATGAAAAAGGACGGCAACGATTAAAATATATTTTTCTCGCTCCTATCTGTCTGTGGGATATTAATGCGCATGCGTATAATTTGTGTTAGAAATTTACATTGTTGCTTTCAAACAAAAGCACCGGTGTTTTCGCCAATCATATTTAAAGAATATCAGATGCAAAAGAGAAGGGACAAACGACCCTTTTTCTCAATCAAGCCAAAATGGACTAGAACCAACTGTATACGAGTTATTATGTATATGATTTTCTAATAGCCTCCGCTAAAACACAGGGATGAAATAAATGTGCAAATGTACATGGCTTAACCACAGCATACTGGGCCCAAAATAAGAGGATTAGGTTTGCCAACATGATCTTTTATAGCGGTCAGAATGTGTAATGAAGCTAGATGTTTCTGACTGTATCAGGACATACGAGTACTATATTGACACTGATTTAAATGTAAAAATACACTTTAATATAGTTGATTCCACGTAAGTTTGTGATTGCGCAATAATAGACGAATGGTTTTGATGTTGCGTGCTTTCTTCCTCCGCAGGTTGGTCTGGGATTGAGTCATTTTCTTCTTTTCTTTCTCTTTCTTCACCCTTAGAACTTCTTAATTGGTGGCGATTTCTGCGAATTGTATTCCCATTTTCTGTCTGAACGGTGTAGGATCTAGGTTGTAATGTTCTTCCTGAGATAATACTTGAGTCTATCCATCTGAGAGTTATCGGGTTTTGTATTCTTACGGCTTGGCTTTGTTGGTTATAGAACTTAGCGTTTTGGTTCTGGCGGTGTTCATACATTCAGTAGGTAAACTCTTCATTCTTCTGATCATTTCTGATTTTCGATGGTATGTCGGTACGGACTTTTCTGTCCTGGGCTTGGAACTACGTTATCTATTGGGGTAGATCTCGGGGATAATAAGGGTAAATTTACGTCTATGTGACTGGCCGTGGTCTTCTTAACTGTGAGCTTGAGTTTGCACGAACCTTTCTATAAACCGGTTGGATCTCGACAAGTGTGGCGAACTTGTGATGTGCTCGATATCCCATTATGTAGTGATGTTTTTAAACTGTTCTGCAGTGTACTGTGGTTCATTTTCACTATTATAATTTTTCTTGAATACCTTGTTCGGAAAATATATCTTTGATCTGCTTGATTACTGCCGAACTGTCTGTTTTATTCTTCAAGTTTTTGACGATAAGAAATTTCGAGTATGCGTATGTAATAAACAGGTAGTTGTCCTCGGAAATGCTGAATAGGTCGTTGTGTACTCACTACCACGGTCGCACCGGAATTTCATGTGGATGTAAAGGTTCTTTTTGTTGCGTTTTTTTGTAATCTTGTCAAGTATCGCAATCTCCGATACTTTTCTGGATTTCTTCGCTCATTCCTGGCCAATATAGGCACAATCCCGAGTGTGCAGTCTTGTTTTTTCAATCCCTTGATGACCAGAATTTAATTTTCTTATTTACTCTGCTCTCATATTTCTCTCAATTTCGACTGTAAGTATGTGTAAGTGGTTGCACTTTGTTTCGAGCCACAACTACTTGATTTTACCTTGACTATATGTAAAACATATATTCAGATCTAAATCGGTGTGGTCCGCCTTGCAAATCGGCAATGTACACAGGCTATCTGCCACTACCATATCTTTTCCGGGCTTGTAACGTATTATTATATAGTACTGTTGAAGACACAGTAACATACGCAAGAGATGTTTGTGATTTGATTCCACTACGAATTTGTTCCCAAACGGAAATGTGTGGTGTCTTTCACAACAGGTCACTACTTCGAGCATTTCACGTTCAATGTTTGCGTACCTTTGCTCCGTATCAGTTAATGATTTTGATGCAAACATAATAGGTCGGCCATTCTGTGTAAGAACTGCACCTATGCCTGTAGACGAAGCGTCTACCTTTACTACTGATTCTGCTGCCGGGTTAAAGTATGTTAGTGTGATTTGTTTGCATACAATTTCTTTTGCATCAGCCAATGTGTTGGTATGTCAGTTGGTCCAAATAAATTCGGCATTTAAGTAGGTTTCTAAGATTTGCTACAATACTACAGATTTGGTGTGAACTTAGACATATAATTTGAATTCCTAAAATATGCTGTAACTCTTTCGATTTTTTCCTCATCGGCTCGTACACCATATTTGTCATAAACCGCTCCGAAGAACTTCAAATTATGTTTTCGTATTTTACTTTTTGTCCGTTATCCTTTGCAGCTTGCATTAAAATGTGCAATTATTTATCGTGCTCTTTAAGCGTTTTCCCATAACATATTATGTTATTCGCGATACCGATCGAACCTGGACATTTTTCCAGAATAAATTTTTTTGCTGGAACACGCCTTGCGACATTTTTAACCCCATTGGCATTCTTAGGTAGGCGTATCTGCCGAATGCCCGAATGGTATATTGAAGATAGTAAGTAGCCTGCTTTCCTGATCTAATACGACTGACCAGTATCCATTTTTCGCATCGTAACTTACTGAACACTGTAACATATAGAGGTTATTTCTTCTATGGTTGGAATCTTGTGATAGGATCTCTTTATGGCCTTGTTAAGATCTTTTGGATCTAGGCATACCCTTTATGCCGCCATCTTTTTTGGATGCAATCACAAGGCTGTCCACCTAATCAGTTGGTTCAGTTACCTGTTTTATTACTCCTTGAGTTACCATCGCGTTTAATTCAGCTTTCAGCTTGTCTTTTATTTGTATTGGGAATTTTTGGGGTGCATGCACACTAGATGGTATATCTGCCCTCTTATTCTGTTTTTGCAGTCCATTCTGAAACGAGATTAAATTGCATGCAAGTGAAGTTTAAAGACTCAGAATGCAAGAGCCTTCTGTTTCTACTACGTGGAATTGCGCTTCTTTCCAGTTGCCGTTTTCGTAATGTTTTTTTTAGTTTTATGACTCCGTAATGTTTAATTTATAAATGATCATTTGGCTGGCGGATACTATCAATATGGTAATAATGGAAATCATCTTCTGTGTATTCTTCTATTTCAAAATATGTTTTAAATTTTTCCCATACGGTTTCTGGGTCTTCTCATCTGCTGTGAGCCCCCATGAGTTAAAAATTCAAATACCTTGATCTCCAGCGAAAAGAAGTATGTGATCAACTTATTTCTTTTTCTTTGTGTCTTTTTCGAAGAAGAAGAAGAAGAAGAAATATAATGAACATTTCTGCCTGAATAGTTCCAATGTAGCAGGCAAATATTTACTTTTCCAATCTAACCTTGGCGTACAACTACTATCCGCTGCCATTCTGGTATATCACTACACACAACTCTATATTTATATTTGGATTTTTACCGCTGTCACCATGTAATGTTTTTGTTACTATCATTAAAACACTTGAATCAAACTAACATTATATTTATTTATTCGTTAAGCTTCAAAAAATACGTACATTTTACAACATGTTCAAACACGCCGTCGCTTCAAGTCTGCCAAACCCTGTCTAGAGGAATTATATTTTAGTAGACAATTTAAATAATATTATGACAGTAGAATGTAGATACGCTACATTGCCTCAAGTGCACGGGTAGTGCCGTCCTCTGCGTTTTTATCAAATTAACTTAATTTTTTATACTTGATGATGAAAATGATGAGAACCTTATATATATATATATATATATATATATATATATATATATATATATATATATATATATATATATATATATATATATATATATATATATATATATACAAAACGTATATTTCAGTTTTTCGATCAGATGCCTGGAAGCATGCTAAAAACACTCGTAAAGTTCGCGAAAAACGCCGTGCACGCGCTCGCAGTCGAGTGGTTGGGGAAGGAGCAGCGGCGTATCTATGGTAATAAGCGCGCTCGGCCGAAAATATGAATTTTCGAAAAAACGCCTAATTTTCCGGTTTTTTCTAAAATTTTCAGGACCTAATTATCCGATTGAGACGTGCGACCTCTCATTTTGTAGATATTTTAATTCTCTACAAATCATTTCATTGGGGCATTCCGATTGCTCCATTAGTTTCAAAGTTACAAGCAAAAAAAGACAAAAATCGCGTTTTTTGCAATAAATTGTTAATAACTAACAAATGAACCGGAAACTGAAAAACACATACCTATTCATCTGCTTATTATCTTTTATATCATCGCACACTCGGTTTGCTACTAGTATTTATGTCACGAGAACGCTGCTTTAAATCCCTATAACTTGGCCTAATTGAGGAAATTAACAAAAATAATGTATAATATGTAAATTATGTATAAAAAATAATTACAGTAGATTTCTTGTACTGTTTAGTTTAAGTCAAAAACAAAACTGAGAAAATTTGAAATTATTATATTTAAGAATCAATTTGTTATTTGAACGGAGGATGAATCTTGTCCCATCATAATAAATTTATAATAATTACCCGATAATTACCATTCGCAACGAAGAAAACATGCGTGAGTTTGACAGCTAAACACAAATTTTACCTACATTATTTACGTTCTTTACATAATTCACATATTTTATGAATTTTTTACTGTATAAACGTAATAAAATATTTTTAACATGTAAATGCCCATCTCTGATTTTAGACCGGAAGTGTGTTTTATGATCTACCTTTTTTTAATTCTACAGTTTAAACTGTTTACTTAATTATTGTATTGAACTGAAATTACTACCAAGTGAAGAAGATTAATTTGTAGTAGTGCTCATTAATATTTTTTAGTATACACGATGTGAATGAATACGAGTATGTTTGATTAAGTAATTTTCAAATAAAAGAGAACAAAAAAGTGCTCAGGTCTAATATGCCTGCCACTACATATATATATATATATATATATATATATATATATATATATATATATATATATATATATATATATATATATATATATATACATACATATATATCGATGGTATAGCGCACACTTGTGGTAAGTGCTGATTTCATAGTCAACTATGTATATTATTGTTGCTATTTGTTGCTTGACTACTCTAGAATAGGATATTATTATTTTGACTTTTTTTCAATTATTAGTTTTCATGTACAACATTATTATGTAATAAAAGTATTACATAATTTGCACTTATCCCTTTTGGTAACAAATATTATTGCACTTAACACTTTTGTACACTACTTTTTAACTTAGAAGTCATGTTTCGAAGGTGCTATGTTTTGAATAAATTATAGCATTATACTTCTTTAATTAGTATTTTTAATATGTAATTACTAATTTTTTTTGCTGCCAACATTAAAGACACAAATGTGTTAAGTGTATATCTAACACATATTTATGCACAAAATTCAGCACCTATTAAAATGCACAAATGTGTTAAGTACTTATTTACCACAAATGTGCACGGAATTCAGAACCTCTTTTAATGCACATTTGTTGTAAGTGCACTTACCACATATTGCTGCACAAAATATTTGGATTTGTGTACTTACAACCAATTTTAGGGCTGTGTATCTTTGGCAGTATCAAACCGTCAGTTACCACAAGTGTGCTATATCATCCTTGTACCTAAACACATCATATTGTGCACTTAACTCATTTTTTGCCAAAACTGCACTTAACACAATTGTGCGCTATACCATCGATATATATATATATATATATATATATATATATATATATATATATATATATATATATATATATATATATGTATATATTCAAATTTTCTCAAAGTTTTGTTCTTGACTTAAACTAAACAGTACAAGAAATCTACTGTAATTATTTTTTATACATAATTTACATATTATACATTATTTTTGTTAATTTCCTCAATTAGGCCAAGTTATAGGGATTTAAAGCAGCGTTCTCGTGACATAAATACCAGTAGCAAACCGAGTGTGCGATGATATAAAAGATAATAAGCAGATGAATAGGTATGTGTTTTTCAGTTTCCGGTTCATTTGTTAGTTATTAACAATTTATTGCAAAAAAACGCGATTTTTGTCTTTTTTTGCTTGTAACTTTGAAACTAATGGAGCAATCGGAATGCCCCAATGAAATGATTTGTAGAGAATTAAAATATCTACAAAATGAGAGGTCGCACGTCTCAATCGGATAATTAGGTCCTGAAAATTAGAAAAAACCGGAAAATTAGGCGTTTTTTCGAAAATTCATATTTTCGGCCGAGCGCGCTTATTACCATAGATACGCCGCTGCTCCTTCCCCAACCACTCGACTGCGAGCGCGTGCACGGCGTTTTTCGCGAACTTTACGAGTGTTTTTAGCATGCTTCCAGGCATCTGATCGAAAAACTGAAATATACGTTTTGTAGTGCACGATGTCATCTTTTCAAAACTTTTTTGGAAATTATTATCGGACTTACGGTAACGCATACAGGCCTGCCGGAAAAAGCGCACTGCAAACTTTGAATAGCGATTTCGCGAAAACTAATAATCCGACAGCACCTACCTTTGGCACATATAAAGAACATTATAATCCCTACTTTCTCTCAAAATTTTAGCGCTCCAGTTAAAAAAATGACGGAGCTAATTTTCCGGTTTTTCCTAAATTTTTCAGGACCTAATTATCCGATTGAGACGTTTTGTAGATATTTTAATTCTCTACAAATCATTTCATTGGGGCATTCCGATTGCTCCATTAGTTACAAGCAAAAAAAGACAAAAATCGCGTTTTTTTGCAATAAATTGTTAATAACTAACAAATGGACCGGAAACTCGAGTGAAAAACACATACCTATTCATCTGCTTATTATCTTTTATATCATCGCACAATCGGTTTGTTAGTAGTCTTTATGTCAAGCAAAAATGCTATATAGCTTGGCCTACAATGTAAAAAAGTGTTTTTGCGCGTTGAGAGGATATACCCATTCCTACATAATAATAAAAAGTTTAAATTAACTTTAATTTTTGTCCGATTCGCTTGCTCTTTTTTAATTTTTTTAGATTAAAGATGTTTCTAGGTCAGATTAGTGTCATTTTTTTAAATTTTAAATTTGTACATGTTTTTTAAAGCTCCAAAGTAAGTAAACTTTGAAGGTAAGATATTAAAAAACAAAAGTGCAACTTTAAAAATAATACTAAGTAAACATAGAATTAAATTTAGTCTTTTATTTGCAAAAAAAATTGTTTAAAAATGTTTAAAATTAATGCCAATTTCGTTTTCCCCAACTAATTTCCTTTGATGCGCAACTTTTAAAAAAAAGTTGACATTGGCATACGCAATTCAGGCCGTACCTCCGTACATTTGTGTGCAACAGATTTTGCGGGCGTTACTTTCTATTAGTAACGGCTCCGAAGTTGAATTTCGCAGACTGAATTATCAATATGTAACATTTTTGACAATAATTGTCAAAAAACTAAAATAGGTGTTTTTTATAAATGCATTACAGTTACACAAAAAATATCGTGTATATACCTCGTCTGCCAAATGTGTTTAGTGTCTTCGAGCATCAGCAAAAAATTGTAAAACGCTGAACAGCCATTTCGCAGCCTAAGTATACAAGTAACTATTAAGTATAGTAGTGAAATTATTCTTGACTGAATTTGGAATTTGAAGAAGGGAATAATAATGGGTGCACCAGTCACTGTGATTACTATTACCTATGCTTCTTTATTCATATTTTTCAGGACCTAATTATCCGATTGAGACGTTTTGTAGATATTTTAATTCTCTACAAATCATTTCATTGATTGTCGACGTTTCGGTCTTAAATTGAGACCTTCCTCAGGACAAATGAATTTCACATAATATTGTCAATACAATAATTTACAATCGTTCTTGTATAAATAAATCTTCGGTACCACATGGCAAACTTGAGACTTTTTTAGTTGTTATTGTTATTAAAATATTTGAATCAAACGGAGAAAACTGACAGCAATCAGTTTTTTCTTTTGTCCTGAGGAAGGTCTCAATTTAAGACCGAAACGTCGACATCATGAATAAAGAAGCATAATAGTAATCACAGTGACTGGTGCACCCATTATTTTCCTTCTTCAAATTAACTATAGTATAAAGTGGGTAAATACGGCTCATTCAGCGAATCAACCGATGTCGTTATACACCATAAACAGAAACAATAGTTTGTGGACGACATTGCTTGATTCGCTAAATGAACCTACAAAACTAGTGGGAATTCCTCTTCAAAATAACGTATAATATCTGCACATCCCATTCTAGAACGTTAAATTTGACAATACTTAACTAGGCTTCGAATCTCTTAATTAAAGGTACCTACTTCTGCACTTGTTATAATCGGTCTTTTTTACACAAATATACAGCAAACATTCCTTTTAGAACAAAGTATTTTTTGTGAATTTTTGTAATGATTTAGGTCGTGAGGTGTCAGATGTTCGGGAGGTAAAGTGGATGGCGTGTGCTAATCAAGGTTATTATGTACAACTTAGTACTTTTGCAGAAGTCAGAGAACAGGTTAGTATTTAAAAATAAACTTTGTAGCAGTTTATATGTGTGTTACATATTACGATACTAAGGTAAACATTAATACAGTTCCAAAAGCATGAAAAATTTAAGTCAAATTCTGGGTAAATTGTTAATTACAATTTATCATTATTTTTCAGTTTTGTTGCATTTGTATCTGGTATTTATTTATTTATAAGTAGAATGCGGATTATATACATTTGTATAAATTGTATTATAGTGCATAGTAGTATTTTTTTTAATGTCTACATTTCGTACTAAAATAAGTCAAAATACCTATGCCATAAAAATTTTGCATACATCAATATTTTAAAAATATTTTAAAATGTTTTACATATATTTATTATAAATGCATATAACTGTATATTTTATACCTTTTAACCCAAAATTTCAATGTTTTAAAATTTGAAATGTGATATAAAATTTATATTCGCTCAAATTTGATATCACCTACAGTAATTTATGTTACGTTGCGGAATACGTAAAGAGTGATTCAAGTAATGCATGCCGCTCTTTTGAAAAATGATTTGTTAATTTCAGTGGCGTGGCGTGATGTTGGAAAGAAGGGAAGCACTTTTGACATAAAATGCATATTTTTCATGCTTTTATATCAAAAATATATTACTTTCAAGGAGCCATAATCACTATAAATAACATAAGAAATATATTTACTAACATCTTCAATGAATAATATTTAAATAATTATATAAACAACAAATAACAACAAAAGGTTAACTTATACGTGAACGGTCAAATATTAAACCGCGAATGCTTCAAACTCTGGCGCACAGTAATTTTTAGAATGAACATATCTTGATTTAAAATATTAAATAAATTTGTTAAATTTACTTCCTTTATTTATTTATTTTAGATTTATATTATATTTACTTCTTCAGGGTGTAAACCTGCTAAGTAATAATAGTATATTATTTAACGAGTAAATAATGTAGGCTATAATTAATGAGGATGAAAGTTTGTTCACGAGCCGAAGGCGAGTGTATTAATCATCCGAGTTAATTATAGCCATTATTATTGAGTCAAATACGACGTTTTATCTACAACTTTTTAAATAAAACAACATTTTCTTACTACAAATTTGTATTGATATTAACCTAACCTCAAACTTTGGTGTGATAACAATTTATCCGAGTAATTTAAAACTATTATGGGCTAGTCATATACAGCATTTTACAAATTTTTATTGTTTTTACTGTTTCTGCTTACGTCATAAAATGATAACTTAATGTAACACTAATATTAAAACAGATGTGATGGCAGTTTGACAGTTCGAGAGAATAAAGTACTCATTATTTAACAGTGTGAAATAATGAATTCATTATTTCATAATGTGTCCTTATGGAGGGGTTTATTATACTACTTTCACGTATATAATGAATACATTATTCTATTGTTGTAGATAAAGATTATTATTATAATTTTAAGAAACGCACAAAGTTATTGTGCGTCCGTTAGTCAAGTGAGCACGTATCATAGTCCGAACTACCGAACGAAGTACTACGGACATGCCCGAGTGCATGAAATTCTTACATGCGAGGATGCAGAGTTTGAATGTACTTCTAACGCTGAATACACCAGAATAACTTATGTGTAACGCATGTTGCTTAAAAAACGAATGCAACATTTATATAAATTTAGAAAATTTCACTGCTTTAAAGGAAAATATTGTAATTAATATTTAGTTTAATATTGAAACATTTTAAAAAGTATAAAAGACAAGGGAAGCAGTGCTCCCCTTGCTTCCATGGACGCCACGCCACTGGTTCATTTACATTATTTATTTTAAAGGTAGGTACACAAGTCGTATTCCAAACAATGTATTATTTTGTTTATTTTATATGATATTCTTGTGCATTATTGACAAAATATAGTTTATTTTGCTGATTTATATAAATAAATTAGGTACCTATTAGTAAAAATGAATAAAAATTAAGTAGCATATCTGCATATATTTGCAAAATATTGCATATTTGTTTGATTTTGTGCATATATTGGCCATATTTTGGTCTATTGCATATTGCATGCTTATTTGAATCACATTTTCCTGCATATAATCCGCACTCTACTTATTAGTAATAAGCTTAATTTTACATTGGGTTTTTAATGCATTACAGTTTAATTTGTTTATTTCGTCATGCCTTTTAACCCATTTGGTTGTGGCAACCTGATAGATTACTGTGAGGTATCAGTATAGAGCACCGCTGAGTAGAAATTAATGGCAATAATTAAAAGACTATAATTATTATTGTATCTATGCATCCTGGTAGTATTCTAAAATTCGTTATTTTATGAGAAAGGCTACACCTACTATAGGTATAAGTATAGTGGCTAGATATTTATACGAGTAGTATGGCTGTCAAACATTTTATAAAATTATCCGATGTGGCTAGCATAAGACCTAATTTTAGGTTTAAACAAAAAATATAATATTATTATATTCTAATCGCTGTAGGCGATACTATGGCATTTGGCAGAATATGGCGGATTGACAGATGATGTATGGCCGCACTATGAATATCTAGGCACTACCTATATAGTCCGGGAGCCCAACGCTCCTATATCGTCAAAAAATTTCTAACCTTGAGAAATGAATATACCCTTCTGGAAAAATTATATTATATTCAGAATTTTTTCTGTATCTACATAAATAGACACGAAAATCCAAAATTGTCATCAACCCGAAAAAAGGCAATTTTCTCCTTCTTTTTAGAAATAAAAATTTTGGTAATTTTTTACTTTAACTTTAACTTTTAACTTTTAACTACTGAAAATATTTTATTCAAGTTTTATATACAAGTAGTATTAGGTTGTAGTACATCACTGTTTTATCAAGAATAACTTATTGTGTACAAATGAGAAAATAATAAAATTGTTATTAAACAGTGAAAAATGTAGTCTGCTACTAAATCTCGTCCTGTTGCCATTCATACTACGGGAGAAATTAGAAGGAAGGTCAAAATTATTTTAGTGAAGAAATGAATATAATTGATTGACTAGATTACGAGTTATGAATTTTTAGTGTATGAAAGTTGACGCACGAACCGGTTACGCCATACTTACATAGATGGTAGTTCAGCAGATAATATTATCATCTGCATTGATTTATACTGTCTTTTAGTAACTGTGAAAATATTTCGTTACTCTTTTTCAGAAACTCAACTAATAATAAATATAGTTTTTTAGATATTTCTTGTAATGTTTCATTGCTTTCAATTTGACAAATAGGTAATGCACTTTTTGAAATCCATTATCCAACCAAACTTTTACTAAATACACGGTTAAACTGACACAAATTAAAACTAAAATAAATTATAGTTAGGGCCGATTGACATGATACAAATTTATTTACAAAATTTAGTACAAAATATATATTATAAAATTTATAAACACAAATTGAAAGAATTAATTTTCTTTTATGTTTGCAACCACACATGAAATATGTTGTATAAAATGCGCATGCTCATTTATACTATCATGATTGAAAAATGAACCAATAGGTAGCGCCACAAGAGACAACTTACTGTAACCCGTAACATAATATAGTATTATCTACGACTACTATGAAAAGTTTATATTTATGCTCTCAATTGTGAACATAAAGTTGATTGTTACTGAAGAATCTTGCACTATTGCAGCTCTATCCTTCGGCTCGCGCTGTAATTACCGTGCGCGAGTAACAAAGAGTCACTTTACGCTCTTAATACACAAATAACTATTTTAGGTGACTATTGCGTAAATTGACAACCGTAAAATGTCACTTTTTTGACATCTGTTAAAATTACTACTTTACGGTCGCTTTTACTTCATGCCCGCTATTTTTTGCTGATAAAGATTTTGGAAATGTTGAGTTATTAGTAATCGTGAAGAAAAATGCGCCGCAGGCAATGTTTTGTCAAGGTCATATACATTTAAATTGAAAAAAGGACTCATGTGAAAAACTGTTTAACACCATATTACTGCATCTTTTTCTCTACGCAAGTGCTATTAAAATATAAATTAACAATCTTAAACATCTATGACTACTGTTTGCTGTATGAATGGTCAAGCCGGTCAGCCATACAGAACTAATTGTGACTTCACAAGCGAAATTCACAGATTAGTATAACGTGCACAAACACGACGCACGCATGATTGAATACGGTAGTTCAAAGAAAACACTACATAATGGTCCTAAATATAGTACACAAACTTAATATTTATTGAATAATTTAAATTAATGAATATGATTTGACGAAACTTATTTTATATTTATTATACAAATATTGGCATTTAATAATTTTGGGAGGGGAAAGGCCCCCCTCACAACCCAACCAGTGTAACAAAATTTAAAAGTGTATTAGACCCACTGATCATGAAAATGACTTTTGTTGAAATTCGTAAAATTAACAGTACTTACCTACCTAGTTTGCAAAACAATATAATTTTGGGTACCACTGGTTGTTAAATACAAAAAAGTTAAACAAAAGTTATGCAGTATTTATTATCGTAATTACATTAATGTAATAATAATTTTTTCAAACATAGGGAAACCGAATGTCTCATTTTCCTGGACACATTTTTTTATTTGCAATTTCAACAAAATTTAAAACATGTGCGTTCAATACTAAGTATATACTCTTAAATTTTTTTACACAGGTTGGGTTACACCCGGTATAAAATTTGAATAAAATATCTTCAGTAGTTCACAAGAAATTACAAGTTCAAGTTAAAAAACCACAAAAACTTTACTTTCTAAAAAAGGAGAAAATAAATAGTGTGTTATTATATGTAGATAGAGAAAAAAATTCTAAAAATAATATAATTTTTCCAGAAGGGTATTAGTCCGGCGGTTTATAGGATAAATTTCATATCAACTATTGAAGTGTGAAAATTGTCATACATGTCAATTAAACTATTCGCTTTCATATAAGCAGTGGTGCCAAAGTGTTAAGTACCAGAGACGGCCGCCATTTTAAAAAATGTCCGCCATTTTTAGTTTTCCTTATTTATCTCGTATGGTTAATATTGCGAGAAAAATTGTTACACAGGATATTGTAGAGCATTAAATTTTCTATAAAATGGTATATTTTTTTCTGTAAATAGTACAGTTCTCCAGAAAATCGTAAAAATATATTTGCGCAATGTCTACTCATTTTCAACAAAAGCGTAATTTTGTCTTTTCAAACAAAAACAGATTTTTTTTCGAATGAATAAAGATATCGACTTCCGGTCTTCAACATTCGATTTCTTAGATAATTTTTTGTTACATACATAATTTTCAATATTTCGGTAGTACAAGTATGTACTAGTTCGGCTATAAGAACGTTTTCTATAAAGTATCTTATAGAGCATTTTTTGAAGAATTTAATGCAGGAAAACGCAAGTCAATATTTTAATTAGTTCAAAAATAACAGCTCAAAAATCACAAAAAAACTAAAATTTCACTATTGTCTCTAAGATGTTATGTTTGAATTGTGGCGGAACTAGAGCTCCAGAAATGTTGAAAATTATGTATGTCACAAAAAATTATCTAAGAAATCGAATGTTGAAGACCGGAAGTCGATGTCTTCCTTTATTCGAAAATAAAAGCTGTTTTTGTTTGAAAAGACAATATTACGCTTTTGTTGAAAATGACAAGAAATTGTATAAATATATTTTCCCGATTTTCTCGAGAACTGTACTACTTACAGAAAAAATGGATGTACCATTTTATAGCAAATTTTATGCTCTACAATATCCTATGTAACAATTTTTCTCGTAATATTAACCATACGAGATAAATAAACAAAACTAAATATGGCGGTAATTTTTTCAAAATGGCAGACGTCTCTGGTACATAACACTTTGGCACCACTTCTTATATGAAAGAGAATAGTTTAATTGACTTGTATGCCAATTTACACACTTTAATCACAAAATGCATAATTTTGTCTTGTCCTATAACCGCCGTACTAATATTCATTTCTGAAGGTCCGAATTTTTTGACGAGATTAATAGGATGTATAAGTAAAATATCATCACTCTATAAATCACTTTGTTCAGAAACTTTATAGAGGTAAGATTAAATATTTGGTTGTTATAATGTGAGTAACTTACATAGGTACCTATATAATACAGAGTGATTCGTCGGTCTGATCTTTTTATATTTATTTTTTACAGTGTTATTTGAAGTCATAGAGTAAAGTTCTTCAAATAAATGCATTTGATTATCATTGCCTATCTACGTAATAGTCCAGAAGTCACAAAAAAGTGTCTTATGTGAAAACTCTTTAAACCTAATTAAATAGGTATTTCTTTATGTAAAAAGAAAGACCCGCTCCGTTCGCGGCACAAAGGGAGGGGGGGCAACAGCTCTGTAAACATGTCAAAATAAAAATAAATTTGACTGATGTGAAACCGTAGCAGACTACCTGTCGATTGAAGTTTAATATCTAAATCTTTAAAAAACATTAGTCTGCCGCTATTCTGTTGGGACAAACAACAGCGAAAGTCATAAGCGCGCGTTTAGCTCTACCGCAGCAAAACTCTTTTTATTTTATTAATAATTATCTTTCATAAAATTTTCGTGTGTTTGATTTTTAATGTGACTACCAATACTAACTAATAAATAATGAATAAAACTATTATTTAAATTGTAAAAAATCAATCTTTTATATTATTATTAACTTGACCCGTATAATTGAACTCAAACAGAAACTGAATCCGAAACCGAACTGAAACTGAATCCGAAACCAATCCACTGAAAACTTTGTTGACTTGAACAGAACCGAGGCGCTCGGAATATATATATATATATATATATATATATATATATATATATATATATATATATATATATCCCGAGCGCCTCGACCACAAACCGCTTATGACTTTCGCCGTGATTTGCGCATTCCTGTCCCAACAGAAATGCGGCAGACGAAATTTTTCTAAGATTTAGATATTGAACTTTAATCAGCAGCCAGTCTGACGCGTTTTCACGTCAGTTAAGGATGCATTCGCATTTGCTGCTTTAGAGCTAAACGCGCGCTTATGACTTTCGCCGTGGTTTACACATTTCTGTCCCAATAGAATAGCGGCAGACTAATGTTTTTTTTTTTTAGATTTAGATATTAAACTGTAATCGGCAGCCAGTCTGCCGCGTTTTCACATCATTCAAATTTATTTTTATTTTGACATGTTTGCAGCGCTGTGGAGCTCCCCTTGTCCCGGAGCGGCAGACCGATTGAGTGTTTCTTTTACATAAAGAAATAGCTATTTAATTAGGTTTAAACAGTTTTCACATGAGACACTTTTTGTGACGCTATCTCCCAAACTATAACATATTCATTTGTACCTATACAGTTGGTCCATTTGTTTATTTATTTTTTATTTATTTTTCTTAATGGTACACCTATTGATGCTGATAGTAGATTCCCTTCATAAAAGTAATATAGGGAAGTGTCTAAAATTATAATAATTGAAGAAGTTATTTACGTTTATATGTTCAATGATATGTTAGTTATAACGTTACTATTAACAAAGTTAGCTATGGATAAATAAAATAATAGTTTAATAAAATATCAGAATTTAGTCCAGAAGTTGTGTCCTTTTTTACCACCTTCCGTCATACCTGTAAAGGAAGGTACCTATTGGAATCATGCTAAAAATCTGGTAGTGAGTTTTTAGTGGATGAGCACGAATTAGGGTCCTTTACAACTCATTTTTGAAAATTTCACGATTATGTCTGTATGTATGTGTGTGTGTGTATGTATGTTTGTAGGTATGTTGTCAGGGCCGGCTTTCTGTCAGTCGGATAACTCAAATACGAATTACCCAAAAATTTTGATATTAACATTTGTATATAAATTGGAAGAGCTCATTAGACTTTGCTACAAATATTTTCACCGGAAATGATATTTTTTGAAGATTGAAAAGATTAATTGTCAAGAATGTCTATAAATTTGGATAAATATAGTATTTATTTGTAATAAGAATAAGGGGAAAAGATATTTGCACCTTACGCCATAAGTAAGATATTAAAATGTAGTAATTGAACGGAGGATGGCTTCAACACAGAAGAGTTTTCCTGTGAATGAATCTTTTGATTCAGATGACACAAATTTGAGTGTTTTAATATTTTAGATTTTTATTTGTATATTTTAAATGGGCACCGGATTGTAAGTATACATTTATGTCCAGAAATGGCGGAAGGTTGTGTGCTGGCTATATCAGATTTTTTAATTAAAACATTATGTAATACATTAGTGGCTTATCACCCCCATGGAGCTTCGGTATGAAGCTCTCTAGAACTCTAGATTCTTTTTTTGGGCGGATCGGTTCTCACTTCATTTTTTGGCAAATTTTTCTGTATAGTTTCCTATTTTTTGTTTTCTCTTTCCATCTCTTAACACCGGCTTTATTTAGATCTTCCAGTTCTTGTAGCCATTTGGACCTGGGCCATCCTCTTCTTCTTTTCCAACCTGACCTGGCTCCCACTGTAGTATAGATTTTATTGTATCTCCTTCGTTTGATCTTCATTATGTTTATTGCTTTTACTATGTCGTCTCCGTTCAATTCTTGCTTTATTTCGTGGTTCATCCATATTTTGTATTTGTTTTATTGGTCCTAATATCATTCTCATATTTTTTCTTTCTGCTATTCTCAGCTCTTTCTCGTCTTTTTATGTCATGGTCATGGTTTCTGCGGAGTACATTATTATTGGCCATATTTATTGTTTTGTATATCCGATTTTCATTCTTTTTGTTAGTGTTTTGCTCTTAAGTATAGGCGGAAAAAATGAAACACTTGAAATTCGTAAAAATTTCGACCATTTTCAAACCGCCATAACTCAGCGTATTTTCAATCGATTTCGATGAATCTTCGAGGGAAAAAAATTAATTTTAATTTTAAAAATGTCCAACTTTGACGATGTGTACGGAGTTGATTTTTTTGACTTGATCCCCCAAAAGGACACTAACATTTGTTCAATTCCCTGTGTAGGACTTAAAGAACGAAGTTCCTACGATGATTTGGCACAAAGTTATGGGTGTTTAAAAAAAAGTGCATTTTTAGGTTTTTCGGACATAACTAGACGACATAATTAGACGATTTTTTCGGAAAAAACCCATTGTGGCTCTATTTTAAGGGGGTAAACTCAGATTAGGGTGATCTCGTTTCGTACCCTTCAAAACCCGAACAACAAAAAACCCGTTTTTGGGTAAAAAACGCCCAACTTTGGCGATGTGTACCGTGTTGGAAAAAATGGCAAAAGGGGATTGAAATTTGTTCAATTACCTACCTGTGCAGGACTCAAAAAACTAAGTTCCTACGACGATTTGGCACAAAGTTATGGGCGTTTGAAAAAAGTGCATTTTGTGGTTTTTTGAGTCATAAGTCGAAAGTTTTTCGACGATTTTTTTTTAAAGTAATTGGAAAATAGCGGGTACCTTTAGGCATCTTGTTTTATTCAAGATGGCGTCTTCCGCTATATATATATATATAGGTATACGAGTATAGTGCTGACGTTGAACCTTGCGTTTTGTGTTAGAAGCATGAAAGTCGATAAACATATCTACATGAAACCCCGCTCTTAAAAAAAAATTGTGGAGCCACTCCCAGAGGCCCTGCAGGGGCTGTGTTGGATTTTTTTTTTTTGTGTTTAATGAAATGTAACTTCTAACGGATGATGATATCGCGACTTTCTTGCGTTCAATTCTGCGTACATTTCTCTATAAGATACATTATATTAATTATTAATGACGGCCTTAGTTAAGCTAAAATTTTAAGATTTTCTCTGAGGAAAATCTGTGAAATTTTAAAATTTTTCTTGTTCATTGTGTTTAATGTTCTGTAACTTCTAAACGAATGATGATATCGACTTCCGGTACATACATACATTATATTTAAAAATTACTAGGGCTTTAGTGAGGAAAAATTGAAATTTTAAAATTTTTCGTATTCATTGTGTTTAATGAACTATAACTAATCGGATAATAGTATCGACTTCCGGTTTATTGCATTAAATTCTACGTTTTTCTATAAGATAAATTACATAAAAAATTTACGAAGACCTTAGTTACGCCTATTTTTAAAGATTTTCCCCATTATTCGTTTTTTTAAAATATATTGTATCCAATAGAGAAATCTTCTTAGAATTTAATGCAAAAAACCTGAAGTAGATATTTGTATCCGTTCAGAAGTTACAGTTCATTAAACACAAAAAATACGAAAAATGCTAGATTTTCTTACCTTTCTCTTGGAAAAATGTTAAAATTTTAGCTTAACTAATGCTCTTAAAGGTTTTTAAAATAATGTACCTTATAGAAAAATGTTCACAGAATTCAGTGCAAGACATCGGGGATCGATATTTTTATTCGTTAATAAATAACAGCAGTTTTCGTGAGAGGAGACAAAATTTCGACTAATTTTTAAATGATTGAAATGTTCGAAATACATTTTCACGATTTTCTCGAAAACTGTGCCACTTACAAGAATATTGCTAATAATCTTTCCTATAGGGATCTTATTACTCTATAATTATTTAATGTAACAGTTTTCCTCGTATCAACCAAAAAGATTGATGCATATCACAACCTCTGCACGGCCTCAGGAAGTGGCTACACTTTTTTTAAGAGGGGGATCTCATGTATAAATATAAATATACGAGAAACTTATATTTATGATAAAATAAGTACAAATTTGCACAGTACCTAAATATTTAATATAGGCATGGACGCTATTTTAAATTCTGGAGGTTGCCCAAAGGTACTGCGCGGGTATCTGCAATTTTATGTATCTACATACCCTAAACATGAAATACCAATATTTAAAAAAAAACACAGAAAAAGCCCTATTTGGCTGCCAGACTATTACCACCGTTAAAATTTTAACAATATATTAAAATTTAATGGATGCGTTACAAAATAGACCTGTATGACAGTCCTTTTCTTGCATAGTTTTTTCGCTTATTTTTGCAATATCTTTAAAAAAAATTCTCTTCTGATTTTGTTGTTTAGTTTCACTATTGCCCGTTTAGGTTGTTTGATTTTTTAATCTAAATTCTATTACTTTATTTCGAATTAATTGAAATTAATTATAATAAATAACATATCATTAAACAAATAAACGTAAAATCACTTCTTCATTTATTACTTTTATGAAGGGAATCTAACTATCGGAATTAATAAATATTTATAGGGTGTTTTAATAAGAAATAAATACAGTTGCATATTATTGCACTCAAATGGAACAGCCTGTATGTTTATTTTTTAAATCTTATGTGATGTAATTTTTAAAATGTCTGGTGCTTTAATGAAAAAAATTTCACAATAAATGTGTAATGAAAATATGACATTTATTCACAGGTATATTATAATATAATGTATCATGATAGTTCTGTCAATTTACTTCCATTGCTTACTAAAAGGCGATTATGTTGACAAGTCGGGAAATATTTTGCGATAGTTATAATAATCAAACTATAATAGCAGTTAAATAAAGTATTCATTATGGTGGTAGGTATATGAAAGTTCAAAACTTAGCATTCCGTCCTATAAAAAGTTATTAAGTATAATATTAGTCGTGTGTTTAGAACTGTTTTAAAATTATTGAAAAATAGCGTATAATTGTTTTCTAACCTTCTCAAATAAATATGTCAAGATCAAGAATAATCAATTGTAATCTGTTTATGATGGAAGATTTATATTTCTTTTTAATGTGAAATATATTATATATGTTTTTTTTCATTACCTTAGGTATTGCACTATATACCAGTAATGGCACGCCCAATGGTATTACTGGGCGCCAAACCTCAACCAACCTGGTCACCGGTTTATGCTGATGTCACTGATCCCAAATTAACCAATTGGCTTTGGACCCAAAGGCAAAGACGAGATCAAAGGGAGAGATTTTTAGCGCAGAGAAAACATGGTTATAAACATAATGCTGAGCAAGATAAAAAGTGGGTTCACCAGCAGAAAAAGGCAAGTTAAAATACAAAAACTATTGAAACTTTTTTCTTCATTATTACAATTTTGCCACAAGATGAAACAAATGAGACGACTCGTCTCGCCTACGATTTATCTCGTCTCGGCAATATTTTATCTCGATTTTCGAGACGAGATAAAAGTTAGGTACCGAGATAATGTCCAGATCAGACTGTCTCGACCATGATTATAAATTTATAAATACATATGACATATCTTAATATGTATGTATTTGGAGGTTCTAGGACAATTTTGCCCCCTAGCAATATCCCCGGACAATATCCCCCGGACAACGTCCTCCCGGACAGTATCCCCCCTGGACAATATCCCCCCTTTGACAATTTTCCCCTGGACAACATCCCCCTAAAAATATCCCCCTGCCAACATCCTCCTTGAGTCCAATAGAACTCCGTTTTTTTAGATAAACTAATCTATGCTAAGAAAACCCTTCTTGAGTCCAACAGAACTCCGTTTTTTTGGCATGAACTAATCTATGCTAACAAAACCCTTCTTGAGTCCAACAGAACTCCATTTTTTTAACATAAACTAATAGTTATTATAATGTGTAATACACTTAAACAACAACAGTGTTTTAGGTCTTTACTTCTAAAAAAAACTTTATGTCCGATCCAACATGCCCTGCGGGCGGATGGTGGGACTGCCACGAGCCATTGCTCGGGGGCAAGGTCAAACTGGGATAGTAAAGACGGCATAAACAATACAAACACATTTTGCGTAGGGGAATGTTGGCAGGGGGATGTTGTCCGAGGGGGAAATTGTCCGAGGGGGGATAATGTCCAGGGGGGATATTGCCCGGGGTGTGTTGTCCGGGGGATATTGTCCTGGGGGATATTGTCCGAGGGGATATTGTCCTGATAGCGTATTTGGACGTGCATGATCCATATTATGTAGGTATTATATGTGACTATGATTGTACTTTTACGTACTGGAACTAAAGCAAGCAAGCAAAAGTAAAGGTACGTATTTGTTAATCAGTTTGTGGTTTGTGCAACCCTATTGATTTATCTTACTTATTACCAAAAATGCTAGTGATGTTGAGAAGCGAAGCGAATTATGATTTGCTTGAAATGGAATTCAAAAATATATTTGTTTTAATTTAAATAATTATTTTAAAATTAACTTAACATTATGTTAAAATAATAATACTCGTATTCATTTGTAATTTATGTTCAGGAACGGACAAGGCCGTTCGGAAAGCGGAATATTTCCGAGAGGCCGGAAGGCTTAAGAAATCGGTCCATTAATTTTATCTGTTTTTGACTGACTTAGCTATTTATGTAGATGTAGACTATACCTATACGAATTTAACATTAATTGTAAACACAATTAAATTTATCGCACATATATTTTTCTAGTTCCAATTTTATTTTTCATTGATCCCGGAAATTTTAAACCTTCTTTTATAATTAAAAAAATCTGGCTCTGACTCGGTGATGTCTTTACGGGGGTTACTTGCTGGTATACGAGGGGTGTCCGAAAAGTATCAGGCCTTATTTTTTTTTGCGAAAACCTGATGGATTTGAATCAAGCGCTTTTGCATGAAAGGTTCAACCTTCGTGCGCATGCATGAATTTTTTCCCGCCTGTCGATAGCGTCTGTTGCTTACAAACAGCATTTGAGTGAGGTAGTGTTTAGTGCTCTCGGCCCACTTTCATTGCTTGCACTGTGACGGTCTGCTCGGAAAGTATCCGACCTTATTTTTTTTGCGAAAACCTGATGGATTTGAATCAAGCGCGCATGCATGTGCCGACCTTGAACCTTCGTGCACATGCATGAATTTTTTCCCGCCTGTCGATAGCGTCCCCAGGAAACACAAATATATACGTACTACATATATATCACGTAGCAGCCATTATATCAAAGTAAATTGCGATGTCACTCATACATATAAAAACTTGTTATTTTTAATCAAAAATGTCCGCCACAACCCTATATAACAATTATATAATAATCATATTCCAGATTTACGTCATAATTATATAGCGCTGATATAGATATTATGTAGTTTTATAATTGATTTTAATTTGGATTGTTTTCAATTTTTTTAAAAAAGGAGAAAGTTGTATGTTTATTAGTAAGGCACTATGTATATATTGCAATTTAAATCTAGACAATTACAACAATTTCTAAACGTGCTCCTTCTTCAGTGGGATTCGAACTTGCGATCTCATATCTCATTGCTAACAGCTTCAGCGCCTTAGTCCGCGCGACCATCCTGGCTTGTTGATTTATAACGATTGATAGTTATAGCAATAATACCAGTACCTATTTTTAATTACGTACGGGATTTACAAAGCTATGTTAAGTATATTGTGTATGGAATGAAAAAGTAACAGAGTTCTCAGTCTTCAAAGTTAAATTTATTTATTAACAGATGATAATCATCACCGACGTTTCGGTAGCAAATCTACCTTCCTCAGGGTTCTAGGAGAAAACCACATACAATAAATTACAAACATCATACAAAAATAATACAATTAAGGTAATGTACTTACAATTATCAAAATCTAGGAAAATTAAACATTTAGTTACATAAAAATTTAGAATCTTGTCGTCATAATTTAAAACATACACCATACAAAATTATTTCAATATTCGTAGACCAAGCAAAGTTATATATATATATATATATATATATATATATATATATATATATATATATATATATATATATATATATATATATATATATATATGTATACAAGAAAGGATGAAACCAGTAATAGGATATTGAGGATCCAATGGGAATCCAACAGGATGGTTCTTATCTAACTGACAAAGAGACGTCAAAAAAGATTCCCGTAATGTTTAGTCAGGATGCCGCTATATATTGCGCTTAAATTTTGGATGTCAGATCTTGAGTTGACCGAGTTCTTATTCTCTTGAATGTGGAGCATCTCTAAAGTCAAACGTTTATTCAGATTCGATTCAGTGTCGATAATAGTTACAGAATCAAAGTTAAATGTGTGGTTTTCAGTTTTGCAATGATGAACCAAAGCACAATTACCTGTGTTGTTTGGTTTCTCACAGTTCCTTTTGTGCTCTTTAATCCTAGTATCTAGATATCTCTTCGACTGCCCTATATAAACCTTGTCACAATCATTGCATGGAATCTGGTATATGATGTTTGATTTCTTAAGTTTGTTAATTGGAAATTTAGTGTTAGTAAATAATTGTCCCACAGTTTTTGTTTGTTTGTAAGTAATGTTAACATCAATATGCCTTGTAATAGTTTTTTAAATATTCTGTGATAACTTAGGAATAAACGGTATAGTGTTATAAAACCCTTTTGTTTGATCATTTTGTCGATGATTTCGTGTGTCTGTTGGATTGTTGTTAATTAAACTGTTGACTGTCAAGAAATTACAATTTAAATATATTGTGTATATTTTGGACTACCTACTGGAATCAAAATATTTACCTTAAAATTATATTTGACGTATAAAAAAGTACTATTCTTTAGTTGAAAGACTACATATTTCTTTACAAACCAAACAAATTATTTGAAAAAAATAAATTATGTTTACTAAACAAATTTATATTTTCCATTATTGAAAGATTTTATTTATTTGAGATAAAAAATTACTAATACACCGACTACCGACTGTGTGCGCATGAACTTCTCTGGTATACTCTATTCCTACTATAAGATAATAATAGATAGTTGTTCTAAAAGTATCGTGAAAACACTAGAGATTTTATAAAGTGTAAATTTGTTATCAACTCACGATTCTAGCTTTTAATCTAGTTCCAGCCGCATAGTTGCTTACAAATATAAGAATAGAATTTTATTTAAATAAATAAACTGGCACTGGTAACAAATGTTGCATGCGTACAGATGACATAAAGTAATCCAAAAAATATAATAGATTAATAAAATTCTTATATAAATGGAATATAATATTCAAGTAGAATACATACAATGTAACTATT
Source organism: Agonum fuliginosum (assembly GCA_947534325.1). NCBI lineage: Eukaryota > Metazoa > Arthropoda > Insecta > Coleoptera > Carabidae > Agonum > Agonum fuliginosum. Next base: position 21,019,358 of record OX384038.1, read on the forward strand.
TTCAAATAATATATTTAACTATATAAAGAGTATATTATTTGTGTTATATAATTGAGATATATTTTGACATAGATAATATATTCTATTAATAATATCGCAGAGATATTCCACAGTGGGAAATATTATGTATAGTCTACATAAAAATGCTATATTATATTGAAATTTCTTTGTGATCTTAACTATATAATTTCTACAAGTGTGTTTGCTGGGTCTGTTGCTGACAAAGTGACAAACAGCATTTGAGTGAGGTAGTGTTTAGTGCTTTCGTCGGTTTTTCATTGCTTCCACTGTGACGACGGGGATTTGGCTTCTGGGCCGTTCCCGTACACCCAGGACTCGTCACCAGTGATTATGGTGTTTATGAATTCGGGGTGGTCACTGTTTGTGGAGTCTAGCATGCCCTGTGAGACTTGAAGAGAGTGGCGGCGAAATTCGTGCCGAAGCTGCTGACGGCGGAGCAACTTCATGTTGAAGTCCCACAGGGCCACAGGACATTTTGGACTCCGCAAACAGTTACCTCAACTTCATGAACACCATAATCACTGGTGACGAGTCCTGGGTGTACGGGTACGACCCGGAAGCCAAATCCTAGTCGTCACAGTGAAAGCATTGAAAATGCGACGAGAGCACTAAACACTACTTCACTCAAATGCTGTTTGTCAGCAACAGACGCTATCGACAGGCGGAAAAAAAAAATCATGCATGCGCACGAAGGTTCAAGGTCGGCTCATGCAAAAGCGCTTGAGTCAAATCCATCAGGTTTTCGCAAAAAAAATAAGGCCTGATACTTTTCGGACACCCCTCGTATACAGCTGTAGAAAATGCACATAATAAAGGGAAAATAAAAATTACCATCTTACAGAACAGTAGAACAATGACGTAATAGTAACGAAAAATTTAAATTTTAGGTTAGGTTCGGTTACCTTGACGCATAAAAAGAAGGTAAATGCAGTCTTTATTCCCTGTTAAAAATATAATTTTAAGTAAGATTTGATTTTAAATTAAAAGAAAAATTCGCCTGCGGCGCTTTCAACTTTTTTACGGTTTCTTTTCTTCTAAAAAAAAATAATCCTACGAATTAATAAATGAACTGTATATGAAGCCGGTTATTATTTTCCTGGGTCGATCTGACGAGCCAGTCCGTCACTGTTTATGTTAGATCAATTATCTTTTCACATTATCTCTCTCATTTTGACATGAGTTATAACGACTTTTTCACCATCGTAATAAGAAACAAGTATAGGTATTAGTATTATATCTCCTGTTCCTGGCCTAGATGGTGTGCAGATACCAGAGTACCATTAAAGTATATTGCGTTTTTCTAGAGAGAGAACTAACAAACTAATATGATTGAGTGAGGTCTCATTGTGTAGTTTTTTATTCTGAATTTGTTTTGTATTTACAACTTCCGTTTAAACTAACTACAAAATTTAAAAATTAGCATTGTTTTTCTTATATAAAAGATTTCAAACAGATACTCGGACCCGGTATGTGTATATTAGCCAATGCGCACAAGTATTGATTATCTAAAATAATATACTTGCCCGTTTGCCTTCTATAATGTATTGCAGCAAAACACCTCTTGACATAATAATATGTCGAAAGTGTTTCTGTGGCAAGGTCTCATCTATCGGCAGGGCAGTATTTTTGAAGCTTTTGTATTTCAATTACTAAAAATAAATCTTATCAGTCTATAATAGTTTCGATTTTTTTTGTAGCTATAATGATTTATGATAATTAATAATATGCATTTTTATTATAATGCATGGTAGCGGAAAAATATTCCCAATAACCTGAAATCATAACATCTAGCTTTTTTAAGTACCTAATAAAGAAAAAAATCTGATTTTAATAAATTCAATAAGAAAGGAAAAATTAATCTTCTTATAGTTTTTAATTACAGTGATTCTAAGTCGGATTTTTGATGTCCATAAATAAATGGTTTATAAATCGAAGATATAAGAAACTTTATTACCATTACTACTATTATTTTGTTTTCTTTTAATTTTATGAAGAATTTTTCAAATTTTGATTTATTTATTTTGATTTTCAGCCACAAGACCATTATGGCGATTTGCAGTCCTACACACTCATGACATCTGTATCTATGCCTGTATATGACAGACGACAAAATGCGGTAAGATTATATAATTCACTATTTTGAATGTGTTTTATTTATTTATTGTTTTATTTTCAATAATTTAAATTACATAATTTAACTCCAAAAAATTTATTTAGAATATCAGTGAACAAGTGTTGGTGAAAGAAGACACATGGGTTACTGTCGTTCGAGAGGTATCGTAATACAAGATATACCAGACTGAATTCGTCGTCTGTATTTTTCGTACTAATATTATTTATTACTTTAAATTAGTTTTAGTTTGATTGTGTCTTGTTTGTCTAGCGTTCTTTAACAGGTTTAGCAGCTAGCAACTGTCATAGAACATATTTTAGAAATTTTAGCAAGTTAGGATAGGTACCTATTGGCCAGAATATTACTTCCATCCATTGATATTTAGTGTTACGGCGACTGTATCGTTTGCTTGTTGCTCAGTTTTCAATTTTTTTCACTCTTTTGTCTGTCGAGGAAGTTTCTTAGTACCTACTTAGTACGTCATTGCACAGTGACATATTAATATTAAATAAAATAAAAACGAATGTCTTCCAAATATTTGGACTGAAAAGAACGTTCCTAATAATTCAAAAAATTATAAAGGGTGTGATTGTACTTCGAGAAAAAAATTTAAGCATAATATACACTTTCCGTCGTTGACCACCAAAAAATAGTAGGAATAAACGGATAAAATTCAGCACAACGGTTCTTTAGTATTAGTAGTATAAGAGATTAAAATTTGGAATTATGATTGTGCTAATGAAATACAACTTTTTCTCAAACTAATTTATTGAATGTCTTGTAAAACTAATTAAATTCAGTTGAAATTTGATTGATCTCAAATCAATAAGCCTCACCAAACAACGCGAATTTAAACCATTTAGTGATTTTGAAAGAGACGCGCGAGAGCGGTTTATAACTGCGTGATATAGCGGCTTGTGTAAATCGCAGTATAAGCACAATTTCACGCATATGGGACGGTGGGTACAAACTGGTTCAGAGAGACGGCAGCCAAGATCTGGAGCCCACCGGAGGACATCAGAGAGAGAGGACCGTCGTCCTCGTTGACTTGCGTTACCAGATCGCACTCGAAGTGCAGCGGTTTTAGTACAATGGTGGTGTACAATGACTAGATACCTACCCTTTCTTACGACGTATTCGTCAAAGTTTAGCGGCGTTTGGGCTGCACGCACACCGTGTACTTTTGCGAGTTCCACTAACTGCGCGGCATGCGATATTATGGCTGGATTGATGTCGAGAAAGTCGGTTGTGAAACAATGAATGGTATTTAATTGTTGGATCGACGTGTAAAAAAAGTGCTGAGAGAGGTCATGCTGAACTTCCAGTTCGGACGCTTTAACTGCGTAGCCACGCTGTTCACCTGTCCAACGATCCATTGTAAACTAAATGGTAGACCACGCTGATAATGTTGAGTCGGCCATCTTCCTCCTTATCACCCTCCTACGAGCCCTTAGCCCCACATCAAATGTTTCCATTAGACTGGCGAACCCTGTATTAGTCCGAACAAATTAGATTTTTTGTAAGAAATAATTTATAAAGTTTTCATATTACGTAAATATATTAATAATAGAGGTAAGAATAAAAACTCGAAAAGTTCCCATCCAACGCGTAACATATACCTTTTTTTGTTTATGTCATTTTCTCAGTTTTCCCTAAATATCTCAAAAACTGTGGGTTCTAGCAGAAACACTTTCTACAAAAAATTATAGATCATAAAATTCTCAATAGGTAAGCTCATAAGCAATGTTCATGTAAGTGGCACAGTTTTTGGAAAAATAATGAAAATGTATTTCAAACATTTCAATCGATCAGTAAAATTTTTGTCTCCCTACATGAAAACGGCTGTCATTTATTAACTGATAAAAATATCAACTCTCGTTTTCTTGCAATAAATTCCCCGAACATTTATCTATTAGGTCCATTTCTTTAAAAAATATATTGAAGGCCTTAGTTAATCCAAAATTTTAAGATTTTCTCCAAGAGAAAAAAGAGAAATTTTATCTTTTTTCGTAGTTTTGTGTGTAATGTGCTTAATAAATACCCAAAAAGTAATTAGAATACTTTGTATTCTGGAGAAATGTTTGTAGAATTTGTTGAAAGAAACCGGAAGTCGATATTTTTATTCGTTCAGAAGTTAGAGCTCATTATAAACACAATAAATATGAAAATTTCTTAACTTTCTCTCGAAAAAACATTTGATATTTTGACTTACACCCTAAAAACTATTAAAATAAGATATCTGATGGAAACAAAAATGTTTGTAGAATTGAATGCAGTTTGCAGTTACCTCTATTAATTATGGACCGGAAAAGAAAACATCTGCCCTTGGCTCCAAAAAAATCGTATGCAACCCTTATGTGTTGAAAGTATACGGCTTTCCCGTCCATAATTATTAGAGGTCACTGATTGAATGACAGATATTTTTATTTGTTCAGAAGTTTCAATAAATATTGAAATGTTTAAAATTTGTCAACTTTCTCTCGAAAAAACATTTAATATTTTGGCTTAATGAACACCCTAAAAAGTTTTCATATTAATATTAATGTATCTCATGGAGAAATGCTCCCGGTCTAATATTGGTAAGGTCTGACACAGCGCATAGTCCCACCTACTCTGTGACATAAGCTCGTTCACGCTTGTGGCTAGAAACGCTGCCGTACAATAAATACATCTTACACACATTACATACGATCACAACGTCCATGCTCTTCAGTGGGACTCGAACCCACGTTCTTGCCAGTCGCTCGGACCACAGTGAGTTTCGGCACGTTAGTCATCGTGACCGGCGACTTAAACTTGAGTAGACGGCATTGGTATTACATTAAATTACACTTAGTTTAGAATAGTTATAGTTTTAGATGAACATGATTTATTTTAAAATATTCCAGTGTAATAGTTAGAGGTTGGATTTATATGCAGTAAAAAATTCCAATATAAATTTTTTATATGTGATTAAGATTAGTAAATTAGATGGATACCTATTATAATACTGGACAATTTTTATTATATTTTTATTTGTCGTACATTAAACATACAGTACATACTACTTATTTAATTTATTAAATATTACTATAACAGTAAATTACTAAGATTTGGTTTATATTTTCCATGGTCAATGTAAAGACGTTTTTATACATAGAGGATTCAACTATATAATATTTCGGCAGTGGCGGTTCCAGGTGATGATCACAGGAGTGCTAATTTTGGAAATGTGATGATAAAATAGTGTTGCAGGGGACAATTTTTTTTAGTTCAAGGTCAAATGCCTTCAAATAAATTAATACTTAATTTACTTCCCCGTAAGTTAAAATAGTATTAATTTAAGTATAAATTGGCATAGTATTCGAATTTAAGATCTAACTTATGGATTCCAAGGAAGGTTATTACCCCCGTTAATATCCCCACCCTACCCTTTGTAACAATGCCTGCGTTTAGGCTCATTATTTGCCGAGTCATTTCAGATTTTTACGTAGCACTAAATAGTGTGAAGCTGTAAATTTGCACACTTGTTCTATGTGATGTCAACAACATAATAAAAGTCCCAGATGCTCCATCATCCACATCTCTTATTTTCGGGGTATTTTTTGGGAGTAGTGTACGTTTTTCTTATTTATCTCGTAAATGAGGTATGAAATTGTAGAGAAAAAATCTCTATAAAATTTTTTAATCAATTTCAAAGTGTTAAAGTACCTATTATAGAAAATCATAAAAACCTAAGAACATTTTTTGAAAATATGTATTTATTTTAACCAAGTATGTGTATTGTTTCATCACAAAAAAAGGTCATCATTTTATAACTACAAGATATCTACCTCCGGGTTTGCAACAAATTTTTATTAGGATTGTTTATTTTTAAAAAATTTCGAGCTCGAATTAAGTTAAAATATTTTTTCCGAGAAAAGATTTTGTTAATTTGTGTTAATTCAAATGTAACTTGTAAACGGATAAAAAAATGTAGATGTCCGGTTTCCAAAATAATTTTTTCTGTACATTTTTCTATAAGAAATATTATTTTAAATATTTTGGAAGACCTTGTTTAGCCAAAATTTGAAAATTTTCTCCGACAAAAATATAGAAATAATGGTACTTTTCTTTTAAATTTTGTGTTTTATCAACTGTAGCTTCTAAACATATTGAAATATCGAATTCCGGTTTAAAGAATTCGATTCCTTGAACATTTTTCTATCAGAAACATATTTCATTAATAAAAAAAGTCTTTGGTTAAATCGAAACGATAAGATTTTCTTCGAGAAAATATAGAATTTTTATAATTTAAAAAAAAATTGTGTTTAATGGACTGCAACTTTTGAAAGCATTTAAATATAGACTTCTCGTGTCAAGCAGTCGATTCTTTGGACATTTTTTTATTAACTACATATTTATTTATCACAATCGGCATTATTGTTTAGTCGGAATTCAAAGATTTTCTCTGAGAAAGCTCAAAAAGAAATTAGAAAATAGATTCTCTCCGCGAAAATCTTTTAACTGTGCTGGTACTGCGGTAATCTATAGTTACACGAAAATGATACGAATAGTTATAGGTAGAGAATTTTTTTCTCTAATTTCATACCAAATAGATTTTCTTGTATGTTCCCATTTACGAGATAAACAAGAAGAACGTACGCAACCCCCGGAAAAATATCCCTAAAATAAGAGACACGGACAACGGAGCGTCTGGAACTTTTAGTATGTTGTTCAGGACATCAAATAGAATAAGTGTGCAAATTTTCAGCTTCACTCTAATTAGTGCTAGGTTTGGTCGAAATTTCGTCTAAAATGACTGAGCTTGTATTTACCTGATAATACTTTGTTGATGCTTAGTATGTCAAAGTAGTTTTTATTTACGATATATGGTAATTTTCTAGAACATAATAATTTTTGTGGTTTTATGATAGGTACTATTTACTCAAATACTTATAGTCATTTAGAGAAGCTAGTTTTATATCTGTGCTGATTTAGAATTATTGTAGCAATAAATGATATATAGCTTTGTGTAATGATACTTTTTTATTATAGACCCGAGTTGCTAACTTGTTGGGGGTCGCTGGAACAGATGTCCCTATTCAATATATTCAGCAGCTAATGACACCCCATTTGGTAAGATATTTTCAACTAACTGACTTTCGAAAAACATTTCATCTACGAGTACCTATAAATAATAAAAAAATACACCGTAAATAAAAATATAATACCTATATAAAAAATTTGTCAAACATGTAGTCTCCTTTAAGAAATATTTTTGATTTAAATTTTGTCACATCTAAGAATTGAATAATCTATAAACCATTATTATTTATTTATTTATTTTTAATCGGTAAACTGTAACTGTATTAGTGACAGTTTGGTGCAAAAATTTCAAAATTCATATCTTGTGTATTATGAAGAATTTTCTGATCGCGTTAACACCAGTAATAGTTTCAACTTTATAGTATTTAAAAAATAGAAAAGTTCATAAAGTAGCTTGTTATTAATTAAATACATATAATGCAGATATTGAAACACATTTTTTTTTAGATTGGAGTAAATGGTTATGCTTATATTGTTACTAACAATGGCTACATATTGATACACCCTGATTTACGTCCAGTGGTAAGTATAATACATTATACATTTTAACTACAAAGCTCTCTAGCACTCTCTATATATGGATATTTCTCAACTTGAGCTTTCATATTTTATGGCAAATTTAAATCAAATATATTTTTAGTTTCAGGGTATTTTAAAACCAGCTTATAACAGAGTAGATATGGTAGAGGTGGAACTACCTGATGATGACTTAGAACCCAGGGAATTCAACAGAACTTTGATGGAAGTAAGTACCTATTCAAGTAGTCTTGTAGTACCTATTATTCCAAGGATTGGTATCAAATTTCGTCGCAACAAACGATTATTTATTGTATTCCAAGTATAAATTACCAAAATAATTGACCAAGTGCCATTAAATTTTTTATTTTAAGTGATTAAAAGAAAAAAGAATTATAATTTTTTTTATATAATGGCAGATCTTTGATTTGTGATTGATTTTAATAAATAATAATACCTACATAGGTACCTACCTTATTTTAAATTTTCACTTTTGAAGAAACATAATTTTCTTAATTTTATAAGTTGGCTAAACACCTATACACCTCGTTGGAAATTTATTGTAATACTAAGTAAAAGATTAAAAGTCTAAATTTACAATGTAGTACAAGTTTATGCACAAGAACTTGTTCAAAAGTGATTTTTTGTTGTTTTTCGCCATACAAGTTTGACATTCGTACAAGTTTTCGTCATAGTTTAAATTACAGAACATGCCATATTTTTCATCACAGATTACATCCAAGTTTCCAAGTTATGAAAATTTGTAGGTTTTATGTTATTATTATAGATATGTAATGAAGTCATGATCATGAACAATCAAATTGCGCATTTATTTATAGGTATGGACAATACGTGTTGTATACGGTGTTCTCCGCCAATTTATCCATCTTGACGTTTTACTTAAAATTTGACATAGCACTCTGTCATTGATTTATATCATACTTCATACTTCAGGGTATTTGATGATCACGTGGAGTAGGTTGAGGTTACATGAAAACTTTGACAAGAAACTTGCACATGTACTTGGATGAAAACTTGTAGAGTGTGAGCTTTACATACATTATCTTTCACGCTTTTTATCCAACTTGGGTGTGACATACTAACATACTGTTTTCACATTTGAAAATATTTTACTATTAAACTTTTAAACTTCATGTAAACAATTTTTTAGACTAGTTACTGTGAGATCTAAATAATAAGACTTACCTATACAGGGTAAGCAAAAAATCATCTTATTGCGCGTCTCCTATGACAACGCGCAATAAATTACTTTTTGATTACATAAAATAAAAGAAAACGACAGAATCAAACAAATTATTTTATTTATTAATTTCTATATTATTGGTATCGTCATGGTTACGAATAAAACATAATTTGATTGCACGCAGATTGAACTAACTGAATACTTTTATTATTATAACAAATAATTTTAGTCTTAGATAAAATTATGTGTGTATTACGAGCGTAAAGTGTGTTTGTTTCTTTTGCACTATTGGAGCTCTCGCCTTCGGCTCGCGCTGCAATTACTGTGCGCGAGTAACAAAGAATCACTTTACGCTCTTAATACACAAATAACTATTTAATAAATTGACTGAATTCTCCAAGAACATCTCTTCTTTTTTCATAGATTTAATCTAGAATCAATTTTCTCATTTTATATTTTAGATTCGGCGAGATGTCGTCTTTCAACGAAACAATAAAAATACTATGGATATGAAGTATCACTTGGATGATATGGTACGATACTTTTCTATATTATATAAATTTAAATATGATTATACTGAGTGCAACGACAAACATTTCCTACATTTCACCTTTGGTTTGCCGTCGTTTAATTACTAGTTATTAAAAATGAAGTGTTGGTTACCGCCAAATTATGTATATCGCTTTCTATCACACTAACAAAATCTTACTCCAGTTGAATAAAAATTTATAATGCTTTAATTGCAAATGTAAACTCTAAATGCATTAATTTGCTTTTACTCGTAATGAGCTAGTATAATGTGAAATTTATATTTCTTGAAGTTTAATTTTAACCAGTGGCGTACGCGATTAGTTTTAAGATAATTTTTTAATCGAACTTACAATGATTGTACACTGGCGGAAAAAAATGAAACACTTGAAATTCGTAAAAATATCAACCATTTTCAAACTGCCATAACTCGGTCTATTTTCAATCGATATCGATGAATTTTCGAGGGCGAGAAACTTTGGAGTGTCTACTTTTAAGTCATGCATAAAAACTTAAGCGCAACCCCCTCTCCTCTAGCAATCATGTGCAAAAAAAAGAATTTTAATTTTTAAAATGTCCAACTTTGAGGATGTGTATGGAGTTTAAACATTTTTTTACTTGATCCACAAAAAGGGCACTAAAATTTGTTCAATTCCCTGTGCAGGACTCCAAGAACGAAGTTCCTACGATGATTTGGCACAAAGTTATTAATTTTTTTTAAAAAGGGCATTTTTTGGTTTTTCGCACATAACTCAGCCACTTTTCAACCAAATTAGACGATTATTTCGGGGGAAAAACCCATAGTGGCTCTACTTTAAGTTTTTTGACGAAATTTTTTTTTTCACGAATGAAATTTTCTTTCAAAATTTCTAATATTTTCGGCAATTTGAGTTATTCACACAAAATATCCAATTTCATTTTTAAAGAAGTAAGCAAATCTCACGAGTTTAAAGTTTAATCAACTCTACTTCTACTTTCTGAAAGGATAAAGATATGGACATCCGGTTTACGGCATTGGATTCCTTTGTAAATTTTACATAATATACATTATATTAAATTTTTGTAAGGCCCTTGATAACCCGAAAGTTGATTAAAATGTTTTTGTATATTCTTTGGACAGTTTAACTTCCGGTTTCTTGGGCCGCCATCTTGAATATTAAATTTGAATGTCAAAACTGTGTGATTCAATGAAATCAGAGACACCGAAAACCTAGAAAAAGACTCATCATTCTAAAAAGTACAACAATATTTACGTGTTTTACGGAAAGATTTAAAAAAACGGCCGCCATCTTGGATTCCGGGTGTTGCATGCAAAATTCGGCTTGGTAACGGGCAGATTCGAATTCAGCGGGGTCAAATTAGTCTAGAAACTCATGTTACCCAAATTTTACATAAAATGCACCTAGAAGTGCAAATTTCGGATTTCCCGTCTAGTCTATTAGCTCGCTTGTCTTGAAATTGCGCATCAGCTTCTGTTCTATGGTCAGATCCATTTGTCTTTGGGTCGAAAAAAATATTTTTTCTTCATAAAATAACATTTGAACCACATCAGACCACCCCTAGGGTACGTAAACGGTAATTTCACTTTCTAGCAGTTTACATTAAAATAGTAATATTTCTATTGGTTCCTGCAAATTTTCCAATGCGAGGATTTTTGGGGACTTTGTTTTCGGTGATAGTGCACTGTCTGAGGAACCGAAATCAGTCGTCAGATGTTATGAATTATTTTTTCTGAGGTTTGGGCCTGTTTTTCGGTATAATTCCTGGACTAAACGTAATCAGCTTCCCGTGCCGATTAATTCGTTGTTGCTAATGAAATCAAAGAAATTTCCAAAGAATTAATGCACATGTGAGGTTACAATGTGAATATTTTTGATTTAGTTTGTGTAACTTGCAACCTCATACCAATACCAATAATAAAAACAATTTCCAAAGGTAAATTTTCAGATCTCACGAAAACCCTCCCTCCATAAAAGAATCCTGCGTACGCCACTGATTTTAACTACTTATAGCAAGAAAGTATTTCAAAATGCTCAGTGTATAACCATGACATATTTATTGTTAGGAAACTGTTATACACTTCAGAGTTCGATATTAAAATATTATTAATTAGATAAAAGTTATTCTGCATATAAATTAAACATTTTTGACAATTTTTTTTGTAGAAACGAGTAATGAGAGGTCGTCGTCATTTCTACTATAGAGGAATAGAAGGAACTCCATTTACTTTAGTAGTAGCATTACCCGATAAATACGGGCACATTAAAGTTGTGCGAACTCAAAACGAAGACATATACATACAAACTACACATAATCACATCGATATTACTAAATATTTTATTGGTAACAAGTGGAAAATACACCCAGAATGGTAAGTTTTGATCTTATTAAATTATTGGTATTATTAAATTCTCTTATTTTATACTAGAAGGGGTACTCTGCTAGTCATAAAATGGTATAAATATTTTTAGTTTCTACTGTCCAAAAACAAAATAAAAAATCCAGAGTTTTATAACAAAATAATATGTTTAAAGAAAGTTTAAACATGTTGCTTTACTTTTTTGATGCTAATTTTTCATATGAACTCTAAACATGCCCTTTTAGGCCAGTCAATAAAGGAAAATCAGCCGCAATAAATCGTGTAGTCTGGTTTTTTCTTTTACGTGATAGGGGAGACCCCCCGAAAAACATACTAAAAGTCCTGACCCGGGGGGTGTGTGCGTTGGGTGGGAGGGAGGTGAAAAGGTCCCTTTTTCAGTATTTCGTGAATATCTCGAAAACTATGCGTTCTAGCGTTATCTAAAGTTATCATATACAAAATGAAAGTAAATTAAATTTCCTACAAAAATATCTTATTAGTTTTTTCGCTAGGAGCAATAGTTCACGAGATACGGGGGTGTAAAAGTAAAAAAATGTCTTATGCCCTGTTCACACGTTGCTACTTTGAAGACGCATACGTGCTACTGTAGCATGAAAAGAAATTCAAATCGAAACAATTACCGCAAAAAATCGCTATCTACACACACAACGATCAACGATATGAAATTATCAACGAGTAGTTCTTGATACTTTGATGCTACAAATTAGCAGCGCTGCTATTTGACAAGCGACTCAGATTTTTTCTTGCTACAGTAGCACGAAAGTGTCTTCAAAGTAGCAACGTGTGAACAGGGCATTACAAAACCTGTTTTTCCGTATATAATGAATGTTTACTGAACACTTTACTTGGAAATAATGGAAAAATGAAATTTATAATGATTAATGATCATTTATATGATGTTAGAGGGTGAGGGGGTGGTGTTGAAGTTCCCATATTTTAGTTTTTCGTGAATATCTCGAAAGCCTATACAAAATGAAAGTAAATTTCCTACCCCTTAGGGGGTGCCGTGCCCATCATGATGGGGGATGGCAAAGTTGAAATTTCGTTTTTAAGTAACATGCTTTATCAGAAAGAGTCCAGGCAAACTAGACTTTTAACAGGAACTAATGTTTATTTTATATCCTATTAGTTTTTTCGCTAGGAGCAATAGTTCACGAGGTACGGGGGTGGAAAAGTAAAAAAAGTCTTAAAAAACCTGTTTTTCCGTATAAAATGAAAGTTTACTGCACACTTTACTTGGAAATAATGGAAAAATGAAATTTATAATGATTAATGATCACTTATATGATGTTAGAGGGTGGGGGTGTGGGGGTGGTGTTGAAGTTTCCATATCTTGGTTTTTCGTGAATATCTCGAAAGCTATGCGTCCAAGCGAAAATGTCACCCTATACAAAATGAAATTAAATTTCCTACCCCTTAGAGGGTTCCCTACCGGCTTAAAGGGTGATGGGGGGTGGCAAAGTCGAAATTTCGTTTTTAAGTAACATATGCTTTATCAGAAAGAGTCCAGGCAAACTAGACTAATAACAGGAACTAATGTTTATTTTTTGTGTTTAATGAACTGTAACTTCTGAACGGCTTAAAATATCAGCTTCCGATTATTTGCAATAAATTCTACGAACATTTCTCTATTAGATTCATTATTTTAAAAACTTAGAAAGACCTTTGTTAAGCCAAAATGATAAGATTTTCTTTGAGGGAAAATTGAGAAATTTTCAAATATTTCGTATTCATTGTATTCATTGAACTGTAACTTCTAAACGGATAAAAATATCGATTTCAGGTTTCTTGCAGTGAATTCTCCGAACGTTTTTCTAAAAGCTACATTGTTTTAAAAACTTTTATGGGCTTTAGTTAAGCAACAATTTAAGTTTTTTTTCCAAGAGAAAGTTTAGAAATTTAAAGGCATTGGCAAGTTATTTTCGATATTTTTTAAATAGTATTAATAAATAAATTATAAAATTAGAAGTTGATTAGTTTTTCTTTCAAGTCTGTAAGATTACTTATTACAAAGCTTATTACACAGCTATTTGAAGTTAGAGAAATGACGTCATCTTAGCCGAGTACCGCAGTCGGTCAGTTCACTGTTCGTTTGGCTAGGCACAACGCGTTTGTTGTTTTGCTTACAATAGTAGGCAGAGCTATTGTAATGACGTCATATTGTCTACTTTAACGGGCTTATATCTCGGTAACTATGACCAGTATAATATTTTTGTATTCACTATGTTTCTCAACGTACAATGTAGTTTTGATTTCTGTAAAGTCAATTTTTAACTTGCCAATGCCTTTAAGCTTTTTGCCGTATTATTTGTGTTTAATGAACTGTAACTTCTGAACGAATAATAATATCGATTTCCGTTTGTTTGCATTAAATTCTACGACTATTTCTCTATTAGATACATTATACTTACTAGCGCCCTTGTTGAGTCAAAATTTTGCGATTTTCGCCGAGGGAAAATTGTTAAATTTTTAAATCTATTGTACACAAATGTTTTACTTCACGGCCTATACTGAATACGTTAATGTCAACTTTTTAAATATAATGCATCTGACAGAGAAATGTTCGTTGAATTTAATGCAAGAAACCGGAAGTCGATATTTTTAGCCGTTCAGGCGTTACAGTTCATTAAACACAAAAAATACAAAAAAAATATAAAATTTCTCAAGTATTTCTCGGAGAAAATCTTAAAATTTTTACAACGAAGCAGGGTTTGGTAACCATTTTTTAAAGTTGGCAGCCGTAGCATAACTCCGCAATCACCTCGGTCTTTCAGTAGGTATAGGTATTAACTATAAGGGTGCTAGTAGAGCATTTATGCCAAAAATTATATTTGTCTGAATTTGTTCCCGTTAAAAGTCTAGTTTGCCTGAACTCTTACTGATAAAGCATGTTACTTAAAATATAATTTTCGACTTTTCCATCCCCATCACCCTTTAAGTAGGTAGGGAGCACCCTAAGGGGTAGAAAATTTACTTTCATTTTGTATAGGCTTTCGAGATATTCACGAAAAACTAAAATATGGGAACTTCAACACCACCCCCTCACCCTCTAACATCATATATATATATATATATATATATATATATATATATATATATATATAATCTATTTAGATCTCTTTATACCCTTTCGGGCGTCGAGATCAGTTTTCTTGTCCTTTTCTTTGTTAGCCTATGTTCTTTATTAAATCTTTCCATTTTGTTCTGTTCGTTGCTACTTTTCTTGCTTCATGACCGTTAATATTATTCTTTTTAAGTATTTCTTCTATGCTATTTTCCCATGTCTTCTGTGGTCTTCCTCTGCTCTTCTTTTTTGTCGTCCTTGCCTTCCATACCATTTTCGTTTGACTGTCGTCTGGCATTCTTACAAGGTGTCCATACCAAGCAAGTTGTTTTTTCTCCATGGTAGTATGTATGTTCTCTATTTGGAGCCTTGTTCGTATCTCTTCGTTTCTTATTCTATCTAGTCTTGTCACCCCTTCCACTTTCCTCAGGTATCTCATTTCCGCAGCTTGTATTTTACTCTTTGTTCTCTGGTTCGTCGTCCAGGTCTCACTCCCGTATAACAGTATTGGCCTGTATATTACTTTAAATAGTGTCATTTTGGTCTTTTTCTTTACTTGTTTATTGTTTAGTATTATTTTGTTCATTGCGTGGTAACTTTTGTTTGCTGTCAATATTCTGTTGTTTATTTCATGCTCTAAACTACCTTTGTTGTTCAGTGTGTGTCCTAAATATGTGAATGTTTCAACTTGTTCAATTTCTCTTTGATTAATTTTTATCTCCGTAGTTACATCTTCTTTGGCTATCACCATAATTTTTGTTTTATCTATATTTATAGTCATATTGTGCTTTTTTAATTCCTCGTTCCACACGTTAATGTTGTGTTGTAAATCTTCTTCGTTTTTTGCCAGTATTGCAAGGTCATCTGCAAATGCGCACTCAGCTATCATGATCCTTGTTAAGTTATAGTGTCCTACTTCTATTTTTCTAGTTTTGTCTTTTATGTTCTTTATTATGTTGTCTAGGTATATTATGAACAGTAATGGGCTTAATGCTCCGCCTTGCCTTAATCCCTGTGTAGTGGTGAATTCCTTCGATACTTCATTTCCTGTCCTAACGTAGTTGGCTGTCCTCTTGTATATACTTTTTATTGCTTCCGTTAGCTGTTTATCAATATTTCTAATTTTTAATATTTCCCACATCTTATTCCTCGGCACCCTGTCAAAAGCTTTCTCCAAGTCTAGAAATGCTATGTATAGTTTACTATCTTCTCTTAATGTCTTTTCTGTTAGCTTTTTTATGGTGAAAATATGATCTTGCGTTGAGTGACCTTTTCTAAATCCGCTTTGTGCTTTCTCCATCTTTGTCTCTATAGATTTCCTCAGTTTATTTTCTAATATTGCTTCATAAATTTTTGCGGTTGTACATAATAATGATATTCCCCTGTAGTTACTGCATATTCTATTGTCTCCTTTCTTGTGTATCGGGAATATCACTGCCTTTTCCCAATCTTTTGGTATTTGTCTTGTTTCCCATATTTTATTTAGCATTATTAACAATATCTGTTCTCCTTCCTCTCCCATGTATTTCAACTGCTCCGCTCTTATTCACGAAAAACTAAAATATGGGAACTTCAACACCACCCCTTCACCCTCTAACATCATATAAATGATCATTAATCATTATAAATTTCATTTTTTTAAGACTTTTTTACTTTTCCATCCCCGTACCTCGTGAACTATTGCTCCTAGTGAAAAAACTAATAGGAAATTTAATTTACTTTCATTTTGTATATAATAACTTTTTCGCTAGAACGCATAGTTTTCGAGATATTCACGAAATACTGAAAAAAGGGACCTTTCCACCACCCTCCCACCCAACGCACACATCCGGCGGGTCAGAACTTTTAGTATGTTGGTCGGGGGGGTCCCCCCTACCACTTAAAAGAAGAAACCAAACTACACGATTTATTGCGGCTGAACAGTATATTTTGGTCTTCGTTGACTGGGCTATTTACACATTAGCCTTTGTAGTATGATCATCTTTATAAAAAGCATCTCACTGCTAGTTTTAGTAAAAGCTTTTAACACTTAATCATAACATACTGCTTCAAATTATAGTAGGTATGCAGAAATGTCGCCCTAGATTAGTTAAAATAGTATAATAATTGTAATACAATTGTATTCGAAGCCAAGATGGCGAATGAGCAAAACGTTTTAAGTAAAGTAGACAAAAATGTATGTAAAAGATGTCACAAAACGGCATTGAGTGGTATAAAGTGTAGAAAATGTGAAAGAATATCGCACAACAGCTGCGTAAACATATTAAAATTACCGATCGCAAGTGATAATACCATAATTTGCTGTGAAAATAGTGATATCGTAGATAGTGACCTTGACGCGTCCTTCACAAGTATGACTGATGTGAAGGAAACAAGCGAACATAGTGAAATAATATATTATCTTAAAGAAATAATAAAACAAAAAGATGATATAATACAAAATCAAAAATCGACGATAAATATACTAAAAGAACAATTAATTGTAATTAATAAAGTTGTAATTACTCAATGTTCTTCGATACAAGCTCCGCCACCTATAAATAAAAGTAATAAACAAACAATTATTAATAAGACAATACCGGCCGAGAACTTACCGACTAAACGCAATGCCGATTCAAACAAATTGGACATTACCGACAAAGCTGAACAACAAACTGCCATGGCTGCCATGTCAAATAATGTAAACAAACAAAATAAAATTTATGCCAATCAACAGGCTAAAATACATACACCTAAAGAGAGCAATTTGAAGGATAAAACACGGACGAATGGCACTCTATCCCCACGCTCTGAGAGTAAGATAATGCCACGAAATAATAAAAACAACCCAATCATTGGGAAAAAGATTACAGACACAAATAAAACAAACAATCTGAAAGCAGTTCCGAAATCAGTACATCTGCACGTCTATAGACTAGATCCAGCTACGACTGAAAAAGATGTGCAAAATTATCTAAAAGCTACTTTCCCTGAGGTTATGGTACAAAAACTAGATGCGAAATACCCAACCCTCTACTCCTCATTTAAAGTATCGTAAACCAACCTGCACCTCGGAATGGATCCAAATATGTGGCCAGAGGGTGCATGTGTCAACCGTTTTTTTCAGAGAATTATACAGACTGTCAAAACAACTTAGGTACCAACTGTGATATAGATACGAATACATATAACCTTTTAATATTGAACTGTCAATCCCTGTCTTTTGATAAAGTAAACATAATTAATACAGAATATCTGAACATTTTAAGTAATTTAAAGTTCCTTTGTTTGTGCGAAACATGGTGCAATATTTTAAATGTTAGTAATTTTATGTTTGATAATTTTAATTTAATATCAAGTTATTGTAGAGTATCACACCGAGGTGGAGGTGTTGGAATCTGGTGTCACAATAGTGTTCACGCCAATACTGTTGCTATTGATGTTTCAGAATATTGTATAGAAAAATATATAGAAGCCTGTGCGGCTGTATGGCATCCAGTTTCCAGCAACCCTATTCTCATATTATCTGTTTATAGATCGCCTAGTGCTGGCCTTAAAGAATTTTATGATAATGTTACGTTACTCTGATTTTAGAAAAATATTTTAAACCTAATTACAATGTCATAATCTGTGGAGATATCAATCTAGATCCAAGAAGAGATAAGAACGAATTTTTCACTTTTGCGCAGATTTGTGCTACTTTTAATGCTGTTGATATAATTTCTGAAGCTACTAGAGGGAGCTACATTCTAGATCACTGTTTTACAAGCCTTTCCGGTAATACCGCTACGGTACATAGCAATTTTATATCGGACCATAAATCAGTTCTGGTCAACACAAATATAGTTGAATCACATAGAAAACCGATTTTGTATCATCGTGTCTTTAATCACTCTAGCTTAATTAATTTTGGTAAAGATCTGGAAAATGAACTATGGACGGAGGTTTTTGAATTAAATACAGTCAATGAAGCATTTAATCACTTTCTTGAGATATTTTTATTTTACTTCAATAACTCTTTTCCTTTTAGGAGAATTGACACAAATAAAGGTGAAGACAAACGTTGGGTAAACATTGATGTCATCAATTCTAGTAATAATTTAAAATCTCTTTTTCTTCTAAAAAAAGATTTTCCCGAAATGGATCATATTTACAAGAACGCTAAACACAAACATTTTGATTTGGTTTCAAGTAGAAAGAAAAATTACTATCAAAACACAATAATATGCTCTAACAATATTTCTAAAAGTACATGGAAGTTAATAAATTCCAAACGTAAAAATAAAGTAAGTAATAATGTTAAAATATCACAGGATGATGTGACAACAGATGATCCTTACCAGGTTGCTACGTGGTTTAATAATTTCTTCATTAATGCACCACTTACCATTTTAAATCAAATAACAGAACCGGAATTGGACGCAGACGCTAATGGGAACAAAAATACACAATATGGAGCATCATCTTTCTTTCTGTATCCACTTAGTGAAGCTGAATTGTTAAATATTATAAAGTATAAAGTTAAAAATAAAACGTCAGCAGGAGCAGATGAAATACCAAGTTTTTTCTTAAAAACTGTAGATCGTCTACTAATTAAACCTCTGACTTACATTATTAACTTATCTTTTGAAAAAGGCATCTTTCCAGATAAACTTAAAGTTAATAAAATAATTCCGATTCACAAAAAAGGTGAAAGAAGTTGCATGGATAATTATCGCCCTGTTGCGCTTACCTCGAGTTTTTCTAAAAATTTTGAATACTGTTTTTTAGATAGGTTTCAAAAATTCATTCACAACAGAAAAATAATATCTAGTAATCAATTCGGTTTTAAACCGAATAGCTCTACTATTGATGCTTTGCAATTTCTTTATAGCGCCATTATGTCTTGCCTTAACGATAATGAAAGTCCTGTTGGTATATTTTGCGACCTTAGCAAAGCTTTCGACTGCGTTGATCACTCCCGGTTATTAAAAAAACTTGAAGTAATTGGTATCCGTGGTGTACCTCTAAATTGGATTGCTAGCTTCTTGAAAAACAGACATCAGTTTGTCACTGTAAATGGTACTAATTCAAATTTACTCGATGTTCAAGTTGGTTTGCCACAAGGGACAATTCTAGCTCCGATTTTGTTTACTATTTTTATTAACGACTTAACTACAGTCCTTACTGACGATTGTATTCCAGTGCTTTATGCTGATGACACTACTTTAGTTATTTCCAGCAAAAACGATAATAAACTTATTGAAAAATGTAATCAAAATGTGAAGCATCTTTCTTCATGGTTTCAAGTTAACAGACTCTATTTAAATAACAATAAAACTAAAATACTTAGATTCCATGCCTATCAGAAGTCACTTGAACAAACTGTAATATCTTTTGGAAATAATACGTTATCTAACGACACATGTGCTAAAGTCTTAGGACTAAATTTTCACCAAAATTTCAATTGGCATCCTCATTGTGAAGAGCTATCCAATATGTTAAATTCAGTCTGTTTCCAGATTAGACATTTAAGAGAATACTTGAACATCAATCAGTTATTAATCTTTTATCATGCTATTGTAGTCTCTAGAATAAAATATGCAATTAGATTCTGGGGAAACTCTTCTGCTACTCAAAGTGTTTTTATATGTCAAAAAAAGATTATCCGTTGTATGTTGCGATTATCGAATAATACATCTTGCAGGGAATTTTTTAACAAACAATCTATTTACTCTAACTGACATCTATATATTTGACGTATGTCTTTTTGTATTTAATAATAAAGACCTCTTTAACCGTAATTCAAACAAACATTATTACAATATAAGAAACAAAAATGATTTTAGCGTGCCACATTCTAGAATCAACATTATAAGAGATTCGCCGGACAGAATCGGTTTGGAAATTTTTAATAAGCTGCCCTCTGGTATAAGAGATATCAATAACATTAAAAAATTTAAAATTAAATTAAAACAGTTTTTGAATGAGAACAATTTTTATTCTTTAAGTGAGTTTATGACATTGTAACATTATTCTAATAATTTATTGTAAACCTGACTATTTCTATACACGTTGTATTTGTGTCTACAGAAAAATAGATTTATTATTATTATTATTATTATTAAATAGCTTCATTGAAAAACTAGTACCTATGACAGTTGGAGCACGAGCATTAGCGAGTTCTCCTATCATACTAGTTTTTCAATAACCCTTTCCGCAATAGTGCTACATACTATTTTTTCTACGAAAGTGAGAAATATTCAAAATTTATAAAAAAAATCTGACGTGGCCATCACACAACCTTCCGCCATATCTAGATTTTAAACAGAAATGTATACGTGCAATCCGGTGTTAAAATATACAAATAAAAATCTCAAATATTCAAACACAGAAATTTGCATCACCTCAATAAAAAGATTAATTCACAGGAAAACTCTGCTGTATTGAAGCCATCCTCCGTTCAATTACTACATTTAATATCTTACTTAGGACTTATATAGCGCTAGTATGCCAACTTGTCACCCGTCTCACCTGTCAATATTTTTTACGCAGAAACAAAAATCAACCGATCATGGATTACAAGATATCAACGTTTTATTTGATAAATTTATTTTTTAAATTTTACTGCAGTTCTTTAATGCTACCAGATAAAGACAATTTTTTTATAACGTAAGTTGCAAATAACTTTTCCTCTTATTCTCATTACAAATAAATACTATATTTTTCCAAATTTATATACAATTTTGACAATTAACCTTTCAATCTTCAAAAAATATCACTTCCGATGAAGATATTTGTACCAAAATCTAGGGAGCTCTTCCAATTTATATACAAATGTTAAATACCAAATATCAAAATTTTCGGGTAATTCGTATTTGAGTTATGCGACTAACAACCCTTGACCACACACACACACACACACACACACACACATACACACAGACATCATCGTGAAACTATCAAAAATGAGTTGTAAGGGCCCTAATTCGTGCTCATCCACTAAAAATTCACCACCCGATTTTTTGCATGATTCCAATACCTTCCTTTACAGGTAAGCGGAAGGTAAAAAATTGGGAAATATAATATTAACAATTTGAAGAAAAATAAATCAGGTAGGTAGGCTTGCGGTCATAGTTGAAAACCTTGAAAACAATAACAATATCTAAAAACTGACACAAAATTTTTCTAATTTTGCATTTATGGTGTAGGTAATTTATAATAAAAATAATGAAATTTATGTAGAAAGCAGTAGTGATAGTGAAAGTGAGTTTATTTGTACACCGCCGGACATTATAACAGCAATCTTGAATCTAAACTTTCTGAAGTAAAAAAATTCTGACAGCTTTGACCTTCCAGTAACTGCACAATTTCTAATTAAGCAAAAATTTGTATGTCTCAAATTCAGTGATAATAATCGTCGATTTGAATACTTATTACAGATATTTACTTTTAGAATAATTCGCACTTAGTGGACAAAATGAGTGTGGAAATTATTTTTTGCACTTCCGGGACTAAAACTCTTCTTTAGTCTTTATTTTTAGGGACTAAGGTTCTTAATTTGATCCCAAGGGATTATTTTTCATATTTAATCCCGTTGTCAAGAAATTGAATTAATTATTCCCGTTGTCAAGTAAATACGTGCTATTTGGTAACAATATAAATATTTGTCATAAAATTTACTGTCAAAATTGTAAAATGTGTATTCTTTTAAACTATTTTGCATTCATTTGAGGATGAAGTGCAAAAAATAGCGTATATACCACAGGACTAAAGTATCTTTAATCCCTCAGGTGATTATTTCCCTCACCTTCGGCTCGTGAAATAAACTTCACCCTCAGGATTAAATCATGCACTTTACGCCCTCAATATATAATATACTATTAATCACTAAATGTTTCTAAAGCCTACTTTTATCATCAATTTTAATATTCGAACTTTCGTAGAAAAATCTTATTTACAAATAGTCCAGTCAACGAAGGATCATTTTGGGCAAATGATGGTTCAAAATCCGAAAGTTTTGAAACTTTTGTAGCATTGTTCGGGAAGGATTTGCCCCCATATTTACCAATCCCTATTTACCACCGACCCTTTTTTACCACCGTAATTCTTTTACCAATCCATTTTTTACCAACATTATACTTTTACCAATCCATTTTTTACCACCGTCCCTTTTTACCACTAATTCTTTTTTACCACCAACGTATTTACCAACGTATTCTTTTACCAATCCATTTTTACCACCGTCCCTATTTTTACCACTAATTCTTTTTACCACCTACATATTTACCAACGTGTTTTTTACCAATCCATTTTTACCACCTACATATTTACCAACGTGTTTTTTTACCAATCCATTTTTACCACCGTCTCTTTTTTAACAAAGCTAACAAAACCGTACTAAAGCCCCACAAACTTGGTTTTGGTATTTACTACACTAACAAAGCTAACAAAACCGTACTAGAGTCCCACAAACTCGGTTTTGGTATTTGCTACACTAACAAAGCTAACAAAACCGTACTAGAGCCCCACAAACTCGGTTTTGGTATTTACTACACTAACAAAACCGTACTATAGCCCCACAAACTATTAATGGTAAAACGGAATAGCGGTAAAAAAAGTATGGTGGTAAAATTTGTAATGGTAAAAACGGAGTGGTAAAAATGTATTAGTGGTAAAACGAAATAGCAATAAAAGTATAGTGGTACAAATGCAGAGGTAAAAGTTGGAGTGGTAAAAATTGAGTGGTAAAAAATGGGTTAACGGTAAAACAGGATAGCGGTAAAAAAGAATGGTGGTAAAAATGCTGTGGTAAAAGTTGGTGGTAAAAATAGAATAGTAAATATGTAGCACAACGTTCGGGAAGGTCTAGTAATTTTTATATCAAAAGTCCTGACCCGTAAGTGGTGAGCGGGGGCGAGGGACCACAAAATAGCTGCCAAAATCTATTTTTTAAATAATATCTCGTTATTGCTGCATTGTAGAGTACAAGTACTTTTTACAAAGTTGTAGAGAATAAAATTTTCTACAACTTTGATATAAAACAATTTTTTCTCAGATTAATTGTGTTATAAGTTATGATAAAGACAAGCGGAGCGCTTTATTTGCTATTTGCAAAAATGTTGAATTTTCCCTAATGCAACTGTAACTCTCTAATAGATGAACATATCGACTTCCGGTTTTAAATATTCAATTTAACAGACATTTTTCCGAATTAAAAATTTCAGATTTTGGTGACCCTTGTACAGCAACATTTTTTAAAAAGAATATACATATTTTTTTAATTTTTGTGATTTTGTTACTGTTTCTGAACGAATAAAAATATCGCTTTTCGATTTTCGGAATTAAATTTCTTAGACAATTTCCTATAAAATTTATTATATTAAATTTTTTATAAGCCTTGGTTAAGCTAAAATTTAAAGTTTTTGTCGAAGAGAAAATTGTAAAATTTTGGCATTTTTATAATTTCTTGTGTTTAATCAGCTCTATATTATGAACGAATTGAGATATCGACTTCCGGTTTCCGGAATTGTATTTCTTAGACAATTTTCTATAATATTATATTATATTAAATTTGTATAGGCCTTGGTTATTGAACAGGGCGTAATACAACTCTACTGACCCAGAATGGTGCGGCTACTTTCTATTGTTAATGTTATCAGAGGGGTCTAGTTTCAAAACCGGCTATATCCACTTTTTTTAAAATGGAGTTATGCACACCATTGGATTCGTAAGAATGAATTATTTTTGTTTATCCGTACAGTATGTTTCAAAAGTGGTTATATCCAGTAATAATTTAGTATAAAGTATGAGCTTAGTTTCATAACCGACTAAATCCAGTAGGGGCTTAGGTTAAAAAAGGGCTATATCCATTTCAGCCAATAGGAAGCTAGTTATCTGCGACACGTGACACATGACGTCTCTTGCAAATGTGAATTTGTACTGTCAACAAGGTTTGTTTTGTTTCTGTAGGTAAGAATAGAGCTAAAATGTCATAAATAATGATAGATTTATGAACAATAAACCAAATTTGTAGATATGGAAACTAATGTTACACCTGTGTGTCAGTAGCCTTAAAAGAGCTAGAAAATTTATAAATGGCAAAGAAATGTGGCAAAGCGATTAAGGTATTTATTTTCATTTATTTTAAATTACTTTTTACTTACTTACTAATTACAATTTAAATGAAAATAATCTTTTATAATTTTTGTAGATATGCTCGAAAAAATCTACCAATGTAGGTACCCCACATGTTATTTTTGTAATGTAAACAAAATGTTTCATTATTTTTAGAAATACATAAAAGTTTAATTTTTAAAATTAGGAATATTTGTTTTTCCCTCGTTGCAATAATTACAAGAATCAAAACATTCATAATGTAATATTTGTTAAATTAGTTTCAAAAGTGAATATCCAAACCAATGAATTTCAAAACCGGCAGTTTACATAAGTTAGTTTCATATCCGGCTATATCCATTATTAAAACGCTTGTATTGCAATTAATACTAACATTTTAGGTGTAAAGTAGAGTTATCCTTGATCAAATTTGTCTGTAAATACATCTAAAGCAATAACAGTTCTATTTTGTGTCTAATTTAGCGTAAAACTAAACATATCAATTTACTCAAAATTGGAAAAAGTGGATATAGCCGGTTTTGATACTAGACGTGGTGTTAGTATTGTATGGTGTGCCTACGCGCATATGTATACGTGTCGTTGTCGCACACTGTGACGTCAGCTTAGGAGCACGCTTGGGACTTGGGAGCAGATTCAGAGACCGTACACTGTGCAAGCCGGCATTATTAGAAATGTCCGTGGAATATCGTGTAATTAATTTCAATATTGTAGTTATTTTACTATAACTTAAGTTTAAATAAACACTTATGGCCGTTTGCACCAAATTTAACTGTAGTTTAGAGACTAGTTATTTCAAAAATGATTTGCACCATTTACTAAACTATGCTTAGAAAGACGTTTAAGAACAAATATTTAAACCGTGAATATTCATGGTTTAACTGCCAATCTAAGTTTAACTCTCACTGACCAGAAGTTGAACATATTATATTTTTTATAATTTATTGAAATATCTTTGCCTAAGTACTTTTTAAATGTATTTAAATTATATTCTGTGACGCTATTTGCTGCCACTATCGGACCTCGTGCCGATAATGCGTCGTTTGCAATCTTCTTCCTGAGGACAACGGATGCTCGGGAGCCAAACGGTCGGACGGAGGTAACCTTCAGGTAGATGCGTCGTTTTCTTATCATCCTGTAAATGTATGACGGTACGAGCCGCTACGGAACGGTACGGTATGACGATACGAGCCGGTACGGTATGACGGAACGGTACGGTATGATGGTACGGGCCGGTACGGTATGACAGTACGGGGTCGGTACGGTATGACGGTACGAGCCAGTACGGTGTGACGGTACGGGCCGGTACGAAACGGTACGGTATGACGGTACGGGCCGGTACGGTATGACGGTACGGTCCGGTACGGAACGGTACGGGTTTTGTGTCAGAAAACACTGACACACGGAACGGAATTTCTGTGTCAGAAAACACTGACACACGGAACGGAATTCCTGTGTCAGAAAACACTGACACACGGAACGGAGGTTTTGTGTCAGAAAACACTGACACACGGAACAGAATTTCTGTGTCAGAAAACACTGACACATACGGAACGGAAATACTGTCACACGACGGTGACTTACCGGAGTCGGTTGTACAGCGGTACGAGTGTTTTGTGTCAGAAAACACTGACACACGGAACGGAATTTCTGTGTCAGATAACACTGACACATACGGGACGGAAATACTGTCACACGACGGTGACTTACCGGAGTCGGTTGTACAGCGGTACGAGTGTCCTGCTCCTTGGTTTCGAGCGTCGAGCTCACACAAAACAAGTGTCAAACGTTAACGGAGACACCAACATAATATTAGGGAATGCTCGAATTCCCAAAATGTATACAGAGAGCTGGTTAACTAATCTTTTGTTAATACAGTACTGTGTAAGTCGCAATAAAATTAAACCAAGTTTTAGTTAAACTAGTTTCGATAATCGCAGAATTTAACCTTACATGGTACAAACTGCCATTATATCGTTCAATAGCAAAGAATCAGATCTTAATAAATAAATAGCAATAATATTGCCAAAGAAAAACACGCCAAAACTACGCGTCAGTCTTACTGTTCAAACGAAGTTGCTCCTAAGCTGACGTCATGCGCACAACAGTACAATATTGGAACGCGTTATCGGCACACCATACAATACTAATACCACGATACTAGACTAGAAATTTTCTCCTCTCTTGTAACCTAATGTCCGCAGGTATTGTAAATGAAGTTGAAATATACTATACCTATTTACTGATGTCACGTCTCCTATTACATCTACTATTCGTATAAGTATAGCAAAATCCAAGAGTGTAGTGACATGTACAAGGCATGTCCAGAAAGTAAGAATAGTGTCGAGCTCTCGCCCCGTGGGAATTTTTTTTTTCAATAATTGGCAACACTGAGTGGTAGTGGGGCTTTCTCTGAACACAACGAGCACCGGCAACCTTCGTTAGCACCGAAACTTGCCTCGTAGTGTCCGTTTCTGTGAAATATGTCGATAACAAATCCCGCCAAGTGCGAGGTGCGCGCTGTTTTAAGGTTCCTTGTCGCGGAAGGAAAAACGCCTACTGAAATTTTTGCACCGATCAAAACTGTTTATGGCGAAGGTATTATGAACCAAACAAACGTTTGTAAGTATTATCGTAAGTTTAATGAAGGAAGAACGAATATTCATGACGAGCAAAATTGAAGGTCTTCTCCTTTACTCGTCATGAATATTCGTTCTTCCTTCATTAAATTTACGAAAACACTTACACACGTTTGTTTGGTTCATAACACATTCGCCATAAACAGTTTTGATCCGTGTAAAAATTTCAGTCGGCGTTTTTCCTTCCGCGACAAGGAACCTCGCACTTGGCGGGATTTGTTATTGACATATTTCACAGAAACGGACACTACGAGGCAAGTTTCGGTGCCAACGAAGGTTTCCGGTGCTCGTTGTGTTCAGGAAAGCCCCACTACCACTCAGTGTTGCCAATTATTGAAAAAAAAATCCCACGGCGCGAGAGCTCAACACTATTCTTACTTTCTGGACATGTTGTAATACTAATGCAGGAGTTCTAATTCCCATAAAACTCAAGTAGTTCAGTTTAAAAGTGCAACTAAATTTCTAAGTCTCGCTTTAGTCCAGTCAAAATAGATCATATTTTGAAAATCGGAAAAAATTTAAAATTCTTATTAAGTTCTTGAAATATTTGTATTTAATCAACTGTCATTTATCAACTAATTAAAATATTGACTTGCGGATAATAGCATTAAATTTTGGAATACTTTTTTACTGTAAACAATATATTTTTAAATTTTTTGAACTCGAGTTTCGAGTACCTACGTATATAAAATTTTAATTTATCTACTTTAAAATACCATGCAAGTTTTATAAGAATCAGTTTAAAAATATGTTGTTTCGAATACAAAAATTTAATGTTATTATCCGCAAGTTAATATTTTAACTTGTTGAAAAATGGCAGATGATTAAATACAAACATTTTAAAAACTTAATAAGAATTTTCAATTATTTTTTAGAAAATACCACAAAATTTCGACATAACTAAAACCTACAAAAGTTTTAAAATCATATCATTTTTTATCAAATATAGAGAATCATGTGCAAAAATGTCATTTTATTCAATTAGAAGTCACTGTAAATTAAACACCAAAACGTAGAATGAAAAACAACTTTAATGTTAAAATTTTGTAAGAATATACATAAAATGTGACTAAATCCGTGAGTCAGATATTTGGAAAAAATTTTACTCATAGAAAACTACCTATTCTGCAAACCGAAAATCAATATTTTTATTCATTAAAAAATTACAGCCGTTTTCGTATGATGAGACAAAAACTACCTACCACTTGATCAAAATTTATCGTTATTTTCAAATAGTATATTAAAACATAAGTTAGGGAAGGCGACTTTTTCTAGCAAGAGTTCGAAATTCGCACACGAGCGCGTACGCGCGAGTGGCCGAACGAACGAGTGCTAGAGAAGCCTTCCGTAACGAATGTTTTATACTATTTTCTCTGTTCAGGCAGTTTTTTATTCAATTTATATTATTTATTTATTTGAAAGTTTGCATTAGGGAAATTTTTGGTAGAATATTTATGTTGGTGACAGTAATTTGTACTCGACAATTGAAGAGTTTTTTTTTGTTACCTAGGGGCTTTGTATATTATTTAAATTTGTTTTATGCACGGTCGTATCATAATTTGTCAATTATACACGAATTTCTGTGACATAAACGTCATTTTATAGCCCGTGTGGGACTCAAGGGCGGATCCAGGTGAGGTTTTTAGGGGGGGTAATTTTGAAAAATAGAATGGTAAAATAGCGCCGCAGGCGAATTTTTTTTTTAGTTCAAGGTCAAATGCCTTTATATGAAATTTACGATTTGAATAACACTCTTTTTTATGTGTAAAAATTAATTAAAACTTAATTTTTACTTCCACGTAAGTTAAAATAGTATTAACTTAAGTAGAAATTGGAATAGTATACGATTTTAAGATCTAACTTTAGGATTCTTGGGGGAGGGGGGGGGTAATTACCCCGTTACCCCCCCACCCTTGTATCCGCGCCTAGTGGGACTGTTTATAGCGCAGTGCGCCATAATGAAACGTCAAATCATCATAATGAAAACAGAAATTATTCTCATGTAAACTACTAATATAATTCTATAAATAATCATTTTCTGTAATTAGTAATACATTTTTAAAGTTAAATACCATCATTTTTAATTACATTTAACATAGATTATCTTATTTAATTCAATAATGACAACTTTGACATTTGGATTTATGTTTATTTTCAGAATGTTTTTGGTATATTAGCAACAGTTCAAGAATTTATGAATTTTTGGTTCTTTGAACTATTTGGACAGTTAAAATTAATAAATTTATTTAATATAAAATCTTCGACGATGCATAAATTTGTGTATGTACCACGGACGTAACTTGCTTTTATGGCCTTTGACGTGCTTTTAGCCCTCGGCTGCGCTCGGGCTCAAAATCACGTCTCACGCCATAAAAGCCTCCTTACACCCTTAATACATAAATAACTATTATATTAATCACATAAATTAAAATGTCAGATAAAAAAATTTATGACTGGAGCACCCGACAGAGACTATTTTTCAATAAAAGTAAGCTAATTATATATTAGTAATTATATTTAAATTATAATTTTAGAACAATTTATTTAGATTCTGCCAATAATGGGTTATTCCGGCGTGTGCAGAAGGGATGAATTCACTAATATAATGTTAATAGATGAAGTTGAGTACAAAATTAATTCAATTTTTGTAACAATATCAAAAACTCAAACGAATGGGCCAAGATGATTTGCAAACGAATGAAGTTTGGATTTTGGATTAATTTGATCAAAAATTATATTAATTTTAAGACCGACTGTAGTAAAAAACAAGATTAATATTATATTTATATTATTTAGTTTATCTTTGTATGAAATATAAATATTAATTCAGTTTGTATGTTTCATTTGATTCAAATTAATAAAATTAACGTCAAAAGTGAATCCCGTTTTATCAATTTGTTCGTTGCCCGTTGCCTAGATAGGTATTTTGTTTATTTAATGCAGTGTCACCAGTCGCTGATAACAAAATTTCACCAAAAATTCTAGGTAACGAAGCTCTTACCAGCATCAAAATTAGAACTGGTATGAACTCGTTCTAGTTCCGAAACAGAGAAACAAATTTTCACGATTTATTCAAAAAGTATCATTTCCATAAAAATTTCTTATACCATTTTATAGCAAACTTTGTGCTCTACAATTTGTTATTTACAGTTTTTTCGTAATTATTTTGATTGTATTAGTCTTTAGACTTCGATAATAACTCCTGTACAATCTATCAAAATAGAAGAATTCCACGTTGCCTTTAATTTTCTTTGATTTAATCATCCGAATTATTTCATTAAAATATTGTTCATTCATTATAATATTTCATACGTTGTCTAAGCAAATTATTTGTAAGCATGAATTCATTTAAATTATTTAATTTAAAAAAAAACAATATAAGAACCTTTTTATATTATGCTGATTTCAATATCTACGTTTCGATAATATTTGTAAAAAGTAAAAAATACTCGCAAACAATATTTCGGATGACGTGCAGTGGATCTTTAACTGATATATGTAACACTGACATTGTAAACAATTTTTAGGCGCTATTGCAAAGATATGAGTGGCGTCGTTCGCTACAACAGCAGTGAAGAAGAGCTTCTAGAATTTTTAAAAAAAGCTTTGCGGGAAAGGATACAGTGGTCCAACAAACATACTCCATGTAAGTCACTAAAACGATGTTTTTTAAACTGTCTTGGTAAGCTCTCTAAGCAATATCTATAAGAACATACAAAATAACCAAATTGTGTTAGTGCTTGTAATGTATAAAATGCGCCGCAATTTTTTTTAATTCTAGGTCAAATGCTATATAATTGAAAGTTCTCCTGTCAACCTCCTCTTATACGTCCCTGAGTTATTAACTTTAGCTAACCCTCAACTAGTATTGTGCTTTCAAAATCACGTAACTGGTATCCTTGGGTCAACTGTGATCCAGCCTTATTTTAAGAGAAGAGGGTTGATTTTTTCGTTCCTAAATATAGATACCTACTGAATATGTTCTACCTTACGTATAGTCAAAAGTACATTTAAAAAATGACGAGCTTTATTTACATCTTTACATTTACATCAAAAAAATTACAAAATAGAAAACATGAAATAAAAATATTGCATTGTTATCAATATCATCCATAAAAATAAAAAAAATTAGTTCTTGAAATTTGATTATTGTCTTTTAAAATAATCAAATAAAGCATATACCACGGTTAAAGAATTATTAGGTTTGCCAACATGATCTTTTCTAGCGGTCAGAATCTAGGTGTCTCTGGCTTTATCAGAGATACTATATTGACACTGATTTAAATGTAAAAATACACTACTAGTAACTAGTAGTAACAAAAATTATAATTTAGATAGATGTAAGCGGCTATGTTCCATAATTTGCCTTTAGATCGAAAATATGAAGACAAAACGTGTTTGAAAAATTTCTTCAAGGGAGATCGTGGTTATAAATAAATAATTTCAGTTTAGTAATGCATCTACATGGTATAAAGAAGCTAAGGTATGTCCGTCCGGTGAACGAAAATGCGTTCGCTTCAAGCCAAGCCAGAGTCAGTATAGGAAATAGTAGCTAAACTGTGTTTTATGACAATAATTTTGAATTTGTATGATACTGTGCACAATAACCAATAATTATTTAGTATAATTTGACTGTAATATAAATATTTTATTGTATATACGCTCTAAATTTAGTAATATGCTCACAGAAACTGAATTTTTAAAACTTAATACTAAGGATGAGCGATATATCGATAAATTTCTATATTTTTTTTGCTATAACTATATTTTTGATATATCGATATAGGTTTCAATATTTTCGATATAAATGATATTTTTATACCGATATCTTGATATTATATAGTTTAGATTACTGCAAGTGGATAGATCAATTATTATTTTTACCATGATTTTAATGTTATTAAATCGATAGTAAATTAGATCTAAGTACCTATACTTATAAATTATATTTTTATTAAAAACTTTATCTCTGAAAATTAATTACCTATTTATCCGAAATCTTAAATGAAATTACGATTTTATAAATGATAATTTAAATACATAGCTACAATTACTATTTATAACAATATTAGGTACTAAGTACAAAATCAGTAAAATTACGATCTAAATAGATTTAAGTCTTTTATTCTAAAATTTGACGGTTTTTAAATTATACAAAAAAAAACAACTTTATAGGTCCCTCCGCACTTAAATATCTTTTAATCAATCAGGTGGCATTTGCCTTTGCAACTTTATACCACAGTTCCAAGAACTTTAGTGTATATTTAATAGATTTTATTATAATTTGTAATATTAATAGATTGCATTATTTATTTGTGAGCTAAAAAAATTATAAACTTTTCTATATACAGACATAAAGTGATCATGTCCAAAATGATATAGGTACAAATAAACAATGAAATTTTTTCTGTAACTAAATTTATGATGATTTTTATTTATTTACCTAATATTTTTATTCAACAGAACTCAAAATTTCTGATACAACTTTTTTATTTTCTAGCTTTTTAATTCGCATAGATCGATCCTTAGAATTTTCTTTGAATTTGCGAGGTAAATTTTCAGTTGGAACAGTATTCTTTTTTTGAAATTACGCTGAAACTTATTATTTCGTACAATATGTTCTTCCTGCGTAAAATCACGTTTATACGATTCGATTTTGAATTGTTCTGAACATATCCTAACTGTAAAAAATAACGAACAAGAATATAGTGAATAAGTAATATTTATAAATTAGATATAACAACAGAAATTATTTAGAACAAATTCAATTATTTATAATTGAGAAATTAGTTTACCATTCTTAATATTTATTTTATCTTCTCTGCCACACGCTATAATCCAAAATTTACATATTTTTGAATATTTTGCGAACCTGTGATATGTACTAGATCTTTTTTGCTATAATTTGTACATTTATACACTGCACAATAGGACATTGTAAATATTTATGGATAAAAGGACCCCGCGCCAAATACATGGGACCAATAATCTCGGTGAAATTTTCTGTAACTTTGGGAAATGACAGTTCTCGAAGTCTAGAACAAACTTTCAAATGCAACATGGGTCTGAAGATGCCTTAATTTCTCGCTATCCACGTCTCAAAGTCCGAAAATCACGTTTTTCCACTAGAAGATACATGGTAAAATCCACCAAACCCATTCAGGTAAAAATAATGTATACATTATTTTTACCTGAATTAAAGTAAAAATCTGGCATTCTGGGTATGATGAAAGAGGGGACTGGAAAATTAATAACAACAACAACAAGTTCAACAATAATACTAATAATATTGCCAGTAAAAAAATGGGTTTTGTGGATTTTACCATGTATCTTCTAGTGGAAAAACGTGATTTTCGGACTTTGAGACGTGGATAGCGAGAAATTAAGGCATTTTCAGACACATGTTGCATTTGAAAGTTTGTTCTAGACTTCGAGAACTGTCATTTCCCAAAGTTACAGAAAATTTCACCGAGATTATTGGTCCCATGTATTTGGTGCGGGGTCCTTTGATAAAATTAGAAATAAGCAGCATAGGTAACTAAGTTTAAATACAGAAGACCGAAATGCTTCTACCGGCTTCTGTCTGCCGCGTGACGTCACAGCGAGTGGGGAGACATGCGCATGCACATACCTTAGATGCATCTATTTATCTTCATTATTCACTTTATAAAACATGTCGATTTTTACTAATTTCTCCTAAAATTAAAATAACTTACATTTACATTCACAGTTTTTCGGAAACACTTTTCATTATTTTTTAGTTATGTAGGCGAGTTTCACGGGCCCACGATAGCGGAATAGCCATTCCACACGTGTTGCAGACTATACTTTCTCTACGACTTTAAATTTAATTGCATTAAAAATAAAAGTATTTATCAAATAATATTCTACATAAAATTAATAAATTAATAATTCTGAATGTATTTTAAAGCTACCTACCAACCAAAAACATTGAATAAAGTTACATTATTATAACTCGCCACATTTCATTCCATCACTAGTGACGGAATGAATCCATTCCGTAACAACTATATTGAATAATATATTAGTGAGTGACGTTGCCTTGCATTGTTGCCAGTCGATTAAATTGTAATAACCATCAACATCAATAGTCTAGTCAAGAAGTGAGTTTCCTGCGAAAAATAGTTAGAAGGGTACGAAAAATATGAGCGATGGCTCATTTGACGCTGATTGCAATTCTGAGAAATATGTCACTTCGATTTTTTCTGCAAATAAAAATTGCAATTGTTATTAACAAAAAACGAAAGAAAAAAATGCCTTTTTGTTTTTTGATGATACTCAAAAACTATTCAAGATAGCGAGAATTGCAAAAAAGATCCTGAAAGAGGAGGAAATTTCCGATAAAAAAGTCCCAACTCCCGGATCTCTAGCTCTAATATTTATAATGTTAATTTGTTGCTGAAAATAGGGCTCCGCGCGGCCGTTTCGGGATGAGTACGTCGCTTCTATAGTGAGTACCGCACCGAAAAGAATTTTTTAAAGGCATGAGCTAACGCCACACAGCGTGAACCTAGCGTGAATCTAGCGTGAACCTAGCGTGAACCAAGCGTGAACCTAGCGTGTACCTAGCGTGAACCTATCGTGAACCGTTTTTTTGACATAAACTAATCTATGCTAACAAAACCCTTCTTGAGTCCAACAGAACTCCGTTTTTTTGACATAAACTAATCTATGCTAACAAAACCCTTCTTGAGTCCAACAGAAATCGTTCACGCTAGGTTCACGCTGTGCGGCGTTAGACACTTCCTTTTTTTAAAGCACTAAATATTGACTTAAAAATTTGAAAAAATTATGGTGTCATCTCAACACTCGAAAAAAGAAAGTCCCGTTGGAAAAAAATTTAAATCCATTTTTCAAAAAAGTAGCCCATTGTTAATTAACTACTTTTTTTCGTACCTTCGCCTTCATTGAAAGCTGGATAGTTGTTTAAATAATCACCATATAAATTTTTCTTTCTCTTGGAGTTCTTTCCATGAGTGTATTTGATAAGATGATGTCATAAAATTATTTAAAATTTGTTTATTTTGTTTATAACGAATTTTCAAAGTTAACAAAAAATGAAAAATCGTAAAATTGTTGTTAAAAATATTTTTTTCTCACATATTATGGTACAGCTGTTTTTATATTTCAAATGAGGATCAAATTATTGTGGGTAAGATTTTTTAACGCTATTTGTTTATAAACAAATGGGTTACTTTAATAGTTTTGAAAAAAAATAATTTTACCATTCTATTGTCTATGGTCAATGACGAGTTGTTTTTTTTAAATTTTCTTATTGTTTATAATCGTTTTTGCAATATTTGCATTATTTAAATAATCAGTTAAGAAATAATTTTGTCTTTAAAAATCATAATTGAAGGCTCTTAATAAAATTGAAACAATTTTTTTTTCATTAATAATTTAATTGTTTATTTAGTTAACAATTTGTTATAAACAATATTTGAGTGTCACAATATTTTATTCTAATACTACAAAAAATTACAAAAACAACCATATGCAACAAAGTGGAGAAAAAAAAATATCTGTATTTTTTTATCGGAAATTTTCTCCTCTTTATGGATCTTTTTTGCAATTCTCGCTATCTTGAATAGTTTTTGAGTTATCATCAAAAAACAAAATGGCATTTTTTTTCTTTCGTTTTTTGTTAATAACAATTGCAATTTTTATTTGCAGAAAAAAAATCGAATTGACACATTTCTCAGAATTGCAATCCGCGTCAAATGAGCCATCGCTCATATTTTTCGTACCCTTCTAACTATTTTTCGCAAGAAACTCACTTCTTGACTATACTATGTCCATCGAACACAAAGTAATAAAACTAGTGGGCAGAGCCAAAACTGCGCAGCACAATGTGCGCAGAAGTAGGCTTTACAAGCAACAAATTTTAAAAAGCAGAAAAATTAAATAGTTTTATTTGAAATAAATATGGAAGAATTATATATTTTATCATTTATGTATAACATAATTTTAAAAGAAATATGAAGTACAATTTTTATTTACGAACGATTTTTTTGATGACCGATCTCAGCAGTTGGTTTGCCTAGCAGTGTAAAACTGGCTTACCAATAGCAATACCGTATTTCAATTTCGCGCACATTTGTGGGAGGAGCATCTACTCTATCTGTTCGGTGGACATAGTATAGACGGTATAGACTACAATGATTTTTAGAAGTACAAAAATTCTGATTATTTCAGTAGGTATCTCTTTTCCCTTGTTTTCAAAACTCTTCTTAATCCTAGCTTTCTGACATGACGACTATCATACTTTTATCACTTATCATACAAATTCACAAATTTTTTGGGTGAATAAAATATGCATTGCCTATAATACGTTGCATAATTAATCTTTGTGTTATTGGGAAGGTCTCTGCCTACATTTTAATTTCAATGCACTTGAGTTTTATATCGTTGGAAAGAGAAAAAAAATCTCTATTAAGACGGGTCATAGCCAACTAGAGCACCGTATGAAAATTTGAATTTGTTTTGAATTTCTTGAAATCCGTAGGAGATAAAAAAAAATGAGGACTGCTGTGAATTCCTCATTAAAAACTGCAAATTAGAAACTTGTACTAATTCAAACAAAAAAAGTTATAAGGTGAAAAACGAAATTGGCAAAATTTACATTTTTGCGTATATCTAGTCACCTATGCATTTTTGTTGGAAAACAAAAACATTTCTAAATTTGCTCCCTAAAGGGGCAACTTTTTTCTAATTTAACCAACTTCGTATCTCTTATGGTTCTCGAGATCCCCATATACACCTTTATATAGGGTATTTTTTTTGCTGCTGTCAGCAACTTGGTACTATCGTTGCATGTTTTATAAAATAATATTTTTTTCTACATTCGTTGTACAATATGAACATTGTTATTCAACTTTTATTTTTTATTATTTTTTATTTAACCAAATCCGTACCTCTTATACTTCTCGAGTTAGCAATGGTGCGCCACTTCAAATGAACATCCTGTATATCTATTACACATTCTGACCGCTAGAAATGATCATGTTGGCAAACCTAATTATTATTCTTTAACCGTAGTTTCTTCGTAAAATTAAAATTATAATAGTGGCAGTTGACATGAAATAGTTATTTAACTATCTAGTGTGTTAATGTGGGCGATTAATAATTGAGACATCTTAACGCGTTCGCTTCTCTCACGCGTTAATTGTCGAGATTATTAATCGCATATTAACAAATGAGTAAGTTACAATATTTTTCTGTTATCATTACCTTTTTAATTTGGAGAAAATCTAATTTTTGTCCATAACAAATATGTTAGGTTAGTAACGTTTGAATCTGTTAAGCACAATGTTACCTGAATATTATTTAGCTACAACTGTCAAAATAATTTCGTTTATATCTGTTTATTATTTTTCTATAAATTAACACTAGCTAATATACTATATTACGTGTGTTGAACGTACATTCAAAAAAATTGTTGATTAATAAAAATCATGCATTAATAGGAGTCATTAATGTATGATTTTTTTGCATTCATACCCATTAATAAACTATCAACGGAAAAATATATTAATGAATAAAATGTTTAATATTTATGGTAGTGGAAAGTGCAAAGTGCAAAGTGTTTATCCGTCTATCGAATGTTCGTGAGATTTCCTCGTGCGTCAACATTCTCACTCCCACGATATAATTCACTTTCCTCGCTCATTATCATTATGTAATATACTATTAAGTCACCATATTATGTACGAGTACAAAATGCCTGGAACTTTTACCGAGAAGATCATGTGATTTATGTTTTGTTCTATAGGTGACAGGGATCTCGTGACTGGTTTGGTTTACGACGCCAAATGTTCAGATTTCTTTAATAAGAATCTGACGACAATGGAAGAAAAGAAGGGGTAAGCTGTTTAATTTTATGTCATTTTAAAAATCTGTTAAAATTTGAATATTTGCACATTATATTAACATAATAATTATTAATATTTAATGAATATTAATTTTTTTACTTTAGCCCAATGGCTATACTAAGTGTATTGATGCCAAGGTATAGTAGTCGTGCAAAAATTTATTTAAAAAGTAATTATTTTATTTCGATTTTGTAGTGTTATAAATATTAATATAATTTTAAAACGTTAATATTTAATTTATTTTTAAAATCTTCATTAAATAGATATTTTTAATTAATTTATGTTTGCAATACCAAGTATAAGGTACATTTCGGTTGTATCCTGGAACGTGCTTTAGGTCTAGCGGCGCCAGTCCGAGCCGAGAGAG
The DNA here is from genome assembly GCA_947534325.1 of Agonum fuliginosum. Taxonomy (NCBI): domain Eukaryota; kingdom Metazoa; phylum Arthropoda; class Insecta; order Coleoptera; family Carabidae; genus Agonum; species Agonum fuliginosum. Next base: position 21,058,241 of record OX384038.1, read on the forward strand.
GGAGTTTGTCCTTGTCAGTGACTTCTATATACATAATGGACCGTCGTATTGGGTTATATACGTCGTGTCTCCACCAAAAACGCTACCCAGATAACTGGTGGACTAGGCTTTTCTTTCGAATTTTTGTGTATAGCTAGAACAAGCAATGTTCACTTTTTCAACTTGCTTATAATAATATGATACTAGTGTAAATTAAACAATACTGTAGGCACTAACTAGAAAAAATATAATTCTTTTTGTGATCCATCTGTAATACTACAGTCTGGTACTACACAATTCGTAACCAATTTTTAAAAATTGTGGCACTCTTGTTGACACTGACATCCCAAAATAATGCAATAATATAATTATCTTGGCTGGATCTAACTGTAGTCAGTTGATGCGATGTGCACTTATCACATTTAGAAAGAGTGGTCCAGTTCACCATGACAGATAACTGGAGACAGCCCCTTACATTATATAGATTAAAGATATAGGAAATGCCAGTCCATTCTGTATACCGTGAGTTTTATTTAATGTGAAACATGCGATCATTCATATCCATGGTTACGAATTTGACAGCAATGTATTAGAGCGGAGTTTCGATACCGATTATCTATCTAGGGGATCTAAACAAAAATCTATTGTATTTCTGCAGAGTGACAACTTCTACCCACTAAATTTTGTTGTAAAAAACACCGAAAATATAAAATATCTTATAGCGAAATATATTTGTTTATAAATATTTTATTACTATCTTTCAATTAAATTGTATTTTTAAGTCCTAAAGATTTTATATATTAAAATTCATAATTTTAAAAATCAATCGAAAACACGGCAACAGCGCTAGTATTTTAGTTGACTGTTGGCTGCAGTGATTCTAACCTAACTGTTGGTGTCAACACAACTGTCAAGTGTTGTCAGAGGTAGTACCTAAATGCAATAGCTCATAATTGTTCTTTTGACGCTCCAAGATTAATGCAAGCTATAAGAAATAATAATTTAATTGATAGTATTCGTCCAGTCATTTCCAAGACACTTTAAAATTATGTAAAAACAGATTTCCTGAACGTAGATCTAAAAAGCAACAACTAACATTATCATTATATACAAAGTATGCTCATAACGCTGAATACGAGGCTGAATATGATGTCTATTTATTAGAACAATTGATAGAAATTCATCTTTCTGTTTCAGAAATAATTAGTAATGGGGAAAGCTTTGATCAAGTATATGACAAACTTACACAAAAGATACAGATATTATTATTTCTACTGTACAGCCTTTAAAAAGAGTCAGATCTTCTGGAATGATTAAAAGATTAGCGACATTTGGAATTAGTTACGAAATAATTGCAAACAAATTTAGTGATCATGGACCCGTCATATCCCTTGTAGAGTTTTTAGTAGATGAACACGAATAATTCTTACTCAAATAGTTCTTCCTACTTATTTTCGATAGTTTCGTAACGATGTTTGTATGCGCATTGCGAAAGTGTGTCCAATTTCCTAAAAATGACTTGTGTATGTGTATTTTATTTTATTTGTTGTGAAAATATAAATATAATATCATTTGTTACAAACTTTATAATATAATATGCTTCAACATAAACGCATACTCTTACTTTCCAACAGTATTTTAAATTTCGCGCCAATCTATGATTTGCGACGTTGCCGTAGTTATCGCTCTTTTAGTTATGTGTCACGTTTTAAATTTTATTTATTTGAATAACTCAATAACGGTGTGGAAGAATCCACTGAATTTTAGTTTCATGATTTATTAATGTCTGATTTATAATTACTGTAAATCTCTTTCTGGTGGTATTATTTTTATAGATTACACAGCCCTTTAAAAATGTATTCTCATTTACTCCCATGTAAAACATAAATTTTTAAAAATTTATTTTTATAAAACGGTGTGGACGATTGATCTGAAATTTTAACAGTGTACGATAAATACATCCATCTTCAACTTGTAAAAATTTCAGATGAATGGTAATATTTTCAAAAACGGTATCGAACCTCCTTAAAATAGAACATAGGTTGTCATTATCAAGTAAATATTACCAGTAAATTAGGGTTGTGTTGTTGAAAATAAGGTATACAATTGAAGAAAAAGGTGCAAATGATACGTTGGTATAATGCAGATGTTCGCCTCAGACAAGTACCTATCTGATTTATTTCGTGTATTTGAAAATTTGTTATAAATTGTATTCTGAAAAAATATCTATTAAATGTTTATATTTCTTGCAAGTTTTTTCATATCTAAAATGATTAGAAATACATACATATTTCATTTGCTATGTTCTATTTTAAATGAAATGCTCTATTACATTGCTGTCAAATTCGTAACCATGGATATGAAAGATCCCATGTTTCACGTTAAATAAATCTCACGGTATAATAGAGGTCACTGGTCCTTGTCGTACAGTCCGTTCAAAAAACTTCTAACGGGGTGGCATTGCCATTGCATCTATTGCAATGCTTTACGCAACAACTTCACACCATTTTTTCACCAAATCACATTTTCATTTATTATTAAATAAAACTTTTACAAGAACTGTATCAAAATATACGCCGCGTTACTTTAGGTCAAATGCGCGTGTGCAGAAGTGTTTAAACACTGATAGAAATACCTGTTGCTCACTGTCTGACTGTCTCTCTCAATTCGCTTTCTACACACAGACAGGGAACATATGCAGTGCACGCTCCAATGTTGTAGCTACGACATTGTATGTTCCGATTGAGATACTTGTACAGGATGTATATCAGACAAGGCAAGTCATCAAAATAAATGGCTATGACGATGACGCTATGACTATGATCTATGTCGTCATAAACAAAAAAATTACATGTAAAAATATTCGTTGATGTTGATGACGACATAGATCATGGTCATAGCCATTATTTATGTCATTTCTTTTGATGACGTACCTCGTCTGATTCCATGCCGTTACCATATCTAAAGCTGTGTAACAAAATTTAAAAGTATGTAGTATTTTGTTAAAATTCGTAAAATGGGAAATGGGTCCAAGTAAATGAAACAATTTTGGAATTGAGAACTAATAATATGCAACACGCTATCTGGTTGCTTAAAACGAACTGCTCGAATGTCGAAAGGGTACTTTTTGCTTTCATCGGATTTTGTTTACTTGTAAAAATAAGTACCAATAATTGTACCATATTTTGGTTTTGATCGTTATTTTCATGAGACCAGTCTACAAAGTTATCTGTAGAATTAAACATTTGTTTTGTAACATTATTATGTAATAGTATATTACATAACACGAATTGTAAAAAGTACATTACATGCGAGTAAAAAAATTGTGCACGAGCCTTATTGGCGAGTGCAATAACTTCACGAGCAATGTAATTGCGTTACAATTCGAGTTATGTTTATCTACGACCATATCTGTAACTAGGGCATTAAAAACAATTTACAAGAATAGTAAATTCTTAGTTACGATTGCGAAGGATTTACTGTACACGTAATGTGCTTTTTACAATTCGTGTTATGTAATATACAGGGTTCGCCACTCAAATGCAAAGATTTGATGTGGGGCTTAGAGCGCGTAGGGAGGTGGTGGGGAGGATAATCGCCGACTTAACATTATCAGCGTGGTCTACTATTTAATTTACAATGGATCGTTGGACGAGTGGCTACGCAGTTAAAGCTATTCAACAGGCGATGTTGATGCTGCGATGTTTTCAGGGGTTCGAACCACTTTTGCCCTTCCATCTTTTTTTACACGTCCATCCACTTTGCTCAAGATTGTTTATCCACGTTCGAATCGCCCTATTTGACGGAACAGGCTGATTGCGCGGTACGTTGAAATGACGTCTAAAATCGCGCCGCGTTTGCACAAAACTTTCGCCACTGATATACCTACTACGCTTTAACTGCGTAGCCACGCTGTTCACCCGTCCAACGATCCATTGTAAACTAAATGGTAGACCACGCTGATAATGTTGAGTCGGCGATCTTCTTCTCCACCACCTCCCTACGAGGTACGAGCTCTAAGCCCCACATTAAATCTTTCTATTTGACTGGCGAACCCTGTACCTACTATTTTCTACGACCATAAGATAGTAATAAATAAAAAATTTCTTGGGAACAGTAATGTAATAATATATACCGGGAGCTTTTTTAATTGCTAAACATAGGGCATGTCATTACCATAGTTACAGTGTTACAGAATGACAGCAATGTATTAGAGCGTTTTTTTATCAGTAAACATGGGGATAATTAACATACCAAAATAAATATATGAAATATAAATTAAAGAAATGATAAATTATTTATTTATATTTTCTACACTTAAGAACTAGGTAGACACTTCAAAAATAATGTGTACAATGCTGACAGAATGAATGTTGAACAATTAAAAAATCGAATTAGTGGTGCTTCCCAAAATATTACTCTCCAGCAATAACTAATGCTATAAATTCTTTTTTTAATCGTTTAGGATATTGTTTAGAAGTTAATGGTTCCAATTTTGAGCATTTAATTAGTTTAAAAAAATCCTCATTAGTTTAATTATCTATTTTAGTATGTTAATTATCCCTATGTTTACTGATTTAAAAAAACGCTCTAATACATTGCTGTCATTCTGTAACACTGTAACTATGGTAATGACATGCCCTATGTTTACTGATAAAAAAACTCTCTGTATTACATAACGTGTACAGTAAATCCTTGGTAACAGTAACATAATTATATACATATATTACATAATTATTGGTGTACAGTTAAATCCTTGGCAACCGTAACTAAGTGAGGGGGTTGAATTTGGTGTCATTGGATGTCCCCCTCGAAAATATTTTAGTCGTGTTTTTTGGATTTTTCATCCGATGTATATATATATAAATTTATTTTCATGCCTAGTCATGGCAATCTTACTTTCAAGACTCAAATTAGTCAGGAAATGAATATTTTCATGCCGATTTTGAAAAAAAACATTGCTTTACAAATGTTTAGCCATTAAAATATTAAACTAAGTTGTGGAGTTGTGTTGAATTATGAACAGAATGTCTTATGGAGTGGTTTATCTAATTAGAGTTACCTACATAATGAATGGAATATTCAATGGTCGTAGATAAAATATGTTACACTACAAATGGAAATGTAAATACTATACAATATTTGTACAAAGATAATACCGGTACCTAAAAGAGCGCATTTAGACAGTGCCCTTTTACTCCATATAGAACTTTGTTCTTACGTTTCTTATAATAATTAATTTTTATGTAAAAATATAATGATACGAGTGCATTATTTATGTGTATTTTAGGTTCATACATATCATCTTTGTTTTATTACTAATTGTGAATTTTAGCATACAGGATATATTTTTACACAAATTAATTATTTATTTTTTCAGCGCAGCTTACTGGAACAACATTTATATATTTCATAAATCTCCATCCAAGAATGTGTAATTTATTATTTTTTTCATTTAGGTCATTTTTTTATACTAGCTTAATTTGAAATATTTTTATATGTATATAATAAAAAAATCTGATGTGGCCAGTGTCGACAAAAAACCCTGCCAAACTCTTCTCTCAACTAAAAATACAAAAGTATAGTGTGATTTTAGATCATCTACCTAATAATCGTGTATTAGGGTTTTATTGCAGTCACAAAATGGTCAAAACCACAAGGCTGAGATCCGCCAGGGCCGTAACAAAAATTTGAGTAGGAATTTCATATATTTCATGTCCTCAATATGTTTTTAATAAAATGTTGCATTATCAGGTTTCCATGACCAGCCTAGAGGTATTGATTGCGGACCGTTAACCTTTGTTTATAGTGGCGATTTCGCCCAAGAGGCCTATAAACCACATGTCATTTAAAATATATATATATATATATATATATATATATATATATATATATATATATATATATATATATATATTCGGACATTTACTCGTCATCGTCCATCTCCTCGTCCTCAGAATTAATATCGGACACATCCGAATCACTAAAAGTTATAATTAGTGGTTGCACGTCTTTGTAAAATGATACAAATTTATCTTCTGTTTTTATCACATGTTGAATGCAGTTATTCCATTGTCACTGTCCAATATTTTCAATTTCTTGTCTGATTAATTCAACGACACTGGAGTTAAGTTGCGGCGAAACATTTTTTTTCTAATATTGTTTTTAACTCGCTCCAAATTAGCTCAATAGGATTGAATATACAATAATAAGGCGGTAAACGTAAAATTTTATGCCCCGCCTCTTGTGCCATATGGTCAATAACATAAGACTTTGATTATTTATAATTTCTAGCAACATCTAGCAACATCTTTTTAGTTGCCTTTTCTGGTATAAATAATTTTCCCAAGAATTCTTATTTTAAAAGATTAACGCATTACAATTTTAAATACAATACAGGTACATAGTCACAAATAACGGTTTAATCCTAAAATTAGCTATAAGAGAATAATTAATTTTCCCAAGAATTCTAATTTTAAATATTAAGGCATTAAAAATATTAAATACAACCCTGGTAATAAGCTTCGAAAAACTCTTACTCTACCAGTGGAACACTGGGGGTAATATACATAGGGTGGGCCATCTAGTGGGTTCTTTTTAAATCATATGTTATTTTGACACTGACAGCTTTTTACCACTCGAAATCTTGATAGTAAGTACGTATCATACCTCCGCGGTACGAAATGAGTCGCTTTACGCTTGAGCAACGTTGGGAAATATTGCAAACTTATTTCCAAAGTGAGTGCTGTGTAGCCCAAACAGTGCGTTTGTTGAAAAGAAGTTTTTTACAGAGCCATGGTATCCGACTTTTTTTTTACTGAAATTGAAGACATGGATTTGGACTACCTCTGGTTCATGCAGGATGGCGCGCCATGCCACACAGCCCATGCTACAATCGATCTTTTTGGCACCAAATTCTCAAATCATGTTATAATCCATCTTGGCGATGTCAATTGGCCGTCTCGGATCTGCGATTTGACCCTTTTTTGTGGGGAACCGTGAAGGACCGATGTTACGCTAACAATCCAGAAACGATTCAGGCCAATATCATCCAAGCAATCCGTGATCCGTGAGCTACAACCCGAAACCATCAACCAGGTCTTGGAAAATTGGAGTGACAGAATGCGCTACTGCGAAGTCAGCCGAGGCAGCCACTTGAACGAAGTTGTGTTCCATAATAAATGGGAATGTTTGCTCTTACTAATGAAGCCATAATACATGGAAAAAAATTTAATTTTGTTCATTTTATTGCATTTTTAAAAAGTATCTTGTATTTGGCCCACTCTCTCTCTCTCTCTCTCTCTATATATATATATATATATATATCAAAGATATATGAAGATAATTTAATTACCTAGGCACTAAAAATGACATTTCACAGACTGTCAGCTGTCAAAAATAGCACTTTTAATGTCAATCGGCGAAAATTTTTTTTAGTAAAAATGGTCGAGAAATCGAGACGAGATCGAGATCGAGACGAGATAACAATAATCGAGACGAGAAATAATCGAGACGAGATCAAAATTTTCTAATTCGAGACGAGACGAGACGAGAAGTGAAAAATCTCGTCTCGTTTCGTCTCGACGCATCACTATTTTTGATGACCTGAAATGCGCTTTTACAACTCTCCGCCCGTGGTGCACTCTGGGTTCCGCTAATGTCGGCGGTATTTTGTTGCATTTTTTAATGTAAAAACAATTTCTTCAAAATAACGTTTGATTGTTAGAAACAATATGATAAATAACAATTTGTTGTTGAATTTCAATGTTATCACAATGAAATGTCAACATTTCCCATCAAATCTTTCTCATCTTAAACTTTTTTGCACAATTTACAGAGAATTGATTGAATTTTATTGTCATGTAGACAGATCGGGTCAAAAAAAAAATTTCTAGTCCGTCAAAGTTGAAAATTTTTCCCGTGAAAACACTTTTTTTCATAGGGTGGTTGCAGGGGGGCAGATAGGGTTATGTCAAAAATTGCATGCATCATTTTGAAGTAGACACTTAGAACTTTCTTTTTGTCAAGTGTTTGACTGAATTGATCAACAAGTTGCCGAGTAATGACTCAAAAACCTCAAAATGCAACTTAATTTTCAAACTCGCATAACTTTTTATCCAATTATCGTAGGAACTTCGTTTTTTGAAAAATTTACAGAGAATTGATTGAATTTTATTGTCATGCAGGTAGATCGGGTCAAAAAAATTTCTAGTCCGTGTGGGCTAATCTTTTACGATTTGCGGTTTTGGGCTTTGTGTGACTGCAATAAACCGTTAACGATTATTAGGTAGATAATCTAAAATCGCACTATACTAATGTTTATCGTTTTAAATTTTTAAAATTGTAAGTAACTTTTGTTTGGTTTTGTTTATAATACTTTGTTGCGTTATTTTGTAAAAATGAATTTTACTAAAAATTTGTTAATATTTCGTAATTTGTCCTGATGAAGGCTAGAGTTAGCCGAAACGTAGGCATTCATAAATTTTTGAAGACTGATGTCCAAATTTTTTTGCATTATCTATCACTCGATCACTCCAGTCGATCAATAATTACCTACCTCTCTTGATTATAATATATGGAATATTATTTTTAGAGGCACTAGCTGAGGAAAATAACCATGTAGGACGTGGGTAATAAAAATTACAGTCGTGATATATAATATATTTTTCATAAAATTGCAAAATTATATTGAACTTGTAAAGCAGCCTGACATTCAGTGCGGGCAATACTCGTCAGCGATCGAGTACAAAGATAGAGCACTCTGATTGGTCGAAAAATGCGTTACTAAAGTTGAATTTTTAAATACTCATTATGTCATTATTGTACGATTGCATAAAATAACTACATATTTTTGGTTTTATATTATTTCCAATGAGTAATGTGCGTACTAACTTGTGACATATTTAAGTGAAAAGTTGGGATTTTAATTTCGCACTTTATATCGTATTTTATACCTATATGTATATGTATAGCTAACAATACAATGATATTCATTTAAAACTAATGATAATATTGTTGTTACTAATTAACTTGTTTTTAGCAATTCATAGTTATATTCATATTTGTAATTCAGTGCATTTTTGTGTAGACAAGAAGTTATCAAGAAAATGGGATTCACCATTGCTTTCATTGCTACTCACAGTGGTTTAACTAGATGGCAGGATTTTCCACAAAACATTAAACCAGACGAAGGTGTTCTGAAAACGTAAGTAACATTTTGAGCTGCGTTTATATTAGGCTGGGTCCTTCGAGTTGATTTGGCATGAGAACGATAATTTGTTTTTCCACGAAAGTGCGAATTCACAATTTTTTAAAAAAAGTACATTTTCCATACCTAAAACACTTTATTTCTAGTAATCTCTGTAATAAGTACCTATTCAAATTGACGATTTTCACTGAATTTGAGACATAAATAATTTTAGTAATAATAGTTTTCTTGGCTGGAAGATTGATAAATCAAACAACAGCTTTCTTGGGTATCAGCCTAAACAATATATTTGGGAACTACCCTCAACGTTTCGGCCCTACCAAGGACATCATCAGGAGCTACAACATTATTTATTAAAACTTACAAACATAATTACAAAAATATAACAGAACTTACGGTGGTGTCAACAATTGTTTGTGGTACATGTTAAAATACATTAAAATAATTAAATAAATAATAAATAATTAAAAACACTTAAAATCGAGACATACATCGAAAAATACCAATGGTCGTCAGAAAAAACGTTACAGTGAAAATCTTAATTAGGTAACGCATTTTTATATATTATATTTTTGTAATTCTGTTTGTAAGTTTTAATAAATGTTGTAGCTCCTGAGGATGGCCCTGGTAGGGCCGAAACGTTGAGGGTAGTTCCCAAATATATTGTTTAGGCTGATACCCAAGAAAGCTGTTGTTTGATTTATAAATAATTTTGCTGAACTACAAATTGTGCAGTTGCTGCAAGGTCAGAGCTGTTAGATTATTTTTGACTTCAGGGGACAAAGTTCAGATTCTCAATAGGGTACTTTACCATAGTAGCAAATTAGCAATCAGAGTCAATTATATTGAAAGAAGACCTCAAAAATGAGTTATTGCCATGAAAAAAGTTTTCGAAAAGTTAATAGTTCTATAAATATTTGATATTTTACGTATTGATACATCTACGTCACAATAATGCGTTTTACGTGTATTCTTACTTACGGTAATAAAGAAACTACCAGATTGTATTTTATATTTTGTAACATTTAGAAACAGTTGATTTTACATGAGTAGATTTTAATTTCAGCCCCATGGTTTGAAAATATTGTCAGCTATATATCTACGTCACACAAACTTTAAAAATTAATTACAGCTTTATTAAGAACAATTAAGGCTTGTCAGTACTCTCAATCGCTTTCAAATAACATGAAGTTTCAATAAAAAAAACTTTAAAAAAAATGGTAAACTACCCTATTACAAAAAAAGTTTTTAGATATTGTTATTGTTTTCAGCTATACCAGCAAGCATACCTGATTTTTTGTTTTTCTTAAATTTGTTAATATTCTATTTTCAAAGTTTTTCATTAATTTTGAATATTTCCCAGCTTAGTAGAAAAAATAGTAGATACCTATATGTAACAAACCCGTCTTGCGAAATCACGATATCAAATTTTACGAAAACAATCAAAATTTTATACTCCCCAGTTGATGTTTAGCCGGTGAAGTATTATAAATCAGAGTGTTATCAATTTAATGACCTTGGGTTTATAAAGCTAACGCTAACGGCGAATGCAATAATTAGGGTTTGTTATAAAAAAAAATTACCACTAAAATATTCTACTCTGCTGGCAATCACACCTAAAAGATAATTGTAGTACAAACTGCTGTAGTGGATTTTGCATCTTAAAATTTGTTTTGAAATAATATAATATAAATAATAATAAAAAAAAATAATTAAGTTTACAATTCAAATTTCTTAAGAAATCCATTTTAGCTGCCACCAATTTTATAACAACCCCAATTATTGCATTCGCCGTTAGCGTTAGCTTTATAAACCCTAGATCATCAAATTGATACCACTCTGATATAATACCATTAGTGATTATGATTTTGCCGGCAATAGAAAATAAACACTCGTGCTACGCACTCGTGTTTATTTTCGACGCAACAATCAGTCGTGATCAGACGGCAAAAATTAGGAAAAAAATTGTCTGCGAAATTTATTTAGATAATATTGTATTAACTTTATTATTATATATTATGTATAACAAATATATTACTCAATGTTTTTTAATTTTCTACAGAAAAAACACTCAATTTGAAACACTAAGCGACTGACAGTACTACTTCGCAACTGCCTTTGGTAGCAGTCGCGAATTATGACGTCATATACGAACTTTTTGACTATACCAAAATACCAACAGATGGAATAAGTATACAGTCGCTAACTATGACGTCATAAAGTCGCTTATTATAGTCGCCAACGGATTAGAATAGGTCTCCAGTAGGGCTTAATTAATTGTAGACAGAGACACGTGTTTTTGATCTTGTTAGATTTTAACAGTGCTGAATAACCAAGTCAATGAAATACATCATCTCCTCAGTTATTAAAATGTGTGTTGTGTAATTTAATTTGTAGCCCAGGATATGATCAAAATAAGTAGGTAAAAACTACGGAGAAGCATTGTAATGCATCCAGAGCCATTTACCGGCATTCAAAGCCAGATAATAGGTTTAACACTTTAAATAAAGCGAAAAACAATAATGAAATTGATATAAAACTTTTAGTAGAATTAATTTAATAAAATAATCAGGGGTAATACCATAAGAGATGATAATTTTATGAGAATTGTTTTGTCGTTTCCACGGCAACTTATTTCTATCAATTTCACGACACAAAACATCATCTGACAATTTCCCGAAACGAAGTTGAGAGGAATTTTCCGTGATTCTCTCAAAAAATTATTATCTCGAATGGTATTTAAGAAGAATATTTTTCTTGTTAAAAAACAAATTTATTTAATTTTTTTAACTAACGTAACAAAATAAAACCTAATCTACATAATTATGTTGTCAGATACATCATTTTATATTTTCAATTCTATTGGTTGCATTACGTCATTTGACGTCATCATTACGCAATGTGATTGGTTAAACCATCTGTCAAAAAATATTCAGGGGTAATACCATAAGAGATGATAATTTTTTGAGAATTGTTTTGTCGTTTCCACGGCAACTTATTTCTAACAATTTCGCGACACAAAACATCATCTATCAATTTCCCGAAACGAAGTTGAGGGAAATTGTCAGATGATGTTTTGTGGAGTGAAATTGCAATAAGTTGCCGTGGAATAGACAAAAATTCTCTCAAAAAATTATTATCTCGAATGGTATTTAGGAAGAATATTTTTTTGTTAAAAAACACCACCAAAACGACTCCTTTTACAAAATATTTTTGACGTTCAATTTGACAAATTTATTTATTTATTGTAACTATCGTAACAAAATGTGAAACACAACACCCGTTGTGTTTCCAGATACATTATTAATTCTATTGGTTGCATTACGTCATTTGACGTCAACATTACGCAATATGATTGGTTAAACCATCTGTCAAAAAATATTAATGTTAACATTTTACGTAACATGTACATGTTTTATTCTATGAGTAAATTTTGCATGTATCTTATATGCATTTCGTACATTACATAGCTAAGTACATAACTTCGAAATATCTGTGAGCTTTTTTTGCTGTATATCATCATATGTGTTTGCTGGGTATATTGCCATATAAGATTTTAAAATTGAGAGTGCTGGAGGTGAGTTGAGTGATTTAAAAGAAACAAAAATATTAGTAGAATGTGTCCCCCTAGATGTTAAAACATATAGCGCAAACCGGGGATGTCTATCACAATCCGTTTCCAAGTTATTAAGGGTGGATCGTCTTAAGCGCGCGACCCTGGTATGTACCAAGGGATACATAAATTATATATTCATAAAAATAATATTAATAACATATAAATTGGAAACCTTTTAAAACAAAAAAATAAAATAAACACGACAATAATAATAATTTATGCATTGCCCAACAGTTTTACAACCAATTACAGGACAATATTATTCTTACCAAAATACAAAGGAAATTTAAAAATAAAAAAAAATAAAAACAGTAATATTTATAATAATACAACACGAAAAAATTAAAAATGAATGGTATATAATACTATTACGTAAATACATACAATTTAGAAAATTTGAAATTAGAGTTTTACAACATGATAAAAACATAATTTATTACTCACAAATTATACGAGAAATAGTATATTACTTTACTAGTGGGAGAAGTAAAATGCCTCTGTCATGAGTGTCTGATTGGTCACGAGCGAAGCGAGTGGCCAATCAGAACACGAGTTAGAGCAGCATTTTACTTCTCCCACATGTGAAGTACGATATTTTTCCTCACTGTGAGGAAAATATAAGTTATCTATTTTAAATACTTAAATAAATAAAATTTCTTCAATTTTGAAACCTCAAATGTTTAAGGAGTGGAGGCGGTTTGAAGTGCTCACATTTTATTTTTGATACAGGGCTCTCTAAGCACTAGCTAAGCCACTGATATTTTATTAAAAGAAATAATAATTTACGGGTTTTTTTTCAATAAACTACATTCATAGAAATAATAGTCACCCTAATAATGTTTTTTTACAGGCATTTTAGCGAAGTACATAACCGAGCAATTGATGAAGTTTGGTATAGAAGGGCTGTAGAACAACACTTTATAGAAGAAGACAGTTTTGTGTATTCCGTACCTATTGATGTTGGTAAGTATGACTATAAACAATATTGTTATCGAGACCTAATAGCCCAGTCAATAAAGGGGTTGTAGAGTGCGTGAGTTCCATACTAAAAGTCCTGACGTTTAGGTGGAGAGGAAAGGGAGGGGGAGCACAAAAAGTTCCCATTTTTTTGTGTTCACAGAATTACTCGCTAACGGTTCGCTATATGAAAAAAAATATGAGAATACAGTGGTAAAGGTAAAAATTTAGAAACATTTTTGTATTTAAACTTTTCTTGCAAGTTTAACAGGGACTGAGATACAGTCGAGGAAAGATGTAGAGAGAGAGAGTGAGAGAATTAAGATATTTTAGCTTATTTCGTATTTTTTGTGTTTACCAGCCTGTATCTTCTGAACGAATAAAAATATTGACTTCTGGTTTCTTTATAAAATTATACGAACAATTCTCTATAAGACAGAATACTTTAATTTTTTTGAAGGCCTTAGTTAAGGTAAAAAATTTAGATTTTCTTCGAGAGAAAATTTAGAAATTTTAACTTTTTTCTACTTTTTGTTTTTAAATGACCTGTAACTTCAGAACAAATGAAAATTAAGACTTCCGGTTTTTTTTATTGAATTCTGCGAACAATTATCTACAAGATATTTTTTGAGGACCTTAGTTAAAACAAAATTTTAAGATTGTAATGTTTAATGATCTGAAAATTTTGAACAAATAAAAATATCGACTCCCGGTTTTCTGCATTAATATCTACGAACATTTTTCTATTAGGTACAATATTTTGAAAACTAACGAGATCTTCAGTTTTCCTCGTATTATTAACTTTTTTCAAGATAAATATAAAAAACTAAAAATTTGGATTTGCAACTCGCAATACACAGCCCCTTTTCCGGAGCGTATATCTCAAAAACGTGTGGAAATCGTAAAAAGTGTATAAAATGAAAGTTGTAGAGAATTTTATCAGCTTTCTTTGTTTCTTTTATTCTTGGAATGATTTTCGCTATGAAACACCGTTTTCGAGATATAACCGAAAAACTAAAAAACGGAACCTCTACTCCTAAACGTCAGGACTTTCAGTATGTTTAAGTCCTAACCACCCTGAACAAGTTTCTGAAGTGAAATCTTGGATAGGAACTCACGCACTCTACAACCCCTTTTAGGGCATTCGTTGACTGGACTACTAAACTAATAGCGTCATAATCGCTTCAAATCTTACACTCTGAATCAACATGAATGTGTACTTCATCTTTAGGCATTATTTGCACTGTTCATATTCATCCATGCCTACTAAACTCGTTAAGTCATTAACAATTTGTCTTTCTTGGCGTAATTTTAAACTACCAATTGTAAAAAAAATTACATTTTCCTAGGCTGGCTCTGATAACCGGAATTCTACTTGTACTTTCGTGCAAAATACTGTTATTTATAAAATGATAGGACAGCAGTTTGGTTAAAAAATATATTTAAAATTATTATTTTAGCTTAACCCTTAACAACCCAGTACACATAATTAAAAATTATCTTTTGGAAATCTTAGTTAAATCAATTATAATACAGTCAAATTAGGTTTTTTAGTGGAAAAAATTAGTAGAAAACTGGATTTTGTTATACACCTTCCCAATATACCTTTATCAACAACATACTAAAAGTCTCAATCGATTGGACTGGAGTTTCGTCCGCCATTTTTAAAAAAAATGGCCGCCGTCTAATGTTTTTAATTTTATCTCGTAAATTATTAATATTACGAAAAAACAGTTAGTAACAAATTGTAAAGCACAAAATTTGCTATAAAATGGTATACATATTTTTTATGAAAGTAGTACAGTTTTCGAGAAAATCGTGAAAATGTAATTTGAAAAAAACCATAAATTTTGATCAAGTAGTAGTTTGTCTCATCATACGAAAACGGCTGTAATTTTTTATGAATAAAAATATGGATTTCCGGTTTGCAGAATCCAATTTCCTGAATACTCTTCTATGAGTAACATTATTTTCAAATTTTTTGACGCACGGGTATAGTCACAATTTAAGGATATTCTTACAAAAGTTTAACAAAAAAATTAGTTTTTTATTTTACGTTTTGGTGATTAATTTACCGTAACTTCTAAATGGAAATAGTTATTGACATCTGGATTTCTGTATACGATTCTCCATAAATTTTGTTAAAAAGTGATATGAGTTTTAAACGTTTGTAGGTTTTAGTTAGGTCGAAATTTTAAGATTTTTTCTAAGAAAAAATCAGACACGATGTCTTTTCTGATAGATTTGGCACAATGGATAACATGTACGTTATTAAACCTAGTACCTGCTGTAGTTCTTTCTTAGAAGTCGGAGTGGGCAGTCTTGTGATGGTATCAACCTTCTCTGGGTCTGGATGAATTCCGTTCTTATCAAACATGACACCAAATAATTTTATTTGCGGTGTTTTGATAGCGCATTTACGACTGTTAAATACCAACCCACCTTCTTTTGCAACTTTCATGAGGATTATTAGATTCTTGTCGTGTTCTTCTTCTGATTTACCAAAGACGATGATGTCATCTGATATATTAATGACACCCGGACAAGAACCTATTATTCCGTCCATTTTTTATTGGAACTCGTCCTGTGACATACGCAGACAGAAAGGTAATCGGAGGAACCGATATCGGCCTAATAGAGTGTTGAATGTGGTCGCATATGAGCTCTCTTCGTCTAATGTTATTGACCAATACCCATCCTTCGCGTCCATTTTGATGAAGTATTGTGCTCCTTTTAAGTGATATGTAATTTCTTCGAGTGTCGGTGTCTTGTGATGTGGTCTCATGATTGCTCGATTGAGGTCCTTTGGATCTATGCATAGCCGAAGATCTCCGGATTCTTTGATGCTGGTCACCATGCTGCTAACCTATTTGTAGGAGTTGTGACTGCATATAATGTCTAGCTTTTCGAGGCGGTGTATTTCAGCAGTTATTTATTTATATTAGTTGAATCGGGAACTTTCTAGCTGCATGTATGGTAGGAGTGTGATTCGGATCTATCGTTATGTGACACAGACTCGGCAAATTCCCAATGCGGTCAAATTGATTTGGATATAATTTGACTATGCGTTCATCTTATTTATTTGTTGTTGTTTTATTGTGCAGTATAGCGTAGTTAAATTTAATGCGCTAGAGCTAGGAAGTCCAATTATGGCTGGTTCATCATTGTCTACAATGTAAAATTCATTGCTGATCCAGTGTTTCTTGTATCTGGTAGGAATAATAACGACTCCGAAGTGTTTAATTACAGTGCCGTTGTATGCTGTTAGAACCGTTCTCCTCGGTTCAACGAAGTTTTCATCGGGTTTTCCTTCTGTAGTAACTTTGTTTGGGTACAGGCATTTGAATATTCTAAACGATATCGTGTTTCCTTGGGCGCCGGTGTCGACTTTAGCTAATAACGTAGCTATTGTCTTGCGGTGTTATATAATAGTTTTAGCTGAACACCTGCGAAAGCTTCGTTTTTTTCATTTTGTTCTTTATTTTCTATTGCTTGTATCTGGATTCTATCGAATCCATCTGCAATGCCTTCTTCTTGTGGTTCAGCGCTCATTGTGTTTGTTTCTTCTCTTTTCATGCGTCCCGGCTTGTATGTTTTGGTTGCCGCCAGTGCTTCTGTTTTTGTTACTGCTTACTGCTGTTATTATTGCCCGGTGCTCTTCTGTAGAATTTACCATGCGTTTGTGATTTTTGGTTCGATCTGCATATAACCTGCCAGTGATTCTGTTTATTGCATGCGTGACATGTGGCATTGTACGCAGGGCACAGATTTTTTTGTTTGAATGGATGTTGTTTTCCGCAGTTGCGGCAATGAGTGTGTGATAATTCTTTCATGGCGTTGGCCTCGTTTACTAAGCGCATGTGCCTGATAGATGCCTCGAATGTTCGGCCTAAATCCAGTGCTTGGTCAAGTGTGTACTTCTCGTCTTTCCGAAGAAATGCTTTACACCCGCTATTACCTGGTCTAGTATCCTACTATCCTTTAGCCACCATCTTACAACAAAATTGTCAATGGTTTCGTCGGCTCGTTGAAAAATATAGAAATTATAGATTTTTTAAAAATTGTGTTTAATCAACTATAACTTCTGAATGGATTAAAATATCGACTTTCGGTTTCAATCATTCGATTCCTTAAACGTGTTTCTATTAGAAACATATTATTTATTTTTTTAACACAGAATTATTGTTTTAGAAGAAATTTAAATAATTATTTTTTAAAAATTACTAAAATTTCTCTATGGTGTATAATATTGCTTCCAGACTAACCAGAAAATGATTCTTTTGCGGTTGCAGCCTCTTAACAATGGATTAGAGTATAAATTGTTATTTGTCCATGTGCCGTATATAGTAATTTGTTTCATTTGTAATACAAAAATGCATGATATTATTGGGACGAATAAGCGGACTTCGGCGATCTTACGAGTGACAAACTTTTAATTCCAATCGGCGAAAAAGACATTTTTTAAATAAAAATGGTTTATGATTTTTCTTAAAATAACGGTTTGTTTACACTTCTTTAACCTAAATGTCTACGTTTTATTGGAATTACATACATATTTTGTAACGTTATATCCGCCATTTTGTATCAGCAGTTTCGAATTTAATGTTGTTAATATAGTATAGTATATTCAGTAGTCCCGAAAACCATAGGAATCCTATTTATTGACGATGACATTAGAACTGTAAAAATTATTACTTTTGAACATAACTTTTTTAATACTATTACTTATTTCGAAAATTTTAAATTTTTTAAAATAAAAAGTATGTTCCTTTTGTATATTTGTATGACTAATTAAGAGAAAATATTAAAATTATAAATTTTATTGCGTAAAAAATAAGATTTATTCTATACCTAACTAGAATTATTTGTACAAATAATTGAATAATTATAAGCGCCATTTTTTAAATGTAAAACATTTAAGTTCTTACGTATAGAAAATCAATTAAAAAAAGTTCCATGAATTTCCATTCCTGTAGACGGGTTCTGTACTGCAATGAACAAATATCTTTATTCAATTTTTGCAAAAACGTCTCATTTTTTAATACTTATATTATTATTATTGATGCCACTTTCTAGTCTTATTGTATTTACTTACAGGGAAAGAAAAGAATACCGTTGTTACGGCGACCCACGCTGTCTTCTTAAAGAAAACTCCTATAGCCGTCGTTGGCCACCAATTCTATCACGATAATTTAGTTGATTTCTTCAATAACGTGACACAAGACAGGTAAGTAGTAATAAAATTATAATGTAAGCCTATTTTTTTGTCATTTGTTATATAGTCCATGAGCCAAACCCGAAAATGAGCTAAATTGGTACCACCTGGGGTGGCAAATGCTGACTATGATTTTTTTGTTCAGTTTTATGTGTAGACCAATAATAAATGTGATAGCAATGTCTAAGTAGTAGCTTTGAGTAGTATATAGGACACGATAACGCAGACACTCTGTGTTAAATTTCTGTGTGTGTTCTATGGTGTCCCTCGGGGGACACTATGTGTTAGTACTGTTCTATGGTGTCCCACACTGTGTGTTTTATGGTGTCCCACACTGTGTTGTATGGTGTCCTACACTGTGTGTGAGTACTGTGGTGTCCCTGGTGGGTCAGGTGCGTGCCGTTGTAGGAGGGAGTATGTTTCAATAGTGTGTTAGAGCGTGCAGAATGTATAGTTAGGGATGCGTAGAATGTTGTGTTATTCAATAATTGTCAAGTATAGAAGTATATTAGGCACGTGTATGATAATAGGTAGAAGGAATATAAGGAGAATTATAAATCGTACTGCAACGCCGCCGCTGGTAGTGCCCGCGGGTTACTCTGTGGCCGGCGTGTTTGAACTAGTTCATATTTGGATTGTAAACAAACAGTAGTTTATGATATGATGTGTGAGCAAAGTTGCCCGTCACACTACATCGCAACTGATATTTAAAAATATTTGTAGTAGGTGTAATATTACATAAGTTAAATAAAACTCTATCGTACTAGTATTATTAATATTTATTTAAATAGAATACAATTTAATACAATAATCATACATTTTATAAAAAGTTTTCTTTTAAAACCCAAGAATTATTTTTCTCATCTAAGCCGAGCCATTTCACAAAATACTTATCACCACGACGTTTTATTATCTTTTCAACAAGGTAGGTGTCGGGATAGTTTGTTTTAAGCAATTCTTCTTGATAGAATCCGCCTTTAATACGGTTTCCTTCCCAATCTTCTATTTCATAAGTTACGGGTATTGTATGCTTCACATCGGCAATTTTAAAAACTTCTGTTGTCCAATTAGGTGTGTATCCTTTTTCAAATATATGCTTATATTTACTTATTCGTACTTGATCACCAGTTTGAAATTTCGGTGTTTTCAGTGTACGACGTGAATACTTCACCGATCTATTGGAGTACGCTTGAATGCGTGTTGATTCTGTGACATCTGACGGGTTCATTTGTATAGTACGATGTTTGGAATTATTATATTCCTCAACTAAATCGTCCAGAATATCTATCCATTTGTATGTTCCTTGATAGCTAAATTGTTTCCACATCTTTTCCTTTAGTGTTCTATTCCAACGTTCAACAATGCTAGCCTTTAGGTGTGAAAACGTTGAATAATGATTAATGTCATGATCTTGCATTAATTTCTTGAAGTCACGATTAAAAAATTCGGTACCATCATCTGTTTGTATATTTCGTGGTACACGACTGGTATTGAATATTTCCTTCATTGCTGTCATAACATTTACACTCGATTTAGTTGGAACAGCTTTTGCCCACGCAAACTTTGAAAATGTGTCTATAACAGTTAATATAAATTTTATACCGTTGTTTTCATTACGGTATGATGTCATGTCGACTAAATCTGCTTGCCATAAATCGTCAAAACCACGTAGTGCAACTTGTCGTCGAGGAAAATTGCGACGCGCTGGTTTATGTAGTTCATTTGTTAATTGTTTTTTTTCGTCGCTCATTTTATTAATGGTTTTGTGCGTTAATAAAATATCCCATTTGTTCTTTAAGTTGTGCTGTAACTTCTTTTAAAATTTGTATATCTGCATTTATTTTATGCAACTGGTTATCAGTATATTGTGAAAGTTGTGCTTTCATTTCCTTAATTCTATTTTCTTGATTTAGTTCTACAAGTCTAATTTCCTTCACATTATCCCGTATTTCTTGTCCAAATTTGTTGACGAGAAGAGCAACACTGTCACGCACTAATTTAATATCTCCTTGGAACTGTTTATTTATTGATCCACTGTTTTCATCCACATATTGTTTAGTTACAGCATCATTAGCGTTGCGAGAGAGACCAATGTTCGTTAAACGCTTATTATCGAAATTCAAATCACCGTCGCTGGTTAATGAATAACCAATTTCGTTTTTTCTTAAATTCTGGTGTTGCCCGGCTGATGTTGTAGGATTATTGGAAGAGCTCAAAAAATGTCCAAACTTGTCGACAGACATAACGAAAGTGAGTTTATTCAATAAAACCCTCTTCTCTTAACTCTTCCTCAATCGCTGCGATTTCGAACTCTAATCCAGTGTGACCAATAGCCCGTGAAGAATGAAGTATATGCAGACGTTTAACCAATTCATTGGGATCATTCCAATATTTAAAATCAATGTTGTTTCTAGGTGTAGATACTAAATTAGTTCCACCAGTACCTGTCACCGGTTGTGTATGAAAATATTTTATTATATTTTTATACTTATAAGATTTATTTATCATAATTTTGCCTAGCGGTGAATAATTTTTTCTATGTGCATTTGTATCAATAACTATTTCCTTATATTTTATCCAATCGTCAAGAGTATAACTTTCATCGCTAGGAACTGTGAGAAACAGTAATTTTGCAAGTCCTGGTGTTATTTTATACTGCTTTTCTCTTACATTAATAATGTCATCTTTACTTAGTGTCACATAGGAATCACCAATTTTAAAAAAGTCACCTACACGTCTAACCCCATAAAGTTGATCCAACTGTTTATTGTATTTATTGTATTTTTCATTGAATATTAAATGTTTTATATAAACTCTTAAAATTGGTCCTACATTGTCATTTAGATATTTTTCAATTGTTTCATGACCATCGGGTAATTTTAATAAGTTATCAAAAGAAATTAGATTTCTATCTTCTTTCTTGACATTATTCACTTCTTGTTTAATATTTTCTTTTGACTCTGATATTTTTGCCACAGCTTCTGTTAATGGCTCGACAATAGGTTTGTATTGTTGTATTAATGCATCATTTTTGCTTGTTTCATGTTGCATTATATCCTTGTATTTACGCCGAATATTATTAGCAGTTTTCTCAATTTCCAATATAAGGCTATTATTCTGTGTCTTTCTTGGTTTTTCTATCTTTCTGGCAACATTATTCTTCTTTAATTTTAACACTTTTGTCATTTTTAAATTATATTTTACCATATCATAACACTACAACAGCTCTATTCAATCTGAACGATTTTGTTAGCGGTCTAATATTATGTAGGAGTCAAAACACTTACGATAACGCCCTTCATTTAACTCCTTATCTTTATCGATAACTACGAAATCATACTTATTTTCTCTCCAGCAAAGCGAGCATAAGCTCTTGAAATGTTCAAAATTCATATCTGTATTTATATGATCTTTGTATATATGCTGTAAATTAGTATCATCTTGCTTGAAAAGAATTAGAAAATTTGCATTATCTCTAATTAAGTGTTTTGGTATGTGCGCATATGATTGACACAAATAAAACGAGTCTACAAAACTATGGCGACCCATACTGAAATACTCGCGCATAATATTTTGTTTATCACATACAACATCGTCAAATATGAAAAGAGAATTTCGTTTGGCATTTTGTGGACTCACAATATTAGAATTATTACTATACGAATAAAAACCTATATCAGGAACAAGATTTAAAATTTTTGCCAATAACATATATTTTCGTTGATCGGGTGTTTTCGTGTATACATAGATATTTTCAAATTTCAAACCATTCGGATCGGTAATAAGGCTGATCATTACGTTTGTTTTACCACAGTTTGAAGGACCACATATTATACAACGTAAATTGTTAGGTAACAAGTATCCATGTCTTAAGAAGTCTGAATTATTATTATCAGAATTTGATGCAACACTATCCAAATTTTGAACCTTTAAAGTGACGTCTTGTTTAACCACCTTCATTGTGCACTACATACTAAGTAAAATATTATATTTGCACATCCATATATATATATATACATGTGGAATAGACAAACATGTATAAATATAAAGATTAATGTGAGTTTCAATTTAGTAGCCTGTTAGCAGTTGTAATGTCAACATCTCGATATAATTACATTGGAGGTGGTTTAGTAAATTCTGTAATCAATAAACTTCCTTTTGAAATTCACATACCGGGCTATCAATATTGCGGACCAGGTACAAAACTTGCAGATCGTTTAAAACGTGGTGATAAAGGTGTAAATGAATTAGACAGAGCTTGTAAAGAGCACGACATATCATATTCAAAAAATAAAGATAATATAAGCGCTCGACACGACGCTGATAAAAAATTAGAAAATAAAGCTTGGCAACGAGTGTTAGCTCGTGATTCGTCTCTCCGAGAAAAATCAGAAGCTTGGGGCGTTGCTACAACAATGAAAATGAAGCAAAAATTAGGTATGGGGCTAAAAAAAGTAAAGCCGAAGAGAAATAAAAAAATAAGAAAAAAACTAACTTTCCAAAGTATAACAAAAATTGCGAAGAATGCTATGAAAGCGAAAATAAAAAACAACAAAGACGTTAAGGTCATAACAGCAAGAGATCTTATAAATACAGCGTTAAAAGCTGCTAAACGCGAAGTAAAAAAATCTAAATCGAATCCACCAACTGTACCAAAAGACCGTATGCTACCTTTATCTAAAATTGGCGGTCTCTTTCCACTAATACCTGTCTTCGCAGGATTATCAGCGATTGGTGCTCTAACAGGCGGTGCTGCAGCTGTTGCGAAAGCAGTTATTAGTACAGAAGATGCAAAAAAAGAATTAGAAGAGAATAAACGACATAATCGTAAGATGGAAGCGATTGGTATAGAAAAAGGGATTGAAATGAGACCCACAAAAAAAGGCTATGGATTGTTCCTATCACCGTATCCAAAAAACCACTAAACTTACCGAGAGTACCTTTGACTAATTTGGATTTGATAAAGTATGCACGTCAATATAAAATTTCTTATTTTCGCGGTGTTTTCATGCGCGATACTTTACCCAAGCGTCCAAGACATAATGAGTCTGCTATAGTTAACCTGGACAGTGTTTCGGGTAGCGGAACCCATTGGGTTGCATACGTAAAACGTGGAAAAAAAGTAATATATTTTGACAGTATTGGTAACATGCAACCACCAAAAGAAATCATTGAGTATCTCGGTAAATATAATATTTATTATAATTACTCTAAAGAACAGGCACCGAATACGGTAATATGCGGTCATCTTTGTTTAAAGTTTCTTATGAATAATAGATAATTATATAAAGTTATAAACAATAATGTCATTCATGTTTTAGTTATTGAAACGTTAACACTATGTCTCTGACACTAACTTTAAACGGATATAATTCATTGTTAAGTTCCAATTTTTTTCCACCAATTGATTTACACAAAAAACATGAGTACGTACTGGGGCTAGTTCTATTTAGTACATTTAATTCAATACCGAACATTGATCAAACAAATAACAGATTATATTATGGCGACACATTTATTACACTTCCAGAAGGATCGTACGAAATTAAAGATATAGATACATATATTAAGAGTGTTCTTCGTAGCAGCGGTGTAAAATTTGATATAAAACCAAATAATAATACTTTACAAAGTGAAATAAAATGCAGTGAGTGGATTCATTTTAATAAACCTAATAGTTTGGGGCGTTTACTAGGATTCACAGCTAGGAGTCTTAAACCAAATGTATGGCATCAATCTGACCTGCCCGTACAAATAATTAAAGTTAATACTATACGTTTAGAATGTAACATTACAACGGGGTCATATACGAATGGTTTTACAACACATACAATTCATGAATTTACACCCGTAGTGCCCCCTGGGTACAAGATTGTTGAAGTTCCAAATAATATAATTTATCTTCCTCTTCGTGTACACGCAATCGATAATATAACTATTAAAATAGTTGATCAAGACGATAACTTAGTTAATTTCCGTGGAGAAGCCGTTACGGTAATGTTGCATATTAAGCAGCTATAACACAATGTTGTTAGTGAGTGGAAAAAACAAAAGAAGAATAAGAGGTTTTGGATATCCATTGATTTTACAACGACCACCGTCAGAGTATAAATCCTACAGTTATTCTCCAATTAACGTCAGAAGTATTCGAACCAACCTAACGTTAACACATTACAGTAAAAATATTTTAAAATCTTTGGGTTATAATATTTTAAAATGAGTATTCAAACGTTTGCAACTGACGATATTTTAACAGTGGGCGAAGAGTTAACATTCGATGAATCGATTACTCGGTTAGAATTTCATAGCCATCAACCATACATCAGTTCAACTTTTAGCAGCTGCGATGAGATACGTATCCCGATACAACAACAAGATATATACACTTTACCATCGCAAAGTTATCTTTACGTAGAAGGAAAAATAGAAGTTAATACACCGATAGCAGCAGCAGATCTAGAAAATCTACAACAGAATACGAAATTTATAAATAATGGAATATCCTATTTGTTTGAAGAAATTCGATATGAATTAAATGGAATAGAAATTGATCGTACAAAAACTTTGGGTATAACTTCAACTGTCAAAGGTTACACGTCCTTTACACCGAATGAGGCGAAAGCATTACAAAATGCTGGATGGTCTGTACTAGATGCTAACAATTCTATTAAATTAAATGAAAACTTTAATGTATGTATTCCGTTAAAAACATTACTTGGATTTGCTGAAGATTTTAACAAAATTATCATCAATGCTCGTCAAGATTTAATACTTGTCCGTTCAAAAACTGACAACGATGCTTTAGTATGCTCATTGAATGAAAATTATAATTTTGTTGTAAAACTCTTTAAAGTACAGTGGCGTGTACCATACGTGCATGTTGCGAATCCTCAACGTTTAGCATTGCTAAAATTATTAGAACAGAACAAACCAATTTTTATAAACTTCCGAAGTTGGTCAACACACGAATATCCAATGTTACCAGCAACTTCAAAACACACATGGACTGTGAAATCAAGCAGTCATCTAGAGAAACCCCGTTTTGTCTTGCTTGTTTTTCAAACAAATAGAAAAAATTCTATTCACGCTGACACGTCCGTATTTGATCACTGCAATATCACAAACGTAAAGTTATTCTTAAACTCCGAATATTATCCTTATGATAACATGAATTTAGCCATTTCCGACAATAAGTATGCATTAATATACGATATGTACACACGTTTTCAAGCATCTTATTATGGTCGTAGCGGGCATGGAGAACCATTATATGGTATTCAGAATTTTAAATCAATTGCGCCAGTTTTCATTATCGATTGCTCTAGGCAAAATGATTCTATAAAGTCTTCTACTGTCGATATTCGTCTTGAGTTTGAATCAAAAGATGTAATCCCAAACAATACGTCAGCATATTGTATTATATTGCATGACAGTCTTGTTGAATATAATCCAATGACTAATATCGTTAAAAAAATTGTGTAACCGCATCACACGTTTTTCTCAGTTCACTGAAGTTTCTCATATCGGTTAGACGTACTACATGATAAAATGGAAGAATTTATTGTTGATATTCAAGGTTTCAAATTGGGTAAAGAGCGATTTATAGCCAAAGAAATTGCTATCATTACAACCATCGGTTTAAAAATACAACATATTCTCATACAGCCACCTGTTTCATGGAGCGAGATAACAAGTTTTAAAAAACGAAGACAAGTACTATGGTTAGAACGTTATTATCATGGGTTATCTTGGTCAGATGGACACATACCGTATTATTCTACAGAAAAAATCATGAAGAAAATATTTTCATCTGAATGCAGAATATATGTTAAAGGAGCCGAGAAGAAACAATATTTACAATCACTACTTGCAAAAAACTTGATGTACACTACAATTGTTGATTTATCAGAAGAGGCAAATGAACTTGAACTTACACCGTCATTGAGACATTGCAATGAACACACATCTAGAGTAACATGTTTCCATCATAGACCACTTGTGGGGACAAATTATTCAAGAAAAGAAAATAAACCTTCATGTGCGTTGAGAAATGTTTACACATTACAATCTTGGTTGACACGGTTATAGTAAACTAATAAAATATTAGTTATAATCTATGTAATTATTTTTTTATTGTACACATATGTTTAAAATAAAAACATTATAACTAGGAAATTAATGATATTTTATTTATTTTCTTGGTATACAGAAACAAATATAGTATATACAATGTACGCATCGTTTATTCAGATAATGTATTATTTACATTCATCAAATATTTAAATTTTTCATAATTACTAGGTACATAATACATATTTGTTTTTAAATCTTCCATAATTAAGTTTGGATAAAATATTAACATTTCTTTATACATAACACACGTTATATGATTACTTGATACAAGTGTTTTTATATTATCAAGAGATTTTCCTGGCATAAAATATGCTTGAGTATTAATATCTCGATAAAATTCAGCAAAATTAATATCTACTAAATATTCAATTATGCCTGACATGAGATCAGTTATTTTACAAACAATATTTAATGAAGTTTGACATAACAATATTTCACTTTCAAACCATTTAATATGAACATTATGTTCTTTTTTTATTGTATGAAATTCAATTTGATGTTCACTGTATTCATTATTATTGCTTACAACATTTTTAATATGTTGTACAAAATTATACCATTCTGATACATTAAATATAATACAATTTTTGGATTTAAAATTTTCAAGTTTAACAACAACTTCTAAATTTATAGGATATATGCCTACAGCTAAGTTTGTGTCATGATGTCCACAAAGTTCGTATGTATGTTGTAGTAACAGGCGACTTTTATTCTCGGTCAGCATTTGTTGCACCATTCTGTAAAATAGAAATATTTATAGGTAGAATACAATATAAAACTTTGATTAAGAAGTTTTTTTTTATTTATCAACTATAGTAGGGAAAGATGGGGCATTCTGGCTCAAGCCTCCCGGAGGCTGGCAGGCTGACTTTCATTCATAAATTTGAGTCTGTAGTACGTAGTAAATTTGACCTTGAGCCGCCCCCACCACTTTTCTCTGACGTCACATGGTATGGGGCGATTGGGTCTGCGGACCGTGGGAACGTATCAGGCGGCATCCTTTGATGTTTTGCCGACAGGTGTTAATTTCAGGTGTGACCTTGAGATAAAAAGGTGACAGAGGATGACGTCATAGGGAAAGATGAGACATTCTGGCTCAGTCGTCCCAGAGGACTTTCATTCATAAATTTGCGTCTGTAGTACGTAGTAAATTTGACCTTGAGCTACACCCACCACTTTTCTCTGACGTTTTATATTCACGTAATTACATGATATCATCGTTGATAGGTATTGATGATATTTAGTTGTAATTTTGATACAGATCAATTTAAAAACGACTGCTGATGCTGTGTTTTAATTCCTTAGGTTTTAATGTTTTTAAGAAGTTGTAATAGTTTTTTACGTCTTCTTGTAGATATTCACAGACTTCGAATTCGAGTTCGTTCAATAACCTAAGATCTTTTAATTTTGAAAGAAATTCTATGATATTTATCTTCTTATCAATATAAGTGCCACAGAGTATTTCTGCTTCAAAATAACGATCTGAGGTCTCTCTGTATGATTTATTTACTTCTTTTTCGAAATCTTCATCGAACCGCGATTTCTTGTAATAAATTTCCTTGTCAAAGTTCCACGCTGCACAGTAAAACTGTTTTTGCAAATTTTGTATAGCAGAATCAAGATCCACGGCTTCTTCAACTTCACTCCACATGTTTTCACTTACACATTACTGTACTAAATAATACTTAATTGAACTCGTATTGTGAGCATATATAGTAATAAGTTCAATTTAAACAGCCAATAGAATGAATTCTTATTTTAATCAATCCGGCTTTACTTTATTATAACCAATAGAATGTATGAATATGTACATTGTACAAGTTTAGACTTGCAACGTTAATTTCTTTGGTATTGGAATTCTTAAATAATAAACATAATACGCGATTTTCTAACTATTAGTATATTGATATTTTGCAAGATTGAACTTACTAAAATGAGAACATCGCGGATAGAACCGCATAGAATTCTAAAATAATAAACTTAATACAACACTTTGTTGATTTGCGACTTTGTAACCATTATTTTATTAATATTTTTGCAAGATGGTACTTGCTAAAATGAAATCATCGGATGAGACCACCTAAAACGTTATTCAAAAATAATAAACTTAATACAACACTCTGTTGATTTTGCGATTTTATAACTATTAGTTTTTATTGATATTTTTGCAAGATTAAGAACGAGATGAATTCTATACGAAATAAGCCTCTGGAAAAATATTTTCACTGTAGATACTATACTAAATTTTCGTTATTCGTTCCCTGAAAAAATCAGTTCGAGTTTGAAGTTTGCAACGACAACACCAAAAAATAAATAAAATCGTGATTATGGCAGACGCTAACAGAGACGATTCATGCACCGAGTCTGGTTATGAATCTGATGATGGTGACATTGCGTGGGTGTTTGAGGAAGTTGTGGTTCAAGTTGAACCCCGCGAGGAAGAGAACTTAGATAACCGCGAAGAAGAGAACTGGGATGATGTCTGTGTTCCAAGCTATTTGGAGCATTTGAAAAGGATATATCCAAACTGGGGGCCCAAATGAAGGTAAATTATTATTATTATTATTATTTAATTTGAAATAAAATCCGAGTTAAGTGCTAAATTTCAAAAATATATTTTCTAAATTGCAAGCTAAACGCATCCGCCAATAACTTATAAAGTGCTCTATGTGCTAGGCGTAGATTTACTAGTTTATTAATTTAATGTTTTGACATTTATATTTGAAATAATTAATAGATCATACACAAAACATTGATTATCTAAAATACAAACTTTTTGACACTTAGCACGGTTTTATTTCAAATCTTAAATTTAATTCATATGCTTATGGTATTTGTTTTATTTTCTAGGTTGGTCAACTGCTGGACCAGTTTGGACAATACAATAATAATAATTTAATTTTGTAAATATTATATATAAAATAAAAAACAATTCAATAGATACGGTATATTTTATTTATTTTTCAGTAGCCCTTATACATAACATTATAATAGAGAAATAAAACTACATTTGTTTAATTATTTAAGACATTGTAAGATAAATATGCTAGAGTATTGGGGTTGTAACCTTTAAAACTAACAACTCTTGAACAATATTTTGCCAATCTGAAAGATCCGATTGCCTCATCTCTTTCGTAACCTGTACGGTCTGTCATCCTTGGTACATTATTACGAATTAAATATATTAAGTAGTAGTCGCTCGAATACAGTGCACATTTACAGATATTCATATCAAAAGATTTTATTATTTTACTTGCAAACCATTCTTTTGTATAGAATGACTCACCAAATGGTTTAACAAGCATAAATTGGAGATTTAAGTCCTTGAGTTTGTACTTCTTATTTTCTATAATAAATTCAAATATATTTTGAATTTTTATATCCTTCACTTCAGAATAATATTCGTCTAATATCTCGGGATTTTTTGTTCTCACATAGTCCAACTTCCAATCGGATTCATATAATATAGACTGTACAATACAGTAATTTAAATAATCAATATCCGCTTCATCATCATGTTCAACGTAAACGTCAATATCACCGTAATTGTTTGTGTATTTTGCAATACAGCTCGCATATCCACCCGCGACACAAACTCTAAACTGAAAACTTGTCAATCCTTTTAACAGTCTACACACAAGTTCGTACACACTTAAATCAAAATCGGTTGAAAAATCAACTGTAGATATTTTTTCGGATATGAAATGTACATGTTTCATCTGTTCTAAATCAGTCATGTTTATTTCACAAGCTTATCTCTCTCTTTCTCTCTCTCTCTCTCTAAACAGAATACATATATGAGAACAAAATTTCCTATTTCAAATGTCCGCACATAACTCTGAAAATCCCCCTCCACCCAGGGGTAACCCCCTCCACCTTTCTGCAAATGTCCGGACATCAGGTGGGAGGTATCCTTACCTCCCACCATTTCCGACGGGGTCTCACATGTCCTCACATACACTACTGGTGTCATAAACACACTAGAGAGTTAAATAACTATTTCCGGAAATTTGAAAATATCTATGTATACACGAAAACACCCGATCAACGAAAATATATGTTATTGGCAAAAATTTTAAATCTTGTTCCTGATATAGGTTTTTATTCGTATAGTAATAATTCTAATATTGTGAGTCCACAAAATGCACCACGAAATATACAAACAGATGATGGTACCGAATTTTTTAATCGTGACTTCAAGAAATTAATGCAAGATCATGACATTAATCATTATTCAACGTTTTCACACCTAAAGGCTAGCATTGTTGAACGTTGGAATAGAACACTAAAGGAAAAGATGTGGAAACAATTTAGCTATCAAGGAACATACAAATGGATAGATATTCTGGACGATTTAGTTGAGGAATATAATAATTCCAAACATCGTACTATACAAATGAACCCGTCAGATGTCACAGAATCAACACGCATTCAAGCGTACTCCAATAGATCGGTGAAGTATTCACGTCGTACACTGAAAACACCGAAATTTCAAACTGGTGATCAAGTACGAATAAGTAAATATAAGCATATATTTGAAAAAGGATACACACCTAATTGGACAACAGAAGTTTTTAAAATTGCCGATGTGAAGCATACAATACCCGTAACTTATGAAATAGAAGATTGGGAAGGAAACCGTATTAAAGGCGGATTCTATCAAGAAGAATTGCTTAAAACAAACTATCCCGACACCTACCTTGTTGAAAAGATAATAAAACGTCGTGGTGATAAGTATTTTGTGAAATGGCTCGGCTTAGATGAGAAAAATAATTCTTGGGTTTTAAAAGAAAACTTTTTATAAAATGTATGATTATTGTATTAAATTGTATTCTATTTAAATAAATATTAATAATACTAGTACGATAGAGTTTTATTTAACTTATGTAATATTACACCTACTACAAATATTTTTAAATATCAGTTGCGATGTAGTGTGACGGGCAACTTTGCTCACACATCATATCATAAACTACTGTTTGTTTACAATCCAAATATGAACTAGTTCAAACACGCCGGCCACAGAGTAACCCGCGGGCACTACCAGCGGCGGCGTTGCAGTACGATTTATAATTCTCCTTATATTCCTTCTACCTATTATCATACACGTGCCTAATATACTTCTATACTTGACAATTATTGAATAACACAACATTCTACGCATCCCTAACTATACATTCTGCACGCTCTAACACACTATTGAAACATACTCCCTCCTACAACGGCACGCACCTGACCCACCAGGGACACCACAGTACTCACACACAGTGTAGGACACCATACAACACAGTGTGGGACACCATAAAACACACAGTGTGGGACACCATAGAACAGTACTAACACATAGTGTCCCCCGAGGGACACCATAGAACACACACAGAAATTTAACACAGAGTGTCTGCGTTATCGTGTCCTATATACTACTGCTTTGTGGCACAAAATAACGATTTTTATAGTAAATAGTGATTTTTCATCATCAAATTATAAAAAGGTACCAATCAAGGTGGCACATGCTATCAATGTTTTTATTTTTCAGTTTTGTGTTTAGATTAAGAAAATATATGATAGCACGGACTATGGAGTAGCTTTTTGCAGAAAAAAACAATTAAAAAAAAAGAAAGAAATTTTCGTATTTTTAAATTTTTGTGCGTTTAATCAACTCTAATTTCAAAACGGATAAAGATATCGACTTCCGGTTTGCAGCGTTGGATTCCTCAGTAAATTTTTCGTAAGATACATTATATTAAATTTTTTGTTAGGCCCTTGATAACCCGAAATTTAATTATTATCTTCAAGTGATAATTGCACGGACTATGGAGTAGCTTTTTGCAGAAAAAAACAATTTAAAAAAAAAGAAAGAAATTTTAGTATTTTTAAATTTTTATGTGTTTAATCAAATCTAATTTCTAAACTGATAAAGATTTCGACTTCCGGTTTGCAGCGTTGGATTCCTCAGTAAATTTTTCGTAAGATACATTATATTAAATTTTTTGTTAGGCCCTTGATAACCCGAAATTTAATTATTATCTTCAAGTGATAATTGCAAAATTTAAGAATTTAACATATTTTTTGTGTTTAATCAACTCTACTTTCTGAACGGAGAAAGATATCGACTTCCGGTCTGCGGCTTTGGATTCTTTAGTAAATTTTACGTAACATACATTATATTGAATTTTTTGTAAGGCCCTTGATAACCCAAAATTTAAATATTAACTTCAAGTAAAAATTGAAAATTTAATAATTTTAAATATTTTCTTGTGTTTAATCAACTTTACTTTCTGAACGGGTAAAGATATCGACTTCCGGTTTGCGGATTTGGATTCCTTAGTAAATTTTACGTAAGATATATTATATTAAATTTTTTGTACGGTCCTTGATAACCCAAAACTTAATTATTATCTTCAAGTGAAAATTGTAAAATTTAAGAATTTAAAATATTTTTTGTGTTTAATCATCTCTACTTTCTGAACGGAGAAAGATATCGACTTCCGATTTGCAGCGTTGGATTCCTCAGTAAATTTTGCTTACGATACATAATATTAAATTTTTTGTTAGGCCCGTGATAACCCAAAAGTAAAATAAACAAAAGAAACTTTTAAAATTCTAAAATTTTACAATTTTCTTTCGGAGAAAATAATTAAATTTCGGATTATTAGAGGTCTTTAAAAAAATAGTACAATGTATCTTACATAAAATGTCCAAGGAATCCAATGCTGCAAACCGGAAGTCGATATTTTTATCCGTTGAGAAAGTAGAGTTGGTTGAACACAAAAAATATTTAAAATTCTTAAATTTTGCAATTTTCACTTGAAGATAATAATTAGATTTTGGATTATCACGGGCCTAGCAAAAAATTTAATATAATTTATCTTACGCAAAATTTACTGAGGAATCCAACGCTGCAAACCGGAAGTCGATATCTCTCCCCGTTCAGAAAGTAGAGATGATTAAACACAAAAAATATTTAAAATTATGTAATTTCGCAATTTTCATTTGAAGATAATAATTAAATTTTGGGTTATCAAGGACCTTACAAAAAATTTAATATAATGTGTCTTACGTAAAATTTACTAAGGAATCTAAATCCGCAAACCGGAAGTCGATATCTTTACCCGTTCAGAAAGTAGAGTTGATTAAACACAAGAAAATATTTAAAATTCTTAAATTTTGCAATTTTCACTTGAAGATAACAATTAAATTTTGGGTTATCAAGGACCTTACAAAAAATTTAATATAATGTATCTTACGTAAAATTTACTAAAGAATCCAACTCCGCAAACCGGAAGTCGATATCTTTATCCGTTCAGAAAGTAGAGTTGATTAAACACAAAAAAATATTTAAAATTCTTAAATTTTGCAATTTTCACTTGAAGATAATATTTAAATTTTGTGTTATCAAGGGCCTTATAAAAAAATTAAATATAATGTATCTTACGAAAAATTTACTGAGGAATCCAACGCTGCAAACCGGAAGTCGAAATCTTTATCAGTTTAGAAATTAGATTTGATTAAACACATAAAAATTTTTACTTAAAGATAATAATTAAATTTTGGATTATCAAAAGGGCCTTACAAAAATTTAATATAATGTATCTTACGTAAAATTTACTGAGGAATCCAACGCCGCAAACCGGAAGTCGATATCTTTCTCCGTTCAGAAAGTAGAGTTGATAAAAACACAAAAAATATTTTAAATTCTTAAATTTTGAAATTATCACTTGAAGATAATAATTAAATTTTGGGTTATCAAGGGCCTAACAAAAAATTTAATAGAATGTATCTTACGCAAAATTTACTGAGGAATCCAACGCTGCAAACCGGAAGTCGAAATCTTTATCAGTTTAGAAATTAGATTTGATTAAACACATAAAAATTTAAAAATACTAAAATTTCTTTCTTTTTTTTTAAATTGTTTTTTTCTGCAAAAAGCTACTCCATAGTCCGTGCTATCATATATTTTCTTGATCTAAACACAAAACTGAAAAATAAAAACATTGATAGCATGTGCCACCTTGATTGGTACCTTTTTATAATTTGATGATGAAAAATCACTATTTACTATAAAAATCGTTATTTTGTGCCATAAAGCTACTACTTATACATTGCTATCACATTTATTCTTGGTCTACACATAAAACGGAACAAAAAAATCATAGTCAGCATTTGCCACCCCAGGTGGTACCAAAAAAGTAATTGGCTCATGGACTAATAATTTCGTATACCTATTTCTTTTGTAAAAGCAAAGGCTCACTTCATGTTATTTGTATATACTAGAAACATGTGATAAATTTAAGATCTGATCGATGACGTCACATAACAACTTTTTTTATAATGTTTAAAATAAAGTTGAAGACGCCCTTCTTGCATTAAAATTGGTCTTTCAAAGAAAAAATGTTTTTCTCTATGTCTGACATACATACTTAACTTTTTAAGCGCGTTTTCTATGACTTATAAGATCTGACCATTTACATGACATAACATCTTTATTTTTTTATTTTTAGAAGAAAGTTTCAGATGCCTTTTATGCATTAAAATAGTTTTTTCAAAGAAAATTTTTTTTGTACTATGTCAGTCTTAATGTTTTAAGCGCCGCGCCTACATTTTTAATGAATATAGTAAGATATGGCTGCTACCGTATCGAAAAACTGATTTTATTCTTTTTAAATAAAGGTAGAACCCTCTTCATTTTTTTTACTTTTTCAGACTTCATTTTATTTAAGCAGTGTTTGACAAAGTAAAAAAACATTTTTTCGATGAGAAAGCAATTTAATCCATAAATGGGTTTCTACCTTTATTTAAAAAGAAAAAATAGAAAAAAAAATTTCGCTACTGTAGCAGACATAAATCTTACTATAATCCATCAAAAACGTTCTAATAGATAGAGCAGGTCTTAAGGATATCCACTTGTCATATCAAAAATACAGAGAATTGAATGAAAATTAAGAATATCGTTCTTTATGATGAAAAAATCTGACGTGAACACCACATGACTTCCTTGTACGCCTATTAAACTGTTCATACTTTCTTAATAACTAAAATGTAGAACAATATAAAAAATCTGACGTGGCCACCACAAGATCTCCCGCCATACCTACTTTATTCTTTTAACTTATTATACAAATATATTAATATATAAGTACTACTACTACTGCTACTATACTCACAAATATATTTTAGTCATTTTATTCAAACTGCAGAAGAAGATATAAAGCATATTTTACTATTGTAACTGTCATGTCATAATCATTTAAATTTTACGTAGTAACAAAAAAATGTTAATCGATCATGGACTACAAGATACCGAAATACTAAATTATAAATATTTACTTTAATTATTCTTAAATGATACCAGATACAAAAATATTTATAAAATACCGATTGTAGGTAATAATCACATAATCTTTCATTTAAAATAAAAAAATCTGCTGTGTCCACCACAGTACTTCCCCGACTATAAGTTTTAATAACTTACTTTCGTTACGCCGATAATTTTATGCTTTATTCAGCAAAATATTTATAAAATACCGATTGTAGGTAATAATCACATAATCTTTCATTTAAAATAAAAAAATTGTCTTAAATTAAATATTCATCGAAATATTTGAAAAAAGTACTACTTCCGGTTTGTAGATTGAAACCAAAAATAGGAGGTGCACAACTAGATGCTATAACAGTCCTAAATACAAAATTTCAACTTTCTACGTCTAACCGTATTTGAGTTATGCGACATACATACGTCCGTACGTACGTCCGTACGTACAGACGTTACGACGAAACTAGTCATAATGGATTCAGAAAAGGTCAAAACGGATATTTCCGTAAAAATCTGAGAACTGAAATTTTTCGCGATTACATTACTTCCTTTTTACTCCGTACAAGGAAGTAAAAATGAACTACTAAATTTTTCAGATTTTTTGGAGTTTACTCCTTAAGAATCGATTTTCATATAAGGCGCCCGTATTGAAATTTTATGAGGAGTGAAATCAAACGTTAAACGTTAACTAAAAGCGTAACGTTTTTATTATTGGAGTGGTCAAAAATGGCACTTATAGCCATACCTATTAAATAAAATTTTTGATACCCACATAAATTCTTACCTGATGTGAGGTGGTCAAGAACGGTACCTATGGCCATACCTATTAAATAAAAAATTTTATTTCCACATAAATTCTTAACTTATGTGAGGTGGTCAAAAATTCTACCTATGGCCATACGTATTAAATAAAATTTTAGATACCCATATAAATTCTTACCTGATGTGAGGTGGTCAAGACTGGTACCTATGACCATACCTATTAAATAAAATTTTTGATTCCCACATAAATTCTTACCTGATGTGAGGTGGTCAAGAATGGTACCTATGGCCATACCTATTAAATAAAATGTTTGATTCCCACAAAAATTCTTACCTGATGTAAGGTGGTCAAAAACTCTACCTATGGCCATAACTATTAAATAAAATTTTAAATTCCCACATAAATTCTTACCCGATGTGAGGTGGTCAAGAATGGTACCTATGGCCATACCTATTAAATAAAATTTTTGATTCCCATATAAATTTTTATCTGATGTGAGGTGGTCAAGACTGGTACCTATTGCCATACCTATTAAATAAAATTTTTGATTCCCACACAAACTCTTACCACACAAACTCTTACCTGATGTGAGGTGGTCAAGTATGGTACCTTTGGCCATACCTATTAAATAAAATTTTAGATTCCCATATAAATTTTTACCTGATGTGAGGTGGTCAAGACTGATACCTATGGCCATCTATTAATTAAAATTTTGGATTCCCACATAAATTCTTACCTGATGTGAGGAGGTCAAAAATGGTACCTATGGCCATACCTATTAAATAAAATTTTTAATTCCCATATTAATTCTTACCTGATGTGAGGTGGTCAAGAATGGTACCTATGGCCATACCTATTAAATAAAATTTTTAGTTTCCCATATAAATTCTTACCTGATGTGAGGTGGTCAAGACTGGTACCTATGGCCATACCTATTAAATAAAATTGATTTTCATATAAATTCTTACCTGATGTGAGGTGGTCAAGACTGGTACCTATGGCCATACCTATTAAATAACATTTTTGATTCCCACATAAATTCTTACCTGATGTGAGGTGGTCAAGAATGGTACCTATGGCCATACCTATTAAATAAAAATTTTAATTCCCATATAAATTCTTATCTGATGTGACGTGGTCAAGACTGATACCTATGGCCATACCTATTAAATAAAATTTTTCATTCCCACATAAATTCTTACCTGATGTGAGGTGGTCAAGAATGGTACCTATGGCCATACCTATTAAATAAAAAATTTTATTCCCATATAAATTCTTACCTGATGTGAGGTGGTCAAGAATGGTACCTATGGCCATACCTATTAAATAAAATTTTAGATTCCCATATAAATTCTTACCTGCTGTGAGGTGGTCAAGACTGGTACCTATGGCCATACCTATTAAATAAAATTTTGGATTCCCACATAAATTCTTACCTGATGTGAGGAGGTCAAAAATGGTACCTATGGCCATACCTATTAAATAAAATTTTTAATTCCCATATTAATTCTTACCTGATGTTAAGTGGTCAAGAATGGTACCTATGGCCATACCTATTAAATAAAATTTTTAGTTTCCCATATAAATTCTTACCTGATGTGAGGTGGTCAAGACTGGTACCTATGGCCATACCTATTAAATAAAATTGATTCTCATATAAATTCTTACCTGATGTGAGGTGGTCAAGACTGGTACCTATGGCCATACCTATTAAATAACATTTTTGATTCCCACATAAATTCTTACCTGATGTGAGGTGGTCAAGAATGGTACCTATGGCCATACCTATTAAATAAAATTTTAGATTCCCATATAAATTCTTACCTGATGTGAGGTGGTCAAGACTGGTACCTATGGCCATACCTAATAAATAAAATTTTTAATTCCCATATAAATTCTTACCTGATGTGAGGTGGTCAAGAATGGTACCTATGGCCATACCTATTAAATAAAATTTTAGATTCCCATATAAATTCTTACCTGCTGTGAGGTGGTCAAGACTGGTACCTATGGCCATACCTATTAAATAAAATTTTGGATTCCCACATAAATTCTTACCTGATGTGAGGAGGTCAAAAATGGTACCTATGGCCATACCTATTAAATAAAATTTTTAATTCCCATATTAATTCTTACCTGATGTTAAGTGGTCAAGAATGGTACCTATGGCCATACCTATTAAATAAAATTTTTAGTTTCCCATATAAATTCTTACCTGATGTGAGGTGGTCAAGACTGGTACCTATGGCCATACCTATTAAATAAAATTGATTCTCATATAAATTCTTACCTGATGTGAGGTGGTCAAGACTGGTACCTATGGCCATACCTATTAAATAACATTTTTGATTCCCACATAAATTCTTACCTGATGTGAGGTGGTCAAGAATGGTACCTATGGCCATACCTATTAAATAAAATTTTTAATTCCCATATAAATTCTTATCTGATGTGACGTGGTCAAGACTGATACCTATGGCCATACCTATTAAATAAAATTTTTCATTCCCACATAAATTCTTACCTGATGTGAGGTGGTCAAGAATGGTACCTATGGCCATACCTATTAAATAAAAATTTTTATTCCCATATAAATTCTTACCTGATGTGAGGTGGTCAAGAATGGTACCTATGGCCATACCTATTAAATAAAATTTTAGATTCCCATATAAATTCTTACCTGCTGTGAGGTGGTCAAGATTGGTACCTATGGCCATACCTATTAAATAAAATTTTAGATTCCCATATAAATTCTTACCTGATGTGAGGTGGTCAAGACTGGTACCTATGGCCA
Source organism: Agonum fuliginosum (assembly GCA_947534325.1). Classification (NCBI taxonomy): domain Eukaryota; kingdom Metazoa; phylum Arthropoda; class Insecta; order Coleoptera; family Carabidae; genus Agonum; species Agonum fuliginosum. The sequence continues at coordinate 21,098,219 of OX384038.1, forward strand.
TACCTAATAAATAAAAATTTTAATTCCCATATAAATTCTTACCTGATGTGACGTGGTCAAGAATGTTACATATGGCCATATCTGTTAAATAAAATTTTTGATTCCCACATAAATTCTTACCTGACAATAAGTAACAACCCACCCGGAATGATGTTTAATAGATTGATAATTAATGTATAACTTATGTAAGGTTAGTAAGGTAGGTTCTTTATACTTGTGTAGCTGTGTCAAGCATTCATTCAGATAATAGAATTGATGTGGTGAATTGATAAAGGTGAATTGTATGTGTATTTATTGTTAACAATAATTATATTCATATACAGTGAAGTGAATAATGAAAGTATATAGACCTCGAACTGCTCGCACACCCGACAACAGATCCTGTTTCCCGAAAGTTTTTTACCACACGTAATCGATTTTCGGTCCGGAACTACTACGATGCAATTCCATTCCAAATTCCCCGTCGTCAAGCAGTTCCGGACCGAAAATCGATTATGTTGTGGGTAAAAAACTTTCGGGAAACAGGATCTGTTGTCGGGTGTTCGAGCAGTTCGGGGTCGTCCACCTCTCTTCCTGACAACAGATCCTGTTTCCCGAAAGTTTTTTACCCAGAACGTAATCGATTTTCGGTCCGGAACTGCTTGACGGGGAATTTGGAATCGAATACGGAACGCGCGCTGGGCGGCGATTATAGACTCGTTTCCGCGTTGCTCGTTCGTCCACATTATGTTTATAACTGAAACTTTTGTAACGCAAACTGAATATATACCGGCCGCTATACACGCCATTCCCATCCTTTTACAACCTCTACTCGCTTCACAATTCTCTATTGAAACTAGGGAGGTTGTTTTGCCCCACCCTGTATAATACTTTACCGAATCAATATGAAAAATGTAAATAGAATAAAAATACATACCTACATGCTTTCAGTATTTATGTGGGAATCAAAAATTGTATTTAATATTTATGGCTATAAGTTCCATTTTTGACCACTCCAACCTCTGCTCGCTTCACAATTCTCTATTGAAACTAGGGAGGTTGTTTTGCCCATCCTGTATAATACTTTACCGAATCAATATGAAAAATGTAAATATAATAAAAATACATACATGCTTTCAGTATTATAAGAGATGCGTTTATTTACCATCTTTGCCTATTGCATATTCAAAGACAATCGTATTTAAGGAGTAAACTCCAGTCGTGCGTCGGAGCTGACACACACACAATTTTTACCGTTTAGATATAGAGAAAATAAATTTTAAAAATCGAGTTTATAGCATAGGATTAAATGGAACATCGCATAAATGACACATAAAGTTAATAAAAAAATACAGAGAAAAATCTGAAAATTTGCACATAGTAACTACGAAACCTTATCTATGTCATAAGATTTTTTAAATCGAGCTTTACCGTGTTGATGAAGAGTATTTAGCTATTAATTAACACTCTTCTAAACTGAACTCGGTGACAGTAAAGACGTCATGATGTATAAACGTGGTAACATTGGTTGACAGTTTTCATACTGGCAAATATTATAATGAAAAAATCTGACGTGGACACCACATGACTGCCTTGTACGCCTATTAAACTGTTCATACCTTTCTTAATAACTAAAATTAGAATAATATAAAAAAATCTGACGTGGTCACCACAAGACCTCCCGCCATAGGCCATACCTACTTTATTCTTTTAACTTATTATACAAATATATTAATATATTTTAGTCATTTTATTTAAACTACAGAAGAAGATAAAAAGCATATTTTACTATTGTGACTGTCATGTCATAATCATTTAAATTTTACGTAGTAACAAAAAAATGTTAATCGATCATGGACTACAAGATACCGAAATACTAAATTATAAATATATACTTTAATTATTCTTAAATGATACCAGATACAAAAATATTTATAAAATACCGATTGTAGGTAATAATCACATAATCTTTCATTTAAAATAAAAAAATCTGCTGTGTCCACCACAGTACTTCCCCGACTATAAGTTTTAATAACTTACTTTCGTTACGCCGATAATTTTATGCTTTATTCAGCAAAATTTAAATAAATTAATCTTTTTTCCCAAACAATTTAACTTGATGCCAACTTCGGCATAATTTAAATAACATGTAAAAAATCTGATACCTACTTATTCACTAAAAACTCACACTCGAAAATTTTCCCCCGTCACAATACCATATACCCTTATAGAATATAATGCGAGAAGTAAAAACAACTGTCCATTGTTTAAATGTTGTTATTGATTCTTCGGTTAATTTTTTTTCCCAGAAAACTTTAATTTAATAATACACTTGAACAAATTTGAATAATTTTTTGAGAAACAATAATTGATTATCGCATAAATGTCATTTTTTACATTTTTACTAAACTTATCTTCCCGAAAGCTTTAAATTGACACCAAACTATAATTTGGATAACGTATAATAAAAAAATTGACGATCAGTTAAATGTAATTTTTATTTTTCTACTAGAATTATTTTTCCCGAGAGCTTTAATTAGATAGTATTTTAATAAAAATAAAATAAGTTATAAAGTTGGTACCACTGGTTGAATAAAAAAATTTGAATAATTTTTTGAGAAACAATTGAAAATCGCATTAATGTCATATTTTACATTTTTACAAAACTTATCTTCCCGAGCGATTTAAATTGACACCAAACTCGGTATAATTTGAATAATTTATAATAAAAAAACAATTGACGATCATTTAAATGTTATTTTTGTTTTCTCTTAGAATTATTTTCCCAACACCTTTAATTTGATACCACACACGATAGTATTTTGATAAAAATAAAAAAAGTTTTGTTTATAAAGTTGGTACCACTGGTTGAATAAAGCTCATTAACGAACTTGAAGTCAGAATTTGGCTCAAGATCTTAAATATAAAATTTCAGTCCAAAATACCAACGCGTTTGTAAGTTATGCAACATCCAGACAGACCCACAGACCGACAGACCCACAGACCGACTTTTTTTAAAATTATGTTTTTTGGATTCAGTACTGTCTAAAACGTGAAGATTCACCAAAATCTCGAACTGTCAAAAAATCACGATTACAATACTTCCCTCTGTCTATTACATAGGTCGGGGAAGTAAAAATTGTCTTAAATTAAATATTTATCGAAATATTTCAAAAAAGTACTACTCCCGGTTTGTAGATTGAAACCAAAAATAGGAGGTGCACAACTAGATGCTATAACAGTCCTAAATACAAAATTTTAACTTTCTACGTCTAACCGTATTTTAGTTATGCGACAATGCGACATACGTCCGTACGTCTAGTACAGGATCCAAACGCGTCTATCGTGTCAAAAAATTGTCGAACGTCCCAAGAAATGGTGAATCGATAAAACCTATAGGTATATCCCGATTCAGAATTTTCTGCTCTATCGATTTCCAGAGGGCTGGTTTCGATTTTGGTCTGGGCCAACCCCTAAATTGCAATTTTCACCCTTTTTGAGAAATTCAAATTTTTGCGTATTTTTATTCTTATCTTGTAATATCTCGTCAACTATTGCAGATATAGAGTTCAAATTTTGACCAGAGGTAGGTTTAATTATCTAGTTTGATAAGGGTTGAATTACATTATACTTTTTTCGGCTAGAAACTTTGACAATTTTCATACTTAATTCTAGAATGCTCACTTGGATAATGTAAATCAAGAAAATTTCGATCCAAGTTTCATACTAGAACTGTCGAATTTTCATATTACCAACCTTCTGTATATAACCTCAAAAATAATAAAGTTGAGTGACAGCAGAATCAAAAGTAAAAGTAAAGTCTTGAACCGTAATGAGGTATTAATGAACTCCTGAAATACAAAAACTCTTGTACAATTGTATGAAATCCAACCAGTACTTTACCAGGGTATTAAAAACTCAACAACTGACAATGACAATTACATTTTTTTTAAATTTCAGTTGGCAGCAAGAACAAATTTTAAAACTAGATTCTAGCCGAATTAGGTATCTAAATAAAAGTTCTTTTTTCTAGACGAAAAAAGTATAATGTAATTCAAGCTTAATATTTTATTGAAACCATTAAATTGTTCATAACAATTAAGATTATAAATTAATTACGCCGTAGCGCAAATTTTGTGTAGTGAAAAATGTCGTCTGCTACAAAATCGCGTACGGTTGAGAATTGTGGTATACATTGAGCGAGTGAAAGTTTAAGGAAGTTTTAAAATTATTTTTAGTGAAGAAATTACGGCTTTATGTTTATCAGTACAAAAGTTACGAATTTTTACTTCCCCGACCTATGTAATAGAGGGAAGTATTGTAATCGTGATTTTTTGACAGTTCGAGATTTTGGTGAATCTTCACGTTTTAGACCATACTGAACCCAAAAAATCTGCTGTGTCCACCACAGTACTTCCCCGACTATAAGTTTTAATAACTTACTTTCGTTACGCCGTTAATTTTATGCTTTTTTCAGCAAAATTTAAATAAATTTATCTGTTTTTTTCCAAACTATTTAAGTTGATGCCAACTTTGACATAATTTAAATAACATGTAAAAAAATCTGATACCTACTTATTCACTAAAAACTCACACTCGAAAATTTTAACCCGTCACAATACCTTATACCCTTATAGAATATAATGCGAGAAGTAAAAACAACTGTCCATTGTGTAAATGTTGTTATTGATTCTTCGGTTACCTAATTTTTTTCCCAGAAAACTTTAATTTAATAATACACTTGAACAAATTTGAATAATTTTTTGAGAAACAATAATTGATTATCGCATAAATGTCATTTTTTACATTTTTACTAAACTTATCTGCCCGAGAGCTTTAAATTGACACCAAACTATAATTTGGATAACGTATAATAAAAAAAATGACGATCAGTTAAATGTAATTTTTATTTTTCTACTAGAATTATTTTTCCCGAGAGCTTTAATTAGATACCACACACGATAGTATTTTAATAAAAATAAAATAAGTTGTTTATAAAGTTGGTACCACTGGTTGAATAAAAAAATTTGAATAATTTTTTGAGAAACAATTCGCATTAATGTCATATTTTACATTTTTACAAAACTTATCTCCCCGAGCGATTTAAATTGACACCAAACTAATAATTTGAATAATTTATTTAAAAAAAAAACAATTGACGATCATTAAAATGTTATTTTTGTTTTCTACTAGAATTATTTTCCCAAGACCTTTAATTTGATACCACACACGATAGTATTTTGATAAAAATAAAAAAAGTTTTGTTTATAAAGTTGGTACCACTGGTTGAATAAAGCTCATTAACGAACTTGAAGTCAGAATTTGACTCAAGATCTTAAATATAAAATTTCAGTCCAAAATTCCAACGCGTTTTTAAGTTATGCAACATCCAGACACAAAAACTTGAGACTACAAACAAATGAAATAGGGAACACTTAGCTGACTCACCCTATACATGACAATCGAACTTTCAAGCCAGGTATCTTGATATATTTTGTAGTAGTGTCACAAAACGAAGTAATATGAATTTGTGTGACAAAAAGAGTAATCAATAACAGAAATAATAATAAAATCTAACAGTGCATGTAAACTTTCTCGTTCTGCTCGTACACATACATTATTATGCAAAGAAAATATTTTAATGAAAATAAAAATTTCAATAATATGACAGCTACTTTGACATTGACAGTAGGTACTTATTCCACGTATATCAGGATGCCTAGCATGATAACTCCATTGTCATATATTTCCCTATGTTCGCATTTCACCTCCACCAACCTGTATAAGTTGAGAGGTTAGGTGTCACCCAGGCAACCAACTGTGTGGCGCGAAAACTTGTTCTACGTTTTACATTGTTGCCGTTGTTTGCACCATTATCTCAGTATATTTATATTGCAAAATTAATTGTACATAAATTTAAATAATAATTTCACGTAATCAGTTATGACATTAGATAATGAATTAACATTAAAAATTTAAATAAATATTTATTTAGACATTTTTTTCGAATAAAATTTCACATTTAAAAGTTGTCACCTTGCAGTCTTTTACATTGTGATCATAGAGCACTTCCTCTTACCCCGCACCGACCGAATGAATATCCTTAGCTTAATTTTTTTTCTAAAAAAAGGTGTTATGAGATGTATTTTTCGTGAAAAAACTAATGTATAAAAAAGGTCTGTCAGGTGTTAATTAACAAATTTAGCCAGGCACATTTTTTCAAAAACTTTATATACATTTCAATAAATAGTATAAATTTCAATTTGGTGTTTTCAGTTTTAAATTTATTTAATTTAAGTCGATTTCAAAAATTAATTGAAAATATAATTTAACAAATGAAATCTATTCTGCCGGGTTTAAAATTTAACATTTTTTCCTATCATTTCATTTGAATATGTTTAATTTTAAGGTGTTTTATGAGGTATGAATTTGTGTCATAGGAGCTTGGACTATAATTGTTACAGGTACCTAGTCGTATGGTAAATAAATTTTTGCAAAACAACAATTATTAAATTTAAAGATACCCTAAGGTATTGGCCAAGGCTATGCTTCATAATTTGCGCCCTGATGTATAGGTACCCTAAAATATTAAATAAAATTGAAAATATTCTCAGTCAGTTTGTTGTAAAACAGTAACTTTGCATGATAATTAGTCCAGTAAATTTAGGATTCTGCCTGGAAAGTTTTGGAGAAGTAATTTTTTCTTTCATCCTATATGTTTTTTTGGGGTGCTGAATACGAATTTCAAGTTTCTCACCTCGTAACTTTCCTATTTAAAAAACGTTATAAGCGAAAAACCATGGAAAAAAATTTTCCTACATTTTCCATAAAATAGAATTTATTCTAAGATGAATATAGTTCTCGAGAAAATAATTGAGTAATTTCTAGTCATTGTAAGAAAAACCGAAATTTTGTTTTTTAAACAAAAACTGCTTTTATTTTTGAATGAATCAAGATATCGACTTTCGGTGATCAACATTAGATTTCGTAGATATTTTTTGTTAAGTACATAATTTTCAACATTTAGTGGTGCACTAGTTTAATCACGGATCAAACATAATGTCTTAGAGAAAATAGTGAAATTTTTAAATCCTTTATATTAATTTCATCGTCTTGTCTACGGCAAAAGAACAAAAGTCAAAAATGACCCACTTCCCGGGATCCTATCGAGTTGAAATTTTGCAAATAGACTTTTGTCACCTAACAATGCAATTTGGAAAAATTTCAGATTATCCGTCATCTTAAAACAAAATGGTGGCTAGCTATCTCAAAATGTACTGCATCGATTGCGGTCAAATTTGGTACAGTAATAGCCAAGGATCTAACTTATAACTTATGATCTATTAAAATGTCAGTCCGCCATCTTGGAACAAAATGGCGGACATATATCTCAAAATGTAGATACTGTAACTAATAACTATGGCGTTCAAATTTGGTACAGTAATAGCTAAGAATCTGTCTTGAAACATATTAAAATGTTAGTCCGCCATCTTGAAACAAAATGGCAGCTAGCTATCTCAAAATGTGCTGCATCGATCTGGTTAAAAAACAAAAATTTAAATAAATATTGATCGAGTCTCATATATAAAGGATTTATAGTCAAAAACTTTGTTTTTACGGGTTCGTTTTTTTGATCTAAATAGGCATCTCCACCATAATCGAAACAAGAAATATTAAGGCGGAACTTCAAGGGTCTAGAAATAGTGGTATCATTTATTCGGAATTCTGGGCTTATTTTTAAAGATTTTTTTTTTTTTTTTGAAGTACTGTAAAGATAAAGGATGGTTCTAAACCCGTCTTAAAGTTTTAATAAAAATATCAATTGTTTATATATATATATATATATATATATATATATATATATATATATATATATATATATATATATATATATATATATATATATATATATATATATATATATATTGAATAGCGTTTTTTTTCTCTTTTCAACGATGTATTGCAACGTATGTTTTAACAAAAAAATATGAAAATATAAATTATTTTAATCCTAAAGCAAGTACAACAATGAATAACAATATAACAAATTAATCTAGAAGAAAACAAATTTCTTTTGTGTTATTGTTATTCATTGTTGTACTTGCTTTAGGATTAAAATAATTTATATTTTAATAAATTTTTGTTTAAACATACGTTGCAATACATCGTTGAAAAGAGAAAAAAAACGCTATTCAACCATGTAAAAATCCAATATGGCGCCCATTTGAAATAAGGAAGTTACTATTAATATCTTGGAAACCGCCATCTTTAATTTTATTCTGACATCATTTTTGAGTTTCTCTCATCAAAACATGTAACTTTTATATGAAACATTTTTTATATCTTTTATAATTACGGAGTAATTTGCCTTTTTTTAAATCGCGATTTTCAGTTTTTAATGAATAACTTTCAAACTGTTTGGAATTTTAAATGTTTCTCAACGGAATCTAAATAAGCCCTAAAAACTGCACAACATTGCCCATTTAACCGACCTCGTAGCTCCTATAGTTTCCGAGATCCCAATGGTGACCCAATCAATTTGGGACAGCCTGTATATATATATATATATATATATATATATATATATATATATATATATATATATGTACAGTTTGTTGAAAATGGCCTATTTTCAACCATCAAATTTGAATATTTGTATTATTTTGTTCGATTCCTTAACTTTGTAAAAATTATTAAAACTTATTAATAAAATTAGCCAATATTTCGTAATAACGAATAAATGACACATATATTTTGACGAAAATCTGCATCTGTTGTTCAATACAAGACATACTTTCCTTCTACTCCGATTACCCAGGCTAAGAAATTTTGTAGTCAACTGCACGTCGCAGCGTAGAACATATGGTAAAGATTTCGAATGCGGAAAAATTTGATGTTTTGCCTTAATGATAAAAACATAAATTAGATGTCCTGTTGATTGGGATACAGTTTTCCTAATCGTTATTTTCCTAATGATTTTTTCCCTAATGCCCATGTCACACCTATCATACACGCCATACATCACACAAAGTATTACGAAAATGACGAAAATCTCACGAAACAGTGTCACACCTGGGCGTCTATTTTGTAACTAGAAAGAGAGAACGAATTCAATTCGTATAGAATAAGAAAATCTCAACCACTTTGTAAAAGATTTTGCAGTCGCCATTTCTACAAATTCTATACGAAAATGCTATTCGAGTGGTCGTGACCACACGAATACGTATTCTACTGGAATATTATGCTTGCAGTACATCGAGAAATTATCAGTGAACCATATTCAGCCATATTGAATTCGTATTCGTTCTCGCTTTCTAGTTACAAAATAGAGGCCCTGTACGACAAAATCATATGAAAAATTATGTAAATTATTTACAAATAAATCCAATAATATTATTATTAATATATAGTTATGCCACCTGTGATGGTTTAATAAATTTTATTTAAATTAAATGTATTTACCAACAATAAAATTATGATTTAAAAATTATTTTCTTTAGATTTGTCCGCATGAAGTCTGCCGTTATGTTGCTTATTTCACACAGTATTTGACTTTTCGCGGATATTTATGCCTGTTGCTTTGATCAGCTAGCTGCGTGGATTTTTCGTGTTGTTTTTCTATTTGACTATTGTTACCTTATTTTTTGTTCACGGTTAATCCGTGGTACAATTCAAAAATAATGACCAACAAGAATAAAATAACCCTCCTTGATAATAACTAATATAAAATTATCAAATAATAATACGTAGCGAATAAATAAAATAGATATAAAACTTCTGTCAAACACTCAAAACGTCAAACTCAAGAGTGAAGATAATAACATAAATTAATAATAATATTAATATTAATAACAGCAAATGGTTTCATGAGATTCTGTATCATGGAAATAGCGACGTTTTTATTTTTCATCGCACACGTCATACACGTCCGGCGTAATACAAAGTTCGATAGGTGTGACATGGGCATAACTTATTGTTTTCCTAATATTTTTTTCCTACTCCTTTTTTCCTAATCCTTTTTCCCTAATTTTTTTTCCTAATTCCTATTATTTTCCTAATATTTTACCTAACCTAACCTCTAACCTAACAAATAGGTGAAATATTAGGAAAATAATAGGAATTAGGAAAACAGGATTAGAAAAAAAATTAGGAAAACTGACCCCATACCACCCTGTTATGACTAATAGTGAGAAAACAAGTTTTTAAATAAATTATTTAAGATTCCATGACGTAGGTAGTACAGGGTGTGGTTTGTTTCATATGGAACGTTGTTATTGGCCACAAAAATTTTCGCGCGATGAGAACATGAGAAGAAGAGACATGATGCGGCAGAGAACGTAACTACCATCTGTCATCTGTCATTATTACATTATTCGTGCTTATTTCATTTGTGTTTGATTTCATTTTATACTTTTAACTGCTACAAAATATGTTTTTTGGCATAGCAAGACGACTTTTTAATATGAAATAAATAAATAATTTGTTTTAAGAAAAATGTTAGTGAAACAAATTGATTGAGTGCCACTGACCAGACTTTAAAATAATCATATCTCGCTTAATAAGCGGAATTTTTACATCGCGTTTTCACTAATCGTCTTGGTTTCTTTTGTAGTTTTGTAAAAAAAATATAAAAAATACAGTGGAGGAGCCTATTGACTTTACTAAATATGCTGGGTACAAAGTTGCAAATATGTATGTAAATTAAAATTATGTACAAATTTTCAGGGTTCATTTAAGTTTAAAATGCATATTTGCAACTCTGTTCGTATTCAGTTTAGTTTTAAATCAATAAAATAAACAGTAAAGTCATCTTATCAATTTTCCTTTGCAATTTTTGCATTTCAATATTTTATTAATATTTTTTTAAATACAAGGGCGCAAATTTAACCTTTTTGGACGCAAAATGTTTATTAAAAAAATATTTACTTTTTGACATTTTTGGTGCTGGGTATTAGACATGTTTATTAATGAAGTTATGGGAAAACTAAATAGGGCGCAAATTAGATGTAAAATATTTGCACAACAAAAAATTATTTCTGAAAACTTTTGATGTTAGCGTGAAGTTGGCACCATTGGCACTTAATTGTGTACAACTCTTATAATAATAAAGATAAGATACGAATTTTAGGGCGCGAAATGTTTCCAAAATTTCAGAATTGACAATTTGCGCCTGCGCCCAAACTTTTGGTTCCAATTGCACACACCTGGTTTTATTGTAATTTAGATTTTTGACACAGGAAAAAATTAAAATCCTAATTTTATGTTATTTAAATTTTTATTTTATTTTTATGCAATACTATTATTTATGAAATTAAATTGTTTCTACTTTTGTCTTTTTAACAGATGTTTACCAAGCAGCAACATTAGTTGTTACATTATAGATAACAATGCATACGTTTTAATGAGTACTGTGGATGTAGAAGAAACTGGCAGATGGCTTGGAGATATAGACTATGGACTGCTAAGGCTCTTAGTGGATGACACTGATCTTCCAGTGTTTAGAAAAGTACAGATGTATGACTATCAGGCAGTTTGCTTTCCTGTCAAAGAAGAGAATAATAGCGCAAGCTATCTTATGACGGTACGTTTTAATGAACATTTGCTTCTAGTACTCTTACCTATACACTTTTCACTGTCTTTAATTCATTTGAATTAGTTTACATATTTTTGTAACCAGGTAGGAAAAAATTGTTGCTGCTATGTATCATAATAATGATGTTGGAAGGTTGAATAATGGGTACACCAGTCACAATTGTTGTAGATTTTGTTATCTATTCATACAGTCGATGTTTTGGCTACTTATTTTTTAGTCTTCATCGAGACATTGCTCGTCAGTCATTCTCGTCGTTAAGTAGGTACTTACAAAAGTTTATTCAAGTTCTTAATTTCTTGTCAAATGGTCATCGTGCAATTGATTGTTACGCCCTGAACCATTTTTGACTCGATTTTGTAAATTTCATTTGTCCTGATGAAGACTAAAAAAGTAGCCGAAACGTCGACGTTTGAATAAATAACATAATCTACAATAATTGTAACTGTTGTACCCATTATTCGATCTTCCAACATCAAACTTTCAACAGTCAAGATTCAATTTATATTTCATAATAATGTCCTAACATTAAGGGTCTTTACCCTGCTCTTTTTGATTAAAGCACAAAATTTGGTAGGAGACACTTGCTCTACAAATCTACAAGTGGCGTCATATTCTATCCTCTCTATTTGCCCCAGACGCAAAAATGCCCCTGCGATTTTTGGGTAAAAAATTATGTCATTCAATTCTAAACAAAATGATATCTTCTATTGTTATATAAGACGCCATTTTTTAGTAATCGTGTATTAAATACAACGCGCGCCTCTGAAGTTATACATTTTATTTTCAGAAAACCCGTTTTTGTGTAAAAATTACATGAAATACACTATGATAAAAAGATACCAATTACTTATTTACTAAATATATTTTTTCGCCAACCGGACGTATTTGATGCAATTGTGTCATTGTTTTTTTTGTAAAAAAGGAGGCCATTTGGGGATTGTTTATGATCACCATAGCAATTGTACCGAAAAGTAATCTATTCTTCCTAATACAAAAAATCTGACGTGGACACCACATGACTTCCTTGTACGCCTTGTGTGTTCATACTTTTCTTAATAACTAAAATGTAAAATAATATTAAAAATTCTTTTAACTTATTATACTAGTATACTCACAAATATATTTTAGTCATTTTATTTAAACTGCAGAAGAAGATATAAAGCATATTTTACTATTGTCACTGTCATGTCATAATCATTTAAATTTTACGTAGTAACAAATGTTAATCGATCATGGACTACAAGATACCGAAATACTATAAATTATAAATATATACTTTAATTATTTTTAAATGATAGCAGATACAAAAATATTTATAAAATACCGATTGTAGGTAATAATCACATAATCTTTCATTTAAAATAAAAAAAATTGTCTAAAATTAAATATTTATCGAAATATTTTTAAAAAGTACTACTTCCGGTTTGTAGACTGAAACCAAAAATAGGAGGTGCACAACTAGATGCTATAACAGTCCTAAATACAAAATTTCAACTTTCTACGTCTAACCGTATTTGAGTTATGCGACACACATACGTCCGTACGTACGTACAGACGTCACGTCGAAACTAGTCATAATGGATTCAGAAAAGGTCAAAACGGATATTTCCGTCAAAATCTGAGAACCGAAATTTTTCGCGATTACAATACTTCCTTACTTCGTACAAGGAAGTAAAAACATTGTTGCTGTCATGGTTATACATTTTAATTTTAATTGTTGCGTAATATGAGGATATGTCAATTTAAATGAAATTACATCCACAACCGGCTAGCGAAAAAATATTATGTTTCATTCATACAAAAAATGATTGTTTGAGACTCGTAAGATCGCCGAACTCCGCTTCGCATCGTCCGGCAACCGTCTTACTCGTTCCAAAATCATGCATTTTTTGTATTAATGAAACAAATAACTATATTATTTTAAAGCTATAAATTGTTCTTATTTTTTATGTATTGTTCTCTTATGTCACTCATTGGGTTTTTTCAGCCTTTGCGATATCTCACAAATTTTTTACAACTTTCCATTACTACATTGCTTTATTTTCTACATCTTATCTCTGCAGTCGACATTGAATCTACATCTGAATATTCAAATATTGTCTCAAATCAACCACCCACTAAGCAAAACGAAAAAGAATTCGATAAATCAGTTTTGATAAATAAAACCAAACCAACTCCATGCGATGAAAGGCGATGGCTTTACGAGTTAATGCATTATAAAAACATCGTTTCTTCTCCCTACAATAAGATCATGAAAAAGGATAAACCGTACATTGTACAGAAAATACAGTATAGCAATTTAATATTGTTAATAGTAAAAAAAGGACTGAAATTCGAAGATGAATATTTCAAGGAAACTCCTACACCCGAAGAAATTGATTATAATATGACATTGGCGTGTAGGATAAGAGAAGACGATTTACCAAGGAGAAGATATGCCAGATGTGTAAATAAACATGCAAATGTAAGTGCAAAATATATTTTTACAGAACTAAATATCTAACATTTCCTTAACCAAATAAAAAATGCAATAAATATTAATTACTTATTTTATTGGTTGTGCGACAATATTAATTTATAACAATTTATGATACAAAACTCAAGTTTAAGGAGGTTCCCTACACATGCATTGGCGTACTCAGATATCAGCCTTTAATTAATAAAATTATTTTTATTAATGTAAAACAAAATTCGGCCAACGGGTGTTAATTGATATTGCAATTCGTTCAGTTGCGGTGATATATTTTTACAATAATTTTTAATTCACTAATCAAAAAATGCTTGAAGATTTTTTTACAACAACAACAATATTGTTACAACTATGTGGTCAACCTTCTTCAAATTTTGGGAAATTGATGTTCGTGCTTGCATACGTTTATATACCAAAAATTAAGTAAATAGAACATTTCTAACATCTTTTTATTTAATCAATTAATGGAAAGTCATAAGAGCCCATGTAAAATATTAAAATTTTTACATTTAATTTCGTTCAAACTACGTGGTCAAAAATTTCCAAAAAATTAAGGTATCATTTTCATGACACAGACAACATAAAATCAAAGTTTGGTTGCATTAGAACATTTTTTAAAATGTCTAGGGAACCTTCTTAACTGTAATTAGGATTCATCAAAACATCGAACAACTAACTAAAAAATAAAGCAAGTAATCTCAATATTCTAAGTTCCTAAATCTGAATGTACAAGATTTTTAATATTGATTTCAATACTATTGGTTCATTTTATAATTATTATAAATATTATGTGTCTTAAATCATATAATACCGGATGGTGAAGTAATTATTATTTTATGCAATATAAGAAATACAATGTTATTCTTTTCTGTATGTCGTTCCCTAACTAAATAGTAAAAAGAAAACTACTTAAATAAATAGTGTAGATAATAATTGAATTCTGCACAGTTTATGCATTAATTTTTCTTTTTATATTGGTTTTTATGAAGCACTTAAAATCACAATCTATTAAAAATTGTTTAGCTTTTGATTACAATTGTGTTTACATTAGGGAAGGGCAAAAACAAGGAATCTTACAATAAGTTTGTTTTGAGATATTTACCTACATGAAGTTGTTATGGAGACTGTGCATCAGCCGAATTTGCAATCACTGTGCTTTAAGTAGTAAAAATACAAACAAATTGCAGCATAGATTACCATATTTACCATTGTGTTTTACATTTCATCAGATTTCATAGTTTTTGTAAAACTTGTGTAGTATTACGTAATGATTATAACAGAAATTATTAATTTACTTCATATAAATATTTAAGAAAAGTACCTATTGCTTCCGGTTTGGGAATTGGTACCAAAATTTAATGATATCTTAAGATTCATATTAAAACTTAAATATAAAATTTTGTTGTTAAATGTTTTATATTTTTTGAGTTAAAGGGACCCTAAAACATGCTTATTCACTAAAAACTCACATTTGAAAATGTTGATCCTTCACAAAATACATTCCCTTATAGAATATAAGGCAAGTGTCGCAAAATTGTTATTTTATTTGGCGTTGACAAAATTAACTTTTTGTGAAACATAACTGAATGTCGCCAGGGTTTATTTTATGACACGCAACATATTTTTTTAGAAGGTTGGTATTGGTTGTATCAGATGACATTAATTTACTTCAACTGTCCAACCTCCAACGTCAAAACTTGAGAACGTATTTCAGTATAACCTCTAAATCTGTTTTGCTTAATAAATTAGTAGTGTTTCTATTCAATAAAATTAATGAATATAGTAATGAAAAACATAAGTTCACTTATCACGTAGAATAGTTCACTAATTATACAAGATGTTTTCTTTAAAACAACCAATACACAAAAAAAGATCAACAAAAGGGGCTTCATTTAATAGGAATAACAAACAAAAAATTCAACCAGTGGTTCTCAAACAGCTAAATAAATTAATAATTTTTTAAATGGTAACCTATATAAATTTTTAGTGCACTAAATAGATTTTTTTTCTGATTTCAACAATATAAATATGACATGCGGTTGTATAACAAGTATTTTGAGAAAAATGGTATTAAAAATCAGAAATAATTTTACAATATTGAAGTAGGCTATGCAATAAAGAAATATAAAATAATTATTGCCTAGGTTACGATAGTATTATTTTTTATATCTAAAATAACGTGTTTTGCTAAGAAATTAATAATAACAAAAAGCGCTGGTTGTTTTAAAGGAAACGGCCTGTATACAGTGACAGTTAAATAAATGACAATATTAATGTCACTAACCGAAACGTTACACACATAAATTTACCTAAATCAACTTGGTCTATAATTATGACAGTTTAATTTTAATATTTAAAAGGCGCTAAATAGAAAAAATAGTATAAGGAACTCATTTTATAAGACTATTTTCGCACTAGTTCTTTATAGTCCGGCGGCTTAGTGAAATTATTGTGCACTTCGAGCCAAAAGCAATTTTAATTTTTTTTCTTATTTACCATACTTTATTGAGTATTTTAAGGGGTGGAGGCATCACCGGAAGTGTCCGTGTCAGCCGCCATTTTGAAAAAATTGCCCCCGTTTTTTGTTTTTCGCGTTTATCTTGCAAATGGTTTACATTACGAAGAAAACTGTTAAACGGAATTGTAGAGCACAAAATTCTCTACAAGGCAGATTTATATAGATTTTTTTTTGTAAATGGCACTGTTTGCTAGAAAATCAAGAAAATGAATTTTGTATACAGGTTGGTGGAAGTGAAATGCGAACATAGGGAACATACATGACAATCGAACTTTCATGCCAGGTATCTTGATATATTTTGTAGTAGTGTCACAAAACGAAGTAATGTGAATTTGTGTGGCAAAAAGAGTAATCAATAAAAGAAATAATAATAAAATCTAAAAGTGCATGTAAACTTTCTCGTTCTGCTCGTACACATACATTATTATGAAAAGAAAATATTTTTATGAAAATAAAAATTTCAGTAATATGACAGCTACTTTGACATGTAAATCAAGATTCCTAGCATGATAACTCCATTGTGATATATTTCCCTATGTTCGTATTTCACCTCCACCAACATGTATTTTCAAATTATTTATAAAGTCGTTTTTTGTCATAACACAAGAAAATGGCTGTAATATTTTATCGGATAAAGATATTGACTTCCGGTTTTAAGCATTCTATTTCTGAAACATTTTTTTATAAAAAACATAATTTTCAAAATTTTGGAGATTCTGGTGTAGCCGCAATTTAATTATATTCTACAAGAAAACAAAATAAATATTAGTCATTTTTGTGTTTATTCATCTGCCATTTCTGAACGGATAATAATACCGACTTCCGGTTTCCAGTATTCGATTTGTCGAACTTTTTTCTTTTAGATGCATTATTTCATTTTCTTGATTTTCTAGCAAACAGTGCCATTTATAAAAAATCTATATAAATCTATCTTGTAGAGAATTTTGTGCTCCACAATTCCGTTTAACGGTCAATTTTTTCAAACTGGCGGCTGACACGGACACTTCCGGTGATGCCTCCACCCCTTAAAATACTCAATAAGGTGTGTTAAATAAGAAAAAAATTAAAATTGCTTTTGGCTCGAAGTGCACAATTCACATCATATATTACTGTAAGCCGCTGGACTATTAGTAAAACTCACCCTCAGGCTCTACTAAATACTGCAAAACTATTGTTTAACTTTTTTTGAATTTATGTGACAATCAGTGTGGTACCCAAAATGATATTGTTTTGCAAACTACTGTTTATTTTACGAATATCAACAAAATTCTTTTTGATTCATGATCAGTGCGTCCAATACTATTCAGCCTTAAATTTTGTTACACATGTTGGGTTACACCTGTATAGTGGTGTAGCTCAATGTATAGCTGATGCTTGGTGGGCCATGCATCAAACATTACAATAGGGCACCCTCTCCACCTGGAATGAGGTTGCGAAAATGAAGAAATTTTACCGGTTAATATTTTATAAATTTTATTTTTCGTTTTTTTACCTAACCGTTTAGATAGAATTTTCTTTCGATCATATTTATAGTATTTATATTATGAATATTTAATGCACATGTTGATACGTTAAGCTTGACCAAATTAGTTTTGGGTACCTACTAGGTATCGCCAGGATAGCATTTTTATACGCCATATATTAAAAATTAGAAAATAATAATTATACAGTGGAAATAGCGATTCCTTTTCCTATATATAATTAAAAATATTTAAGGGTTTAAGAAAGTTTGAATACATCTAACTAAATATGAGCATTCACAGTGCTTAAAAATGAGAAGTGTGAATACTCGTATTTAGATATATGAATTTAAATTTTCTTAAACGTAAACATAAATGTAAACCTTAAAACTAAATGCTTATGTGAATGAGGCTTTACTCTCAAAACTATAGGAAATAACATTTTTGATATAAGTACCTAAGCTATATAAAATAACATTGTATTCCCTATATTGCATTATATCAACTTAACACTTGGGAGAGTGGTATATTTTTATTAAAATTTTCAACACAATTATAAAGAAATATGTAACCTTAAAATTCATTTTGTACTTAATTTCACATATTTACAATCTAAAACAAGATTTTTGAAACCTGTGTATAATAATTTATTAAATTATTAAATTATTTAAAAATAATTATAACTTAAAAATTTTATACAATGTTGTTCGACCTATTAAATCTTTATATAACTTTAATGCAAAATATATAATATTTCCTAAGATTGCAATAACACAACTGAAATTGAAATTTATCTGTAGTTCGTATTGAAAATTAAGTTTAAATTATCTGAATTATTTGATAATTATTCTAATGTATATTTGGTTATGATTACAGGAGAGCGACATCGAACTCTGCGGCAAATCGTCGTACTTAGATATACCTACGAAGTTTCTACTTTTATTTCTTTCTATTTTTCCAGCATTGCTTTTAAGAATTGAATAATTGTAACCAACCCAAATAATATTTCTGTGATATTAACATTTATATACAGGTTGATTTAAAATTAACAAAAATAGAAGATATTGATTTGTTTAATTATACTTATACTTAGTAATATACTGGCACTTTTTCTTGTATATTATTTCATTACAAAGGAGTGGAGATGTTCTGCCTTGTTACATTCAAAATAAGGCCACCTTATGCTCTTTGGGTAAAATTATAAGTATATGAGTACTTACTTAATCTATTAGTATTGTAATTGAATCATAAAATGGTATTTATTTTAAAATATCGTGAAATTCTAATTTTAATAATAATAATACGTCCAATGTTAATATTTACAAATTTTATTAAAATTTGGCGAATTCTTATAAGAGAAAGGAATAAATTTTTATCAATATTGCATATAAATTGAAAATTTTGTTTGAATTATCCTGTATATAATAAAAACCAATCCTGTATTAAATTTAAAAGCTAAGATTAATAAGTTTAAATAACATATATCTAAAATTATGTAAAATATTTGTTACTCACATTATGAAAATTTGGTGTGAAATAAAGATGTTAAGAATTATAAACATTTAAAGTTATTATACATCAAAATGTAGCTAAACCTGAAATGATTATGTGTGATATACCTACAATGAAATGTTTCATCGTACCAATATCTGATATGAGAGTGAAACTAGCAGCCGATTGGAATTTGGACAAAGACAAACCTAGTAATAAAAATACGAGGCAGGCTCGGAAAAGTACTTTATACTGTAAAAGACTGACCGCTTTAAAAATGCAGATGTTATATGTACTTTTTTTTTTAAATACACCAACCTTAAATAAAAATAATGAAATTTTATGTTAAATTAAGTTAATTTAAACATGGGAGAGTTTTATTTGAATTCAAGATGGTAAAAAAGATACACATTTTTTAGAAGGTTGTTCACACAACTATACTTAATATTATTTTGCATAGTAAGTAATTTTAGCCAGGGGATGAAATGTCTTTATTTATCGTGTCAAGTGATACTAGTGCTATTTTAATAATATGCTGCGAAGCCGGGATAAGAGGCGACATGATTCTAGTCCCGACGAAAGCCCAAAACGCTACCGGAGTAGCGATAATGAACGATTCCATAGTTAACGAACAGCGAAAGGGTACACGTTACAGTTCTAGCAAAGACGATACAGTAAGCCGACTCGAACGTCTATTTGAGAAATTGGTTGACAATAAACAAAACGATTTAGACGTTTTACGTAATCACCAAGCGAATACAACTTCATTCACAGAGGTTGCTAATACACCAACCTTAAATAAAAATAATGAAATTTTATGTTAAATTAAGTTAATTTAAACATGGGAGAGTTTTATTTGAATTCAAGATGGTAAAAAAGATATACATTTTTTAGAAGGTTGTTCACACAACTATACTTAATATTATTTTGCATAGTAAGTAATTTTAGTCAGGGGATGAAATGTCTTTATTTACGTAAAATTAATTTGTCTGAAGAGAAAAACAACATTTCTTATCACCCTTTATGTCGGTGTATCACAAGATCACAACCATATTTTATAATGTTATTAATACAACTACCCACTATATTTTAAGGATCTGTTGATCAATATATTCAGGGGATATGATGTTGAAATTTCATTAAAGTTAATAAAATAGATAATACATTTTTATATCAATACCCTATCTGTATCACAACCATAATTTAGAGGGTATTTCAAACAACTACCCTTATTAATATTTTGCATAGTAAGTAATTTTTGTCAGGGTATGAAATGTCTTCAATCATATAAAATTAATTTGTCTTTTCTTATCATAAACACACACATATCACCCTTATAGTTTGCTGTATCACATCCATATTTTATTTAGCATAACTATTTTTAGATCTTTTTCACTGATTCTTGGCGAGGATGTATACCGAATTACTTTTTTGTCCTTAATAATTTCCTTTCCTTTCTGCTGTAAAATATCAATTTGTTGATCCACTGGTAACTGCTCTGCCAAAAAACTATTAATTTCGTCGTCATTTAATTGTTGATTTTCATTTTTTGCCAATTCCAATGCACCGTCTAAAATTTCATCACCCAAAGCCAAAACACATACCTACTGATTTTCGATTTTCTTCTTCTTCTTAAAAACCTGCAAAATTTTTGAAATATTTCAGTTGTTGCCTAATAACTCGTAAACTATGGGTTTTTGATATATAGTCGATTGTATCTGTTTTATAGTAGGTACATTAAGTTTGCAACAATTTAAGCCCAACACAGCTCTGGAGGTCCAATAGTTTCCGAGATATAGCACTTCTAAAATTAGCACTTTTTTCAAAAAAATGAAAGTTGATAAATTTTAGCTTTTTTCGTTATTTTTGTGTTTAATTAACTGTAACTTCTGAATGAATAAAATATTGTCTTCCGGTTTCTTTCATTAAATTTTTCGGACATTTCCCTATAAAATAAGTACGTTATTTTAAAAACTTTTTAGGGCGTTCATTAAGCCAAAATATCAATTTTTTTCGTATTTATTGTATTTAATGAGTTGTAACTTCTGAACGGATAAAGCTATTAGTGGGGTCGCTTAACGCCGAATTTAGGGTTAATGTGGACACACCGGACAAAAGCACCAATTTTTTTAGGAACAGGTAAGGTACTTAGCTTTTCATTTTTGATAGGAACCACCTCCTCCGTCGGCCATCTTGGATTTTATAGCGGCCATTTTGAAATATAGGTATATTATCAATATCTCGGCTTCTAAGTCACTTAGGACCACAAACTTGGTGTCTAAGTATACATAATTGGGGTCAAGGAATACAACTACACAATTTTTGAATGTATCAGACTATTTATTTATGCATTAACTGATTATGTGTAAAAATTATGACTTAATAATTAAATTTTGGATTATTAGAGACCTTTAAAAAACAGTACAATGTATCTTACATAAAAATGTCTGAGTAATCGAATGCCGCAAACCGGAAGTCGATATCTTGATCCGTTGAAAAATTAAAGTTGATTAAACACAAGAAACTTTTAAAATTCTAAAATTTTAATTTTTTCTCTCTGAAAAATTAATAAAATTTTGAATTATTAGAGGCCTTTTAAAAAAAACAGTACAATGTATCTTACATAAAAATTCCTGAGAAATTCAATGCCGCAAACCGGAAGTCGATATCTTGATCCGTTCAAGAATTAAAGTTGATTAAACACAAGAAACTTTTAAAATTCTAAAATTTTAATTTTTTGTCTGAGAAATTAATTAAATTTCAGATTATTAGAGGCCTTTTAAAAAACAGTACTATTTAATTAATTTATCAGAGAGAAAAAATTTAAATTTTAGAATTTTAAAAGTTTCTTGTGTTTAATCAACTTTAATTCTTGAACGGATCAAGATATCGACTTCCGGTTTGCGGCATTGAATTCCTCAGGCATTTTTATGTAAGATACATTGTACTGTTTTTTAGAGGCCTCTAATAATCCAAAATTTAATTAATTTCTCAGAAAGAAAAAATTAAAATTTTAGAATTTTAAAAGTTCCTTGTGTTTAATCACCTTTAATTCTTGAACGGATCAAGATATCGACTTCCGGTTTGCGGCATTGGATTACTCAGATATTTTTATATAAGATACATTGTACTGATTTTTACAGGCCTCTAATAATCCAAAATTTAATTATTAAGTCATAATTTTTACATATAATCAGTTAATGCAAAAATAAATAGTCTGATACATACAAAAATTGTGTAGTTGTATTTCTTGACCCCAATTATGTATACTTAGACACCAAGTTTGTGGTCCTAAGTGACTTAGAAGCCGAGATATTGATAATAAACCTATATTTCAAAATGGCCGCTATAAATTCCAAGATGGCCGACGGAGGAGGTGGTTCCTATCAAAAATGAAAAGCTAAGTAGGTACCTTACCTGTTCCTAAAAAAAAATTGGTGCTTTTGTCCGGTGTGTCCACATTATCAAGCTAAGCGACCCCACTATATCGACTTCCGGTTTCTTGCATTAAATTCTACAAACATTTCTCCATAAGATACAGTATTTTAAAATCTTTTTTGGGTATTCATTAGGGTAAAATATCAAATGTTTTTCCGAGAGAAAATTGAGAAATTTTTTAATTTTTAATATTTATTGTGTTCAATGTGCTGAACTTCTGAACGGATAAAAATATTGACTTCCGGTTGCTTTTATTAAATTCTACGACCATTTCTCCATACATTATTCTAAAAAAATTTAAGGTGTTCATTAAGCCAAAATATCAAATGTTTTTCCTAGAGAAAGTAAAGAGATTTTTAAATTTTTTATATTTATTGTGTTTAATGAGCTATAACTTCTGAACGGCTAAAGTTATCGATTTCCGGTTTCTTTTATTAAATTCTACGAACATTTCACTATAAAATGCATTATTGTAAAATGTTAGGGTGTTCTTAAGCCAAAATATCAAATGTTTTTATAATAAATACGAAAAATTTGAATACTTCTCTCGAAAAAAAAAATTGATATTTTGGTTTCATAAAAAGTTCTTAAAATAATGTATTTTATAGAGAAATGTTCTTAAAATTTAATGAACGAAACCGGCAGACAATATTTTTATTCGTTCAGAAATTACAGTTAATTAAACACAAAAATCTGACGTGGCCATCACACAACCTTCCGCCATATCTAGACTTTAAACAGAAATGTATACGTGCAATCCGGTGTCCATTTAAAATATACAAATAAAAATCTCAAATATTCAAACACAGAAATTTGCATCACCTGAATAAAAAGATTCATTCACAGGAAAACTCTGCTGTGTTGAAGCCATCCTCCGTTCAATTACTACATTTAATATCTTACTTATGACTTATATAGCGCTAGTATGCCAACTTGTCACCCGTCTCACCTGTCAATATTTTTTACGCAGAAACAAAAATCAACCGATCATGGATTACAAGATATTAACGTTTTATTTGATAAATTTATTTTTTAAATTTTACTGCAGTTCTTTAATGCTACCAGATAAAGACAACTTTTTTATATCGTAAGTTGCAAATAACTTTTCCTCTTATTCTTATTACAAATAAATACTATATTTTTCCAAATTTATATACAATTTTGACAATTAACTTTTTCAATCTTCAAAAAATATCACTTTCGATGAAGATATTTGTACCAAAATCTAGGGAGCTCTTCCAATTTATATACAAATGTTAAATACCAAATATCAAAATTTTCGGGTAATTCGTATTTGAGTTATGCGACTAACAACCCTTGACCACACACACACACACACACACACACATACACACACACATACACACAGACATCATCGTGAAACTATCAAAAATGAGTTGTAAGGACCCTAATTCGTGCTCATCCACTAAAATTTCACCACCCGATTTTTTGCATGATTCCAATACCTTCCTTTACAGGTAAGCGGAAGGTAAAAATTACGAAAAAAGCAAAAAGAAACAACTATTATTTTTTGGAAAAAATTGCTAATTTTAGAAGTGCCATATCTCGGAAACTATTGAATGTACAGAGATGCGGTTGGGCTTAAATTGTTGAAAATTTAATGTACTTTAAAAATGATATAATCGACTATATATCGAAAACGCATAGTTTACGAGTTATTAGGCAATAACTGAAAAAATTCCCAAAATTTTGCAGGTTTTTACGTATTACGCAGGAAGCACAGGTTTTTCGAAGCTGCAAACTTGCGATTCACACTACCCTAACTGATCCCAACAAAACATAAAAAAATCAGAACTACATCACGCTTTGCGATTTTAGCCGTTTTTTATGTACGATTTGACTGGCCTATATATGAAATGTAATTTCGAATTTAAAACCACCAAATATTGTCGGGAAGCAAAGCTCATCCAGTTCTTCAATCATAATGCCAAGGTACAGGCAATTTCCCTTGACCAGGATCAATAATTATAATGCTGTCCACAATATCTTTGTTTTTTTTCAATTAAAATAACATTATCGTTGTCATTTTCCTCATTTTCCACATCTTGGTTTTCATAAGATACAAAATCTGAAATGCGGAGATCATTTAGTTCACATGATGTATCGTTTGGATCAACTATAAAATCAATTTTAAGGCTTCGCAAACAACAGCGGGTCGAACAGTGTAAAGCATATAATTTGTAGAATGGAGCATGTGTCTTTTAAGTTTAATTTGGATAGTAGCCATATTGTCGAAATTTCTAGGTAACACTTTTAAAACATCGTTCACTTCTATGGGAATATTTACGACACTTCCCTTTATGCCCAATTAAGGATTTACCAGAAAAGATTTTAAAGGCCGAATCTGCATAAAATTTATATACGGAGCTACCATACGTTCCTCCAAAGAAGATACAAATTTTGACACAATCAGGAATATCAACAAATTTCAAACAATTAGAAGTAGCCAATTTAGGAATTTTTCCTTTTGAAATCGAATTTTGACATGTTTTACAAATATATTCAGAAGAAAAATTAAAAATTTGAAGAAGAAGAATTTTTCATTGTATGTCTCTCGTATTTTTGTTTCTGTGAACATGACCATGCAACTGACCATTAATTATTACTAATTTAATTATTGTTATTTCTTATGATAGGGTGTTACGTACATATATGGAATGTGTTGTTTGGAATAGTTATGAATGTAAACCACGATATTACTGTATCGTTTACAATCGTTTAGTTGGGAATTGAACGTTGTGTGAGTCGCACGTGTCTGTCAGAGAAATAATAGTATTTTACGTCACTCGGGGGAGGAAAGCAGTGTTTTCCTCTTGCTAATGGAGGGAGGGAAGCGAGTTTTCCCTCCCGCTCGGGAGGACCGTACTTGCTTTCCTCCCGCTTGCAAGAAAGGTGATTTCGAGGCCCTCGTGACGTAAAATATTGTGTGTCCCATGGGAGGGAAGGCTATTCCTCCCTTGGGCGAAGCCGGCGCCCTCGCTCGGGCCGCCGCTTGGCCCGCGGGAGTAATAGCACGCTTCCCTCCCTAGGTGCACAATAGTATTTTGTACAATAGTATTTTGTGCACCTAGGGAGGGAAGCGTGCTATTACTCCCGCGGGCGAAGCGGCGGTCCGAGCGAGGGCGCCGGCTTCGCTCAAGGGTGTAATAGCTATTACTCCCGCGGGCGAAGCAGCGAACCGAGCCGAAGGCGAGCCGCAGGCGAGTCCGAGCGAGGGCGCCGGCTTCGCCCAAGGGAGGAATAGCCTTCCCTCCCGTGGGACACACAATATTTTACGTCACGAGGGCCTCGAAATCACCTTTCTTGCAAGGAAAACAGTGTTTTCCTCCCGCCAGTACCGGGAGAAAAGCAAGTACGGTCCTCCCGAGCGGGAGGGAAAACTCGCTTCCCTCCCTCCATTAGCAAGAGGAAAACACTGCTTGCCTCCCCCGAGTGACGTAAAACATATTAAATGTAAAATACCTTTCATTTAGAATCAGCGATCCTTTCAATTTCAGAAGTGGGATAGTGCTCACTGCTTCCACTAGTATATAACGTGTACCGTAGAGTGCTGGTGTTTATCGTGTCAAGTGATACTAGTGCTATTTTAATAATATACTGCGAAGCCGGGATAAGAGGCGACATGATTCTAGTCCCGACGAAAGCCCAAAACGCTACCGGAGTAGCGATAATGAACGATTCCATAGTGAACGAACAGCGAAAGGGTACACGTTCCAGTTCTAGCAAAGACGATACGGTAAGCCGACTCGAACGTCTAGTTGAGAAATTGGTTGACAATAAACAAAACGATTTAGACGTTTCACGTAATCACCAAGCGAATACAAGGTACGTAGTAAAGAATGACTGTATACCCGAATTCACTCCAGGTAAACCTAACGTAAATATCAATTATAAGGGCCAGTTGCACAGTTACCACTTAAGTAAAAGTTTAGTTAATCCTTAAACTATCACTTAAACGAAATACTTAAGTCGTACGTGTTGTACAGTTCTCAATAAGAAAATACTTACCTAAGCGAAAAAAGATCAATGTTGGTAAACATGAATATCAGTTTATAACTAATTTGACATACAAACAAACCAAATATGACCAACTGTCATAATTCAAATGAATTTGAAAACAGTGTTTTGTGTAATTATTGTATATAAATCTTAAACGTGGACAATTCAGAAAGAAATAAAATATAAAGCGCTTCGAATTTCATAAAGGATGAAGTATGACGTACCATTTTTACTAAATGTTGTAAGAAAATCTAAACATATTGTAGAGTGAAAAAATTCGAACAAGTTATTATGGAAGCACAAAACTACTATTTGAAAAACAGTGCACCATAAATTGAATCACTGAATTCAATAGTGAAATCCATATTGGTACTAAGAGCAGTAGGACATATTGTTTAAGAAAAAAGTTCGAAAATACAAATAAAACCTGCAAGAGACAATACAAATTGATTTATTATAATATAATATATGTAATTGGATTACAATAAATTAGAAAAGTAAACATTTTTTTGTCCTGCAATTTTATTCCCATAATAATTAGACTAATAAAATTTTCTAATAAACGTGAAGAAATATTACTACCTGGTGTCTAATTTTTTTCTGATAAATTATAACTTTCTTTACTTGTATAAATGAAATCTATTATAAAATTATTTTCTATTGATTGAAATTATTGTCCCTGTCTTGAATAACGGCGACCGGCGTGGGGCGAACTCTCATGAAAATGTCAATATATAAGATATCTTCATCCTCATCGTGATCAATGTCAATAATATTTCTAAGATTCATTTTAAAAATATATGAAAAATGAATAATAACAATAATAATCACAAAAACATGTTAAACTTTGGCTTAAGTGACACTGCATCTACCGCTTAAGTAATTTGACATTTAAGTGACACTTAAACTGAAAATCAATACTGTGCAACAGCTAAACCATAAACTAAAACTTAAGCCTTAAAAAATACTTAAGTGGTAACTGTGCAACTGGGCCTAAGTGGTTACATAAGATTGAACAATTAGCTTTAATCCATAATTGGGATGAATCATTAAAAACATATTACATGCAGTCGCGTTTAAGTGGCCTAGCACGAAGTTTGTACGATAATTTAACATCTTATGATTATCGATGGGATGTGCTTCTCCGTGCATTTCCAGAAAACAATGATTTCGCGACTTTACTGAGGATGAGGAAATTAGTCGATCGCGTTAAAACATCGAATGAAAGCATGCTGCAATACTACTATTGTAAAATGGAACTTTTGCAAACGTGTAAAATAACAGGTAAATATGCCGTGTCATGTCTTATTGATGGTCTAGATAACCCTACGCACAAGACAGCAGCAAAACCGGGATGTTACGTTGCTCCAGAATCACTCTACGAAGAGTTTTTGTCTACCATCAATGAGAAGGCTGATATAGCAACATCAACATACGAGAAGAAAAATAACTTCAAAGGTTCTGATAACTCATTCAGAAAACCTCGCGACCCTCGTCCAGTAACACACAGACCGAAATGTTAGAATTAAATTAAATCTATTAGTGAGTAAAACCAATGTAGTTGTAAGTGGGTTTGCAGGTGGATCCGTTGTCGGAGAATGCGATGTTAGGTTAGAAGTCGACCTAGCTTGTGCCGACATTAAAGCGTTAATTGTTCCTGACCAAGTCCAAAAGGTAAACATAATCATAGGACAACCCTTCATAAATCACCATAACGTCGTAATGACTATCAAAGATGGAACAGTACGCGTATTTAATAACGCGCTTGTTGATCTCCTCCCAGAGATAATTCAAATGCCATCAAAACGCGTCACTATACGAGTGGCCGAGAGCTCCGTCATACCTCCACACCACCTCGCGTTCATCACGGTTGCAACCACAGAGGAAATAAACTTACAGAGGGCATGTGTCAAATCGGCGTGTAGTCACTTTAGTTTAGAAGTCGCCATCTTGGTTCGCCCCGTATATGATTTGACATTTGAGTATTAAGTTTTATTAAAATCTAAAATATTAATCTTTATTAATATTTTAAACAATTGTTTGTTATTAGGACAGCAAGTAACGTATTTTTATGCATTCAAATTTTAAATGTGGGGCGAACCAAAATGGCGATCGGGCGTTTTTCGTGTATACCCCTTCCGTCTCATGGCGCAACATCCCTTGCCCATGAACCCAATTTACATTCCCTCTGTATCATATATTATATTTATTTACTTTATGGTTGCAACCGACTGTGACACGAATGAGACCGTTTACGTGGATCTGCAGAATCGGATGTGTGCAAATCATGCTCACTGTATTCCCAGTTGTATCATCATAACGGCTTCAGTTGGTGCCACACTTCCACTGATAAACGCAAGCAACAACGAGTTGCTGCTGAAAACTGGACGAGTACTAGCAAAAGGGAAAAATGCACCGAAGGAAACCTACACGCAACGAACGTAAGTAACTTCTCCAGTAATTATGTTTCCTTTACAGACTTAAACGTCAATGTAGATATCACTACACCACCTGACACCGTCAGAAAACTTTTAGATTTGCTCAACGCATACAGGGAATGCTTCTCAAATAATTTATCCGAATTTGGTGCAACCAAATTGCTCGATATGAACATCGAATTAAACTCCAATAAAACAATAACCTACGCACCATACAGGCTCTCGCGTAGTGAACGCGAAACCGTACGGGGATTGGTGGATCAAATGCTAGTAAATGGTATAATACGCGAGTTTTCGAGCCCAATATTGTTAATAAAAAAAAGGTGACTAGAGGTTATGTGTAGATTATCGTGGATTAAATAAAATCACAAAGAAAGACAAATACCCCCTGCCGCGTATTGACGACCTGTTAGATAGACTTAAGGACACGTTTCAAAAGTAGAGACAATTGCTACATATCGGTCATACTTATGAACTACGTTGCTATATTTAAAATATTCTCAATAGAGGGCTATACAATCGTGTTCTAAGGTTTGTGTCTGTTTACTATGACGAATTTCTCCCTAATTCTTGATGAACTCATCGGTGACGGGACGCAGGAGAAAATCAAGATCCTCGATAAATTTAAGCTTTCCTTCATTTAATATTGATTAGTCATTTTTATATCTTAATCTGGTTTTCATAGTACACATAAAACAAAATAAAATGAGCATTTTTATTATTATTTAATTTTTTGTTTTGTTTTTTAAATAAATTTTTTATAATTTTTTTTCTGTAGTTCTGTATATTTAACAAATGTTAAGTACACATACACAATTATTTCGTAACAATTGAAAACGTTTACAAATTTCTCTCATCATTACATTTTTATGTACCTACTTAAACCTATGTGTATTTGTAAAAAACAGAAATTATATACAAGTATTCGTTTGGACTGGAGACCTAAATAAGTTATATAAAATTTAACATTTATTATTATATTATTGAGGCATAAATTGCCAAATTTCTTAGAATTTTTTTTATTGTCGAGATTCGAGAATATTTTCCTGGAATCAATTTTGCTGGAGATTAGACAAATTTTTCTGAAACATTGTTGTGTGGCGATCAATTGTTAAAAATATTTTCAATAGTAATTATTTTTGTTAGATTTGATTGCAATATCAGATGTTTCTAAATAATTCTAAGAAACTTCAAAATCAAAATTGAAATTGAATTATCATTAGCAGATGTAAGAAAAATGAAATATTTTAGTCCCTCCTTCGTTTTAGTTATAGAGTAGTTATTGTTAATTTAGTGTAAAACTAGCATCAGGACGGGAGCACACAATTTGGACAAATATAGTTTTGTCAAAGTGTAGTTTAACCAAAAATAATGAAGTCAAACTGTATTTAAGTCAAACTGTAATTTGTTCAACTGGAATTTTGTCAAACCGTAAATATGCCAACCCGTAATTTGCTAATTTGGCCAAACTGTATTCTAGACAAACTGTAATTTCACATTCCGTAATTTGACCAAACCGCAACTTCGATTAATATTATTTTGTCAAATCGTTTTCAAGTAAACCGTAATTTAGCCAAAACGCAACTATACCTAACTGGAATCATTCAACACGGAATTTATCCAACACGTATTTTTGTCAAATCGCAGATATGCATAACCGACTCTATATAAAAACATACAGTTGGGAAAATTACGATTTGAGTAAAATGCGTTTGGCAAGATTACGGTTATGCATAACTGCGATTTGACAAAAATACGTTTTGAATAATTTCCGTTTTGGATTATTCCATTTAGGTATAGTTGCGTTTTGGCTAAATTACGGTTGACCTGAAAATGATTTGACAATAAAATATTAGTCGAAGTTGCGGTTTGGTCAAATTACAGTTTGTCTAGAATACAGTTTGGCCAAATTATACGGGTTGGCATATTTACGGTTTGACAAAATTCTAGTTGAACAAATTACAGTTTGACTAAAATACAGTTTGGCTTAATTATTTTTGGTCAAACTACGTTTTGACAAAACTATATTTGACTAAATAAGCGGACGCCATCAGGACCCGTTACGCGGCTCTAACACTAGGTCCCGCTACCGCGGGACAAAGGAAATGCGCCCCGCTTCGCGAGGCTCAAACTCCGCGCACCCTGAATTTGGGAGGATTCGGCACTTCGTGCATCATAATTGTATAATTGTAACATTTAGACTCTACCGAAATAAATTGTAATCTTTTCGTATGATGAAATTATAATTATTCATCTTTCTTTTCTTCAATATAAATTTTAGTTAAGCCATTACAATTTTAGAATAGAATAAGATAATATATGTAATAAAATAAATATCCTGGTTATCCAACTATAAACAAAAGACGTCATTTTGAACAACATAGTACATCAGTTCCCATCAAGAACTTTAATATGATATTAAACTCAATATGATTATAACATTTTTTTATATAAACAAATTGCAATCGCCGGCAATAATTTTAAATAAATTTATTAATTAGCCCTCGCCCTCACCTAGCTCTCTAATTAGATGTCAAACTCGATATAGTTCTATTATTTTTTCGATTAAAACAAATGCCGATCGTCGGTCACCATTTTCAATAATTTAATTATTGAGCCCTTATCTAGCCTTTAATTTGATATTAAACTTGATATGATTTTATAATTTTTTTATTAAAAACAAATGCCAATCGTCGAACACCACTTTAAATAATTTTATTTTAATTAGCCCTCATT
This sequence comes from Agonum fuliginosum, assembly GCA_947534325.1. NCBI lineage: Eukaryota > Metazoa > Arthropoda > Insecta > Coleoptera > Carabidae > Agonum > Agonum fuliginosum. The sequence goes on from OX384038.1 coordinate 21,130,362, forward strand.
TGGCTCATTAATTTGATGTCAAACTCGAAGTCATTTTATAATTTTTTCGATAAACACAAATATAAATCATCGGCCATTATTTTAAATAATATGATTTATCTAGCCCTTTAACTTCATATCAAACCAGTGTTGTGACAGATCATTTTAAAATTGATCTAGATCAAGATCTTCTAGTTTAATATGATCTAGATCAGATCTTAGATCAATTTTTACGATGGGATCTTTTTTTTAGATCAGATCAGAAATTAGTGATCTTTTTTTCTTTAGATCGTAAAAAGACAAAATATTTAGGTAATTGTTGTATGACATTAGGTACATAAAAAAGAAGAAAATACGTATAGTATTCAAGCGATTTAATCTACAGTTTAAAATTAAAACATATTAAAAATATTAAACTCGTACTTTTGCTAAATATTCAATTTCATGCTTTAACTTGCATATAGCGTAGAAAAATCTAAAAATATAATCGTATTTTAAGATCGTAGATCATATTTATTTGATCTAGATCAAACTCAAGATCCTTAAATATACGATGATCTAGATCAGACCAAAGATCACGTAAATTGAGCTAGATCGGTGATCTAGATCAGTCACAACACTGTATCAAACACGATATGATTCTATAATTTTTTCGATAAAAACAAATTCGGAACGCGTGCCGCAATTTTTAACAACTTTCTAGCCCTTAAATTTACTTTAAAAAAACAAAAGCCTGAATAGCCGACCTCTATTTTGAACAATTTTGTACATCAGTCCTAATCAAGACCTTTGATTTCTTTTCTTAGAATAAATATAAGATTTCGTGAAAATAAAGTATAACTAATGTAGAAAATATAGTAGTTATCGGTTATCCAGCTCGGTTCAAATCAAATGTGTCATTGTCACTGTCTCGTGGGTAGAAAGTCGAAAACTATATTACCGGTATTTAGTGAAAATTAAGTTATTTCGACTGAGCTGCCATCTCTATGGTAAAGGATGAACTATTTTCGACTACTTTGCTACTCAAATCTACTCAATTTGAATAAATTTTAATAGCCATTTTTGAGAAAACTACTGTAACAATTAAGATAAACATTGCAGATGTGTGAATATTAGAGCAAATATTGTTTCCTGAGAGTAATTTTGTATTGATATAGGGCATAATATTGAATAAAAATATTGTTTTAATGTTTATAGTAAACAATATTAGAACAAAAAATATTTCGGGAAACAGAAAAAAAAATATAAATTTCAATAATGTTTTGTTTGCCTAGATATTTTGACCAGGAGCGGAGAAAATGGCTATCAAAAATTGATATATTTTTATGCAATCTGCAAAACATCTGTAACGCACCCTTAAAGGTAACTCATACTTCAATTTAGCGTCAAGGTACTACCAAGTGCCTATAGCCGAGGAAGATATTCATAAAACTGCCTTTATAACGCCCGACGAATAATATGACTTTTTGAGGATGCCATTCGGGCTAACTAACGCGCCCCCAGTATTCCAGCATCTAATTAATCGCGTCCTAGGACCCTTACGTTTCTCTCACACCCTAGCATATATGGACGACATACTCATAATCTTATCAAGTTATGAGCAAGGCCTTAGTAGCAGGCAGGGCCGTAGTCAGGTTATATTTCTAGGAAAGGCCAAATATTTTGAAGAAAGGGCAACATTGATCTTGTGGGAGGGGGATCTAACGTTTTTATTGATTAGATTTTGCTCGATAAATTGTAACGCTAAATCAGTATTACTTATTATCCCCGGTATCGTAAGCCAAACGGTATTATAACACTTGGGTGATGCTTTATAAATGAGAATGGGAATGTATAAAAATAAAACATACACAGGGGTAATTAAACGATTAACTATATTAATAAAAACGAAAACTAATATTTAAATAAAATACTTGAATTTAATAAAACGATACTTTCAACATTTGTCTTAAACGTTTAGGAAAACCACTAATTATTTTGTTAACTAATTAATTAAATGGAGAAAATTTTAAACAAAAGTTCGTGATGAGTTTTAGAATAAGATTATTTAGCAACTAATATATTTGCTATAAATTACGAAAAACACAGATAACAAAAACACACATAAAACATAAAATATCAACTTACTCAAAAATACATAGTTTCACATTCACAAATAAACAAATTAAAACGGACAGTTATTGAGATTCACTTTGAGCACAAATAAACAACGATTAAACCAAAACAAATTATTCCCAATATTTAAAAACGTCTTTCTCTTTCAAGATCTTAAAATTAAATGTGTTTCAAAAACGAAATAATATGTTACCGTTGCTACAGTGAATCTCAAACATTTCCAGATGAAGTTGAAATATATTTTTCATTGAACTAAACGGTTTCCGTATCTTACATTTTGACATCTGCCGAAATGCCAAAACTCGTACATTTTAGAAACTAATATTTTAACAGCAAAACCAGATGGTCTTCTTAGAAGTCTGATACAACGCGTTGAGCTTTTCCAAAAATATTTCAACTTACAAAAACAATAATTATTGATTATAATACAATAAATTAGCCCTGCTACTGTCGGGTGGGTGAACAAAGGAAATGCGCCGTAGGTGATTTTTTTTTCATTCAAGGTCAAATGACTTATAATTGAAAGTTAAATTTTTTCAATAGATGAGAAGCTGCATGTTTATCACCTACTTGATGGAGCAAAAATAAATAATTGTCGGATAACAGCAAAACAAACTTTTAGAAAACAAAATTTATTTTCTCAAATTTTGGCTCTTTTTTATCAAAATCCTGGCGCGACGGTGTAATGAAAATATGTCGGTGATACTTAATGCCAGTTAATGAACCACAGTTCCTAGATTCGAAGATTTAATTCGGATTTCATTGATATTATTTTGTAAATAAATATTATAATAAAAATTTTTAAGATTTTTGTTTGTAAAATGATGAAAGTAGGTAAAAATCAACTTTTCATCTCCAGGAAGAACAAGAATTTTTACATTGCAGGACATTGCTCCCCTGGCTACGGCCTGGCAAATAACTAATATAATAATTATATTAATTGTCATGATAATTATCTATAAAATGATGAATGTAGGAAGGAACAGCTCTTCAGCTCCAGGAAGGGTGAAAGTTTTTACATGCAGGGCTTAGCCCTGCCTGCCTCCTCCCCCCACCCCGGTTACGGCCCTGCTTAGTAGACATGAAGATATCCTTAAACTATTGCGCAAAGCTGGTCTTACCTTACGTCCAGAAAAATGTCACTTTTTCAAAAGAGAAATAGAGTATTTAGGGCACGAAATCAACGCTCAAGGTATTCGTCCGGGTAAATTAAAACTATCGCGCACCCTATTACGATTATTTTTAGAAAGCACGTTCCATTCACGACGACAATGACGAAAAACGTATTCATGACGAGTATTGTTTAAAGGATAACCGTGTGTATCGTAAAACGAAAGAGGGGACGCGTTGGGTAGTTCCGGAAGGCGCGCAGAGACAGGCAGTATCAATGTAACACGATAAAATCGGTCATTTTGCAGTAGACAAAACCGTCGAAATAATAAAACGTCATTACTGGTTCCCAAGTATGAAAATATACGTACGCTGTTACATTTCGCTATGTCTACAGTAGTATGAAATAGTGTTTTTTTTAGAGTATCTGTGTTTGATTATCATTTATTAAAACTACCTCGCACGTAGCAAACTTAGAGTCGAACCGAAACTATTAAAACTTATTACAAGTGGCGCCCAACTAGCTGGCCAGAGTTTGTGAAAAGTGTTTGTGAACAGTGAATGTGTTTGTGATTTTGTTTAGTCCGCGAATTGCCGCCATCGCTGCCATCTTGGAGCACGCTGCTCCACGTGACGGAAGTGCCACAGTCGCGCCATATTGCCACTGGTACGTGTAGTGACAGCACTAGCGCCATCACGCCGCCCAAGCGCAAACTACGCTCGTCTCCAGATGTCAAACGATCAGCTGCAAGAGTTACTACGAGGACTTACCGCAATGATGACAGCTAATCGAGCACAAACACTGCCACCACCCGTTGTTCAATCAGGTAGTTTTACAATGTGTACTGCACGATTTACCGGAAAAGAAGACGCGAATGTAGAAACGTTTATTGACGCCATTAGTCTACAAAGACTGCGCGAACATAAGTAACGAGAACGCTTTAAAAGGACTGCCGATGTTGCTAACGGATCTAGCTGCAGAATGGTGGCCCGGTATCAAATCCTCTGCATCTACCTTCGACAAAAAAGCCGGCCTATCGGATATATAGAGAACTTTTCGCAACGGAACAAGACGCCACCAAAAGAACAGACATCTTTGTGTGCAAGGCTCGCGCTCTGTTAGCCCAATTGCCGTCGCCAGGCCCGTCCATGCCCATGCAGTTGGACATGGTGTACGGACTGCTACATCGTCGAATACGTCAAAAATATGCCGAGAAGAAGTTTCCAGTTACGAGGAGCTACTGACGCCAGCTAGAACTGCCGAGAAGCTCCAAGAGGAGTATCGCACTCGAAAACCCGAGGCCAAGAACGATGGCAGGGCTGCCATCGCCGAGAAGAGAAAGGACCGCCCACGCTGCACCTTTTGCCGAGCATTTGGCCACAACGAATCAGAATGCAGGAAACGCGCTGCTTAATCTACTCAAGAAAGCAAGGTTGGTACCAGCGGGAAACTCAGCAACGAGCCGTCTGACCGAACGAGAAATGAAATCAAATGCTACGAATGCGGCGCACCCCGCGTCATCCGAAGCCAATGCCCGTCTTGCCGAAAATCAACTCCAACCGTAAGTATACCAGCAGATGCAAATTTTAGCTCACTGCACACAGATTCGACCCGACTGAGGCCGCACGCGAGACCAATCTTCACCGTCAGTATCCACGGAGTTACCGGCATAGGTTACGTGGATACAGCTGCACAGCACTGCGTCGCCAGTCGCTCGCTATACGATGTACTGACCAAGAAGCAACAGCAATTTTCAAAGATGGACATGAAAATCACGTTGGCTGACGGCATACCACAAACTCAAGAAGTCCTGACTACTCAAGTGGACGTCGTATTGAAGGAACGTCGAATACTCACCACGTTCATCGTACTCCCAGATGCGACGAGAAACTCCACACTGTTAGGTGCCGATTTTCTTTGTGATGCAGGGGTTGTGCTGAACATTGCGCAACAGACTTGGCACTTTGCGGACCAGCCACATCACGTGTTCGAGCTAGATCACGAAGCAATCCGCCGTCCAGGCACGACTGGATGCATCTCCAGCCTCAGAGCCGATGAGGGATCTACTCTGCAGGCAGACCAGCGTCGCGAGCTCGATCAGCTCATTGACGACAACGAGACCGTATTCTCTCAAGGAGGAGAACCAACACCGTACGCGGAGCATCACATTGTAACGGATGATTGTCCGCCCATCTCCATGCCCCCGTACAAAATGACAGCGCAGAAGAAAGAGATTTTGCGTGCAGAACTCCAGAAGATGTTGGAGAACAGCTTCATCGAGGAGTGTGAGTCTCCGTGGGGCGCGCCCGTAGTCCTAGTGCCGAAGAAGGACGGAAGCACGCGTGTGTGCATTGACTACAGACGTCTTAACGCGAAAACCGTGGCTGATAGTTACCCCATGCCGCGCATTGACGATCTCCTCCATGATACTGGACATACCGTATACATGTCGACTTTGGACTTAAGATCAGGATACTATCAGGTGTCAGTAAGTGCCGCGGATCGCGATAAAACGGCGTTCGTCACGCCATTCGGAACGTATCGGTTAATACGCATGCCGATGGGATTAAAGAACTCTGGTGCCACATTTTTAAAGACTCATGGACAAATTTAAGAACGGGTTAAAACGTGCTAAAGTGCTAGTGTACCTAGATGACTTAATTGTGCTATCAAAAAACTTTGAAGAACATTTGAAAGACTTGCAAGAGGTATTTAACCGGTTGAGAACATTTAAATTTAAACTGACCGCAAACCGCAGCAAGTGTACGTTCGCGAAAACGGAAGTCAAATATCTCGGTCACATAATAACGGAACAGGGCATCGCGACCGATCCCGCGAAGGTGAACGCAATACGGGAAATGAAACCACCGCGAAACGTGAAGCAAGTATGCACGTTTATGCAGACGTGTTCTTGGTACCGGCGATACGTACCTAATTTTTCCAACATCGCGAAGCCCGTCAGCGATCTCACCAAGAAGAACGCAGTTTGGACTTGGGGCGCCGCAGAGCAGCAAGCGTACGACGAGCTGAAGAGCGCACTTACCAGCGCCCCAATCCTCCGACAGGCAGATCCCACCATTCCATTTGTCATCCAGACAGATGCGAGCAGCTACGCAAATGGTGCTGCTCTACTCCAGGGGGAGGGACCGGATGAGCGACCAGTGGAGTACGCCAGCCGTCTGCTAACCAGCGCAGAGCGAAACTACCATACTACCGAGCGCGAGGCCTTAGCGGTCGTGCACGCCGTGAAGGTATTCCGTGGCTACATAGAGGGCACCAAAATAGTCATAGAGACCGACCATTAGGCGCTCAAGTGGCTGATGACACTTCATTCTACAACCGGCCGTCTCGCCCGATGGGCGCTACTTCTCCAAGAATACGGCTTGGAAATCCGTTATACACCGGGTCGCCGAAATGTGGTCGCCGACACGCTATCGAGGCCACCATGCTGCGAAGATGATAACACATGTAATGTTTGTACTTTTTCAGTTGATCTGCCCACCACAGGTGCCGAGAAATTGAGACAGGATCAACGGGCTCATCCCGAAGTCTTGAAGATCATCGAATTCTTTGAGAAACCAGACCAACAAGACCTTCAGAACTGGCGAGCGAGAGGCTACATCATGATGGAGGGCGTTCTGTACCGCTACGTACCAGAGGAAGACGCTCAACTGGTGGTACCAGAAGCTGGCCGATTAGAAATTCTTCGCAAGCACCATGATGCGCCGACTGCAGGTCATAACGGCGTGGAGAAGACTCGAGTCGATATTACTGGCCAGGAATGCGTCGATGCGTGGAGCAGTACCTGAAGTCATGCGTCGAGTGTCAGCGTTACAAACCAAGCAACACCAAGCCCGCAGGACTACTGCGAACACCGGTCTTGGCGCAGCGATTTGAGGCGATCGCTATAGACCTATTTGGACCACTACCATCAACTTCATCTGACTACAAGTGGGTGTTCATCGTCGAAGACATCTCTACCAGGTGGGTGGAACTCTTCGCGTTGGAAGAAGCAACTTCAGCGGCGTGCACTAAGCTGCTGATAGAAGAAATTTTCTTGAGATACGGCATACCAAGGCGCGTCACATCGGATAATGGGGTCCACTTCATCAGTTCCGTGATGCAACAAGCGATGTTCTGCCTGGGTGTTGAACAAACACTCACACACTCACACCTCTGTACCATCCGCAAGCGAACCCCGTGGAGAGAAGAAACTGCCAACAATTAGGTATGCGTTAAATTCATCTGTTTGCAGGTCCACAGGCCACACGCCAGCGTATTTAACCTATGGGCGTAAGCTGCGGACCTATGACGACGTCGAGCGCGATCTGCGCGCTATCGTCACCGGTGAGAACTTCACGAGCGAAATCTTGCCGTACCTGATGAACATGGCGAATACTATGCGAGACGTGAGGGAGCTGCACGAGAGCTCTCAAGATAGAAACAAGCGCTACGCCGACGCCAAGCGTCAATCTGCACCGCCATACGAAGTCAGGGACCTGGTGCTCGTGAGCACACACGTTCTGAGCGACGCCAAAAAGGGTGTGAGCTCGAAGGTCATACCGCGAAGGGTGTTACGGTCCGTTGCTTCGGCTGCGCCCTTTTGGCCGGCGTTTAGGCAAACCCTGTTACGTCTAGGCGTAGTGGTAGTCTGGATGGCTTGACCGGATTTAAGTCAACGTTCGACCTTGCGCTCATGGTCGCGACGCGCCAAGGTCAACCAACTCCTGCAGGATTATTTCCGACTGTGGCCAAGTTAGCTTTCTTTTCTGATTTAGCCGTTGAAAGAGTTACATGTGCGTGAGTTTGCTATCGTTTTTCGATCCACTTTTGTGGGATTTTAGTGCACGAGTAACTTGTGGAAAAGTGTTTCCGCCGGAGTGTTCCGGGATCTGATTCACGAGCTAAAAATCAAAGAATTAGCATACACTTTACAGCCGTCCTTCATCGCAGGTAATTAATAGATCTACCTACCTAATGTTCTTGTGTGTTCTTTCTCTCTTCAACCCTATTTGTGGAATAGGGGTTGCTTCTTCGCATTTAGTGGCGTTAGGTTGTCCTCAGAACTATTTAAGTTCGCGAGTGGCATGCCTCACTCCCGCTTTGAGATTCATTCCTAAAATTTATTTTGTTTTCAGGCTGTTTTGTTCTGTTCTGGTACTGTTCTGTACTGTTCCGATACTTGTACTTGTACGTTTTACGTTTACGTTTACGATTTTAAATATACGATTGTACTTACGTTGGATTATACGTTGACTTTTACATCATCGTTTTACGTGGAATTGACGCACGTCGTACTTTATACGTGCAATTCCGCTTACTGGATCCAAGTATTCCGATTTGCGACCGGATGTTCGTTGTGGAACATTACGAGCCATCCGAGTTCTTCAGTTGTCGCTGGAGACGAGATCGAGTCGCTGTACTTGGGTGTGGAGCCATTGAAACCCGTCAGCTACACCACCGGCCACTCCTTGCCAGCTGGGATCTTCAACCAGGCCGTCTGACAGCTGCGACCTCGACCGTGACCCAGATAAGATATAACCCTGCATTTTATTGTCTATTTCATTGTTTGATTATTCGCTATAATATTGTATTGTTTTACCTGAGTATTGCGTATTGTGCACGTCACACTGCACCACCAGAATTCAACTTTGTAGCAAATTTGTACGACGCGCGGAACCGCATTTCGAGGTTAGATCACTACGCACTTTTGTTTAGGCCGCTAGGGCACTGCAACTCCTCAATCCACCGGAATTGATATTCACTTTTTAACTCGTGCACCGCACGCTGTCGTATGGTTAACCACGCGATCACCGCGCGATCTAATTGTTACGCACGCATAGATTTCTGTTTTGACAGCTGTTGTCAGCATATCACTTCCGCTGCGTCGCGGACCGCCGCACCCTAATCTTGGCATGTCATACTCGTGCGCATGCGCCCGCACTTCGGAATAAATATCTGCGTGGTTGTCGATGTCACCGCATATTGTATTATTTATTGGCAATATATTCAGAATACGTGAAATTAGTCAACATTTTATTATTAACAACAACTACGTGCCTATCCTTTCCCGGAGGTTAATCAACAAGCCTTGTTGGATTAGCGGCTATGTTGATTGGCGCCCAGATTCTTCTTTTTATTTTTCTTTCAGCGGACCCCCTCTCCCACTGAGCTTCCGGTAATCCAACCGCCTAGCGCGGGCACCCAAAAGGGTGTAGCAAGGGACGGGCCGTATCAGGTGGTGAAGAGAAGCGGAGAAACCTACGAAGTAGCGGCTGTTGATCAGCCCCTGATCCCTCTCGGCCGGTACCATACTTCAGCCTTGAATAAGTACACCGCCGCCGACAGCAACACACCGGCGCCCGTGCAACCGCTTCGCCGACGGGGAAGGCCACGTAAGCAGACTTCTCAGCAACCGCCAGAGACTGAGACCAGCCCGCCGACTGCCAGCAGCGGGCAGCCTCCAAAATCCTGAATCCTCCGCGAGGGCGCAATGTTGGATCCAGAGGGGGAGCTTGTAGCGCGAACAACCTCGATATATGGTGCCAGGTACCCCGATACGAGCCATCCCGTCGCGAGGGGCAGGGGAGGACAGGCAGTCATTCAACGTCAAACTGCACGCGTAACGCGTGGAATTTTCGCATCTCTATAATAATTAATCTATTCTAATTTATATTAATATTTCATCTGTTTATTCATTTATGTAAGCAATATGATATAATACCGTAATATGAAATAGTGTTTTTTTTAGAATATCTGTGTTTGATTATCATTTATTAAACTACCTCGCACGTAGCAAACTTAGAGTCGAACCGAAACTATTAAAACTTATTACAAACTTGGATTTTTGCTACTTGAATTAAATATTTGCAGTTGATATTTAGTCCAGTCATTTTAGCATTTGAGGTCATAATCGAACGGATAATGATGAAAATTGGCATACATATTTGTTGAAGGGTCCTTTTTAATTTGGTAAAGTAAAAGTTGTCAGGACCATGAGGAATCGCCGCCATCTTGAAAAATATGTCACTTTTTGCAGATTTTTACTAATATCTCGTAAACAACGAATGAAATCAAAATTCTGTCTTAAAAATATTGCAGAGCTTGAAATTCCGAGTGAAATGAGTACCCACACTTTACATTTTTATTGAAAATTAGGCTCACAATTCTATTGCAAAGTTTTGCCTTAATCGTTAATCAAGCGCTTGCAGCCAGAACGGACCTAGTTTTTTGTTTACTGTTTTTAATCAACTCTAATTTCTGACTGGACAAAGATATCTACATCTGGTTTCGGGCATTAGATTCCCAAGACATTTTTCTATAAAATGTATTATTTTTTAAAAAAATTAGAACTAGTGACAAAAAGGTTTATTTTTATTTCATTTTATTTTCTTTTTATTGCAAAGTTATAATTTTTATACAGGGGCGCGCCAACCTCGTGTGCAATGTGTGCGGCGCACACAGGCGCCTGGACATTAAAGGCGCCAAAGCGTCTTAATATTTAAATAAATTATAAACAAAATTGTAAAAGGTTGCGAAATACTTAAAAATATTTCAATATCGCATTTTGTTATAACTTGAATTGGAATCAATTAAATTGTATTTATTATTTTAGTAACTTCTTTTTAAGATTCTTTTTTAACATGAATAGCAGAACACGAGCGAAGTTACAAAATGAAGCGAAGTTTTTGGGTGTGAATTCATTTAGTCACACTAGTTTTGTTAAAACATGCATTAGTTGACAACGTATAAAAAATGCATATGAACAAAGTATTTGCTTTATTCTAGCAAAAACCAAGCACTATATGTACTAGTGTAGAATATTAAAATTTATCTATACAAATTTGTGGTGATATGTTTAATTATTTACGTTATGAAATTAATAAAAATATATTGATAGTTTTGGGCAAATTTGAACAAAATTGTAAATTGTAAAAAATGTAGGTACAATTTTTAATTAGATAGGCGTCATCAAAATTTTTGCTCACAGGCGCTGCATGCCCCTGGCGCGCCCCTGTTTTTATAGCATTGCACATATAGCAATCTGAGTTATTACATATTGTTAAGTTGGTTTATTTTGAATAAGATAATTACAAAACAGGTTAACTTAAATTAAATTGTATTTTACAAAACATAAAAATGGCGCGTCTCTTTGGCTGACATGCCTTGAGCAGACTCGCAGCAGACTGACTGTCGTCCCCGCTCCCACTGAGGTGGCGCAACGGTCGTTGTGGACAGGTCCGTATTCAGGGGTGTTACAGTCTCCCCCTTGTATCCTGCTATTGGAACAATGCTGGATACACCTATAACAAAAGAATTAAATTATTGCTTTCGTGGGCGTCCCCTCTTCCGTAACGGTTGGATGGGCTGCGGCGCTTCTTTTGGTCCTTTGTAGGGGCTCGGACTACTTTCGTGGTATTTTCCGAGGTTGACGCTAGGATTTCGGCTTTCAGCAATCTCGTATGTACCATCGGAGACTTTCTTCGTGATCACGTAGGGTCCGTCTCTTCTAGGAGTGAATTTGTTGGTTACTGCAGCACTAGCCTTACTGCGTGGGTGTACAGCGACCCATACTTGACTTCCAACATGATACTCTGGTCCTTCTCTCCTTTTGCGGTCGGCATATACCTTGTGTCGTTCTTTTTCTTGCTCATTGACATCACGGGCTTCTCGTAAGGCGTTTGTGTGTTGCATGAGATATCTTTTCAAATCAACGGCTAAATCTTCTTGTTCTATGATCGCTCGTAGATCTCGGGAGACATCATCGGGTGTACGCAACTCTCTTGCGAACGTCAGGTACGCAGGGGTTTCGCCCGTTGACTGACAAACAGCGGTATTTAAGGCGAAGCGTATGCTGGATAGTTTCTGCGGCCATGCAGTGTGGTCCTTACCCAATTGTATACCAAGTTGTAATTTTAAGTCTCTATTTCGCCTTTCTACCGGATTCGCTTGTGGGTAGTACACAGGTGTTAAAGTTTGATGAATGTTTAAACAGTGGCAAACGGCTTGCATTGTTTCACTCACGAACTGGACACCATTGTCGCTAATAATTTTCCGCGGCACACCATACCGTAGGAATACATTTTCGATTAAGGTCTTGGCACAATCTTTCGCGGTCGCGTTTACTAAAGCGAACAGTTCCACAAAACGCGATGTAATGTCCTCAACAATTAAAATCCACTTTTCACCGCTCTCCGATTCCGGCAATGGACCGAATAAATCAACCGATAACACTTCGAAACGTGAGTTCATCGCGGGTTTTAGATTCGTAGGTTTATACCTTTGACACTCAACACAGTTTTTTATATAGTCCGTAATTTGTTTTCTCATGCCGCTCCAGTAATATCGTGATGATATACGCGCGAGAGTTCGTTCGACACCGTTATGTCCCGATAAGGGAGAATCGTGATACTCCACTAACACGTTTTCACGCTCTTGTTTAGGAACAACCAGTTGTGCGGTTTCTTCATCAGCTTCCGGTGCATATCTGTAAAGTACGCCTTGCTCCATAATGTATCCGCGGTCTGCCCAGAATTTTGCAGTATCATCATTATCTTCGTAATCTTTAATAATCTTCTTCAATTCTGGGTCAGCTAATTGTTGTTCGCGTGTTTCTTTCGGACTTCGCGTCGGTAGTTCTATTGTTACTACGCAAATCTCACAACTGGCACTAACTTCATGTTGACATGGCGGTCGAGACAATGCGTCAGCAACAATGTTCTTTCTCCCTGGTATGTATTCGATTGTAAGATTAAAACTTTGAATTAACAGTGCCCATCTTGCTAATCGTCCCGTTGGTGACTTTAGGCTCAACAACCATTTCAGTGGCTGGTGATCCGTCGTAACAATCACAGACGAACAATCAAGGTAGCCTCTGAATTTATTTAAACTCCAGACAACCGCGAGAGCTTCTCTCTCCGTTGCACTGTAATTCATTTCTGCCGTTGTTAGCATTCTACTCGCGTATTCAATAGGATGCTCCTCATCACCTTCTCCTTGTAGCAATACTGCTCCGAGCGCGTACTTCGATGCATCAGTTCTGAGTATATAGGGTTTATCGTTATCGTTTTGTTTTAAAACTGGAGCAGTTATTAAAGCTTGCTTTATGCCTTCAAAAGATTTTTGCTGATCTTCACTCCAATTCCATGGAGAATTTTTTTTTGTTAGTTCGCTAAGTGGTTTGGATAGTTCAGAGAATTTTGGTATAAATCGTCGGTACCAAGAAGCAGCTTGTAAAAACGACTGAACCTCACGAACATTTCTAGGTGGTAATCTCTTGGATATCGCAGCAGTCTTCTCGTCATCGACTTGGATTCCCTCCGTGGTAATTGTATGCCCTAGGTACTTCACATTTCTACTCGCAAAGTTACATTTCTTCCTATTGACATATAAATTGAATTGATTCAACCTGTTGAAGACTCTCTGCAATTCTGTTAGATGTTCGTCAAACGTTGAACTGATAACTATTAGGTCATCAAGGTAAGCCAATATTGTCATCTCCCCTAATCCATTCCTGAAACGGTCTATCATCCTCTGGAATGTAGCAGGCGCGTTTCGCAATCCGAAAGGCATTACTTTATAACGATAAGTTCCCAAAGGAGAAATAAAAGCAGTTTTATCTCTATCCTGCTCTCTAACAGAGACTTGGTGATAACCAGATTTTAAATCTAGTGTCGACATATAACAGGTGCGTTTAGTTGCGTAAATCAAGTCATCCATCCGCGGTAGGGGATAACTATCACTTTTAGTTATGGCATTAAGACGTCTATAGTCGACGCATAGTCGTGTAGTTCCGTCCTTTTTTGGCACTAGCACTACTGGTGCTGCCCAGGGACTTTCACACTCTTCTATTGCATCTTCCGATAACAACTGGTCTATCTCACGTCTGAGGGTTTCTCTCTTTGTAGCAGTCATTTGGTAGGGTGGCACAGCTATTGGTGGATGATCTCCTGTCTCAATTCTGTGTTCTGCGTAAGGAGTAGTTTCTTTTCTTGTCTTAAAAATTTCCTGGTTTTCTTTAAGCATTTCATCTAACCGTAATCTTTCTTGTTCTGACAGCATCGCTCCTTCATCTTCTCTTAAAAAGCTTATTTCTTCAATGGAAACTTCCTTAGTTTGACTTTCGAACGCTAAATCATAATGCATGTCAGGTTTATCTGAGAAAGTGTAACTTTTCTCACTGGGATTCAATCTTAATTTTGCGGCAATTATAAAATCAATACCAAGCAAGGTATCGTTTTCTGCATCTGGCAAAACTATAAATGTGGTAGGTATACTTCGATCATGTATTTTTACGTTAACAGATGTCGCAAGTACTTCTTTACCGTGACTCTTTCCGTCAGCCATTTTGAGTTGAACAGATTCTTTGGTGAACGAATGCCCATCTTTCAAAAGCAGTTCATATAGTGATTTACTGGCTAGACTTTGCTTTGCAGCTGTATCTATAATTCCACGACCTTGTCTATTGTTTATGTTGATATACATAATTGGTCTTGCTATGGGTTTAATTAAAGTTTGCTGTATATTAGTGGAAGAAAATTCAAGAGTCGAACTCGAAATAGTGGCTTGTTGTGATTCTGGACATTTAGACTTAATATGCCCTGGTTTCTTACAACCAAAACAGATTATTTGCGTTGTGGCAGTTACTTCCGTTTTCTGCTTATTAGCGCTTTCTAGTTTTCGGCAATCTTTCTGCACGTGACCGTGGAGTTTACAAAATGAACAACGCGGTCTTTGTGAGTTTAAATTTTTATTATCATCACGAGAGCTTTCCGTTTTCACAAAATTTTCTTCGATTGAGCGAGCTTTCTGTATTAAATCATTAAAGCTTTTGATTTGATCTCGCGGGATCCCTTGTTTTATTCTTCTGTTAAGCAATCCATATATCATATCTATTTGATGCGTGACATCAAGAACTGGTGTAGCTGGTAAATGTGACAGTAACGCGCGAGCATTACTCACAAATATATCAGTCGGTTCCTTAATATCTTGCTCATGTGAAAACAATTCCCTAAATATCGCGTGAGCAGGTTTGTTTACTCCGTAAGCATGTTTTAACGCGGTTATGGCGTCATCCCACGTCTCTATGGTGGATCTTGTACCTTGCCACCAGGTAGATGCTAGGCCATCAAGCAACATTGGCAAACCCTTTACAGCATTATCATCTGATATATTAACACATTCTTTGTATATACTAATAGCATTAATAAAACCTTCTACATCCTCTTCCTTTTTCCCAGAAAATCTCGAGTTACATGATGCAAAATTCCCCGAATTGATGCATGCAGAATTAGTAATTGTTGATACCTGTGCCCCTTGCGTTTGCTGTGTTTGAGTAGACAGAATATTCTTCATACCTTCAAGTAACGTCTGCAACTGCTCAGGTGTCATCACCACGTTCGGTTCCATTTCTTTCTTCGGTGGCATTCCGTAACGCTTGCAATACGACTGTCGTAATTGAAAATGGCGTAGACCAACAATGAAATACCGCGCACGTGTTTTTCAGTTCCACGAAACACTAAGTTTTACATAGAATGGTGTAGACCAACAATGAAACACCGCGCACGTGTTTTTCAGTTCCACGAAACACTAAGTTTTACATAGAATGGTGTAGACCAACAATGAAACACCGCGCACGTGTTTTTCAGTTCCACGAAACACTAAGTTTTCACAGAATGGCGTAGATCAACAATGAAATACCGCGCACGTATTTTTAAGTTTTTTTAAAACTTTTTCCACAGAAATAAATCTTACTACTGGTGATCGCTACTACGATGCACTATTCAATACTATCACTTTAGCACTACTAAACAAAACACTAAGATCGTTCTCCAACGATGCAAAGACTTTTTTTGTTTTTTCTTTACTTATGTGCGTTCGCGCCAGGTTGGGCGTCACTGTTAAGTTGGTTTATTTTGAATAAGATAATTACAAAACAGGTTAACTTAAATTAAATTGTATTTTACAAAACATAAAAATGGCGCGTCTCTTTGGCTGACATGCCTTGAGCAGACTCGCAGCAGACTGACTGTCGTCCCCGCTCCCACTGAGGTGGCGCAACGGTCGTTGTGGACAGGTCCGTATTCAGGGGTGTTACAATATGCATTTACAATTTTTTAAATGGCATTTTAAAATTAAAATTATTGCAATTGAAATTATTTTTATAACATTTAAAATTTAAATAACACCCATTTAGAATCAGCGAACCTTACAGTTCATTGAATTTACGAGTAATTACAGAATGTAAAATAAACCTTCACAACAGCAACATATTAAATATGGAAGCATTGAACGGGCTTTCAAAAACTCAAGTCAAAAATTTGAAATATTTGTCGTTCTTCTTAGAAGTTTATTATAATAATTTTTCCGAAATCTTAGTAACTCTCAGATCTTTTGTTTTGTTTAGCTAACTTATTTTTTGTTTTATATTATCACAAAGCGTGATACTGCGCACCTGTTTTCTGTTTCAATCAACACAGTTTACTTTGTAATCATACTCGCTTCCTCTGACAGGATTCAAAAGGATAGGTCACGTGATCCGGAAAGGCACAGTGTACAGTACTACCGTGGGCACGATAGATGGCAAACTTCAAGATATAAATAAAATATTGCGGGAAATTCAAATATTAATTTTAAATTTTTTCACCGTGAATAAACTGGATAAAAAATTAAATATAATATTTTGGCTTGTAAAAGATATTATTTAAATATTTCAACTTTCTTTTATTGAAGGAGGGCGGATTGTCTATTGTTTCAATTGAATTGAAGGGGGGCGGTTCGCCCACAACTTCCGGCGCAACTGCTAGCGTAAAGTTAGCACTAAAAATTTAAAGCATCAATTACTCAATTGTTATAAACAATAAACAAACCATTTTTTGGGCATTAAAAGGCACGAATGAGGCACTAAATATATATGTAAAAATAATTTAAAAATTGTACTTTTAGTGCCAGCGTGAACTTGGCAACAAAAATAAATAAATAAAAATAACTCAATAATTAACAACAATTGGTTAATTATTTTTAGGGCACTAATGAGACACTAAAAATTTGGCGTATGTTTTACAATTTCACCATTCACGGACCCGATTAGTAGATAGAACAGAATTAAGCGAGAGGTCCTGTGCTGACCACATCAGATTTTTTTCTGAATTCAACCATGTTTGAGAAAAATGTAACTGAAATTGAGCCCTATATAATCAAAACTTACAAACTCCAAAATTTCTTATTTTGAGCTTTGACTGCCATTTTATTTAAAATTATACATTATTTTTACCTGAATTAAAGTAAAAATCTGGCATTCTGGGTATGATGAAAGAGGGGACTGGAAAATTAATAACAACAACAACAAGTTCAACAATAATACTAATAATATTGCCAGTAAAAAAATGGGTTTTGTGGATTTTACCATGTATCTTCTAGTGGAAAAACGTGATTTTCGGACTTTGAGACGTGGATAACGAGAAATTAAGGCATTTTCAGACCCATGTTGCATTTGAAAGTTTGTTCTAGACTTCGAGAACTGTCATTTCCCAAAGTTACAGAAAATTTCACCGAGATAATTGGTCCCATGTATTTGGTGCGGGGGTCCTTTGATATTAGTCTAAAAAACTTTGCAGAAAGACGTCAGGTAGATCAAATTTTGGTTGTCTATAAGACCCGTAGTTTAAAAAGTCTAAAAGTCGTCTTAATGACGTTTTCTGGTGAAGTATAAGATGTCAGTAGGACGTTAAGTTGTAAAGTCTATAAGACTTCCAATAATAATTTGTAGAGCCTGTGGACGTCTTTTGGATTTTAAATTACATGCTCTTTATTCCCTCCATTTTGCAAAGAAAATTGTGCGCTTTTGAACATTTAACTAGTTTCAGACATTCAAACAAAGATCTGACACGATTTAAAGTACAGGATAATAAGTGGGCTATAATTATGTTACAATAAATATATTTTTAACATAAAATAGATCGGTACCTAACAACGTTGATAAGTGAAATAGAATACAGGCCCAGGTAGATCAAATTTTGGTTGTCTATAAGACCCGTAGTTTAAAAAGTCTAAAAGTCGTCTTAATGACGTTTTCTGGTGAAGTATAAGATGTCAGTAGGACGTTGTAAAGTCTATAAAAGACGTCCAATAATAATTTGTAGAGCCTACGGACGTCTTTTGGATTTGTAAAAATATTTTTTAGATGTGATACGTTGAGACTATGATGATATCGTTACAGACACCGTCCAAGAATGGTTGCGGCATGCTTCCGATAGAAAAATTAAAATAAATGCTATATTTCCTAACTAATAATTATTATATTTTTAAATTTAGGTATGTTTTATTTAATATTTAATTTTTGTTATGAAAATATATTATTTTTATTTTGACATCTAATTTTTTGTTCTGTTTTCAAATTCCTATAGTGTACCTAAGTATCCACATAAAACATTATATAGACGTTCTTATATAGACGTCTTTATGACCAAAAATCCTTTTGTCTATAAGACGTCCGTATAAATGGTCTTAAAGATTTCGTATCTGGACGTCTTAAAGATTTATTTTTGGAAGTCTAAAAAACATCCACTATAGACGTCTTTAAGAAATTGTGAACTTGTCTTAAAGACTGACATTCATAGTGACATTAGACGTCCTTACGATGACTTTAAGTAGTAAATTAAGACGTTGTAAAAATGTCTTTAAGACTTTTTTGTGCTATGTGGGTTGTACCTAAGCCGTCAATTAGTCCTCTTTTATTCCTGTTGTTACTCGAATGTATTTTGATGTTATTAATTTTGTCATTTATGCTTAATTGAATATAATAATAATAATAATAATAATAATTTATTTAGTTGAAAAAAATACAGAGTACTTATAAACTACGTCACATATACAAAAGAGAGATAAATTTAAAAATTATGCTCCAAAAATTCTTAAATAAATTTAATTATCTTATTATAATTACTTAATTCGTTATTATAATTGGTATGGTTAGAGCGGTTAGAGCTGGTTTGGTTAATTTTGTTGTATTGCATGTTTAAATCGTCATACTGCGTATAAAGTGGTGTTAGGTCATAATAGTGTACAAAGGTATGTCTTGTCTTTTCTAATTAGGCTGGTTCAAGGTTTATTGGTAAAATTCCCAAATTTTCAGTAATGTTTATGATATCTGATCCGTGTGCGAATGCGAACAACCTGGAATATTTTTATTAGAATGAGTAATCTTTTTAGGACGTTTAATATTTGAAAGATGGATATTTTCAGTAGTGTTGCCGTGTTTAACTTTTATTTTAGCGGTTTTTAGATTTCGGTTTATCTGCTTGATTTCTTCTTTCTTATATTTGTTTTTAGTTTTTTGCTGCTTTTGTTTATTTTTAACAAATATTTGATCTGAGATTTCGGGTAGTTCGTCTCGCGATTCGTTTTGTTTATCTATTACTTTATTTTTATTTTGATCAATCTTTTCATTAATTTTTTGACATAATAGTTGCATTTTGTTCTTATGGTCAGTGATGTAGTTATTTACAAGCTGTTGGTTTATTTCGATGTTGAATGGGGAATTGGAGTCAATGTGTCCGGAAATAATTTCAGTAGGCTTTAATTTGGTTGTAGAATGGATAGTGTTATTGTATGCTAGTATAGGGCGTAATTTACTTTGATTTTAATAGGTTCCAGTTTATACAAGTCCTGATTATTGAAAAGTCTAATGTGCTCGATTAGGCTCGAATGGAAAAGTTCTACAATACCATTTGATTCTGGGTGTTGCGAACTAATGAAGTGGACTTTAATTTTGTGGGTTTCTAGTAGTTCTTGCAATACTGAGTTTTTAAATTCCAATCCATTATCCGATATTATTTGGTCTGGGATGGGGTGATGTGAAAAGAATTTAACCAGTTTATTTACTACTTCTATACCTTGACCTGAATTTAATTTATATGCTTGAGCATACTTTGAAAAGGAGTCTACTATAGTTAAGAATTTTGATTTTTCTAACGTGATACTGTCTATATGTACAATTTGGAAAGGTTTCACTGCAGTTGGTGTTATGTTGAATTTTAGTTTCAAAAGGGTTTCTGTCATATTTTGTTAATTGACATATCTCGCATTGGTTTATGAAATTTTGAATAGACTTTCTTTGTTGTGGCCAGTAGTATAGTTGTTTTATGCGAATTTCCGTTTCATTGATCCTCTATGGTTTGATTTACTTTCGTGGTAATTTTGAATGAGTTGTGTGATTTCATCTTCACTTGTGACATCTAAAAGTTTTTGTGTGCATCTTATCATCTGTATCTCTGAATTTTTGAAGTATTTTTGTAATGTGGTAGGTACTAAATTTTTCATAAATAGGGGTTTCGAAGTAAATATAATATTTGACACGAGAGACTATGAATTATTTGATGAAGTTAAGCACTTCGTTCTCGTAATTTTGTTTTGAAAATTGTACTAATATTCTTTGTTTGTTCTTGTCAAAATTTTATTATTTTGGGATTTGAAGGATTATATTCTACTTCTGATATTATAATTTGGTTTTTACCGTGGTTAACGGGGCACTCGACTATTGGAATTCCTACTATAGGGTTCTCGATATTAGAATGCATAGTAGCGTCAGTATCGTCAGATGCGTTATCATTAATAATTTGGTTATCATTATTAGTTTCGACTATTAAAGATTCGGAATCCTCAAGATCTTTATTACTATTAGAATTTTGTAATTGTTTATTAAAATCATCAACGATTTTATACAATGCGGCCATGTTATCTGCTTCATTAATATTTAGATTAGGGTGTTTTGACTTAGGGTTTGGATAATTTCGGTATTCAGCTAACTGTTTATTTTTAAGAAATGACTTTGAATTTTGGATATCATTGCAAGATTGGAGATAGTATGAAGTTTTGTTAAATCGTTATATTGTCGATAGTGGTTTTTAACAATTTTAAATTATCTATGCCTAATAACAAATCGAATTTATCGTGTAAGTTAAACAGGTGATATTTTAGGCAAGAATTATTTTCTTGGTTTAAATTAAATAATTTTGAAACTGGTATTAGAGTACCTACTCAATTGTTCTATGGAAGTGACATGTGCTGTAGAAATTTTGAAAGGGTCTTTAAATATGGAATTCTTGTAAAATTTATTTGCAATTTGTCTATTAGTACTTTGAGATTATTTTCGGGTAGAATAATGAATGGTAGTGTGTTGTTGTAATTCGTAGAATTAAATAATCCTATGTTTGGAATATTTCCGAGGCGGTTTCGTATAAAAAATGGTCAGTTTCGTTCTCTGTGTCTGCTGGGAATTCGATGCAAGGTTGTTGTTCTTGATAATATGTGTTATCGGTTATCGTTATCAAGGTTGGTGTCAGGTTCGGGTTCGTTGTCACTGAATGTATCGCCGTTTATGTTAAATATTAAATTTTGATTACCACTGGATGGTCCAGGTCATGGTTGATAGGTATTGTTAGTGGAAATGCTCATTGGTGTTGGTTTTGGGAATCTTTGGCTAGGAGTTGAATTTTGATTTTGTGTTATTGCTTTTGTATTAAATTGCGAATTTTGAGAGTAATTTTGATTTGATTGTAGATTTTGGTATTTTTTTTAATAAAATGTTGCATTTGCATTAGGTTGCTCGTAATTAGTTAGATATAACGGTTTAGTTGGAACGAACTAGTGATGGGTCTTTCGTTCATTTTTAGTGAGTCAGTTCATTTCGCTCCGCTCAGTAAAGTGAGTCGTTCACACTGAGTCGTTCATTTGAACGACTCTGTAAAACAGCACTGTGCGTTTCAAATGACACCGTGCTACCGTGCTAGTGTGCTGCTCAGCTGAGCTGCTTTGCTCATGTGCTCATGCTCACAGCACTGTGCGCTCGCCTTGTGTGCATGTGCGATGCGCAGCGATGTGACATGTGCCAAACTGCATGAACCTAGCATTTTAGTTAGTTGATAGTTGTGTTCTCGTCTTGATTACTCGTTGCTGCAAACAATAGATTATTGAACGTTGCTTATTGTAGTTGTATATGTATATTGACAATGGAAAATAAACAAAATAAAAATTCTGCAAAAAGGAGTACCTATTGTCTGGCAACATTTTGAAGAATGTTCAACAAATTTAGCAAAATGTTACTATTACTTTTACATTAATGTATTTTTTGCATTTACTTTCCAGTCCTACATTGTTTCCACTTCCCATATTGTTGATTATTTTCATTGTTGTCCGTACAACAGAAACGCCACGCTTCTCAGAATACACAGCACTCGCACTCGTTCGTCTTTCTGCGTTCAGCGAGCGGAGCGGTGAGCGGAGGCTAAATAGTAGCACGGAGCTAGTGTGAACTGGTGTGCCGTGCTGAACGAACTAAAGAGTCGTTCGTTCACGGCACACTAAAATGACTCGTTCATGAACGACCCATCACTAGAACGAACTTTTGCATCTGTTTAGGAATGAGTTTATTTTGATTGTTTGCTGATGGTTTAGCAGTTTTCTGTGCATTATCAAACTGAAAGTCATTTGTCAACATACTCATTGCGCTGACAGTCAAAAACTAAGCGCGCGAACCTGTTTGTGTGGACAACCCAACAAAATTTTAACATGGAGTCTTATTATTATGTTTACTTTTGTAAAAATATCTTTTATTCGCATTCTACGTTGTGTTAAAAAAAGAAAACGTATGAAGTTGATTAAGGTAAGTTCATATATTATACTGGTTACTTAAAATTATCCTAAATATATAGCACTTTTAAAATATCGTATGTTAAAAGTGTAGTATTGAACTGTTGTCATAATAAAAACAATTTATAAAACTGTAAAATAGGTACCCGTTATATTTTGTATATTTTTTACACATTAAGAAATATTTTAAGTTTATTAATTTAACAATTAGTGAAAATCCATGCACTTGATGATACAAAACCAACTTAACCTATACATTTAATGTGTTAGTAATACAAGTTTCATTTAAAATATGCTTGTTTTATATGTATTTATTTAGTACAAATATATTATACATACACTTACCTTTCTTAAAAAGTATACAATATAAATGAAACACGCAATTAATACTGGAAAAACACAAACATAACTCATAAGAATCAAAACCGCCATAAGACACAATGTTAACCTGAACAACATTTGTCCACAAACAGAATCCCGCCAAATCCGAAACATTGGCCACGCCTCCTGCAAGTACTCTATTAAAATATCTTTTTCATTAGCGGTGTTATGCGTTTCAATATAACTAATTTGGAGATTTAAGAAGTGTTGTATTTTATTATAAAATTCGAATGGTGTTTCGTTTTGTGATTGTTTTAGTTCGGTTAATTTTATTGCTAGTGTGTAAGTATCGCGTTTGTCGTCATATGTGGACAATAAAGCTTCTTTTAAGTCTTTCCAATTACTAATGGTACAACTCGCGATATTTACTGCTGCGTCACCTTTAATCTTATATAATATTGTTGACATCAGATATTCATTTTGGAAATCAGTGACGTCTATTCTATTATAAAATTTGTTTACGAGTTTCTCGCATATTTCAAGAAATCGAGGTAAGAGTTCACGTTCTCCGTGAAACTCTGGTATCATGTCCAAGTACTGTTTCTTAAGTTCGGGGACAACCATGATTAAAGGATCTATTTTTAATTTATTGTTAAAAATTTGGAACAGTTCGTTTTCAGAATCTGAATTTAATTTTGAAATTAAATCTGAGTTTGAATTTGAACTGGAGTCAGAGTCGTAGCTTGTGTCTGAATTGTAACCTCTAAAAGACATAAGGTACTCACAGTAAAATCAGTGTCTTCATGTCCGTTGAAGATCTGCTTCTGTGTGGGTGGATGTGCTTCTGGAGATGTATCTTGATTTACGTTGCTTGGTTTCTACTTGTTGTCCGATGTTCTCTCAGCTGTGTTAGTGTCGACGTAGAAGTTTTTGATGCTGCGGTGCTGATGTCCTCTCAGCTGCTAGCGTCAGTTGATCGATTCGGTTCTTTGATTGCCGTTAAATCACTAATGTGAACCAGAACTATATTCGTTAGCACTAGACTGCGCCAATTAACGATCGATCTTTATAAAATTAATTTTTAAAAAATAATTTTATTTCCCAACTACAAGATATGTTGCTTCTATAAAGCTTAAGTACTGACTAACTTATTCTATCTATTCTAATTTACTAGAAAACTTATTATCTACGAGATTTAGGAATCTAGTTACAGCAGAGCATGTTTCTCACGGGAAGAAACATGCGACACAGCATAATTTTATCTATGTTGCATTTTTTCAATAATATAACTTGTATTTGCTTTGCTTTCAGTACTAAATAGCCTCCTTCCCTCCTTTAATTCTCAAACTGACCACTGCGAGCGCTTCAGTCGATTTAATTTCCCCTACCATGGCTTCACTCAGAGCGAATACACCGATATTTTCGTATAGAAACAGATAAACTGTAACCAGCAATGAATGGTAAAATTTGCGTTAAAATACACATATTAAGTACCATAGATTCCTATAAAATCCGTACTACCTGTGTACCATTATATCCCATACGAACGGATAGACTTACATTCGTATATGCGGATAAAAAGCAATAAAATAAATAACTGGATTTCCGGCAGTTTATGGTCAAATGCGCGTTCCAATACACATAAATACCATAGATTCCTATAAAATCCATTCTACATGTATACCATTATATCCCATACGAACGGATAGACTTACATTCTTATATATGGATAAAAACCAGTAAAATAAATAACTGGATTTCCAGCAGTTTATGGTAAAATGCACGTTCCAATACACATATTGACTACCATAGAATCATATAAACATTTTTTAATATGTTTTCTATGTGGCATTCGAACCAGGGTTGCACGCTTTCCGGTCATATGCAAAATTGTATTTCCACTTGCACAAAACTTTTCCGAAATTATCCAACCTTGGGTCAACGAGGATTGCATGCCAATTTGGTTATAGGTGGTTTATGGCACAAATATTAATTCTTTTCATCGGCATGCTGTATGAAAACGCGAAAAATCATATTTTTTATTACAAGATTACGTGACCATTTGAGCCCTTTGAGATCCTGCGAATCGCATACCTATAATTATAAGATGCAGTGAGAATTTAGCGAACTAAAATGAAATTTAGTACCGGTATGAACGGTAGATCGCAACACATTCAAAATCGCAACTACTTGAGTTCAGAGGTGCTACTATACGAAATTCAAATATTTACTTATATATAGATAGAAATTTAAAAATTTACTGAAACGAATAAAATCACACGACTTTTGATTCCAAATTATATTTTAATAAAGATTCAATTCAAATTCAATTCAAATTCAATTCAAATTCAATTCAAATTCAATTCAAATTCAATTCAAATTCAATTCAAATTCAATTCAAATTCAATTCAAATTCAATTCAAATTCAATTCAAATTCAATTCAAATTCAATTCAAATTCAATTCAAATTCAATTCAAATTCAATTCAAATTCAATTCAAATTCAATTCAAATTCAATTCAAATTCAATTCAAATTCAATTCAAATTCAATTCAAATTCAATTCAAATTCAATTCAAATTCAATTCAAATTCAATTCAAATTCAATTCAAATTCAATTCAAATTCAATTCAAATTCAATTCAAATTCAATTCAAATTCAATTCAAATTCAATTCAAATTCAATTCAAATTCAATTCAAATTCAATTCAAATTCAATTCAAATTCAATTCAAATTCAATTCAAATTCAATTCAAATTCAATTCAAATTCAATTCAAATTCAATTCAAATTCAATTCAAATTCAATTCAAATTCAATTCAAATTCAATTCAAATTCAATTCAAATTCAATTCAAATTCAATTCAAATTCAATTCAAATTCAATTCAAATTCAATTCAAATTCAATTCAAATTCAATTCAAATTCAATTCAAATTCAATTCAAATTCAATTCAAATTCAATTCAAATTCAATTCAAATTCAATTCAAATTCAATTCAAATTCAATTCAAATTCAATTCAAATTCAATTCAAATTCAATTCAAATTCAATTCAAATTCAATTCAAATTCAATTCAAATTCAATTCAAATTCAATTCAAATTCAATTCAAATTCAATTCAAATTCAATTCAAATTCAATTCAAATTCAATTCAAATTCAATTCAAATTCAATTCAAATTCAATTCAAATTCAATTCAAATTCAATTCAAATTCAATTCAAATTCAATTCAAATTCAATTCAAATTCAATTCAAATTCAATTCAAATTCAATTCAAATTCAATTCAAATTCAATTCAAATTCAATTCAAATTCAATTCAAATTCAATTCAAATTCAATTCAAATTCAATTCAAATTCAATTCAAATTCAATTCAAATTCAATTCAAATTCAATTCAAATTCAATTCAAATTCAATTCAAATTCAATTCAAATTCAATTCAAATTCAATTCAAATTCAATTCAAATTCAATTCAAATTCAATTCAAATTCAATTCAAATTCAATTCAAATTCAATTCAAATTCAATTCAAATTCAATTCAAATTCAATTCAAATTCAATTCAAATTCAATTCAAATTCAATTCAAATTCAATTCAAATTCAATTCAAATTCAATTCAAATTCAATTCAAATTCAATTCAAATTCAATTCAAATTCAATTCAAATTCAATTCAAATTCAATTCAAATTCAATTCAAATTCAATTCAAATTCAATTCAAATTCAATTCAAATTCAATTCAAATTCAATTCAAATTCAATTCAAATTCAATTCAAATTCAATTCAAATTCAATTCAAATTCAATTCAAATTCAATTCAAATTCAATTCAAATTCAATTCAAATTCAATTCAAATTCAATTCAAATTCAATTCAAATTCAATTCAAATTCAATTCAAATTCAATTCAAATTCAATTCAAATTCAATTCAAATTCAATTCAAATTCAATTCAAATTCAATTCAAATTCAATTCAAATTCAATTCAAATTCAATTCAAATTCAATTCAAATTCAATTCAAATTCAATTCAAATTCAATTCAAATTCAATTCAAATTCAATTCAAATTCAATTCAAATTCAATTCAAATTCAATTCAAATTCAATTCAAATTCAATTCAAATTCAATTCAAATTCAATTCAAATTCAATTCAAATTCAATTCAAATTCAATTCAAATTCAATTCAAATTCAATTCAAATTCAATTCAAATTCAATTCAAATTCAATTCAAATTCAATTCAAATTCAATTCAAATTCAATTCAAATTCAATTCAAATTCAATTCAAATTCAATTCAAATTCAATTCAAATTCAATTCAAATTCAATTCAAATTCAATTCAAATTCAATTCAAATTCAATTCAAATTCAATTCAAATTCAATTCAAATTCAATTCAAATTCAATTCAAATTCAATTCAAATTCAATTCAAATTCAATTCAAATTCAATTCAAATTCAATTCAAATTCAATTCAAATTCAATTCAAATTCAATTCAAATTCAATTCAAATTCAATTCAAATTCAATTCAAATTCAATTCAAATTCAATTCAAATTCAATTCAAATTCAATTCAAATTCAATTCAAATTCAATTCAAATTCAATTCAAATTCAATTCAAATTCAATTCAAATTCAATTCAAATTCAATTCAAATTCAATTCAAATTCAATTCAAATTCAATTCAAATTCAATTCAAATTCAATTCAAATTCAATTCAAATTCAATTCAAATTCAATTCAAATTCAATTCAAATTCAATTCAAATTCAATTCAAATTCAATTCAAATTCAATTCAAATTCAATTCAAATTCAATTCAAATTCAATTCAAATTCAATTCAAATTCAATTCAAATTCAATTCAAATTCAATTCAAATTCAATTCAAATTCAATTCAAATTCAATTCAAATTCAATTCAAATTCAATTCAAATTCAATTCAAATTCAATTCAAATTCAATTCAAATTCAATTCAAATTCAATTCAAATTCAATTCAAATTCAATTCAAATTCAATTCAAATTCAATTCAAATTCAATTCAAATTCAATTCAAATTCAATTCAAATTCAATTCAAATTCAATTCAAATTCAATTCAAATTCAATTCAAATTCAATTCAAATTCAATTCAAATTCAATTCAAATTCAATTCAAATTCAATTCAAATTCAATTCAAATTCAATTCAAATTCAATTCAAATTCAATTCAAATTCAATTCAAATTCAATTCAAATTCAATTCAAATTCAATTCAAATTCAATTCAAATTCAATTCAAATTCAATTCAAATTCAATTCAAATTCAATTCAAATTCAATTCAAATTCAATTCAAATTCAATTCAAATTCAATTCAAATTCAATTCAAATTCAATTCAAATTCAATTCAAATTCAATTCAAATTCAATTCAAATTCAATTCAAATTCAATTCAAATTCAATTCAAATTCAATTCAAATTCAATTCAAATTCAATTCAAATTCAATTCAAATTCAATTCAAATTCAATTCAAATTCAATTCAAATTCAATTCAAATTCAATTCAAATTCAATTCAAATTCAATTCAAATTCAATTCAAATTCAATTCAAATTCAATTCAAATTCAATTCAAATTCAATTCAAATTCAATTCAAATTCAATTCAAATTCAATTCAAATTCAATTCAAATTCAATTCAAATTCAATTCAAATTCAATTCAAATTCAATTCAAATTCAATTCAAATTCAATTCAAATTCAATTCAAATTCAATTCAAATTCAATTCAAATTCAATTCAAATTCAATTCAAATTCAATTCAAATTCAATTCAAATTCAATTCAAATTCAATTCAAATTCAATTCAAATTCAATTCAAATTCAATTCAAATTCAATTCAAATTCAATTCAAATTCAATTCAAATTCAATTCAAATTCAATTCAAATTCAATTCAAATTCAATTCAAATTCAATTCAAATTCAATTCAAATTCAATTCAAATTCAATTCAAATTCAATTCAAATTCAATTCAAATTCAATTCAAATTCAATTCAAATTCAATTCAAATTCAATTCAAATTCAATTCAAATTCAATTCAAATTCAATTCAAATTCAATTCAAATTCAATTCAAATTCAATTCAAATTCAATTCAAATTCAATTCAAATTCAATTCAAATTCAATTCAAATTCAATTCAAATTCAATTCAAATTCAATTCAAATTCAATTCAAATTCAATTCAAATTCAATTCAAATTCAATTCAAATTCAATTCAAATTCAATTCAAATTCAATTCAAATTCAATTCAAATTCAATTCAAATTCAATTCAAATTCAATTCAAATTCAATTCAAATTCAATTCAAATTCAATTCAAATTCAATTCAAATTCAATTCAAATTCAATTCAAATTCAATTCAAATTCAATTCAAATTCAATTCAAATTCAATTCAAATTCAATTCAAATTCAATTCAAATTCAATTCAAATTCAATTCAAATTCAATTCAAATTCAATTCAAATTCAATTCAAATTCAATTCAAATTCAATTCAAATTCAATTCAAATTCAATTCAAATTCAATTCAAATTCAATTCAAATTCAATTCAAATTCAATTCAAATTCAATTCAAATTCAATTCAAATTCAATTCAAATTCAATTCAAATTCAATTCAAATTCAATTCAAATTCAATTCAAATTCAATTCAAATTCAATTCAAATTCAATTCAAATTCAATTCAAATTCAATTCAATTCAATTCAAATTCAATTCAAATTCAATTCAAATTCAATTCAAATTCAATTCAAATTCAATTCAAATTCAATTCAAATTCAATTCAAATTCAATTCAAATTCAATTCAAATTCAATTCAAATTCAATTCAAATTCAATTCAAATTCAATTCAAATTCAATTCAAATTCAATTCAAATTCAATTCAAATTCAATTCAAATTCAATTCAAATTCAATTCAAATTCAATTCAAATTCAATTCAAATTCAATTCAAATTCAATTCAAATTCAATTCAAATTCAATTCAAATTCAATTCAAATTCAATTCAAATTCAATTCAAATTCAATTCAAATTCAATTCAAATTCAATTCAAATTCAATTCAAATTCAATTCAAATTCAATTCAAATTCAATTCAAATTCAATTCAAATTCAATTCAAATTCAATTCAAATTCAATTCAAATTCAATTCAAATTCAATTCAAATTCAATTCAAATTCAATTCAAATTCAATTCAAATTCAATTCAAATTCAATTCAAATTCAATTCAAATTCAATTCAAATTCAATTCAAATTCAATTCAAATTCAATTCAAATTCAATTCAAATTCAATTCAAATTCAATTCAAATTCAATTCAAATTCAATTCAAATTCAATTCAAATTCAATTCAAATTCAATTCAAATTCAATTCAAATTCAATTCAAATTCAATTCAAATTCAATTCAAATTCAATTCAAATTCAATTCAAATTCAATTCAAATTCAATTCAAATTCAATTCAAATTCAATTCAAATTCAATTCAAATTCAATTCAAATTCAATTCAAATTCAATTCAAATTCAATTCAAATTCAATTCAAATTCAATTCAAATTCAATTCAAATTCAATTCAAATTCAATTCAAATTCAATTCAAATTCAATTCAAATTCAATTCAAATTCAATTCAAATTCAATTCAAATTCAATTCAAATTCAATTCAAATTCAATTCAAATTCAATTCAAATTCAATTCAAATTCAATTCAAATTCAATTCAAATTCAATTCAAATTCAATTCAAATTCAATTCAAATTCAATTCAAATTCAATTCAAATTCAATTCAAATTCAATTCAAATTCAATTCAAATTCAATTCAAATTCAATTCAAATTCAATTCAAATTCAATTCAAATTCAATTCAAATTCAATTCAAATTCAATTCAAATTCAATTCAAATTCAATTCAAATTCAATTCAAATTCAATTCAAATTCAATTCAAATTCAATTCAAATTCAATTCAAATTCAATTCAAATTCAATTCAAATTCAATTCAAATTCAATTCAAATTCAATTCAAATTCAATTCAAATTCAATTCAAATTCAATTCAAATTCAATTCAAATTCAATTCAAATTCAATTCAAATTCAATTCAAATTCAATTCAAATTCAATTCAAATTCAATTCAAATTCAATTCAAATTCAATTCAAATTCAATTCAAATTCAATTCAAATTCAATTCAAATTCAATTCAAATTCAATTCAAATTCAATTCAAATTCAATTCAAATTCAATTCAAATTCAATTCAAATTCAATTCAAATTCAATTCAAATTCAATTCAAATTCAATTCAAATTCAATTCAAATTCAATTCAAATTCAATTCAAATTCAATTCAAATTCAATTCAAATTCAATTCAAATTCAATTCAAATTCAATTCAAATTCAATTCAAATTCAATTCAAATTCAATTCAAATTCAATTCAAATTCAATTCAAATTCAATTCAAATTCAATTCAAATTCAATTCAAATTCAATTCAAATTCAATTCAAATTCAATTCAAATTCAATTCAAATTCAATTCAAATTCAATTCAAATTCAATTCAAATTCAATTCAAATTCAATTCAAATTCAATTCAAATTCAATTCAAATTCAATTCAAATTCAATTCAAATTCAATTCAAATTCAATTCAAATTCAATTCAAATTCAATTCAAATTCAATTCAAATTCAATTCAAATTCAATTCAAATTCAATTCAAATTCAATTCAAATTCAATTCAAATTCAATTCAAATTCAATTCAAATTCAATTCAAATTCAATTCAAATTCAATTCAAATTCAATTCAAATTCAATTCAAATTCAATTCAAATTCAATTCAAATTCAATTCAAATTCAATTCAAATTCAATTCAAATTCAATTCAAATTCAATTCAAATTCAATTCAAATTCAATTCAAATTCAATTCAAATTCAATTCAAATTCAATTCAAATTCAATTCAAATTCAATTCAAATTCAATTCAAATTCAATTCAAATTCAATTCAAATTCAATTCAAATTCAATTCAAATTCAATTCAAATTCAATTCAAATTCAATTCAAATTCAATTCAAATTCAATTCAAATTCAATTCAAATTCAATTCAAATTCAATTCAAATTCAATTCAAATTCAATTCAAATTCAATTCAAATTCAATTCAAATTCAATTCAAATTCAATTCAAATTCAATTCAAATTCAATTCAAATTCAATTCAAATTCAATTCAAATTCAATTCAAATTCAATTCAAATTCAATTCAAATTCAATTCAAATTCAATTCAAATTCAATTCAAATTCAATTCAAATTCAATTCAAATTCAATTCAAATTCAATTCAAATTCAATTCAAATTCAATTCAAATTCAATTCAAATTCAATTCAAATTCAATTCAAATTCAATTCAAATTCAATTCAAATTCAATTCAAATTCAATTCAAATTCAATTCAAATTCAATTCAAATTCAATTCAAATTCAATTCAAATTCAATTCAAATTCAATTCAAATTCAATTCAAATTCAATTCAAATTCAATTCAAATTCAATTCAAATTCAATTCAAATTCAATTCAAATTCAATTCAAATTCAATTCAATCAATTCAATTCAAATTCAATTCAAATTCAATTCAAATTCAATTCAAATTCAATTCAAATTCAATTCAAATTCAATTCAAATCAATTCAATTCAAATTCAATTCAAATTCAATTCAAATTCAATTCAAATTCAATTCAAATTCAATTCAAATTCAATTCAAATTCAATTCAAATTCAATTCAAATTCAATTCAAATTCAATTCAAATTCAATTCAAATTCAATTCAAATTCAATTCAAATTCAATTCAAATTCAATTCAAATTCAATTCAAATTCAATTCAAATTCAATTCAAATTCAATTCAAATTCAATTCAAATTCAATTCAAATTCAATTCAAATTCAATTCAAATTCAATTCAAATTCAATTCAAATTCAATTCAAATTCAATTCAAATTCAATTCAAATTCAATTCAAATTCAATTCAAATTCAATTCAAATTCAATTCAAATTCAATTCAAATTCAATTCAAATTCAATTCAAATTCAATTCAAATTCAATTCAAATTCAATTCAAATTCAATTCAAATTCAATTCAAATTCAATTCAAATTCAATTCAAATTCAATTCAAATTCAATTCAAATTCAATTCAAATTCAATTCAAATTCAATTCAAATTCAATTCAAATTCAATTCAAATTCAATTCAAATTCAATTCAAATTCAATTCAAATTCAATTCAAATTCAATTCAAATTCAATTCAAATTCAATTCAAATTCAATTCAAATTCAATTCAAATTCAATTCAAATTCAATTCAAATTCAATTCAAATTCAATTCAAATTCAATTCAAATTCAATTCAAATTCAATTCAAATTCAATTCAAATTCAATTCAAATTCAATTCAAATTCAATTCAAATTCAATTCAAATTCAATTCAAATTCAATTCAAATTCAATTCAAATATTCAATTCAAATTCAATTCAAATTCAATTCAAATTCAATTCAAATTCAATTCAAATTCAATTCAAATTCAATTCAAATTCAATTCAAATTCAATTCAAATTCAATTCAAATTCAATTCAAATTCAATTCAAATTCAATTCAAATTCAATTCAAATTCAATTCAAATTCAATTCAAATTCAATTCAAATTCAATTCAAATTCAATTCAAATTCAATTCAAATTCAATTCAAATTCAATTCAAATTCAATTCAAATTCAATTCAAATTCAATTCAAATTCAATTCAAATTCAATTCAAATTCAATTCAAATTCAATTCAAATTCAATTCAAATTCAATTCAAATTCAATTCAAATTCAATTCAAATTCAATTCAAATTCAATTCAAATTCAATTCAAATTCAATTCAAATTCAATTCAAATTCAATTCAAATTCAATTCAAATTCAATTCAAATTCAATTCAAATTCAATTCAAATTCAATTCAAATTCAATTCAAATTCAATTCAAATTCAATTCAAATTCAATTCAAATTCAATTCAAATTCAATTCAAATTCAATTCAAATTCAATTCAAATTCAATTCAAATTCAATTCAAATTCAATTCAAATTCAATTCAAATTCAATTCAAATTCAATTCAAATTCAATTCAAATTCAATTCAAATTCAATTCAAATTCAATTCAAATTCAATTCAAATTCAATTCAAATTCAATTCAAATTCAATTCAAATTCAATTCAAATTCAATTCAAATTCAATTCAAATTCAATTCAAATTCAATTCAAATTCAATTCAAATTCAATTCAAATTCAATTCAAATTCAATTCAAATTCAATTCAAATTCAATTCAAATTCAATTCAAATTCAATTCAAATTCAATTCAAATTCAATTCAAATTCAATTCAAATTCAATTCAAATTCAATTCAAATTCAATTCAAATTCAATTCAAATTCAATTCAAATTCAATTCAAATTCAATTCAAATTCAATTCAAATTCAATTCAAATTCAATTCAAATTCAATTCAAATTCAATTCAAATTCAATTCAAATTCAATTCAAATTCAATTCAAATTCAATTCAAATTCAATTCAAATTCAATTCAAATTCAATTCAAATTCAATTCAAATTCAATTCAAATTCAATTCAAATTCAAATTCAATTCAAATTCAATTCAAATTCAAATTCAATTCAAATTCAATTCAAATTCAATTCAAATTCAATTCAAATTCAATTCAAATTCAATTCAAATTCAATTCAAATTCAATTCAAATTCAATTCAAATTCAATTCAAATTCAATTCAAATTCAATTCAAATTCAAATTCAATTCAAATTCAATTCAAATTCAATTCAAATTCAATTCAAATTCAATTCAAATTCAATTCAAATTCAATTCAAATTCAATTCAAATTCAATTCAAATTCAATTCAAATTCAATTCAAATTCAATTCAAATTCAATTCAAATTCAATTCAAATTCAATTCAAATTCAATTCAAATTCAATTCAAATTCAATTCAAATTCAATTCAAATTCAATTCAAATTCAATTCAAATTCAATTCAAATTCAATTCAAATTCAATTCAAATTCAATTCAAATTCAATTCAAATTCAATTCAAATTCAATTCAAATTCAATTCAAATTCAATTCAAATTCAATTCAAATTCAATTCAAATTCAATTCAAATTCAATTCAAATTCAATTCAAATTCAATTCAAATTCAATTCAAATTCAATTCAAATTCAATTCAAATTCAATTCAAATTCAATTCAAATTCAATTCAAATTCAATTCAAATTCAATTCAAATTCAATTCAAATTCAATTCAAATTCAATTCAAATTCAATTCAAATTCAATTCAAATTCAATTCAAATTCAATTCAAATTCAATTCAAATTCAATTCAAATTCAATTCAAATTCAATTCAAATTCAATTCAAATTCAATTCAAATTCAATTCAAATTCAATTCAAATTCAATTCAAATTCAATTCAAATTCAATTCAAATTCAATTCAAATTCAATTCAAATTCAATTCAAATTCAATTCAAATTCAATTCAAATTCAATTCAAATTCAATTCAAATTCAATTCAAATTCAATTCAAATTCAATTCAAATTCAATTCAAATTCAATTCAAATTCAATTCAAATTCAATTCAAATTCAATTCAAATTCAATTCAAATTCAATTCAAATTCAATAATAACTTTTTTTAAATGTTATTACACAGGGTGTTCAATACAGAGAATCAAATTTACTCAATTTCAAATGGCTATAACTCGTCATTTTCAAATAGAACACGCTATATTTTATTATTCTGTTGTGTGTATTTTTGCATCTTCTTATGTTATAAAGGGTGTCGTATGCCTAAAAACATTAATTTCGAAATTAATTAAATTTATGTTTTTAGGCATAGGACATCCTTTATAACATAAGAAGATGCAAAAATACACACAACAGAATAATAAAATATAGCGTGTTCCATTTGAAAATGACGAGTTATAGCCATTTGAAATTGAGTAAATTTGATTCTCTGTATTGAACACCCTGTATAATAACATTTAAAAAAAGTTATTCCAGAACAAAGAGTATAGTTACAGCTGTACAGAAAAAAAATTCTTAATTTTTACTTTTAAAATAACTTCAGTACGCCTTTATAAAACAATACGTGTATTCGGCTTTTTTTAGAGAAAAAATGGAATAACTTGACAACGCCGCGGAAAACTAAAATGAAACTTATATTTTCGTATTGGTAAATAAAATACAATTCAAAATATATAAAAATATATAGGGTGTTTCATTTAAAAAATGACGAACAATTATTGCCAACTCGTTATGCAACATCCTGTATATGTGAAAATAATTTTAAGTTATGCTCCTTGAGTAGACGAAAAATTCTGTTAATAAATTTATGCTGTATTTTTAACGACAAGGGAGATATCGATGACGGGCATTTCGATGACTCACCCTGTATAGATACTACTAGTCACAAATATTTTAGTCATTTTATTTTAACTGCAGAAAAAGATATAATCGATACGTTACTATTGGCACTGTCACTGTCATGTCATAATAATTTAAATTTTACGTAGTTAAACGATCATGGAGTACAAGATACCGAAATACTAAATTATAAGTATATACTTTAATTATTCTTAAATGATAGTAGATACAGAAAAATTAATAAAAAAAAACCGATTGTAGATAAAATCACATAAACTTTCATTTAAAATAAAAAAATGTGTCTTAAATTAATTATTTATCGAAATATTTTTAAAAAGTAGGTACTACTTCCGGTATATGAATTGGTACCAAAATTTACTGGTCTCTTAAGATTCGTATTAAAATCTTAAATATAAAATTTGGTTGTTAAATTTTTGTAACTTTTTGAGTTATAGAAAACAAAAAAAATGTTACTTACATACAACCTAATATACGTACACACACACACACACACGACATATACACAGACATCATCTCGAAAATACTTTAGTCGTATTCTATGGATCCTAAAACGTGTTTATCTCTTAAAATCTCACACTCGAAAATTTTGACCCATCACAATACCTCGCTTATAGAATATGAGGCGGGAGCTAAAAATAATGATTATGTAATTTCCGCCATTTATTTTAATTTCAATGTACTTGTGTTTTATATCGTTGAAAAGAGAAAAAATCTCTAAAAAGACGGGTCATAGCTCATAGCCAACTATTAGCTATATATGAAAATTTGAATTTGGTTTGAATTTCTCTAAATCTGTAGGAGATAAAAAAATTTGAGGACTGCTATGAATTCCTCGTTAAAAACTGCAAATAAGAAACTTGTACTAATTCAAACAAAAAATTATAGGTGAAAAACGAAATTGTCAAAATTTACATTTTTGCGTATATCTAGCCATCTATGTATTTTTGTGGGAAAACAAAAATATTTCTAAATTGGTGCCCTAAAGGGACAACTTTTGTCTAATTTAACCAACTTCGTATCTCTCATGGTTCTCGAGATCCCAATGGTGAGCACGTTAACTTGGATACGTATAGTGACAGTTAAATAAATGGCAATATTAATGTCACCAACTAAAACGTTATACACATACTACACCTTGTCCAACTTCCGACTATCTTTTACAAGCAATTATATTTTGGACACTACTTCCATTGAAAATTATACACATAAATTTCCCTAAACCGAGTTGTGTATATTAAAGCAGTTTAATTTGAATTTTAGAAGACACCAAATAGAAAAAATAGTATAAAGTACTCATTATATAAGACTTTTTTCGCACTTGTCTTTTAGTAAACTCGCCCTAAGCCTCGTTTTATTAAATTTGGACGATTGCAAAAAATCATGTCTTATAAAACTTGTTCTTTAATATACTATTTAATTTTTCAATTTTTCTGTAAATATGCGGAACGCGCTGATCTGCGAAAAAATGCACAAGTGCATATAAAAAAGAAGAAAATCAATCCAAACCGAGTATGTGGGACTCAAGAAGGGTATACGGTTTTTTATTTAGTTCAGTTCAGTTAGAGTTTTTACCAAAACCGAGTATGTATAGCACTCAAGAAGGGTATTAGGTTTCTTTATTTAGTTTAGTTCAATCAGAGTTTCTACCAATACTGATAATAATGCGAAATTTTACGTCCATCGTCCATCTGCACATTTCTTCGCAAATCAGCGCGTTTCAGCGGTCAGCGCTGATCAGCGTTTTATTCTTACTTATCACAAATTAATGCCAGAACAATAGTAAGTTAAAAATCTAAAATATAAGTTTCTTATTCATATTATATTAAAGTATTTTTTAAATAAAATGTTTTTAGGGCATCGATGATTAACCTCCATAAAATTTACTATTACACATAGTTTGATAAAGTTCATTGAATGTAAAATTATTATAAGGAAACTTTATTTATATTCGGTGTGTTTATATGAACAACAAGGAAATAAATAGTATAAAATATAGAGATATAATTTTAATTTGTAATTAATTTATTTATGTTTATATATATATATATATATATATATATGTTATTTGTGATAGATATATATATATATATATATATATATATATATATATATATATATATATATATATATATATATATATATATACAGGGTGTTTTTTTGAAAATTTTCCACCTAAATATCTCGGGAACCGCGGCACGGATCGAAAATCGGCGAAATACGGGTTCGATGAATTTGAGGGGGAAGAAAAACCATGTAATTAGTTTTCTCCCTAAAGTGGGCATACTGCCCATATTGGGGTCAACTTGATTTTTAAATGGGAACCCCACTTTTTTATTTTGGCAACGTTTTGTACGCAAAAAATAAGAAACTTTTGTAGGAAAGGTTTTTTTTTTCCCCACCCCAATATTTCGAGTTATCAACGCGGGAAAGTGAAAAAATTTGAATTTCGAAATGTGTTTTTTTGAAAACTTTCCAGCTTAATATCCAAGAATAATATAATAATAATATAGGTAATAATGATAATATCTCCAAAATATTGTTTTTTTTGCACGGAGAATACGATGCAATAATAAAAAATCTGACGTGGCCATCACACAACCTTCCGCCATATCTAGACTTTAAACAGAAATGTATACGTGCAATCCGGTGTCCATTTAAAATATACAAATAAAAATCTCAAATATTCAAACACAGAAATTTGCATCACCTGAATAAAAAGATTCATTCACAGGAAAACTCTGCTGTGTTGAAGCCATCCTCCGTTCAATTACTACATTTAATATCTTACTTATGACTTATATAGCGCTAGTATGCCAACTTGTCACCCGTCTCACCTGTCAATATTTTTTACGCAGAAACAAAAATCAACCGATCATGGATTACAAGATATTAACGTTTTATTTGATAAATTTATTTTTTAAATTTTACTGCAGTTCTTTAATGCTACCAGATAAAGACAACTTTTTTATATCGTAAGTTGCAAATAACTTTTCCTCTTATTCTTATTACAAATAAATACTATATTTTTCCAAATTTATATACAATTTTGACAATTAACTTTTTCAATCTTCAAAAAATATCACTTTCGATGAAGATATTTGTACCAAAATCTAGGGAGCTCTTCCAATTTATATACAAATGTTAAATACCAAATATCAAAATTTTCGGGTAATTCGTATTTGAGTTATGCGACTAACAACCCTTGACCACACACACACACACACACACACATACACACACACATACACACAGACATCATCGTGAAACTATCAAAAATGAGTTGTAAGGACCCTAATTCGTGCTCATCCACTAAAATTTCACCACCCGATTTTTTGCATGATTCCAATACCTTCCTTTACAGGTAAGCGGAAGGTAAAAATGGGGGTTCCCATTCAAAAAAATGAAGTTGAGCCCAGGAGGACACTTACCTTGACCCTGGTCAAAAAAAAATATATTGATAATTCTTTCCCCTCAAATTCATTGAACCCGTGTTTCAGCATTTTTGTCTGGGTTCCACGGTTTCCGAAAAAACACATTTCGAAATTCAAATTTTTTCACTTTCCCGCGTTGATAACTCGAAATATTGGGGTGGGGAAAAAAACCTGTCCTACAAAAGTTTCTCATTTTTTGCGTAGAACACGTTGCCAAAATAAAAAAGTGGGGTTCCCATTTAAAAAAATCAAGTTGACCCCAATATGGGCAGTATGCCCGCTTTGGGCAGAAAACTAATTACATGGTTTTTCTTCCCCCTCAAACAAAAAATAAAATATTTGAGTGTTAATGTCATATAAATTTTTGACTTTTTGACAAATTGAAATAGAAAATATGAAATGTTATTTATTATTTAGAAGGTCATAATAAACGTTATGTCTTCCTAGTATGTAATTGTTTAATTATGTCATGGATACGAGGTATGTTATATACTACATTATACCTTAGGGCATTAAGAAATTGCCATGGTAATGGTAATTCTTCTGAAATTAATATATTTTCTGTCTGTTACTAGGATACCAAACATATTAACAAAATTCGAAACGTCAAAGCGAAATAAAATAGCAAGACATAAAATATTGTATGCACCACGGGCATCATTGATGTTTATAGCCCTCGGGCGGTTTACAGACCCTCGGGCCAAAGGCCCTTGGGCTTGTAAACATGTCGCCCTCGGATGAGCATAAACATCATCATGATGCCCTTGATACAGAAATAACTATTAATAATAGGTATTATAAAAACTACAATTCCCGAATTCCCTTGTACAATGGTATATTTGTGAATAAGTACCTTCACATCGGATTTTTATACTAATATGTAAGTAGGTATTATTTACGAGTACATACCTACTGAAGTTATTCTTATAAAACTGTAACAAAATTTTTAGAAAGTTTCATAAAAATTATAGTGATGCCGCGAGATCTGGTTAAAACGAGATCTCGTCTCGAGATTTTCAAAATTTCGAGACGAGAGTAGCTTTATTCTGGTCTCGATTTCTCGAGACGAGACAAGAATATAATTCGAGATCTCGATGTTTTTAAGTAATGTAAGTGTCGTTTACCTAAATGACCAAAACATGCTTCGCCCAAGTTTGTGATTTATTTAACAACAAACAAACGTAATAATAAAAAATTCGCGATTGCCATTCCATTCTTTCATGTCTGATTCATCGAAGACTATGCTTTGTGAAACAAAATGTGTTTATTTAAACAAGATAATTGGAAACTAGTGAATTACCAATTGTAACAACGTTCCATATGAAACAAACCACGCCCTGTACTATCTACGTCATGGAATCTTAAATAATTTATATTTTTTAAATGAAATTATTTAAAAACTTGTTTTCTTCCCTATTACTATTATGACTCATAACAGGACATCTAATTTATGTTTTTATCATTAATATTCCCTATTTCGATTATGGTGGATTTGCCTATTGAAGTAAATGTCATCTGATACTGCCATACTAACCATATGTCATAATCATTTAAATTTTACGTAGTAACAAATGCTAAACGAACATGGAGTACAAGATACCGAAATACTAAATTATAAGTACGGTAAGTGCGGGTAATAAGGCCTGTCGACTAATAAGGCCTAAGTAACAAAAATACAATTTAAAATTATTGTTGTCGCTCAAAGTCACCCTCGTAGGTAGCTAACATTCATATAATGACGCCTCAAACCTGTCGCAACACGTTAGTTCGCAGACTGTCACCAGTGCGAAGTCATTCGGTTTGAGAGACGATCGCGCGGCTCGAATAATAAGATATCGTCCGAATCAATCGTAATTATTTTTTGTAATATTACACTTCTATATATAATTTTAGGCTATAGTTTTCTATTATTTAATGCTTCTCCGGCCATTGATGATTGAATAATATATCATGGTTTGAATAATGTTCTTGTCAGTTTTTCTTTTCATGTTGTCGGCGGTTAATAAGGCCTACTAAATTCGACCGTAGGCCTTATTTTCCTCCTTTTTTTTGAATCAACATTTGCCTGTTTTACAGTTTTATTTATATCTTTTTCAAAATGTTAGTCACCAAAGACCTTCTTGACAAAGATAAGGAAGAGAAAAAAATTAAAAAGATCTCAACCCCCAAAGGTAGAAGTGGTACTAAAGAAACCCAGACGATTTTTTTATATCACGGTTGTAAAGAGGATAAGATGGCTGATATGAACAAATGTTCTAAATGCCACAAGTAGGGATGGGAAAATATCGATATATCGAAAAATATCGATATGAACATCACTTTTCTTTTGGTATCGATGTATCGATAACTCGATATTGTTGATACATGTCGATAATTATCGGAAAATTTTGATAATATCGAGTTATTGATACATCGACGCCAAACTAAAAGTAATATTGACTGATGTTTATGTCGATATTAATCGATATATCGATATTTTCTCATCCCTAGCGACAAGTGGGATGCGTTGCCTTGTCATCGGATGATACAGATAATTTTGATTGTCCTGTTGGCTATTAAACCAAGAAATTTGTTTTTAATTTTAAGACTTTAGCTTGAATAATGCATAATTATTAATTATTGATCTCAATTACCAAATATAAAAAGTCTATTTTTTTATTTATGTATGTTAAAGTCTTAGGCCTTATTATCCTACTATAGTATAATAAGGCCTTATTATCCTACTATAGTATAATAAGGCCTAGGTACTGAAGAGGTTTTTAAAAATGTTTAATTTTTCTTTTTGTTTACGACAGAAGTTGCTATTTTTACTTCCTTGTACGGAGTAATAAGGAAGTATTGTAATCGTGAAAAATTTCGTTTCTCAGATTTTTACGGAAATATCCGTTTTGACCTTTTCTGAATCCATTATGACTAGTTTCGTCGTGACGTCTGTACGTACGTACGTACGGACGGATGTACGTATGTATGTCGCATAACTCAAATTCGGTTAGACGTAGAAAGTTGAAATTTTGTATTTAGGACTGTTATAGCATCTAGTTGTGCACCTCCTATTTTTGGTTTCAATCTACAAACCGGAAGTAGTACTTTTTTCAAATATTTCGATAAATATTTAATTTAAGACAATTTTTTTTATTTTAAATGAAAGATTATGTGATTATTACCTACAATCGGTATTTTATAAATATTTTTGTATCTGGTATCATTTAAGAATAATTAAAGTATATATTTATAATTTAGTATTTCGGTATCTGGTAGTCCATGATCGATTAACATTTGTTACTATGTAAAATTTAAATGATTATGACATGACAGTGACAATAGTAAAATATGCTTTATATCTTCTTCTGCAGTTTAAATAAAATGACTGAAATATATTTGTGAGTATACTAGTATAATAAGTAAAAAGAATTTTTTATATTATTCTACATTTTAGTTATTAAGATAAGTATGAACAAACAAGGCGTACAAGGAAGTCATGTGGTGTCCACGTCAGATTTTTTGTTTATATCTGACAGCACTTGATGTTTAGGTTCAATTAACATTCAAATTTGTTGATTCAAGTAAATAGTTTTCATTTTATTTCAAATCTCCCTTAGCTAGGCCTTATTACCCGCACCTACCTTATGTATACTTTAATTATTCTTCAATGATAGTAGATACAGAAAAATTTATAAAATACCGATTGTATTTTTAAAAAGTACTACTTCCGGTTTATGAAATGGTACCAAAATTTACGGGGCTCTTAAGATTCGTATTAAAATCTTAAATATAAAATTTGGTTGTTAAATTTTTGTAACTTTTTGAGTTAGGTATAGAAAACGAAAAAAATGTTACATACAATCTAACATACACACACGCACGCAAACACATACGCACGCATACACACACGCACGCACGCATACACACACGCACGCACGCATACACATATACACACATACACATGCACACATACACACATACATATACATACATACACACATACACATACACACATACACATACACATACACACATACACACATCACAATACCTCCCTTATAGAATATGAGGCGGGAGGTAAAATATGTTGCGTGTCACAAAGTGAACCTTGGCGACATTCAGTTGCGTGGAAAGATATCTTTGTGAACGCCAAATAGATATTTTTGGCTGTAGATACCGGGAATCTCATTATTTTTTAAATTGCATAAAAAATTAAATACATTCATCACGATGTATAATATGCACAAATAAATTATCTGAAACCAGTTTTTACAAAATCATTCTTTGTAGCTTATCAATGTATAATGATTCTCACTCTAAGAAGGTCGTAAGGCTATCAAATTACTAACTATGTTATTATTGGCTCTTTTTCAAAACGAAGTAATTATTTATAAACATATTTTTCCTAGTACCTACTTTAAATTCTCAATTTATTATTCACAAGGAAAGTTTGTTAAATATCCTGTATATATAACCAACAGCTTTAAATACAGACATCAGAAATACACGAGCATTCACGATATTACAACACACAGCCATTAAACATCAGTTACAAGTAAGTTATAATTTTTTTCTATTTAATACACCATTCATTATTTTGATGTTATAGAATTAAAAATAATTTCAAAACATATAATAAATTATTTATTTATTTTGGAATTAGTTCTCTATGATGCCCAAATAAATTAATAATGTAGTTTGATTGATCGATCACGCCTTGGCGTAAAATACACTTTTTCATTAATTACCTCCCGCCTCATATTCTATAAGGGAGGTATTGTGATGGGTCAAAATTTTCGAGTGAGATTTTAAGAGATCAGCACGTTTTGGGATCCATAGAATACAACTAAAGTATTTTCGAGATGGTGTCTGTGTGTGTGCGTGTGTGTGTGAAAAAATCGATTATTTAAAAAAAAAATCGATTATTTTTAATCGATTTTAAAATAAAAAATAA
The DNA here is from genome assembly GCA_947534325.1 of Agonum fuliginosum. Taxonomy (NCBI): domain Eukaryota; kingdom Metazoa; phylum Arthropoda; class Insecta; order Coleoptera; family Carabidae; genus Agonum; species Agonum fuliginosum. Next base: position 21,175,307 of record OX384038.1, read on the forward strand.
TCGGTGAATCGATTTTTTCCTTTCGATTTTTTTAAAAAAATCGATTTTTTATTCGATCTTTTTTCGATTTTTTTGAAAGTAAATTATTTTTACTTATGTTCAAAATTAACTGTCATACCAAGTTACTAATCTTTCACAAGTCGAATGATGCAACATTTGGAGTTAGTATCAATATCAATTAATAGGTACAAATTTCAAAACCAAGTAAGTAAAGTTGCTACCGTATTAATTGCTGGTTTTGGTGGTTCTTTCAACGTATTTAATATAATATTTAAAATATTAGCGTGATGTGATAGCTATTTTTGTTAGAATGAATGCTTTTTACTTTCATTTATCTTATTTTTCAAATTAATTTTTTTAAATCGATTAAAAATCGGTTTAAAAAAATCGACTGAAAATCGATTTTTGTAAACTATTTCAAAATAATCGATTTTTAAAAAATCGATTTTTAATTGTCGATTTAATCGGTTAAGCGATTTTGAAAAAAATAATAATCGATTTTTAAAAAATCGATTTTTTTAAAAAATTCGACATCCCTAGTGTGTATGGGTGTGTTTGTATGTTAAGTTGTGTGTAACATTTTTTTCGTTTTCTATAACTATATAAAAGTTACAAAAATTTAACAATCAAATTTTATATTTAAGATTTTAATAAGAATCTTAAGAGCCCAGTAAATTTTGGTACCAATCTATAAACAACAATAGCATTTATGTTGAAAAGAAATATGGTTTCTTTAATATCTTGATAAATAAATCATTTATGACAATCATTATTATAATAAACATTAAGGAATTAAAGTATCTATTAACTGTGTGAAATACATTTCTCTATGTCTAGCACAATTGTTAAGAATTATTATGATACGATTTAAAATTCAGTGTTTGAAACGAGGTCTGAAAATTCAAGATCTTGTAATTCATGATTGGTTGATTTTTGTTTTTGCGTAAAAATATTGACAGGTGAGACACATTGGCATACTAACGCCATATAAGTCATAATTAAGATATTAAATGTAGTAATTGAACGGATGATGGCTTTCTACACAGAAGAGTTTTCCTGTGAATGAATATTTTGATTCAGGTCATACTAATTTCTGTGTTTGAATATTTTAGATTTTTATGTGTATAATTTTAAATGCACCGGATTGTACATTGTACGTGTACGTATACGCATTTATGTCTAGATATGGCGGGAGGTTGTGTGCTGGCCACATCAGATTTTTTAAATATGGATTCCAAAGATTTTTAAAAATTTGAACGGGACATGAATTCTTTCACAAACATCTAGTAACCGTTTTTCCTTCAATTTAATATGCGATGAGTAAAGCTGCGACACTTGTGCATCTTTAAACACGCAATATTTTGTTACGGACACGAGGCAGTCCAGTATCCACCTTAAAATGCTAAAATTATTTATCATCTTTACTTTATACTTCATTAGGTAGTAATTTCTGTTGTGTTTTAGTGTACGCGTGGGTTAAAACAAACTACTACAGTCCCTTGCCCAACAATGCGGTTTTTTGTGACAAGGACATCGATGGAGCTTCTGTTTACGTAGGACGAGTTTGGCACGATGGAGCATTACTAGGAATCAAAATCGTTCCTGATAGAAAAATTTGCTACTTCGCCTACAATGGAATCGAACACAACGCTGCAGAGTTTGAGGTATGGAAATTACAATAAAAATTAATTGTTATATTTATCACTTTTACAATAATTTAAATTTTTTTATAAATAAACACAAAAAGTACTTAAATTCCACTATTTTCTCTAAGAGATTATGTTAAACTAGTGCTGTCGAAATGTTTAAATTTATGTATATGTCGTAGGTTAATTTGTAAAATCAGTTGTTTTATAAAACGCCTGGTCTTTTTCCAAATGACTGCATATAATCATATTATTAAATTACACAATATACAGAGGCTTTTGGTACAAACTCTGAACTGAATTAAATAAACAACCTATTAGGTACCCTACTTGAATCTAAAAGACTCGCTTTTGGTAGATGCTCTGATTGCACTGAATTAAGTAAAAAACCTAATACCCTTCTTGAGTCCTAAATACTCGTTTGCTACAAACTTTGTTTGAACTGAACTAAATAATCGACCCAATACCCTTCTTGAGTTCCACAGACTCGGTTTTGGTAGATACTCTGATTGCACTGAATTAAATAAAAAACGCAATACCCTTTTGGAATCTTAAATACTCGTTTTGCTACAAACTCTGATTGAACTGAACTAAATAAACAACCCAATACTCATCTTGAATCCCATAGACTCTGTTTTGGTAGACACTCTGATTGAACTGAATTAAATAATAAACGCAATATCCATCTTGAGTCTTAAATACTCGTTTTGCTACAAAAGCATATTGAACTGAACTAAATAAACAACCCAATACCCTTCGTGAGTCCCACTCAGTTTTGATCAAATTATCTAACAAAGCGAAAGTGGAAGACCAGAAGTCGATTCAAAAATTGCTATTTTTATTTGAAAATACAAAACTACGGTTTTACTTAAAATGACTAGATTTTGATGGGTACTCATGGTTTGTTAATGATTGGAATGTATCTCTGACATGATTTGAACCTGTGCTGTCAGAATCAATCGGTTATACATTTCATCTAAGCACTAAACTTGATATAAATTATGTTGACTCGATTTTGATTCGGCAAAGAATAAATTTTGAATAATCCGAGTGTTTCACTTTGTAATAATTGTATGTATGTTTTGCAGGTGCTGGTAAACAACTATTGCGGTCAATCACCTAAGTGGGTCAGCGCAAGCCAAGGGGATGTCCCACCCAATGCCGTGAGGTGTGGGCAAAACAAAGATGGCAAACCGCTCTACGTTGGCAGATCTTACCACTGCCATGATGGGCAAAGGCTTGCAGTGCCCGGATATGTACGTATAGTATTTTATTTTTACCTCCCGCTTATCTGTAACCTGTAAGGGAGGTATTGGAATCATGCAAAAAATCGGGTTATGATTTTTTAGTAGATGAGCACGAATTAATGTCCTTACAACACATTTTTGATATTAATTAAGGAGTAGAAAGGAATAGATAAATAAATAAAATATCCTTATGTCTTCATCACACTGTTCTTTAATGAATATATTTTACCGACCGGTTTCGATCATTTAAATGATCATTTTCAAGGTAAAAAACCGGGGAGACTACAAAGACAGAAAAAATAAAATTAGAAAGGCGCAACATTTAAAAATTTTTACAAATACTTTAAAAAAAAATAACTTACACAAAAACTACAGGAGATGTTGACAGGAATTGAAAAAATATAAAAGCATTTTATATTAGTTTATATTACTTAGAATTTTAAAAACGAAAAAACCAAATTTTGCGAATGCGAAATTTTGTGAAAACTAACGATCCTGCTAAATCGTGAAATATTAATGTGTCAAATGATCAATAGATCGAGCAGTGGGCTGTGTTTTAGGTTTACCTGGTCGTTAAGGCAGAGATCTTTATTCCGTTTAATAGATTTCTTTATTTCTAGATTTTCAAGGAAATCTAGAGATTTGCCGTTACGTTTCAGATGGAGTATTTCAAAATTTATTTAAATGATCGAAACCGGTCGGTAAAATATATTCATTAAAGAACAGTGTGATAAAGACATAAGGATATTTTATTTATTTATCTATTCCTTTCTACTCCTTAATTAATATCATCACACTTTGGGTATACCTACTTTTGACATTTTTGATAGTTTCACGATGATGTCTGTATTATATGTGTGTATGGATGTGGTCAAGGCCGTATATCTGGAGGTCGGATAACTGGTGTCGCGACAAAATGTTCCCAACAAAATATTCCCAACAAAATAATCCCAACATAAGGTTCCTGAACAATATTTCTCCACACAATAAGTTCCCAACAAAATGTTCCCGACAAAATGTTCCCAACAAAATATCCCCAACAAAATATTCCCAACAAAAGGTTCCTGAACAATATTTCTCCGAACAATATGTTCCCAACAAAATGTTCCCGACAAAATGTTCCCAACAAAATATCCCCAACAAAATATTCCCAACAAAAGGTTCCTGAACAATATTTCTCCGAACAATATGTTCCCGACAAAATGTTCCCAACAAATTATCCCCAACAAAAGGTTCCCGAACAATATTTCCCCGAACAAAATGTTCCCAACAAAATATTCCTGACAAAATGGATTCTCACAGTACCTACCTAAGTATATTTTATACATTAATTTCTATTTTTGACCTAAATAAAAATGTACTTATATATTTTTAAAAACTAAATGTTTAAAACTAAAAAGTCAAAAATATAAGAAAATCATTTCTGTACAAAGCAATCGAAATTCAAAATTACATGCCTATACTATCGGAGAAATTAGCATAGTCAGTTGAGTTTAAAGTGAAATAAATGGTTTAAAAATGATAAATACATTAGTGTTGTAGTATTCTTATTTTAATATGGTGTAGTCATAAGCTTTCTTGAAACATTCTGTTAGGCGAAACTTTCTAATTGATTATATTTTGGTAATAACTATTAAAAAGTAAAAGGGTTAGAACTTGGTTACCGATAATCTTATAGGATTCCAATGCCGGTTATTGATGCCTAATACATTTTTATATTTTTGTTATTAATATTCCTTATTTAGTTTACCAGTGGAGTATTCTATTAAAAAGTTTCTCGTTGAAAAATGGATTGTGATTGTGTTTTCTGGCAATACATTTTATCCTCTCTCTCAACTGAATATTCAGTAATTTTCGAAGCTCTTGTTGTATAACTTAACCGGAGAGTTGTAAAAGCTCATTTTTGTCATTAAGATGTTGGAAAAGCGCAGAAATATAATCAGTAAATTTATATTGAATAAGCGCCGATCAAAACATTGAATAAGCGCAGATCGTAACATTGAATGAGCGCATTTTTCGAAAATGAGATTTCTGATCATAACAAGTTAGTCCAGATCGTCTTCGAGTATGATGGGGTTAAGTTCAGAAAAATGTTAGGCAAGCATATTTTCTAGTTTTAAAAAATTCAAAAAATCTTGTTAAAAATACTCTTCGAGTATGATGGGGTTAAGTTCAAAAAATGTTAGGCAAGAATATTTTCTAGTTGTAAAAAATTCAAAAAATATTGTAGAAAAACTGTCGTACAATCCCTAAAACCATTGTGCTTTTCAAATGTGCACTTCTGCGCTTATGCAACTACAATTTATGCGCTTTTCCAATGTTGTTTTATGCGCTTTTCCAATGTGATAAGCGAAAACTGATAAAGGCCAAATGCGCTTATTTAACTCACCCAAATTAACTACTGAATATTTTGTTGGGAACATTTTGTTCGGAGAAATAAGTATTGTTCAGGAACCTTTTATTGGGAATATTTTGTTGGGGATATTTTGTTGGGAACATTTTGTTGGGAACATTTTGTCGGGCACATTTTGTTGGGAACATATTGTTTGGAGAAATATTGTTCAGGAACCTTTTGTTGGGAATATTTTGTTGGGGATATTTTGTTGGGAACATTTTGTCGGGAACATTTTGTTGGGAACATATTGTTCGGAGAAATATTGTTCAGGAACGTTTTGTTGGGAATATTTTGTTGGGGATATTTTGTTGGGAACATTTTGTCAGGAACATTTTGTTGGGAACTTATTGTTTGGAGAAATATTGTTCAGGAACCTTATGTTGGGATTATTTTGTTGGGGATATTTTGCTGGGAACATTTTGTCGTAGAACCGGATAACTCAACTACGAATTATCAAAAAATGTTGATATTTTACATTTGTATATTAATTGGAAGAGGTGCTAAGATTTTGGTACAAATAATACATTGACCGGAAATAGTATTTTTTTGAAGCATTCTAACATTTTTTGCAAAGAAATATAAGACATTCTGCGATAGTTGTCATACGACATTTGGAAGAACAAAAAATGACAGTCTTATAATATTTATTTAACAATAAAGAAAAACTAATTTTTAAAAATAGGTATGTAATTTTACCTACCACGATTTGTAAATAACAATACAGGAAAAAACTTTAAAAACAAAAATGAAAATGTCAATGTGACAGATGAGCCGACACAATTTCTGAAATGTTTGTGACACCATTTTTAAAGAAATATATAAATATTATAACAGGACATAATGTAGGTATAATAAGGTAATAATAAATTTAAAAATTTATTTAACTAATTATTAAAGAACTACAAACTACAAAAAAATTCAAAACAGTTTGTGAAATATGAAATTTATTGCAAAATTATAATTTTAGAAAGCCTAACCAAAAGCAAATTCACATAATATTACAGTATCAAAGCGGGAGGTTATGTGCTGACCACATCAGATTTTTTTAGAATCAAATTCTTGTACCTATTGGTTATTGGCCATCAGGAGAGGAAATAATAAAACACTGATCACTGCTGACCGCTAAACGCGCTGATCTGCGGAGAAATGCACAGATGGATCTAAAAAACAATAAAATCTATCTGAAATAAGTATGTGGGATTCAAGACGGATATTAGGTTTATTTATTTTGTTTAGTTAAATCAGAGTTTCTACAAAAACCGATAATTTGGGAGTTAAGGCAGGTGTTTTTTATTTAGTTTAGTTAAGCTTTGATCAGCGGGTTTTTACATCCAACTGTGCATCAGCGCAATTCAGCAGTCAGAATTAATCCGCGTTTAATTATTACCCCAGTAGAACTATCCAAACAAAACAGTGTTGTTAAATTACGTACCTACATAAATCTCAGAAATAAATTGATTTGGTAACAATATTTAGATTTACGAGTAATTAAGTAATGCAGTAATTTCTATCGTCATAGTATCATTGAATAATAAAGCCTCATTTACATAAGCATTTAGGTTTAAGGTTTACATTTATGTTTACGTTTAAGAAAGTTTGAATACATCAAACTAAATGCAAGTATTCACAGTGCTTGAAAGTTTAATAACGTGTATTATATATTATATTGCTACTAAATATAATTTATAGGTATACACACTTATAAAAACTATATAAAAATAATATAAATTGTGAGCTACAAACTACTGTTATACAAAAATTTCTTGCATTGGCATTACTAATATCAATATCTTGTGGAAAATCGTCTCCTTCATCTGCAACTAAAAATACATATGTAAAATTAAAATATAAAAATGCTATTATTAGAATATAATTATATTTATTGGAATTTTTTGATGTAGGCTTAGTAAATATAAAATATAATGTTTAAATGTTATATTTTGATGACGACGTTTCAGCACATTGGTAGTGGCCATTTTTAACCGACTGCCAAAAAAACCTGTAGGTATGTTTCTTTGTTTATTTATTTATTGCTGAAGTGGAGATACAAACAAATTGATCATTTAAATCGTTTTCTAAAGCACATATTATAATAATTTTCAAATTATTATTTTACAATAATTTTTAGAAGATATTTCTGTAGGCCGTTCAATTTTTTAAAAGTTTTTTATGTCTAAATAGAGTCTAACTTAGAACAGTAATCATGATGCTCTCCATATTTATTGTTTTTATTTTAAATTCAACTTAATTTTTTTTTACTTTTCAACATAATGAACATTTAAAAAAATAAAATATAAACATTTAAACATATAAGTAATTATTTTATATTTACTAGTGCCTTAAAAACTTAAACGGAATATATTATAAATAATTTTTTAAGAATTCCGCACTTTAGAAACTTTTCTACCTTGTATTATTTGTTAATCATGAACCAAAACATAAAAAAAATCTGATAAATATCCAGAACTGATGTCCGTTGTAAGTTGTTTGGGTACAATGGGGTACCACTTGCATGGTACTGAAAATTAGATTTTTAACACTATGAACATAATGTTAGGTCTAAAACATAGGTAAAAATATAAATTTTATTTAAAAAAAATTACCTATATGTTTTTTAGTAAATTGAGAAAGAAATTTTACTGTGACGTCACTATTTTGCATTGAACATTATGGCAACTTTTTACGTCGCACCACATTTTCATTAATTATTTTTGGGCTTGTTAATAAAAAATTATAAAAATAAAAAATACGGGTCCTAAGTTTATATCTCTTCTTCAAAAATATTCAATAAAAAAATCATACTATATAGTAGGTAGCCCATTATCATAAATAATTATTTATCTCAAGAATGTAAAAATAAATACAGAATTATTAAATAGATTTATAATACTCACCTTCAGCAGAAGTAATAGAAGTGCTAATAACTGCAAGTATTAGGCAAAGCAAAACTGATTTATTCATTTTAATAATAGTTTGTAGCAGATTTAACGGCGTATTAAAAAAAATTCTTAAAAATTTCTTTATATATTACCAGGGAGTGAGATTAAAAGATTGTTTACTGTGTATTAACATTGTAAGATAAGCAGAAAGATATTATTTTTCATTTTAAAATTTTTGCATGAATTTTTTATTTTGTCAATTACAAAAAATGAATGTTACAAGGTGCCTCAAAAAAGGTGAAATATTATCATTTGTGCAAAATATTAAATTGCATTAATTTAATTTTATGTAATAGATCAGTTCAATGCAAAATTTATATTGCTAATAATTCCGTACATAAGATATTATTTTAGTTTTTTTATATTGGGCTACTATCATGATTTTTTACCTTCCGCTTACCTGTAAAGGAAGGTATTGGAATCATGCAAAAAATCGGGTGGTGAAATTTTAGTGGATGAGCACGAATTAGGGTCCTTACAACTCATTTTTGATAGTTTCACGATGATGTCTGTGTGTATGTGTGTGTGTATGTGTGTGTGTGTGTGTGTGTGTGGTCAAGGGTTGTTAGTCGCATAACTCAAATACGAATTACCCGAAAATTTTGATATTTGGTATTTAACATTTGTATATAAATTGGAAGAGCTCCCTAGATTTTGGTACAAATATCTTCATCGAAAGTGATATTTTTTGAAGATTGAAAAAGTTAATTGTCAAAATTGTATATAAATTTGGAAAAATATAGTATTTATTTGTAATAAGAATAAGAGGAAAAGTTATTTGCAACTTACGATATAAAAAAGTTGTCTTTATCTGGTAGCATTAAAGAACTGCAGTAAAATTTAAAAAATAAATTTATCAAATAAAACGTTAATATCTTGTAATCCATGATCGGTTGATTTTTGTTTCTGCGTAAAAAATATTGACAGGTGAGACGGGTGACAAGTTGGCATACTAGCGCTATATAAGTCATAAGTAAGATATTAAATGTAGTAATTGAACGGAGGATGGCTTCAACACAGCAGAGTTTTCCTGTGAATGAATCTTTTTATTCAGGTGATGCAAATTTCTGTGTTTGAATATTTGAGATTTTTATTTGTATATTTTAAATGGACACCGGATTGCACGTATACATTTCTGTTTAAAGTCTAGATATGGCGGAAGGTTGTGTGATGGCCACGTCAGATTTTTTATTAAATATTTTTGAAGAACAGATACAAACTTAGGACTCGTATTGCTGAAAGTGGGACGTGTAAATGCTCGTATTTAGTTTTTAAAATTCCTAAAACGTAAACATAAATGTAAACCTTAATACTAAATGCTTATGCGAATGAGGATGAACGATTTAAGATTTGTTAACAAAATGAAAAAATATTTTTATTATTGTGTCTATCTACCATAATATAAGATAATTAAAAGACATTTCTCTCAATACAGATTCACCCACATTTCCAGTGCATATACTATTCGTTCGGTTGGAAGGAACACATTTCGGAAGATTATGAAGTCCTAGTACATCACTAGCTATTATTACCATTGTAATAAATAATAATACACATTGTAGTTGTATACAGCAAGAATTATTCTATTGAATTTATTTTTAATAGTAATTATACGAATCTAGTGTGGTAATTTAATTGGACTGGTTAAAAAAGTATCTCAATAAAATGTAAAATTGTAAGGAAAAATAAAAAGTTTTTGGCGAATGTGTGGTATTCATTTATTATCAATCGAAACAAAAACATTAAACATTATTACAATAATTAAAACAAGTGTTTTGAAAACAAAAGGTAGGTACAAGCAGTTTTAAACAATTAAACGTTGCCAGATTGTTAAAGTAGGCAATTTAGGGTAACGGGTTTTCAGGATATTGAGGCCATTGATAAGGACAATCGGTTACCGTATTGTAACATCTACATATTCCTATAGAGGTACATTGTCCGCACCTGTAACCTCCATTTCTGCACTGTTGATTGCATCTGGCATCTCCACCAAACCAACAGGTGAAAGTTCTTGCGTTACCTTCGGGAAGATTAACCCCGCCGTCATCTACCAACCACAAAATATATTTGTTACATAATTATTATTTATTTCAGTGAACACATTTGCTACAATAGTAAACAAATTAATTTAATCACATATACATAACATACAAATTTTATTACTGGGACGATGGCAATTCCCAGGCACGTGTTTCCATATTAGAATAGCTTGCACTTCAAATTTTACCTTTAATTTTAACTTGGAACATTTTCAAACGTTAAATAAATAAATATATAAAAACCTTAATAAAGCCTTATTTTTTTTAAATATATTTTCTTGGATTCTTACATACCTAATACCATTTTTTCATAGAAATAATTATTTTGATTACAGGTTAATTAAAAATATAAAGAACATAATGTAGCAAACTAGTAGATTACTGAAATTTTAATAGTAAATGTATATGTTATGATATGAATATACTTTCTGCACGAGTTATTTATTTTATTATATTGAAATTGTGAGAAAATTTAACTTACCTTGCGCTGAAGAGAATGCAGCACAGAAAGCTGCAATAATAAATGCAACAAAAATTAATTTATTCATTTTTGTTGCATAGAATACGAAACTATGATATAATTTAATTATTTACCGAAACTTATATATGTAGTCATTTTCTTAAAAATTAGTTAAAAATTTCTTGCGATAAGATACACGTGTTTGTTTAATATTTATTCGGTCTCCATTTTTTCCCACTGAAATTACCTTCAGCTTAAATTACACAAGATGTTTTATTAACATGAGATTTGGAATTTCCAGCAAAACTTTAAAACTTGAAATTAGTTCAGTCAAGTTAGATTTTTTAGTGGAAAAAATTAGTAGAAAGCTAGATTTTGGTATATGTCTTCCCAGTACCTTTATCAACAATATACTAAAAGTCCCAATCGATTGGATTGGAGCTTCGTCCGCCATTTTGCAAATATGGTTGCCGTCTATTGTTTTTAATTTTTACCTCGTAAATGATCAATATTACGAAAAAACAGTTACTAACAAATTGTACAGCACAAAATTTGCTATAAAATGGTATACATATTTTTTTACTTCCTTGTACGGAGTAATAAGGAAGTATTGTAATCGCGAAAAATTTCGGTTTTCAGATTTTGATGGAAATATCCGTTTTGACCTTTTCTGAATCCATTATGACTAGTTTCGTCGTGACGTCTGTACGTACGTGCGTACGTGCGTACGTACGTACGGACGTATGTGTGTCGCATAACTCAAATACGGTTAGACGTAGAAAGTTGAAATTTTGTATTTAGGACTGTTATAGCATCTAGTTGTGCACCTCCTATTTTTGGTTTCAATCTATAAACCGGAAGTAGTACTTTTTAAAAATATTTCGATAAATATTTAATTTAACACAAATTTTTTTATTTTAAATGAAAGATTATGTGATTATTACCTAATATCGGTATTTTATAAATATTTTTGTATCTGGTACCATTTAGGAATAATTAAAGTATATATTTTTAATTTAGTATTTCTTTATCTTGTAGTGCATGATCGATTAACATTTGTTACTACGTAAAATTTAAATGATTATGACATGACAGTGACAATAGTAAAATATGCTTTATATCTTCTTCTGCAGTTTAAATAAAATGACTAAAATATATTTGTGAGTATACTAGTATAATAAGTTAAAAGAATTTTTTATATTATTCTACATTTTAGTTATTATAAGAAAAGTATGAACACACAAGGCGTACAAGGAAGTCATGTGGTGTCCACGTCAGATTTTTTATGAAAGTCGTACAGTTTTCGAGAAAATCGTGAATACTTTTCTATGAGTAAAATTATTTTCAAATTTTCTGACGCACGGGTTTAGTCACAATTTAAGGATATTTTTATAAAAGTTTAACAATTTTTTTTATTATTTTACATTCTGGTGTTTAATTTACCGTGACTTCTAATTGGAAAATGCATTCTCTACAATCTGAATTCTGGAAGAAAGGCATTTTAAATGTTTCATTGCATTTAAAAATTTTAAAGTCAAAAACCCGCAAAAACCAGAACATAAACTGATATTCATGTCAAAAAATGTGCTAATATTAACGAAATTAAGTATTTCGTAAATCGCAAAACTTCACCTTTTGTGAGGCACCTTGTGACATTCATTTGTAATTGAGAAATTAAAAGATTAATTCAAAAATAATATCATTCTGCTTATCTTACAAAGTTAAAACACAGTAAACATTCTTTTAATCTCACTTCCTATGGTAACAATATATAAATAAATTTTTAAGTATTTTTTTATACACAACTGTAAAAAATTATAAGAATCTGTTAAATTAAAATGAATAAATCTGTTGTAATTTTTCTGCTTATTGCAGTAATCTGCACTTCTATTGCTTCCACTGAAGGTAAGTTAGGTACATAATTATGATTTTTCAAATAAATTCAACCCGAAAAATTTTCAGGTTCTAATATTTATTTTTTTAGTTGCAGATGAAGGAGTCGCTTTACCAGAAGATGCCAATGCAAGAAGTTTTTGTTTAACATTAATTTGTAGAACACGCTGTAGACGTTTTGGATATGGGAGAGGATATTGCGTGGGTAGAGTTTGCCGATGCTACTCATAATCAATTAAAATACAATCAAATTCATACTATTATCCTGATGTAATAATTCATTATTTTTATATGGTTGCTGTAAGTGTGTATCTTAAAATTATATGATGTACCTAGAAGAAATTGATGTTAAGGCTGATTTATGCAGCCATTTACATTTAATTTTCATTTAATTTAATTTTAAAGATAAATGTGTGTAACTCAATGGAGCAATGCATTTTAAAACGTAAATGAGAATGGTGCATGCATGGCTCCATTGAGTTACACACATTTATTTTTAAATTCAATTAAATGTAAATGTAAATGGCTGCATAAATCCGCCTTTAATTACTTACAATAATTAAAGGTAAATAGTATTAAAATTAAGATATACCACTTAAGTAGCATAATTTTATTATTAAACAACATAGTAATGGAAATTAGAGTGACCATTTATTTTTTTGAAGAAATCAGTAGGTACAAAATTAAGCAATACCTACCTATACTTATAGGTAGGTACCTATATTTTTTGAGTAAAGAAAGAAAAAAAAGAACTGAAAACAATGAATAGAAATGGAAGAAGAAATAATTTTTGAAACATTTTATATATTGTGTAAATTTTTATGATGAATTTGAATAATATACCTATGGACGTCCAGTACATTCAGTATGGTATGTAAAAATCAGTACAAAATCATTTAAATTGTTTTCAGTACAATAGTTTGAAAATCAGCACTGTACTTACAAAATCAGTACCTACGAATGGTTACTCTAATAATATTGTAATGAGTTATCAACACCAGAAATTTGTTATACGTTGTATACCGAATTCTTAGTTGTATTATTGTAGTAGGTTTAAATAAAATATTTAGAAAACTGTACTTGTGGTACTATAAAGTTATCTTTACTTTAAGGAGGTTGGGGACTTCTGCAGTAGCGTACCCAGACATTAGCCTTGGGGGCGGATATGAAAATAAAAATATTTTTGATAATGTTAAACAAAATTCACTCAACGCACGTTGGATGATATCATTGCAATTCATTCAGTTGCGGTGATATATTTTTACAATAATTACTAATTAACTGGTCAAAAATATGCTTGGCTTGTTTCATTTTTTAAATATAATTTGCAAATGGTTTAGAAGAAGGACACAAAATCTTTACGAACTTATTTTTAAAGGTTTAAAGGAAATATTAATACAAGTTCTATGAATTATTTACCATTTTATCACATAGTTTAAAGCATGCAAAACAAAAATTTAATGAATTGCCATAAGAGTCCATGTAAAACGAGCGTAATTTCAACATTCTATTAGTCAAAAACCTAATAGACAAAAAAGAAAATTTCTTTAGAATCTCAATAGTGTAATAAAGGCACTGTATAAATTTCAGTCTCTCATCATCATTTTAATAAATCACCAACCTCCTTAAATAAGTTCCCCCATTTATTTCAAAAATTCTTTCTGTTCAACGCTTAGTATATTATGAACCCTTAAATGTTTCTTAAAGCATAATAACAGCCTGTATATGGGAACAACATAATTAAATTTATTTACATAAAAAATAATAAAATAAATACATTAATAAATATTCTTATTTAGGTACATATAATTTACACCATCATATTGAGAAACAAATATTCACATAATACCATTCATCAGTTCAATCCAATCATGAAACGCAGAAACCTTAATAAATATATCCGGATACCCTACAGCACACGGTATACCATAAGAAACAATCCCAACTAACTTCCCTTCATAGACTAAAGGTCCTCCCGAATCGCCAGTACAAACACCTTCCCCATATTTAGTAAAAGTGCAAAGATTTTTCTCAGTAAACTGATTTCCAATAGTAAGATTAGTAAACTTCTCCTTGCATTGACTGAGTGATAAAGTTGTCATAATTTGATACTGCAATTCATCAGGGAACTCAAGGTCTCCGAAATGTTTGAAACCCCAACCTGTGACTGCCATCGCAACGTTCACTGGAGGGTCTGACGTGTGAAGTGGTAAGGGTTGGATTAAGTTTGTAAATAGCATGTCTTCGGATACTACTAGTATGGATATATCGTATGAAAAATGCATTTTTCGCCAGTGACCACGAAGAGATATGCTTTTTACATTATAAGTTTTTGATGAAACGTCAGATAATTTATTTGATCCTGCCACTATTACAAGATCTTCTGGACGGCGTCTAAAAATTGGAACAAAAAAAATGTATTTAATTTGATTGTAGTAGTATTAATAGAGAATTATGAAGTATACCTTATGCCAGAAAAAGTTACCGAATAAAACCTTTGATTACAAAATGTAAGGTAGGTATATTTTTTTAAAATTATAAAGTTAATTTATCAAAAAACGCTGAGAAGATAGAAATAAAATTTTGTACGCGGCTCGCTTGCAAACAGGGTTGGCACGTTAAACATTTTTAATACTTTATTTACGTAATAAAACAAACAAACAAAGTTCCGATTGCTAATAATAGCGTATGGTGTACAAGGTATTCATTTTAAGTGGCGCACCATTGCTATCTCGAGAAGTATAAGAGCTACGAAGTTGGTTTAGTTACAATTTATTATGCGACATTTGAAAGAACAAATTGCCTCTTACAATATTTATTTAACATTGTTTCTATTATCTCTTACCAATAAAGGCAAATTATTTTTCAAAAATATGTAATTTTACCCATTTTACCTATCACGATTTGTAAATCATAATATAGGAAACAAATTTAAAAACAAAAATGAAAATGTCAATGTCTTGTGTCAATGTGACAGATAAACAGACGTACACAGTTTCTGAAATTTTTGTGACACCATTTTTAAAGAAATGTATAAATATGGGTTTAAAACTAGTATCTAGGAGCCGAAATTTAATAAATAAAAAACTGACAGAATTCCATTAAGTTTTTATCCTTCCATTAAACGTATCCAGTCAAGAAGCATCACCGATTCATTATTAACTGGATATAATGTAATAAGGTAATAATAAAATAAAAAATGTATCTACAAAGAGCTACCTAATTTGATTTCAATGCCAATAGGAATCGGTACTTTGCTTGAAGAACTATAAAAAAAATTACAAAAAGTAGCCTAACAAAAACCAAATTCACATAAATTACAGTGTCAAGGCGAGAGGTTATGTGCTGGCCACATCAGATTTATTATTCGCTTATTCGATTCAGTATTTTTTCTGAATCCAACGAGATATTAGCGCTATTGTAAATTGTTTATTTTAATTAAAATCTCATTGTTACAAGAGTGCTATGGAAGAAAACAATTGAATGTTTGTTTCATAGTAATTGTTATTTCTTAATGAAAAAGATTCTTTGATTTTAATTTAGGAGATCAGGACCGCTACTGAGTGTATCAGTTCAGGGTTCGAACTACTAAGTACTCAGTAGGGTGTAGAGTGGCGGGTGGCCGTAACTATGGACAGGTGTTTCGACCTAATTTGGTCTGATCAGTGTAGTACTGTAGTATAACGGTTATACTAGAATATTTTTCACTATAGTCCATTTGAGAATGACTGACAGTAATAAATCATTATTTGCAAGAGTAGTATTGGATTTTTGCCAGCAATGCGGCAAATAAAACTACCAGAAAAATCAGTTGTAACTATACTAGGATGGTCAAAATAAGCCGCACGCTTTGTACCTGGAACGAAACTTAATTCTCGAACAATAGAAATGCCTTGAAAAACGCTTCGATAATCCCCGTCGGACTGTGTCATAGACGTAGATAGGATTTTTCAAAGTGATCTGTTTATACATTTCCTAAAAATAAAAGTTTTTAATATTTAAATATAACTTTCTCACTCATTATTATTAAAATAAATCTTTTCCCTGAAAAACAATTTAGACCTAAAACGATAGTTCTCTACCGAATTTAGTCATTTCGACTATCCCTGTGCAAACAATTACTGGTGCGCCACTGGAATGTCTTTGACAGAATGATTTATTACTGCCAGTCATTCTCAAATATAGTATAACAATTAATATGAAACAAAATATGCTATTGTTTTCTTCCATAGCAGCGTAGCACTCTTGTGAAAATCAAATTTAAATTAAATTATCATAATCCTCAATAGCGTTTTTCTTATGTTTTTGTTATGCAAGGGTATGGAACTAATATCTCGTTGAATTCAGACAAAAATATTGAATCGAATAAGCAATTAACAAAATAGGTCCCCATTTGAAATAAGAAAGTTGCACTCCGTAGTTTGAGAACCACTGGTTTAAAAAATTCTTGTTTCGTTCATTACAGTAGTCATATAAAATAGAAATTTTTTGCTAATTTAACCAACTTCGTAGCTCTCATACTTCTCGAGTTAGCAATGGTGCACAACTTACTGTATACTGTTTCTCACTAGATGTCACCCATACCCGCATAATCTGATAATAAATAATAAGTATAGGTAGGGGAATCCCCAGTATATTTATCGCCATAATGCATAATGATGTATATTTCAGAAGTCCTTGCTGATTAAAAAACTGTTTTTTGTTTGTTTAAATCATGTTTTAATGAATAAAAAACACGTTTTATAAAAAACAGTATTAAACAACTAAATAACGTTCTTTTGTTTAAAATAGAAAAACATGTTTTTTGCCAACCCTGCTTGCAAATAATCTTTACAAACTTCCCAGCTCATCTGTAAAGGTTAATTTATTACGCTTGCCACGTAAATAACTATTATTTTGATTTATTTTTAACTGGGAGCAGATGCAATATATAAATTATTATTTTTATGAAAATAAAATATATGTAAAATTTAAATAAGAACGCATCGCTATGGATATTGTGTGATATACAGGATGTAACAGCGAAACCAACCACCGTTGTAGTTCTAGGAGACCAAGGAGGACATCTGCTTAAAGAATAAAATAATTTTTTAAACCAGTGGTTCTCAAGTTACTACACAAAGTAATATTTTTTCAAATGAAAGTATCATTCTTAATTTTTTACGATCAAATAGTCTTTTTATTTCTACATTGTTTTCTTCGTCTTCTTGAATTATTATTTGATTGTCAGCTACATTAATTCGATTCTCTAAAAATTTTAAACCATTTATAGGTGCTTCTGGCGAGGAATGAACAGTATTGTTTGTGGAATTTTCTAACCATCTTTCTATATCTTCTGCGTTATTTAATAAACTCTCTACTGAATCATTTGAATGATTTTTAAGAAAATTATCGATTTCCTGTGCATTTGCGAAGTTTTGTGGAAGTTCGTAAATATTAATTTGAATATTTGTGTCTTTAAAAATATTATTTAATAATTGAAGTAATTTCGATTTTTCTACATTATCTAGCCCACATGATAGATATGGCATATTAATTTCGAATAAGTCGTTTTTGATTAAGTAATCTCTCAAAGTAATAAGGCAAAGTTTTAGTTGTTTTAAATTGACATCTTCTTTATAGGTGTCTTTTGTATACAAATGTATGATTACTTTGTTTTCAAAATTTTGAATTATCATGTTTTGATTTTTATAATTATTCTCGCAGTATTTTTTACTTGTAAATTGTTCATCTATTTGTAAGGCTAATCCTTTACCAAAGCGATTATCTTTAGAAACGCAATGACAAAATATACCTGTTTCGGTTACATCTCCAATTACATAATTAATTTTGAAAGGTTCTCTTATTCGTGATAAGTAATCTGCAATTTTGTTTGTTTTGCTGGGTAAATACTCTACTTCAAAACTGTATTCGTTAAGCTCAATTTTTTCATTGGCAAAATCTATTTTACATTTCAAATCTTTTAGTATGTTTATACCAAATAATAAATCGCAATCTTTATTGAATGTATGGATGAAAAATTTATGGGGTTGGTCAAAGATTTTTAAGGTTACGGAATTTTTACAATGTACTTTTGAATTTGCTGTTTTAAACGTTAAATTCTCACTTACGATTTTTTATTTATATAATTTTGCAGTATTTTCACTTATAAGGTTTACATTTGATCCTGAATCTATTAATACTTTGTAATTTGATAACTTAATGACAGGAATTTTGTTAGTAATGGACGTCATAACTATGTTTCTTGGTCTGGAGGCTCTATGGACTCTAAAAAATGATTTTTGTTTGAATCATCGTTTTCAAAATCTGGATTTTCATCAAGGTTTATGTTTTCCTGGGGAGATGTTTCGAAATTTTCAGGTTCATATTCAAAATTTTGTTGTAAATAATTTTGTTTTATTGTTTGTGTACTCATTGGGATTGTACTATATATATATATATATATATATATATATATATATATATATATATATATATATATATATATATATATATATATATATATATACAGGGTGTCTGTTTATAAATGAACCAGCATTTATCTCGCTTATTTGTTAAATTAGCGGTTTTTGTCAAATACATGATTTATACAGTATCATATGTAGCGGATGTGAATCTTTGGTATCACTTCCGGTTTTTGAGGAAGTGATAGCAACTTTCAAATGTCAAATGGACATTGTAATTTTTTTACGAATTTGAAAAGTACATTAAATTTGCTTTACGGTGGTATAAAAAAGTCATATGTTGTATTATTAAAATATTAAATTCGGGCACTTAAATTATGCACCTATGAACGCTGAAATAAGTAAGCCTTGCCGCGAAACAAAAACAATAGTTGAAAGCAGTTACCTGTCAACAATCAATGTAAATTACAATTAAATATCTCTTAAATAATAAAGAATAATAAAGAAAACGCATATTATGAATAATTAAGAAACAATTAATTTATTAGAGTACCTACCTCGAGAGTACCTACCTCGAGAGTACCTAACTTTAATTTTATAAAATATGTTCAAAATGTTGACAGGTAACTGCTTTCAACTATTGTTTTTGTTTCGCGGCAAGGCTTACTTATTTCAGCGTTCATAGGTGCATAATTTAAGTGCCCGTAATTTAATATTTTAATAATACAACATATGACTTGTTTATACCACCGTAAAGTAAAATTTAATGTACTTTTCAAATTCGTAATAAAAAATACAATGTTCCATTTGAAATTTGAAAGTTGCTATGACTTCCTCAAAAACCGGAAGTGATACCAAGGATTCACATCCGCTATCTTTTACTGCACATGATACTGTATAAAACGCTAAATCAACAAATAAGCGAGATAAATGCTGGTATATATATATATATATATATATATATATATATATATATATATATATCTATATATTATGTATCCTTACTAGATGATGACATAACAAATAGCAAGGAACTCTCTAACAGAGTCTCATGCTGTAACAAGAGTCCTTTAAGATAAACTTTGCTATAAATATGAGTAAGACAATGAAATATCATGATTCTTCTGTGTAAACTCAAAGGTGTCACTAATAAAACACGTCTGTTAAAATAAAAGATTTTTTTATTAAATATCGACCACGATCATATAATTGGCGCAGTCTGCTAGGATCACAAATAAAGAAGTCAGTGTGCTCGAAAAATTCGCCGTAAATCTGTACAGTGCTTTATTCAACAATTTCAATTGTTGCTACATGTGATCGAACCAATAATCAACACCGCGAAGAAACTCAAAGCCTAACACGCAAGAAGCCTTCGTAAAAGCAAAGCTATACCAATAAGCCTTCGCTTTTATCAACAATCAACCTAAACAGTGGTTGCACCAGAGGTCTATTCATACGACCCATCAGAGGTCTATTCGTACGACCCATCGAGTCCACCAGGCCCAGCAGTCCACCAGGCCCAGCAGTTTACCAAGCCAAGCAGTTCACAGTAGAAGATATCCGTCAACTGAACGTCATCAGCCCCTCGCAACAATTGAGATGTCAACAATACAGATACTCACAATAAACCTGTAAGTCTCATTGTTGTTTCTTTCCAACAAACAAATTCATGTCAGATAACGAATCACAGTCATCTGATACAAGTGAAGCACTTGATTACATAAGTACTTTAGTGAGGAATATTACTTTAACCCCAAGTAGGTTAAATATTCCCCAGATTCCTAATACGAATACAACAAATAATTCAGAAACCAAAATGACCGCTACTTATGCAGAGATCAAAAATCTTGCTAGTGTCATTCCTGAATATAATGGTGATGCAAATAGATTACCAAATTTCATAATTCAAGTAGATCTATTCTACGAAATTTTAAATTCAACAACTCTTGACGAGTTACGAAAGAAATACGCGTTCTCACTAGTTTTGAGTAAATTAACAGACAAAGCTATAAATCTAATCAATGAGAACACTTTCAAAAATTGATCTGATTTAAATAAATATTTATCAGAAAATTTTGAAGACAAACTTACTAAAGAAACAATTTTATTAAAAATATTAAATGTTAAAAACACGAATAAAATTCACGAAACTTTAATACAATTCAAAAATGATTTTGCAAAGTACAAATCAAAAGTTCATTTATTAAAATATCATACCGCTCAGAAAACTATATTAATAAATGAAATACAAGAATTAGTCGTAAGACATTTCATTACATCACTACCTACTCACGTAAGAGGATCTTTCATTAACAACAATCCCACTACATTAGAAATGTGTGAAAATCTATTAACAAATGATTATAACTATGCACTCCAAACTTCTAAAAGTCCATTGTTAAGATCAGATATCCCTCAACAATCACAAAAATTATTTCATATACCTCCATAAAAATTCCCTGCACAACAATTTCACTCAAAACCTATAAATATTCAGCAAAATTCTAACAAACCAAACACCGCTTTCGCATCCAAGCAAAATGCTTACAATGCTGTCAGAACTAGACAACAATTTAAACCACAACCTATGTCGGGAATAACAAAAAGTACAATCCCAATGAGTACACAAACAATAAAACAAAATTATTTACAACAAAATTTTGAATATGAACCTGAAAATTTCGAAACATCTCCCCAGGAAAACATAAACCTTGATGAAAATCCAGATTTTGAAAACGATGATTCAAACAAAAATCATTTTTTAGAGTCCATAGAGCCTCCAGACCAAGAAACATAGTTATGACGTCCATTACTAACAAAATTCCTGTCATTAAGTTATCAAATTACAAAGTATTAATAGATTCAGGATCAAATGTAAACCTTATAAGTGAAAATACTGCAAAATTATATAAATAAAAAATCGTAAGTGAGAATTTAACGTTTAAAACAGCAAATTCAAAAGTACATTGTAAAAATTCCGTAACCTTAAAAATCTTTGACCAACCCCATAAATTTTTCATCCATACATTCAATAAAGATTGCGATTTATTATTTGGTATAAACATACTAAAAGATTTGAAATGTAAAATAGATTTTGCCAATGAAAAAATTGAGCTTAACGAATACAGTTTTGAAGTAGAGTATTTACCCAGCAAAACAAACAAAATTGCAGATTACTTATCACGAATAAGAGAACCTTTCAAAATTAATTATGTAATTGGAGATGTAACCGAAACAGGTATATTTTGTCATTGCGTTTCTAAAGATAATCGCTTTGGTAAAGGATTAGCCTTACAAATAGATGAACAATTTACAAGTAAAAAATACTGCGAGAATAATTATAAAAATCAAAACATGATAATTCAAAATTTTGAAAACAAAGTAATCATACATTTGTATACAAAAGACACCTATAAAGAAGATGTCAATTTAAAACAACTAAAACTTTGCCTTATTACTTTGAGAGATTACTTAATCAAAAACGACTTATTCGAAATTAATATGCCATATCTATCATGTGGGCTAGATAATGTAGAAAAATCGAAATTACTTCAATTATTAAATAATATTTTTAAAGACACAAATATTCAAATTAATATTT
The DNA here is from genome assembly GCA_947534325.1 of Agonum fuliginosum. Taxonomy (NCBI): domain Eukaryota; kingdom Metazoa; phylum Arthropoda; class Insecta; order Coleoptera; family Carabidae; genus Agonum; species Agonum fuliginosum. The sequence goes on from OX384038.1 coordinate 21,197,931, forward strand.
ACGAACTTCCACAAAACTTCGCAAATGCACAGGAAATCGATAATTTTCTTAAAAATCATTCAAATGATTCAGTAGAGAGTTTATTAAATAACGCAGAAGATATAGAAAGATGGTTAGAAAATTCCACAAACAATACTGTTCATTCCTCGCCAGAAGCACCTATAAATGGTTTAAAATTTTTAGAGAATCGAATTAATGTAGCTGACAATCAAATAATAATTCAAGAAGACGAAGAAAACAATGTAGAAATAAAAAGACTATTTGATCGTAAAAAATTAAGAATGATACTTTCATTAGAGCCAGAAAATAAAGAAACACAAATATTTGAATTTATTCAAAATTATATAGTACCTAAAATACGATATTATTGTATCTGCACAGACGAAATTGCTAATATCTTAAATAAAATAATACAAGAAAAGTTTGAATTTGGAACAATAAATTTAATAAGAGTTAATCAACATGTTGAAGACATAGAAAACGAGAATGAACAAGACGAAACAATATTCAATTACCACCACGGCAAAACTAACCACCGCGGCATATTAGAAACTTATAATGAACTAAAAACAAAATATTATTGGCCAAAAATGTTAGAAACTATAACGACATTCATAAACAAATGTGAATTTTGTAAAAAATGTAAATATGACAGACAACCCCCGAAATTAGAAGACCATCTTACACCAACCCCTCAACGACCCTTTGAAATTATAAATTTAGATTTATTAACCCTTGACTCAAAATATTATTTAACAATATTTGAACAATTTTCAAAATTTGCTCAAATATATTTTATAAAAAATAAAACCAGTAATAACGTGATTAATATGGTTTCAAATTTTATTAGAGAGAGATTACAACCACAAACAATCATTTGTGACTCAGGAAAGGAATTTGATAATTTAGCGTTCAAAACATTTTGCCATAATAATCAAATAAATTTACATATTACATCTGTCTGTAATCCAAAGTCAAACGCAATAGAAAGACTACATTCTACCCTAATAGAACATTTGCGAATATTATTTCAAAAATATCCAAATAAAAATTTAGATGAAATCTTGACAATAACTATATTAGCGTACAATGACAGTATACATTCTACCACGAAACTAACACCAAATGAAATACTATACGGTAGAGATTACTCACACATGCAACCAAGAATGACCTCAACAGACGAACAACAGATAGAAACATTTTTGAAAAATAAGCAAAATGAACATGACAAATTACGAAATAAAATTGTCAACGAAAAATTAAAACGCTTTAAACCAAATACTACCCATACAAAATTCAAAAACGCCACTCATGCATTTCTCAAACAAAATCCTAGATTGATACAAAATTCAAAAAACCACTATTCGAAAAAGTAAAAATTGACAAATTAAAAACATGATTTTTTGCAGATTAATAGTCCTATCCCAAGGTCAATTTCTCCAAGACATTTCAAATGACAATGGATTTCACTTGACAAAATTAGGGAAAACACAAATAAAAACTACCGACAAAATAATTTACTTTAATTATAACATTACCCCAATACATGACGAATTTATTAAAATAACAAAACTAAAAGACACTCTTCTCTTGCAAACTAATAATTCGAAAGAAAAAGAAATGTTTCAAGACTATATAGTCTAGTCAACAAGTGCTTTTTAGGTCAAAATTTTTGTTTGAATCATCGTTTTCAAAATTTTTTTTTGTCATTCGATTCGGAATGGCATGTAGATAGTTTTTGAGAAAATGCTAAGGCCGCTCGCAAAAATTGCAAAAGTTATAAACAATTTAGTGAAAAAATAAAAGAGGGTTTGGTTTTTCGCCAATATCTCAAAAACTATTCGAGATAATTCAAATTTGATAAAATATTCAAAAAGAGGAGGAAATTTCCTAAAAAAAAGTCCAACTCCCGGAACTGTACGACCAATATTTATAATTTTCCCAGAGGGTTGAAAATACGCCCGAAAACAAGTACTCCGGTTTGCGCAAGCCACGCCTCCTTCGGACCTTTAATGAATAAATATTATTTAAAGTTATTAAACATGAAAATTAAAAATTGAAAAAATTCAGGCGCCTGCAGGATAGATCAATGAACAATAATTCGTGGTCCAAAAATTTTATCGCGATTTTTCAATAAGTTATCCATTAGTTAATTCACAATTTTTTGTAGCACGAACATTAACATTGCAAGTGCGATAATTGTTAAACTAGTAATCTGAGAATTTTTTCCTTTCGTGGAGCTATTTTTCAAAGGTCTTAGAATAGATTCCCGTTGAAAAAATTAAAAAGTAGTTAATTTTCGTTTTGTTATTAACAATTTACTAAATTGAAAAATTATAAAGCTTCATTAAACATTGAAAAAAACTTTTTTTATATAATATTATTATTGATCCGTTATCTTATGATCAGAAGCTATTTAGAAATGATTTTTAATAATTTTTATCTCCTATTGTTTAAAAAATTGTTATAAACAAATGCGTTGTTTATGAGATAATTTTTTTAATAACATAATCTTTGATGATAATTATGTTTAAAAAAAAACCGTTTCTTAAAAAAAAAATTTATTGCTTAAAAACGCAAAATTTTATTGCTTAAAAACGCATCTTATGTATTTACGCTTTTGCTCTAAAGTGAATAGGTAAAGAGATACAGCAATATTTAAAAAATAACATTGAAATCCCTATACGCCACATTTCAACAAATGATATAAATTAAATAAATAATTGAGTGAGAGCTTCAAATTTTGGCTTAATTTGTTGTTTAATTAATAAAGAATAAATGTCTTAAATTTTTTCCTTGTATCTCCATTAGTTAAAAAGTTATAATAAAATTAAACATAAAAAACCAGGTCAGAATGGTGAAATGAAAGAGAACAGAAAATTGAAAGTTCAATAAAAAATATAAATAAATTTTGTTTTTAGAAAAAAAATACATGGTTGCTTTTCATTTTTTAAGTAGAAAAAGAAAAAAAATACAAAGGGATAATTCATTTGTTTATAACAAATTGTTTATTAAATAAACAATGAAAATTTAAATAATAATCGATTTTTACCTCTCGCCTCATATTCTATAAGAGAGGTATTGTAATGGGTCAAAATTTTCGAGTATGAGTTTTTGGTGGATAAGCACGTTTCAGGGTCTCTAGAATACGAATTTACTATTTTCACGATGATGTCTGTGTGTGTGTGCGTGTGTGCGTTTGTATGAACCGACAATTTTTCGTCCACGATAACTTAAAAAGTATCAAACCGTTTATAACCAAATTTCATATTTAAGGTTTTAATAAGTATCTTAACACCGGATAAGATTTTGGTAGAAATCCGCAAACCGGAAGTAGTACTTTTAGAAGTTTGGAAAAGTTTTCCTTAAATATATTGGTACATTATTTATTTATGACAATTTTTGCAATTAAAAATAAAAGAAATTGTGATTATCTATGTGTATAGTTAATTATAAATACAAATTGCTGAATCTGGAAGTATTTAACAATAAAATAAAGTACAATTAATATTCTATTTTTTTGAAATTCCAGTATCTTGTTGTCCATGATATAAAATTTGTTTCTACATAAAATTTGAATTATTATGACAGTGACAGTACAGTTGACATCTTTTGCTTGCATATTGGTTTACATTATCGTTTACATATTACATGAACATGAAACTATTAAAATGTAAGTAAAACTATTTATTAGATTAGTAGAATAAGCAGAATTTGGCGAGAGGTCGTGTGGTGGTCACAGCAGATTTTTTTAATATCAAAGACCAAGGTAAATAATGATTTTTTTTTAAAATGGTTCCTTAATTTTCATAACAAGTGGTAAAAAAAAATTTTTATTTAACAAATGCGTTTTTAAGCAATAAAATTTTTTTTAAGAAACGGTTTTTTTTAATAACAAAACGAAAATTAACTACTTTTTAATTTTTTCAACGGGAATCTATTCTAAGACCTTTGAAAAATAGCTCCACGAAAGGAAAAAATTCTCAGATTACTAGTTTAACAATTATCGCACTTGCAATGTTAATGTTCGTGCTACAAAAAATTGTTAATTTACTAATGGATAACTTATTGAAAAATCGCGATAAAAATTTTTGGACCACGGATTATAGTCCAGTCAAAATAGGAAAAATGACGGTTCAAAATCCGAAAGTTTTGAAACTTGGTAGCATTGTTCGGGAAGGTCTAGTAATGAACATATCAAAAGTCCTGACCCGTAGGTGGTGAGCGGGGGCGTGGGGACCACAAAATGGCTACCAAAATCTGGTTTTTCTATCATATCTCGTTATCGCTGCATTGTAGAGTACAAGTACTTATTACAAAGTTGTAGAGAATAAAATTTGCTACAATTTTGATATAAAACAATTTTTCCCCAGATCAATGGTTCGCAAGTTATGATAAAGACAAGCGGAGCGTTTTGTTTGCTCTTTGCAAAAATGTTGAATTTTTCCTATTGCAACTGTAACTTTCAAACAGATGAACATATCGACTTCCGGTTTTAAATATTCAATTTAGCAGACATTTTTCTATCCAAATTAAAATTTTCAGATTTTGGGGACCCTTGTATAGCAACATTTTTAACAAAGAATGTAAATAATTTTTAATTTTTTTTTCTTTAATTTTTGTGATTTTCTTACTATAATTTCTGAACTAATTGAGATAAAGACCTCCGGGTTCCGCAATTGAATTTCTTAGACAATTTTCTATAATATACATTATATTAAAAATTTTTATAGGCCTTGTTAAGCTAAAATTTTAAGTTTTTTTCGAAGAGAAAATGGTAAAATTTTGGCATTTTAAAAACTTCTTGTGTTTAATCAGCTCTATATTATGACCGAATTGAGATATCGACTTCCGGGTTCCGCAATTGAATTTCTTAGACAATTTCCTATAATATACATTATATTAAAAAATTTTATAGGCCTTGGTTAAGCTAAAATTTTAAGTTTTTTTCGAAGAGAAAATGGTAAAATTTTGGCATTTTAAAAATTTCTTGTGTTTAATCAGCTCTATATTATTAAACGAATTGAGATATCGAAAAATGTCTGCTAAATTGAATATTTAAAACCGGAAGTCGATATGTTCATCTGTTTGAAAGTTACAGTTGCAATAGGAAAAATTCAACATTTTTGCAAAGAGCAAACAAAACGCTCCGCTTGTATTTATCATAACTTGCGAACCATTGATCTGGGGAAAAATTGTTTTATATCAAAATTGTAGCAAATTTTATTCTCTACAACTTTGTAATAAGTACTTGTACTCTACAATGCAGCGATAACGAGATATTATAGAAAAACCAGATTTTGGCAGCCATTTTGTGGTCCCCAGGCCCCCGCTCACCACCTACGGGTCAGGACTTTTGATATGTTCATTACTAGACCTTCCCGAACAATGCTACCAAGTTTCAAAACTTTCGGATTTTGAACCGTCATTTGCCCAAAATGATCCTTCGTTGACTGGACTATTATTGTTCATTGATCTATCCTGCAGGCGCCTGAATTTTTTCAATTTTTAATTTTCATGTTTAATAACCTTAAATAATATTTATTCATTAAAGGTCCGAAGGAGGCGTGGCTTGCGCAAACCGGAGTACCCGTTTTCGGGCGTATTTTCAACCCTCTGGGAAAATTATAAATATTGGTCGTACAGTTCCGGGAGTTGGACTTTTTTTTTAGGAAATTTCCTCCTCTTTTTGAATATTTTTTCAAATTTGAATTATCTCGAATAGTTTTTGAGATATTGGCGAAAAACCAAACCCTCTTTTATTTTTTCACTAAATTGTTTTATAACTTTTGCAATTTTTGCGAGCGGCCTTAGCATTTTCTCAAAAACTATCTACATGCCATTCCGAATCGAATGACACCTCAATCATAATTTTCGGAGAAGGCGAAAAAATTTTGACCTAAAAAGCACTTGTTGACTAGACTATATATTAATGTGGGATTCTTTTAAATGAAAGTCAATGTTTTTTAGAACAATTATTATTAAGTGTAAGTAAAGTATATATTATTCACAACAGGATGAAATTAACAATAATGAGAGATAAGTTTAATCAAATTTAATACATAGAAACGTCTTCACGTCGTACGTCTTCCGCCATTCTACTCGTCAGGGCCGGACGGGCCCACATCTCGGCCATCCTGCAGTTCATCCGACTCGGATGAATCGGAGAAGGCATCTTCTTCATAGTTGTCTTCCCACGGCTTCATTTGGTCAGCGGCTGTTGATGTTCGCCTGGAACCTTCACCGGACCCCATTTTCTCGACTTCATATCTATCGTGACCTGTAACAGATATAATTTTATACGGGCCCAAGAACTTCGGGCGAAGCTTGGCATTATTCGCAAACTGGGATCGTTTGATCGCAACTAGATCGTTGATCTGATATTGAATTGCTGGCTTCCGTCTCTTGTCATAATTTTGTTTGTTTTCTCTTTGAATCTTGAGTATCTGTTGCTTCGCATCTTTTCTTACATTTTCTCTTTCTTCTTCAAACAAGGTTATACCTTCTTCTTCTAAGATTGCTTGGAGTTTGATGTCTTTCGGAGTATTCATTCTTATTCCAATCATAAGCTCGAAGGGCGATCGTCTAATACTTCTTTGATACGTGCTGTTTAATGCTGTTTGTACTTCTCCTATGTACTTGTACCAGTCTTCAGGCTTATCAAGTGATAATTTACTAAGAACCGGTATAATAATTCGGTTAATACGTTCAATCTGTCCGTTCCCTCTTGGTATTCCAGTGGTAATCTGAACGTGTTGAATATTATTATTCTTGCAATAGTCTTGAAAGGCGTGCGACGAGAATGCCGTTCCTTTATCGGATATAATTCGACTTGGATTTCCAAAGGTAACCTTCTGAATCTCGAGTTTTGCTATCACTTCTTCAGTAGATGTCGTCTTAGTTGCATAGATCCAAACAAATTTGGTAAAAGCATCCACTATAGCTAGGATGTATTTGTAGCTTTTCCTAGTTGATGCTAAAGGGCCTAAATGATCGATGTGATAGGTTGATAGAGGACTTCCTCCCTTATCGATAGGGTATAACATACCTTCCTGTTTTCCCATTTTTCTATCCGTCAGAATACAAGCTATGCAATTTCTTATTACAGTTTCTATTTTTTCTTTCATCTTTGTAAACCAGTATTCTCTAAGAATTATGTCGTATGTTTTTCTCAAAGCAAAGTGTCCATTTTGATGTGCAGCCTTAATAATTTCAGTTTGCATTCTTTTCGGTACAACTAGCAACTGTGCACCCTTATCTTCTCGGTATAACAGCTGATTTTTGACACAATACCCGTCATATGGAGATGTCTCTAGAACCTTCATTATCGTTTTAAGATCTTCGTCTTCTTGTTGTGCCTTGTGAATTCTGCTTGTAACGACATCTTGAGCGATATTGACAATAGGATTGCGACTCAAGGCGTCAACGTGCCTCATGCTGGTACCTGCGCGATGTTCTATGGTGTAATTATATTCTTGTAAGAACAGAGCCCATCTGGCGACTCTTGGTGGTAAATTCTTCTTCTGCATCGTCATTTGAAACGCAGAGCAATCGGTTATGATTTTAAATGGTATTCCGAGTAAGTATACTCTAAATTTTTTTAAAGCTTCTATGATTGCTAGGACCTCTAGTTCATAGCTCGAGTACTTCTGTTCTGCTTCGGATGTTTTCCTGCTCATGTAATAGACGGGATGCATCTTTCCATCTTGATCGTCTTGTTGCAGCAGTACAGCACCATAACCATACTTGCTTGCATCAGCGTGCAATTCAGTTTTATTATCAGGTGAGTAAATGCTTAAGACAGGCTTTTGCATTAAGATTATTTTCAAAGTTTCGAAAGCTTGCTTTTCTTTACTTTCAAATACAAACTGCGCATTTTTTTTCAACATGTCACTCAGTGGTTTTGCTATCTGAGAATAATTTGGGACGAACTTGCGGAAATAACCACTGAGTCCTAAAAAACTTTGAATCTGTTTTATGTTCGTCGGTTCAGGAAACCTTCTTACTGCTACTATCTTCGTTTCAGCCGGACTAATCTCATTATTCTTAATCTTGTATCCTAAATACTCTATTTCTTCTTGAAGAAATTTGCATTTCTCCCATTTTATTTGTAGACCGTATTCAGAAGCGCGTTGTAGAACTATTTGCAGATGTTCTAATCCTTCATCACGATTGACTGCTGGTATAATCAAGTCATCCATGTAGGTAAGTACAATTCCCTTGTAAATTAAATCCTTAAAAATCGTGTTTATAAATCGCTGGAACACAGACGGTGAATTACACAACCCGAAAGGTGTTTTAAGAAATTCGTATTGACCACTAGGGGTTACGAACGAGGTATATTTTCTACTTCCTTTTTCGACGGCAACGTGAAAGAAACCATTTTTCAAATCTAACGTTGAAAATATTCTTGCATTCCTCAACTTGTCCAACTGATCCTCGATCAACGGTAGCGGATATCTGTCTTTAATAATTTTTTTGTTAATCTGCCTGTAATCAACGCAAATGCGAGTGGATCCATCTTTTTTCTTAATAAGTACAATCGGGCTTGAGAAATCCGAATTACTCTCTTGAACAATACCATCTTTTATCCACTCTTCGATTTGTGTGTCGACTTCTTTCTTCTCAGCATAGGACAATCTTCTAGGATGTTGGTAAATAGGTGTGTCTTCTGTGAGTATTATTTTAGTTTCAACTTCAGTCGTTTTGGTAGGATAGGGCTTGTAATTATCTATAATTCGTTGAACTTCATCTGCGTGTTCTCGTACGAATTCACTGTCTTCATGGATACTTATTTGCAATAGAAAATTTTGCGTACTGTTTCTTTCAGGTTTTGTGATTTTTATTCCACATTTGTTTATAGTTAAGTCTGCTTCATTCAACAACTCTTGACCAAGTAACAATGCTGCTGGAATTACATGATCAGGTACAATATGAATTGTCGTATTAAAATCTTCACCGTCGATTTGAATATTTTCTGTTACTATTCCTAAAGTTTTCACTTCTTGCGAACCTATTCCTGTCAGCGACAGTTTATTTGGTTCCACTGTGGAAATATTTAATGCAAAAAATTGCGTAGATGTCATAATATTAACGTCACTTCCAGTATCTACTATAGCTTCTACTTCTTCATCTTTGATTCTGACGATTTTTCGCATTCGCGTGGACAAAACATTTTGATTTGCTACTAAAGTTGCTGGGTGGCTTTTAATCTTGAATGTTTCGGTAGTTGATTGTGTTTCTTTGTTTTCAGCAGAATTTTCTGAGCATTTTGAAGCGATGTGCCCAAACTTGTTGCATTTGAAGCATTTCGTTCCAAGAGTCTTCTTCTTGCAATCACGAGACAAATGTCCTTTTTCGCCACAATTATAGCATCCTTTATCTGTTTTGCCTCCACTCTTCGAATTAGATTTTTCGTTAACAAGCTTATGGCATTTTGACTTCATAGTTTCGTAACACTTTAATTTTTCTTTTAATTCAGCAAACGTAAGTGCTCCATACAAGATTGATTTATTTAGTTCATAGTCCACTATACCGTCTATAATATACTGTATTATAACTTTGTCGTCTAAGCTCGCTTTTCTTCCGATTTCTTTCATGTGTAAGATGTAATCATGGAATGTTTCATTGGGAGTTTTTTTCCGTTTAGTAAGCATTTGATGTATGGTTCGACTATCTACTTTTTCTTGAAATTCTTCACAGATTGCTTCTTTCAATTCATTCCATGTTTTAAAAATAGGTTCTGATTTCAGCCATAACTTAGCAGTTCCATCAAGAGATTTTTTTGCTACAAGTAAGGTTTGTAGAGCAGTCCAATTGAAAATAATAGAATTCTCTTCTATTTCATTAATCCATTGATCAACGGAATATGCAACGTCGCTTCCGGTAAACACAGAAATGACATCTTGAACATCTTTAATTTGTGTTCCTGTATTCGCAGTTACTTGTTGTGATCTTAGTTTCAGTTCTTTGCATTGCTGTTTTAGGTTATTAACTTCTTGTTGTAACCGTTCTTGTTCACTATTTACTTCTGTTGACATTCGCTGTAGTCTGCTTTCTAGATCTTTCTTCGGTGGCATTTTGAATAAATTTCACTTCACTTTTAATTTAAAAAGTTTTTAAATTTTCTCGTCTTATACGTCTTCGTCTTTTAGTCTTTGTTTAATATATCTCTTTACACCGATATTTAACCGTGTACGTCTTTTAATTATTATTAAACTATTACTTCGTCGTTCGATGCGCCTACGCAGCACGTGCAGTGTACAAAAACTAAGTTTTTACATGTACCGTCGTTTGATGCGCATAAGCAGCACATGCGTCTTCAAAACTACCGCGAAGTTTTTACAGTGTACCGTCGTTCGATGCGCGATGCGCCTACGCAGCACATGTTAACATCTGCATCGAAAAACAAACAATGGCGACTTGCTTGCACTATCAGCTTCTGTCATTTTACTTAAACCAAAAACACAATTTCTAATTTATCGTATGCTTTCTCTGTCTGCACCAACACACATACACACTTTTAACAAATGTCTTTTTCACAGTAACTTCACTTTAGATTTTATCCCGGTTGAGCCCCCAATTTTGTGGGATTCTTTTAAATGAAAGTCAATGTTTTTTAGAACAATTATTATTAAGTGTAAGTAAAGTATATATTATTCACAACAGGATGAAATTAACAATAATGAGAGATAAGTTTAATCAAATTTAATACATAGAAACGTCTTCACGTCGTACGTCTTCCGCCATTCTACTCGTCAGGGCCGGACGGGCCCACATTAATATTCTTATATAAATATATTTTAACGATCTAGAAAACCAAATTTATAAAATATTTCACAGAATTTCAAAACGCGGCTTAATTAACGGAATAGGAACCATCATTAAATCAATCTCAGGAAATTTAGATGCTTCAGATGGAGAACGTTATGATAAAATTCTCGAACAAATTAAAAATAATGAAAAATCATTACAGGATCAAACTAATCAAAATTTAAAAATTAGCAGAGAAATGATTGATAAATTTAATAATCAAATTGAAAATATCAAAAGTAACGAAAATGAGTTGAAAAGACAAATAGTAAATATGCAAGTGATTTTAAAAGATAATCTTGATTGGATAGGAAAAATCCATGTAGAAAATAGTTTTCAGAAATTAATATTCATAATTCAGAACCTAAGTGATCTAAGTAAACAAATTGAAATTAGTCTCATTTTCTGTAGCCTAATAAAATTACACACAAGTATTATTGACCCGTACAATATTAGAAAAATAACACAAAACAAAGACATTTGGCAACTAAATGAAATTATAGAAACTTACTGTCGACACGACAATGAACAAAAACACTTCCTTATTAATATCCCAATCTTTTCGTCGCAAACTTATGATTTATATCAATTTACTCCTCCACCTTTTATGAAACACAACCAAATTTTACAACTAAACGAAAAACAAACCATGTACTTATAATAATGTACAAATAATAATGATAATTTTAAGATAAATAATTGTATCCTCGTTAATAAAATATATTATTGCAAAACCGAATATATAATTATAAATAAATGTACCACTAATATGTTAAGATTTCAAACGAATGATGATTGTAAATATCATACTTTAGAAATAGAAAAAACTTTTGAGAAAATTCAAAACACAAATGAATTAATTATAATAAGTCCCAAGGAACAACAAATTCAAATTAATTGTGAAAGTAATACACTTAATAAAAAATTAAAAGGTATATTCAAATTTAAACTAATTAATAACTGCGTAATAAACAATTTTAAGTTTGATACAATTCAAGAAACGTATAAAGAAATAATATTCGAAACTTTCAATTTTAATAAAACATTTCAAGAAATAAAGGCACCAAATTTAGATGAAATAAACAAAATTAATATAACAATCAAAGAGTTGTCACAAATAAGTGAAATGACCTCACAAAATAATAAAAATCATCATTTCTATATTATTTATAGTTTGTTATTCTTAGTAATATATCTTGTTCTATTATATAAGTTTAGAACTAAGTTTTTCACCTGTTGTAAAATAAATTTAAAAAACCCAGTAACAATAAGGAATCTGTAGAATTAAGTTCAATTAAATAATAATTAAATATAAGATAAAAATATGTAAGGAAAAGACATCTGATGAAACAATAACTATTCAATTACCTATTTCAACTAATAATACAGAACATCAGGTTTCTTCTCCATCCCCTATTTCTTAGCCATCATCTACGAGGGGACGTATTATGTATCCTTACTAGATGATGACATAACAAATGAGGAGGTAACATTCAATATCCGACATGTCCATTTTTGATGAAAATGAGTTAGACATCAAAATCAATCAAAAACCGTCATCTGCGTCGATTGGTGCAGTCAGATTTTGTCAAAACAGTACTAGTCCAAAGTTATGCGCTTACAAAAATGAGGGGTCCATTCAAAATCAAACACGTTCAAACCAGTTTTTGTACACAAATTTCATCACAAACCGACACGTCCAATAATATTTAGATACTCGTATTCAGAATTCAGTCAAAATTCGATATGTCCAAATCTCAGTTCTTTCACGATTGCTGCTGTTTGCGTAGAGCTGGTGTATTTCTTGTGTAATGAGTGTGGATTTTAAGGATGTTTATTGAATAAGAAGCGAAAAGGATGCCACAGTTTCTGAAATTAACGTGAGTTCCCGCAAAAAGTAAAAAAAAACCAGCAAACGTGAAATGTTTAAACTTAAAAAGTAAGGTTATATTTCCTGAGTATTTTCCTAATATTTACAATTTTATACTTATGAAAATAAAAACGTAAACTACTCACTATTGGTAAAACCAGCGAAAAAAGAAAATTTGTTGAAATTGAAGCAATTGAAGCTCAAAAATCATATAAAACCAGCTAAATTGAAGGATGTTAAAGAATTACTAGAAAAACACTATAGCCGACAAGAAGGTGATATTACGATTAAATGGCAGGATCTACCAGAATTAGAGTATTATAGAAAAATACTAGAAGAGGATACAGGAGATAATGTTAATGAAAATGAGACGAAGAGACAAGCGATGAAGAAGATAGGTACAATTGCCTAGAAGACGATTGTGCCCTTCACATTTAAGATAAAACCATAATTATTTTTTATTTCGGTATCTGTAATTGTTCCAGAATATTTTTTTAAAGTTTAATAAGAGTATATTATTAATTAAAATTAGTTTTCATTAGTTCAAAAATTCTGCTTCGTTCAAAAGGCTACATGTCCACAACCAAATTCAAACAAAAACCCACATATTTTTTATATTCGCTGTGGACTGTACAATTGATAAGATTTTTGTTTTGAATTTTAACACATTGTTCTAGTGCCCATAAAGTAAAGTCCAGCTTTTGCGAAATTTAAAAATATCTTTTACTTTTTCGTACACAGTTTTTCTCGATTTGTACGAATTGTGAATTTTGGACATGTCGGAATTTGAATGTTACCTCCTCAAATAGCAAGGAACTCTCTAACAGAGTCTCACGCTGTAACAAGAGTCCTTTAAGATAAACTTTGCTATAAATATGAGTAAGACAATGAAATATCATGATTCTTCTGTGTAAACTCAAAGGTGTAACTAATAAAACACGCCTGTTAAAATAAAAGATTTTTTTTATTATATATCGACCACGATCATATAATATATATATTGACAAAAGTTTAATTGAAATTTAAATCATTTTTTTATTTTTACTATTAAAGTGCAGTAAAGCTATGGATGGCGATTGTTGATTTCGCTGTTACACTCTGTATAATAGAAAGCTATATTGGCAACGCTTATAAACTCTTTTTAAAAACTTGCGTATAATTTCTTGAGGTTAATGCAAAAATTAATCTTAAAACTTACGATCGTGCGCAGTGTCCAGCAGTCAGCACAGTTCTATTATTTATAATAGTACCGCCACAAAGATGATCATCGAATTTATTTCTAACAGAAACCATGTACGGAAATTGTTCTGGAGCTGCTGTCAAACCTCCGATAATCCCATCTACAAATTTACAAATAAACGCACAATGTATATATAACGTGATTTTATGTATATTGTATGCGTATGTACCTAGAAAATCATAAAAAGCCTGTACTTACTTGTAAACGGTAATAACGAAATCACTAAACACACTGTAAGTTTTCGAATCATTTTATTATTTCTACTTTCCTTAAACTAAATTTACTAAGTTGTGGAAGTGTAATAACAATAATTATTATGTTCATTTTGATCTTATAGATATTCCTTATCATTTCCTATAAAGTACCTGCCTACTTATTGATAAATCAATTAATTTGTTTGAATTCTTAGAATTAATAAATTCACCGAATTATATGACGAAACATTATCAATTTAATCTATGTACAATGTACATGTTGTTTATTTTTAATTTTCCTCTTTTGATTATTGAAGAAAATTTGAATGAAATTGTATAAGAATACACATAAGAACTGTATGCTTTTTTTGTATTATACTTAATATACCTTTTGATGTGTTGTATTAATAAATTATCAAGTGTAATTACTTTTTATTCCGCCGGATAAATTACTGTTGGTATTGAAACCTTTGTTGCCTAGCAATTTGAAAAGAAAAATTGTTTAATAAAATAATGACACCGTAGGTGGAGTAATTCTATTGATTCTATTTTAAAACAATTTCGAGTCAAATTACTGACAGGTGACAAGGTTGAGAAATTTATTCGGAGGAAATAAAATGCGCGAGTGTAATTCAACGAGATAAATTAACGACTCCTTTGGTTCTTCTTCATAAATATTCCCAAAATCTAATAATGTTTTTTTTATAGTTTGGTTGTTAAGAAAAAGGTAAATAAGGTTTTATCAACTTGCAAAAAGTTATACCTTCCTTTTTAAACGATAAAATTGTGTTTTGTTTATGGCTAAACAGGAGTGGAATTATCAGCAAGACAGCAATAAAGAATAACAAAATAATAATTTTTAAATCTGTAATGTAATATAAGAAACATTTTGGGCAAGTAATGCTCAATGAGACATGAGAGACACCTATTTACGAGTAGCTTAAATTCTATACTAATCGATTTAAGCTACGACGTCATTATATAAATTATATTTTTGTTTCCTTAACGTGCTTGAATTTCTATGGTTCTAAAATCTTGTTCTTTTAATTTTAAATAAAGAAATTAAAATTGTGGCACGAATTTATTGATTAGCGGACTACATTTTCATCCTTGACAGTTGTGCACTTGATTCATAGATGGCTGTACCAGTCCTAAAATAACACTTTATGGCTTGGGTTATCTACCATTTGATAAAAGTACCAGTTAGATAAATAGAATAACATGACAGAAAATATAAACTAATAAAAAAATATTTTAATCTCATTTCCCACAACAATGATTTCACAACAATCTCTCCTGTAGTGTACTCTACAGTCTGCTAAGAACTATGAGTACCAGTGAGTTGACGCTAACCGCACAAACGGTATCTACCGATAATTCACAATTTATATGAAACTATCACTTACATATCTACATATTGATAAAATAAAATCTCTAGAACCTAGAATATATCAAGAATGTAAACATCCCACTTTGTTACTATTAACATCCGATTAATATCCTAGTGATTGTTAATGTCCGCTCTTGATAACATTATCTATACAACATCCCAATGTTAATAATTTGGTAATAATATCCCAATTTAGTAATTCTTTGAGATGTTTGTATTGAGTTTGTAATTTTTGATCGTACTCAGGATGTGGCTAGGATAGACTTACGTAATATCACTTAAAGTACAAGAATATGAGATTTTTAAACATCCCATGGACGATTCATGTCAAGTAGGCAAGTTGGATAAAAGGCGTGAATAATGTATTCTAGCCTTGTTCACACAAGGATTCTTTCATACTTCTGAGTCCTTAGAAAAAGAATTATGGCGAGAAACGTCTATCAAATAGCGGCGCCGCTAAATAGAATCTTCATGTGTCTTAAAATAGAAGAATTTGTAATTCATTCATAGCCCAAACCAGTAAATTTAATTTTTTCCAGGATTCAGAAGCATTGAAGCATGAAAGAATCCTCAAAGAAAGACTTAAAGTACCTAATTCATAATAGTGTAGTATATTAATGAACAAGATTTGATGACATGATTTTTTGCACGCGCCCAAATTTAGTAAAACGAGCCCTCGGGCAAGTTTACTAAAGGACAAGTGCGAAAAGGTCTTATAAAATGAGTTCTTTATACTATTTTTTCTGGTGTCTTTTTAATAATAAAATTTAAATTAAACTGCCACAATATACACAAGTTGATTTATAGTCCGGCGGTTATAGGACAAATTTCATATCAACTATGCATTTTATGATTAAAGCATGAAAATTTGCAAACATATCAATGAAACCATTCTCTTTCATATAAGAAGTGGTGCCAAAGTGGTGCGTGCTGCAGACGGCCGCCATTTTGAAAAAATGGTTGCCATTTTTAGTTTTTTGCATTTATCTCATGAATGATCAATATTATATACGGTATATCTATTTTTTATGTAGGTGGTACAGCTTTCGAGAAAATCGTGAAAATATATATGAGCAATTTCTAGCCATTTCAGGTATGACCGCAATTTTGCCTTTTCAAACAAAAACATATAAAAATATCGACTTTTGGGCACTGGTATTGAATTCTTAGACTTATTTTGTATAAGAACAATCGTTTTCCATAGTTCGGAAGTCTTAGATTAATAAAATTTGGAGATATTCTCCAAAAGAAAAAATAAATTATTAGTTTTTCGTATGTTTATTGTGTTCAATCAATGGTCATTCTGAACGGATAAAAACATTAATATTGTAATTTTACGAATTCAAAGAAACTTTAACTTTCACTGAGGAAACCGAATTCTAAAGATTTTTACAAGAAAAAATAGAAAATAAGTAAAATATAGTTTCTGAAAGGATTAGGATATTGATATATTAATTTCGGAAATAGATTAATTGTAGGTAGGTACTGGATATACTGTTAACCTTATAAATTAAAAGATATTCTTGAGATAATAGTAACATCTAACAAAGGGAAAAAAAAATAGTACACATTAAGATTATTGCGAAATTTCCTCTGTACTGTCAGATTCACTTATTTATTAGGTAGGTAGGTACGTAGGTACGTAAAACCCTCAGAATACCAAAATAAAAATTTTACATACACTCCCGAAATGGGTCATATTCGTGATCCAATATTATTTTATTGTTTAAAATTATTTTCGTTCGCATTTAATTATTCAAATAATAATTTTTGTATAAAAAGAACATTTATCACGTAATATAATTAAAAATTTCAACAAATTCCATAATAAGTATGTAATTTGTAACAAAAGACCGGTTTTTTACTTTCACCCTGGTTAGAATGCCACATAGAAACACATTTATACGATTCTATGGTAGTCAATATGTGTATTGAAACACCTCTTTTACCATAAACTGCTGGAAATCCAGATATATATTTTATTGGTTTTTATCCGCATATACGAATGTAAGTCTATTCGATCTTATGAGTTTTAATGGTACACAGGTAGAACGGATTTTATACGATTCTATGGTAATCAATATGTGTATTGAAACACCTCTTTTACCATAAATTGCTGGAAATCCAGATATATATTTTATTGGTTTTTATCCGCATTTACGAATGTAAGTCTATCCGTTCGTATGAGATATAATGGTACACAGGTCGAACGGATTTTATACGATTCTATGGTAATCAATATGTGTATTGAAACACCTCTTTTACCATAAACTGCTGGAAATCCAGATATATATTTTATAAGTTTTTATCCGCATTTACGAATGTAAGTCTATCCGTTCGTATGAGATATAATGGTACACAGGTCGAACGGATTTTATAGGAATCTATGGTATTTAATATGTGTATTGGAACGCTCATTTTACCATAAACTGCTGGAAATCCAGTAATTTATTTTATTGGTTTTTATCCGCATATAAGAATGAAAATCTATCTGTTTGTATAGGATATAATGGTACACAAATAGAACGGATTTTATTAGAATCTATGGTACTTAATATGTATTTTACCATTCATTGCTGGTTACAGTCTATCTGTTTCTATACGAATATCGGTAGAAGGTATAAGTTAGAAGCCACAGGTAAAAATAGCGGAGAAGTAAGCACTTCGAAAATTAGACACTTCGTGATTCCTATACGGTTTTATAGTAACTTCGCTATTAACTTTTAATTGGATTTTATCTGTTTCTATGTGATACACATTCTATTTGATCCTATGAGCAAAGTGGGATACTATTTTCTATGAGAATTTATACGCATTACACACCTTGTGATTTCTATACGATTTTATAGTAATTTCGCGATTAACTTTTAATTGGATTTTATCTGTTTCTATGTGACACACATTCTATTTGATCCTATGAGCAAAGTGGTATGCAATTTTCTATGAGAATTTATACGCATTACACACTTTGTTATTTCTATACGGTTTTATAGTAATTTCGCTATTAACTTTTAATTGGATTTTATCCGTTTCTATGTGACACACATTCTATTTGATCCTATGAGCAAAGTGGGATACTATTTTCTATGAGAATTTATACGCATTACACACTTTGTTATTTCTATACGGATTTATAGTAATTTCGCTATTTACTTTTAATTGGATTTTATCCGTTTCTATGTGACACACATTCTGTTTGATCCTATGAGCAAAGTGGGATACTATTTTCTATGAGAATTTATACGCATTACACACTTTGTGATTTCTATACGATTTTATAGTAATTTCGCTATTAACTTTTATTTGGATTATATCCGTTTCTATGTGACACAAATTCTATTTGATCCTATGAGCAACGTGGCATGCAATTTTCTATGAGAATTTATACGCATTACACACTTTGTTATTTCTATACGATTTTATAGTAATTTCGCTATTAACTTTTAATTGGATTTTATCCGTTTCTATGTGACACACATTCTATTTGGTCCTATGAGCAAAGTGGGATACTAATTTTTATGAGAATTTATACGCATTACACATTTAGTGATTCCTATATGGCTTTATAGTAATTTCGCGATTACCTTTTAATTGGATTTTATTCGTTTCTTTGTGATACACATTCTATTTGATCCTATGAGCAAAGTGGGATACTAATTTCTATGAGAATTTATACGCATTACACACTTTGTGATTTCTATACGGTTTTATAGTAATTTCGCTATTAACTTTTAATTGGATTTTATCCGTTTCTATGTGATACACATTCTATTTGATCCTATGAGCAAAGTTGGATACTATTTTCTATGAGAATTTATATGCATTACACACTTTGTGATTCCTATATAGTAATTTCGCTATTAACTTTTTTTTATTTTATTGTTTTCTATGGTTTTTTATAAGATTTGAATTATATTTACAGTTTGGATATTATTGTTTTCTATGGAATTTTATAAGATTTTAATTATTGTATTTACAGTTTGGATTTTTATTTTATTTGAATCGTATTGTACAGTTTGGATTATATTTTTTTCTATAGATTCTTATAAGATTTGAATCGTATTTAATTTATAGTTTGGATTTTATTGTTTTCTTATAGAAAATACAATCACATTATGCTCATATAGGATCAAATAAAATATGTTATCATATAGAAACGGATACATGCCAATTAAAAGTAATAAGCGAAATTACTGTATAAAAACCACAAAGTGTGTAATGCGTATTCATTTTTATAGCAAATAGTTACCCATTCTGCTCATAGAATCAAATAGAATGTGTACACATAGAAAAGGATGTAATACAATTAAAAGTTAATAGCGAAATTGCTATAAAAGCGTATAAATTCTCATAGAAAATAGTATCCCACGTTGCTCATCGGATCAAATTGTTTGGATTTTATTGTGTGTACCACATAGAAACGGATAAAATCCAAATAAAAGTTAATAGCGAAATTACTATAAAACCGAATAAAAATCAAAAAGTGTGTAATGCGTATAAATTCTCATAGAAATTAGTATCCTACTTTGCTCATAGGATCAAATTGAATGTATGTCACATAGAAACGGATAAAATCCAATTAAAAGTTAATAGCGAAATTACTATAAAACTGTATAGAAATCACAAAGTGTGTAATGCGTATAAATTCTCATAGAAAATAGTATGCCACTTTGCTCATAGAATCAAATAGAATGTTTGTCACATAGAAACGGATAAAATCCAATTAAAAGTTAATAGCGAAATTACCATAAAACCATATAGAAATCACAAAGTGTGTAATGCGTATAAATTCTAATAGAAAATAGTATGCCACTTTGCTCATAGAATCAAATAGAATGTGTGTCACATAGAAACGGATAAAATCCAATTAAAAGTTAATAGCGAAATTACTATAAAACCGTATAGAAATCACAAAGTGTGTAATGCGTATAAATTCTCATAGAAAATAGTATGCCACTTTGCTCATAGAATCAAATAGAATGTGTGTCACATAGAAACGGATAAAATCCAATTAAAAGTTAATAGCGAAATTACTATAAAACCGTATAGAAATCACAAAGTGTGTAATGCGTATAAATTCTCATAGAAAATAGCATGCCACTATGCTCATAGGATCATATAGAATGTGTGTCACATAGAAACGGATAAAATCCAATTAAAAGTTAATAGCGAAATTACTATAAAACCGTATAGAAATCACAAAGTGTGTAATGCGTATAAATTCTCATAGAAAATAGCATGCCCCTTTGCTCATAGGATCATATAGAATGTGTGTCACATAGAAACGGATAAAATCCAATTAAAAGTTAATAGCGAAATTACTATAAAACCGTATAGAAATCACAAAGTGTGTAATGCGTATAAATTCTCATACAAAATAGTATGCCACTTTGCTCATAGAATCAAATAGAATGTGTGTCACATAGAAACGGATAAAATCCAATTAAAAATTTATAGCGAAATTACTATAAAACCGTATAGAAATCACAAAGTGTGTAATGCGTATAAATTCTCATAGAAAATAGCATGCCACTTTGCTCATAGGATCATACAGAATGTGTGTCACATAGAAACGGATAAAATCCAATTAAAAGTTAATAGCGAAATTACTATAAAACCATATAGAAATCACAAAGTGTGTAATGCGTATAAATTCTCATAGAAAATAGTATGCCACTTTGCTCATAGAATCAAATAGAATGTTTGTCACATAGAAACGGATAAAATCCAATTAAAAGTTAATAGCGAAATTACTATAAAACCATATAGAAATCACAAAGTGTGTAATGCGTATAAATTCTCATAGAAAATAGTATGCCACTTTGCTCATAGAATCAAATAGAATGTGTGTCACATAGAAACGGATAAAATCCAATTAAAAGTTAATAGCGAAATTACTATAAAACCGTATAGAAATCACAAAGTGTGTAATGCGTATAAATTCTCATAGAAAATAGTATGCCACTTTGCTCATAGAATCAAATAGAATGTGTGTCACATAGAAACGGATAAAATCCAATTAAAAGTTAATAGCGAAATTACTATAAAACCGTATAGAAATCACAAAGTGTGTAATGCGTATAAATTCTCATAGAAAATAGCATGCCACTTTGCTCATAGGATCATATAGAATGTGTGTCACATAGAAACGGATAAAATCCAATTAAAAGTTAATAGCGATATTACTATAAAACCGTATAGAAATCACAAAGTGTGTAATGCGTATAAATTAGTATCCCACTTTGCTCATAGGACCAAATAGAATGTGTGTCACATAGAAACGGATAAAATCCAATTAAAAGTTAATAGCGAAATTACTATAAAACCGTATAGAAATCACAAAGTGTGTAATGCGTATAAATTCTCATAGTAAATAGCATGCCACTTTGCTCATAGGATC
Organism: Agonum fuliginosum; assembly: GCA_947534325.1. Taxonomy (NCBI): domain Eukaryota; kingdom Metazoa; phylum Arthropoda; class Insecta; order Coleoptera; family Carabidae; genus Agonum; species Agonum fuliginosum. The sequence continues at coordinate 21,219,840 of OX384038.1, forward strand.
ATATAGAATGTGTGTCACATAGACACGGATAAAATCCAATTAAAAGTTAATAGCGAAATTACTATAAAACCATATAGAAATCACAAAGTGTGTAATGCGTATAAATTCTCATAGAAAATAGTATGCCACTTTGCTCATAGAATCAAATAGAATGTGTGTCACATAGAAACGGATAAAATCCAATTAAAAGTTAATAGCGAAATTACTATAAAACCGTATAAAAATAAAGAATTGTGTATTTGCGTATTAATTCTTATAGAAAATTAATTGCCATTCTGCGTATAGAACCGAATAGATTACATTTCTCATAGAAGCATATAAAATCCGTTAAGAATTTTATCGTAAATTTACAATTATTGCAGATAAAATATGTTCCGAATTGATCCAGATTAAAACCCAATAGAATATATTACCACATTGCGTATAAAATGACAATAGAAATATATTACGGCTCATAGAATCCCATAAATTCTCATAAAGTTTTTATTACAACTTTGTGCATGGCGGATAAAATTCGGCGTGTGCACATAAGTTACGATAAATTCTCATTAAAACTTTATCTGTATTAACTACCATTTTATCTGGCATTTTAACCAGGGCAGTAAGCTTATTTTGACTGAAATAATGTATAAGACAAACAAAATACGAAAACCGAACCTGCAATTCGTGTTAGCATTTCTAACATGAACTATCAATAAAAAACACTGTGTAAATTGCACTTAAACCATAATGCACACAGAAGCCAAAAACGAAATACCACATATAAACAAAAACAAAACAAAATTCTAATTAGCCTATATATCGTGCAATACATTATACATTAATAAGAGCATATTTAAGGCCATACCTCGGGCCATACAGCTCTAAAAAAAAATTCCTGGACAGCTACACAAAAATGTGATTTTCGAGTCACGCGAGACCTGGTTTTGGTATTTCGAGGGTTGCATAGTAAGGTTTACATGACATGTGTGCTAACTGCTAATTATGTTCAGTAATATCAGTAAATTAAATACAATCAACTTAAATGATTTTCATTTTTTCTAAATTCTCTAGCAGTATGAACTGAACCAAAAACTTATGTTTTTAAATGATGCGTCAAATTTTCCCTCAGATAAAATCAGTTACTTGCGGCTAAACCAAAGTTTTAAAAAGTTTTTTAAACAATGTAATTTAATAACGAAATTTTTAAAAATATAAGCATGCTTCTAATAAAAAAATCTTTAAGGAATCGAATGCTGCAAGTTTCAAGTCAATATTTAGATCCATTCAGGAACTACAGCTGATCAAAGATAATAAATAATAAAAACAATAAAAATTTTCTATTTTCTCGAGGAAAAAGTCTTTAAATATCGTTTTACCAAAGACTTCAATAAAAAATTAATACAAAGTATCTTGTACAGAATGATTTGAAGAATCTAGTGCAGCAAACCACAAGTCAATATTTTAATTCGTTCAGAAATGACAGTTCAATAAACACAAAAAATACAAAAATTTCACTAATGTCTCTAAGAGGTTATGTTTGAATTGTAGCCGAACTAGTGCTCCCGAAGAGTTGAAAATTATATATGCAGGGTGTAACACGAAATGCGGGCCATAGGCGTTTAACATGGTAAATCAGTTTTTCCGTTCGCATTGCTTCCCTAATTATTTTAGACAAAAATGTTTCTAATAAATATTGTTGAGCATAAAATTCTACATCCGGATCAGTAAATAAAATTTATTTTGGTTGCTTTATAACTGCAGAAATCAAATTTGAAAATACACGGAATAGCGAATTAATAGTAACAGCCATGGAATTAAAAACAGGAGATGAACAAATGCGTAACGCTTTAAACGTCAATGTCAGAATAATAGATTGTCATAAGAGATGATAATTTTTTGAGAATTGTTTTGTCGTTTCCACGGCAACTTATTTCTAACAATTTCACGACACAAAACATCATCTATCAATTTCCCGAAACGAAGTTGAGGGGAATTGTCAGATGATGTTTTGTGGAGTGAAATTGCAATAAGTTGCCGTGGAATAGACAACAATTCTCTCAAAAAATTATTATCTCGAATGGTATTTAGGAAGAATATTTTTCTTGTTAAAAATACTACCAAAACGACTCATTTTGCTAAACATTTTTGACGTTTCATGTGACAAATTAATTAATTTTTTGTTACTGACGTAACAAAATAAAACCTAATCTACAAAATTATGTTGTCAGATACATCATTTTACATTTTCAATTCTATTGGTCGCATTACGTCATTTGACGTCATCATTACGCAATATGATTGGGTAAACCATCTGTCAAAAAATATTCAAAATCATTTATACGTAGGTAGGTACTAATAATTTGACGTTTAAAACGTTACGCATTTGTTCATCTCCTGTTTTTAATTCCATGGCTGTTACTATTAATTCGCTATTCCGTGTATTTTCAAATTTGATTTCTGCAGTTATAAAGCAACCAAAATAAATTTTGTTTACTGATCCGGATGTAGAATTTTATGCTCAACAACATTTATTTGAAACATTTTTGTCTAAAATAATTAGGGAAGCAATGCGAACGGTAAAACTGATTTACAATGTTAAACGGCTATGGCCCGCATTTCGTGTTACACAACTGTATATAATAAAAATTTATATAAGTAATCAATTGTTGAAGACCGGATACCTTGATTCATTCAAAAATAACAGCTGTTTTTGTTTGAAAAGGCAAAATTGCGGTCTAACCTGAAATGGCTAGAAATTGTTAATATATATTTTCACGATTTTCTCGAAATCCGTACCACCTACATAAAAAATCTGACGTGGACACCACATGAATTCCTTGTACGCCTTGTTTGTTCATACTTTTCTTAATAATTAAAATGTAGAATAATATAAAAAATTCTTTTAACTTATTATACTAGTATACTCACAAATATATTTTAGTCATTTTATTTAAACTGCAGAAGAAGATATAAAGCATATTTTACTATTGTCACTGTCATGTCATAAACATTTAAATTTTACATAGTAACAAATGTTAATCGATCATGGACTACAAGATACCGAAATATTAAATTATAAATATATACTTTAATTATTCTTAAATGATACCAGATACAAAAATATTTATAAAATACCGATTGTAGGTAATAATCACATAATCTTTCATTTAAAATAAAAAAAATTGTCTTAAATTAAATATTTCTCGAAATTTTTTTAAAATTTACTACTTCCGGTTTGTAGATTGAAACAAAAAATAGGAGGTGCACAACTAGATTATAACAGTCCTAAATACAAAATTTCAACTTTCTACGTCTAACCGAATTTGAGTTATGCGACATACATACGTACAGACGTCACGACGAAACTAGTCATAATGGATTCAGAAAAGGTCAAAACGGATATTTCCATCAAAATCTGAAAACCGAAATTTTTCGCGATTACAATACTTCCTTATTACTCCGTACAAGGAAGTAAAAATAGATATACCATTTTATAGAGAATTTTGTGCTCTACAATTTTCATTAAATAAGATTGATCGTTCATGAGATAAATGCAAAAAACTAAACATGGCAACCATTTTTTCAAAATGGCGGCCGTCTGCAGCACGCACCACTTTGGCACCACTTCTTATATGAAAGAGAATGGTTTCATTGATATGTGTGCAAATTTTCATGCTTTAATCATAAAATGCATAGTTCTTTCCTATAACCGCCGGACTATTAGGGAAATTTATGTGTAACGTTTCTGTTGGTGACATTAATATTGCCATTTATTTAACTGTCAATGTCACTTTAAAAGTATATATTAGTTAATGAACTATTCTAGGTGATAAGTGCAGACATTATAGAAAATATTAAACTTACGTTTTCTATTATTAGATTCATTAATTTTATTGAATAAAAAGTAATTAATTAAGCAAAACCGATTTAGAGGTTATACTGAAATTTGTCAGTTTGACGTTTGAGGTTTGACAATTGAAGTAAATGTCATCTGATACTGCCAATACTAACCTTTTAAAAATATATGTTGCGTGTCACAAAATGAACTTTAGCGACATTCAATTGCGTTTCACAAAGTTACCTTTGTGAATGCCAAATAGAAAAAATTAATTGACTTACGAATTATGGTCTCTGATCCTTCGGCTCTCCTTGTTTTCGTGCTCGTTCTTTTCTCTTACTCTCGATTTCGATGACGAATGTTCTGACGTTGGCAGACCTAGCGGCGTAACGGATGTAATTTGATGGCGTACGTACGTAGTTATATATATTTTTCAATTATATTTGTGATGTTGATAAACAACGCACATTTTACTTCCCGTCGTGTCAGGAACGATACGAGTTCTGAGCTCTGCAACGTGACACACAGATCGAGATCGAAATCGTAAATTGCTGATTGAACGATAGGATGAAATGACTGGAAACTGGAAACTGCGGAAGGAACTCTAGGTTTCCAGGATTGAACTGTGACTGCTGGAACGTGTGTTTGAATAATAAGTGTCGTTTACTTTTAGGGATATATAAACAATTTATGATGACACGTACAGAATTCAAAGGAATTCAGGTAACGTTTATTTATATTTTTATTTGGTAGAAAATATTTAGATTATGTTGAATTTTACAAAAGATTTTTAAGATTACGTAGGATTTTTAAAAATTTAATAAAAAATGTTATGTAATAAGAGTCATTAATTTATTGGACAAATTACGAATAGTTGTTGCGTAACGGACAAACAAGTTTCAAAATTGACATATTTAAATAACGACAGCAAAACTGGGAGTGAATTAAGAGTCAACAGTCAACTTTGATCAGATTTGTCGTTTCTACCATTTATCAAATTAATTTATGATTCCAATTATACACGGTTTCCCAAGAAAACCCGGAACGGAGCTATAAGTTTTGAACGAGTGAAGAAAAAAAATTGAAAATATGGAGATCACTAAAGCGTTTGGGTTATTGCGAGACCGAAGAAGGTGAAACTCGACAGGAGTTGCTATTTAAAAATGTTGCATGGAAGTACTAAACTATCTAAGAATGTAGTTTTTATGACTCTTTAATGATTCTCAAATTTTTCAATTTTTTTCTTCACTCGTTCAAAACTTACCTATATATCCTATATTATGTTTGATTATTTCAGTAATTATGAAATATCTACTGTGGTTTTATCAAATTTTATCGCTAAAAAACTGCCATCTTCGAACAAATAAAGCATTCTAATTGGTGAAATATCTCTTTTCTAAGTGAATTAAAGTTATTTAATAATCAAATTAACATCTTATTTTATTGTATCTATGTTTTATGTATTTATAAATGAAACATAAATTTAATTTATTTTTGTTATGAGAATAATAAACATTTTTACTTAAACTACTTAGTTTTAAAATTGACTTTAAATAAGTACAGACTAAAATTCAACAAAATAACAAATATCTGAAAATAATTATTTATGTGAAACAATATTATGCTCGAATCAGTTTTCTTCATAATTTAAATTATAGTCATGATTTTTCATACAAAATTTTCTGGGAGAAAATACAAAGCTGGAAATATCTCATTTCTGTTTTTGCTGTGATAAACGGTAAGAGATATTTCAGAGGCAAGTGATTTTCTTGTTTCACGGCTCTTTCTATCGTCATTCTCCTACAGTACTTCAAAAATTGTACAGACACTGAATTTTGCCGTCTTACCGACTTCTTATTACAGCTTAGAATATTAATCATACTCCAAAACAATCAGCTCGGTTACACAAAAATAATAATTTTTTGTAACCATTTTTTAAAAAATGTTTTTACCTCTCGCCTAGAGAGGTATAGGGATCGTGAAAAAATTCGATGTCGAGATTTTTGTCAATAAGCACGTTTTAGCACCTTTAGAACCTATTTTGACTATTTTCACGATGATGTCTGTGTGTGTGTGTGTGTGTGTGTGTGTGTGTGTGTGTGTGTGTGTGTGTGTGTGTGTGTGTGTGTGTGTGTGTGTGTGTGTGTGTGTGTGTGTGTGTGTGTCTGTATGTGCGCCTACTATAGTCTTTCGTTCTGATTCATTATCTCAAATTCTACTGAACATAAAATTCTAATATTTTGCAATATACATTTGTATATGTTAATGAAGAGCTGATTAGATTTTGGTAAAAATCTGCCAACCGGAAATGGTATTTTCTTGAAGCATTTTAACATTTTTTGCAAAAAAATATAGAAAATTCTGCAATAGCTACAATTTGTCATACGACATTTCAAAGTACAAATTATATCTTACAATATTTATTTAACATCTTGTCTGTATCTCTTACCAATAAAGGAAAATTATTTTTCAAAGATATATAATTTTACCTACCACGATTTGTAAATCACAATATAGGAAAAAATTAAAAACAAAAATGAATATGTCAATGTGACAGATGAACAGACGTATGCACAATTTCTAAAATGTTTGTGGCACCATTTTAAAAGAAATGTAAATATTATTAACTGAACATAATGTAATAAGGTAATAATAAAGTTAAATTTTTATCTATAAAGAGCTAATTAAGAACTAAGAACTATAAAATTATTTTCAAAAAGTTTGTAAATTTATTGCAAAATTATAATTTAAGAAAGCCTAACTAAAACCAAATTCACATAAATTACAGTGTTAAGGCGAGAGGTCGTGTGCTGGCCACAACAGATTTTTTTATAATTGTAATTCTAGTGTACACTGACTTTCAAAATAATAATTACATACCCCGGTACTTTGTTCTTATTTTAGGAATTTTTGGTCCCAAGTACCTAATTTACAATATACTATTTAAATCTTTTTATATTTTTATGAGTAAAAATGAATTAAAATGTAATTTTTACTAATAGTGTGGCAATATTTCAGACTCGCCCTTAAAAATAATTAATGCTCCAGACATTTTAAGTGAAGTGCGACAATGTAGTGTTTGTGTTTGGTTTATTAGTTTTAGGAAAATCTCAAGTGTTTGGACCATGTTAGTTTTAAGCTATTTTAAGTAATAAATTGTAACGTGTGACGAAGTGTGACAAAAGTTGGTGTGAGGTGATGCTGACCGTATGTTAGAAATATAGGCATGAGTGGTATCGAGAAGTAAGGGGTGTGAAAGGGCAAGTGTGTGTTAGTTTGATAATTTTTAAGTTAGTGTATTTCGTGGAGTCCTGTAGGAAGGAAGTTTAATTTCAATTAGCGTAGAAGAAGGAGTTTGTAAATAAGACTGTAAATAAATTGATACGTGTACATAGCCTGTATTCCTGTGTTTTATTAATATATTTATCCTGACAACTTATTATTGATAAAATACATTACAGGAACGACGAGAATAATCCTAATAACAATTATCAGAAGAGTGGATTAAATAATAGTATATGCTAAAAATAGTAGGTATATTAGTTTAAGATCGTAACATTAGAATATTTTTATAAATTTTAGCTAATCAATATTTTGTGCCTGCCCCCTTAAATCCGGTCCTGTTTAAAATATATGCATGAAGTTGTGAATGACTGTATATTAATTATTTTTCAGGAAAAAATGTGCATGATGATTTTTTAATGAAATTTAATAATATACTGGCGGAAAATAAAATTGACCATTTTCAAACCGCCATAACTCGATGTATTTTCAATCGATTTCGATGAATCTTCGAGGGAGAGAAACTTTGAAGTGTCTACTTTAAAGTCATACATGCAAACTTAAGCGCAACCCCTTCCGCCTCCTCTAGCACCCATATGAAAAAAAACGAATTTTAATTTTAAAAATGATAAACTAATGTACGGAGTTTAAACATTTTTTTTTAACTTGATCTACCAAAATGGCACAAAAATTTGTACAATTCCCTGTGCAGGACTCAAAGAACAAAGTTCCTACGATGATTTGGCACAAAGTTATGAATTTTTTTTTAAAAGGGCATTTTTTGGTTTTTCGCACATAACTCAGCCACTTTTCAACCAAATTAGACGATTTTTTCGGGGGAAAAGCCCATAGTGGCTCTACTTTAAGGGGGTAAACTCAGATTAGTATGATCTCTTTTCGTACTCTTCAAAACCCGTACAAAAAAAAACACGTTTTTGGGCAAAAACACGTCCAACTTTGACCATGTGTATCGAGTTGGAAAAAATGTATCGACTCGATCCACAGAAAAAGCATTGTAATTTGTTCAATTACCTGTGCAGGACCCAAAGAACGAAGTTCCTACGACGATTTGGCACAAAGTTATGGGCGTTTGAAAAAAGTACATTTTGTGGTTTTTTGACACATAAGTCGGAAGTTTTTTGACGAAATTGTTTTTTTTTCACGAATGATTTTTTTTTTCAAATTTCTAATAGTTTAGGCAATTTGAGTTATTCACACGAAATATCCAATTTCATTTTTAAAGAAGTAAGGAAATCTCACGAGTTTAAAGTTTACAGACCTGTAAGCAGATCTTCAATATCGAGAAAATTTAAACTTTAAACACGTGAGATTTGCCTATTTCTTTAAAAATGAAATTGGATATTTCATGTGAATAACTCAAACTGCCTAAACTATTAGAAATTTGAAAAAAAATTCATTCGAGAAAAAAAAACAATTTCGTCGAAAATCTTCCAACTTACGAGGCAAAAAACCACAAAATGCACTATTTTCAAACGCCCATAACTTTGTGCCAAATCGTCGTAGGAACTTCGTTCTTTGAGTCCTGCACAGGGAATTGTACAAATTTTTGTGCCATTTTGGTGGATCAAGTCAAAAAAATTTTAAACTCCGTACACCTCGTCAAAGTTGGACATTTTTAAAATTAAAATTGGTTTTTTTCATATGGGTGCTAGAGGGGGGCGGAAGGGGTTGCGCTTAAGTTTGCATGTATGACTTTAAAGTAGACACTTTAAAGTTTCTCGCCCTCGAAGATTCATCGAAATCGATTGAAAATACATCGAGTTATGGCGGTTTGAAAATAGTCGATATTTTTTCGAATTTCAATAAGTGTTTCATTTTTATTTTCCGCCAGTGTAAATTGTTTTAGTGATGATACCAAATTTTATGTTGTAATATGGTGTTTCTCATGTAAAAAAATTAAATTCAAAGATATTTGACCCTGATGTAAAAAAATGTATTCCTTTTTACCTCTCGCCTCATATTCTATAAGATATGTATTGTAATGGGTCAAAATTTTCGAGTATGAGTTTTTGGTGGATAAGCACGTTTCAGAGTCTCTAGAATACGAATTTATTATTTCCACGATGATGTCTGTGTGTGTATATGCGTATGGACGTGTGGACGTATGGACTGACGATTTTTCGTCCACGATAACTTAAAAAATATCAAACCTTTAATAACCAAATTTAATAAGGATCTTACACTGGATAAGATTTTGGTAGAAATCCGCAAACCGGAAGTAGGTAGTACTTTTTGAAACTTGATATAGTTTTCCTTAAATAAATTGATATATTATTTATTTATGATAATTTTCGTAAATAAAAATAAAAGAAAATATAATTATCTATGGGTACAGGTAATTTTAAATTCAATTTGCTGAATCTGGTAGTATTTAACAATAAAATAAAGTATAATTAATATGCTACTTTTTTGAAATTAATTATCTTGTTGTCCATGATCATATAAAATTTGTTTCTACACAAAATTTGAATTATTATGACAGTGACAGTACAGTTGACATCTTTTGCTTGCATCTTGGTTTACATTATCGTTTACATACTACATAAACATAAAACTATTAAAATGTAAGTACAACTATTTATTAGATTAGTAGAATAAGCAGAATTAGGCGAGAGGTCGTGTGCTGGCCACACCAGATTTTTTTATAATAATTACTTCCTCCTGAAAATATAATCCGGTGTCCTTAGCACCCACGTAAAATTCCCTGTATAGTTATTTACTTTTAATTTTAAATTAAATTTTCCAATAAAATATTCAAAGGCAATATTCATTGACCTTTATACCAGAAGTAGGAGTTAAAATTTCAAATAAAACAAAACAACGAACGAAATAATATTAATTAAAATATTTTTTCTCGCACATAGTCGTAGGCGGCTGATTCAGTCTATCTTTGAAGCTGTATCTCAGTGTTTTGTTTATATTAGCCTCGGAGTGATATGGTACGTAGGCGGCGTAGAGAACAGCGCTCTTCGTTACCGGCCGAGGCTCTCGTCTGATTACGAGTAATTCAATTATCTTTGAAGGCTTTGATTACAGGCATGGAAGGCAAGACATTGTGTGTTTTTCACTAACCTACTCTGATACTTATTTGCCTCAATTCACATTGCTACTTTGGTTCTTTGGTAGACTATACAGCTTTCTTTTACGATTTCAGGTTTAAGCCTATCTTTGTTTTTCAAATATTGTACAAATATGGTAGGTGCTATTATAGTGAAATCCAACCACTTCAACTGATTCGTCTTGTTGTATAGTCAAAATTTCATTCCGAGCGACAAACTTTAAAATTCAAAGCGACAGCGGAGGGATTTTTATGCAACTAGGATTACATTTAAGACTATATAAGACGTTATAAGATGATCAAGTGGTCAGCTTGAAGCACCAGAGTGAGATTAAATTACAACATAACAAGATTTTTTCACAATTTAACGACAATCACACATTCCCAGCATGACAGAAAACAGTCAAAAACATTGATTCCGCTCGCTATTCTATAGCGTTTATTATTTTATTAAACATAAAAATAACAAATAATTTATGTTTGAGAGGTAAACATAATTTTGGCAAACATCTTTGTAAAAAAAACTGCAATATTTGTACATATATATATATACTGTACAGCTTTTATTTATAAGTGAATTAACTTCAAATTTTAATATGTTGTCAACAAAGCTTGGATCTGCGAAATAACCGATCGAATTTTTTTAATTTAAATTAAATAAATTTGTGTTAAAAAAATGACGAAAGTTGTCAAAATTCAAATGAACATATTTCGAATTTAAAGCAAAATTTCAAAATTCTGCATCGACCATTTTTTAGACTGTACTTTTATCTTCAACAATATCTTTAGATTATTATATTTAACAAAACAATAAACGCTGTGGAGTGGCGCGCGAAAACAGTGCATTTCTTTTTGTGCAGTATCTTCAAAGAATCTATGTGTGATCAAGGCTTTTATGTGGCAATATTAATTGAAAGATATTTATGACTGCCAGATAGATATGGAAGAAGCTTTTATAGTATATTAGTCTGTCAGTTGCAGTTTTCAAGTTGAGAACTACAAACAAGGGCTTGAATGCTTGAAACTTGAGATCTCTCTACAAAAGTTGTCTTCTATAACCAAGTTCAAAACAGCATCTCGCTTTACTAACCTAAATAAATAGAATTAGATAGTAGGTACGATACTATGCGCAGATATGCACAGTCTCAAAGATATTTCTTTAGAGAAATATCATTTGAATAGATTCCAGATAGCTACACCTTTAGATTTCGTATGTGGGTTGAAAGTAGTATATTAACATTTAAAAAATGAAGTCCTGTTCACACATGGATTCTTTGCGGATTCTTTCATGCTTCTGCCGACAGACAGACAGACAATTATCACCGTGATGCTTTTTCTCCGCAGCAGAAGCATACGAAAGAATCTTCAAAGAATCCATGTGTAAACAGGAAGAGAACTAAAAAAATTGCTGGCAAATGAAAATATCTTTACTAGTAAAAATTAATTAATAAATTGTATCACAGGTTTTCGGTTAAGGTGGATATAGCCAAGTGTGTTATGTGACCGACTGTGGTTCTGACAATTTAGATTCGAACCCAGTACGTAAAATTTTAATTATGATTGTGACAGTTGACACCAAATATGTTTAATATTATTTATGATCGTGGGATAGTGTACAAAACTCGTAGGAATGTTCGTGAGATTTTCGAACTCGAAAAGCCTTGTACGTCTACATTCTCACTCACACGATATCATTCACTTTCCTCGCTCATTATGTAATATACCACTGATTATTTATATATAGTGGGGAGATAAGGCATGGAACTTGTGCACTATGCATGCACTTATTTGATTATTATAAAGAAAATATAAACATTTTAAAAAATACGTTAACAAATAATTTAACATTGACATTGAATTTAACAGTTTATAAAAATGTGTCAAAATCATAGCTCATTTTTGCTATAAATTGTTGTTATTTCTACACAAATACATTAAAAAAATTGAAACTTTATATAATAACGTAGAAATGTACATACTTTAGTATAAAGTTTGGTTCAAATTTTTTGGAATATTTATTTAAACTTATTCATCTTTAAACCCAACTGACTATAATTCTGAATCCGATAGTAGTAAGTAATTTTCGACCATACATCTTTGGCATATGAACGTTCTTCATAAACTTGATGCATGTGGCGTATCTCTCCACTATTCGTAATCAAAGTTTATACTATTTCCTTTTTATATAATAATATTTTTGCATTTGTAGTTTTCTTTATTGTAGTATTTAATTACACGGACTATAATGTGAAAACAATTTACCCTAATCTATGACAAGGCAAGAATGAACCCCTTTATAATAACAAGTTCAAAAATCAAAAGAAACATAAACGCTGTCTCATCCCTCTGCTAAATCGAAAATTAATTCCATTTATATTCCAATTAAGAAAAATGAAACATTTCAATGAATTGCATATTCAACCCTTCTTTTTACCCTTCCACCATTTCACTTATTAATGTCAGATGCATTAGCCCACCACGCAATTAATTTTGATAGTAACAACACTGCGTTCGTTTGTTTGTAGAGGTAAACAAAGCGCATGTGTTATAAACTTTCAGCGCACCCCTGGGCTTTTTGAAACGAGATCAAGCAATCTTTGCCTCAGGCAAGGATGATGCGGAAAAGTGAAGGACTTGACATAAGGTGGATGATGTCACAGCACAGGTACAGGGTGTGTGTGTATGTGTGTGTGTGTCTGTGTTAGGGAGTAGAGCTATATGTAGTAAATGCGTCCTGTATCCTGTCGAGCTATTTTAATCTAATCTGAAGTCATTACTAGCCCGATCCTGATTGGATGGATTTTAAACAAAAATAGATTACTTCAGAAAAAAATTATCCACTGTAACGTTAAGAAATAAATTTATATTTATATACTTGACCCCTGAATTTTTAAAGAAATGATTTAAAAATTCCGTATTAATAATTAATAACGTAGAGAATCTTAAGGTGGATATTTATGCTCACAAAATTAAGGAACAAGAACTAACGAACTAAGAATAAGAATAGTCGTAACTCGTAAAGTTGAAACCACGATGTAGAATATAAATACGGTGAGTGCGCTTCGCAAAAAAATGCCGACAAATTTGTTCCATGTGTACGATGGGTTGCATATGAAACAAGATGTGCTAATTATCTGTCATACTTACTTGTCAAATGAAATATTGTCATTTAAAGAGTGATTGAAAATTTAAATTACAAGTAATAGTGCGTTCTGTTAGTCATTTGATAGTTCATATTTGGATACCAGCATGAAATTTTGCAGACTATCTACACAATGACCTTTGTCAAAAACCGTCGAGACACAACTCATATCCCCCCAGAGGGGGAAAGTAGGGGGGGAAACAGTCACCAGAAAACTGTTTTATGCTTTATATTGAAAACTGTGCATTATATTTAAAAAAAATTGACAAAAAATGTTTCTCGTAAAATTATCTACCAGTATAACAAAATATTGATACAGTTTTTTTGATAGGACGAGCCGGTAGACCAATAATAATATTTTTATATTGAAAAAATATTAGTACGGGGAGCATAGGGCATTCCGTGGCAAGTTTCGTGCCAAAATTGCGGAAATGATCTAGTTCGGTCACAAACTACCTACAGATTAATAATTTCCATGGTATCATTCCATGTTCTAATGCAGACAGATTTGATGACGTCATAAAGATGGCGGGCGTGAAGAATGGTAAAATCATTATTTTTCATCCGATTTCAGCGTTACACAGCTCATTCGATAGAGAATTTTTTTCTGTACAAGTAGGTCGTTAGAAATTTCTTCGTAAAGTTGATTTTTCCCAAAATAATTGGAAAAATGTCGAAATTTTATCGATTTTTGCAGATTCTTCATGTTTGCATTATACCCATTTTGGATTTGTTGGTGAAAAGTTTAATCGAATTTATTTTGTTAAAATATATGTAAGAAGGAACATAAATTGCAGGAGAATCCTTTTTTAGGCCGGAATTACGCACGACCGCAGCGACGTGGAAAATGTGTAATTTTACAGTTTAGCAGAAAGAAAAACGCGTTCCCTAATTGTTAACAAAATATAAGTTATTTGTTCCAAAATATTTAGTCGTGACTGTTTGTTAGTGTTTCAAGAATATATGATTCACTTAAGTAGGGTTTACATTATGTGATTAAATTTATCATATGATTTAGCATATGATAAAGTCGTAAGAGAAATCTTCTGCTCAAACATGTCTGATGCTTTATTGATTTCATGTTCACATCATAAGAGTTTATGATTAGTATACTTCAACTTTATTTGACAGTATACACTTATTATTTTGCGCATTTTAGTTAGCTTTAAGTAATATTATTAAAATGAACAGAGATGAAACTTATCAAATGTCGTGTTGCATTACTCGTCCAATCTACCTACAAAATTAAATAATTCTACATAATTTATTATCTAACATCTATCGATACAGTAGTTTTAGTCACTGATTATTACAATTATTAGGACTATTTTAATATAAAAATTTACTTACTTCGGTCATTTTGAAGTTATATTATCAAATTCTGAAGTTTACAATTCCGGACAGCACCTGACATTAACATTAACATAACCTCAATGTAAACAAAAATCATACAAAAAATCATATGAAAATAGGAACAGTTCTATTTCTAAAATCTACTTATGTTTCGTTATGACTTATCTTATGAGTTCGCTTATGAGTCGTTCTGTATGACAAATCGAACAGTGTGAACGTAAAAATAAACACATATGATTTATCATATGCGAAATTATATGATAAATCACATAATGTAAAACCTACTTTACATCGTCAAACAAACTGTCATTTTCGAGATATGTTATAAAAAGTGTCAGAGGTTTTTTGTTTTTTCGAATTTCGTTGTGATATTCATTCATAACATTCTTTTACTCACAAAGAAGTCACTGCTAAAGTTTCGTTCAATTCTGTGCAATATTCGAGTCACAATTAGGGAACGCGTTTTTCAAGTGACTGTATGATCCCCTAAAAATTGTTTATCGTCTCAAGATCATATGATGTGATTTTCACTATTGCCTGAGTGATAAATGATACCATCGATGTATAATGAATTTGGAAATTAATAACTGATGATGAGTGTGTTCAGCACTCGAAACGTCAAATAATTTGAAATTGTGAAACAATAAAATATTATTTACTATACAACACAACCTGTGTAACAAAAGGGTGTATATAGTATTGGACGCACGACGCACTGATCATGACTCAAAAAGAACTTTGTTGAAATTCGCAAATAAAAAAATCTGACGTGGCCATCACACAACCTTCCGCCATATCAAGAATTTAAACAGAAATGTATACGTACAATCCGGTGCCCATTTAAAATATACAAATAAAAATCTAAAATATTCAAACACAGAAATTCAAATTAGTATATCACCTGAATCAAAAGATTCATTCACACGAAAACTCTTCTGTGTTGAAGCCATCCTCCGTTCAGTTACTACATTTAATATCTTACTTATGACTTATATAGCGCTAGTATGCCAAATTGTCACCCATCTCATCTCTCAATATTTTTTATGCAGAAACAAAAATCAACCGAACATGGATTACAAGATTTCAACGTTTTATTTGATAAATTTATTTTTTAAATATTACTGCAGTTCTTTAATGCTACCAGATAAAGACAATTTTTTATAACATAAATTGCAAATAACTTTTCCTCTTATTCTTATTACAAATAAATACTATATTTATCCAAATTTATAGAAATTTTTGACACTTAATCTTTTCAATCTTCAAAAAATATCACTTCCGGTGAAGATATTTGTACCAAAATCTAATGAGTACTTCCTATTCGTATACAATTGTAAAATACCAAATATCAAAATTTTTGGGTAATTCGTATTTGAGTTATCCGACTGACAAAAATCCGGCCCTGACCACGTAACTACACACATACACACACACACACACACACACATACATACAGACATCATCGGGAAACTATCAAAAATGAGTTGTAAGGACCCTAATTCGTGCTCATCCACTAAAAACTCATTACGCGATTTTTTGCATGATTCCAATACCTTCCTTTACAGGTAAGCGGAAGGTAAAAAATTGGTCCAAGCAAATGAGATATTCTGTAAGTAATTTCAATTTTTCCTTTGAAAAATTATTATTACACTAATTTAATTACGCTAATAAATATTGCATAACTATTGTTTAACTTTTTTGTATTTAAATGTGACAAGCAGTGGTACCCAAAATGATATTATTTTGCCAACTATTGTTAATTTTACGAATTTCAACAAAATTCTTTTTGATTCATGATCGCAATACTATACACCCCTAAATTTTGTTATACAAGTTGGGTTAAATCCTGTATAGGTACCATGGATTCCTAAGGCCTACAATTCGAAGAATAAATATTCTTCTGAAAGACATAATATCTATGAAAAACTATACGAATTTAGTTCGAATATTTACTTTAAGAATTTAAAACCTTATCACCATTTACACAATTCCATTACCAAGTGAACCATTTCACTCGTGACAAGTTTTCCTGTGTGGGTCGCGACGTCAAGGGTAGAGAGCGTAAGGGCGGTTTACACTGTACACAAAGTACACGTGAAGCAGGAACCGTTTGCAAACTCAATTAAGTTAAAAGGTTGAAAGGCAGTGCGATGTCAGTGTTCTGCTTCGTTCACGGCAACCTGGGATCTCGACAAAGAACGATGCAAGGGAGACCGGGGTCGGTTGTATCAGTCGGGAGATAGCGCCACGCATGTCAGATGCATGTGGTGACAGATCAACAGTGTTGCTTGATTTTTTATTTGAGAATAAAAATTATGTTTTGACTAAGATTACTTCGATCTTAAATAAGCTCTTCCACCGTATTTTTTAATGGAACTTTATAAAACATTATGACGTTCTGTGAACACGCGGCTTGAAACTGCGTTATGTTAAGAGAGATAATAATTTTTTCAATTTAAAATTTTACTTGTGACGTCCCAAGTATTATACAGTGGTCCAAAACTGTTCTATTTAACGAACGGCATTTACAAAGTTAACTTTGTGAAACGCAACTGAATGTCGCCAGGGCTCACTTTGTGACACGCAAAATATTTTTTAGAAGATTGGTATTGGTAGTATCACATGACGTTAAAACGTCAATCCTCAGAACGGACAAATTTCAGTATAACCTCTAATTCTATCACCTAGAATATTTCAGTAGACAGTAGATATATACTTTTACAGTGACAGTTAAATAAATGGCAATATTAAGTCACCAACAAAAACGTTACACACATAAATTTCCCTAAATCGACTTGTGTATATTGTGGCAGTATAATTTAAATGTTAGTATTAAAAATACACCAAATAGAAAAAATAGTATAAAAGAACTCATTTTATTAGATTTTGTCGCACTTGTCCTTTAGTAAATTCGCCCGAGGGCTCGTTTTATTAATTTTGGAGGCGTGCAATCATGTATTATAAAACTTGTTTTTTAATATACTATTTTGCGCAACCGTCAAAAAAAGTATACCTAGACGTCCGCAATTCAGGCCGCGAAGTAAAACATTTGTGTACGATACATTTCGCGGACGCGTTGCTATTATAGTAACGGCTGCGAAGTAAATTTATTGAGTTGTGCATGTCCATGTTTCATATTTTTGATAGTTGACAAAAAATAAAATGAGTTTTTAATTGTATGCATTGCTGTTGCACAAAAAATATTATGTATAACTCGTCTGCGAAATGTGTTTACTGTTTAGTGTTCTCGAGAATGTTTGAGACTCGGCCAAAATTTCTCTCAGACGCTAAACAAACATTTCGCAGTATAGGTATAGGTATACTAATAAATATGTTACATACCTACCTTACTTTAGATAGTTCTTGATATTTGATGTTTTGTTATACATAATGATAAGCATCTTATTTTGTGCTCATATCACACCTGTAATACACTGTGTCATGTTGTATGATCAAATCTCTGTGTATGACGAAAAATAGAAGTGCTGCTATTTTCGTCATACACGTCATACCGAATCAGACGAAACTGTTTGCTACTCCAAATAATTTGTATAATTTTCCACATTATTTTTATCATACAAGTGTGACATCCAGTACGAGAGATTTTCGTCACACACGACAATTTTCCCCATACATAACACAAGTATTACTTACAGGTATGACATTAGTCAAATGAAACACTTGTTGCAACACACATGCTCTTGCAATCAATTAACACATTTAATAAGTAATTCATGTTGATGATTTGTGTAATGTAGTGATGGTAGTAACTTATTTCTCTACTTGTGTCTCATTCTCATGTAACACTGTAGGTAAGGTAGCTAGCGAGAGTTTTGACGAGCATTATTCCAATTACCTAAAGCGAGTGTCTGGCGGCTTCATTACCAGAAGCCACTTAAATGATGCTCGTTGTTCTGGGACTAACCTGTCGAGTGTCTAATATGACCAACTAAATAAACACAAGACTTATATAAATTATAATATTCTCAAAGTGGAATGAACTATTCTCATATTTTAACTTTTAAGTAGTTTCTGAGCAAATTATAGTTATTCACAAAAACTATAGAGAATAGGGTGTCCGTTGTTTTGGAAAGTTTCTCCTAGAATTCACACACAATAAAAAAATTAAATTCCCAAAATGGGGATTTTCTTTTCTTGTATTAACCCATCCCACATAAGCATTTAGTTTTAAGAGGCTCGTTTACCTCCTATAAAATTCAGCACAAAACGTACTAACGTTGCAAGTGTTTTGTGGCCAGTACAAGAATGGCTAAATTTTATTTCAACAAGGATTATATACTTAAAGGATCAATTTTAAAATATTTAAATGGCACACTGTAGATCCAATCTTTCTCTATTATATTATTATTGATATTATAAATTATTTTCATTTTTTTAATTATTATTATTTCGGGCAGGTACAGTAGTGGGAAAGAGAGAGTGGAATAGAAGAAAAAGTAAGGTGAGCTAAAAATTATTTTTGACCATTCCATCGTGTTCAGCGACCCCAAGCTTCATTCACATAAGCATTTAGTTTTAAGGTTTAAATTTATGATTACGTGAAAAAAGTTTGAATTCATCTAACTAAATATGAGCATTCACAGTGCTTGAAAGTCGAAAGTGTGAATGTTCGTATTTAGTTATATGAATTTAAACTTTCTTAAACAAAAACATAAATGTAAACCAAAAACTAAATGCTTATGTGAATGAGGCTTGAAAGTATATGGCGTTTCGGTTTAACACAGGATGTAAGAAATGTTATGAAACATTTTCTGTATGGAAATTTTTTCACCTATCATAATCTGGGGGTCGCTGAACACGATGGAATGGTCAAAAATAATTTTTAACTCACAGGTGTTAAATTGTTGTCAAAAACACGAATACTCAAGAACTCGCATTTTGGGAATCTCTTTTTTAATTTTCTGTCGATCCTACGGGAGCGTGTCTTAAATTTGAAAACATTCAAACACTATAAATTTTCTTGGAAAATATGGATTTAATTGTAAGAAAAGTTTATAGACGCCGACGTTAGAACATAATATATACATCAAATTCTTTATATGCACTTTGATATGCACATATTGTAGTAGCAGTGGCAGTGGCACTACGTGCACTGATGGCACACTAACAATTTACGTTTCCACATACTGAACTACAAATATGGCGTCCATATCCATACACACACACAACATACAGGAATGTACTCAGAGCATTAGAAACATGAGATGAGATATGTCAGTGAAAAGGATATGATTCAAGAACATAGTACATTTAAATTTAAATTTTATTCGTGCATTCATTTTGTAATGTTAAATTTAAAAAAATCACAACAGTAATAAAAGTGTAGTACCTTCAGTAATTTCAAAATTTTGTTGGAAAAACTATTACTTTTATTATTATGTGCTGAATGTCCATTTTTTTGCTCAATACCCTCATATTAAATTAACTTGATAAAATTTTGGCAAAGAAGAAATTATTTAACAAGAAGTGACGCTTAAATTTTGCTTCAGTCTTACCTCTTTTCATTTGATTAAAATTTTAGTAACCTGTAAAAATTTTAGCAAACGATAATGAAACTGGGTATTTTAGTATCCTTAGTGTATACCAGCGTACCTATTTCGCATTGTTCTTAATTTAGAAACATAAATTAAATTTTAAGGACAAGATATTTTACAGGACAGTAAAAAAATAAATTGTACAAGTAAATCGTAAAAAATCTATTGATTTAGGCTTTAGTTTAGAAAATAATATCAAAAACACAAATGATAAATTTTTGGGAAACTCAAATAGATGAATTTTAAAATTACTTCACGATTTAATTAGTATACAATTCGATTCCAAATTTAAAAAAAATTACTATGACAATTTCACTCATAGTTTTTCATCCAATCAAAACACAGTTTGCTGAATTGTACCAATCACAGACGAACTACAGTGACAATTATTTTCACTAGTGAAAATTACACTGACAATTTTCACTACTATCGGAGTAATAAGTATAGTCACTTCGATGTAAAGTTGAATAACTTGTTTAAAAATAATCCAAAAAATTTAAATAAAACTCTATACTAAACTATGCACATTTCTACGTTATCGTATAGAATTACAAATTTTTAAATGTATATGTGTATAAATAACAAAAATTTATAGCAAAAATGAGCTATGATTTTGACACATTTTTAGAAACTGTTAACTTTAATGACGTCTACTGGCAATATACTTCGTGCAAAAAAATTCAAATTTTGGTATAGTATAGTCATAAGCCTAATTAAGTTATTTACTACTGTAATTTTTTTTAAATATTTATATTTTGTTTATAACAATAAAATAAGTGAACATGTAATATCTTTGTTACTGGTAATCTTATAAGATTCAAATTCAGGTTAGCGATGCCTTATATAATGATAAAATAGATTTGTTTATAATTTTTATTTAAAAATTATTACTTGAATTTTAATTTTAAAAATTCTGAAATTTATGAATCCCAAGGTATCACTTTTTCAGAAAACAATTATTATAATTCATATAGGTACTAAGTTTAAAATAAAAATGATTAACAATTCTTTTTTATAATTATATAAGGCATCGGTAACCTGAATTTGAATCTTATAAGATTACCAGTAACAAAGATATTACATGTTCACTTATTTTATTATTATAAACAAAATATAAATATTTAAAAAAAATTACAATAGCAAATACCTTAACTAAGCTTATAACTATACTATACCAAAATTTGAATTTTTTTGCATGATGTATATTGACAGTAGACGTCATTAAATTCACAGTTTCAAAAAATGTGTCAAAATCATAGCTCATTTTTGCTATAAATTTTTGTTATTTCTACACATATACATTTAAAAGTTTGAAATTCCATACAATAACGTAGAAATGTGCATACTTTAGTATAAAGTTTTAGTTAAATTTTTTTGGATTATTTTTAAACAAGTTATTCAACTTTACATCGGAGTGACTATACTTATTACTCCGATAGTAGTGAAAATTGCCGCGAAGCGCTGCTTAGATATTATGTCAGTTGAGGATTGTTTTAAAATACATGACTTTTTTTGGAATAAATAAAATAATTCGAGAAATTGTCAAGCCGAATACCATACGTGACGTGACTATGATTTTTTGGTAATATTTGCCGTCTGCCGGCAAAATCATAGTCACTAATGGTATTATAATATGAAAATCGCATGACACAAATAACAGCCAATGGAAGAATATTGATTGATTGATTGGTTACTATAACCATGGTTACATAAAGATTTAGCGGAAATTTTTTACTAGTAGCTTGAGGAACTTAACTGAAATTAATAAGCGGAAACTTTACTGTCATATGTCAGTTTAACATTAAATTAAAAATTGGTTAAATTGTCATTTTCAGTGTAAAGAAGCAATTAATGAGGTAAATAATACATATTTATTAATGTTAAATACAAGTTTAGTAAATATTTCACGTTTCTATTTTAAAAAGAGTTCAAAAATAGAGCAGCGGCGGTGTCATTGCGATTTATAGCGTAGTTAGCTTTCGTGTACCACTCGAGCTAATTAAGACTTTATTGGAAAACACTCAAAAAATTCCGGTAAGAATTAATGCACATGTGATATTATAAGTGAGTATTCTTGCAAAAATTTAGTTTACGCCTTAGTTTAGACAAAAATCGCAAATATCTAAATGCAAAATTCTCAATAGATAAAAAAATGCATCATCCTGAATTTGTAAATTACTTCAAAATAAACACTAAAAAGTAAGTATAATAGTTACTTTTTAGTTTAATAGTTAAATGAACTTCTGCATTAGTTTACTTTAATTTTTAAGAGAACGCCACTAAAGTAATATTATTATTTTTCCCGTGACGGTCCTGCATTCACATTTCGCAACTCTAGCTGGCAGAAATACCCACAAGTGTGTGAGAAATGTGGACAATTTTTTAACTTTTTCATTGCGGATATTGCACTACAAAATATTAAGGAGATTACGTGCCTAGCGCTTTACCGCACTATGCGCTCTTTGCTGTTTTACACACTCACTCAAACCAACATTTTGTTTTTTCTGCTTTTGCCTTTTTACGAAATACGGTTTATTGTCGCATTGTCGGTATTAAAGTCAAATGGGGTAAAAAATAAACAGTAATAACCAAAGTTATTTCGTAGTTGTTAGTGTGAGAACACATTTTATAAGCACACAATATTTTATCAAAAATATAGTTACATATTTATCATGCTAGCCTTTAGAAAATACCACGAAGTATAATATAAACACAGGAGTGGACACTTCGTATCTTAGCAATACTGTATGGACATTTCAAATCCATATAACTGCACTATA
Source organism: Agonum fuliginosum (assembly GCA_947534325.1). NCBI lineage: Eukaryota > Metazoa > Arthropoda > Insecta > Coleoptera > Carabidae > Agonum > Agonum fuliginosum. The sequence goes on from OX384038.1 coordinate 21,242,851, forward strand.
TAAACGAATAACTGACTCGTCCGCCATATTGGAGCCCACAGCTGTTTGACACATCATAATAATCGCCTTTTTACGGTATATTCATATAAATGACGGTTTTTTCCGCATCCAATTGTTTAAACACCCCAGAAATGGATTTATATTTGTTAAGTTACCATTTTAAATTATACCTAATTAATTACAAAATTTAATGAAACTATAATATAACCTAACATTTTAAATTTTGTCTAAAAGTGTTATATACAGGCTGTTTCATAACTTCGAGTACATACGTTAATGGTATTTATGTTGTTTGATATACTGATTACAAATCTAAAAGATTTTTTTTTAAATTCGAAAAATTAAGGGTTGCTTACCTAAAACATTTTTGATTCGTTTTCCTATTAAATACAAACAATAGAAGTAGGTACTGAACATATTAAATTACATAATACTAGTAAAATAACAAACGAAATTTAATTATTTTTAATGAAACAATAATTACTCCACCCAGTGGCAATGGCTACAAAAAATTTTTGACTGGGAAACATGGAAATTAATTTTTCGAATTTAAAAAAATCTTTTTTCTTCGTAATCAGCATATCAAACAACACAATATACCCTTAACGTATGTACCTGATGTTATGAAACACCCTGTATGTGCCTTATCTTCATATTTGGTAGTTTTCTAAATGTTTAATGTAGTTTAACATTTTTATATGATGTTTAGGTTCACTGCAGATACAGAAAAAAGAAGAAATATTTAACAAACTGTAGATGATAGAACTAGAATCCTTCCTTTCTTATAAATTTACAATCTGGATTATTAATTAATCAACAAAGTCTTGAAGAATTAGTCATTTGCATCAATTTACTTGACAGTATTGAAGCTACGTTGGGATCCAGCTCCAAGATGGCGTATATATCTGCTGTTCTTTTTAAATCCTTTATATTAACTTCATCGTCTTGTCTGTCTGTCTGTCTACGTACGGCAAAAAAACAAAAGTCAAAAATGACTCACTTCCCGGGATGCTATCGAGCTGAAATTTTGCAAATAGATTTTTGTCATCTATCAATGGCAAAATCTCATATTATCCGCCATTTTGTTTCAAAGCTATCTCAAAATGTACTGCACCTATTGCGCTCAAATTTGGTACACTAATAGCCAAGGATCAAACTTATGATATAGATATATTAAAATGTCAGTCCGCCATCTTGAAACAAAATGGCGGACAGATTTATCAAAATGTACCTACTGGAACTATTGCGTTCAAATTTGGTACAGTAATAGCTAAGAATCTGTATATTAAAATGTTATTCCGCCATCTTGAAACAAAATGGCAGCTACCTATCTCAAAATGTACTGCACCGATTTTAGTACAGTAACAGCTAAAGATCTAATTTAATATATAGGCATATAACAATGTCAGTGCACCATCAAAAACTGAGCTGTAAAAATTAGTACCTACCGGAAAAGTGTTAACGCGGTGAAAAACAAAACAAAAATCTGTGCACAAAAAATTGAAATAAATATCGATCGAGTCTCATATATAAAGAATTTATAGTCAAAAACTTTGTTTTTACGGGTTCATTTTTTAAATCCTTTATATTAAGTTCACCGTCCGTCATCTTTGTCTACATACGTAAAATGATCCACTGCCCGGGATCCTATCGAGCTGAAATTTGCAAATAGTTTTTTGTCAACTAACAAAGCACTTTGGCAGATTATCCTCCATCTTGAAATTAAATGGCAGCTAGCTATCTCGAAATGTTCTCCACCGATCTGGTTCAAAAACAAAAATTTATAAACGATTTATAGTGAAAAACTTTGTTTTTACGGGTTCGTTTTTTTATATAGTACCTACCTACCATACATATATAGGAGTGACGTCACATCTCTTTCTTACACATTTTACTCGTATAAATCTATACGCATATCGTATTATCAATTTGTGTCTTAACGGCAGTAGCAGAAAAATTATTCATATAATATAGTACCTATTCATTCATAAAAGTTCATTATATGCTGACAACTTGTCAATTTTCTCAGTCTTGTTCTGTCAAGTGTCAACATAAAATTTTGGATTAACTTGATTTGATATTCAATTTTGTTATATTTTATTCATCTTTAATTATTTCCTACAGAATCATGCGATATTAAAATGGTAAAATAATGATTAATTTTAAAACTATTGCTTTTAAATTTCGCGAATAGAAAAAGACTGCCAGCACCATCTACTATTTTTACTAAAAAGTAAAATCTTGGTTCATACGAATAATTTGCTTGTTTTTTATGACGTCACTTCTATATGGATTGGAGTTGTCTTTAGATTCGTCGCATGAGGCAAAATTCGAGTGTCGAACTGGTTACGGGCAGCTGTAGTAGTTGAGAAGTGTGAATAAAGAAAAGTAAAAATGGAATTTGGAAAAAGTTTCGGTAATATTCAGCATTCAGTATAAAATAACTTTCAGTTAATAAAAATTGAAACAATTATAAATAAAATGAATAGAAAATAAATTTAAAAGTGGATGTTTCATTTGATTTATTGAGTGAATAAAAAAAGTAAAATCTGGAATTTGGAAAAAGGTAGACGGGCTCTTCAATCTGTTTCGGTAATATTCAGCATTCAGTATAAAATAACTTTCAGTTAATAAAAATTGAAACAATTATAAATAAAATGAGTAGAAAATAAATTTAAAAGTGGATGTTTCATTTGATTTATTTTTTGAAATAGTTAAGAAATTGATCAAAAACAATAAATCAACTTTATAATTTGTTTATTAAATTTGAGTCTTTTGAATGCCTTCAATTGCCATAAATTGAATACAAACGATAAATAATACTAAATGAATAACTTTATGTAATTAAATGTTCAGGACTCATTAAAGGCTCTTCTAAAGAAAACATTCAGCAGGTACTTGAACAAGCTGTAAAAATTAATTATTTTACCATTTAAGAAGAAGTTAGACGCTCTTTTATGAAAGCAATGTTTAACGACTAAGTTAATAAGCTGTGTACTGAGGCAAAGGGTTATAATTCGCGTCACGTCTCTAATTAAATGCAAAATTGCGAGTTTGAGAACTCGGCTCTGCAGGAAAAACTGCAATTTCTCATCGTGTGCAGGAGCGAAAACGCACCAGATACCAGATGATCTTTAATTGTTTATTCAGACAGATGAATGGAGAATTTTTATCTTTCTCATTTCGGACGTTTTTCTAACAATAAGTATTTATCCAAAAGAGAAGAAAGCACTTTTTTCCCCGCTTGAGCTCGAAGTTTGTGACACGAGCGAAGCGAGTGAGGCAATCGAGCGAGTGTGGAAAAAGAGCTTTCCTCTCGTGTTAAACACGACATTTATTTAAAAACCATGTACCTACCTAATTATATCTAAATTTCAAATATTCAGAACTAGAATAAGCTAGGTTAACCTGCGTCAAAATGATGTTTAGAAACAATGACGTATTTTATTTGCAGCCAATATGTCAAATTAAATTAAAGTTGTCAATTGTAAAATATTGTAAAAAGAAAGTAGGTATAAAACATAATTATTGTGAAATGATATTACTATTTAATAAGAACTTTACTTTTAATTTTAAAATATTATTCAACGAGAAAATCAGGCAAATAGTTCATTTCTATATGAAACTTGAGCAGAATGCTATAATTTATTTTATCTACGACGGTGCTCTAATAGCTGATTCGTCCACTAATATGCTTGTCATTAGGAATTTTTTAATGGCACTTGTGTCCTTAAGAATTCTTAATGACAAGCATTTTTGTAGGAGACATGAAAATAAAATGTTTAAGCTTTTTATTATAAATAATTATTAATACACACATAAATTTATGTTTTATAAACATTCAAGACAAAGTTTTTAAAATTAGGTAAGTAAACCAGAATTTTTTGAGACAAAACTGAAAATTCGTTACTATCAATATCAACAATAGCAAACAACAAATACTTGCCATAACAATGAATAAAACGATACTTGATCAAGCTATGAATTTTACACTAAATGTTTTTCGAATGTTAAACATCAAATAAAAAATCTGATGTGGCCAGCACACAACCTTCCGCTATATTTAGACTTATAAACATAAATGTAGTGTACTGTATACGTACAATCCGGTGCCCATTTTTAAAATATACAAATAAAAATCTAAAATATTCAAACACAGAAGTTTGCATCACCTGAATCAAAAGATACATTCACAGAAAAACTCTTCTGTGTGGAAGCCATCCTCCTTTCAATTACTACAAATAATATCTTATTTATGACTTATATGGCGCTAGTATGTCAACTTATCACCCGTCTCACCTGTCAATATTTTTTACGCAGAAACAAAAATCAACCGAACATGGATTACAAGACAGTTTTTTATATCGTAAGTTGCAAATAACTTTTCCTCTTATTCTTATTACAAATAAATACTATATTTATCCAAATTTATATAAATTATATTGATATTTGTACCAAAATATAATGAGCTCTTCCAATTTATATACAAATGTTAAATATCAAATATCAAATTTTTTGGGTAATTCGTATTTGAGTTATCCGACCTCCACTTTCGGCCCGGACCACACACACGCACACACAGATACATACAAAAATGAGTTGTAAGGAGCCTAATTCGTGCTCATCCACTAAAAACTCAGTACCCGATTTTTATCATGATTCCAATATCTTCCTTTACAGGTAGGTATAGGTAAAAATCGAATTCAGCAGCAATTAAGGCCGTCGTATATATAGCTAGTGTAATGAAACTTTGAGTGATAAAAACACACGCTTAATCGCATCATGATCATCACATCACACACGTTTCATTATCTTGGCTATATCAAACTTGTATCATTAATATCTATTATGCCTAAAAAATTTAAAATAATTCATTAGTACTTTTTAAAGTAAATTTGAAATGCAATAACGATGATTCCATGTTTTACTTTTAAAATGTATGTAGGTACCTACATAATCTAGCAAAACAATATTATGCGTTATATGGTCTGGTATGACATATATTATGTATTATGAAGGTATTATTTAGCCAAGCTTTAAAAAAAAAAATTTTATGATTATGAACAGTTGTGCCGAAATAATTTCCAACCCAGATGTGTCCGATAAAATTTGTGTGAATCTTAGAGTGGTCGAAATACGAAGTTCTCATTCGCAGGAACATTAGTATTCAGTGTGCGTTGTGTGCTTGTGTACCTGACTTTGCTCATTCCAAAGTAGAAAAAATGGGCGCGTCGTCTTAAGAGCCACGCAGTGTGCGAAAATTAAATTAAAATTTTCTTATAACACGCCACTTAATTTAAATTATGGGAACAACGTTTCGAAAAGCCACAAGCCTGTTTTCTCATAACACGGTAAAGTGTTTTTGGAAACATTTTAAGTGAATATTAGATAACATTTGCATAAAGCATTTCTGATTTTTTTTTATTTAATCATAATAAAGGCACAGCTCTTTGCATGTGGTGACGTACGAACCCGGAGTGCCGCGGTGCAAATTGTAAACTTCAAGCTGACAACTTGATTGACTTAAATATAGTTCTGGTTGCATAAGAACCTCTCCGTTGCCACTTTGGTTTTCAAAGATCGCCGTAGGTACGGATTGATATTCTGACTGCACCAAGATGAATCAGTCTAGAAGTGGTTGGATTCCACTATAATAACATCTACCATTCTATAATTTGGAGTATATGAGGAGCTTAATTTCAAAACGTAATTATTCCACTTTTTACTTAATAAACCAAAGATGTCACTATATGCTTTAAGTTTTGCCGAATGTAGTCGTACTGGAATATTTTAACAAAAATTTAATTTTGCTATATATTTTGGTTGCTTAAGTTTGACTTTTGTTTCAAACCGTTATTTTTCCTTTAACTTAAGAAATGAAACAAAACTGCACTATTATTTTATTTTTTCTGAATAAAACGTAATTTTTGCTACAGTTGTAGTAAACGGGCAAGTTATATAGTGTTTTTATCCTGTTCAAAGCAAAAAAGAAAAATTTAGTATAATTTAATTTTGTTATTGTTATTTGTTTTCCTCGGTTTTTTTCTTCAAAAGTGTATAAAAACCACATCTTTTGTTTCAAAACTGTATATTATTATTTTGTTGAGTAGAAAATATCCAAATAAAACAATATTATTTTTTTTTTTTACAAATACTGTTATTTTAGTTGATAAGTGAACAAAACAGGACTGTAAACACATAATTCGAAATAAGCATAATATTAGTGTGACAGTTTTTACGGGTTTTCTCAAAACTTAAGAAACTGGTATTATTACGTTTTGAAATGAAGCTCCTCATATCCTGTTGAATGATTACCAGCATCCAGCAAAATAAAATAAAACTAGTCTAATGGAAAAATAGTATATTATGCATCGAGTTTATAATGTTAGTCCTTATACACGAGTTGCATACAATACGTTTCTAATCCCATGCTTTCATTTAAAAAAAACCTTACCATTTCCATGAAAAAAATTGTGTGTATCTTAAATCCATATTGAAAGTCTGTATCAAAATGAAAATTTGTATCGAAATCCACTTGACAAAATAAAATCCCCAGAACATTTCAAAATTTTGAACATCACGCTTGCTATATTTGCCTATTAATATCCTAGCGATTGCTCATGTCTTCCCTTAGTAACATTATCTATGTAACATGCCAATGTTATTAGTTTGGTAATAGTATCCTAATAATTAGTGCCCAATATAATTATCTTAGATGTTTGTATTGAGTAGTATGTAATTTTTGATCGTACTCTATATGTGGCTTGGATATACTTACGTTATCACTTAAAGTGCAAGAATAATATATTTTTAAACATCCCATGGACGATTCATGTCAAGTGCAGGAATGAATCCATTTCGATACATATTGCATGTAAATCTGTATCGTAATGAAATTCTATATCGTAATGAGCGACATTAAAGTACAGATGACAGATGAATGATGAATTATTATAACATAGTAGTAGATAAATGTAGGTATCTATCTACATATTAATATCATCAAAATAACGTTTAAAGCCCATCTCTTGCTATCAAATGCAAAGCAAAAAAGCATGTTACAATAAATAATTTTGTGACTTTGGATTATTTGAAATCGATGGCCTCATATTTTACAATGATGGAATGATGTACTTATAGGTTGTGCTTACATGGATATAGAATGAAATTTACAAAAAACCCTGCCGTATTTTGTTAAATAATTTCCGAGAAAATTTTTAGATTAACTAAAACTAAATATCCAATGAAATTCTTTCACTTCTGATCACGTGTACGAAATTGACCAATGAATATAACATTTAACTGACAGCAACCCATGGGACATTATCACTTAGGTATGTCAAATATGTTGCTAGGTTACAATTATTTATGTTCATTTTTATGTTATGTTTATGTTTAATTGAATAAAAATGTCATTTGCACGTTTTGGTAATGAAAATGATACTTCAATTATTACTTAATAAAATTTTCTGTCCGAAAAACCCTCGACCTTTAATAAATACTTATAATTTTGTGACACCTACCTCAAGCACGTTGCTTTTAGGTTAACAACCCTCCGCCTACGGCGTCGGGCGGTTACCAAGCAACGTGCTTTCGGAATGTCACAAAATTATTTCGTAATAATTATCAATGTCCTTGGGTTATTATAGCTGAAAATTTCTAAAAATTACTAAAAATGCGACTTTACATAAATTATTACAGTCAACAAAAATCTCTCTATACCCGTCTTCCGACTAATGTATATTATCAATTTCAAAAGAATTTTTTTTATTTTTGTGCATTAATCAACGTTTAATATGGATTATTAAATGATAAAAATTTGCTCCACGTTTTGCTAATTGATGTCAGAGCAATTAATAATTTGCATTTATTGATTCACTAATGAGTCATGATTCTTCATGTTAAATTTCAATTTGAAATTTTTTATAATACAACCAGAATCGTTCAAATTGTTAATCTTCTGGATTTATAAGTGTAGCGCCTTAACTATAATAGTTACATATCTAAAAGTGCTGAGATAAAAGCAAACATCCCAAAAACTATTCGAGACTTTTATCCTTATAGTGCAGATTATAATATTTACCGAAACTGGATTGTAATATAATCAAAAGCAGATAAAATCATAATGATTATGCAAGTTTATAATAAGGTCACATGCGCTACAACCATATAACCATATGCCCTATTATGCTATCGGAAGCATTTATTAGATTAGCTTCTATTTCATGGCGCTGAGCTAATGTTAACTCTGTAAATATTCGTTGTGTAGAACAGCTAGCAGATATCACGCGAAGCTAGCAGCTAACAAACTTAATGCCAATAACCAATCGCTACCGTTCATGCTATATCCAGTGAACAAGAGCTTTAGCATAATTCGACAGGTTTATATTGACTTAATTGAACTGATACATCAATATGTCACTAGTTTAATTAATCAGTAAATTGTCCAATAAAAGCTTAATGACTAGAAAATAAAAGTTTACTACACAAACTGCAGGTAAAAGAATAATTGCCATATAAAAGTCGAGTGGAATTCTACACTTTATCTTCATTTTATGACATTACAAATGACAACTGGCAGGTTACGATTGCCAATTTTTTCATCTATAAAGGCTCATTCAGACCTCCGAAATCACAAGTTTGAAATTATAAATCCAATCTTTGCAGTCGTTCGACCAATAATAATGCGTTAGCAGTGGTTTTCTGCAACGAATTTGTTTCAAAAAGAACACCGACGCCAAACATTCCAATTTTCCAATCTTCAATCTTGTGCATCGCTCTCGGCACTGATTGCAGATAAAATTAAATAATATACGTCAATGTCAGTTACATTTTCTAGCAGTTCAATAAATGTATATCGGTGTATATTTTTCTTTAAAACCGACATTAAATAAATGGACACCGAATGTATTGTGGAATTCATATTAGTTAATTAAACAATGGAGACAATATTTGAAGTTAGATTAACCCTAACATTGCAGTAAATTTAACAGATTTTCTTCGCTTATCTATTAAAATAAAATTCATTCATGAATATTAAAATGCAATTATTATTAGACTAAGAGCTAGCGGTCAAATTAGTGTGGACATTAGTCAGTGGCGTAACTAGGAAATTCCACAGGCGGGTATATGTGAGTAAAAAGGCGCCATCATAAATTCAAAATTTATTCATTGCAATCTACACTCCGCAAGACAATTAAAGGGACACCTTAAATTTTCTAAAAAAGTCTCTTTTTCAAATGCCTATATCTTGGGCGAAATTTGGCCGTTTTGAACTCCCGTGACGTCAAAAGTTTGTACAACTGTCTATTTTATGATGCCATATATAGCACATACCATTGAACACAATAAAAAATGTTACCAAAAAAATGTTTTCTTTATCATTTTGCACGGAGTGCAGAGAATTTTTGCCAGAAAATTGAAATGAATAAAAAGTTAGGAAATTTTGTCAGCTTCTAAATGCTTTTTTTAGATTTTTCCAACGATTTTTTGGATTCGAGTTACGCTCACTTGAATGGAAACAGAGCACAAAAATTTCGATTCGTCCATGCAGGTTACTCTGCCGATTTTATCGCTGGAGATGGATTGATCTGGACCCTCATTTGTGGCACAACTCCTTTGGCAGAGGCTTGAAATTCTCTGTCCAGGGTCACCTCCGATTTTAGCGAAAAACCGGGCTTGAGTGGTTTGATTTTCACAGCAAGCTCATGACAGCGAATTTTTTTTTGTGCTCTGTTTCCATTCAACTTAGCGTAACTCGAATCAAAAAAATCGTTGGAAAATCTAAAAAAAGCAATTTGAAGCCGACAAAATTTCCTAACTTTTTCTTCATTTCAATTTTCTGGCAAAAATTCTCTGCACTCGTGCAAAATGATAAAGAAAACATTTTTTTGGTAAATTTTTTTTATTGTGTTCAATGGCGCACCATCTATCGTATAAAGTACGAAATGGTATGTGATATATGGCATCATAAAATAGACAGTTGTACAAACATTTTCACGTCACGGGGGTTCAAAATAGCCAAATTTCGCCCAAGATGTAGGCATTTGAAAAATATACTTTTTTAGAAAATTTTAGGTGTTCCTTTAATTGTTTTGCGCAGTTTATAAAAATCTGGATTAAGAATAATAATAAAAATAAACTTGTTATTGTTAAACTTAATATAGTGTTTATGTAGATGTTAGTATACGGCGAGAACAAGAATTGTACATTCTAATTTTTTTTAAATTCATATCATGAACAACAATTTTTACCTTTCGCTTACCTGTAAAGGAAGGTATTGGAATCATGCAAAAAATCGGGTGGTGAATTTTTAGTGGATGAGCACGAATTAGGGTCCTTACAACTCATTTTTGATAGTTTCACGATGATGTCTGTGTGTATGTGTGTGTGTGTGTGTGTGTGTGTGTGGTCAAGGGTTGTTAGTCGCATAACTTAAATACGAATTACCCGAAAATTTTGATATTTGGTATTTAACATTTGTATATAAATTGGAAGAGCTTCCTAGATTTTGGTACAAATATCTTCATCGGAAGTGATATTTTTTGAAGATTGAAAAGGTTAATTGTCAAAATTGTATATAAATTTGGAAAAATATAGTATTTATTTGTAATGAGAATAAGAGGAAAAGTTATTTGCAACTTACGTTATAAAAAAATTGTCTTTATCTGGTAGCATTAAAGAACTGCAGTAAAATTTAAAAAATAAATTTATCAAATAAAACGTTGATATCTTGTAATCCATGATCGGTTGATTTTTGTTTCTGCGTAAAAAATATTGACAGGTGAGACGGGTGACAAGTTGGCATACTAGCGCTATATAAGTCCTAAGTAAGATATTAAATGTAGTAATTGAACGGAGAATGGCTTCAATACAGCAGAGTTTTCCTGTGAATGAATCTTTTTATTCAGGTGATGCAAATTTCTGTGTTTGAATATTTGAGATTTTTATTTGTATATTTTAAATGGGCACCGGATTGCACGTATACATTTCTGTTTAAAATCTAGATATGGCGGAAGGTTGTGTGATGGCCACGTCAGATTTTTTTATTGAGTTATTAAAAAAAATTTAAAAGGCGCCTAAATCTTAAAAATCTTGACAGGGTGGTGAGCGTACCCTGCTAACTCCCCTCTAGTTTTGCTACTGACATTAGTCGTGAAATTGCAGGGCTTGAGCCTTGTATAATCTACTGAAGATGGAATGTCCAAGTCTGGCAGTCCTAAGTGGCCGGATTAAGCTTCCTCAAGTATAAACAGTTGAGTTACAAAAATGTAAATTATATAAATTAAGAATTCTGGCGTATGTAGAGGTGGAAACAAACCAAACAATTTTTTTAAATACTTAGCATATTCGTAAACTCCAATTTGGTATTATCTTAATAAGAACTAAATTACAATAACAACAAGTAAGGTTTGAGTTACTGCCCGTCCTTTCTCAATCTTATTATCCCGATCTTGCATTTTACATGGGACGTAAGGACGTAACATATAGTAGCAAACCGCCCCATAAAGAACTACGAACCGCAGCTATGAATAATGCACCGTTAACATTGCTATACAGGAATTCTGAAAGCTAGACGCTGAATATTACAGCTTCAACAAACGAATTCCGTCAATAAAGAACAATTATTATTATTAAAATATTTGCACTTAAATCTGCCCTGTGGTGTACTCTCCACTAACAACTATATAAGTACCCGTTTTTAGTTGATGGCTGGGCGGGGAGTAAAATTGTTACCGGTCATGGGGAAGCGAAGTGTCAATTTTGCTCATATTTAACAATAATGATGACTGCTCTGGCATGTACTATTATACAGGGTGTTTCTATACCTCTGCACGTAACTTTAATAGGTTATATAATTTGATACACTGATAACAGATTTTTTTTTTCAAAATTCGCAAAAATAAAGTTAGTGAAAATTATAGTTCCATTGGTTTGAACGTTCATTTAACTGTTTATTTATTATGTTATTTATAAAATAAAATTATAAATACTATCAGACTATCTACAAAAATAGTCACAGATAATTAGGTCCAATTAAAAAAAAACACACATAATTTTAGGTAAAATACCAGGTAAAATCTTGTTGGACTCCAATGAAAGCATTTTCTTCAAAACGAGTTTTGTTCTATGACTTATACAAATAGTACCCACGTTGAAAAAAGGTAAAAACCCTAAGTTCCAATGTCTAATAATAATCTTCCAGCAATCATAGGATATGCATTCTGCAGAATTTGTTATTCATAAATAATAAATAAATAAATATATCTCTGGATACGCACCCAGACGTTGACCGCTAGTCTATCCCGCCTGACCAGCGGTCACCGATTTGCCCCTCGTCCTCTACGCTACACAGGATTTCAATTATCAAAATATAAGGCAGTTGCGGCCGGCTAAACAACGCAGGGACCCAACCGCACATCTATCATGATCAGCGAGACCGAGACCTGAAACCTCAAACCGAAAAACCGATCCCTTACCGCTACCCGCAACAAGCAAGCATAAAATGTCCAATGTTTTTACCGGGTTTGGTGTGTGATTAGGAAATCATTTTAACTGCTCTGAGATGTTGCCAGTAAATGTCACATCTGTTTTATTTAATTCAGACTCAATTGAACAATAAATTGTGTAAAGTAGCGTTTTTGTAGTATTTCTTTTTACTTCCTTGTACGGAGTAAAAAGGAAGTATTGTAATCGCGAAAAATTTCGGTTCTCAGATTTTGACGGAAATATCTGTTTTGACCTTTTCTGAATCCATAATGACGAGTTTAGTCGTGACGTGTGTACGTACGGACGTATGTATGTCGCATATCTCAAATACGGTTAAACGTAGAAAGTTGAAATTTTGTATTTAGGACTGTTATAGCATCTAGTTGTGCACCTCCTATTTTTGGTTGCGATCGTCCGTGCCAAAGGGACACTATTTGGTATTTTTCGCATTATACAAAAACGGTATGTCATAGAAAGTTGAAATTTGTATTTAAGACTCATGTTGCATCTAGTTGATCACATCATATTTTTTGTTGCCAAAAGGGTACTTTACTCTAGGTATTTTTTGGTATTTTCCGCATAAATCTAATACGGTTATTATATTTTTATATTTTTCTACATTTTAGTTATTAGGAAAAGTATGAACAGTTTAATAGGCGTACAAGGTAGTCATGTGGTGTCCACGTCAGATTTTTTATTTTAAAGTTACCCTTTTATGTAATGTCAAATTAAAGCAATAAAATTCGAACCATTATGTGGAAACAGTTATGACGTGTAAAATCATAACTACAATAGACGTCGCAACGATTTTATTGTTGTTTATAAACTGTATACAAATCAGGAGGCCAAAAATTAAAATTCTGCTTTAAGAGGTGCGTTCGGAAAATATCGAACTGCCGAACGTGTCGTAAGTGTGGCGGGTGAGGTGACGGTAAGCCCTTCTTTTTGCAGTCAATCGAACAAAAAAATGTAGAAAAATAATAATAAAATATACTGGTTAAACTAGATTTCAACAGCTAAAACATAGCATCGTTGTTGTCAAGAAAGGTAAATTTATGGCTCTCTATTTTTGAAAATTAAAAATTGCTTTCTGTATGTTGTAAATAAAGAAAATTCCTCAAAATATCAAATGACAATAGGACGCGCACACCTTTGTTTTGTTATAAATGTTATAATATCAATTTTATTTAAAAAAATTATGTTTTTACCTCTCGCCTAGAGAGGTATAGGGATCGTGAAAAAATTCGATGTCGAGATTTTTGTCAATAAGCACGTTTTAGCACCTTTAGAACCTATTTTGACTATTTTCACGATGATGTCTGTGTGTGTGTGTGTGTGTTTGTGTGTGTGTGTGTATGAAAGTCTGTATGTGTGCCTACTATGCTCTTTCGTTCTTATTCATTATCTCAAATTCTATTGAACATAAAATTATAATAGTTTGCATTTTATATTTGTACATGTTAATCAAGAGCTGATTAGATTTTGGTAAAAATCTGCCAACCGGAAATGGTACTTTCTTGAAGCATTTTAACATTTTTTGCAAAAAATATAGAAAATTCTGCCATAGTTACAATTTGTCATACGGCATTTCAAAGAACAAATTATACCTTACAATATTTATTTAACATCTTGTCTATATCTCTTACCAATAAAGGAAAATTATTTTTCAAAGATATATAATTTTACCTACCACGATTTGTAAATCACAATATAGGAAAAAAATTAAAAACAAAAATGAATATGTCAATGTGACAGATTAACAGACGTATACACAATTTCTGAAATGTTTGTGGCACCATTTTAAAAGAAAAGTTAATATTATTAACTGAACATATGTAATAAGGTAAAAATAAAGTTAAATTTTTATCTATAAAGAGCTAATTAAAGAACTGAGAACTATAAAATTATTTTCAAAAAGTTTGTAAATTTATAATTTAAGAAAGCCTAACCAAATTCACATAAATTACAGTGTTAAGGCGGGAGGTCGTGTGCTGGCCACATCAGATTTTTTATAACTGAGAAAGACAATATTCTGTGACGTCATATCTTAAATAGGAGGAGGAAAATATATTAAGAATGTAACCTGTGGTTGATCGTTTTAGCGTTCACTAGTTGAGCCGTTGTTACGGCTTTAAGCCCTTCATGGTTCGGCATTATTCTACGTCACATATTATAATATTAAATTTTCTTGTTAATAAAAATTTTGTAAAATAAAAAATACCTACGTGTCCCAAGTGTATATCTCGTTAAATTATACACATGGTGATTCACAATCACAATTTCGTGCATAGACATAAACTACTAAACGTACTGAGCTGATTAATAGTATATTAGGCAATTAGTTTCAAATGATAGCTATCGTATGAAATTTACGATACGAGTCATGGCGATTGTCGTAATTCACACGAATGTATTAATACCCATTATACACGAGTTGCATAATACTATTTTTTCTACTCCTATGCTTTAATTTTTCGCATTTTGACGTTTTAAACTGCTATAGCAACAACTTTAAACTACTGTTTATTCAGAAGAGAATTATTTTTTTTAAATCACTCGACACATATTCAAACCACTCTGACGGTATAAACTGTCATTATTTCGTCAAAAATGCATAAAAACAATGACAACTTGCCACTGACGACTATACTTTGATTATTTTTACCTCTCGCCTCATATTCTATAAGAGAGGTATTGTAATGGGTCAAAATTTTCGAGTATGAGTTTTTGGTGGATAAGCACGTTTCAGGGTCTCTAGAATACGAATTTAATATTTTCCCGATGATGTCTGTGTGTGTGTATGTGTGTGTGTGTGTGTGTGTGTGTGCGTGTGTGTGTTTGTATGAATGTATGGACTGACGATTTTTCGTCCACGATAACTGAAAAAGTATCAAACCTTTAATAACCAAATTTCATATTTAAGGTTTTAATAGGGATCTTAACACCGGATAAGATTTTGGTAGAAATCCGTAAACCGGAAGTAGTACTTTTTGGAACTTGATATAGTTTTTCTTAAATAAATTGGTACATTATTTATTTATGACAATTTTTGCAAATATAAATAAAAGATAATATAATTATCTATGGGTACAGTTAATTTTAAATACAATTTGCTGAATCTGGTAGTATTTAGCAATAAAATAAAGTGCAACTAAGTACCAGTATCTTGTTGTCCATGATATGAAATTTGTTTTTACTCAAAATTTGAATTATAATGACAGTGACAGTACAGTTGACATCTTTTGCTTGCATCTTGGTTTACATTATCGTTTACATATTACATGAACATGATAACATGAAACTATTAAAATGTAAGTAAAACTATTTATTAGATTAGTAGAATAAGCAGAATTAGGCGAGAGGTCGTGTACTGGCCACAGCAGATTTTTTTGTTATGCCAAAATAAATTTATAATTCATACATATATATTTGAAATAATTTCGTCAAAATTGAATAAAATATTGTATAATCCACGTGAGATACGAATATTTATTCAAAATAAGAAATTATCCCACTCGCCATTCGGGTTCGGGGCCTTCTGTTGAATAAACATTCATGTATCTCACTTGGTGTATAAATTTCTATTAAACAAACAATTTGCATAAAATTTACTTGGTTGTGTCATAATGAAAATCTGTATCGAAATTAAAATCCGTCTCGTAATGAAAATCTATATCAAAATGAGTGTCATTAAAGTACAGAGATAACAGGTATAAAATATCTAAATTATAGCATGGGAGTAGAAAATTATATTTTCGAAATTCATGTATGTATACTGCAGTATTATAAGAATGTGACAAAGCCTATCTATCTGGAGCAGGAGAATAACACGTTTTAGAGTACGAAGTGTACAATACGTCAATGTGAGTTTAAAAAAGAACAAGTTGATAGAATCACGATGTAGGGTGTGCGTCTCTCGAGCACAAAGCTTTCCTCTTCTCTGGGAGACTAGGAAGAAGAACATTTTTCTGCTGAAATATAATAAAAGTTCAGTGGCGCGGTCAAACAGTATTCTACAAAGAGGTTCGAGTAATAACTTTTGTGCTACAATACGATATAAGATATGGAAACCCTTTACTATTGACAAAAAATGCAATATGATTGTATTCGTAATACTATTTTATGTGTGTTCGCATATGAAATTCTAAGGATATTTTATTTCGCTTTGCTGTAATACTTTTATAATGGAATTTTTTTATTTTTATGCTTTACGTCATTATTATACAAACAAATCTATATCTATTTGGTAGTAGGTACATGATGTTTCATACAGGGTATTAAAAAATTCAAAATTTTTTAGATTATACCGGGAGCTTGAAACAGGCGCATCCCCAAAAATTATATTTTTAAGTCAATTACATTATTATACTTCCTGTTTAGCCGGAAGTGACATCAACTTCCTTATTTTAAATGGTACACTCCGTATATTTTTATTATTCTGATTTTACATAAAATTCTGAATACAATCATGTATAATAAGCTATTTTTACCTTCCGCTTACCTGTAAAGGAAGGTATTGGAATCATGCAAAAAATCGGGTGGTGAATTTTTAGTGGATGAGCACGAATTAGGGTCCTTACAACTCATTTTTGATAGTTTCACGATGATATCTGTGTGTGTGTGTGTGTGTGTGTGTGTGTGTGTGTGTGTGTGTGTGTGTGTGTGTGTGTGTGTGTGTGCGTGTGCGTGTGCGTGAGCGTGAGCGTGTGCGTGTGCGTGTGCGTGTGCGTGTGCGTGTGTGGAGTGTGTGTCAAGGAGTGTTAGTCGCATAACTCAAATACGAATTACCCGAAAATTTTGAAATTTGGTATTTAACATTTGTATATAAATTGGAAGAGCTCCGTAGATTTTGGTACAAATATCTTCATCGGAAGTGATATTTTTTAAAGATTGAAAAGGTTAATTGTCAAAATTGTATATAAATTTGGAAAAATATAGTATTTATTTGTAATAAGAATAAGAGGAAAAGTTATTTGCAACTTACGTTATAAAAAAATTGTCTTTATCTGGTAGCATTAAAGAACTGCAGTAAAATTTAAAAAATAAATTTATCAAATAAAACGTTGATATCTTGTAATCCATGATCGGTTGATTTTTGTTTCTGCGTAAAAAATATTGACAGGTGAGACGGGTGACAAGTTGGCATACTAGCGCTATGTAAGTTCTAAGTAAGATATTATTAAATGTAGTAATTGAACGGAGGATGGCTTCAACACAGCAGAGTTTTCCTGTGAATGAATCGTTTTATTCAGGTGATGCAAATTTCTGTGTTTGAATATTTTAGATTTTTATTTGTATATTTTAAATGGGCACCGGATTGTACGTATACATTTCTGTTTATAGTCTAGATATGGCGGAAGGTTGTGTGATGGCCACGTCAGATTTTTTCGTTATAGATTTATAAGTAAAAATAAATGTAATTGACTTAAAAATATATTTTTGGGGGGTGCGCCTGTTTCAGGAAACTCCCGGTATACCTACCTACATGACTATCTATTTTGAAAATTCGCAAAATTAAGGATAAGGTTTTTAAAATGAACATTAACATTAAATGTATGACACTATATATTAATCCCGCAGGGAATAATACCAGGGAATAATATTCATGATTCCCTCCTCTGCACCAATCAGAAAATTACTTTGCCTGAATCAATTCCTCTATGCAAATTATTTTTACAAAACATTGCAACGTTTAATGATGTGATAGTGATAGAGAATTATTGATATTTGAAAATTTAAAAATTTATTTTACTAAAATCTACGTGAGTCGTAGAAAAAGTACAGTATACAACTCGTTGTAATGGCTATTATTCCCTCCGTTGATTAAAACCTTCACTTTGCTCGCTCGTGTTATGAACTTCATCTTCGGGAATAATAGCATCCATTATAGCGTCGTTGTACAATATACTATTAATAATAATTATTTGTGTATTAAAAGCGTAAAGTGATTCTTTGTTACTCGCGCACGGTAATTGCAGCGCGAGCCGAAGGCGAGTACCTTGTCGCACACGTAAATACTTTTTTCCTACAACTGTTCGATTTCTTTGTTATTACCTAACAATTATTGCCTTGGTTATGGGTGGAAAGAAGACAAATGCAGAACAAGTGTTTTTCTGTAAACGTGAAACACAAGTGCGTTTCGTTTACGCAACTGTCAAAACCAAACTTAACAGTCCGTGAACTTAACTGACTGCGATTTAAATTTCGCGCGGAGTGTTTAGTTAATATTTTAGCTACTAACGGGCTACTAACTAACTAACCTCAATTTCTGTTTCAACTGTAGCAAAGATTGAAAAAAGAAAATTATATCGAAAAATATCTAAATAACGTAGAACAAATAAAGCAATCAACAAACAAACCATAGCAACGCCGTAAAACAAAGTTTTAATGTAGATAATGTCATTAAAATTTAATAAATCCTGATTTTCTAAATTATTAGTTGTAGGAAAAATGTTGTTTACAACACGTGCCAAAAAAGATTACGTGCACGTGCAGATTTCCGCACTCGGCAAGCCTCGCGCGTTAAACTCTGCACTTTCACGTAACGAGACTTTTTCGCGGCACTTGATATAAAAATAACTATTGTTGCACACTTAGGTACTTTGCAACATTAAAAATATTGTAGAATCATTAACTTTCCGAAGCAGGCGTAGAAAAATACACTTTACGATCGGAATACACACATAATTTTATCTACGACTTCAATTAATAAATAATAATGGTATTCAGTTAGTTCAATCAATTTATATTTTATTTGTAACCATGATGATACCAATAATATCGAAATAAAAAAACAAAAAAATTGTTTGATTCTGTCATTTTTGTATTGCTTTTATTTTATATAAGCAAAAAATACTTTATTACGCGTCTCCTATGACAACGCGAAATAAAGTATATTTTGCTTAGTCCTCAGTAACAATAAACTTTACGTTGATAATTGAAAGCATAAATATAAAACTTTTCATAGTACTCGTAGATAAATAATATTGCATTACAAATTTGATTAAAATTAATTTAATTATTTATGTAAATTAGATGTAAAATGTAGGTACTTTTAGAATAGGTATAACCTATCCTATACACAATACACTTTACTGTTCTTTGTATAATGAAATGATGCAGGGAATTAATTACTTGATTAGACCGGAAGTGTATCAAATGCTCACTAAATAACGTGTTTCATTTATTTACCTATGGAACCAATTGCCTTAATGGAACAAACCTTTGTAATTAAAGTTCAAACAAAGTTGTTTCCAAATAAATACCTACAATGGAGTTTTTGAATACGAAATTTAATTTGTGTTCCTACTTATAAATGATATTTCATTACATACAGCCCAAAATAGTATTATTTAACAAGAATTTAACGAACGTTAGGGGGGCTCACTACCGGCGTAAAAATGGTAAAAAGTATGTCTAGTTTTTTCTATAAAATTGAAGTAAAAATTCACATTTTTAGAAACACATTTTTGATAAAGATAAAGGTTGTCTCCAAATGCGTCTAATGCCACATTTTTCATTTTTGTACTCTATTTTTTATATTCGTGACTAAATATAGCCAAGTTTAGCTATTTTGTGACATTTTATACGTATTTTAAAACAAAAAATTAAAAAGTGGCATTAAACGCAGTTGATGACAACCTTTCACTATTTAAAAATATCTTATTTGTTTAAAAACTCTTAATATTTAAACCAGTTTTATGGAAAAAATGAATATCGTTTTCCGCTATTTTGACAGCTTGCATTGAACCATTTGTAATAATTTAATTTTCTGAATTAATGAGGTTGGTGACCATATATTAAAAAGATGATGAGAAGCTGAAATTTATACAGTGCCTTTATTAGACTTATTCAGATTCGTCTATGCGGTTTTTGAGTAATTGAATGTTAAAATTACGTTCGTTTCACATGGACTCGGCAATTCACTAAATTTTTGTTTTGCATGCTTTAAGCAATGTGATAAAATGATGAAAAATTCATAGAACCTGTATTAATATTTCCTATAAACCTTTAAAAGTATGTTCGTGAAGATTTTGTGTACTTTTTCTAAACGATTTGCAAGTTATTTAAAAAAATGTAAGTATGCGAAGCATTTTTTGAATAGTTAATTAGTAATTATTGTAAAAATATATCACCGCAACTGAACGTATCAGCCAACTCGCATTGAGCGAGTTTTGTTTTACATTATCAAAAATATTTTTATTTTCATACACGTTCCTAAGGCTAATATCTGGGTATGCCACTGCAGGTGTCCCCAACCTCCTTAATTTATTTATTTAAATTCATAATTTTATCCTTTGTTTATTCATGCGTAACATGCCGCACAGTGAAATCCAGCATTTAGGTATAGACCCGACCTAAAAATCAAAGTTTTCGTAGTATTTTTTGTACACGGTACACAATACTCTTCACAATCACAACCAACTATGCATAATAAGCAGGAATTATTTTTAAAATTTTTGTAGTTGACTCTTTCTACATGAATAATAAGAATGTAATAATAAAATTACTTACTACTTGCTGTTTTCTACTTCTCTAAGTTTGCCACGTGGAAGTCCTGGGTTCAAATCATTTTCACGGCATCCCACACTTACCACAATATTTCGTTTTACTGTTAAATTATAATAATAGTTTTAGCACAAAACTACAGAGAAACAACATAAGAAACGCTGTAGAATTTTATAGGGTGGACCATGGACCACCCAGGTCTAACCTTAGTTACGTCCCTGTGAATTTGTGTTACTTTTTAAGCACATTAAGTAAAAAACACGAAAAACAAAAAAAATGGATATTATGTTTATTACTTGTCCCAGTCCCCCACTACAACAGTTCTTTTGGTCTAGAGCAGTCTAGAGGTAGCGTGCGCGCTTGTGGAAACAACCTGGGGTTCGAGCGGTTCGAGACCGACTATTGCAATTTGAAAATAATAATTTATTTAGTTGTTTATTTAATTTGAATATTTATTTCAATAAAGATTCGGCACTGATTGATGAAAAAACCCATTCTTTACAATTGAGTATAATTTCACGCTCTGATAATAATTTGGGAGGCAATGGCGAGCAAAAAACAGTTTTTCCATACCTACTAAATTCCTACGTACCGCTTTTCGTGAAACATGTATATACTTTTTTTCTTGAAATATCCCACTTGTCTGTTTTTAATAACTTGTGAATTACAGTATAGTAATTTATTAAATGTGTACTTAAAATTTAAATTTTTATGCAAAACAATAAAGTTATTGGACATCATTCTTCCCACTTGACAAAATAAAATGCCCAGAAGAACAAGGGGTAACATTGCAACACTCGAAAATTCTACACAGCCTCATTCATATACCGATTTCTTCTAACACCGCTTTATTCATCATCCTAATGTAGCACAGAAATAAAACTAAAATAGATGTCGCAGTAATTTATTGGAAATTACTTTTATGCACTATCAATGCTAAAAACATAGCAGACAACAAATGACATGAATTTTAAATTATAAACTTTTTAAAATAATATTTCCTATTCAGTATTATGATTTTAGGTTTGTTTCTGTACTACATTAGGACGATGGAGTTTAGGACGATGAATAAAGCGGTGTGAGAAGAAATCGGTGTATGAATGAGGCTATGTCTGAACAAAGCAGTGATTGGAGAAAGCAACGTACCTATGCATGAAGCAGTGCAAGAATAAAGCAGCGTTAGAATTTTCGAGTGCTGCATGCATTCCCATTTCAAGAATGTGCACATCCCGCTTTGTTACTTGCTGTATTTGCCCATTAACATCTTATTAATATTCTAGCAATTGCTAATGTCCTCCCTTAGAAACATCCCAATGTTAATAATTTGGTAATAATATCCCAATTATGTATCCCATGTAATTGTCTGAGATGTTTGTACTGATTTTGGTTGTACCTACTCTAGATATGGCTATGATAGACTTACACTATATTCCTTAAAGTACAAGAATGAGATATTTTTAAACATCCCATTCATGTCAAGTTATTTAAAAGCAAGAAATTGTATTTTAATAAATAATAAAAACAGCTCTATTCGGAATAAATTTCAATAATTAAGAGGTCCGTCTACCTCCTAAAATCCAGCATAAAATGTACTAACGTAGCGAGTGTTTTGTGGCTAGTACAAGGACGAAAAAATTTTATTTCAAAAGGATTATATGCTTAAAGAATCAATTAACAGTTGTACCTTTTTAAAATTTTAATACAAATATTGTACATGATTATAAAAATTGCGAAAAATTCATCAAAATTTCCAGTTTATGCAAATTTTACACGATTATACCTCATGATAGAAATTTATTTTTAAAATTTTAAAAATATCCATTCTTTCTCTACTAAATGTGTATAAAAACGTTAACTTGAAGCCAATAATAGACACTTTTACAGTATTTTTTAACTTCAAAATTACTTTTTATTGGTAGGATGCGGTAAGGTACGAGTTTCGGACTGGTTTTAGGCAGCTGTAATAGTGGCGAATAAAGTGGTATAGAAAAAAAAAGTAAAATCGAGAGTATTTTATGAATTCGGAAAAAACGTAGACGGGCCGCTTAAGATGTTCTGATAAATAATCCCATACAAAGAACCACCACCGCCATGTTAGATTCATCGAAGCATTCAGCACACTTTGATGATCCCGCTAGCATTCCTTCAAAGCGCTCACTTCCCTTGCTGGGTCGGGCATTAGTCGACCCGACCCGACCCGTCCCGGGACCCGCGTCCGGCTTACAGAGTCCAGGCAATAATGATCGGACCCGCGAGGGATTGACGGATCTGCGAACTCTTGTTAAGTTCGGCATTATCGTAAGTGAATGTGTACGGAGATAGGGGAGAGTGGGGAGACTTGCGCCACCTAAGCTCCAAGCTGGGCCGGATCATGAGATTCTAGTTTAGTGGAGATGCAAGGGTAGTGGCTGGAGGATTAGTTAAAATAAGGAATGACAATGTTCGATTTTAAGAGGTTTTACTAGTTCTATACCGGGTGGAACACCATATATGTGTACATAGGCGATTAGCATTGCATTTCACACTTATGCAGATTCCTGCTCCCCATCTTAAAGGAAAAATTTAAAAAAATCTAATTTGGCTAGCACACGACCACTCGCCTAATTTTGCTTATTCTACTAATCTAATAAATAGTTTTACTTACATTTTAATAGTTTCATGTTCATGTAATATGTAAACAATATAAACCAAGATGCAAGCAAAAGATGTCTACTGTACTGTCAACTGTAATTACACAAGAGCTTTTTATTTCGCCGGTTAAATTTCTGTTAGTATTGAAACCTTGTTGCCTCGCAATTTGAAAAGAAAAATTATTTAATAAAATCATGACACCGTAGGTTGAGTGATTTTATTTTAAAACAATTTTTCGAGTCAAATTGCTGTCAGGTGACAAGGTTGACATGTTGTCCAAATTCAAATTAACATATTTCGATTTTAAAATAAAATTTTAAAATTCTGCATCTTGGCATTTTGTAGATTGTACTTTTATCTTCAACAATATCTTTAAATAATTATATTCAACAAAACAATAAACGCTATGGAGTGGCACGCGAAATTCAAGTTTTTGGCTATTTTCTGACACTGTAGAGGATCGTCTTAATAGTCATAAATTTATCGGTAAAATTTAAGATAATTCTTGGATAGTACAAAATTAAGAATTTTTGAAAGGCGAAATTGGAATTCTGCGGTTGGAAATATAAATAATTAATCCTAGCTCTTTGGATTAGTTGAAGTAGGTACACACTCCAACTAATAGTTATTTAAGCAATATTTTATATAATGTAACTCAACAATTATAAATCAAATTAACCACATTTAACTCTCTGCTTGATAATGACCAAGATCATGGTCGAAACGTCGCAACTACGGTGTACAATAAGGCCAGTCATCCAAAGAACTAGGATTTATTTATATTTCCAAACTCAAGTTTATCAAAATTCAGAATTAATACATCATTTAAATCGCGAATTGCTTTTATCCGTCCCTGTTGATTATGTATCATCGTCAGCATCTCCACGTGTTTGGACGTTGTGAGGTCTAAGGCCGGGCGCCGGGTTCTCCTCACAAAGAGGATTACGGATTCAATGTTCAGAGAGTTGGGCAAGTAACACTCAGATCTCTTGTAATGCCCTCGCCCTCCAGGACGTTATACTCGTTACGATGCGTTGTGCTAAACGAAAGCTCTCGTGCAACGTTGAAAACGTCTGCGGAATTACACCGTTCCCTTCCTAACCGTGATCATTTCACTACACATCCAACTAGGTACACACAATTCCTGCACGAATTGCAGATTTCAGAATATATTTTAAGGCGCGTTGAATAGTAAAATTATGTGTTTCGTTGAACGGTCTGTATTACTTTAATAAACAAAGAATTAAATTATTTATATAAATAAATAAATAAAACTCATTTTCCATTTTGCAACCCTGAAAAATAAATTTGAAATGGATCAACACTACAACACTAGTCGTCGAAAGGGAGAAAAACAATACCTACGCAGTTTTCCACAAAAATTAGTTTACATAAATAATAAGATATTTTAAACAAATAACATGTTTTCGAATATCTTGAAATTGCCTTCTTTTTAGCTCCAATACCACTTTTTTAATTTGTTATACAGTATTGTATTAAAATATTTACAAAATGGGACATGCACATAAAAAAATTTAAAAAAAAACTTTTTTTAAAAGGGAACATCCTTCAACTCTCCTAGTTATTTCAAAAAATTTAATTTTAACTTTTATTTTAAAGGGAAAACTATACTTTACCATTTTAACGACTATGTCAACCATTTTAAAAGTTAAGTGCGACATCATGTCAAAAATGTGTAATTCGTATTCTAGAGACCCAAAAACGTGCTTATTTGCCAAAAACTCACACTCGAAAATTTTGACCCATCACAATACCTCTCTTATAGAATACGAGGCGAAAGGTAAAAATGAGAATCAATAATTTTCCAGTTGTAGAAAATACAGCTTTATAGAGTTGAGGCAATTATTGTAGAACACTCGTAAAATTCATTAATCTGGATAAAATCTCTAAGACTCCACCTCCTGCTAGTAAATTATACGGAGAAGCAATAGCAACAGACGCGGCAATGTTTACGGGAGAACAAAGTGAACATCTAATCTATATTTCAGTTAAACCAAATATTAGTTTTGCATATAATTCTCAATATTGCAGACGACTGAAACTGGAGCTTTCATCAGTTTTCATTAGCCGGGTCCCGCGCGATCAGCCGTTCAGAGCGGCGTCCTTTCACTACGTTTACATTCCTCACACTACAATCAGAACTTAGGTCTAATCTCAATCTGATTGTAAGCCTGGAATTGGCGAACAACAACAAAATACTGCTCAGCCAATTTAAACATTATATAAAATTTAAATCATTTAATCGATCACATACTGTAAACTACTAACTAAAAACTGAAAAAATTATTTAATATGTCGAGAGCGTCCTTTCATTACGTTTACATTCTGAAGACTAGAATTCAGACTAATATCAATCTGATTTGTTCCACCATATTTAAATCATTGAATCAAAGTCATTTAAACGATTACAGACTGCAACCTACTAACTGAAAACTGAAAAAATACTTTAGAATGTCGCGAACGTCCTTTCACAACGGGTACATTCTGAAGATTTGAATCAGGTCTAATAATATTTCTTTTATACTTAATTTATAACAACACATGGTTTATTAGCCCAGTCAACGAAGACAATAAAATGCCGTTCAGCTGCAATAAATCGTGTAGCCCTTTTTTTTAATTGGTAGGGGAAACCTGCCCCTCGACCAACATACTAAAAGTCCTGATCCGGTGGATGTGTGCGTTGCGTGGGAAAAAAGAATTTTCGTCTTTTCCACCCCCAACTCCCTTTAAATAGATTGGGAACCCCTAAGGGCTAGAAAATTTACTTTCA
This sequence comes from Agonum fuliginosum, assembly GCA_947534325.1. Taxonomy (NCBI): domain Eukaryota; kingdom Metazoa; phylum Arthropoda; class Insecta; order Coleoptera; family Carabidae; genus Agonum; species Agonum fuliginosum. Next base: position 21,269,270 of record OX384038.1, read on the forward strand.
TTTTGCATAAGGTGACATTTTCGCTAGGACGTATAGCTTTCGAGATATTCACGAAAAAACTAAATATAACATCATATAAATAATGATCGTTAATAATTATTTTCCTTTTCCCATTATTTCCAAATAAAGTGTTGAGTAAACATTCATTTTATACGGAAAAACACGTTTTTAAGACTTTTTTACTTTTCCACCCCCCGTATCTCGTTAAATATTGCTTCTAACGAAAAAACTATTCAAATAAAAAAAATGCCTAATTTACTTTCATTTGGTATATGATAATTTTTTCGCTAAGACGCATAGTTTTCGAGATATTCACGAAATACTGAAAATAGGGACCTTTACACCCCCCTCCCACACAACGCACACATTCCACGGGACTTTTAGTATGCCGGTTGGAGCTTCCTACTATTTAAAAAAAACGGACTACACGATTTAATGCGTTTGAATTTCCTTTATTGACTGGGCTTTATGCTACTGAAATTATTTTAGATAGGTAGAAAAAAAAAAATTTTAATATTTTACAATAATTCTTGTAGTCAAATATGAAATAGGTACATTTAACATAAAGTACGTAATTCATAGTATTTAAAAGCAAATGATTTAAATCAAGTATTTAACCAGCAGTTATTACCTCTCGCCTCATATGTCATATTCTATAAGAGGTATTGTAATGGGTCAAAATATTAGAATATGAGTTTTTGGTTAATAAGCACGTTATTCGAATACGAATTTACTATTTTCACGATGATGTCTGTGTTTGTGTGCGTATGGACTTAAAAAGTATCAAATTTTTCATAACCAAATTTCATATTTAAGGTTTTAATAAGAAATCTGAAAACCGGAAGTAATAGTTTTTGAAACTTGATATAGTTTTTCTTAAATAAATTGGTACATTATTTATGCATGACAATTTTTGCAATTAAATATAATCGAATAGTCACAAGTGACGAAATGAATCCATTCCGTAACAAGTGATAGAATGTAACCATACCATAATTGAAAATGATGTAAGAATTATAACATTCTATAACAGTTGTATAGAAAATGTAATTCTCTATGGGTACAGTTAATTTTAAATACAATTTGCTGAATCTGGTAGTATTTAACAAAAAAATAAAGTACAATTATTAATATTCTACTTTTTTTGAAATTTCCGTATCTTGTTGTCCATGATCATATGAAATTCGTTTCTACACAAAATTTGAATTATTATGATAGTAACGGTACAGTTAACACCTTTTTTGTCACATGTGCACGTTTCAGCTCATTTTTCTGTGCACTCGTTACAAAAATTATCGTATGCACTTCGGGAGGAACGCTTTTGCTCTCTCGGGTGAATTGACAGCACTCGACTGATTCTCGGGCTGCCTCGATTCAGTCGAGTGCTGTCAAATCACCCGCGGGAGCAAAATCTAGTTTTCCTCCCTTGGTGCATAATGTACTATTGTTTGCATCTTGGTTTACATTATCGTTTACATTAATACATGAACATGAAACTACTAAAATGTAAGTAAAACTATATTTATTAGATTAGTAGAATAAGCAGAATTAGGCGAGAGGTCATGTGCTGGCCACATCATTTTTTTTTAAAGTTGGTGTCATTATTATATGTCCTTTCGTAAACTTATAGGAAATAAAATGATGAAATTTTTGTGTGGCTCAAAATCTTACTTTTCTGCAAAATATATTTCTCAAAAGCCTTGTTCTTCATCTTTCATGCACCTGAATTTTGAAAAAAATAATCCTGAGTCTTGGAAAAGAAGAATTTTTACTTCATTGATAGCTTCAAACCTAAACCATCGAATTTCTTTTTGCCAAGATTCATAAGCATGAAAGAATCTACAAAGAAACAGAGCATAATCAGCTTTTGTTTAATCGTGACAGTATAAACGTAGTAAATGAATTTGAGAGTCGTGTTTTCTCTCTCTCTCTCTCTCTCTCTCTGGGAAACGACAGTTTGATGTTTATTGAAGACCGGAGCACGAGCGCTTTATTGGAGACTGCGACTGTCGACTGTTCAGCGCTTCAGTCTAAATAACGGCTGATGGCACGTCAACAATTCAAAACAAACTAACTCCAGCGCTCACTTCACACACAAACCTCACTTTACATCCTTCTCATTAGCCCAGCGCTCAGTAGAGCTTCTCATAATTCACTTAGGAAAAGAAGTAATACATCAAAAAATAAAACCTGGTGTTCTCTGCTAAGATGAAGGAGGAATTATGCCGAGATAAATGAATTTATGAGAAAAAAATCTGATGTGGCCAGCACAAGACCTCCCACCGTACTTACTTTATTCTTTTTACTTATTATACAAAAAATATATTAATATATGTACCTACCACTCACAAATATATTTTAGTCATTTTATTTAAACTGTAGAAGAAGATATAAACGATATTTTACTACTGTCACTCATGGGCGTCGTTAGGGGGGGGCAAGGGCGGGCGTTTGCCCCCCCCCCCCCTAGATAATAATTCAGAAACTCAAATTTCGTACCTATATAACAAAAAAGACCAAACACTTGGAAATTTTTTTTTAGAAATTTCAATGTACGAAATACGCGAATTTTTTCAAGAATAATGCGCCTGTATTCAGAAAATGAGTTTAATTGGAGCAGGGTAGTATTTTCCTCGAAAATCGAAATGAAGCAGCAATGGGCAACATGGGTTGCAGCGAGCTTTGATATGCTTTTCTTGCCGGAAGTTGGCTAAATTTATTATTTCTTATTAAATATAGGTATAGAGATTTGCAAGAAACTGTATTTAAGGTTTATTCTGAATCTTTAATGTATGTATTGGATATCAGAAATTTATAGTTCTAATCATTGGCGTAGCCAGGGAGATTTAGGGCTTAAACCACCTCCCCCCAGCGAACTAGTATATATTTTTTTGCCTACGTAAAAATATTTATTTCATTATTTTTTTAAAATGTAGGTATTATTTATTTAAATTTTTTGTACTTAATAGAGGGTAAATTATGATGTAATTTCAAGTGTATGTATAACTTAACTTTTAATGAAGCAAAATGTAATGACTTATTATTTGTTTTTACCTCTCGCCTAGAGAGGTATAGGGATCGTGAAAAAATTCGATGTCGAGATTTTTGTCAATAAGCACGTTTTAGCACCTTTAGAACCTATTTTGACTATTTTCACGATGATGTCTGTGTGTGTGTGTGTGTGTGTGTGTGTGTGTGTGTGTGTGTGTGTGTGTGTGTGTGTGTGTGTGTGTGTGTGTGTGTGTGTGTGTGTGTGTGTGTGTGTGTGTGTGTGTGTGTGTGTGTGTGTGTGTGTGTGTGTGTGTGTGTGTGTGTGTGTGTGTGTGTGTGTGTGTGTGTGTGTGTGTGTGTGTGTGTGTGTGTGTGTGTGTGTGTGTGTGTGTGTGTGTGTGTGTGTGTGTGTGTGTGTGTGTGTGTGTGTGTGTGTGTGTGTGTGTGTGTGTGTGTGTGTGTGTGTGTGTGTGTGTGTGTGTGTGTGTGTGTGTGTGTGTGTGTGTGTGTGTGTGTGTGTGTGTGTGTGTGTGTGTGTGTGTGTGTGTGTGTGTGTGTGTGTGTGTGTGTGTGTGTGTGTGTGTGTGTGTGTGTGTGTGTGTGTGTGTGTGTGTGTGTGTGTGTGTGTGTGTGTGTGTGTGTGTGTGTGTGTGTGTGTGTGTGTGTGTGTGTGTGTGTGTGTGTGTGTGTGTGTGTGTGTGTGTGTGTGTGTGTGTGTGTGTGTGTGTGTGTGTGTGTGTGTGTGTGTGTGTGTGTGTGTGTGTGTGTGTGTGTGTGTGTGTGTGTGTGTGTGTGTGTGTGTGTGTGTGTGTGTGTGTGTGTGTGTGTGTGTGTGTGTGTGTGTGTGTGTGTGAAAGTCTGTATGTACGCCTACTATAGCCTTTCGTCCCGGTTCATTATCTCAAATTCTACTGAACATAAAATTCTAATATTTTCCATTATACATTTATATATGTTAATAAAGAGCTGAAAAGATTTTGGTAAAAATCCACCAACCGGAAATGGTACTTTCCTTGTAGCACTATAACATTTTTTGCAAAAATTGTATAAAATAATGCGATTGTTACAATTTGACATACTACACATGAAAGAAGAAATTACATTGTACAATATTCAATCTTACTTGTTTCTATATCTTTAACGAATAAAGAAATATAATTTTTTTAAATATATAATTTTACCTACCACGATTTGTGAATCCCGAATTAGAAATAAAATTTAAAACAAAAATAAAAATTGTCAATGTGACAGATAAACAGAAATAATATAATGTATGATTATTTTATATTATTATATCAAATGTTATACGGTGTTGATGTATTTTATTTAAATTAAAGCTTAATATTTGGTTAAATACGAGGTTAAATAATAATACTTCAATGTCAAGGCGAGAGGTATTGTAACGGACACGTCAGATTTTTTATTTCATGGAACGTGAAAACTTTAAAAATGTTTTTTGTAGATAATTTTCTGCTCTACAATTCATTAATTTGAAATTTTGCTGTAAAGTGACCCTCTAACGAGTAAAATGCAAAAAACTGAAAACGGCGGCCATCTTTCCAATATGGCGGCTGACGCAAATGTCGGATCGATGGAGATTTTTCATAATTCATTTATAATGGTGGGCCGAACATTCGTACAAATTTTCAGCTTTATGCGAATTTTTTGTAACCTTGCATGTCTAACTTGACCGGGCTATTATGAGCGTACATTTTATTGTACTAAATATTAGTATCGCAGCAATTATTAATCAACAAATTATCTAATAGTAATAACATAGAAGAATCTATGTCACTTAAAAATATATTTAAATTACTATAGGTACTTGAGCCCCTGAATTTTTTAACAAATTATTGATTAAAATATTCCGTATGGGTGTATAATTTATTGTATTTATGATACTTTGCTTTGTTACTACATTAATTGAGACAAATAATAAAATAATAATAAATACGTGTATTTTTCTAGATTTGAATCCATTACATACAACAAATTGAGTTCTGTTTTTGATGTAACTTTCGACCCATCTCAGCAAAGTTCCATGTATTCCACAATGAGTCAGCCTTTGTAACAACAAATTGTGATTCACTTTGTCGAATGCTTTGATAAAATTCGTATAAATTACATCAACCTGCTTGCGATTATCCATATTGCTACTTAGGAAATCAGTGAAAGGTATTAAGTTATTTAGTACTGATTTGCCTGCAATAAACCCACATTGTTTTATTTCCTCTATAATTAATTTTTTCAATATTGGATTCCTCGAAATTTAATTAGAATCACCTATGCATTTTTGTGGGAAAACAAAAACAAACAACAATTATTCCTGCAAAGTGTATATTTTATGAATACGTAACAGTACATCCATCCTCAATTTACGGTTTGAGACTAAAAAATCATATCTCCGTCCTTGTTTAATCTACACGAAAAATATTAGTTCTAAAATGTCCGATGGAGAGCGCCACTAGCTAGAAAAATTTTTATACATAATAACTCACTACCCAATTTTAGCAAAATTCTAATAGATACCTCCCCACTTGACATGAATAGTCCGTGGCATGTTCAAAAATATGTTATTCGCACTTTCAGAACATTATAGTAGTAAGTCAAAAAAAATATGTAATATTTGCTTTAATAAATAAATAATCAACTTAAGAAATATATGTATATCACTAGTATGATTTGATTACTATATTTTATAAAGCCCTGTAATATAATAAACACTAACTAAATAAGACAAACTAATAATTTATGTGAGCCTACATAACATATTCAACATCATTTTCTCCAAATTTTCTCTTAAATCCTTGATTTTGAGTTAACACAGTAATGTACTGAGAGTGCGTATTCTTACGAGTACGATCAACAATTACATATTCAATACTACAAACATCATGTTACATAATGTTTTTAAGGGCGAACATTAGCAATTACTAGGATATATATCAAGTGGGTCCTTATCGGGAATGTGGCGGAAGGTAAAATGACAAAATAAGATAGGATATGGACTTGGAATAAAAAATAAAATAACAGTATACGTACCTACATTAAAGAAAAAAACACTTCATAGGTACTGTTATAAAAATATTGTTTTATGTAGTACATTTTCAAAATTTAATTAAGCAGTACATTAAATATTGTCCATAACCGTTAGTATCTATTGGGCTACTTGCATGGTATATTGTAAATGAGATTTCTATTAGTATGTAACAATGCACCATGTACCAACCTAATGTTAAGTCGAAAATATATGTAAAAATAAAAATTTTATTTACAAATTATTATATTTTGTAGTAAATTGAGAAAGAAAATTTTCTGTGACGTCATTAGGATGGAAGCATATTAAGAATGTAACCTGTGGTTGGCTGTTTTAGCTTTACGCACAACTGTGGCGTTCACTAGTTGAGTTGTTGCTATGGCTTACGGCCTGTCATTGGTTTCAGCCGTCTCTACGTCACTATTAATATTCAATTTTCATTATTTTTTTGGGCTAGCAGATAAATTTTTTGTCAAAATAAAAAATACGTGTCGTAAGTTGTAATCTCTTCTTTAAAAATATTTAATAAAAAAATGTCATGCAAGTAGCCCATTATAATTTAAATTCTTTCTGCTTGCAACCAGATAGAATCCTTTGGTGACAAAAATTCCCCCTTTGGGTTGTATTCGATAGGTGTAATAGTCTTCAGATCCATTGTAAATTTATAATTCATAAGCAAGACCGATAATACAGTTTTTACTTGTAATAAAGCAAATCTCATACCTAGAATAAAATACAGGCATAAAAATAAGTACATTATATACAGGCTGGTGCGCTTAAGACGATCCACTCTTGACTCTTAATAACAAGGGAACGGATTGTGACAGGCATACCCACTACCCTGTTTACGCTATTTGTTTTAGCATCTAGGGAACACATTTTACTACTAGTAATATGTTTTTTTTAAATCATTCATCTCACCCCAGCACTCTCAATTTTAAAATCTTAAATGGCAAAATACCCTTTGTGGCATATCAAATGATAGCTTCTGAAAAATTCTACACAGTCATGTCAATAAATTTGATATTTGAATAAACCATTTTAAAGTTAGCAACAATAGTACAGTGGCAAAACTGTTTGCAAGGATACTTGAAAAGAGACTAAAGGCACAAATAGAAAATACATTAGAAGACAATCAATACGGCTTTAGACCTAACAGAGGAGTGAATGATGCCATAAGCAATAAGCATAGTAAGACAAATTAGCGAGAAGACAATAAAACAAGGACACAATGCACACTTATGCTTCATAGATCTAGAAAAGGCATTCGATAGAGTAAATAGAGAAGACATATGGAACATAAGCAATAAAAGAAGCTAAAATGGAAGCGAAACAACATATAATAGGAAAATGGAAAACGTACAAGTAATAGACATATGCTACGCAGATGAAATGGTCATAATAGGGAGAGACGAAAGCACATTAAACAAGAATCTAGAAATATTTAACAGACATCTCGAAAAAATAAATATGAAGATAAACCTTAATAAAACCAAATCAATGCTCATCAGTAGAAACGAAGAAAAAAAAAGAATCACTGGAACAAGTGAAGAAATTCAAATATCTAGGCACAGTAATAACATACAACGGGAAACTAGACGAAGAAATAAATGAAAGGACATTAGCAACAGATAGACTTTTCAACTCTCTGAAGAACACCATACTAACAAACAAAGTAATACCAAAGGACACCAAAACAGAAATATACAAAAAAATAGCTGTTCCCATCCTAACTTACGGGTCAGAAACTTGGACAACAACAGAAAGACAACGTAGCAGACTAAGCAGCACAGAAATGAGATTCCTAAGAAAAATAGAAGGAAAAACGATCATGGACAAAGTAAGAAACAAAGTTATCAGAAATACACTAAACGTAAAACACATCAAAAACACAATAGATGAGGGACAATTAAGATGGTGGGGACATATTCAAAGAATGGGAGAAGAAAGAACAACGAAAAAGGTATATGAAGCAAGGACAATGGAAACAAAACAAAGAGGAAGACCAAGAAAAGCATGGACAGAAGAAATAAAGAAAGCACTAGACAAGAGAGGATTTAAATGGGAGGAAGCAGGTCAATTATGCAAAGTGAGAGAAAGGTGGAGGGAGGTATGGAAGCAAACACCAGTTGAAGAAGTAGCAGAATGAGCGAGGAAAGCACCTAACACCCAGCCTAACACCTGAAAGGGTATACAGGCTTTAGGATTAAGTAAGTAAGAATTTCTAGAAAAATCATCTGCATATTGTTTAATAAAATGCATGGTATCATTTATGCCAAGTCAATTAAAAAACGACTGATTTTATAATTAGCCGCGACATGTTGTATAAACAATAAATTGATGTACGACTTACCACGTTAACCTGGATTGAGTATATCTACCTTTCTGGATTCGAACCTGAGTTCTCAGATTCACAGTAGGTCACATTACACACTTCTTAGCTATTCGTCTCATTAAAAATATAAGTATAGGCAGAATAATTCTTACCTATACAAATTCTGGGTCCTGCCCCAAACGGCAAATACGTAAAAGGGCGTCTTTTAGATTTCACTGAATCTTTCAGGATCAAATTTATCAGGATCGGGATAATAAGCGGGATCGCGATGTAATCCTAATATCGTAACAAAGATGTTTGTACCCTTCTTCACTACAAACTCACTGTTTGGCATTTTGTAGTCTTTTGTGCATTCTCTTTGAACGACCGGTATCGCTGGGTACTTACGGAGAACCTCTAAAAATTAGGTTTTAAAAAAGTAAGATTTCGATAGACATAACCCACTTGACATGAATCGTCCATGGAATGTTAAAATATCTTATGATGTTCACATTCGTGCAATGTTCTGGGGATTATATTTTGTCAAGTGGGAATTTTTAGTTGTCAGCACGTCAGCAGTGTTGTGGCTGATCTAGATCATTTTGTTTGATCTTTGTATTGTATTAGATAATATTTTCCGTAAGGATTTTGATTTTTATCTAGATCAAATAAATATGATCTATGCTTTTAAAATAAAATCAGAAATTTTCTACGTCATGCAAGTTAAAATTTGTAAATTGGAAATTTAGTACCTACTTTAAATAATTCTAAAAGAAATACATAAATGCGGGACCGTTATAGTATATTACATAATGAGCGAGAAATGTGAATGATATCGTGTGAGTGAGAATGTTGAACATTCGATATACACTTTCCTGTTCGATAACATATCGAACGGGTTGAACGGATGTATGATACCGTTTATTTTCGCATGGAACTGTATGGAAACTGTTAGTTTTGTATATGGTCGTGGGAAAAATGTACCTTGAATAACTTTTTCCAAGTATGTCATCTCCATAATCCCTTCATAAGTCAGTTTCCCATCGTAACTTTAAAGTACACCTAGAATGTCATTTCTTAGTTTTTCTTGAATGTCTGGATTCCTACATAATTCAAAAAATTTAATGTTGAACTGGTCGATTCAAACCCAGCCGCGAAAAAAGATGCCGCGTGAGCGGCCACGTCGCAAAAACTAAATCCATCTTGATCTCCAGACAGGTGTTTGTTGCGGAGTATCATCATTTGGTCCATAAAATCCTTCCTCATAACATTATTTTGTTCTCTGTGTTCAATAGTTTCTTTTACGACGTTCATAAAAAAATTAGAAATTTCAGGATCGAACACAGGTAGTTTCAGGAGTTTTACCAACATTGGGTAACCTCTAAATAATATACGAACAATATTTCGTGAAATGCTAGCATCTTTATCTACTTCAAAAAGTTTTCTTCCATAGATTCTGAATTCTGTATCAGGGTCTTTTAAACTATTACATTCTATTCCAAAAACGCAAGAACCAATTGTATCCATTCCTTGCCTTGAGAACATGTCTTTTGCGTCTATGGACTGATTTTTATGGTTCTTGATTACGTTTTCTAGTTCCTGAGTAGTGTCCAAAATTGTTGGGAACATTGTTTTAATTTTTCCGGAAGAAAATTGTGGCGTGAGAAGAGAGCGCGCCTTTTTCCACTTTTCCCCTTTTAAGAAGAGTAGATTTCCAGATAATGGGTCGATTTTTTCATCGGTGAACCCTCTCTTATCGGCAAAATTTGCAAAATCTTTGACAAGCATCGTTTTTATTAGTTCAGGATCTAGTGGCATTATCATAGGTTTTAGTAAAAAATAAATTCCTCCAAATGATGATGTTTTTTTTCGCAGATCCTTGTAACATTTCCATAGATTAATTCCAAAACAATCTTTTTGTAGTGCGAATGATTTTAAATTTCCAAAAGGAAAATTTGGTTCTAAATATGAGATATTTCCTTTTTTAAAGATACTGTATTTTTTGCAGGCGTATAAGTAAATTATTGAAAATGTTATTACAATAAAAGTAATAACATATGTTACAAATGATATTAGCCACATTTTTATTGTGCCTGTTACCTGAAAATAAATAATGGTTTCAACTAAAATACTTTTTACTAATGCCAAAGATGTATGGTCGAAAATCGCTTGCGAATGGCGATCAGCTGTTGGAAGACAGCAGACAAACTAAGTTTATCAAAACCGGGACTAAAATATTATATTTATGGTTTTGAATGGTTGTCAAGGTAACACGGAAAATAGTATATTAGAACAAGATTTTTTCGCACACGTTCAAATTTAGTAAAACTAGCCCTCGGGCGAGTTTCTTAAAGGACAAGTGCGAAAAAATTAGTTCTTTATACAATTTTTACTTCCTTGTACACAGTAAAAAGGAAGTAAGTATTATAATCGCGAAAAATTTCGGTTTTCAGATTTTGATGGAAATATCCGTTTTGACCTTTTCTGAATCCATTATGACTAGTTTCGTCGTGACGTCTGTACGTACGTACGGACGGACGGACGTACGGACGGACGGACGTATGTGTGTCGCATAACTCAAATACGGTTAGACGTAGAAAATTTTGTATTTAGGACTGTTATAGCATCATTTGGTTTCAATTTACAAACCGGAAGTAGTACTTTTTTCAAATATTTCGATAAATATTTAATTTAAGACAATTTTTTTATTTTAAATGAAAGATTATGTGATTATTACCTACAATCGGTATTTTATAAATATTTTTGTATCTGGTATCATTTCAGAATAATTAAAGTATATATTTATAATTTAGTATTTCGGTATCTTGTAGTCCATGATCGATTAACATTTGTTATGACCACTGAAATATAGTAATACTGAAACGTGCACTCCCTATGCTCGCTGTGTACGAAAAGCGAGCCGAGAGAGACAGCTACTCGCAAGTGATTCTATCGTTGTCTTACACTCCACAAACCAATCAGGACTGTACGACAAAGACGCAATCACCTGCAACTCGCTGTCTCTGTCGGCTCGGGCTGACGTCGCGAGTGCACGTTCCAGTATTATTATATTTCAGTGATTATGACATGACAGTGACAATAGTAAAATATGTTTTATATCTTCTTCTGCAGATTAAATAAAATGACAAAAATATATTTGTGAGTATAGTAGCAGTAGTAGTAGTAGTACTTATACCGGGCGTTTCCTGAAATAGGCGCACCCCGAAAAAAATTGTATTTTTAAGTCAATTACATTCATTTTATAGGTTTATGAACTGAATTCAAAGGTGCATTAAACTACATAAATAATGAATTGCTAATACTTCCTGTTTAGCCGGAAGTGACATCAACTTCTTTATTTTAAATGGAACAACCCGTACATTTTTTAAGATTTTGATTCTACATAAAATTCTGAATACAACCATCTATAATAAGCTACTTTTTCGTTGTAGATTTCTAAGTAAAATCTTATATACTAAAAGGCTTAGAGTTGTTGATTTTTTCGTCAAACTAGCAACGCATTTACAACTGCACAACGTTATGAACGAATTATCCGATTTTTATGATTTTTTTACGAGGTGATAGAGGGTGTCGAGACGCAAAAACCTTTGTATAGTTCAATTGTTTTTGATTTTCTTTTGTTTGAGAAAAATGCAAAAAACTGACTTTTTTATTTTCGTTAATAACAAATGAATGGTTGAATCTATCGATTAAAAAATTGGTATACATAGTAAGGGATTAATAGAGAGTCCATGCGACCAGGTCTCAATGTTCCAGATAGAATAGTTTTTTAGTTATTAATTAAAAACTGAGATTTCATCAGTGAATCAGAGCTTTGAATGCTCAAATGTTCAACAACTGACTGTTGAATAAAAAACAATGCTACATTGTGTCAAACTGACGTTTACAATTCGAGATTTCAAATGCACTTTTCTTAATTAATATAATTAATAGAAGAAATTTGTAAATTATATTGAGTTATAATAGAAGGAGCGTAAATATTTTTAATATTTTCATCAATTTTAGTACTACTTTTAAAAAATTTATTTTATTTTGACAATCATTACAAAGTACAGTCACAGAAAAAGACATCAGAAGTTTTAGTACATTCAGGGTAAAAATTGTTAACATATTTGGGAAAAAACAATACTATGTTCTGTCAAACTGACGTTTACAGTTTACAATTAGATATTTCAGATGCATATGTATCTTATTACGTTATATTAGTAATAGAAGCAATTTGTAAATTATGTAATAATCGAAAGAATCATTTTTTTGTATTTTTATCAATATTCGTATTTTTTTAAATATTTATTTATTTTGACAGTCGTATCAAGTACAGTCCCAACAAAAGAAGTGAGCACTAACTTTATAAAATTGTTGAAAATGGCGACCAACAATAATTGTCATTTGTTTTTATTAAAAAATCATATCGAGTTTGATATCAAATTCAGGGGCTGGATAAGGGCTACCTAATTAATAAAATTATTTAAAATGGTGGCCGACGATTGTCATTTTTAAAAACAATATAGAATTTTATCAAGTTAGATATCAAATAAAGGGCTGAAAATGGGCTACCTAATTAATAAAATAATTTAAATCGGTCAGGTGAGCACTACTTTATAAAATTGTTGAAAATGGCGACCAAGGATTGTCATTTGTTTTTAACAAAAAATCATATCGAGTTTGATATCAAATTCAAGGGCTAGATAAGGGCTACCTAATTAATAAAATTATTTAAAATGGTGGCCGACGTTTGTCTTTTTTTTTAAACAATATAGAATTATATCAAGTTTGATATCAAATTAACGGGTTGAAAATGGGCTACCTAATTAATAAAATAATATAAATCGATCAGGTGAGCACTACTTTATAAAATTGTTGAAAATGGCGACCAACGATTGTCAATTGTTTCTATAAAAAATCATATCGAGTTTGATATCAAATTCAAGGTCTGGATAAGGGGTAGTACCTAATTAATAAAATTATTTAAAATGGTGGCCGACGATTGTCATTTATTTTTATCAAAAACAATATAGAATTATATCAGTTTGATATCAAATTAAAGGGCTGGACATGGGCTACCTAATTAATAAAATTATTTAAAATGGTGGCCGACGTTTGTCATTTTTTTTAAAAACAATATAGACAGAGGCGGACTGGTAACGTGTCGGCCCAGTGGGAAATAAATTTCACCGGCCCAGCCGAAGTTTTGTGTTACAAAAAAAGCGCCGCAGGCGATTTTTTTTTTTGGGTTCAAGGTCAATTGCTGTTTCATTAAAAGTTTAGTTTTTCCATAGAGGGAAAATTATACCTACACAATTTACCCTCATTTAGGTACGTATTGATGCCGTGAGATGAGAAATTTAAGTAATCTCGTCTTGGTCATTTTTCGTCTAATCCCAATTTCTCGAATAAAATTTATTGCCATCTATTTGTAAAGCTAGCACACAATTCTTATTTTTAAAATAAAAAATATTTATATCAAAACAATAAAATGCTACGAACAAAGTATAATAAAATGTATCTTGACATTTTCGAAGAGAATGATATCAAATATTTTTCAGTTTTTATTTCGAGAATTCTCGATTTCTCGAGAACTAATTCTCGTCTCGTTATATTGAATTCTTTTCTCATCTGTCAATCCGAGACGAGTAAATTATTGGTTTTCGTCTCGTAATTTTGAGACGAGACGAGAATGAGATGAGATTTCTCGTCTCGCCGGCATCACTACTTTTATGTGTAGAAATTAAAATAAATAACAAATTTAAAAATCTGCTGTGGCCAGCACAGTACTTCCCCGACTATAAGTTTTAATAACTTACTTTCGTAACGCCTTTAATTTTATGTTTCATACTCTGAATTATTAACAATAATTTATTTTCTAAATAGTAGGTATCATGTACAGATAAAAATGTTAAATACGATTTGTAGATGACAAAAATATAATCCATCATTTAAAATAGAAAATTTTGTGATAAATTAATTATTTATCGAAATATTTAAGCAAAGACGTCCGGTTTGCGGATTACTACAAAAAATAACTGGATTCTTAAGATTTGTATTAAAACCTTAAATGTAAAATTTGGTTGTTAAATGTTTGGTATTATTTGAGTTATCGTCCACAAAATATTGTAATAACACACACAACCGCGCACAGGCATCATCTCGAAAATACTTTACCTATTCGTATTCTATGGATTGTAAAACGTACTTATTCACTAAAAACTAAAAAGTAAAAACTCACACTCGAAAATTTTAACTCTTCACAATACCTCCCCTTATAGAATATAATGCGGGAGATAAAAACAACTGACCATCGTTTTAAATGTTGTTATTAATTCTCCGACTAAATTTTTTCTTTAGAGAACTTTTGATAATACACTTGAAGAAATTTGAATAATTGTTTGAGAAAAAATTGAATATCGCATAAATGTCATTTTTTACATTTTTACTAAGATTATCTCCCCTAGAGCTTTAAATTGACACCAAACCAAATTGAAGGATGTATAATATAAAAATTGACGATCGGTTAAATGTTATTTTTATTTTTGTACGATAGTATTTTAATAAAAATAAAATAAGTTATGTTTATAAAGTTGGTACCACTGGTTGAATAAAAAAAATTGAATAATTTTTTGAGAAACAATTGAAAATCACATAAATGTCATTTTTACTAAAGTTGTCTCTCCGAGCGCTTTAAATTGACACCAAACTTGGTATAATTTGAATAATTTATAAAAAAAAATTGACGATCGGTTAAATGTTATTTTTATTTTTCTACTAGAATTATTTTCCCGAAAGCTTTAATTTGATACCACACACGATAGTATTTTAATAAAAATAAAAAAAAAGTTATGTTTATAAAATTGGTACCACTGGTTGAATAAAAAAAATTGAATAATTTTTTGAGAAACAATTGAAAATCACATAAATATAATTTTTTACATTTTTACTAAACTTATCTCCCCGAGCGCTTTAAATTGACACCAAACTCGGTATAATTTGAATAATTTATTTTTAAAAAAAATTGACGATCGTTTATATGTAATTTTTGTTTTGCTACTAAAATTCTTTTCTCGAGAGCTTTAATTTGATACCACACACGATAGTATTTTGATAAAAATAAAAAAAGTTATGTTTATAAAGTTGGTACCACTGATTGAATAAAGCTCATTAACGAACTTGAAGTCAGAATTTGGGTCAAGATCTTAAATATAAAATTTCAGTCCAAAATTCCAACGCGTTTTTAAGTTATGCAACATCCAGACAGACTAACAGACTAACAGACTAACAGACCGACAGACCGACAGACCGACAGACCGACAGACCGACTTTTTTTAAAATTATGTTTTTTGGGTTCAGTAGGGTCTAAAACGTGAAGATTCACCAAAATCTCGAACTGTCAAAAAATCACGATTACAATACTTCCCTCTATTACATAGATCGGGGAAGTAAAAATAAGTGTAATGAAAATTGGGAAATTTATTAATTTGTAATAATTAATCTAGCGTTTTCTTAAACTTGTAAAGAACAAAACCGAGCCTTACAGCCGATTCTAAATTAATGACTGACCAATACAAATCATGAATACAAAACTTAGTTTCGTTTGTTTATTTGTGTACAATATTGCAAATAATTGTGAATTTTAATAAAGAAAAACTCAGATTTGGGTTGTTTGCGTTATTTATAAAAAAAATTATTATCCTTATCGATAATCGGCCCTATCGTGTCGGCAGTCGGCCCAAATTCATCGCGGCCCAGTGGGAAATATCCCACCATCCCACCGGCCCAGTCCGCCTCTGAATATAGAATTATATCAAGTTTGATATCAAATTAAAGGGTTGAAAATGGGCTACCTCATTAATAAAATAATATAAATCGATCAGGTGAGCACAACTTTATAAAATTGTTGAAAATGGCGACCTACGATTGTCATTTTTGTTTCTATCAAAAAATCATGTCGTTTGATATCAAATTCAAGGCTACCTAATTAATAAAATTATTTAAAATGGTGGCCGACGATCGTCATTTATTTTTATCAAAAACAATATAGAATTATATCAGTTTGATATCAAATTAAAGGGCTGGTCGTGGGCTACCTAATTAATAAAATAATTTAAATCGGTCAGGTGAGCACTACTTTATAAAATTGTTGAAAATGGCGACTGATTGTCATTTGTTTTTTTCAATAAAAAAAACAATTCGAGTTTGATGTCAAATTAAAGAGCTAGATGAGGGCTAATTAATAAAATTATTTAAAATGGTGGCCGACGATTGTCTTTTGTTTTTTAAAAAATATGTTAGAATCATACCTATTGAGTATGATATCAAATTAAATATCTTGATAAAAGAGCTAATACAAGATTGTTCAAAATGGAGACCGCCGATCGTCATTTGTTTATATCTTAAAATTGTTAAAATCATATTGATTTTAATATATCCAAGTAAAGGTCTTGATCTTGCTGATGAGGAGTGATATACACAATAAGTGATAAATATGATAGTGGGTGATTAGCTTCTGTTTTTTCCTTTCAAAATAGTAAAATCATTTCAAGTTTGATATATCAAATATAAGGTTTTGATAAGGTAACTACAATATTGTTCAAGATGACGTTCGACAATAGTCTTTTGTTTTTAGTTAGATAACCAGGATACCTATTTATTTTTAATGCCTTTACTAAAATTTATATTGAAGAAGGCGGAAGATGAATAATTTGAAATTGTAATTAAATAATTTTTTTCGTTAGAGTATAAATGTTAAAATCGTTATAATTGAGGCACGAAGTGCCGAATCCTTCCATATTCAGAGCCCGCGAAGCTTGAGCCCGCGAAGCGGGGGAATCTCCCTTGTCGCGCGGCAGCGCGACCTAGCTGAAGGCCCGCGTAGCGGGGCCTGACGCTAGTAATAACTAAAATATTACAGAAACAAATCGAATCATTCCTTAGTTAACTATGAAATAAATGATAAAAACAGAAATTATACGAAGAGTTTTACTATGTATCAGGGTTGGCAAAAAACATGTTTTTTTTTTATTTTAAACAAAAAAAACTGTTTTTTTTGTTTAAAACTGTTTTTTTTGTTTAAAACGTGTTTTTTTACTGATTTAAAAAAACATGTTTTAAACACACAAAAAACAATGTTTTAATCAGCAAGGAGTTCTGAAATATGCATCATTACGCACTATGGCGATAAATATGCTGGGGATTCCCCTACCTATACTTATTATTATGGTTATGGGTGACAACAATAGTGAGAAACAGTATATGTTATAGGTACACTATTATTAGCAATATGAACTTTGTTTTGTTACGTAGATAAAGTATTAAAAATGTTTAAAACGTGTTTCAAATATATGTTTAAAACGTGTTTTAAACATGTTTAAAACGTGCTTTAAAAACTTGCTTTGTTTTAAACATTTGTTTAAAACAAAATGTTTTAAACGTGCCAACCCTGCTATGTATTCAAGAAAATGCAGGCCATTTTGAAAATTTACTATAAATAATTGAATTGAATTGCTATTCCTTATTAAATTAGTTATTTTTGTTAATAAACTGACATTTTTACTGTCATAAAATCTGTTTCTTATCATTTATTTCATAGCTAACTTGGAATGAATCGATATGTTTCTGTTATATTTTAATTATTATTTTACTTAGAAATTTACAACGAAAAAGTAGCTTTTTTTATACATGGTTGTATTCAGAATTTTATGTAGAATCAAAATCTTAAAAAATATATGGGATGTTCCATTTAAAATAAGAAAGTTGGTGTCACTTCCGGCTAAACAGGAAGTAATAAAAATTAATTATTTATGTAGTTCAATGCGTCTTTGAATGTAGTTTATAAACCTATAATATAAAAAATGTAATTGACTTAAAAATACAACTGTCAATAATAACCTTGTAACAAGGATGATCTTCGGCATATTAAATGTAAAAATTTGTAATCTCATTTGGTAAGGATTGTTACACTTATTATTTTGTATAAACATTGTGATAATTATATTGGTCTGGTTCTTCAATTTTTAGCACTGATGAAGGATGAATATAATCCGAAACGTATGCAATTAAGAGATTGAATTTATTTAATCCTTTCTTATCCAACTTCCGAATACTCATCCAATTGATCTACTTTACTGGATTCTGGATACGATTTTCAACTTCAATACTATAGAATATATTTAACTTATATGTTTTCTATTACTAGATTTATTAATTTTATTGAATAAAAACTAATTAATTAAGCATAATAGATTTAGAGGTTATACAAAATTTTGTTCATTTTGAGATATGACGATTGACAATTGAAGTAAATGTCATCTGATACTATAGTTGATTTCTTAACTAAACGGAGCAATCTGAAATTGTCTCGATGAGCCGTATTTACACTGTGTAAACACGAGAAAAATATCACTATACCCTGTTCCAAATAAGAGTATAGAGCCAGTCCGTTTTACACACATTAAATAGAAATTTAATCGAAGCGCGGTATTTTTGAAATAGCTTTATGTTCCGCGCGTCACGCGCTACTGACGCTAATCAACGACTTACTTTTTCAATAATACCAGCTGTTATTACTACGGCGTTCGACAGCTAAATGATGCGCGCATATCACAAATTTTTCGCTGATGTAAACTTGGTTTCCGGCTAGACCAATCAGAACGCTCAAATCGTAAGGCCTATCTTGCCCCATACTATATTCTTATATGGAACAGACCATAAATTTTTTTAGCGGCAAAATTAAATTTGACCTATCGGCGGGCAAACTCGATACAGTCACTGACAACAGCTGAGGAGACAAGATAGAGAACATTCGTTTGTTTACATTACAAAGTTTGTATGGTGTAAAACTGGTGTTACATCAGTCAATCAAAAACGATCAGTTTTAGCATTCCAACTTCAGATTGCTCGGTTTAGTTAAGAAATCAACTATAGCAATACCAATTTTCTATAAAAAATATGCCACAAAGTGAGCTCTGGCGACATTCAATTGCGTTCCACGAAGTTAATTTTGTGAACGCCAAATAGAAAAACGAATGTTGTGAAAAAACACCAACTTCTCGCATTGATAACAATTCAATTTTTTGACAGTGTCAATGTTATGTATTATGTTAATACGTACCAATAATATAATTGCAAGTAGTATGAACGAGAACGATGATATTTTATTGAAAAAAATCATATTTTTCTTTAGCACAAGAGCACTCTTTCTTATTTATCATTTACGATTATTTGAGTAAGAATACTTAACAAGTAGTAGTTAAAAATAAGTATATTTGCATTATAAAAGCTAGGAATTATGTTCATTATTTTTTCAGATAAGATTATAATACTAATTACTGAAATAATTATATAGGTACCTATTTTAATAAATTTATAATCATTAAATACTGATTGAGTAAAATGCCAATTGAACAGTTTAGAGCACTAAAAAAACGCATTTATTTCTATTCTAAGAAAAATTGTAATAAATAATAAGAATGCAACCTCGAAAGTATGTTTTTCACAAGATCAATGCGATTTAATAATACACATGAATAATAGCTATTAATATAACAAGAATATTATGCGATTTATAATACCGAGAATGTTGCTAAGCGAGGAGGTGAAAGAGTCTCTTTGAACATCCAAGGGGGCTTAAATCGCATATATGCGCGTTATATTCAAAGCTTAATCGTATTATCAACGACAGCGTTGTTAAAACAAATCAACAATTGTCAATTAGTTGACAATTCGAATATTATTGAAGGTCAGTTGAAGGTTTTGATGTTATTATGGTTGTATCTATCGTATTAAGTCCGTAACTAATGAATTATAAGTATCTAACGTATTATAAGTAACTAACGTACTTATATGTTGTTTATAATTATAAATGTTGCATATTAAAAGGTAATAACAATTGTTGATGATACGATTAAGTTTAATTGTTGTTTAGTTGAGTTGTGCTCAAAACTACTTTCCACGTGTGCGGCAAAATTATGAACCGTTTGCCGTCTCTTTTATATAGTGAACAATGTATCTGTTTTCATCGACTGTGAATCATATTATATCCGCGTACGAATTAATTTAATGGGCTCATCAATCATATTCAAATTATGGCAATTTTGTATTAAAAATAGTAATTACATACTAAATAATTATGATTAGTAAATCAAAAATTGTTAAAAATTTATTTAGCTCAGAGATATAAGGTTTATAAAATTCATGACGTCATCTGTATAAGCTTTGAAATGAAGCTTTTCATTGGCTAAACATTGTTTTCCCGCTGTCCGACATTCAACCAGGAAGGCAACTTAATGGATACAAATTTATTTAAAACCGGCAGTTTTCTAGGTTGGAGTTATGTTTTCGTATGTAAATATAATATAGTATAATATAGGTAAGGTATACTTACAAATTGTCATTTTATGAAAATTTATTAAAAACTTCCTAACCATGCAGAACAAAGTTTCAAACTGATGATATTAATACAAAAACACAAGCTCACCAGCGCCATTGAAACGTCAAAATCAAAAATGTCAAAATGTTTGACTATGTAAGATTTAAAATTAATTTTTATTTTCATGTTGAAGATAATTATTGAATAACTGTAAGATTTAATATAAATATATTTACACTTTAACAAATATAAAATGGAGTAAATACAATACGCATTAAAATAAACTGGTTGAGTGCCACTACTTAATACAGATGACGTCACAAATTAATTTTAAACTTTAAAAAATCATATCTGCCTTAATAATAAGAATTTTCAAAGCGGATTTTCACTGATCGATATATATTATATTTATATAAATTTAAAAAGAATTGGGCTCCATTAACGTAAAACGCATTTGAATTAAAGATTAATTTAATAGTATATTATTTAACGAGTAAATAATGTAGGCTATAATTAATGAGGATGAAAGTTTGTTCACGAGCCGAAGGCGAGTGTATAAATCATCCGAGTTAATTATAGCCATTATTTTCGAGTCAAATACGACGTTTTATCTACAACTTTTTAAATAAAACAACATTTTCTTACTACAAACTTGTATTGATATTAACCTAACCTCAAACTTTGGTGTGATGACAATTTATCCGAGTAATTTAGAACTATTACGGGCTAGTCATATACAGCGTTTTACAAATTTTTATTATTTTTACTGTTTCTGCTTACAACGTCATAAAATGATAACTTGATGTAACACTAATATTAAAACAGATGTGATGGCAGTTTGACAGTTCGAGATAATAAAGTACTCATTATTTAACAGTGTGAAATAATGAATTCATTATTTCATAATGTGTCCTTATGGAGGGGTTTATTATACTACTTTCACGTATATAATGAATACATTATTCTATTGTTGTAGATAAAATATTTTATAAACAGAAATTTTATGTGAGATATAAAAAAATTAAAATGTCATGCTACTCATTATTATTTAAACAATAGGGTCGTAGATAGTGATAAGATCGTAGCAATGATTTAGCTTGTAAATTGATTATAAATAATAAAAAACAATGTATTTGAAAATATGAGATGTCAAGGGTATGGCAAAGGTTATTATGTTTTAACATAAAGTAATTAGGTGTTATGCGCAAATAAGCAATAAAATAATGAGGTAATTTCTATTTGTATTTTACATTATAATGTTTATATTAATTTTATTCATGTAAATTCTGTAAAAAATGGGGAGAAAATTGTCAATTTATCGACTGGTATTGCATTTTTTTTAATTTAATCAATAAATGCAACTTGCATGGTACTAAAATGAGATCTCTACCACAATGTACAATGTTTTGTGGAAAACAGGTCAAAATATAAATTTTATAAAAAAATTAAATTTTGAGTATATTGAGAAAGAAATTTGTCTGTGACAACATGATTTTGTATAGGAGAAATGGAAGCATTATACATGACATGTAAAATACCTACCTAATCATTTTTCATTAATTATTTTTAGGCTTGTTAAGAATTTTTTTGTCATAATAAAAAATTACATGTTCCAAGTTTACTTCTCCCAAAATATGTTATAAAAAATCATGAAACTAGCCTATTATTTGACTAGCTACATAATTTACTAAAGTAAAAATTTTTTTGGAGAGGAGTCACGTCATCAATGTTGGTCACTAGATAATGACATCACGGAACCAGATAATGACGTCACGGAATACTAGATTTACATAGTACACTAATTTAATTTTTTAAATATGTAATGTGTGTTGCATTATTGAATTTACATGCGATGCTTATTTTTGCGATCAATTTAATTGAATTATTAGACAATTAATATTTAAATATCATTGTAAAATTTAATATATTTCCAGTTAGAACTCTATAGCGTTACAGAAAAATTTGAATGTCATGTAAACGTACAACACAAAACACAATTCTTAATTCAGTAATGCCAATGTGTGGTGAAAAAACAAACTACAATTATTTGAAATAAATTTAAAATGCATTAAAAACATTATGTTCGGCTTTAAAATTATTGTAAATTTAATGAAAATGCATTATTCTTATAGTATGCAAAAAAGTAGTATTTATTTTATTCATTTAGCATCACTCGGTCATTACTACAGTTATTTTCCATTTTGTAATGTTTTGATGACATGACTTCTCTGCAAAAAAATTTCAACTATAGAACCACTGACTAAATAATATTACGTGTATTATTTAGTCAAAACTAGAACCATTAAAATCTTGCTCTTCTATAAAAGGAAGTACAATTTAATATATAAAATAACATATTTCTTTATTTATTTATTTAATCAATAAAGTAACAAAATATATATATTTACAATCTTTCGGTTTCAATCTCACTATAAGTTTCTTGTCTACCATTATCTTGTCTTCCATTTTCGTATGCCCCATTTTCTTGTGTTTGATTTTGTTGATCTTGTTCTGGATTATCAACATCTTGTTTGTACATAACGTACATCCCTCTGTAAAGATATTAATTATTTTGTATTATCAACTAAAATGGCGTATAATACAGAAAAAATCTGACGTGGCCATCACACAACCTTCCGCCATATCTAGACTTTAAACAGAAATGTATACGTACAATCCGGTGCCCATTTAAAATATACAAATAAAAATCTAAAATATTCAAACACAGAAATTTGCATCACCTGAATAAAAATCTGACGTGGCCATCACACAACCTTCCG
This sequence comes from Agonum fuliginosum, assembly GCA_947534325.1. Classification (NCBI taxonomy): domain Eukaryota; kingdom Metazoa; phylum Arthropoda; class Insecta; order Coleoptera; family Carabidae; genus Agonum; species Agonum fuliginosum. The sequence goes on from OX384038.1 coordinate 21,292,774, forward strand.
CCATATCTAGACTTTAAACAGAAATGTATACGTACAATCCGGTGCCCATTTAAAATATACAAATAAAAATCTAAAATATTCAAACACAGAAATTTGCATCACCTGAATAAAAATCTGACGTGGCCATCACACAACCTTCCGCCATATGTAGACTTTAAACAGAAATGTATACGTACAATCCGGTGCTCATTTAAAATATACAAATAAAAATCTAAAATATTCAAACACAGAAATTTGCATCACCTGAATAAAAAGATTCATTCACAGGAAAACTCTGCTGTGTTGAAGAAATCCTCCGTTCAATTACTATACATTTAATATCTTACTTAGGACTTATATAGCGCTAGTATGCCAACTTGTCACCCGTCTCACCTGTCAATATTTTTTACGCAGAAACAAAAATCAACCGATCATGGATTACAAGATATCGACGTTTTAATTGATAAATTTATTTTTTAAATTTTACTGCAGTTCTTTAATGCTACCAGATAAACACAATTTTATTATAACGTAAGTTGCAAATAACTTTTCCTTTTATTCTTATAACAAATAAATACTATATTTTTCCAAATTTATATACAATTTTGACAATTAACCTTTTCAATCTTCAAGAAATATCACTTTCGATGAAGATATTTGTACCAAAATTTAAGGAGCTCTTCCAATTTATATACAAATGTTAAATACCAAATATCAAAATTTTCGGGTAATTCGTATTTGAGTTATGCGACTAACACTCGGCCTTGACCACACACACACACACATACACACACACATACACACAGACATCATCGTGAAACTATCAAAAATGAGTTGTAAGGACCCTAATTCGTGGTCATCCACTAAAAATTCACTACCCGATTTTTTGCATGATTCCAATACCTTCCTTTACAGGTAAGCGGAAGGTAAAAAGATTCATTCACAGGAAAACTCTGCTGTGTTGAAGCCATCCTCCGTTCAATTACTACATTTAATATCTTACTTAGGACTTATATAGCGCTAGTATGCCAACTTGTCACCCGTCTCACCTGTCAATATTTTTTACGCAGAAACAAAAATCAACCGATCATGGATTACAAGATATCAACGTTTTATTTGATAAATTTATTTTTTAAATTTTACTGCAGTTCTTTAATGCTACCAGATAAAGACAATTTTTTTATAACGTAAGTTGCAAATAACTTTTCCTCTTATTCTTATTACAAATAAATACTATATTTTTCCAAATTTATATACAATTTTGACAATTAACCTTTTCAATCTTCAAAAAATATCACTTCCGATGAAGATATTTGTACCAAAATCTACGGAGCTCTTCCAATTTATATACAAATGTTAAATAAAAAATATCAAAATTCTCGGGTAATTCGTATTTGAGTTATGCGACTAACACCCGGCCTTGACCACACACACACACACACACACACACATACACACACACATACACACAGACATCATCGTGAAACTATCAAAAATGAGTTGTAAGGACCCTAATTCGTGCTCATCCACTAAAAATTCACCACCCGATTTTTTGCATGATTCCAATACCTTCCTTTACAGGTAAGCGGAAGGTAAAAAGGCTTTTGGAATGATTATATTTTCTTATGTTGGTCGTGTGTTTGACATTTAAAATAATAGTTGCCATATAATTATAATTATGTATAACTTCATGATAAGATTTTTCTATTCAATTTTAATGCCCATATCACACCGGCATGGCACGAAGCACGGTGCTCGATTGAACAAATGAATAACGTAAAAATGAATGAATGAAGCAAAATGCCACATCGAGCACCATGCTTCATGCCACGCCGGTGTGACATGGGCATAACGTTTCAAACTGTAATTATTATTAACTCCATAGCAACAACTTTAAATACATAGAAGGTTATTCCCTTTTGAAATTTAATAGTTATTTATTTATACGCCGAGTCCTTAAATTAGATAAGTGCTCTAATAGTATATCAAAGAACAAGTTTTATAAGACATAATTTTTTCGCACGTGTTCAAATTTAGTAAAACGAGCCCTCGGGCGAGTTTACTAAAGAACAAGTGTGAAAAAAGTCTTATAAAATGAGTTCTTTATACTATTTTTTCTATTTGGTGTCTTTTTATTATTAAAATTTTAATTATACTGCAACAATATACACAAGTCGATTTAGGGAAATTTATGTGTGTAACGTTTTGGTTGGTGATATTAATATTGCCATTTATTTAACTGTCACTGTCACAGCAAAAGTATATATTACTGAACTATTCTAGGTGATAAGTACAGATATTATAGAAAATATTGAACTTATATGTTTTCAATTTCTAGATTCATTAATTTTATTGAATAAAAAGTAATTAATTAAGCAAAACATATTTAGAGGTTATACTGAAATTTGTCAATTCTGAAGTTTGACGTTTAACAATTGAAATAAATGTCATCTGATATTGATATGATACTAGCAATACCAACCTTCTATAAAAATATGTTGCGTGTCACAAAGTGAGCTCTAGCGACATTCAGTTGCGTTTCACAAAGTTAACTTTGTGAACGCCAAATAGAAAAAACTCAGTTAATAAAAAAACGTCGTGTTAATAAATATACCTATTTAAACCTTTTATATTAACTCATAACTCATACGTACAATAAAATGAAAAGTGGTAGAGTGACCAGGGCAGTACTAAGGAGATAGAATGCCCCTGGAAAGACGGTATTTGTCGCCTGATCGAATTGGTAGTAAATCGAGCTGTAAATAATAGGACAAATGGCTTCACAGATGGCGAACAGAGCCTGAGCTTTCGCTATCTCATTTACGTCCACTAGTTTTGTTACTAGAGATCGCAAAGATATCACAAATAAACCACTGAATACACTTATTAATGGACCTGTAAAATAAATTACAAATAATATAGTTTAACAATAGAAATTATTAGAAAACCGTTGTAATCATTTGAATGAATATTACACTGAAGATTAATAATTTATCTACGACTATATTGAATTATTGAATAAGCTAAGTTCTAAGTTAGAGCAGGGTTATTCTGATATAAATCAGATTTTTTTTATTACGAATGTGGAATATTATTTTTCAAGGCACTGGCCGAGGAAAAAACCATACCTATAAAAGATGTTTTTAATATCATTGGCAGTACAAGTTTATATGACTGTTTTACAATACAAAAATATACCTATTGTATATGAAGTAATACTTACTAGTATATTGAATGTAGGAGAACAAAATGTTCGTCTGCGGCGCATTTTCTTCTAATAATTATTTTAATTCTCGTTTATATGGTTATATTTTTCATTACTTTAACAATAATACTTTATAGACAGGGACCTGGAGCGATTTTTATTTGTAGTTAAGGTTCGGTTTTGGTTAAAAAAAAATCGGTTCTGGTTTTGGTTTAGGTTCAAGAGGTTTAAAATATAAGGGCTTAAAAGCCTCTACTATTTCAGGTATTTTCGGGTTTAAGTTCAAAAATAATAATAATAAAAGTAACGCACTTGTTTACTTGACAAAAAATTAATGTTTTATTGTAAAATGGAACTAAAAAAATAATTTAATAAAAAAGCATTTTCTTCATACATACTAAGTAAATAATTATCAATACTTTTAGTTTACTTAACATTTTAACATTTAAATAAATAGGCACATTTTTAATATTGCAGTCGTTAGCCAAGTCAAATACCGAAAATTTTATTCGCTGTTATTTAAAAATATTTTCTAGGTTTTCTTTAAATGAAACCAATAATGAGCAAAGACAAACAGTAAAAAAGGCTCACTACAAACACCTGAGTAACAGTAATCTTGTGCCGGAAAATGACAATGATAATTTTAAAATGAACAGAAACCGATATTATGGAAATGGGTTACAGGTTACAATAAACAGTTCGGTTACGATTCCGGTTCGTTGACCTTCAAATGTAACGTTTCGGTTTAGTTTCAGGATCGAAGAAAATGAAGGTTTTTACGGGTTTATAGTTCAGGTTCGGGCTCAGCTCCAGGTCTCTGTTTATAGAACACCGATTTCAGCAAAAAATAAATGGTCAGTCTAAACTAAATAATATAATATTATTATAACCTATAGCGTTGCAGAATGAATAAAGCATACATATTTTAATGTTTAATTGATATTTTTAATAAAAGTGTATTAATATGTTTATGCAAATGTAAATATTACATTGCGGATGTATCAGAAAATGCAACAACATAATTTACATTATTGAAGGTTTTTCCTGTTTTTCTTTATTAATCAAATTACCTAGCTTAATATTTTTATATTGTTAATGACATAATAATACTGACATAATATCTTGACAGAAATTTGAATCAAATATTTGACAAATAGTAGGTTTCCATATTACAATCATTTAAAGAAAATTAAGTCCAGGAAAAGAAATTATGCAAAATTGAATAATTATGCATAAGATAATGAACACATGCTCAAGCTCATTGCCATTTTAGATAAGACCACTGCATTTATATATTTAACTACTTAATTACGTTTTAACTGTTAATCGAAAGGTTTTAAATACTTACCAATCAAAAACATGATTACATTGGTTCCAAAGGCATACCACATGCCAACAATCAGTTTAACAATACAAGCAATAACTGCTATTATTATATCATTAAGTTTTAATTTTTTCGTAAAAATTGTTACTGCCACAAGCATACCTAAAAATATACATACGAATTACTTAAATGTTTATTACGCCTGTTATCGTTTTATTCGAGGTTTTATCCAACATCACATACTGTAATTTATTGGTAAAGATATTTTGTCGCGTGTGTAGTTACCGCAGTCATCAACTCATTGATTCTCATAAATAATAAAACACAGGAGTGGACACTCCGTATTTTAGCAATACGGTAGATTAGTTGCATTTTTGTTTACCATTTGCGAGAGAAAAAGATCACGACGCTTTTTAAAAATTCATTACCTACTTGACTTGACTTGATTTTCTATCGTTACTACGTGACTTGATATCAAGTAATTTCAAGCTACTTGAACCTAATGTTAGGTCTAAAACATTGGTAAAAATACAAATTTTTTTTTTAGTAAATTGAGAAACAAAATTTTGCTGTCACGTCATTTCTTTGTATTCGACATATGGCAGCTTTCTACGTCACACCACATATTTAATTTTCATTAATTATTTTTGGGCTTGTTAATAAAAAAAATTGTAAAAATTTAAAAATACGAAGTTTTTATATCTTCTTCAAAAATATTTACAAAAAAAAATCATGCAAGTAGCCCATTATTAATTAATATGAAATGCCGTATTCCCCGAGCCAATTGAAATTGAACGATTTTGTATCTACACCAACGATGTATTTTTATTATTTTCTTACATAGGAATTTTTTTTTGTAAAAAATTGTTAGATTTTAATTTGATTTTGTGAATAATAGTAATAGTAAAGTTTAACTGCTTCATTTTCCTTGAGATTTTACTACATTGATTTTTAAGTTACTTGAAATTTTACTACTTGATTTTTAGGTTGCTTGAAATTTTACTACTTGACTTGACTTGACTTTCGAATTCTATTACTTGACTTGAATCTGACTTGATTTCAAGTCAAGTCAAGTCAAGTAGCTTGAAAATCAAGTCAAGTAGTGAAACCCTAATGGTTACACTAAAATATTTTTTATGTTTAGAGAAATGCGTCAATAGTCCACAAAACCGAAAGAAAATAATACAGAAATAGGTAGCCAAGTAAAATTTGGAAACAACATAACAATAACAAAAACGAACAGCACTTGTATTGTATTTGTGTAAATCGTTCTTGACAACTTTTTTCGTTATTTGAAACAAATTGTCGGTAGTTACCATACCAATAATTATATACTTTACCTAGTACATGAACAATAATATCAAACGCCTGAAAGTATCCAAAGTAGTCTACGCCCCAGTGAAACGTGTAAATTGCATAATTTCTTATGTACAAACTTTCAGCTGAAAAATAAATCTATAATAACTGAAAAAATGTATGAGATTATGAAAAGTTTTACCTGTGACAGGTCCTTTAATTAAAATATAGCAAATATATGTAAAAATCAGTAGCATTCGTCTGTAGGCAATTCTTTTGCGAATCAAAATTTTAAACATTTCTATTACGACAGTTTTTATGTTGAATACATCTATGCACACATTTTTGTCCAGTTTTGCAGGAGGTCTCTTTTCTTTTATAAAAATTGAACCATATAATGCAGCAGATGCAAATAATATTAAGCATATTGAATAAACTCCATAATACCCTATTTTCAGGTATAATACACCACTAACTGCGGGTCCTATTGGAGTTAGTATAAGTGATATTATTTCTACGAATCCTATTCTAGATGTTCTTTCTTCCTAAAAAAAATAATTAGAAACATTAAAATCATCTGCAAATTTTTAAAAGATATGTAAAAAGTAGTAGTCCAGGCAACGAATGTTCAAAAAAAGGTATAGAGGGAAATGCTTGGAACACAATTTTTGACTTCGTAACTTTGTTTGGACTAGTTAGGAGGTGAACATATCAAAAGGCCCCGCCCGTAGCCCTTAAGCCGAGGTGTGGCGGAGGGTTTGAAAGTCTCATTTTTCGGTTTTTTGCTTTTATCTCGGAAGCTATGCGTCCTACCATCATGATAATAATATTTATTGTGTTCAACGGATAAAAAAATGACTTCCGGTTGCTTTTATTAAATTTGTCGACCATTTCTCTATAAGATAAATTATTCTAAAAAAAATTAGGTGTTCATTGCGACAAAATATCAAATGTTTTTATAATAAATAAAAAATTTCTCAATTTTCTCTCGGTCATCATTTGGTGTTTTTTCGTAATGAATACCAAAAAAAGATACTGCATCTTATGGAGAAATGTTCGTAGAATTTTATGCAGGAAACCGGATGTCGATAACTTTATCCGTTCAGAAGTTACAGCTCATTAAACACAATAAACAAAAAATATTTGAATACTTCTGTCGAAAAAAAATTGATATTTTGGCTTAATGAACGCCCTAAAAAGTTTTTAAAATAACGTATTTTATAGAGAAATGTTCGTGAAATTTAATAAAAGAAACCGGAAGACAATATTTTGATTCATTCAGAAGTTACAGTTAATTAAACACAAAAATAACGAAAAAAGTTAAAATTTCTCAACTTTCATTTTTTTGAAAAAATTGCTAATTTTAGAAGTGTTATATCTCGGAAAGTAAAGGACGTACAGAGCTGCGGTTGGACTTAAATTGTTGCAAATTTAATCAGCTTTCATTGTCATGATGGTAGGACGCATAGCTTCCGAGATAAAAGCAAAAAACCGAAAAATGAGACTTTCAAACCCTCCGCCACACCTCGGCTACGGGCGGGGACTTTTGATATGTTCACCTCCTAACTAGTCCAAACAAAGTTACGAAGTCAAAAATTGTGTTCTAAGCATTTCCGGCTATACCTCTTCGTTGACTGAACTATAGGTAATTATTGTAATTAATGAAAAGTTTAAAATAAATTAAACTTGACTTTTAAAATCAACTACGTTATCTACTGCTATTTTTATTTTTCAAGTTCATGAACAATGTAAATTATATAAATTACCTATCATTTTATGTACGACTCAACAGAAACGACAAGTAAACAAAATGTTATTTATAATTAGGTGCCATGTTTTGCATGTTTAGTAAAAGAGAATTACTTGATATGTACAATTTTCTAATTATTTTAAATTAAACTAAAAAACTGCTAACGCAGAATTAATTGCAACTTGCAGCGTAATTTCTTAATAAAAAATATCTCAATCTCAACATTCGTAAAGTAATGTTTTTTTATTAGTTAATAATGTTAACAAGAAAACAGGTAAGACTAATAAAAATGTTTGAAAATCAATCTTTCAGACCAGGAAAAGATTGCAGCTTATTGATGTCTGAATAAAATGCTTTCAAATTAGATCTAGTAGGTACATATTATTTGAAAAAATTGTCGTTTTAAAGACTCGACAATAATTCTGTCTAATTCACCAACGTTTTTAAAAATATCACCTCGAAATTTTGAAGCAATGTATAAAAAAGGTCAAATACAAAATAACTGGTCAGATTTTTTCGTTTGGGCAATAAAATGTTCTTAATGCAAAAAACATTATCGGAAGACATCAAAACATGTAGAGATAGATATCAATGTGAAAAATATTTTTGTATGCCTTTTATAAAATGTATTTCCTAATATTTTAAAGGTGAAATTTTAGTAGACGATTTATATTTGTATGTCTTCCTAGTATGTAATTGTTTATTTATGTCATGGATAAGAGATACGTTATACACTACATTATGTCCTCCTAGAGCATTTAGAAATTACCATGGTAATATTGATACATACAAATGTTTTTCTTCTGAAATTTCCTGTCCGTTGCTAGGATACTAAAAATATTAACAAAAGTTAAATCGTCAAAGAGAAATGTCAAGGGCGGAATATTTTAAATAAAATAGTAAGACATAAAATATTGTATGCACCACGGGCATCATTGATGTTTATAGCCCTCGGGCGATTTACAGACCCTTGGGCCAGAGGCCCTTGATTCTTTTAAATATGTCGCCCTCGGATGAGCATAAACATCATCATGATGCCCTTGGTATAAATTGGCAACTTGAGTTGAAATTATTTAAAAATGTAGACAGGGAACAAACATAATTCTATGTTTAATGTGAAATTCTTAAAAAGAAACAAGTGCGATATATGCTCTAGGTCATATTGCTCGCCATGAAAATGTAAAGCTGTGATAACGTAAACCGTAGATGTCAAGTATATTCTCTACTAAAAAATTACCTTGGTGCTGATATCAGTGATATAGCTATAAATTGCCATGATAATAGTCTGCCCACCTCCAAAGAAACTGGGAAGGACGATGGCCATAACATAATATATCTGCACGGGCCATTGGTTGATAAAAACCGCACACAAAATCAGCCCAACACAAGAGAACACTTCTCCAACAATCGGCAGCACAAAAAACGGCTTACGTATTTTATGTCGATCACTAAATGAACCAAAACACAACACTAACACAGCTGTTAGGGTAGTTTGCACCGGCTGACTCCAAGCATGGTGGTAGGTTACTATTCCTCTTGTGTACGGAACACTAAGAGCTAGTTTAGAACATATTGTGTCATTCAAAGATAAGTTTCCTCTGCATGCCATTTCGAAACTCATGTTTAGTAAAGCACCAAGAGCCAACGATGACGCGAATAAATACAAAAACAAAACTGGTTCGATTGTTATCAGCTTAATCGCCGATCGCATCTTCTGAGGTATCGTTTGTTTTTCATTGTTGTCGTTGTGATGCAAAGTTACTGTCGATACGTCTTTTTCTTGAAGCTCCATTGTTTCGAACTTGTTGGTTACGGATGTTGTTGTAAACTGTTTATTAATCTACACACTCTTGAATAACCGGTGTGTATAAAAAACTTGGAATCTTGTTTCTTGTTTGATGCTCAAATGCCTAACCTACCGCATATAGGTCATTGCCAGCAGAGTGATTGCTTATGTTTTACGAAAAGTTGCTACACTTTTACTGTTTTTAATTAATATGTATGTATGTAGGTGTTTCGTTTCTGCTAAATATGGTTTTGTTGTTTGTTTGTGATTGATTTAAAGGTGTAATTATTTTAGCAGGTGCCTCAGGGAATTGATTCAAGGCTGTACTAAGAAAAAATACATTCCAGTCGTTTCATCTTTAGTTTTTGTGGTGTGGCTTGTCCGTTATTGAAATTTTATTGTAGTGACTAAGTCGATACGATTTGTTGCTGATATTATTAAAAATTATTGCTTGTTTTTGTATCGTTATGGTCTGCTTATCTTTTTATATTTTATTGAACAGACAGTGATATTTCCAATTCTCAAATTTGTAGCACTATTTTTGTACCTGTGAAATTTACAACAGGTCTGCATTGTTTATAATTTTATGTCTGTATGTAAGTTTTAATTATAGTGTTCCTTAAATTTATTGAGATAAATGAGTAGGTAGGTATTATTATTATCTATTCATATAAAAATTATCAAAAAATATTACTCTAGAATCTAATAGATTTTAACTTAAACAGTCTATTGGATAGACAGATATATTTACTAGATAAAGCTGATTTAAAAAACGAGAAGAACATTTTATACGTTGTATCATTTGCACTTTTTGTTATATTGTTTCTTACCTTCGAATTGGCCTTGACGTTTTACTCATGTTTTCTTCCTTTTGTATTATTCAATAATATTATGTGTAATTATCTTTTTCATTAATCAACTTTTTATGCAATACACCCCCTGTTGGTTGATTGTTGAAGTTGATTATTAAAAATATTTGCATGTTTCATCTTATTAGTTTTAATGTATTATTTTGTTTATTAAAGTGTATTACCTGTTTTATTTTATTCGAATTATAAATAATGTAATTAAAAAATTAAATGTACCAAGCATTAAATTAAAACTATATTCATCAGCTTGTTTCATGTTTAATTAAATTAGTTTCAATTGATTTAAATAAAAAAATCACAACGAACAACATACAACATTACTGAAAGCGCTGCTACTATAGTATACCTAGTAAAATTAATTATAATTTATAATTATTTTCCCACGAAAGAAACTGGGATTATTATGTACCATTATTTTTAATTGCATTTTAATAAGTGCAACAGATATACGTATATTAATGCAATAATTAATTAGCATATTAATAATAATAATAATATTTATTTGCACAAATAAAAAAATTCATACAAGAGATCAATATAATTGCTAACAAAAATTTGACAAAAAAAATAAAGATATAAAACCTCTGTTAAGAAACTACAATTTCTTGAGTTAGTTGAGGTATATAGTATTAAATTAGTTACATAAAAGTTTAAGATTGTATTTGTAATACTAGAATAATTACTAATCATAACATAACATAATGAGAAGTAGGTAATATAAATAATATGATACTGATGTAAATATAATATATATATATATATATATATATATATATATATATATATATATATATATATATATATATATATATATATATATATATATATATATATTTAGATAGACAAAAACAGTTTAAATGCACGCATTTGACATCCTAATATAAACAATGAGTAATTAGAAAAAGGATTCAGTACTATTATTCATTATTATAAATTTTTTAAGTCTATCGATAAACACATTAAAAGAAAACTAAGAACATTTTTAACATGACTGGATTCGAACCTGAGCCAGTGGTTCAGTCATCGATTCAGTAACAACAACCTCGACCGTGAACTTCCTCTTCTCTTCTTCTCCTGCTGTTGCTGCCTACTGGTGGCGGCGGCGCTGTCATCAACTACTCCGATATTAAACTCGCTCCGTGCCTTCCCCCTACTCCGCACCAAGTGGAACAAGACAATAAGACGAATTGGCCATTACTTAGCGGTATGACGCAAGGGTTGTGCCGACCGCCGACCTGAATTAATTAACAACGTCTCTGATATTAGCGTACCGAGCGGTATTGTACCGGTGAGGGGGATGATCAAGGAAGACCAGAGATGGACTTAACAGTAGAAATTAATTATTTGAAAACGCGAAAATTAAAATAACTGTTGTTTCTACAACTCAGGTTCGAATTACACATTTAAATTATACTTACAAAAATTTCCCTTAGCGCAATTCTCTATTAAAAACCATGAGTACCTATCAATTGACGTATAGTTATCAACCACACACACGGTACCTATAAAATAGTGTATTTTTGGCAATTTTTTTTAGCGCGAGAATAAAATAATTTAAAATTAATGCAACTGTTTCCAGGCGTGGATCGAAAGGGATAGAGGGTCGAAGAGATCATGACCCTCCCTCCAAATATTGACAAAAAAACTTAAATTTTACTCACAAAAGAATAGAAACGTAAAATATAAAATTATATGTCTACTATTAATAATAATTGAAAAAAAATTGTAGCAAAATGGCTTGCATCTGCTAGGCTTTGGATTTTTGTTATCTATAGTTATTTTTAGAACAGAAAGTTCAGATGCGATAAACATCTCCCTCCACCCCTTTAAGTTATTTTGTGTGTTTATTAAAGTTTAAAATAATTTTAAAGAGTGTTTAAAGTATCACGACGCAACGCTCCCAAAACATACCCTCCTAAATCGACCACGATGACTGGTTATCCTTTTTTCCCCAATAAAATTTCCTTACTTTTTTATCATACCTCAATATTCCTACAATCTAAATTATTGATTTAATAATATTGATTTCACTTTAATCTAAATCTGGTTACATTACATTTATAAAATATATACTTAAACGAGAGTAAAACATGTTGTTTTTCATAACCGAAAGTTCATATTTGAGATACCTACCTACCAATAATTTTAATTTGAATGGGCTGAAGAAAAAATTTTGCCCATGAAATATGATAATAAAACATTATACTTCTCATCCCTTAGAAAGTGTAACTTGTAATTATAAGGCATTTGACCTTTAATAAAAAAAATTGTCTGCGGCATATTTCTTTCCCCTTTCAGTAAAATTTCTTCCAAGTTTGAACACCGTGCCCCCCCCCCCCCCCCTCCAAAACGAAAGTCTGAATCCGCGCCTGACTTCGTCAGTGTAATATAATTCATTTTTGACGAAAAAACTAATACCTGTTTATTAATTTTTTTTTCCAGTCCATTTTTTCCAATGATATATTTTTTTCCAATAAAATTATTACTTAATTAAGGTTAGGTTAGGTTACATAGGAATAAATGGAACTCGCGGAAACTATACCATTGGAAAAAAGTATTGAAAAAATAGCCAGTGGAAAAATGGATTGGAAAAAGTGTCGTATACCTAATCATTATTATTCAATTCAAATAAATATGAATGCATTTCAATTTATAATTACTTACATGATTTAAAATAAAATTTTAGACATATCGAGAACCCCCTTTTCTCGTAATATAAAATAAAAGTTTGGACATATTGAGAGGAGGAGGCTCCAGACCCTTGAGCCCCCCCCCCTGGCTACGTGCCTGGTCTTCTCTAAAATGCTGAAGCTTCTAGAAATTAACAAACAAAACCAAACGCATTTTTTCACTTATAATGAAAAAGAGATAAAAGATGTATCGAGTTATTAGAGTAGCTTCATAGGCTCAAAAAATAATAGTGGATTCAGCCCAGGTCTTTTTTACCTTACAATTCATAGGTTTGTTACTAAATTATATTGATCATATGATATAGAAGAACGAATTTCAAATAATAATTACTTTTTAACACATGATATGACACTTCTTCAGTCTGACATCTGAGTTATTAAGAGAAAAATGGCTATGCTTCAGCCAATCACCTTAGAATTTCGTTTTTGCTACTCCTATTTTATAAACAGACTATAATTCCCAAATGAAAGTCCGCAGTCCGTCACTGTGACATCGTCAACAATCTTCTATATCCGTTTGCGCGTCGATACACGCCATGCTAATTTGGTCTGTCTTCACTACTAAAATCCTCAGAGCTCAGACCTTCCCTAAGTTCTGGAACGGTAATGGCGAAATGTTCATTATAGTTTGATATTTAGGTCAGCTTGAGGTTTGAGTCTATTGTCCGATACCTTTTTGGCATGAGAATCTCATTGTGGTTATCCTTCAGATAACCAATCTTTTTAGTACATAGACGACCAAAAGGGGTAAAAACTGACCATATTTATTTTTGGTAATTAAAAAACTGGAAATAGCATTTATTTTTGCAGATACAAAAAACAGTTTTTTTTATGAACAATAAAAGTAGGTAATATAATCAATAAAATTTTTCTTGGTCTATTTGTACAAGAAGAAAAAAATGAAGTAATATAACAATATACATAAAAAGATTCAGCTAAAAAACGGCTTATACAATATTTATATTTACAGTTTTATTTAACAAAAACCAAGCTTGGGGTCAAAATGGGGTACATTTTTGACCCCAAGCTTGGTCATCCGAAGGTTATATATTAGTGAGTTGTAAATATGTAGGTACCTGTATAGTATACACATTTTATAATTTAAATTTTATTTATAAATGTGATTATTCACTGCATCTGTCAAAAAAAACTAATAAAAATGCGGAATATTAAATTTCACAGTCAATCAAAATGAGTAACTTGATTATTTTGTACAAGTAAGGTTATGTGCCAATTATTTTCTACTTGATTTAATAACTAAACGGACAAACTTGAAGGTTGAAGTTGTCTCACTGAGCCATATTTACACTGTGTAAATACGAGAAAGATATCACTAGATTTTTTGGCGGCAAAATTAAATTTGACCTATCAGCGGGAAAACTCGATACAGTCACTGACAACAGCTGACGAGACAAGATGGAGAACTTTCGTTTGTTCACATTACAAAGTTTGTGTGCTGTAAAACTGGTGTTACTTCAGCCAATCAAAAACGATCAGTTTTAGCGTTCCAACTTCAGATTTGTCCGATTAGTTTTTAAATAGAGTATAGTACTTTTAGGTGACTATTTAATAAATGAACATTTTTATTATAATCTATATTTTCCATTTTTATTGCACCATTTCTATCTCTGGGTTTTCTTTAAAGGTCTATAATATTTGTCACTTGAAATGCACTATATTATTTGTAAAGAAACACCAAAAACACATTTGACGTTATGTCTAAATTTTATCAAAATATTTATTTTCTGAAATCATGGATAACTGCATTTTTTGTCATTTTAATTTAAAACTGGATCTGATTCAATGAATAATCTTTTGAATACCATTCGTAGTCATATAAGTTAAGTAGATTATTTTTCTGATAGTTATATTATACACTCATGTACGTACCTTGTGCTTGCAAATATTACTCGTGCTGCGCACTCGTAATATTCATATTCAAACGCAAAGAACATTCGTAATACTACCAGAAATATAATCGACATAACTACGACTACTTATGGTATTATAAGTAATTATTTATCTTATAATACATTTTATATTTCATATAAAAGTGAAACAGCCTCAAATTATTTTAAATCATTCGTAATAAAACTTCATTGGTTTTATCGTGTTTTTATTTCTATGCTTGTGGTTCAATATTAAATATTAAGTAACTTATAAATTATAGCATAGTGTAAATAGATTAAAATATATATTGGCTGATGTATAATGGATGTAACCGGATACTTATTCTGTATTCCGTGAAGTTGAACAAAAGCTTTTCACTGTTACGAGTCCGTGTCATTATGAACCGTAATAGAAATGCCTACAATATGATTTTACTTTATATATTATGCAGAGTAATAGAGTAAAAGTAACCGATTACATTCATTATAAACCAATCTTTTGGTATTACACCTCCAAGTTTAAAAACAAACTATAGAATATTCATAATCTGACAAAACATATATTTACTGATTCAGCGATAAAGTTCAGTGGCATTATAAAATAATTAGAGCCACATCGCTATAAAAATATTATTGATACCAGTAATGAAATAGCAATAAATTCGCTGTAAAATATCAGTAGGTGCCTCGAGGTATACAGAAATATACTGAGGCGATAAAGTTCCAAAAAGAACATTGCAACCGAACGATTTTAGTTCAGGAATTATGAATCCACCATAAAATTTTAGTCAGTACCAAGTTCGTAAAATAGATTTACCAAAAAATGGGGATATGGCTATAAAGCAGCGTCGTAAAGCCTTGACGACGCGGCGCCGGTGTATTGACAGTGGATGGGGAGAAGAAGAAAAAGAAGTTCGTTTGTGCGCACGTCGTGTAATGTTTACGACCGCAAGATACGACCTGTCGGTCGTTCGTCCTGCCGCAGTTATTTGCCCGGTGCAATGAATAAGTTATCGATAGTTTCGTAGCCAAATATTGCAAAAATACTTTATTCCTAAAAATTTAAAAGTTTATTACTTGCAAAAGTTATTCTTGTTCCATAATAATAATTATTGTAGAAGATAAAATTTAAATATCAACGGAATTCTTAGATTGTTGAATACCAAAATCAATGACGAGAGAAATAAATAAAAATTTTGTAGGACATTTTTTTAATGATAATAATAAAATTTGAAATAAATTATTATTATTAGGACAATCGTCAGTTTTGTTTGGCAACTATGGAGCTGCAAAGTTGACTTCTTTTACATTACAGGCAAAGGAAGATGACTTGAAATCGTGCGTAATTAAATTAGTGTATCTAAACCAGACGACAGATTTTAACGAAAAACTAACACAATGTTAATTGAATATAGAAGAAAATTGTATTAAATTTTTACGTTGTGCTACATATTTACCATTCTATTTTTATCACTCCAACTTTTACCACAGCATTTTTACAACCATTCTTTTTTACTGCTATCCTGTTTTACCGTTAAACCATTTTTTACCACTCCAACTTTTACCCCTGCATTTGTACCACTATACTTTTTACCGCTATTTCGTTTTACCACTAATACATTTTTACCACTCCGTTTTTACAATTACAACTTTTACCACCATACTTTTTTACCATTAATAGTTTGTGGGGCTATAGTACGGTTTTGTTAGCTTTGTTAGTGTAGCAAATACCAAAACCGAGTTTGTGGGGCTGTAGTACGGTTTTGTTAGCTTTGTTAGTGTAGCAAATACCAAAACCGAGTTTGTGGGGCTCTAGTACGGTTTTGTTAGCTTTGTTAGTGTAGTAAAAACAAAAACCGAGTTTGTGGGGCTCTAGTACGGTTTTGTTAGCTTTGTTAGTGTAGTAAATACCAAAACCAAGTTTGTGGGGCTTTAGTACGGTTTTGTTAGCTTTGTTAAAAAAGAGACGGTGGTAAAAATGGATTGGTAAAAAACACGTTGGTAAATATGTTGGTGGTAAAAAGAATTAGTGGTAAAAATAGGGACGGTGGTAAAAATGGATTGGTAAAAGAATACGTTGGTAAATACGTTGGTGGTAAAAAAGAATTAGTGGTAAAAAGGGACGGTAGTAAAAAGTGGATTGGTAAAAGTATAATGTTGGTAAAAAATGGATTGGTAAAAGAATTACGGTGGTAAAAATGGGACGGTGGTAAATAGGGATTGGTAAATATGGGGGCAAATCAAATTTTAAGGGGATTTCCAGTTTTATAAAGATGATATTTAATTTTAAAGTCAATTTATCGAAAAATTGAGGTCATGAAGTATCAAAAAGGCAACGATATTTCTATTTTCCAAACATTTTAAACGTAAAACTTTTTTCCTTACTAATACTATAATATACATGTGCCTCCTGTGGTACGGTAATGCCAAATTTGTTTACTCTTTTTACTCTCTTCAAAATAAGCTACATTTCATAAAGTTTACCTTCCGATGTCGTTAGATTCGGTAGGCAATAACCTTAATCCAAAGATTATGGAATACTTAGTGATGACGTATTAATCCAAAAGAATTTCAATTTTAAGTTTAAATAAGTTTGCGAACTTTGACTCAGCTCTTACCTACTTTGGTTGCACGGACAGTATCCATAACAATCGGCGATATGTCAGGCTGCCACACTCAAAATGGAGAAAATTAAATGTTGTCATTTTTATAGTAATAAGTTGTTGATACCATTAAGATAAAGAGATTATTTAAATCTCTTTTAACTATTTACTAAGTAATTAACATTAAGGTTAAATATCCATTTTAAGTTCGGTTTTAACCTGTGACGTTGCACGTCAGATCATTTTAGTAAAAACTTGGAATGTCGTTTGAAGCTGAAGCAATAAACGATATCCAATCACAATGAAAGTGCGACGTTCGAACAGAACATTGCACATGAGGTTGTATGTTGCAGACACCTTCAAGCTTCAAAGTTCCACTTACAACCCACACAACACTGCTGAAAAACCGACAGCAGGACCGTCAGGAACATTATCTTGAAATTTCATCCTGATGGAGTTTATAAGTATATAGGTAATATTTATCTACGACTACTATGAAAAGTTTATTTTTATACTTTCATTTGTCAACATAATATTGATTGTTACGCGCGCTGAAGCATTTTATTGCTTATATAAAATAAAAGAAAATGACAGAATAAAACAAATTGTTTTGTTTATTCATTTCGATATTATTGGTATCGTTATGGTTACAAATAAAACATAAATTAGTTAAACGTAGATTGAACTAATTGAATACAATTATTTTAATAACAAATAATTTCAGTCGTTGATAAAATTGTATTTTCATTACAAATATTCAAATAGCAGTTAAGGGAGTATTTGGTGCCAAAATTCTAAACATGTGTAGCACTAATTTATTAATTTAAATAATTATTACTTCACTTATTATTTTATTTATTAATTTTCCTGCAATCTGTATAATAGTTCGACACCTTCACAACTACAACGTTTTGTTGGGTGCATTTTGAATTATGTTTATAAATACGCATAAAAAATCAATAGGCAATATCAAATTCAAAATTTACATACATACATAATATATATTACGCTTTTCACCCAAATTCGGTAAGTGATAGTGTTTATTTCAATATGTTTACAGAGTACCATAATGTTTACTTTAGTTTATTTACTATTTTACATTAGAATGTTTACCTATAAGTCGTATTAAAAAATAAATAAAAAATGCAGTAGTATGTTTCACAATATAAAATCAAATTCATGATTAAAATTGAAGAATTCTTCTATTATTTAGAAGCAGTGTCTTAGTAAAAACTTTTTAAAAGTTATTTTAAATTTCTTTTCTTCGAGTAATTTGGCATGTTCAGGTAAAACATTATATAGGTCAACATTCAAGGTATTTATTTAATGATGGATAGTCCTTGGCCTATAATGAACGCTATTATATATATATATATATATATATATATATATATATATATATATATATATATATATATATATATATATATATACACACATATTTTTACATCATGGCGAAGAAGTGGCGTCCGCCTTAATAAAAAGTGCATTTAATGTGGCGTCCACGTGTAAATTGACGTCCGTATACGGACGTCACATTAAAATGCTATGTGATCAAGTTTTTCGGTATTAGGGAGGCCTCTAGTGTCTAAAAACGAATTTTACTATGGACGTCAAAATGATGGCCGAGTGAAAAAGTGTATATTTTTGTAGTTCAGCTTTTTGCTACTCTTGGCGCTTGCGTCGCTCCGTGTATATTGAAAGCGTATACCTACAGTTCATGTCGGCGTTAAAGTGAACTCCGAAGTATTGCAACGCTGTAACTTAGATAGTATTTGTTTTCATAGTTCTGTGCGTTTCATTTAGTGTTAGTGTAGCAAGTAGCACGGAAGATGCATAATTCCAGGAAAAATTTATTTACTGTATACTTTATTTTCACTACATTTATATAACCTATCGTATTAAAATTATCAATGGTTATTTTTCTTGTTTTATTCCTGATCACAATAATTTTATTAATACGATATGTACTGGTATTTATTTTTGTTAGCTCATAAGATAGATACCGCAGGTATCTAAAAATTATATAATATTTTGTAGGGGCAAAATCAAATATTACGTCCCAAAAATTTATCAGTGAAACCCGAGAAACACACCCAAAACGTAAATTTTTAATTAATTTAAAAGAAGTTGTCTGAATCTCTTAGTCATTTATTTGATTTTAGTTCTGTAGGTTATTGTTAGATATTAATAAATATTCCTTAATATTAAAAAGAAATCTGAAATAATTTTCTTATTTAAAATAAATAATTATCTTATTAGTTATCAACTACTATTGTTCAAAATGATTACAGTAGGTACAGTATTGGGCCGGTATTTACAATATCAAATAAACTGCGGAATAATTTTACCAGTCGAATAAAAATAGTTTGAATTAGATTAAAAAATTCGTTTAGGTAATAGCTTAAAGGGTATAACCGGATAAGAGGCTGAAAAGCAAATGTCTTTCAAAATCCCGTCTATTTTCAAAATTTTAGGTTCATAAACTAATTTTTATGGGATTTTTTCCGTTTTATTTTTTTTCTCCGATTCTACCACATAAATCGAGCTGTAAATATTCTATCAAAAAGAAAAACAAATTTTATACCTAAAATAACTTTTTTAATTCATTTTGGCGCCAAATTCAAATAGAAAAAGATATTTTAATTTTTTTAAATCAATTTTCGTATTGTAGGAATTCGATTATTATTTCAATTTATTTCGTGTAATTTATCTGAGAGAAATCTACAACATAATTATATTTTTTCAAATATTTAAAAAGTGTTAAAAAAATAAAAACTAATTTTATCACTTTACATATTTGAATTTCGCACTTAGATTAAGAAATAAATTGAAATAGTAATCGAGTTCCTTCAATACGAAAATTGATTTTGAAACTTAAAACTAAATTTTATATACCTATGAATTGGGTATCAAAATTAATTGAAAAAAATATTTTTAGGTGTAAAATTGTTTTTTCTGGTTGATCGAATTTTTCCGCTAGATTTATCCGCATAAATCAGAGAAAAAACGTAATAAACACGTTTTCGTCATAACTCCCGTAAAAATGAGGTTAAAAAGCTGAAATTTTGGGAATAGACGGCCTTTCAAAGACCTTTATATGCCTCCGGTCGGCATCGCTAGTTTTCCATATCTCAAAATCCGCCAGAAACTCTTTGTTGCCAGCCTAGGCCGGCAAACAACCGGAAGTTATAGGTTGGCATCTTGACATTACTACAGTTGTCAAGCAGATGTCAATTTTATGTGTTGAACATTTTTTATACAAGAATTAACAAGATTTTGACAAATTTTAGACGTAAATCGTTAATAGAAACTGAAATAAATATATTTTAATCTCAAATGCAAGTATTCAGTGCACAATTTTTTAGGTTATGTATAATAAAATACAGAAAAATGTAATCGACAACAACAATATTTGATATTAAACAAATTAATTAAATTCATTTTATATTTTTGTAATGAAATCGGCACATAAAATATTGTGTATTACACGTCCAGAAACTGTTATGATAGTGCTCGTAATTTGCAAGCCTCGCCTCTGGCTCGGCGTGTCACAAATACTCGCTTTTGCAAAAGGTCAGTTTCTGGCCTTGTGATACAAATAACGATTTATCTAAAATTCGCAATTAATCTTTTGCTTTCACCTTTCACCCTCTTATTCTGATATATCATTTGATATATTTGTATTTATTTCACTGTTAAATCAGGGGTTCAAACCGCACAAAATAACGGTTCAAGTTCGGTTCAAGGTCTTTTAAAATCCAGTCTATTTTCAAAAATTTTTGTTCCTGAACTCATGTTTATGGGAGTTTTTCCATTTTATTTTTTTCTCCGATTCTACCATATAAATCGAGCTGAAAAGGTTCTATCAAAAAGAAAAACATATTTTACACCCAAAATAATATTTTTATTTTATTTTTGCGCCAAATTCAAATAGAAAAATATTTTAATTTTTTTAAATCGATTTTCGTATTGTAGCAACTCGATTAATATTTCAATTTATTTCGTGTAATTTATCTGAGAAAAATTTACAACATATATTTTTTTCAGATATTTAAAAAGTGTTAAAAATAATAAAAACGAATCTTATGACTTTACATATTTGAATTTCGCGCTTAGATTAAGAAAGAAATTGAAATAGTAATAGAGTTCCTTCAATACGAGTATTGATTTTGAAAATTAAAATTACATTTTCTATATTAATTTGGAAC
Organism: Agonum fuliginosum; assembly: GCA_947534325.1. Classification (NCBI taxonomy): domain Eukaryota; kingdom Metazoa; phylum Arthropoda; class Insecta; order Coleoptera; family Carabidae; genus Agonum; species Agonum fuliginosum. Next base: position 21,314,376 of record OX384038.1, read on the forward strand.
CAAAAAATCGGAGAAAAAAATAACTCTCGCAAAAATGAGGTTAGAAAGTTAAAATTTTGGAAATAGACGGGATTTTCAAAGACCTTTTATCTAAAATTCGAAATTAATCTTTTGCTTTGGAGGCATCTTTCACCCTTTTATTCTGCTATATCCTTTGATATATTTGTATTTATTTCACTGTTATTATACTACTAAATCAGGGGTTCAAACCGCACAAAATAACAGTTCAAGTTCGGTTCTCGGGTCACTGTGCTTTATAATAAGGTTCGGTTTTATTACGGTTTTGATATTTCTTCTTGAAATTATTCGATTTCCCGTTTTAATAATTCAATAATTTATTAAAACAATCAATTAATTAAAAGAATTCGTGCCAGTTTTGGAATCAAATACGTATAATAAATTTCTTTAAAAAAAATTTTAATAGAAATTTAATGATATTTTGACGAAAAAACGTTAAATGTCATTAATTCTTTCAACCATTTTGATCCGGTTCACAACCATCGCTTCGGCTCCTTTTATGGGTTTGCTAAATTATTTTTTAAAGATTCGGTTTGGTTCGCGGGTCGTTAGATAGCTGCGGTTCGTTCCGGTTTTCGTTTCTGTTCCAGTTCGGTTCGAGTCCCTGTATTTAATTTATAATGTAAGTACCTAGGTAATCAAAGTTTTGAAAAATCAGCCTATACTAAAACAAATTTTTAAATAAATAATATTATAAAGCAACATTTAATTTAGTATATGAGAGATTGAATTAATGTTATCCATCTTCCAAATACTCATCTCTACTTAATCTAAACTACTGGATATAATTCTCAACCGCAGTCTTTACTACTAATATTTGGCAACAGTGCTGGACGTCAGTTAAACGCTAATGTGTAAAAATATATACGAAAAGGACGCCAGAAGAGCGGTATAATGTAATATGTATATAAGAGGACTCCACAATGTATTGACCATGAAAGGACGTCACAATACAGCAGTGAATGTATACTTTATTTTTTATTTTTTTGAAAATTGAAACCGATAATCACAACAAGCATTCAAAATTATGCAATATACTTTAAATAATAACGTTCTAACTATATTGCTTTCGGTGGACGCCACAATGTACTAACCATGTGGGGACGTCCGAATGATAGTCGGATGTAATATATATATATATATATATATATATATATATATATATATATATATATATATATATATATATATATATATATATATAGATGATCAGTGACATGATCAATAAAACTACTAAAAGGCGCTAACTAATCGAATCACCAAAGAAATCACACATTCACCACTACGTCATGGTCCAATTAAACATGATACACAAACTGTGACGATAAGGAAAGATGGCAATTTCCGGGCACGTGCTACTCATATCAGAGCATCTTCAAGACTGCTGATATTCGACTCACAACACACCTAGCACGTAATCCGAAGTGTACTAAAGTAATCGAACAAACAAACACAATCATAACTTCATTAGCACACTTGCATTCTTATGTATATCATTAATTATTATTACAATCAACGTGATTGCTAACCCCTACATATAATATAACTTCAAAGGCTTCGATCATTACCTATAATAGGGTGTTTCTATACCTCTGCACGTAACTTTAATAGGTTATATAATTTGATACATTGATAAGACAATTTTTTTTCAAAATTCGCAAAAATAATTGTAGCGAAAATTATATAGTTACATTGGTGTGAACGTCCATTTAACTGTTTATTTATTAATTATTACATAAAAATTGACTATTTGTAGATAGTCTGATAGTACTTATAAATTTATTTTATAAATAACATAATTAATAAACAGGTAAATTGACGTTCAAACCAAATGAACTATACTTTTCACTACCCTTATTTTTGCGAATTTTGAAAACAAAAAAATTTCTTTGATATCAGTGTACTTATCAAATTATATAACCTATTAAAGTTACGTGCAGAGGTATCGAAACATCCTGTATATGGTCGAAGCATCAAGGGTTAAAAAGTGCTGTTACGGGCCTGAATTTAGGTACAGAACTCTCGATGACAATAGATCGATAGGTAGACGGTAAAACTTTTCATCCGCGGTGACTTTTATTGGCAGAAAGTTGTTATTCCTTGCGCGGTATCGCAAATCCGGGATACAGAGTCCGGGACCGGAGTCCGGGCCAACTAAACCCACCACCGGATTACCTGGCGACGTCGCCACTATGAATTTTTGAATGAAAGTCGTTGCAAACTTCGCGAAACTAACGCCTGAGACGATACGCAATAAATAGCGACGCGTTTTTATCAGTAAAAAATTTCACGTTTATTCTCTGCGTCTACATGTATTAAAGTAGATGTTGAGTTATTTTTAGCTTTAAATTTAACAAGGAGTTAAAGGTATTTTTAAATAAATTGGGCAACATCAATAACATGACAAACAACATATTAACCTACTCAATATGGCATTGCATTGGTAGGTACAGGTAGAGGTAATAATATTTTTAAATTTATTGAATACTAGCGAACCTGGCGCGCGTTGCTACGCCTCCAACTCGAATTTAAAGAAATCTCGTTATAAGAATTCTAAGTTATATATAACATACATGGTGGCAATTCTAACTACGCCCATGATACCATATCAAATTTGAACCCAATCGGTTACCGCCATTTTGTTTAAAGATGACGGACTGATATTTTAATATGCTCATGTCATAAGTTAGATCATAAGTTTATTTATTTATTTATTTATTCGGTGCAGTAAATTTTGAATTAGATAGCCGTCGGCAACAATGTTAAATTGGCATTGTTATAAAAAACAATGCAATTTGGCATCGTTGTAAACATCAAATAAATAAAAAAATCTATTTCAAAAACATATTGTTTATTGTAATGCAAACAATCTACAAACTGTCTGTTTCTAAACACCTAGACCAACTGAATTCTAAATTCATATTCAACAACTACCTATACATAGTAGTTTCATTAAATGTCTGGTTATGTAATCTGTTTGTTCAATTAAGTGACAAATCACTGTACATTTTCGCTCGCATTTTCGTCACAAGAAGAAACAATTTTGAATTTTTCGATTTTTCAGCTATTCTTTTGAGTTTTCTAAATTTTTTTCCTTTTTAAAACCATCCCTGTATTAGAGCAAACAAAACAAAATTAGAAATATTCAAATCGGTCAAGTCGTTCTCAAGTTATGGCGTGACCAGAAAAACAGGCATTCATTTTTACTTTCCCGACCTATTAGTCCATGGGCCAGCTAGCCAAATTCAAGATTTCAGTATAATTTGGGGGTATTAAGTATTCTTTTAACCATAGTTTATAATAATAATAAAATGTTCGTAGAATTTAATGCAAGAAACCGGCAGTCCATAACTTTATCCGTTCAGAAGTTACAGCTCATTAAACACAATAAATACAAAATATTTGAATACTTCTTACGAAAAAAAAATTATATTTTGGCTTAATAAACGCCTCCAAAAGTTTCTAAAATAACATATTTTATAGGAAAATGTTCGTAAACGAAAGAAACCGGAAGACTATATTTTTTTTATTCAGAAATTACAGTTAATTAAACACAAAAATTACGAAAAAAGCTAAAAATTTCTCATCTTTAATTTTTTTTGAAAAAAGTGCTAATTTTAGAAGTGCCATATCTCAGTAACTATTGGACGTACAGAGCTGCGGTTGGGCTTAAATTGTTACTTTAATTTACTTTAAAAATGATACGATCGAAAGTTTGTTGAAATCGGACCATTACTTCCATAGATATAGCCATTTTTTAAAAGCAACGCCGGCCATCTTGTATTGGCCGCCATGTCTATTAGCTACCAGTTGAGGATGGCAATCATGGTTTTTAGTGATCTTTATACTCATATATTACTATGGTTAAAAGGAAACTTAGTACCCCCAAATTATACCAACATCTTAGCTGGACCATGGACTATATGTAATAGAGGAAAGTATTGTAATCCTGATTTTTTGACAATTCGAGATTTTGGTGAATCTTCATGTTTTAGACCCTACTGAACCCAAAAAACATAATTTAAAAAAAAGTCATTCTGTTAGTCTGTCGGTGTCGGTCTGTCTGGATGTTGGATAACTTAAAAATGCGTTGGAATTTTGGACTGAAATTTTATATTTAAGATCTTGAACCAAAATCTTCAAGTTCGTTAATGAGCTTTATTCAACCAGTGGTAGGTACCAACTTTATAAACAAAACTTTTTTTATTTTTATCAAAATACTATCGTGTGTGGTATTAAATTAAAGGTCTTGGGAAAATAATTCTAGTAGAAAAACAAAAATAACATTTAAATGATTGTCAATAATTCTTTTTCTAAATAAATTATTCAAATTATACCGAGTTTGGTGTCAATTTAGATCGCTCGGGGAGATAAGTTTAGTAAAAATTTAAAAAATGACATTAATGCGATTTTCAATTGTTTCTCAAAAAATTATTATTTTATTCAACCAGTGCTACCAACTTTATAAAAATAACTTTTTTTATTTTAATTAAAATACTATTGTGTGTGGTATCAAATTAAAGCTTTCGGGGAAAATATTCTAGTAGAAAAATAAAAATAACATGTAACTGATCGTCAATTTTTTTATTATACATTATTCAAATTATTGTTTCTCAAAAAATTATTCAAATTTGTTCAAGTGTATTATCAAATTAAAGTTGTCTGGGAAAAAAAATTACTCGAAGAATCAATAACAGCATTTAAACAATGGTCAGTTATTTTTACTTCCCGCATTATATTCTATAAGGGTATAAGGTATTATGACGGGTTAAAATTTTCGAGTGTGAGTTTTTAGTGAATAAGTATCAGATTTTTTACATGTTATTTAAATTATGCCGAAGTTGGTAACAACTTAAATAGTTTGGGAAAAAAAAGATTAATTTATTTAAATTTTGCTGAATAAAGCATAAAATTAAAGGGGTAACGAAAGTCGGGGAAGTACTGTGGTGGACACAGCAGATTTTTATATATATATATACAGAATATAATTTTTTTCTGATATATTTTTAATTATTAATTAGTTATCCGCATTTTAATTATTAAGTAGGTAATAATAATTTGAATGGATAAAAAAATAACTAGTATAAAAAAATTTGTTAATCAAACTTCGTGTATAAATAAAATATAATTGATTGTAATAATAATTAATGATATAGGAACGCAAGTTTGCTAATGAAGTTATGATCGTGTTTCTTTGTTCGATTACGTAAGTACACTTGAGATTACATGTTAGGTGTGAGTCGGATATCGTCAGTCTTGAAGATGCTCTGATACGAGTAGCACTTGCCTGAGCATTGCCATCTTTCCTTATCATGACAGTTTGTATATCACGTTTAACTGGGTTATGACATGAGTGGTGATTGTGTGATTTATTTGGTGATTCGATTATTTAACTATGCCAATAATTGCGCCTTTTAGTAGTTTTATTGATCACGTAAAAGTCGTACTCGTTTTTGAATGTTTAAAAAAATTATTTTTAACAGCTGATAATTAAAATTCATGAATACTTTGTGTTAAATAAATAAATAATTAATTTTCATTCCCACCAATAAACTCTCTTTTAATAATATACTTACTACTTTAAATGCAATTTGATTAATCCTCCAGTAAATAATATTTTTCGCCGATTAATATAAAAAGTGCTATTATATTGACAGCTGACGGTCTGTGAAGTGTCACTTTTTTTACGACCTGCGAAGAAAACACAATTTTCTTTTCGCGAACTAGTGAGGAAAGTAAGTTTTCCCTCTCTAGGGAGGGAAGTAAGAAGTGTTAGCACCAGTGTTATTTTATGATGAAATATTTTTACAATTGTAAGTTAATTTATTATTTTATTGAAAATTCTAATTTTATAGTGATACATTGTAAACTATTATTTTACAATTATTGTGTTTTACACTTTCTTTTTCTACAATATCACGATTTTACAACTTAAATTTAATTTGGCATATTGGCTGCAGTGAAACATTTAATTGTTTTAAATGTCATTTTGACAGTGGCAATTATAACCTAACCTCTAGTTATGTGTTTCTTCTACATTCATAATGTTTTTAAATATGTCGGGAAACAGGAAACGAGAGGAAAACTCTTTTACGACTCTCGCTCGATTGCCTCACTCGTTTCACTCGTGACAGTTCAAACTTTAGTGGAAAAAAAGCGCTTTCCTCTCTAGTTGGACAAATAACTATTGTATGCCTAGGCAATAAAAATAATTATTGCTATAGTGAATCAATAAAATTTTTGTGTATTACAAAATATTGAAAATAATCACTAAATTAATATTAATTAATAAAAATCAGCGAGAGAATAATGTGTTTAACATTGCAATAATACAAATTTACTGCCTAATCTAGACTCATAGCCTCGGCTGCGCCTTGTCTATGAAACTCTAGCCGCGGCAGTATATCTATTATTTTTTGCGTAGATAAAAAATAACTATTTTATGACTTAATTATTTAGATTCAAAGTACCTAGTTCAATTCTTGAGTATACACTGACCGTATAAAAATTCTATAACTGAATATGAAATGGAATGTTCATGAATCTAAATTTTAATAAAAGTAAAATTGGTTGTAAAGTTTTCAATACTTCTGCTCCAGTAAATTTTTTCTAGAATTTTATATTCAAGATGTCATATATTGAAGTCATAAAATATAACATCCATTCCATGTAACATGGCGATGACACAATTTCATCTAAACCTACACGCCGAATCCAACTTGAGTACTTGATTCTTGAGTGCTAGACGTACACGTCAGCTTCGAGTTAAATTGAATCATTTCATGGCTTTTGCTTGTTGGTTGGCGCTTCTAACAACGCTACAAAAAGACGAAATTTATCTGAACCTGAACACAACGACAAAAGGTGTGTATATGGACAAAATTGTTAAACCTAAGCGGCCGGTCTACGTTTTTTTCGAATTCCTAGATATCTGTTGATTTTACTTTTTTTTTTCTATTCCACTCTTTCTCCCACTACTACGGCTGCTGGAAACCAGCCCGAAACTCGTACTTTGCTGCATCTTAGCTATGCAATGTCATTTTGAAGTTGAAAAATAATATTGTAGAAGTGCTTTCGTTCCGAGTAAACTGTCAGATTATTATTGACTTCAGGATAATGTTTTTATAAACATTAATAGAGAAAAAATGGATCTACAGAAGAAAATTAATTTCTATCAGGAGATATAACCGTGTAAAGATTGCATAAATTAAATTAAAATAATCAAAATTTTAAAAAGGTACATCTGTAGATCCATTCTTTCTCTATTAAATCATTGTTGAAATAAAATTTTACCAATCAATTTTACAAAACACTCACTATGTTAGTACCTACATTAGACGGTAGACGGACCTCTTAAGCTTATGTAAACAATTATACTTTATCTACAGGTTGGTTTGGTTTCCAGTTTTATATATATATATATATATATATATATATATATATATATATATATATATATATATATATATATATATATATATATATATATATATATATATATAATTGGAAAAAAAATATCATGTGGACTTTACATTCAGTAGGTAAAAATTTTCTTAATGCATTTTTTGTGTGTAATTTTTTTTCTTTTTTTTTAATGGGAACATATATTTATTTTTCAAGCTTCGTGAAGACCATATTTTTCTGAATTCAAAACCGTATACATTTTTTGTTTTTCGATCTAATTTATCACCAAAAAATTAATTTAAAAATATGTTGTTTTCAAAAACTGTAAAAATAAATATTATGTTCCTATTTTTAAAAAAGAAAAAATTATTGCAAAAGTGCTTTACGAAAAAAATATTTTTTCTTGCTATAATATAGAATACTTACATAATAGGTACTGAATAAGATCACATGTAAAAATTGTCTCAATTGTTATTAATTTACGAAATATCAACTGGCCACTGGAAACCAAACCAACCTGTATGGTATATTTGAATCAAAATCACAAAATAAGCGCTAGGCATCCATTTAGCAGCATTCAAATAGCTTCCTGGTTTTATTAATTATTACAAATTTCGCCCCTAGGTTCGCATTTTTAATAAAATATTCAAATTGATCTTCAAATCTCAAAAAGTACCAGGAGGGGAGCGCAATAAAATTTCCAATACTGGCCTACAACATATACAGCATTTCCAAATAAGAAGATTATATTTAATTAGAAATATCCTCAGCTCTCCTGCAAACAATTAGTGCATGTTCCTCTGAAATTGAGGGAGCATTGGCTCCCTCTTGCGCACGAACGTCATCGCTTGAACAGGGATATTAACATATGAAAAGGTAGATTATTGCAAATTCCGCATCGCGAAGAGACCATTGACGTAACAATGGCTGCGGATCCCGCGTTAAGTCTGCAGACAGCCCAAAGAGGAAGCCGCGATAATAAACTATTGTTACTTGTGATTAATTCGGGTAGATTTGCCTCGCGGAGCACAATGCGTCGCCTCCTAGCGACGTGGGTTCGATTCCTGCCCTGCATTTACATTTGTTCATTGTTATTAGTTGGATATTCTACATAGGTGAACCAAACCGAGAGAAACTCGATGCAACAAATATAAGAACACCTATTTCATATTACATTAATTTAAGTTTAGTTTAGAGAAATTTTTATGAAACAACCAGGACTATATTTAAGACGATCAAGTGGTCAGTTTGAAGCGTCCGGAGCCGGAGTGCACACTGCCGAGAGAATTGAACCGCGAAACTCTGAGTTCGTACGTCATCATCATATGTAGAGAGCTCCTTTGGGCTTTGGCCCACAAATAATTAGTTTTTATGTTAATTTATTGATTCAATTCAACAGAATACAAGAGCCCAATTACAGGATAATTACATAAATATAAATTACAAAATGATCTAAACATAATAAGCTAAGGCAAATATACAAAATGGTATGATTTGTAAATAAATAATTAAATATTTTTAAATTTCTTTGAGGCCTACAAGTTTAACACTCTGGTTCCAAACTTTGGCTCGTGTTGCTGGACGAAGATCTGTCCATAGACTCGACTCTCGACAATCGCTGAAATAACGGCCGGTTACACCTTCCAATGTCTCACAGACTGCTAGATGAACTGACGTCTCTGCTCCTTCTTCAGGTGTCTACAAAAAGATACAATTAACATAAAGCTATTGGACACCGGCTAGTGGTTGTAACAAGGGCTTGCGCGAGAGGTTTAAGGTCCATTCAGACTTCCGAAATCACAAGCTTGATATTATAAATCCAATCTTATGCAGTCGTTCGACCAATAAGAATGCGTGTGCAGTGGTTTCGTGCAACGAATTTGTTTCAAACAAAAAGTATACAAACGCTAAACATTTATTCAATTTTCAATCCTGTGCAACGCGATTGCGCCAGTCAAAAATTAAATAATATACATCAGTTACATTTTGTGGCAGTTCAATAAATTAATGTCATTGTATATTTTTATTTATTAACTGACATTGAATAAACACCATGAACCGAACACTGAATGTATTGTAGAGTGAATATTTGTTAATTACACAACGAAGACAACATTTGAAGGAGCTACAGATTAACGCTAACATTGCGATAAATTTAACAGATTTTCTTCACTCATCTATTAAAAATAAAATGCAATTACTATAACAGAATCATATCCACTTTAGCCAGTATTAATATATTCGAAGTAAAAATATTTAACAGGTTTGACAGAAGCACAAACTAAATTTTTATGATTGTGATTTCGGAACTGTGAACGCACTGATTGATTTTGTTGCACGAAGGCATTGCACAAGATTGTATTTATAATTTCAAGCTTGTGATTTCGGTAGTCTGAATGAGCCTTTAGACGTAATAATTAATCTCGTCTTTTGTCATTGTACAATGGGCTACTGGTATGTTTTTTGTTTAAATATTTTTGAAAAATTGATAAAAACTTATGGGACACGTAGTTTTTATTTTGACAAAATTTTTGTTAAGAAATAATGAAAATTAAATATTAATAATATAATGTACAATAACACAGAACCAATGAATGTCCGTAAAGCCGTAGTACCGACTCAACTAGTGAACGCTCCATAACAACTGCTTGTATGGGAAGCTAAAACGGCCAACCACAGATTACAAATGCTATTTAACCTATATAATTTTTTTAAATAAAATGTACATTAGGTACATACCGACTTGATATTGATAATATGAATCGTTTATGAGATGTTTGAACATATCCTAGCTACATCTTTAGTACGATCAAAAATAACATTCTTAATACAAACATCTCAGAGAATTACATGGGACACATAAATGGGATATTGTTACCAAATCACTAACATTGGGAAGTTACATAAATAATGTTACTAAGGGGGAACATTAGCAATCGCTAGGATATTAAAAGGATGTGAACAGGCAAATATAGCAAGTAACAAAGTGTGATGTTCACATTCTTGAAATGTTCTGGGGATTTTATTTTGTCAAGTGGATAGTAATATCATTTTCAATACCGTATATGTAACTCATTAAGGGCGCGCTTAAAAGTGAAAAAACCGTAACACGAAGTCTGAATGGTAAATTTTAAAATCTTATTATACGTCATTATTTGATTTAAAAAAATGTTTTTTTTAAATTTGTAACTAAAAGTGCCATCTTTAAAACTTTTACATGGCTCATTTTGCACATGCTTTCTGCATAAATTTTGAATAAAAGATGTAACCTACAATGAAAATTATGTTACACAATGAAAATATATACAATCCTTATTACCTTATTCTAAAAATTATGGCTGTAATAATTATTGTTCATTTTGCATCAAATTCATTGCAATTTGATGAATTTTACTCCCTCTTCTTTCATTTCTACTGCAAATTATATTTATTTTCAGGTATTCATATTTAGCATAAGACAATCTACAAAATCTAATGGTTCTATTGATAGGTATATTTTTATGCCCATTGCTTGTTCTTATTTGCAGAAATTTATGCAGTTATATAGTGCATAAAAATGACTATCAGAAAACGGTTTCGAAGGCGACCTTAAAGTACTAACCTTATAATAAACAGGCCCAAGCGCCTCATTCCACCTCTGCATCCTGTCCGTGAGCATGTTGTAGAAGATCTTGGTGTACACCGCTCCCGGATGCAGGCAGTTGACAGTGACGTCACTTCCTCGAAGTCGCTGCGCTAGCTCAACAGTGGCTATCGCCAGACAGACCTTGCTGTTGCTGTACTCGAGGAAGACGTGCAGGCCCAAGGTCTGAGTGTAGGAAGACCCGCGTATCCTGGTGATGTCATCAGGGTCAAAAGCGATGGAGATGTTCGACATCGTGGAGACTACGTTTACGATGCGGCTGGGGGAGGATTTCTTCAGGAGGCCTGAAATATGGACATATACAGGTTTTCCAAAAGTCCCGGGACGGAGCTATAAGTTTTATTTCGGGTCTTTGTAACAAACTTTAACAGCTTATTCCTGAGGATATTCTAAGCAAAAAATTTCATTGGACATAGGTCCTATTCCTTCTGGTTTACAAAATACAGGAGGTAGGAATTTTATAAATACCACGATTTTTTTAATATTCTGTAATCAAGATACTTTTGAAAAGTAAATCGTTTTATAGAAAAACCAGTGACCTCTAATACACACGGTGTATACATTATAGGTGAGATCGAGATCGCGAGAGACTGAAATCAGATGGCCACCAAAGGGTTCCACCTTTTGATTGTTTTGATTCGTCAATGTTGTATTAGCGCCGTGATATATGAAACAAGTAATACTAACCCTTGATAACAATTGAAACAAAAATATAAAATTGACAGATTGACATTATACAAAATTTGACATGTGATTTTCTGTGGCGTCGACAGAAATATTTTTTACGTATACTAAAATATCATTAACTATAAATGTTGTTCTTGAACCTATTTAAATTTAAAAAAACATTTAGAATTGAATTTTTTTCAAACATGAACGTTCACATAAACAGTTTGAGGACCACTGGACACTCCCCCAATTGTGTATAAAATTGCATGTGAAACGAAAACATGGTTGCTTTCCAGTCCATAGAAAAACTAGTTAGGCCTGGTTTATGCAAGGTGTAACTTTTGCATTTGCCTCAACATTACGAACAAAAATTCTACTAAATCAGCATTAGCTCTATAACTTAGACAAAAATTTGATAAATTCTTATATTTTAGGGTTTCAGCATAATGTTTATGCAAATTCGCGGAAACATTAGTACTGTAACACGTATTTTCATAAACTTGAAATCCCAATATTAAGACAAATGCAAAAGTTACACCTTACATAAACCAGGCTTTAGATAGTTTGTCATTTAGTGACATTTACAATTCGATATTAAAAATGCATTTATTATACCTAAGTTTTGTTATTAATAATTTAATATACCTTTGTTTTATTTAATTTTTATAAATCCTTACCCAGTAATAAATTAGTAAGAAGAAACGGCCCAAAATAATTAACTTGCATTGTAGGTAACAATCCATCCTGGGTTAATTTATTCCCTAATCCAATAGCTGCAGCGTTATTAACAAGGACATCTAACCTTCCTTCTGTGGCTATGATGTCTTCAGCAAAGGCTCTGACCTCATCTAGACACAGAAAGTCCAAGTACTTGGCTACGATGTTCGAGTTACCAGATTCACGTATCATTTGCTCCCGCGCATTCTTCAAATCATCTTTATCTTCACTTGTGATTATCACTCGAGCGCCACGTTTGGCGAGGTTTAAAGCTGTCATGTACCCTATGCCTATAAAAAAGCAGAATAATGAAGGATTCATTGTGCCCGGGTTTAAGCGCAGCTCTCTGCATGTAATGACGTAGGAACCCAGAGTCCCGTGGTTCAAGTTTCTCGGCCGGCAGTGTGTGATTGTAAAACATCTTGCATTTGACATTTAAAATTTAAGTGGAAGCGGTGCAAATGACCATTAGTCGTCTTAAATGTAGGCCTAATTGTATAGAAAACTCTCCGATGCCGGTTTAACTTTGGAAGTTCGTCGTATTATATTTATGCATTTTAACTTGGGTAAGGCAATCTCACATTCAGTGAGTCATCGGTAATATGTTTTACCGTGTGTGCGACTACCAGCCGTCCACTCATAGGCGCAGACTTTTGAAAATCTGTGTGAGGGCTTTAGTAAGAGTAAAAGAGTTATATTTTTTCGGTCATGTACTAGATATGAATCCAGAGAGGATGTTTTCAGAGATGTAATTATGAAAAAATAATAAAAAATAGCGCCGCCGGCGAATTAAAAAAAATTAAGATCAAATACCTTAAACTTGAATTTTCAAAGATGAATAACAGCAGATTTTACCTTCTTATGTGCCGAAATAAATAAAATTTGTGTGTCGTATGTTCGTGTATTTTCGAATTATATTTTTTTCTCATATAGTCGGTGCCTACCACAAAGTAGATTTTTTACTCTTAAACTTGAATTACCTATACACGGTTTCCCAAAAATCTCGGGACGGAGCTATAAGTTTTAAACGAATAAAAAAATAATTGAAAAATTGGGGATTATTACCTTTGTGTCTCTTGTTCTGTGATTATTACAGCGTTTGGGTCATTGCCAGGCCGAAGAAGGTCGACAATTTGAACATTTATAAAAATCGTAATAAACGTGCAAAAAATTAAATTCTTGAAAGAATTAAGATATAGTGTTTTGGTTTATGGGGATGTTTCTTTTTTCATTACCTTTTAAAATAAGGTGAAACTCCACATGGGTTGCTATTTAAAAATGTTGGGGTGGTCATCCCCTAAAAAAACTCCACGTTGCATGGAAATTCTAAACTATCTAAGAATGTAGTTTTGATGGCTCTTTTGTAATCCTCCAAATTTTCAATTTTTTTTCTTCACTCGTTCAAAACTTATAGCTCCGTTCCGGGACTTCTGGGAAACCTGTATACTATATAGATACCGACCTAGCTCGAATTAAAAATATATTCACTTTAAAAAAATCCGTTTAAATGATTGAATTAATAAATACAAATTATTAATTAAAATTTTAAATAATATAATGCGCATTTCGGAAGTCGTAAATACTGTATAATTTGATCATAATAAAATATAGTCAATATCTTTTACTTTAAAAGATTAAGTATATGTATCAATATAACACTAAATAAATAAAAAATCAGTTGGCAACAAATATGGTTTTAAATAAATTTACATACATTTTTCTTAATTGCATTTTTATCTTAATGAAATAAAAATTCTAAAAATTACGTAACTCTAATTTAAAATGATCTGTATTATAATAAATATTAGAATCCAAAATAAATAACTTTGTCAAAATGCGATAATAATAGTAATAGTATTTCATTATTAAAAATATTATTTTGAAAGTCGCGGTTTTTAAATTTCAAATCTTCAGATACACTTATCGAGCGTCGCACTAATTGAACGTACCCGTTCAAGTTTTGCAAAGAGTGACAATAACCAGTATAAAATTCGACGATTTTTACAGTACCGCTTTTGTTCCATCTCTGTAGTTTTGTGCTAAAAACATGTGTTATTTGATAATACGACAATATTGTGTTACAGTGTGGGTGGAGTGCTGTGAAGAAGATCTGAACCCAGGACTTGGAGATAGCAGCCAAGAAATCAGCAAAATATAAGCAGGAGTCTTTTATTTATTACAATAACCTCATTTGCAAATATGATTAACGTAGCTTAATATATTGAGTATCTAAATAAAAAAAATATCATAAAAGCACATTTTTCATGTCACTGGATTCATAATGATAATAATTCTTATTCTAAATAAATATCATTTTTGCCAACCGGACGTATTTGATGTAATTGTGTCATTGTTTTTTGTAAAAAAGGAGGCCATTTGGGGATTGTTTATAATCACCATAGCAATTGTACAAAAAGTAAATCTATTCTTCCTAATACAATAGTATATTATTTAATAAGGAGCTAAAGTGGAACTTTTTGTGGCGAATCAGTCGGCGTTTGCCGGATGAGCGCAGCGAATCCGGCAACTACAGATGAGCCATAAAAAGTCATTTAGCTCCGCATAAAATATGCTATTTTTTCTTCAGACGTCGAAACCTTACAATAAAATTGATATTCGTGTAAGAAAATTTATTAAAATAATTCGGATTGAAATAATATACTTAGTCGTCTTTGATTTATTTTGTTTAATAAAAATTTGAATTAAATTTTATTGACAGCTGCAATTTGATTGGTTCACCAGCGGCAGATAATATTATTGTCTGACGCTCTCAGAAAAGTAAAACTTTAGCTGTTTCTATGGAGATATGAAATATTATGTTTTTCTGACGTTTGAAGAAAAAAAATATTGTTGTTGTCATGGTTAGTATGTTTACATTTTAATTGTTGCGTAATATGTGGATATGTCAATTTAATTGAAATTATGAATGAAACATAATATTTTTTCTCTAGCCGCTTAAATAGATGTAATTTCATAATTTCATGCTATTTTGGGACTCGTAAGATCGCCGAACTCCGCTGCGCGTCGTCCGGCAACCGTCTTACTCGTCCCAAAATCATGCATTTTTTGTATTAATGAAACAAATAACTATTCTGTTTAAGTGTACCTACCTACATTAAATTTATTTTTAATAGTACCTAATTATGCCAATGTAAATAGCTATACCCTTAATTTTTTGAGTTTCTAAAAAATTCTTCTTAATTCGTAATGGGTATAATCAAACTGCATAGTCGCAGGCTAGTTATAAAATCTAAACTAAACAAAATGAACAACTCAATACCGTACTTGAATCTCACAGACTCGGTTTTGGTAGATACTCTGATTGCACTGAATTAAATAAAAATACCCTTCTTGGGACTAAAATACTTTTGGCACAAATTATTTTTGAACTGAACTAAATAAAAAACCATATAGGTACCTACTTAGTTTTGGTTGATTGAATTGAACTAAATAAAGAACCTAATACTTGTCTTGAGTGAAATAAAATGCCTAGGCTTTTTATTAAAAAAAAGTTTTGTTTATAAAGTTGGTACCACTGGTTGAAAAAAATCTAATATGCCACGCCTTTAACGTATGTACTCTGTTAAGTGAATTATTTTATAAATTATTATATTTACTTACCTCGATTGGATCCGGTAACTAAAACCGTTTTTCCGTGTAATTTCTTTTTGCTGTGGCATTTACCACGAGTTACGACTGCGTACATTTTACAGAGAATTAAAAAAATAGCTAATACAAGTAAGGGACTCATACTGAAATTACAGAAACACTGGCATTAAATTACACTTTTTCTATAAACCTATTTTGAAGTAAGAAACACCTATATATACGCTCAGTAGTCACTACATTAATTTCAAGGGTACATCATTCTTTTGTCCCTGAAGATTGAAGTTCATGGTAAAAAACAGCTGATTAAATGTAAACCACTCAATAACTTGAACAACAGTTTTTACTACATCGTATTTGTTTTTACAAGTGGGGCGTTTGTTTGATTAAAATAAAGAACAATATCAAATATCGTAAACATGCTCTTAATAAGTAATTTTACCATTATTATTGTTATTATTTTTTAAATATAATTGCACTATTTTAAAAGTAAACAAAATAATAATTTATTTGGGTATAGTTCTGTTATTTAATATAGGTAAAATACGATGTATCCGGAAAGGAATGTTTCCATCATCAGGAAATAGATAATAGTGTTTACAAAACACAACAAGCAATTAGTTTTTATACTACAAAATTGCTACTATGACCTACATATAAATACAATAGAAGCCTTTGATATTTGTTTGACGTTTACGAAAACCCGAAAAAAACTTTTTCTCTGTTTCGGAACTAGAATGATTTCATACCAGTTCTAATTTTGATGCTGGTATGAGCTTCATTACCTACGATTTTTGGTGAAATTTTGTTATCAGCGACTGGTAGCACTGCATTAAATAAACAAAATATCTAGGCAACGGGCAGCGAACAATTTTGACAAAACGGGATTCACTTTTGACGTTAATTTCATTAATTTGAATCAAATGAAACATACAAACTGAATTAATATTTATATTTTATACAAAGATATACTAAATAATATAAATATAATATTAATCTTGTTTTTTACTACAGCCGGTCTTAAAATTAATATAATTTTTGGTCAAATTAATCCATACCTACTTCATTCGTTTGATATTGTTACAAAAATTGAATTAATTTCATCTATTAACATTATATTAGTGAATTCATCCCTTCTGCACACGCCGGAATAACCCATTATTGGCAGAACCTAAAAATATTGTTATAAAATTATAATTTAAATATAATATTACTAATATACTTAGCTTACTTTTACTGAAAAATAGTCTCTGTCGGGTGCTTCATTCATAAATTTTTCTATCTGACATTTAAATTTATTTGATTAATATAAAACAAATTTAAATAATATACAAAGCACCTAGGCAACAAACAAAACTCATCAATTGTCGAGCACAAATTACTGTCACAAACAAAATTATTCTACAAAAAATTTCCCTAATGCAAACTGTCAAATAAATAAATAATTTAAATTCGTTACGGAAGGCTTCTCTAGCACTCGTTCGTTCGGTCACTCGCGCCTACGCGCTCGTGTGCGAATTTCGAACTCTTGCTAGAAAAAGTCGCCTTCCCTAACTTATGTGTTAATAATATACTATTCTACTCCTGCTTCTGAAAGTTCATGTTTCTACATTGTTTTTAATGTTGAAAGCAGCTATTTGTCGCAAGTGTGTGATCATAAACAATCCCCAAATGGCATCCTTTTTACAAAAAACAATGACACAATTGCATCAAATAGGTACGTCCGGTTGGCGAAAAAAAATGTGTGTGCATGTCAGCTCCGACGCACGACTGGAGTTTACTCCTTAAGGCTTTTCGACCCTCAACAAAAATTTCGCATCTGGGTTTTCAAATAATCTCCTTTTGGTATACAACCAGAACAACACAGTCGGTATGTTCTTCATAGAAGGATCATAAATCATAACATTTACAACTTAATCCCTCTGGGTAGAATTCTAACATTCAATGTTTTGAAACGAAAACTCCTCAAGAATAAAATCTTTTACTTATGATATGAACAACGCGACTGACGAATATTGAATATGAATGTAAAATTAAAATAAGCCACCTATATGAAATTATTAAATATATTAATAAGGATAGTATATCTATACCATAACCTAGTCAAAAACACCAGTTATTTTTTGTTTATACTTATTTTAATAAATTGTGTGTTAGATATTTTATAACTATTTTGATAACACATAATATCAAATTTAAGATCATAATATATTTTTACTTCTCGTCATATACCTAGAAGGAACCCAAGTAGCATTTGTTGCTGTATTTTGAATATCACAACGTCATGAGAACAGTTTGAATATCTTTTTGGCAATAATTACCATAAATCAAGACCTTTCTAAAACAGTTTGAAAACGTTTTCTTTACGTAAATGGGGAATTATATTTTGGTTGTGAAAACGTTGTTGTGTCTTATTTTTTAGCCATTTTATAAATTATTTTGACAGAAATTTTACTACAATATTACCAAAAAGCATAAAGCTACAATTAAGTCTTAAACTGGTTATTACCAATAAATTGCCATATTTTGACGGTTTGGTTATTATTTGGATTGTAGTTAGCAATTTAGTTCTCTAATGTCCGTAATATAACTAAGTGAAAAATGGCTAGCAATACTTTTTACAGATAGTAATTATAAGAATATTATTTGCCGAAATATCAAATTAATCGATATAGAAATTTTACATGCCCGGTCCTATTTGCTTTACTTACATGGTTTAATTTATCAATTAAATATATTGTAAAAATATATTTTTAAAAATTTAATACCAGGTTGTATATAGATGCTAAAAAAGGATATGAGTAATGTTTAAATACTGATTTAAATAAGAAAATCTCTTTAAAAACCTTTTAATCTTCATTTTGTAGTATTTGTAAAACAATGGATGCCTTCACGTATAAAGGAAAAGATGGCGAAAACGCAGGAAAATTAAACAATTGCGATGACTATTTAAAAGCTAAAATGTGGCTAAAATATAACTATTGTTTTTCCAAATGGCTTTTAGAAACCAACAAGATAAAGGTCTAGTTAATTTTAAGTTCTTGTGACCAAATAATAGATTTGTTACATTTCTTCTCATTTTCCAAAGTTTTTTTCGAATTCGTAATGATATAATATCTGCTTAATAACAAAAATATTTTTAAATATTATTTTACATCAATTCAAATACCGATTATTTTTTCAGTATTGTTATTGGTATAGATCTGTTTTAAAATTTATTTATTTTAAAAATATTTTTATAAATTAGTAATTAAAATAATGTTTTAAAGTTGACAGTACCTATGTGCTATAAGTTTGTAATCCCACAACTATGCGACAAAGCAGAAAAACAGTAAAGAAAAACACGGTTTGAATTATAAAATGATATAGTAGAATTTCTAACAATTTTTAGCAAAGATGAAACATAATTGACAACATCCACTGAGCAATGGTCATGGTCATACGATGGTTGAAAATTGTCATTATTTTAGCATTTTTGACAAGAAAAAAACTAAACAGTTTTAGTTATTTTAGGGATGTATTTAGAGATTCAGAAACGCTTTTGTGGCTATGTAGGAATAAAAGAAATAACTAGAAGTCATTTGGATATATTTTAGCCATAGTAACCTATTGCTTGTTGATGATAATTGCCAATGAGTTTTAAACGTTTTCAAAACGTTTTAGTGACAAATGTTTCACACCATAATATAATTAATTTCGAATAACCAATTTATAACTAAAAGCTGGTGATGAAAACGTTTTAATAACTAGAAATAAGATTTTATAACAAACAAGTCAAAAAATGTTACTTGGGAAGGTATTTGAGAATTGCTAAAAATCAAGTTGTATAAAAAAATGTATATATTTAGCAGTATTTTTAATTAACAAAAAACACTTTTAACACAAATGGCTATCATCTTCGCAAAAATCATAGTCAAACAATAGTAATATCAAGCTTCAAAAATGTATAATATCAAGATTAACATAATTGTACAATTGGGCTTACGAAGCTTATATTTTTGTAACTGTAACCTAATACTTAATCCACAAATTTTTCCAAGTTCTAAGAATTGACTGTTAAATTCCTATAAATTGCAACTGTACTTTGGCAGTAATTACACAGTTATACCTAATTACTTAATCCACAAATTTTTCCAAATTCTGAGAATTGACTGTTAAATTCGTATATATTCGTGCCCTAAGGTATTTTTTGTTACTCTATTGCTTGTCTTATTATAGTAAAGTGATATTGGTTGTCGTTCTTGATATAAAACGTTTTTGCGAATATTCTTTATTTTATATTCATTATCATTATTTTAGTGTTGTGAACAGTTAACATGGTTCAAACAAAATCATGGAGAAGACGAATGAGCAAACTGCGAGAAAACTCTAGAGCAGCGGCACTCTGATATTTGGCATCAAGAAAGAAGAAAAAGATTAACTGCTTCAAACTTTGGAAGTATTTGCAAGAAGAAGGCTACGACGCCGATGGGGAAAAAAGTATTTGGTTTGTTGTATAGCAATTTTAGAGGCAATGTAAATACAATGTACGGTGTTCAAAATGAAAAAGTTGCTATTAATGAATTTGAAGAAAAATTTCATTTGAAAGTTGAACCAAGTGGATTGGTAATAGATGAAAAATTACCATTTTTAGCTGCTTCTCCAGATGGCTTGATTGACCTCGATAAAATAATCGAAATTAAATGTCCAGCAAAACTAAAAGCCCAAACAATAAAAAGTGCAATTGAACAAAAAGAAATAAACTTTTTGAAAATATACAACGGGGAGATAACACTCAAGGACAACCATAATTATATGTATCAAGTTCAGGGTCAGCTACATATAACAAAAAGAAAATTATGCTACTTTGTTGTGTGGTGTCCACACGACATATTTGTGCAAGAAATTCATCGTGATAATTTATTTTGGCAAGAAAAAATGGAAGATCAATTAAACAAATTTTATCACGATGGAATTTTGCCGGAATTAATAGATTCCAGGTATATACGGGACTTACCTCCCCGAGAAACATATTGATTATATTTTATTGTTTTAAGATTTTAGTTTTAACAAATAATCAAATATAATAATTATAATTTTTTAAATTTTTTAATTATATTGAACATACTTCAATATGTGTTTTATTTCATGTACTTATGCATGGCCGAATTATTTATAGTGGATTTATTTGTTAAACAAGGAAAATTAATTTATAGTATCTAATTATTAATAAAAATGTAAATGATATGATTTATGCAAAACAATAAATTGTGTTAAATGTAACACATTGACAATTACTCACTTATATTAATTTTCATTCCATTTACAAAACTCCAATCCAATACTTTTATGTTTTGTAGATACTCGTAATAATAATCAAGGTTTGTACTTCATTCACAACTCATATGTGTTTTTATGGTTTACAAATATTAATTTGCTCGGTAAGTACAAAAATTTAAGTATCAATTTAATATCAGCTTTATTGAGTTAAATAATTGAATGTTATATTGTAACTGCAACAAATTTTTGTAATTACAAATCTATTACAATTTAAATTAAACAATAATGTTTTGAAATTTTTCTGTTATTATATTACACGAAACAGTATCACACAAATTTATATTTGAAACAAGAAGCTGGAGGTTTCAACTTTATACCTGAGCCTATCCTACCCCCTACCGAGTTTATTGCTTTGAGGTTCTCGAACCTGGGAGCAGAAAACAAGGATGTGAAATAAGTTGTCTAAATATTGGCGCAATGCGCAAAAACACGAACGAATATATTCGCAAATGCGAATTTTTCAAATAATATTTTTCAAGAACGGGTTATTGGATTTTCTATTTTTTGAGCATCCTCAGCATAATTTTACTAATGCTATTAAATAGCAGAGAGCAATTTTAAATAAAAAATTTATTACAGAAAATATGAGCATCTTTACACCTTCACTAATAGTACCGATATCTTATTAACAATAACATTATTTAAAATTCTGAGTCTGCCATTTAGTTTATAAAGTATTCAATAATATGCACATTTTTTTTGAAAAGAAACAAAACGTACAGTAACAAGAAAAATCATCTTAAAGTTGTGCAAAATAACAGTTTTCTGAGGCCAGGGTCGAACAGCCTTAAGTACGATTGTCTTTGAATATGCAATAGGCAAAGATGGTAAATAAACGCATCTCTATTCTATATACTTTCATTATTCACTTCACTGTATATGAATATAATTATTGTTAACAATAAATACACATACAATGATACAATTCACCTTTATCAATTCACCACATCAATTCTATTATCTGAATGAATGCTTGATACAGCTACACAAGTATAAAGAACCTACCTTACATAAGTTATACATTGATTATTATCAATCTATTAAACATCATTCCGGATGGGTTGTTTCGTATTGTCATCATTATCATTACTAATAATTAATAATAAAAATGTTACACTTTCAGTTAACGTTTAACGTTTGATTTCACTCCTCATAAAATTTCAATACCGGGCCCCTTATATGAAAATCGATTCTTGAGGAGTAAACTCCAAAAAGTACTTTTTCTACGCCTGCTTCTGAAAGTTCATGTTTCTACATTGTTTTTAATGTTGAAAGCAGCTGTTTGTCGCAAGTGTGTTGCAAAGTACCTAAGTGTGTGACAAAGTACTTTGTTGCACACTTATGGGCACTTTGCAACACAGTTTTGCTTTTTTTTTTGAATGTCCATTGTTTTCGCAACAACATTGATATTTCACAAAAATTTAAAAATTTGACAGTAAATGTCAAAAATTAATGGTTATTTTTGTATTTTTTAACTTCCTTGTTTTGCAGGAGTAGAAAAAATAGTGTGTATAACACGTATTGAAAATATTTTGTCGAACTTAAAAGATTGCAACCCTCCCTTCGCTCGTTCTGCAATTTTCGTTCGCGTTCGACAAAACTATATTTTCAAAACTTGTTATACAAATAACTATTGTCGCCCACTTTTGGGCACTTTGCAACACAGTTTTGCTTTTTTTGAATGTCCATTGTTGTCGCAACAACATTGATATTTCACAAAAATTTAAAAATTTGACAGTATTTGTCAAAAAATTTATGATTATTTTGGTATTTTTTTACTTCCTTGTTTTGCAGGAGTAAAAAAATATTTCGTCGAACTTAAACGATTGCAACCCTTTTATTTTTGTTCGCGTTCGACAAACCTATATTTTCAAAACTTGTTATACAAGTTGGTGGAGGTGAAATGCGAACATAGGGAACATACATGACAATCGAACTTTTATGTCAGGTATCTTGATATATTTTATAGTAGTGTCACAGAACTAAGTAAAGTGAATTGGCCTGACAAAAAGAGTAATGAATAACAGAAAAATTAATAAAATCTAAAAGTGCATGTTGAATGTTAGTATATAGATATAGACCGGGCGCTGAGAAACATTCCGTTTGCAAAAACCTCATTCTGATTGATGATTTGAGTTTAGAAAGAGTTAAAAAACGATATTGTGGAGGTTGCCGGACGGAATTATGGTCCAGTTTTTTTTCGGCCCTATAATAGGAGTTTTCGGTTCCTTCGTTGTAGCTGTTAGACCGGGAGCCGGCAGGTCAGGTGGGTGTATGATTTGTCACATTTCGAGGCTTTGGTGATTGATAGCCAGTAATACCCCCACCCGCAAAACGCAAGTATGGTACCCCTAAAGCACGGAAACGCAATATGCCATACCAATATGGCGTCGCCAAATGTCCGCCATACTAGCCGAAACGTGTCATTTTTTTACAGTCGACATGTATCATTGGCCACACGCTGTTCTTTGGCGATATTTGTTCGGGATTAAATATAGAACAAGGATATACAAACGCCATACCGCTGACGTGTCGCTAAGGGTTGAATTACATTATACTTTTTTCGGCTAGAAACTTTGACAATTTTCATACTTAATTCTAGAATGCTCACTTGGATAATGTAAATCAAGAAAATTTCGATCCAAGTTTCATACTAGAACTGTCGAATTTTCATATTACCAACCTTCTGTATATAAACTCAAAAATAATAAAGTTGAGTGACAGCAGAATCAAAAGTAAAAGTAAAGTCTTGAACCGTAATGAGGTATAAATGAACTCCTGAAATAACAAAAACTCTTGTACAATTGTATGAAATGCAACCAGTACTTTACCAGGGTATTAAAAACCTAACAACTGACAATGACAATTACATTTTTTTTAAATTTCAGTTGGCAGCACGAACAAATTTGAAAACTAGATTCTAGCCGAATTAAGTATCTAAATAAAAGTTCTTTTTTCTAACCGAAAAAAGTATAATGTAATTCAAGCTTAAGTGCCCGCCATACCAGGACAAAGATGTCGATTTTTCACCAGTGCCATGTATGATCGGCCACCAAAGCGCCATACCGGTACCGATCATACATGGCCATGGTGAAAAATCGACATCTTTGTCCTGGTATGGCGGGCACTTAGCGACACGTCAGCGGTATGGCGTTTGTATATCCTTGTTCTGTATTTAATCCCGAACAAATATCGCCAAAGAACAGCGTGTGGCCAATGATACATGTCGACTGTAAAAAGATGACACGTTTCGGCTAGTATGGCGGACATTAGGCGACGCCATATTGGTATGGCATATTGCGTTTCCGTGCTTTGGCAACCTCCCGAACAACATAAAACTACAATCATCGTGTGGACTATTCCCCATGGGCATGTCAATTTTTGACAAGTTTGGTAATTCGCCCCGTGTAAAAGCTACACTTTAGGGGCGCGATACTTGCGTTTTGCGGGTGGGGGTATAACTGGCTATCAATCACCAAAGCCTCGAAATGTGGCAAATCATACACCCACCTGACCTGCCGGCTCCCGGTCTAACAGCTACAACGATGGAACCGAAAACTCCTATTATAGGGTCGAAAAAAAAACTGGACCATAATTCCGTCCGGCAACCTCCACAATATCGTTTTTTAACTCTTTCTAAACTCAAATCATCAATCAGAATGAGGTCATCGGTTTTTGCAAACGGAATGTTTCTCAGCGCCTGCACTAATAGTAAAAGTAATTATTATGAAAATAAAGCAGGAACATATTTATTTTATTTATTAAATAAATTATAAAGCTAAAAATTACAATAAATATTCAAACAAATTTCCTCTCTCTGCCAAATAGTAGCCTAAACGATTGTAAAATCCAGTTCTAACATTATTTAACATTTGTGGCGTAATTGTTGCAAATGTATCTAAAATTTTAATTTGCAGTTCATCCAGGATTGTCATTCTTTCTTCTTGGCAACTATAAATTTTAGTTTAATATAACACCACAAGAAAAAATCTTGGGGAGCTAAGTTCGGAGACCTATCTTCCCAAGGAATTAATCCGCGGGTAAAATAAACATTTCAATAATATGACAGCTTCTTTAACATTGACAGTATTCCACAGTATATCAAGATGCTTAGCATGATAACTCAATTGTCATATATTTTCCTATGTTCGCATTTCAATATAATAAAGATGTTAAATTAAATAATTGACAGCTAAAATATATATAGTTCAAATCATCTCATCTAAATGGTAATAGTAAGTACCTACAGAACCGAACGATAAATACATGGATTTCGCGCGCCACTGCACAGCGTTTATTGTTTTGTTAAATATAATAATCTAAAGATAATGTTGAAGATAAAAGTACAATCTACAAAATGGTCGATGCAGAATTTAAAAATTTTGCTTTAAAATCGAAATTTATGTTAATTTGAATTTTGACAATTTGTTATTTTTTGAACACAAAATCTTCTATTTTAAAACGAATTTCAAAAATTCGATTGGTTATTTCGCAGATTCAAACAATATTTGATTAAGAATCTGATAATAGGAAATTAATAAACAAAAACAATTGACATGTAGCAGCGGTTATAAAAATATCATCGATTTGATAGCACCTTACAACTTATTTCAGGCAATCAAATTAGTCAAGTATGTGCCACGTGATACATGAATTACATATTCAAGCAAATATAATTCGAGCCATAAATTAATTTGGTAAATTTACTTATAATTCCAGCTTAGAAACTCAGGTTACGACTCTTACATCACTACAGCTTAACAACTATTCGTAATTATACCAATCAATGAATGGCTCTTATTATACTTGTATTACTTATGAGATAATATTTAGTTATGCTAAAAATTATAATAATTATTCGAATTTTTTCTTGTTTACGACAGACAGTAGCATGTTATTACATTTACTTACGCTTTTTAAATTAATTATTCTATCACATTACATAATATTTATCACGCCTTTTATCCATATTGGGAGTGGCACCATCAGATATTACGAATACGATAGTATAAAATATATTATTAACGATTAATGGAACAATGACGATGTTTTTACATAACATTTCAGATAGTAATACATATGTCTGTTCGCTCGTGTGTGTAAATTAATTTAGAATATAATTTGACATATTAAAGACAATAACTTTCTGATCGATACATTCGTTTTTGTGTTAAAAATACAAACGTTAATTACATTAAAGGATGACGGGTAATTAGCGATACGCATGCATGTACCTATAAACACGTAAACAATTTTTTTTATGGGAAAAAGTAATTAGACGGGAATGCAGTCAATTTATTTTAATTTCCTATTAGGCCAACGTTTCGGCAACACGTATGCCTTCATCAGGGCGAATATAAACTTTTAAAAATATTAGTATACATTCAATTGTATGTAATGTTATTTTATAACCTGTATGGTCGAGAATTAAGATAAGATATCTAATTTTATTTTCGTTAACCTGCCTTACGCTGCATTTAAAAGAGTAATCAATTAAAAACTGCAAAAAGGAACTTATTTCGAAAACGGCAGTCATTAGATTAGACGTGTGTCGGAAAACGCTCGAATTCAAGTTCATGCAAAGGGAATTTGTTGCACGTAAAATTATTATAATATTTCATCTAAATTGTATAATTAAATAAAGTTTACTAATGTAACGTTACGATTGACAGTGAAAAATTAAAAACCAAAAACACCACGGTTAGCCACTGTTTACATCGTTAACCTTGGGATGGCCAAGCTTTTTTTAGTACATAGACAACCAAGAGGGTTAAAAACTGACCCCATTTATTTTGGCTAATTAAAATACTGGCAATAACTTTTTAGAATTTATTTTTATACAAGAACGTAAAATACACTATGCAGATGACAAAAAAAGTTTTGTTGATGAGTAACAAAAGTAATATAAACGGAATAAAACTTTTCTTGGTCTATTATTTGTACAAGAAATTATGTTTTGTATGAAGTACCTAGGTTCCTAATATATAAAAAAGATTCAGCTAAAAAAACGGCTTATAAAATATTTATATTTACAGTTTTATTCAACAAAAACCAAGCTTGGAGTCAAAATTTACCCCGTTTGGTCATCCGAAGGTTAATGTACGGAGAGCAGTAGACAGCCGAATCTTTCAACCTTTATCAAGTTACACAAACAAAAAATCAAACAAAACATACTTATAGTAGTTCAAATATAATTATTTTTATTCGAAATTTGTATGGCATTAAATCATAATATATATTTTTTTAATTTTATTTCAGTAATGCCTAATTCTTTTTTTCGTCATTAAAAGTTGAATGTACGCGCCATACTACCTTAATTTGTCCATGATACAGAACAGGTAACCATGTTACACAAACAAAACATACTTATAGTAGTTTAAATATTAATTTTTTCTTCGAAATTTGTATGGCATTAAATCATATATATATTTTTTCAATTTTATTTCAGTAATGTCTAATTCTTTTTTTCGTCATTAAAAGTTGAATGTACTGGCCATACTACCTTAATTTGTCCATGATACAGAACAGATCTCACAAACTATAACTATACCTGCTCTAAGTTTACATTCTGTATAGAAGTAGAAATTCAACAATAGTCTAAGCGTTGTGCTTGAAATTGTTAAACTCGTTGAATTATAAATTGTGCATAAAATATTTTAAAATAAAAATAAATTGCATTGAGTGCATAGCGTGAACGTAATATGAAGTTCAGCGTAGTGGAATTGTACATATCGAGGCAATTATTTGGCTTTGAATGAAACCACTAACAAAATATATATTGACAGATGACTATAAACATAGATTGTAGTTGGCAATTCCAGCCAATGTGTCTCATGCCAGCAGCGATGCGCGTTGCTTGGCTTGATGGCTGCTCATTTGGAATCAGTTCAAACTACAACAGAGCTCCACTAAACCGCGCTGCTGTATTGACCATTGTGCTTTGTGTAATATTGTAGATTGCCAGTAATGTCATATGCCGCAACACAATCACCAGTAATAGACTCAGAGATGGGAGTATATTCAATGCAATTACGGGAAATTGATAATTCTGTTACTGAGAGGTTATAAAGAAATCAGGAAAAATTCAGTCTATACTCTATTAGTTTCGACGCCACATTTTCAGGACTGGAACTGAAATAAAATATTCAGAGTGTTACAAAAATAAGGTAAAAACTTTGAGGGTATGTATTTCAATGTTCTGATATCACGATCGGTCACTTTTTAGCGTGTACTAAGGCTCGATTCTCAACTTCATTCGCGTTTACAACGCGTATGGCTTCATTACGAATACGTGTCGAATGTAAACAAAAATTGGGCTAAAGTGTAGAATAGGTGTTTAAAAGGAATTTCGTTTTTTTTGGGTCAATCGGTTCTTTCCTATTCTCTGTCCTAGAATAAAGCTAAATTTTGCCGCGGAAGCAAGGATTAGGGCCGATTTTGTTAGTTTTTAGGGTAAAATTTTTGACAACTGTCAACACTGGTTATGCTGAAAAATTAACAGATTAAACATGTGATTTAACGTTTTTATACATTTATGTAATAGAGATATCAATAAATAAATATATTTTTCACAGATATAAGGCTTTTTATTATACTTGCTTTTCTTAGTTTTCGAAATTATTTGACATAAATACAATATTACATTTGTTTTAGATTAATATAAATTTCAATAGCGTTTGCCATGTTAAAAACATGAATACAAAAAAAATGAGTTTGTTTATAACAACCATTATTTCATTGTTGTATACCAAGTTGTATACGATGTCTGCTGTAAACATTATTTCGTTGTATAAGCTTTGTGAGGACAAGTCTGCTCTTTTGCACCAGTTGCAGGAGTGGAACTTGATTCCACGAACTAGACGGTGTCGTAAATGTGGGGGCAGCCTGACGTTGACCGAGGATTCTTCTCGTATAGACGGCTGGATTTGGAGATGTCAGAACAGGACCTCCCAACGGAAGCAAAAGGTAAAGACTTGTGTGTATGCGGTATCATTTAGAGCGGGTACTTTTTTTGAACGTTCTAAATTGCCCATATTTACAATTCTTGCATTTGTCAACCTTTGGGTTGGAAATGCGACGCTTCTCTTGATCCAAGAGCAGTTAGAGATCACCAACCACACGTGTGTGGACTGGTCTTCTTTCTGTCGTGAGGTGTTGCTTATACAGTTTATTGACAGAAAAACGAAACTAGGAGGACCAGGTAAATTATTTGTAATATAATTTTATTGCTTTTTAATTAATGTATGATATTTCAGGACTAATAGTCGAGATTGACGAGTCCAAGTTTGGAAAGCGCAAATATCACAGGGGTCATCGAATTGATGACCAGTGGGTATATGGCGGTTATGAGCGAGGAACTGGCAGGGTTTTTATGGTTCCGGTTGAAAATCGGTACGTACATTGTTTTGTCATTATACTATGCAAATTATTGATTATTGTTTTTTAATTTTAGTGGGGCGGATACCCTCATTCCTCTGATAGAGCAATGGATTGAACCGGGAACCACGATAATGTCGGATTATTGGAGGGCCTACGACTGTCTCGACAGACAAGGGTACATCCACCTAAAGGTTAATCATTCGATTACCTTTAAGGATCCTGACACCGGTGCTCACACCAACAGCATCGAGTCATCGTGGAGGGCTGCCAAGGCGATCACGACTCTTTCGGGACGGAAGAAGGCACATATACCTGGTAATTTAGCTAGATATATCTTCTTCAAGAAATGTTCCGAACTTTCGTTTAGCGGGGGAGGTGTACAATGCTAATCGTCCTGTCCTGGAGGAGGAAGAACTAAACGACATAGATATGGAAGATTTAGAGTTCTAGATTTTCTTTGTCTGTGTTGTTTTATTCTTCGTGTTAGTTCTGTTTTTCCTGGTTTCATTGTGGATTAGGCCTACTGGGGATACCACGTTAAAAAAAACGCACTACTGTATTCTACCTCAAGGGTGGTGTGGAAATGAGTATAATGGAATTAAGGTTGTGGGGCTCTAGTACGGTTTTGTTAGCTTTGTTAGTGTAGTAAATACCAAAACCGAGTTTGTGGGGCTCTATTACGGTTTTGTTAGCTTTGTTTTAGTGTAGTAAATACCAAAACCGAGTTTGTGGGGCTCTATTACGGTTTTGTTAGCTTTGTTAGTGTAGTAAATACCAAAACCGAGTTTGTGGGGCTCTATTACGGTTTTGTTAGCTTTGTTAGTGTAGTAAATACCAAAAACGAGTTTGTGGGGCTTTATTTTTAGCCATTTTGACACATTCAGGTTAACATACAAAAACGTCATTTTATTCAATTTTTTTGCAATTTTGACACATTGAGGTTAACCAAAAAAAATTCATTTTCTTCAAAAAACATATTAAAAACACTCTTCCGCGGCCTAATTTTGCTTGTTTAGGTCATATTTAGGCATAATAAACGATCTCCTAAAAAAAAAACGCATTTTCTCTTAAACATCTATTCTACATTCCAGCCAAAAATTGTATTCTTAGCAACACCTCGCATTCGCCTTCTTACTACGCGAATCGTCATTATTGACAACACTATAATTACGAGTGAGGCTAATTTCAGAGTTGATTTTGACAGAAATAATTTTAAATGAAAAATGACATAATGCCTAGTGCACACGGGGAAACTTTTCAGAAAGTTTCCAGAAAATGGAGATTTTTTTAAACAATAAATATGTTTATGATCACATGTCACATTTGACGATTTGACAAATAAGAAGTTAGTTGCACTTCACAATGTTTCCTGAAAACGCCTCATTTTTATAGGCGCCGTTAAAACTTTGAAGTTTCCGGAAACTTTTTTCGGGAAACATGTCAAAATGTTTCTCCGTGTGCACTAGGCATAAGAAACACATTTTTTACTAAATAGTTTAAAAATTGTAAAGAATCTGAATAATACACTAGAATAGTTTTCCAAATTTATTTTAAATATTTCGACAAGAGATGCTCACCTAAAATGGCAAGAAAATTTGGAAATTTTATGTAGCACCTATAGGCGGTTTGCACATGAGTAGTCAGCGCCACCCTGGGCCCTGACGGGAAAAAATGCATTAATATTAGGGTAAACCCTTTGACAGTTCGACAGTAGTTGTTGTAGGTACTGTTTCATTCAACCAGTTCTGTTCTAAGTTCTAAGGTTCTATAATAAAATGGTATGAGGAGGAGAGATGAAAAATTTGGATTCACAGAGTAAAACGAATTTCGTAAGTAGATACCTACATAACTGTAAATACATTTTATCACGTTTTATAATCTATTTATTAATTGTATTTTGAGAATTGACGAAAAGCGCTGGGAACCAGTGCTCATTTTATTTAATTAAACATTCAAACGTGTTGTATACCTAATACTTTTGCCGAATCTCCCACTAGAGGCGCTCATGCTCGATATGTGCAAACCGCCTATATCAGGGACATAAATGACATGGAAAAGAAAGAAATTCAAACAGAGTACTGCGTACCTATAATAATTTATTTTCGACTATTAATTTACAAACTTATGTTCAACTGGCAACGGTAACATACCTGCGCCTAAAATCGTAGAGTACCTGTAATGTATTGACATTTAGTTTTACTAAAGTTGGCAACACTGCCTGTATGTAGATAAAGAAGGGATTGTTTTTGACAATAAAAAATACTCTCGTTCTAGAGAAGGTTACAATTTATAATGTAGTAAATAAAGTGGTTTAATAAATAAAATAGATATGATACTTATTTTATTTGAAAACATCTCAAATGGCGACGAGGATAAAACTATAATAGTGATATAGTGAACAATGTTCATAATATTAAAAGTAAACAAGAATTAAATCAGAAAAACTAAAAACGTGTCTGCAAAAACGAAGCTAAATAATGACGACCATTGGAAACATTGAACAGTTCGATGTATAATCAGGTCAATGGGACTTATGGATAGAAAGATTAGAGCAATATTTCATTGCTAATGATATAGAAGATATAGATATAGATATAGAAGAAAGCGACAGTATTATTATCGTTAATTGGATCAGACGGTTTTGCATTAGTAAGGACTTATGCACGTCGTTGAAACCAGCACAAAAGACGTATGATCAATTAAAGAAGCTAATGTCTGATTATCTTCAACCAAAACCAAATAAAATTACTGAACATTATAAGTTTAAAAATAGAAAACAAGAAGAGTTCGAAACAATAGCTCAGTTCATAACCTCACTGAAGAAACTATCTGTATATTGCGAGTTTGGCATAAATCTAGAGTCTAGTCTATGCGACCAAATAGTGTGGGGTGTGAAAAATCAGCAAATCAAAAAGAAGTTGTTAAGTGTAGCAGATTTAACATACCAAAAGGCAACTGAAATCGCGTTAGCGATGGAAGCAGCAATTCAAGATGTGTCTGAACTATCAACTAAAGGTTCCAGCTCTATGACCTTCTTCAATGTAAAAGACAAGAAGAAAACAAACCAAGGACAACTACCATTTCAAGGAAGGCGACGAGGTCAGTTTGGTGACGTGCGACAGCCTTTCCAAGGGGGTCGAGGCAGTAATCCTTGGCAAAAGATGTTCGCAACAACCAGCCCAGGGTGAAGGAGTAAATAAACAAGTGCCCAATAGTCAGGCAAGTCAGGCGACACCCAGAGGTAATGTAGAATGTTTTGCTTGTGGTGGATCTCATTTTATAAAAAATTGTAATGTCAGAAACTCCCTTAATATGTAATAGTTGTGATAAAAGAGGTCATGCTACTGTGAAGTGTAGATCAAAAGGTCATTATTATGTAACAATGAAACCCCAGTTGACAACAACACAGATAACTATGATGATAACTTGGACATTATAGATGATGATTATGGAATGTTTATGTTATTTGAATCTGATAATATTAATAATGTAAATTATGGAACTAAAGTTAGTGAAAATGCATATCTTGATCCAGTTTACATAACCTTACATATTGAAAATATAGAAACTAGATTCGAAGTAGACTCTGGTGCCAATGTCTCAGCAATATCATTAGATTTTTATAATGAAAACTTTAAACATATTAATTACAAAAATTCTGCAGTAAGTTTCAAAAGTTACAATAAAAATGCAATTCAATTATATTCAAGTAAATGTAAAATACAATAATGTTTATAAAAACTTAAATTTATTCATTATCCCTGAAGGGGGACCACCTCTAATGGGTAGACATTGGTTAAGTTAATTCAATATTTTAGATAAATTCAAATCATTAATTGAGAATCCTAAACAAAATATGTTTAAAACTGATGTAAATAAACTAGATCAAGAGGTAGAAAACTTGTGTAAAAAATATAAAGAGGTATTTAGCAATAATATAGGATTATATAATAAGGAAAAATTGAAATTAGAATTTTACGACCATTCTAAAGTCAATCCAATATTCTTTAAGCCTAGACCTTTAGCATTTGCGCTAAAAAGTAAAGTCGATTTAGAGTTAGATAAATTACTGCATGAACATATTTTGGAAGAAGTACAATATGCACAATGTGGTACACCCATGGTACCAATAATTAAGAGCGATGGATCCGTAAGAATATGTGGTGATTATAAAACAACCTTGAATCCATTTTTAAAAGACGATAATGATCCTATTCCTAGACCCGAAGAATTGTTCACTACCTTCTGTGGTGGAGAAAAATTTTCCAAACTAGATTTGAGTAGTGCTTATCAACAATTAGAATTAGATGATGAATCGAAGACGCTGGCAACTATATCAACTCATCGCGGTCTATTCAGATATAATAGGTTACCATTCGGTGTTAAACCAGCTGCAAATAAATTTCAAAAAATCTGACGTGGCCATCACACAACCTTCCGCCATATCTAGATTTTAAACAGAAATGTATACGTACAATCCGGTGCCCATTTAAAATATACAAATAAAAATCTAAAATATTCAAACACAGAAATTAGTATCACCTGAATCAAAAGATTCATTCACATGAAAACTCTTCTATGTTGAAGCAATCCTCCGTTCAGTTACTACATTTAATAGCTTACTTATGACTTATATTTATATAGCGCTAGTATGCCAACTTGTCACCCGTCTCATCTGTCAATATTTTTTATGCAGAAACAAAAATCAACCGAACATGGATTACAAGATTTCAACGTTTTATTTGATAAATTTATTTTTTATATTTTACTGCAGTTCTTTAATGCTACCAGATAAAAACAATTTTTTTATAACGTAAATTGAAAATAACTTTTCCTCTTATTCTTATTACAAATGAATACTATATTTATCCAAATTTATAGACATTTTTGACACTTAAACTTTTCAATCTTCAAAAAATATCACTTCCGGTGAAGATATTTGTACCAAAATCTAATGAGCTCTTCCTATTCGTATACAATTGTAAAATACCAAATATCAAATTTTTTGGGTAATTCGTATTTGAGTTATGTGACTAACACCCCTTGACCACATACATACCCACACACATAAATAATGTTGGAATATTTTTTGATGACATAGCTATAACTGGTAAAACTGACGAAGAACATTTAGCCACTTTAGAATTGGTACTGAAAATACTCAAAGATGCGGGATTAACTTTGAGAAAAGAAAAATGCACATTTTTTGCTAATAGTATCACTTATCTTGGTCATAAGATCGACAAAGAGGGTTTGCACATGACAAATGAAAAAGTAAAAGCTATTTCTGAAGCTCCAGCACCCACCAATACAACACAGCTAAAAGCATTTTTAGGTGCTGTAAATTATTATTCAAAATTTTTGCCGAATTTAGAAAATGTTTTGCATCCGTTATATATGCTCTTAAGAAAGAATTCAAAATGGTTCTGGGGTGAAGATCAAGAAAAGTCGTGGCAAGAAGTAAAACAACTGTTATGCTCTGATCAATTATTAACTCACTATAACCCAAATTGGCCAATAAAATTAGCAACAGACGCGTCAGGTTATGGAATAGCAGGTGTTTTATCACATATTTTGCCGAATGGTGAAAAAAGACCTATTATAGCTTATTATTCGCGAAGTTTATCACCTGCAGAAATAAAATATTCAAACATTGAAAAAGTTCCAATATATATAAATATATATATATATATATATATATATATATATATATATATATATATATATATATATATATATATATATATATATATATATATATATATATATATATATATATATATATATATATATATATATATATATGGACGGAAGTTAATAAACCCTTAATTATTATTTTCGGACCAAAGATTCCCACAATGACAGCTCACAGAATACATAGATGGGCTCTATTTGATATAAACTACATCAAAGGAACCGACAATTCAAATTCTGATGCATTATCTAGAGTTCCTTGCAACACTTCTGAGAAATTAATTGATATTTCGTTTTTAGACTACATAACAGACAATGTACCATGTGTCACTGACCAAGAAATCAGATCAGCAACTGCAAGTGATACGGAATTATCAACAGTGTACAATTATTTACTAAAAGGTTGGCCTAGTGATTTTAGTGACAAGTTAAAGCCCTACGCACATAGGAAAGAAGAGTTATATATAGATAGGGGATGTATTATGTGGGGACATCGTGTAATAATACCCACCAAGTTGCGGAGTAAACTACTCACTCAACGAATTACACATCGGTCACATGGGTGTCATAAAAATGAAATAGCTTGCACGCTCATATTTATGGTGGCCGTGTCTCGATGCTGCTATTGAATAAATTGCCAAATCTTGTCAGCCATGCCTGGAGAATAAATCTATGTCTCATAGATCGCAACCATATTGTTGGTCGTGGCCATCCAAACCCGGATATAGAATTCATGCTGATTTTGCCGGTTCATTTAAAGTAAAAATGTTCCTGATACTAGTCGATGCTTATTCCAAGTGGATAGATGTAAAAATCATGCCGGATATTACATCTGCCAAAACTAGATTCGTTTAGGGAATATTTTTGTACATGGGGACTTCCAACAAAACTTATAACAGATAACGGTCCTTCATTTGTATCGGCCGAGATTGAAGAATTTTTTAAAAATAATGGCATAATTCATCAGACAATAGCACCATATCACACTCAGTCCAATGGTGCTGCAGAAAATACGGTGAGGGAGTTTAAGAACAAAATCAAAACTATGATTAAATATTTACCTTTAGAACGTGCTATTTATCATTTTCTAATGAGTTATAGAAGTACGCCACACTGCACGACAGGATATGCGTCTGCGTACTTCCATTTAGGAAGGACTATTGATACTAGGCTAGACCGTATAAAACCGAACGTTGACAGAGATCGCATTAAGATAGAAAAGGCTCAGCTAAACCAGCAGCGTTTAAAAACCTTGAGAACTTTTCAAGTAGGACAGTTAGTTATGGCACGTGATTATCTCAACAACACGTGGATCAAAGGCAATATAATAAAACAGTTAAGTAATGTTTTGTTCCTAGTAAAGACTGATATAGGATCTTGGATCTTGGATATAAAAGGGAGGGTGGAGTAGAAACTCCACATGCCCTTAGGCCGCTCAGTCGGGCCCATTGTACATCCTCCGGGTAGCACAGCTCCTTGCTACAGATCCTGAAGCCATTCCACACTCAGGAAGAAAGCCAACAGGTCAGCAGCGGGAGTTGTGCTTAGGGTGGCCATGTCCGGCCAGAATTCCCCTAGCATGGATCCTCTTTTTGAAGACAAAGCAGGACATTCACATAGAATGTGTTCCACAGTTTCATCTTCTTCTTCGCAGCCTCTACAAAAAGGACTGTTGACGATTTTCATGCGGTGCATGTGTTTGTTTAAACGACTGTGTCCCGTCAAAATGCCGACAAGAAGTTGAAGTTTATTCTGAGAGAGTCCAGTGAGATAGTTTGCCAGTTTAATAGTTGGCTTCGCAATTAGTTTCTTTGCATGTCTGCATTGAGGTGTGGTAGTCCAGTGGACTGAAAATTTTTCAAAGCTAAAGTTTTTGACAAAGTCATGAAGAGTTGAAGTTGCCAACGAAAGTATTGGTTCCGGGCCGCAAGGCAGGGAAGACGAGCCTTGCCTAGCAAGTTCATCAGCCTTAGCGTTACCTTCATTACCGCTATGCCCTTTAACCCAAGTGAGTTCTACGGCATTGTTCTTGGATATGACGGACAGTGCTTGTTGACATAGCTCGACAAGCTTTGACGTGACTTTGCAGCCATTGAGAGCTTGAAGAGTTGCCTTGCTGTCTGTTGTTATCCTAATTGACTTGCTTTGAACCTGAAGTTCATTCACAAGTATTGCGCTCTGCATAATCCCCATAATCTCAGCTTGGAAGACAGTGGTGTGGACACCAAGGGGTATGCTAACGTTAAGGTTCAGTTCTTCGGAGAAGATTCCCGAGCCTGAGCCTGTGGACGTTTTGGAGCCATCTGTAAAGATGAAGATGTCAGGTCTGGAGGCTCCCTGACCATCTAGTATAACACGATAGGGTTTATCGAAGTTAAATTTGGGAGGTATGCAGTCCGCATTCATCTGCAAAGGAGGAGCAGAACGAAATGCTTCTTGCAATATAGAGCTGTGTTTGCAGCTTACTCCTGATTTTGGTAGGAAACCTGAATGTGAGAGGCGTAGAGCAGTCTTTAGTGCTACCTCCTCTATATAAAGATTAAGAGGAGTGAGACACAGAAGGACTTCCATAGCCGCTGTCGGTGTAGTGCGCATTGCACTAGTAATTGCTAAACATGCCAGTCTCTGTACACGTTCTAATTTCGAAGATGCTGTTGATTGCCTGACTTTAGGCCACCAGACCAGAGCACCATACGTAATCATTGGCCTAATGATCGCTGTGTAGAGCCAAAGTGAGAGCTTGGGAGTTAGCCCCCAAGTTCGACCCATAACACGACGGCATTGCCAGAAGGCAATGCAGGCTTTTTCAACTTTTTGGTTTAGATGTTGACCCCAGGTCAATTTACAGTCAAGTGTAACTCCCAGATACTTAACTGTATCTGAAAAGCCTAGAGTTTGATTGAAGAGCTTCGGCATGTTGAGTCTGCCGATTTTACGTTTTCTGGTAAAAAGGACCATCTCAGTTTTGGTTGAGTTAACTGAAAGAGAGTGTTCCTCGCACCAAGATTCAAGAAGTTTGAGAGCATTGTTGGCCACTTCACAAAGTGTGTTCTCAAATTTGCCATTTAGCAGAATTGTAATATCATCTGCATAACCAACGGTGTAGAAACCATTGCTATTGAGTAGCTGTAAAAGGCTGTCAACTACAATGACCCAAAGGAGAGGTGAAAGGACTCCTCCTTGAGGACAACCTTTGGTAACGTAACCCCTTTTGGTTGAGTTTTCTGACGAAAACTTAACGGCTCTATGTTCAAGCATGAACTGAATCCACATAATTAGTGGTTGTTCAACGCCATGTTCACTTAGAGCGTTGACTATGGAGTTAAAAGTCGCTTTGTCAAAAGCTCCTTCTATGTCAATGAAAGCACCCAGGGTGGAATTTTTACATTCCATCGATCTCTCGATCCTACTAACTACAGCGTGAAGTGCAGTCTCGGTTGATCTACCCTGGATGTAGGCATGTTGATTAGGGTGAAGAGGATTAACTTGGATGTTGATCAATTACGAAATTGTAAAGAAAGAATTGATACTGAGGAAATTACAAATAATAGACCGATTCTTATTGACAATGATTACGACTCAAAATTACACACTCAATCTTTACCAATTTCAGAACTACTTACTTCTGAAATAAATAATGAAGTACCCGGAAAATATAAATTCTCCTGCTAAATCTCCAAATCATAATCCAATAAATAATGATCCTGTTAATATTTCTCCCAACATACTCTTACGCAGATCAAATCGCATACCAAAGCCTAGGATTATGTTAAATCTATAAAATTATTTTGTCGTAATTTATGTAATAATAATAATATTTGATTTGGGTGAGTGCCTGATTTCCACTGGGTCAAATTGCCTCTGTGTCGAAATAAATTTGCAGTAGTCTCTCGACATACGTTATTACAAGTATGTAAGTGGTGGGGACGCGTTTTGGCACAGTGGCAATTTGACATTGCGACAATTGGACACAGCGGGTATTTGACATTACGGCAATTTGACGCAGTGGCGTGTTCTCCGATTTTTAGGATGGTCAAACTGACTGCACACTGAACTGAGCATGTGTAGACAAAAAAAATTAATACGAATCTCGAATAAAAAAATAGAACTGGTCGTATATTTCTATACTAGAAGAAAGTATGGAATTCGAACAGAAGTCGAATGGGAATTTCTGATTTAGTACATTATACTAGAAATTGCTAGGAACTTCTCGGATGAATCTCTAACTAGAATCTAGACGAGAGAAGTATAATGTAAATCATCCTTAATATTTTTATCACGAAACTAATGTTAATAACAAATAAATTAGGTACTTTAATTAAGGGTGTTAAAAAAAGATGAAAAATTTTGAGTCAAGTCCTGATTCTCATTCAAATATAATTTTTTTAGATTTCGAAAATTAACGATAACATTTTTCAAGCGAACATGATGTTTCGTGCCACTTGTGGACAAAAAATCTTTAATTATTGTAATAATAGATATTTATGTAACAAGTGCATGATCTAGGACTTTATTGAAGAGCCGTTGTTTATGGCCGAGTGAGCGTAGCGAACGAGGCTAATAAAGAAGGCGAGTCTATAAAGTCCGATTATGTACGAGTTACCTTTATATACAATATTTTATGTACGACTTCATTATAATCAATTTTTATATTGCCTAGAATGACATTTGTATTTGACATAATCACGTTGACAAAAAAATTGATAGTATTAGTGCATTTTTTCTATTGTTATGGTTACAAAGTTGTTTATTGATTATTTGTTTGAGAAAAATATTGAAGTCCACAAATTGACATTTATTAAAAACATTCTTATTTTTTGTCTAGAAATGAAAGAATTTATTGAAATTACATTAAAAGCAAAATAAACACTTCTCCTGATTATGTCAAATAAAGGAAAATACGGAAAATACAATATTGCAAGTACTTCAATACTGATCTCCCGTCGTATATAAGATATCCATATCCATAGATGGGCCAAGTATTTGATGTTGTGTGCTACAAAGGAAACGAAGGAATAGATAAACAAATTTCCTAGTTTTATCCCTAAACAATTAAATAAGGTTTGTACTTAGTTATTTTATTTTACATGAAAGTTATTAATATTATTTATATTATTTTGTAGGTAATTTAATGTCAGTTTGTCAGGAGCCTTAAAATGTATTCCTTATTGTAATTTATAAAATTTTCATTTAATTGAATTCTTGTCTATGAATAAATTTTGTTATTAATTTTAATTGTTGTTTTACTTTATCATTATGCACTAGTGCATAAACTGGTAGTTTATGCACGCTAAACAACGTCAAATGTTCAAATTTTATATTAGTATTGAAAAACACACTGACATATTCTCTCATACATTTGCAGTCTACAAACATATTATTACTAATTTATAAACTTCTTGATATGTAAATATAATTAATATAATTAATACTCTGTATTTGCTGCTTATTTTTAATGTGCATTTTGTACTCCTAATTATGTATTATTTCTTTTTTATTATATAAATTTATTCCTGTCCATTTTTTGGGTTCGCCTGTTTCGGACAGTGTACTATTAGTCCTGGACCTGACTATGGTTCTGTAGAAAAAGTTGAGTAGGGATAATTTTTCTTCAGGAATAGTTAGTAGATGGCTTAGTGAGTATTTTTTACTCGGGTGGCCATCCGCCACCTGGTACATTCTCAGACTATGACGTCATGAAGATGACGCCCGCTTTAATTCAAAAGAACCCAATATCTCTGCTAATACTTACCCGATTTGTATGAAAATTTCGACAAATTGTTGTAATTATTATTTATAAAGTGAGTAGCAATAAAAATTATTGTTATTAAATTGTAAATAATATAATACAAAATAAAATATCATGAAAATTTGTTTTTACCTCTCGCCTCATATTCTATAAGATAGATACCTATTATAATTTCGGATTATTAGAGGTCTTTAAAAAATAGTACAATGTATCTTACACAAAAATGTCCAAGGAATCCAATGCTGCAAACCGGAAGTCGATATCTTTATCCGTTCAGAAAGTAGAGTTGGTTAAACACAAAAAATATTTAAAATTCTTAAATTTTGCAATTTTCACTTGAAGATAATAATTAGATTTTGGGTTATCAAGGGCCTAACAAAAAATTTAATATAATGTATCTTAGATAAAGATGTCCAAGAAATCCAAATCCGCAAACCGAAAGTCGATATCTTTATCCGTTCAGAAAGTAGAGTTGATTAAACACAAGAAAATATTTAAAATTCTGAAATTTTGCAATTTTCACTTGAAGATAATAATTAAATTTTGGGTTATCAAGGACCTTACAAAAATTTAATATAATGTATCTTACGTAAAATTTACTAAGGAATCCAAATCCGCAAACCGAAAGTCGATATCTTTATCCGTTCAGAAAGTAGAGTTGATTAAACACAAGAAAATATTTGAAATTCTTAAATTTTGCAATTTTCACTTGAAGATAACAATTAAATTTTGGGTTATCAAGGACCTTACAAAAAATTTAATATACCGTATCTTACGTAAAATTTACTAAGGAATCCAACTCCGCAAACCGGAAGTTGATATCTTTATCCGTTCAGAAAGTAGAGTTGATTAAACACAAAAAAATATTTAAAATTCTTAAATTTTGCAATTTTCACTTGAAGATAATAATTAAATTTTGGGTTATCAAGTGCCTTACAAAAATTTAATATAATGTATCTTACGTAAAATTTACTGAGGAATCCAACCGGAAGTCGATATCTTTATCCGTTTAGAAATTAGAGTTGATTAAACACACAAAAATTTAAAAATACTAAAAAAAAAAATTTTAATTGTTTTTTTCTGCAAAAAGCTACTCTATAGTCCTTGCTACCATATATATTCTTGATCTAAACACAAAACTGAAAAATAAAAACATTGATAGCATGTGCCACCTTGATTGGTACCTTTCTATAATTTGATGATGGAAAATCACTATTTACTATAAAAATCGTTATTTTGTGCAATAAAGCTACTACTTAGACATTGCTATCACATTTATTCTTGGTCTACACATAAAACTGCATGAACAAAAAAATCATAGTCAGCATTTGCCACCCCAGGTGGTACCAAAAAAGTAATTTGCTCATGGACTATAATAGAAGGCAGTTTGATGCCGAAAAAAATTTAATAAAATATCCCAGTAATTTTATTGCAGCATGTAATTGTTTAAAATGTGCTAAATCCTCCTGCACTTGTAAAGAAAATAAAGTAAGCTGTTGCTCTTTTTGTAAATGCAAAAATATTGAGGGGTCTGATTCGACTTGTAAAAATCCTTTTTAGATGAAGTTGAAAATATTTTTGTAATATTATACTAATGTACAAAGTACAATACAGTATAAAAATGTATATAAACATAATACATTTTTTATTTATGGTACCTACTATCATTGTATTATCTTTTTGTCCAATATTTTTACAAGATTATATACATACATACCTATATTATATTTTGTGAATATATGGAGAACAAATAAAAAAGTGATGTGATGATTTTCTTATTTTATTTATATTTAAAATTATACATAAACAATAATTATTGTTGCTACTCACTTTATAAATAATAATCAATTATAATATCACATGTGCATTAATTCTTTCCGGAAATTTTTTTGAGTGCTTTCCAGCGTCATAATTATCTCGAGTGGAACACGAGAGCTAATTACGTTGTTGTAATGCACGATCAAAAAATTCCTGGACATGAATTAATGCACGAGTGCATATTCGGTAAGAAAATCGCAATGACACCGCCGCTCTATATTTTTAAATTCTTTTTACAATAGAAACTTGAAATAATTACTAAATTTTTATGTTACATTAATAAATATGTATTAATTACTTTATTTATTGCTTATTTACCCTCAAAATGACAATTTAACCAATTTTTAATTTAATTTCAAACTGACATATGACAGAAAAGTTTCCACTTATTAATTTCAGTTAAGTTATTCAAGCTACTAGTAAAAAATTTCCGCAAAATTTTTTATATAGGTAACCATGGTTACTATTATTGTAATGAATTCTTCCATTGGCTGTTATTTGTGTCATGCGATTTTCACAATAATTTGTCGAAATTTCCATTCAAATCAGGTAAGTATTAACAGAGATATTTGGTTCTTTTAAATTAAAGCGAGCGCCATCTTCATGATGTCATAGCTTGAAAATGTACCAGG
The DNA here is from genome assembly GCA_947534325.1 of Agonum fuliginosum. Classification (NCBI taxonomy): domain Eukaryota; kingdom Metazoa; phylum Arthropoda; class Insecta; order Coleoptera; family Carabidae; genus Agonum; species Agonum fuliginosum. The sequence goes on from OX384038.1 coordinate 21,358,024, forward strand.
TGCGGGATGGCCACCCAAGTAAAAAACACTCACTAAGCCATCTACTAACTATTCCTGAAGAAAAATTATCCCTACTCAACTTTTTCTACAGAACCATAGCCAGGTCCTGGACTATATTAAAAATAAATAAATAAATAAACAATTGATTATAATGAAGTCGTACATAAACTATTTAATAACATAACATTCAATAACAAATAAATTAGGTACTTTAATTATAGATTTATTTACAAGTGGCAATAAGCATTATGTTCATTTACAAAGCCTAAAGCTAGAATCAGACTTACTCAATTATAAGTACTTATGTGATAAATCAACAAACCAGCGCTTCCACTAAATTCTAATTTCAATTATAAGTGCGAACATTGCATGAGTGCTAGTTGATTAAATTACCCACTTGCACTTATAACTAGAGTCCGGATTTTAGGCGCTAAAAAGTTCGATAAATAGGTAGGCAAATAGGCAAAGAAAATGGTCAAAATAGGCCGAAATAGGCATTTATAAATTAAAATAGGCATTAATAAGTCAAATTAGGCATTTAAATTCAATACGGTTTTAAGTATTTTTTTAAAGAATAGTATTCAAATTATGTAGGCTATTTATATTTACTTAAATAAATATTTTAATAAGCAAAATAAACACTAGCAGATGAAAAATATTGCAAATATTAGCAGATAAGCACACTATTAAACTGTAAAGGTTAGACTATTTAAATTTTACCGTTTGATCACAATATTTGCAGAATACAACACTACCATCAGTTGTATTAAAGCATATTCCATCTTTATGTCATTTTTTTAAATAATTTAGATATTTTCCAAATTAATGTATTCAAACCAAAAATATCACAAGCTTTTTATTTGAAATACTTAATTAAATTGACAAAATAATTTTAAAAAAATCTAAAATATGTTTAAGTTATAGGTTTTATCGCAAGAATAGGCCGAATATAGGCAAGATAACAGTTAAATAGGCATAAAATGCAAAATGTCTCATTTTAGGCAAAATAGGCAAAATAAACGATGCGTCAAAGTGTTTGAAAACTTGTGAAACAAATTTATATCTAATTCAAATTTAAATGCCTTTTTAAATAAGCAATAGGTTTTTTGCCTAAAATCCGGTCTCTACTTATAACAATATGTATATACAGGCTGAGTCATCGAAATGCCCGTCGTCGATATCTCCCTTGTCGTTAAAAATACAGCGCAAATTTATTAACAGAATTTTTCGTTTACTCAAGGAGCATAACTTAAAATTAATTTCACATATACAGGGTGTTCCATAACAACTTGGCAATAATAATTGTTCGTCTTTTTGAAAATGAAACACCCTATATATTTTTATATATTTTGAATTGTATTTTATTTACCTATACGAACATATAAATTTCATTTCAGTTTTCCGCGGCGTTGCCAAGTTATTCAATTTTTTCTCTAAAAAAAGACGAATACACGTATTGTTTTATAAAGGCGTACTGAAGTTATTTTAATAGTAAAAATTATAATTTTTTTTCTGTAAAACTGTAACTATACTCTTTGTTCTAACATAACTTTTTTTAATGTTATTATACAGGATGTTCAGTACAGAGAATCAAATTTACTCAATTTCATATGGCTAATTCCTCATTTTCAAATGGAACACCCCATATTTTATTATTCTGTTGTGTGTATTTTTGCATATTTTTATGTTATAAAAGGTGTCTTATGCCTAAAAACATTAATTTCGGAATTAATTAAATTAATGTTTTTAGGCATAGGACACCTTTTATAACATAAAAAGAAGCATTATTCTTAATTTTGCGTATTTTAAAATAATTCATTTTGATGGAAAATCAGGACTTATTCGCGATTCAAATTAAGAAATTACTATATGCAACCCGCATCGCAATGACGTCACGAGAGGGATAAAATTTTTGTTTGTCGTATTTGTATTGCTATCACAAGGTCACAAGGCTGTCTCAAGCGTTCACAGATTACAGATATAAGTTTTATATCGGTTTTATACTCAAAATAATAGTATTTCACCAATAGTTTTTTTCCAAGTAAGTAAATTAGGTTAGGATCCTTATTGCGTACAGATTTGCATCCAAATACACAACAATTAACATTAATCTTACTTCTTTTTTTTTCCTTACATATTAATGATTCAATTACTTGAAAACACTTAAAAATTTTATCAAAGAGTTCAATAAGCTCACGAAATATCAGAATCCGCCGATTTTATTCCCTCTTGTCACGTCACTTTTTCTAGTTCAAAATTTAGTCGCTTGGTGCGTATCGCGTAGCTTGAATCGCGAATCGTAATGAATATTATACATTTTTACCTCTCGCCTTAAATTTTTATCTGTACATGGTACCTACTATTTAGGAAATAAATTATTTTTAACAATTCAGAGTATGAATATTCAGTACCTATTCAGTAACTTCTGGTCCATGATCGCTTAACATTATTTGTTAACGTAAATTTAAATTGATTATGACAGTGCCAGTGTCAAAAATAGTGACATAGGTATCGTTTATATCTTCTTCTACAATTTACATAAAATGAAATAAATATATTTGTAAGTACTTAGTATAGTAAAAACTAAAAAGAGTGGGTAAAGTATGGCGGGAGGTCTTGTGCTGGCCACATCAGATTTTTTACTCTGTATGATGATTCACAATAAAAAGAGGCTGTTAGATAATCTTCTTTTAGATAATGAGTATTGTAACCAGGTCTTCTCGCGATTATTGCTCTTATTTTGTGAGATTTTCTTTCTTAAAAAGTCGAAAGAACGATGATTAGAGCGAGGAACAATATAAAATTCGCATTAAAGCTTTTAAATTTGACGGATGCTCGCGAACAAAGAAACAGTTTGTAAAATTAAATCTAAAGTTATAAATTACATTGTCATGGACATTACTTAGCAGTTAATCTTCATTTGCCATTTGTGCCTCGCATTATGCATTTTCCCTTTGCTACTTACCCTCCCCTTCAGTTCCATTGTGTGTCTATTTGGTATTTTGTATTTGTCTGCTACAGCACGAGCCAAATTATTTTTTATGTGCGCACATTTACTTTCAAATTAATACAGATTATTAATGTATTTGCACCCTGAACCAAAAGTAGGTTTTAATAAGATGAATAGCCGAGAGCGTTATGTTTCTTCCCTGTAGTGTATTCTATACTAACAACATAACCACACATGAATTACAACATAATGTGAGGCTGTCACATTAAAAGTAGGTAAAATTAACATTAAAATATACTCTTGTATGTATGTTTATCGACGATGCGCTAATTGCTGATTCGCCCACTAATTTTCGTGTCATTATGAATTTTGTAATGGCACTTTGTCCTTATATATACTTATCGACACGCATTTTTTGTAGGAGAAATAAAAATAGATTTGATCAAGTTTTAAGTTTTTTCTTATAAATAACTATTAAAAGACATAAATTTATCTTTTACTAGCGAACCCGGCTCGCGTTGCTACGCCTCCAACTCGAATTTAAAGGAATCTCGTTATAAGAATTGTGATTACCATACCATACATGGTGGCAATTCTAACTACGCCCATGATACCATATCAAATTTGAACCCAATCGGTTACCGCCATTTTGTTTAAAGATGGCGGACTGATATTTTAGTATGCTCATGTCATAAGTTAGATTATAAGTTATAACCATTACAAATTTGAACCCAATCGGTTCAGTACATGTTGAGTTAGCTAGCCACCATTTTGTTTCAAGATGGCGGACGAACATTTTAATATACCTACTTATGTTTCAAGACAGATTCTTAGCTATTACTGTACCAAATTTGAACGCGCTTGAAAAGTGTTTTAAAAATTGGATGTTGAAGTTACCCGTCTTTTAATTATTGTGCTTTTAACGTATTACTTTATTTATTTTTTTAATGTTAATTTTTTAATTTGTATTTAATGATGTCTTGCAATTATTTAAGTGTAGAATTGTTATTTTTTATGTGTGTGTAACCGTCTCATAGCCCTGAAGAAGACTATTGTATAGTCGAAACGTCGGCAATTGAGTAAAAAATAAAAAATATATAAGACTGATTCCCGACCATTTTTTGTCAACCATTCCTAAACAACAGTCGATCATCGTTTCATCACAAAATTATTATGTTCACTACTTTTTCTTATATAGGATGATTCAAAAATTCGTGCATATAGTCCAGGCAACGAAGGAAAAATAGCGGAAATAATTCACGTAGAAGCCAATTTTGGCACAGTTGTAGGGGAAGGTATCCATACATACTAAAAGTACTGACGGGTGGGGGTGGAGCTAAGGGAGAGGTCTCTAAAGGTCATTTTTTTCAGTTTTTCGTTAATAGCTCGAAAACTACTGCCCCTCAAAAAATATTCGTATATTAAATTAATCTACATAAAATTCTCTACAAAAAGGTTCTATACACTTTTTCGCTAGGATCAATACTAAAAGAGATATGGAAGGAAAAAAATGGAAAATTAAAAAGAAACAGTTTTTATTGTTAAAAATGAAATAATTAGTGAACGGACGTATCTTGAACGTCTGTACGTATGTACGTACGTCTGTACGTATGTATGTCGCATAACTCAAATTCGGTTAGACGTAGTAAGTTGAAATTTTGTATTTAGGACTGTTATAGCATCTAGTTGTGCACCTCCTATTTTTGGTTTCAATCTACAAACCGGAAGTAGTAAATTTAAAAAAAATTTCGATAAATATTTAATTTAAGACAAATTTTTTTATTTTAAATGAAAGATTATGTGATTATTACCTACAATCGGTATTTTATAAATATTTTTGTATCTGGTATCATTTAAGAATAATTAAAGTATATATTTATAATTTAATATTTCGGTACCTTGTAGTCCATGATCGATTAACATTTGTTACTATGTAAAATTTAAATGATTATGACATGACAGTGACAATAGTAAAATATGCTTTATATCTTCTTCTGCAGTTTAAATAAAATGACTAAAATATATTCGTGAGTATACTAGTATAATAAGTTAAAATAATTTTTTAAATTATTCTACATTTTAGTTATTAAGAAAAGTATGAACAAACAAGGCGTACAAGGAAGTCATGTGGTGTCCACGTCAGATTTTTTTTCTAAGGGGGTGGGAAGGGGTGGAGTTATGAATTTTTGAAAAAAAGTGTCTTTTTGAGGTTTCTGAATTTCATTAACAATTATCTAAAAGTGACTTTAAAATTTTTATTTCTTTAAACATCTTTATTTTTTAGATGTTTTAAGAAATAAACGAATTTGGTGCGATATCGGACAAATTATGGGTAAAAAGCACAAAAATACCAATTTTTTTCAAAAATTCATAACTTCGTGCCAAATTATCGGACGTACTTGAAATTTTGAGAAAATTGAAGGAAAAAGATTGAACTTTATTGTCCTGTTGGAGTAATAAGGAAGTATTGTAATCCCGAAATATTTCGGTTTTCAGATTTTGATGGAAATATCCGTTTTGACTTTTCTGAATCCATTATGACTAGTTTCGTCGTGACGTCTGTACGTACGTACGTATGTACGGACGTATATGTGTCGCATAACTCAAATACGGTTAGACGTAGAAAGCTGAAATTTTGTATTTAGGACTGTTATAGCATCTAGTTGTGCACCTCCTATTTTTTGTTTCAATCTATAAACCGGAAGTAGCACTTTTTAAAAATATTTTGATAAATAATTAATTTTAGACAATTTTTTTTATTTTAAATGAAAGATTATGTGATTATTATCTACAATCGGTATTTTATAAATTTTTCTGTATCTTCTATCATTTAAGAATAATTATTAAAGTATATAGGTACTTATAATTTAGTATTTCGGTGTCTTGTACTCCATGATCGTTTAACATTTGTTATTACGTAAAATTTAAATGATTATGACATGACAGTGACAGTGGCAGTGACAATAGTAAAATATCGTTTATATCTTCTTCTGCAGTTTAAATAAAATGACTAAAATATATTTGTGAGTATAGTAGCAGTAGTAGTAGTACTTATATATTAATATATTTGTATAATATAATTCTACATTTTAGTTATTAAAAAAAGTATGAACAGTTTAATAGGCGTACAAGGAAGTCATGTGGTGTCCACGTCAGATTTTTTTTCAAAAATTCATAACTTCGCGCCAAAACATCGTAGGTACTTGAAATTTTGCGGACCTTGTAGAAAAAGTCTGATCTTTATTACTCTGTTGGCCAATAAGGTTCACGATTTTTTTGGCACTGCGCATGAGTTGCCAAAGTTGGATCTTTTTGGACATCAGGTACAGTTGTTTTTCTTATGGAGGTGAAAGGTGGTGGAGCAGATTTTTTGTCACATTGGCTATCATCACATTAAAGATAAGACTTCAACGTTTTCAGAACATGAAGATTCATCCAATTTCGTCGAAATGCAGCCGAGATATCGCACTTTGAAATTGTGTCATTTTTGGTGCATTTTCAAGTGGTGCGTTTTTATTTTCCTCGAGTGTATTTGGTACCTTATTTATTAGCTTTAGAGCTCCATTCTCTATATTTAAGCCTATGCAAGAGTAATATTTTTGATCTTGATTATTTACTTTTATTGCGAAAATGTAGCTATATGGCCGATATGGCATTACTAAAATGTGCTAAGACAATTCAAAAACAAATAACTAATTGCCCTGGTTTTTATTAGTTCATATAACCGAGCGCCTATTGTATTTTAATCGCATATAACCACGAAACTGAGAGAGATATTCAAAAATTAGTTCTGTATTTAACTTTTAAACTTTTCATGTATTATCTACATAATATTTGATTGTATTCAAATACAATTTTACTAAAGTCAGCCATACTCAGGTATAAAGCCAGTCCATTACATACCTTTTTTTAACGTGGGCAGGGGGGAAATCTTCAAAAGAGACCTAACAGGGTGCGCACTGTCAGGTACTGCCGGATTCTTACCGGCTAAAACCCCCCTCCCTTACTACTGTATTACCATGGTACTGTTTTCACATTTCTTCGGGGTAAACGGGATTTCTATTGTCCTTCTTGTCTATATGATTATTTCTCGGTTTTCCATTCTTTCTATCTCTTCCTTTGTCTTCATTACGATTGTTATGTAGTCCTCTACATTTTTCCAATTTTCTTTATTTTCTAGCATTTTGCTAACTATGTTCAGTGAGGACATTTCTCCAATTTTACTTTCTAGCTGCTGTCTTTCATTTTGCCATCTGTTGCATTTGAAGAGGGTGTGCTCTGCATTGTCTTCCCAACATACCTACTTCACTCTTTCCCAACAAATAGCAAGCCAGTCCTATTTTTTCCTTTGTTTACATTTTGATGAGTATTTTATATTTCGCTACAATATTTATTGTCATAAACATTGCAAATCCAACTAATAACTTTCAACACAGTTATGTCGTCAAGTTAGCAGATCATTGACATGATTATGAACCACACAGTTCTCACTAGGGATGGGAAAATATCGATATATCGATATGAACATCAGTCAATATTACTTTTCGTTTGGTATCGATGTATCGATAACTCGATATTATCGATATTTTCCGATAATTATCGACATATATCAAGAAATATCGAGTTATCGATACCTACATCGATACCAAAAGAAAAGTGATAGCAACTGATGTTCATATCGATATTTATCGATATATCGATATTTTTCCCATCACTAGTTCTCACTCACATCATACATCTTACATCTTACATAATACAGAACAAGTATCCAATTACATCCATTTATAAACCAGCCCTTACGGTTTGTAATGACATGGAGTCATAACCTCGAATCATTAGTTCAACTTTACAGAATATATAATTAGTTACCGGTTACATGAATTATAAACTAGCCTTAACTATATTACCAGATTACCAGAAGTTGTATTGGTCAAAACATAAAAAAGAAATATAAATAATTTTAAAATTCGTGCAACAATCTGTTTGTTTTCCGGAAGTATAAAATTTATGCACGGTACATAAAACAAGCTACAAAATCAAATTTGTTTATAATGCATTAAATTTAAATTATAAAGTTTTACATTTAAATAATTTTTACATTTTCGTTTCCCCTAAAAATTTCTGTAGACAAAGAATCTAAACAAATTTCTTTCTGCTAAATACTAAACGCGAATTGCGTTTCATCTGCATATATTTCGCACTAATTTGACTTTCATCTCCAATGTGCAGTTCTGTTGAGCTTTGACGATCTCATTTCATTTAGAAATACTCCGGCAATTATAGTCTTTGTAGATGGCGAACCGGCAGAATATCTCACATAACCGTAACATAAATACCGACGATTACCATTGGAACGATGGACCCACACCGCCGAGCCGACGCCATCGCAGGGCCGTAGCGCAGAAAATTGTAAGGAGCCGGTGGAAAATTAAAAAATAGACTGGATAGTTCTACTGCTGTGTCCTGATTTAAAACATTTCAAACAATCTTTTTTAATTTCCCACCACACACAGAGCTTATTAAAAGAGTTGGATATAGGTTATAAACTATGGATGTACAGAGTGCATAATACATATAATATATAAAAATAATTTTATCCAACACCTCTTAATAAAAGCATCATAACTATGGTGATTTTAAACAAGCAAAGTAAAAAATTACCCACAAGTGGCTTTGATCAAAATTATACCCACTTGTGGGTAAATTGTTACTTTGCTTGTTGGAAGTCACCATAGAAACGATGTTTTAGATTGAAACTTAATATTTTTAAAATATTTTAGCAGTTATTGAGAGGTGTTGGATAAAACGTTATACTTCGCACGTGGGCAAAAAGGAATGACCCACTCAAGAAAATTATCTCACTCAGCCTTCGGCCTCGTGAGTTAAGATTTCCCTCGTGGGTAATTCCTTACTTCGCCCACTTGTTATTTTGAACAAGCAAAATAATAGTGCTTTCACTCAAAATTATACCCACTTGTGGGTAAACTGTTACTTAGCTTGTTGGAAGTCAACATAGTAACGATGTTTTTGGTTAGAGCACTTGGGCAAATAGGAATGACCCACTCAACCTTCGGCCTCGTGACCTCAGATTTCTGTCGTGGGTAATTTCTTACTTTGCCCACTTGTAAAGTAATTAACTATTTGTGCAATAATATATTATTTAAAATGTTGACATTTTAAAAGGTCAATAGTATGCAAAGCTAATAGTTATTTTTTATACAAGAACATTTAGTATATTTCATAACGAGTGCCGAAAGTGTTAGACGACCACAAAAAAAATTCACTTTAAATACACACAACATTCAAATGATATTTCTATGTTGATTTGATCTCATAATTACGATATGACCATATTGTGCTAGCACGATAGTCATAATAGTTCAATATATTTTATCGGCGAAATGTTAATTCACAAACTACGAAGTAGAAGGAATAACCGTGAATTGACAGTTGGTATCTTTATTTGTTTCATCAAATTTTGTAATGTTTCTGAGATGGGCTGCGACTCCTCTTCCTCCTAGTTACGGCCCTGTTAGATCCGCCAGGAACAAATTTCAGAATTTCACTTCCCAGCGATCTCATTTTCGATTCTCGTTGGAATATGAGTCACTCGGAATGTAAAATGAATTTAACCAGCAATTTTCTACTACCTTTGCTCAAACCCTTCCGCACCCGCTGCCCATGTACTTATTAACCAAATTACTAAGCTACTGTAATTATCCTTGAAAAAGCCATTTTAAAAATTTACATTTTTATATATTAAAATCTATCGCCCAGCAGTTGATTTCATTATCTTGAAGATCTTTCTAGACATTAAAATTAAAAGTAGATTTATAAAAAGTGCTTCCTTATCCTTATGTCTTGTATCATTTAAGTTTTATATTTTAATTAGTTAAGATTTATTTCCTAATTTAATTAAAAACAGGTCCAGCTGGACCTATATAAGGTGTGGTTCCTATTTCACAAAAAATTACCATTCATCTCTCTTATACTGTGCTCTTAAAAGTTAAAATACTCGTACATTGAAATTTAATTTTGTAATTTTTTATTGATTCGTAATATCAAATTGTATAGGTAGGTACCTTATATTCTTAACGTATATACTCGGAGTTATACATTATGTATTTTTAAATATTTCCACTTCCAGTAAGCGGCTATAAATAACCCTAAAAACTGATAGATGCATATTCGTGTTTATTAAATTCTGGCGTCTATTTTTGTATTCATAAATCATTGAATACAATAGTTTCATGTAGCTCCATATTTCACTTTATGACCCAGTTATATCTCATAATACCCGAATAAAAAAACTGCACACATGTGATGTATGTGCAAAAAAACGTATCACAGCCAAGGGGCAATAGAATCTGCTATGTTCACATTGGCTAAGATGAAATATATCTGCAAAATATTACTATATGCAATGGGGCATATGCAAAGTCTTGCAGTGGTATATAGAAACATCTGGACTTGATATTTTAAATGAGTTCTTTTCTTAAAACAAGAGACCAATATATTAATATATAAATTTAAGACGATCCTCTACCGCGCCAGAAAACAGCCAAAAGCATGGATTTCGCGCGCCACCCCACAGCGCTTATTGTTAAATATAATAATCTAAAGATATTGATGAAGATAAAAGTACAATCTACAAAATGCAAGATGCAGAATTTTAAAATTTAGCTTTAAAATCGAAATATGTTAATTTGAATTTTGATAATTTTTGTTATTTTTTGAACACAAAAATATCTTCTATTTTAAAACGAATTTAAACAAGGAAGTAAAAATTCGATCGAATGTTTCGCAGATCCAAGTTTTGTTGACAACATATTAAAATTTAAAGTTAATTCACTTATAAATAAAAGTTGTACTGGCGCGCGAAAACCCTCTTTTTACTTCCTTGTACAGAGTAAAAAGGAAGTAGACCTTTTCTGTATCCATTGTGACTAGTTTCGTCGTGACGTCTGTACGTACGGACGTACGTCGCATAACTCAAATACGGTTAGACGTAGAAAGTTGAAATTTTGTATTTAGGACTGTTATAGCATCTAGTTGTGCACCTCCTATTTTTGGTTTCAATCTACAAACCGGAAGTAGTACTTTTTTCAAATATTTCGATAAATATTTAACTTAAGACAATTTTTTTATTTTAAATGAAAGATTATGTGATTATTACCTACAGTCGGTATTTTATAAATATTTTTGTATCTGGTATCATTTAAGAATAATTAAAGTATATATATATATATATATATATATATATATATATATATATATATTTATAATTTAGTATTTCGGTATCTTGTAGTCCATGATCGATTAACATTTGTGACTACGTAAAATTTAAATGATTTTGACATGACAGTGACAATAGTAAAATATGCTTTATATCTTCTTCTGCAGTTTAAATAAAATGACTAAAATATATTTGTGATTTTAGTTGCAGTAGTAGTAGTACTTATATATGAATATATTTGTATAATAAGTTAAAAGAATAAAGTAGGTATGGCGGGATTCTACATTTTAGTTAAAGAAAAGTATGAACAGTTTAATAGACGTACAAGGAAGTCATGTGGTGTCCACGTCAGATTTTTTTTTACAAATATGGGTGCCAAAATTATTTTTTCTCCCCAAACGCATGAATTATTTGTTATTTTTATGATCAACAAAACAATAAACGCAAACGTCATTTAAAAACACAATAAACGCTATTGAATCAATGTTTTTGCATGTTTTTTGCAGACGTTGCCATGGTCGTTTGTGTCTCTAGTATTTTGCATTATTTGAAATGTGCTCTTTAACAACTTACCCCCGTAACAACCAGCCTACATTTTGTGATTTAACCTACATATACATAGGTGCCCATGCCCAATTCTGTTCAAAACAAACAATAAAATATAGTTTCCATCGTTCCATTAGATATGATTTATCGCAATTTGATTGACTGGCAAAATTCCTCTCCAATATTTATTTTTCAGCCCGTGCTTATAGATTTTGAAATTTTAATGAGTTATGACTGACAATGGATGGAAATTATTGATGTGTAACATCAAAAAACATTTTCAGTGTTCGATGCACGTGGGGACATAAACAATATGTGGGGCTGTAGTCTGTTTCAAATCCGCTTCGTTTAAAAAAGTTTCTAATTTTTTATCGACGCTTGTCCGTTTGTTGTATTTCCCGGGATAGGGACTATATGTCGCTTTATCGATAAAGCTAAAATCTGCTTACTAACAAATTGTTATTTTTTTACTCTTCTATCTGGTTTCAGTCTAGACAGAGAATTAATAAAAAAAATTATGGCAAAAACGTGCGATACTACAGGAAAATTACAATTATTTGAAATTTAGATATTTGTTGCAGTAAATTCAATCTGTGAGTTATAAATATATACAGTTAGTTTAACTTAATGTGAAATATGGGATTTATCATAACATGGTTACGAATTTGACAGCAATGTATTAGAGCGTTCTTTTTAAAATGAAACATAGGGAATAAATTTGAATTTGCTAATTGGTGTCACACTGCTGCTACCTGGAAATACAATTATTTATACTGCCCAAATATCTTATACTGTTCAAGAATAATACAGTTAAATTGATTCCCTTTGTTTTAAAAAGAACACTTAAATAAGGTAGGTGCGGGTAATAACGCCTGTCGGCTAATAAGGCCTAGGTAAGTAACACAAATACAATTTAAAATTATTGTTGTCGCTCTAAGTCACACTCGTAGGCACAGGTAGCTAACATTCATATAATGGCGCGTCAAACCTGTCGCGACGCGTTAGTTCGCATACTGTCACCACCACCAGTGCGAAGTCATTCGGTTTGAGGGACGATCGCGCGGCTCGAATAATAAGCAATAAGGTATTGTATATTTATCGATATATCGATATTTTCCCATCCCTAGCGACAAGTGGGGTGCGTCGGCTTGTCATCGGATGATACAGATAATTTTTAGTGTCCTGATGGCTATTAAACAAAGAAATTTGTTGTTAATTTTCAGACTTTAGCTTGAATAATGCATAATTATTAATTATTGATCTCAATTACCAAATATTAAAAACCTATTTTGTTTATTTATGTATGTTAAAGTTTGAGGCCTTATTATCCTACTATAGTATAATAAGGCCTACTGAAGAGGTTTTTAAAAATGTTTAATTTTCTTTTTGTTTACGGCAGAAGTTGCCATTTTTTGTTTATATATGACAGCACTTGATGTTTAGGTTTAATTAACATTCATTTGTTGCTTCAAGTAAATAGTTTTTATTTTTTTCAAATCTCTCTTAGCTAGGCCTTATTACCCGTACCTACCTTACATTGCTGTCAAATTCGTAACCATGGTATGATAAATCTCATATTTCACGTTACAATAAACTCACTGTATTTCTACAATTCCATTATAGAACTTGACTCAAAAATTATCGTGAGAGATAGATAATTATATAGTTTTCGGTTACGTGAAGATTACTTTGACCTTATTGGCTGTTAATGACGTAATGAAAATATGAAATGACAATTCAATTCGAAACTTTCCATACATATCTTTTAAATAATATAAAACATTGAACAGTATCTAATATTTTATTGTGTTTGTCCAAGCGATCAAATATATTTAGAACCATTTTAAAAGAAACTAAACAGTTTTAATTTTTTTTTAAATGATGTAATATTATGTCACGTTATGAAAATGTCAAAAATCATAAATTACAAAAGTGCTTAATTTCCATAAATAAGGTTCTCAATATAGGTCGTTCTGGTAATCAAAATATAAACGTGTAAAGTTTATTTCATATTTTCAGTACGTCATTAATAGCCAATAATCTTCACGTGATCTAAAACTATCTCTATCTCTCTCTGCAATCTTTGAGTCACGTAAAAACTGACCCTTTTTACCTTCCGCTTACCTGTAAAGGAAGGTATTGGAATCATGCAAAAAATCGGGTGGTGAAATTTTAGTGGATGAGCACGAATTAGGGTCCTTACAACTCATTTTTGATAGTTTCACGATGATGTCTGTGTGTATGTGTGTGTGTGTGTGTGTGTGTGTGTGGTCAAGGGTTGTTAGTCGCATAACTCAAATACGAATTACCCGAAAATTTTGATATTTGGTATTTAACATTTGTATATAAATTGGAAGAGCTCCCTAGATTTTGGTACAAATATTCTCATCGGAAGTGATATTTTTTAAAGATTGAAAAGGTTAATTGTCAAAATTGTATATAAATTTGGAAAAATATAGTATTTATTTGTAATGAGAATAAGAGGAAAAGTTATTTGCAACTTACGTTATAAAAAAATTGTCTTTATCTAGTAGCATTAAAGAACTGCAGTAAAATTTAAAAAATAAATTTATCAAATAAAACGTTGATATCTTGTAATCCATGATCGATTGATTTTTGTTTCTGCGTAAAAAATATTGACAGATGAGACGGGTGACAAGTTGGCATACTAGCGCTATATAAGTCCTAAGTAAGATATTAAATGTAGTAATTGAACGGAGAATGGCTTCAACACAGCAGAGTTTTCCTGTGAATGAATCTTTTTATTCAGGTGATGCAAATTTCTGTGTTTGAATATTTGAGATTTTTATTTGTATATTTTAAATGGGCACCGGATTGCACGTATACATTTCTGTTTAAAGTCTAGATATGGCGGAAGGTTGTGTGATGGCCACGTCAGATTTTTTTTTTGGTCTTGTCTTAGGTAATGGGAATTTCTGATTGATATTATATTAAAAATGGCTAGGAACTTCTCGGATGAATCTCGAACTAGAATTTAGACGAAAAATCCTTTAGACTGAACTCACTTTTAAGCTGATCTGGGTTATGGTACAAAATCTTGAATGGAATTAAAGAAATCTTTTCATCCAGTAACGTACAGTGTTACTCTAACGACCACACCGCACACCTGAAATCTCAAAAACAAGCAACACTTCCCGGTTTTATTTCCCGGAACGTGTCTAATGTGGTGCATCTCATTGGTAACCTCTGCTCTCTGTTCTCTGTGTAGCGGAAGTACGTCACTACCTGCACAGCAACGAACGAACGAACGAACACTTGCACTCGTTATCTCCCGCAGCAGCGGTGATGTGACCTCAGAGATGCAAGTGTACACGAGAAATGAGAAGTGGTCTCGTTGTGACTCTTTGAAGATGCTTCTAGAGAATGAGGACTAGAGTCAGAGAAGGCGGTGACCCCATTCTGGACTGATAAATATGATGTTCTTTTTGTATTTCAATTGATGTATACTAAGTGTCATACAAATATGGTACGCTTATATAGTACCTACCTACTAATTTTGTTAGAACAGTACTGATTTTCAGACCCTTGTACTGATTAAAATCAGAAAAATATTTTTACTCGCAACGAAAACACTTGTACAGTATTTTTCAACTTCAAAATGACATTGCATAGCTAGAATGCGGCAAACTATACGAGTTTCGAGCTGGATTCTGGCAGCCGTTGTAGTGGGCAACGGAGAGTTGTAAAAGCGCATTTTTGGTCATCAAAACGTTTGAAAAGCGCAGAAATATAATCAGTAAATTTATGTTCAATAAACGCAGATCGTAACATTGAATAAGCGTATTTTTCGAAAATGAGATTTCTTACCATGACAAATTAGTCCAGATCGTCTTCGAGTATGGTGGGGTTAAGTTCAGAAAAATGTTAGGCAAGAATATTTTCTAGTTTTAAAAAATTCAAAAAATATTGTTAAAAATTCTCTTCGAGTATGATGGGGTTAAGTTCAGAAAAATGTTAGGCAAGAATATTTTCTAGTTTTAAGAAAAGCAAAAAATCTTTAGTCCAGTCAATGAATATATTGTAGAGTGCATGGAATATGCGATAATTTTTGACTTCAGGAATTTGTTAGGAGTAGTTAGTAGGTTAACATACTAAAAGTCCCCACCCATGGGAGATGAGCTAAAGGAGGGAGGGGGGTCGAAAAGTTCAATTTTTTTTCGCTTATATCTCGGAAACGGTGCATGTAGGAAAAAAAGTTTGAAATAAAATTGAAAGCGAATTAAATTTCCTATAAAACTGTATATATACATATTTGTCGAATTCTTAACGGTTTCAGAGATATACGTTATTTAAACTCGATAAATTTCGTAAAAATAATTTTTACTCCACTTTTTTTGTCGAACATTTGCTTCTAGTGCCTCTCACGATCGTTTCTCAGAAAAATTGTCTAGAACTAAGTTGTAGAACATTAAATTTGATATACACTTTTGACACTTTATCTTCAACCAATCAAAAGTTATAGAATTTCTAACATGTACGCTCAATTGGCAGCCAACGAGCAAATAGTACAGTAATATTAGCTCCAAATCCGGAAATTAAAAAAAAATAAAGGTTTGAGTGCTCCAATTGCTTTGGCTCTAAATGTGGTAAAAAGTCTTCGAAACCATATTGTCGGGTTTGGCAGAGGGGGTGGGGGGAGGAGGAGGGGAAAATGCCAGTACCGTATGTTTTCTCACAAAAACGAATGTAACTTTTTAGCAGATAAGAATATCGACTTCCGGTTTGAAGCATTCGATTCTGCAAACTTTTTTCTATCAATAATATAATTTTGTAAACTTTTGAAGGCCCTATTTAAATAAATTAGTTTTAGTATTTTTTTAAAATTCTTGTATTTAATCCACTCTAATTTCTGAACGAATTAAGATATCGACTTCCGGTTTCTAGCATTGGATTAAAGACCCGTGAGTGACTAAATATGCTTTACGTATGTGTATCGTATAAGATTTTATCTACGATAGAATTTAAAAAACTCAAAAAATATAAAAAAATCCTTTTAAATTTGAATTAGGATCAAAACAAGTTTGCTTTGACAAGAAAATTTTCACGTTAGTTACCGATTGTTGTGCGGATGTTTTTGCGTGTTTTAAAATACAAGAATTTGAAAAAATACTAAAACTCATTTATTTTCTTTGTTTCCAAAAGTTTACAAAATTATACTGTTGATAGAAAAAAGTCTGCAGAATCGAATGCTTCAAACCGGAAGTCGATATTCTTATCTGCTAAAAAGTTACATTCGTTTTTGTGAAAAAACATACGGTACTGGCACTTTCCCCTCCCCCTCCCCCCAAACCCTCTGCCAAAACCGACAATATGGTTTCGAAGACTTTTTACCACATTTAGAGCCAAGGCAATTGGAGCACTCAAACCTTTATTTTTTTTAATTTCCGGATTTGGAGCTAATATTACTGTACTATTTGCTCGTTGGCTGCCAATTGAGCATACATGTTAGAAATTCTATAACTTTTGATTGGTTGAAGATAAAGTGTCAAAAGTGTATATCAAATTGAAGGCAATTTAATGTTCTACAACTTTTCTGAGAAACGATCGTGAGGGGCACTAGAAGCAAATGTTCGACAAAAAGAGTGGGGTAAAAATTATTTTTACGAAAATTATCGATTTTCAATAACGTATATCTCGGAAACCGTTAGAAATTCGACAAATATGTATATAGACAATTTTATAGGAAATTTAATTAGCTTTCATTTTTATTTGAAACATTTTTTCCCTACATGCACCGTTTCTGAGATATAAAAATGGGACCTTTCGACCTCCCTCCCTCCTTTAGCTCACCTCCCATGGGTGGGGACTTTTAGTATGTTTACCTACTAATTACTCCTAACAAATTCCTGAAGTCAAAAATTATCGCATATTCCATGCACTCTACACCCCTCTTTTGAGCACTCATTGACTGGACTACTTGTTAAAAATACTCTTCGAGTATGATGATGATGGGGTTAAGTTCAGAAAAATGTTAGGCAAGAATATTTTCTTGTTTTAAAAAATTCAAAAAATATTGTAGAAAAACTGTCGTACAATCCCTAAAACCATTGTGCTTTTCAAATGTGCACTTCTGCGCTTATGCAACTACAATTTATGCGCTTTTCAAATGTTATTTTATGCGCTTTTCGAACGTGATAAGCATAAACTGATAAAGGCCAAATGCGCTTATTTAGCTCACCCGTGGGAAAAGAGTGGAATAGAAAAAAAAAGTAAAATCGACAGTATTCTAGAAATTCGGAAAAAACCTAGACGCGAGCCGCGTAACGTATAATATTTTTATAGAATTTAAATTTTATCATAAAATCTGTCATTTATCATATGTATCAACAACCAAATTTTCGCCCGCGACGCATTTTTTTAAATAAAATTTCTTTTCGCGCTCTTTTTAAATAGCCCAACAAAAAATATATAAGCATGGCTATATTTTTTATTATTTCCCTTCTTTTCTATT
This sequence comes from Agonum fuliginosum, assembly GCA_947534325.1. Lineage (NCBI taxonomy): Eukaryota > Metazoa > Arthropoda > Insecta > Coleoptera > Carabidae > Agonum > Agonum fuliginosum. The sequence continues at coordinate 21,376,228 of OX384038.1, forward strand.
AAAAAATGGCCACTTTACACTTACTTATAATAAAAAGAAAGCAATCGTTTTGGTACTAAAACATCTACTTCCTTTTTAATCTGACTTATCTAAAGTTATGCTGGTAGAATTTCAGCCTTAGCTATAATAAGAAAACCTGTCAGTACTGATCTTCAAATACATATTAATTCCCCTAAATTCTAACCGAAACAAAGAAAAATTACGAATTAAATTTACTGTAATATATAATCTAAAATATTAATATACTAGTGACTAATAAAAATTTCTTGTGACGATAAAGTAGGGTGTATTTCGTGTCACAGAGCAATAAACGGCTCAAGTGGAAATGAAAATATTTTTACTTTGTCGCGACAAATGTCGCCAGCCTACAACACTATTATTTTTTTAGTAGGGAGAATTACTAACTACAGAGGTTCTAAATCTATAATATTGTTAACTACGACTTCCTGGCACTTCCTCTGCATAAACTAAACATAATCTCAAAAACGAATTCGGATAGTACTAGCAGCCGCTGATCGCCCCATCCCTCCCCCCTTTGAAAGAATTTTGGTCTTTAAAATATTAAGAAATCTTTGTTTGATACATATATTTACCTTTTTTCACGAGTATACAGGATGTATTTTTTTACTTATTTATTTTCAATATTACCGAAATTTTTTCAAATAAAGTTTATTTTACATTAAAATGCTCACATATCTACACTATAAGTTTTTCTACAGAATTATGCAACTTTATATTATTTAATGGAACACCCTAATATTTTTACAAAATTTTAAAGATCTATTATTTCTCTTTATAAAAGTTCTAATCCTAAAATGATCAGTATAGAAATTATTCATGTTTTTATTAATAAATAATCACACAGAAAGTATGCCATGAAATAATATTATAAAGTTGCATATGATTGCGTGAAAATGGAACATCCTGTAGAAAAACTTATAGTGTAGATATGTGGGCATTTTAAAGTTTTAAATGTGTAAAAATATACAGATCGATAACAATAATAAAAATAATAATAATACGGTATAATAACAAATTTAGAAAATAAATGAAATGAAAATCAGATATTTTTTTGTTATTTATTTTAATTTCTGCTCGTGAAAAAGGGTAAAATATATGTGATTTAACTTTATGGATAAATTTAACTTTTAAAGCCGTTGGCCTTGAACCTGTGGCGCTATTTACCTTTCTTTTTCAGAGAACAACATCTAAATATTACTTTTGATAAGAAATAAGAATTCACGTCCTCCTTATGGAGATTTTCTGATCTGCCACTGAGTACTAGAGTAAAGTAGATAAAAGTATAGTTTGTACTCGACATTAACTTAGCAATTAGTAATTTTAAATCACCGCAAAACCAGTAGCTATATTATGATATACCTACTTAGATATTTATTAGAAATTGTACATAATCAATTTAATAAAAGCCAATAAAACACCAATCAGTAGCGAATTTGCAGTCTTGGCCGCCCTAGGCCGTGTAGTACCAGCCGCCCCTTTCTCAGCTCCCATCATTTAGGTACTACATTTATGAATTTACTTTCTTGTCAACTTTTATACATTGTCGGTGTACAACAGACATAATAGGAGTGCATCTGATTGTTATTCCATATAAATACGTCAAAATGTATGCAATAACAGTTGTTTCATTCGCATTCTCATTGCAGCCCAGTATATACTGATATTAGGGTTACCATATTTGTTTATCTCCAATTTTTTTATAAAAAGAGGCGACCAATTTTTAACAGAATTTGAACAAAAAAAATCTTAAAGGAAATACTATAATAATAAAAATTCAAAACACTTTTGAGAAAAACCACAAAGCTAAATAGCTTACTTTAATAAATTAACGAGGTATTGCAGCCGCCATGAAACCAAAACTTTACGATACCTGACAGGACTAACGTATCGAAATTCATGATAGTTCGATCTACTGGCGAGATCGTGGGTTCGTATCTTACGAAGGATATGAATTGTATTTTATGCCACAATTGGCCGCCCCTAATATCTGGCCGCCCTAGGCCCGGGCCTTATGGCAAATCCGCCACTAACACCAATAACGTTTTGACTGCAATTCAATATTCATCATGGTTATAATTTGTTATTAAAAAATCTGACGTGGACACCACATGACTTCCTTGTACGCCTTGTGTGTTCATACTTTTCTTAATAACTAAAATGTAGAATAATATAAAAAATTCTTTTAACTTATTATACTAGTATACTCACAAATATATTTTAGTCATTTTATTTAAACTGCAGAAGAAGATATAAAGCTTATTTTACTATTGTCACTGTCATGTCAAAATCATTTAAATTTTACGTAGTAACAAATGTTAAACGATCATGGAGTACAAGATACCGAAATACTAAATTATAAGTATATACTTTAATTATTCTTAAATGATAGAAGATACAAAAAAAATTATAAAATACCGATTGTAGATAATAATCACATAATCTTTCATTTAAAATAAAAAAAATTGTCTAAAATTAATTATTTATCAAAATATTTTAAAAAAGTACTACTTCCGGTTTATAGATTGAAACCAAAAATAGGAGGTGCACAACTAGATGCTATAACAGTCCTAAATACAAAATTTCAGCTTTCTACGTCTAACCGAATTTGAGTTATGCGACACACATACGTACGCCCGTACGTACATACGTACGTACGTACAGACGTCACGACGAAACTAGTCATAATGGATTCAGAAAAGGTCAAAACGGATATTTCCGTAAAAATCTGAGAACCGAAATTTTTAGCGATTACAATACTTCCTTATTACTCCGTACAAGGAAGTAAAAATAAAGAAAATCATGTTTAAATTACCAACCAAATTGGATGATTACTGTTAAGTAACATTGTGTGAGTTTTAACTTCTTTTGACGAAAGATTACTGTAAAATAATTTACATGATTTCTTTATTTTTTTAATAACCAATTATCACCCAGATGAAGACTGAATTGCAGTCGTTGGTGTTTTATTCGATTTTAATAAATTGACTGCTTCTCAAAGAAATTTTCCATTTTATAAAACATCAAGTCGAAAGATCAAATCTTCCTTATTATTCTTCATCTGTATTACTACTATAGATAATTTAGACCACTTTTATATAATATTTTTAACAAATGCTACTATGTAGACTCAGATTAAACCTCATCTTTATAGAGACGGCATTTTTGACATAATCCTGGCTGTACTTATAATATTTCAACAAAATTCTAATTCAGTGTTTGTTTTGGAAACGCTGACCTGCACAATGTGTCGCCGGCGAGCAACGGGGCAAGATTCCCACGTAGTTAATCCACGTAGAATTGTTGCCGATTATATGCATCATACATTCGGATTATGATTTATACATGCAAATGTGCATATAATGGCCAGCTCGCAGCTCGGCTGCAGTCGGAATTAATATAATTTGTAACTACGCACTCCCTTCCAGTCTTATTTTATTTATTAATGGATTAATGCAATGGCGTACCAAGCACGTATCATGATAATACAGAAATTATATGGTAGAAGAGAAAGAAATCATATTTCCAGATTTACGGCTTGATTCATTGATTGATTAATCGGGATGCATTATAAAAACTAATCTTTTGTAGTTTAGTACACAGCGGTTAAAACGGCGAAACCTGGAAAAACTTCAGAACACCTCCGATTTGCATGAAAATTTGGATTTAGGTTGTGCTCGACCTAAACTTAAAAGTCTCCCCAACGCCGTTGGTTGGTAATTATTTTTAAGGGTGAAAACTACCCCTATTAGCGAAAAATATAATACAATAGATTAAACCATATAATTAATTAAAATTATAATATATGAACGTGTTTAGTAAAGGTCACTCGATGTAATTAAGTGTAAAAACGCCAGTAACTATATATTTTTAGTTCTGAAAACCACCCCCGAAAGCGAGAAAAATAATAAAAAATTACGTTAAAGCATTAAAATGTTTGGATTTTGTTTAAATATGTTAAGTAAAGATTACTTTATGTTATTTAATGCTATTTCGTTTATTGTTGAATATTTTCAGGGATAAAAACTACCCCCTGCTACGATAAAAATATTAAACAAGATTCAAACTTTTAATTGCTTCAATTTTTGTTGTAATAATTTCAGTGAAGATAACTTGATATTATTTAATATTTTTCGTGAGCTAGAACCTCCACCAACCCTTACCATAAACCACCCCTACCCCTATTAGATATAAATTTAAAGTAAGCATTTACATTTTTTTATTGAACTTTATTTAAACTTTTAAAAATTGAAAAAAAATGTATTTTTTTTAAACATTAAATTAACACATAATAACACATATGTGTATATTTATACAAACGTATATACATATATGTATATACACAAAATTCCTTATGTTAAAACTATAAATCAGCCCTATTCAACCATCAAAATAAGAAATTTTCGAAAACTGCAGAAAACAGTTCAATGGTTTTTTGACTATAACTTCCTCAATTTTGATGCTAGAAAAATTTTAAAGGTAAATGCAAGACCTACAAACTCATGTAGGATTGATATTTTTTCCACCCTTATTCTGGAAAGGGGCAAGGGTTGAAGGGTTCGAAAATGGTACTAGTCAACCACTAGCCACACTTTTGAGAGCCATATCTCCCTCAATTTTACACTTACGAAAAAAAACCTTAAATGAAAATTTTCAGTGAAAAAAATAAAACTTTTTGGTATCTTTTACATATCTGCCTTATTTTTTTGACTGATATTGAAAAAACGAACTTTTTAATAGAAATTTCAAAAAAAATTCTGACTTTAAATTGTTATCGTTTCAAAATTAAGGCTTGTTCATAGTTCAAACTCACAGAATTTACTAATGGTATATTAAGGAAGTGAATTGTAGAAGGGCTAACAAATATTTTCAATTGGGGTGGTTTTGAAGGGGTTGTTTTGATTGTTTTTTCTACGAAAAAAACTCGGCGTCTATCTTATTTTCGTCATAACTCGGTCAGTTTTTATGCTAGGACCTTTCATAAAAAATAAAAATGAATGTCTTTTTAAGCACTATCAAAAACTTTCTATCAGTTTTTATCAAAAAATCCATCATTTTTTTATAATTTGAGATTGAAAGTTTCGATTTTTACTCCAAAAGCAAAAGTAGGCTTTTAATAAGCCATTACTCAGTTAATAAATAGGTTTGGAGCAACCATAAACAAAACCATTCTCTTTTTTTTTTATTAGCTACAACTTATTATGGTCTTAGCGATAAAGCTCAAACTTTTTGAGATATTCGTGAAAAATCGTTCAAAAACGTGGTGAAAAATCGAAATTTCAATCGCAAATAACTCAAAAAGTATTGGCTGTAGGAAAAAAGTTTATAGAAGATATATTGATTTCTACAGTAATTTTTAACAACCAATTTTTCACCCCCGAGAAGGGGTGGTTTTCACCCCCTCGGTAAAAGCAACCAACGGCATTGGGGAGACTTTGAAGTAGAGGGTATGGACTACCTAAATTTAAATTTTTATAATTTTAGGAAGTGTTCTATAGAATTTCTAGCCAAAACGGGTCTGTGTCTGTACTGGACTAGTTGTTAGTTGAAAGAATAAAAAAATGGAAACTTTGTATGTCGTGTATCCTTTAACTTACTTTTTGTACTCATAAATAACCTAGGCAATGACATACGAGGGGTCGTTTTTATATTCCCGGACTAGGCATGAAAACAAAAGACTAGAGAAACAAAAAAAAAAAATTCAATACAGTTCCCCTGCTTTTGAACACCGTTTCAATAACATCTTTAATTCAGTATAAAAATATTCATTTGGTTTTCCGCAAAATGGCCATCAACAGCTGCTATAAGTTCGTCATTGTCCCTAAATTTTGTCCCCCTTAGTGTTTTTTTTTTGAGATTTGGGAACAAAAAATAGTCACTGGGTGCTAGATCTGGACTATAAGGCGGATGTTCAATTTCTTCGAAGCCACAATCAGCTACAGCAGCTTTTGAAAGTCTGGACTTGTGCACTGGTGCATTGCCGTGGAGCAACAAGACACCTTGCGTCAGTTTTCCGCGTCTCTTCACTTTAATAGCATCTCTAAGGCGATACATCAGGTTTGCATAATACTCTAATTGCTAACTGCTAATTGTCGCTTCTTTAGTCTTGCATCCTCCAGTACCAAACACTTTTTTTTAACAACATCTGAAGTGATCACGTCAACAGGGCGCCCTGGACAGGGATCATCATTCAGTGATTCTCGACCATGTTTAAACAATTTTGAGCACTCGCAAATAGTTACTTAGAAGGGCAATCATCCCCGTATACAGCCAACATTTCTTCAAGAATAATTTTTGGAGATTTTCCTTGTTTTGTAAGGAATTTTATAACAGCCCGGTATTCGATTTTATTCATTTCGATAGATATACAACGCGCGACGACACAAATTGACAGATAATAAAATTAATAATGTTGCAATTGTTTTGTAAATTGCCACACAAGTTACTAAGGCATATGTGATTAAAAAACAGCATAATGAAAAATTGCATCAAAATTCTAAACAGCCCAGTCCGGGAATATAAAAACAACCCCTCGTATTAAGCACGCAATTGACAATCGGAAATGTCAATTTCCCAGTTTAGTCAATCAGGAAAAATGCAAAGAACACTGGCTATTTGAAATAAATATGTGCGCACAGTAGTGGAGTAGAAAAAAACATCAAATTTGATGATCAGACTACAACTACAATGAAAAGAAAATTACTATTTCGTAGGTACTAAACAATTGTACAAATCAACAAATTGCTTAGCAACTGGTGATTTGTGTGACACGTAGGTAACGCAAGTACACATTGCCATAAAAATGACAGACTTCATCAAATTTCGGGTTGTGGTAGAATATAGTATATTGTGCAACTAGTGCGGAAAAGCAACTATTGCCCACGAGGTGTGAGAGTTCCAGCACGAGACGAAGTCGAGGGCTGGAATCACACAAGTGGGCAATAGGTGTTTCTGCACGAGTGGCACACTATACTTTTTCTACGACCACACTCTTTTGTAAGATAAATAATTCATTTTTTTTAAAAGAACAATCTTTTTATCAAGTAAATTGAAATTTAAATAATTACATTAATTACTTTTACTTAAATGGAAAATATACATCACACGAAAGCTATTTGACACAGGTAATAATAAAATGGCGTAGTGCGTAGAACAAAGACAGTATGCGCAATCTTGCCAACAGTTAAATTCTAAAATGTAAAAGCGAAAATTAGATTTCAATATTCTGAAATATTATTATAGTTTATTTATAATATTCGTATTAAATATTGAGATTATATATTATATTATAAAAACATTTATGTAATTAGCAAATAATATTTTGTAATTTATAAATCTAAAAATACATATATAAAAATTAACATTAACTTGTGTGAGAAATAATTTCACACACTTTATCCCACGACTGTGAGAAATGAATAACTTTCGGGTTATGTAAAGCATGGGAAAAGTACAATTTTCCGTAGTGGCCGTAGAAAAAAATATTTATACAACTTTGTAGTTTGTAGTACCAATGCATTAATTTTAAATAAAAATATAATAACATTTTGACAAATAATGTGAGTAATTACAATGTCAATAACAATAACTAATTACTTTTATAAAATCAATTAATTAATGTTTTTATAAGTTAATTACTGTTGTTTTAATTTATTTACAATCAATCGATGTACCTACCTGACATGAGCTTGCCCCATAAATTAATTATTATTTAATTACATTATCCTTTTAAATCTAGTAAACACAATTATACGTGTATTTAAATAGTGATTTCCGGATTTTGACTATAAAACCAGTTAAACAACAAAAGAACAAAACGATTTATTATTCGGAGGGAAAAACGTCATCCAGATATTTCCAGCACAGCACCTTCGCTGCGGATGTTTTTTCTTTACGAGGCACGCATTAAAACCTGACTTGAAAGAACAATTTCCTTCCAGGCTTCAGGATTCAGGATTCGCACATCGACAACCGAGAGAAGGCAGAGGATGCGTGCAGAACACTGATTCAGTTTTACTGATTCTGGGCGGATAATTGAAATTAAACTTCAAATGAGATCCCTGGAAATATATTTGTGAAAGAAATGAGACAACGGGTCGGTTCTTTAATATTTTCATTATTAATCCATTAACGCCCAGCGATATCATATGAGACTTAAGTTTATTTAATTTAGATATTTTGCATAGGTACCTCTAATAGGTATTTCTTCTATCTTGTAGATTGTATAATAAAAATATGAAGATTTTAACTTAATTATTTAAACAAGTTTTAGAATTTATAAAATTGTCCAATTCATTCACACCAACAATTTTATAGAAATTGCATGTTGCTATACGGTAATAAAGCTTATGAGAAATCATTTAAGACAATTTTTCACAAAACATTTGTGTGTAAATGACACAATTTGGTTATAATTCTTTAATTTTTATTTTATTATAAATGAATTACAAGTAAAATTTTGTACAATACACGCAAGGTATTACTTCGCTAGAAATGTAATATTATGTGAATAAAATTTATTTAAAGTTGTAGGTATGGAGTTATAATTACAGTTTAAAATATCAAAATTGAATAATATATTTATTATTATTTGAAGAAGTTTTCTAAATAGTCAAGTATAACTCTTAAGGAGTGAAATTAAGGTTGCATTTGAAAATACCTAGCGAACTGTCAAATGGAACGTTCCTGAATGAAATGTAATTAAAAAGGAAATTGAAAATTATCGTCAATTAAATATCCATTTTAATGAATAAAGCTTTTTGATGCTCGAATGAACACAAAAAGTGTATTATGCCTTTGTTTCAAACTTTATATTTGCTATAGGTAGGTCAATTTTTAAATGCGTAGAAGTTAGATTTTCGTCCTAATTAAAAATTATTAATTGCGGCTCATATCACATTATGATCTATTATTAACCCTTAACTAAACAATTCAAAAATGCATTAAAAATATAGGTTTCCTTTTTCGAAACAAAATAATAAATAATATTAATAAAGTAAACAATTGATGATGTTTGTATGTATGTAAGTTTGGCCACGCATTATTGTGTTATAATTAGTGAGTCTATTGTGCCTGATTTAAAAATATTATTTAGTATTGTTACTAGAGTTCATGTCAAATAGAAATGGGAATGTCAATCATTCCTCGCGCATCTTCTGCCTCACACCAGCAGCGTACAAAGAAATAGCATTGGCCCGTTCAAGTAAGGAGGGTGGAGCAAACGCAAATGCGTCTTCTGCGCATCGGATCTCATTTCCATTTCTATTTGGCATGAACTCTAGCTACACCGATACTAATCTGAATTCTGGGTATATTTCTAGAATTGTAGCATAAACTTCATTAGGTTTTTGTTTATGTATATATTGATTGCATGAATGAGATGTTAGGCGACGTAGATCGATTATGGATAGGGAAGAGTGTTCCACAATGAGACAAACAAATTTTGTTTTAAACTGCCACGTATTTAAGTGCGATTTGTACTCATATTAAACATAATGCATAGATTGTAACTCTCTAGTTTGGTGTAAATCTATCTAGTAGGTTAATATTTATTTTTAAAAAGATATTTTTCGGCGATGGACATTAAAAGTGCTGGTTTTTGACAGCTGACAGTCAGCAAAGTGTCACTTTTGCTGCCTAGGAAGCAAAAATAGTAAACAAAGCCTAGGCAGCAAAAGTAATTGTTACTATGGTGAATCAACAAATTTGACATTTATAAAATTCATCAACATACTTAACCTATTTTGTTTTTTCATAGCAACTGTCAACATACGCATAGCAACATAATTTGATTGATACCTATCAATATATTTAAAATAATCACTAAATTAATATTAATTAATGCGCCTCGTCTATGAAACTCTAGCCGCGGCAGCAAATCTAATATTTTTTGCCTAGTTAAGCAAATAACTGTTCCGTAGTAAACGATAAAGACATAAAAATAATTTTATCAAAACCTGTCACTCTTGGAACTAAAAGACTAAACAATTGTTTAGTTTCGAAACATATTTTGGGACCCTTATTAATGTTCGCTAAATCTTTAACTGTTATTTTTAGTTTTTAAGAAATTTCAATTAACATTTAATAAATAAAATAAAAACATTGTAGAACATACTAACTCAATTTTAGAGAAATGGCGTGATAGTTTAACCAGCATCCGCTGGCGTCACTATCGATTCCTAAATGAATATCGTCAATTCTTCATTTCATACATCATAGCAGAGCAGAAAGAGTTGTTGGTAAGAGTTCAAAGTAACATTCAGCATTCTGCTCTAGTTACAGCAGCATTGTAGCATAGATGTAGCGTAGGGCATCAGAAAGGGACAACATCAACATTGAGCGCGACTCGTTGAGAATAGTTAATGAAGCGGCTGACAGGTGTCGCCGCCTCGCAACCCGGCCACTCATAGCCGGCTGGATTTTGCATTAAATTGTGTAAATTTGTCATTTCTGTCGTCTGCATGTGCCCTACCCTCTCGCAAATGCCGCTTGATTTCATTATTTATTTATCTGTGTGCGTTCCTAGAAAACTCTTGCGATCTGCAACTGGGAAAAACGAAATAAAGTTAGATATTTACCTAAGAAAATATTTGTATGCAGTTTATTAGCTCGGAGTTTTTTTTATTTGAATAGCAAAGTGAACTTATAATTTGCATATTTGTAGAGTGCTTGACTCTGGTAGGCCATGAAGTAATGAAAAACAAGGAAAATAATTTTATAAAATGTCAATAATAGCTCATTACCTTATCGGATTTAGAATAATTATAGTTAGTTGCGTTTAAAGATGAATAACTTGTTAAAAAATTATCCAAAATAATTGAACAAAACTTTATACTAAAGTTTGCACATTTCTACCTAATTATATAAAGTTATAAATTTTTTAAATTTATTTATGTAGAAATAACAACAATTTATAGCAAAAATGAGCTATGATTTTGTTACCTTTTTTGAAACTGTTAATTCAGTTACGTCTACTGTCAATATACATTATCAAAATAAATTTATATTTGGATATAGTGTAGTCATAAGCTTTGTCAAGCTATTTGTTAACGTAATTTTTTTAAATGTTTATATTTTGTTTATAATAATCAAATAAGTGAACATGTCAGATCTTGGTTACTGGTAATCTTAAATGATTTAAATTCAGGTTACCGATGCCTTATATAATTTTAAAAAAGATTTGTTTATAATTTTTATTTGAAAATTATTAGTTGAATTTTGATATTATTTCTGAAATATTTGGATTCTCGCGGTTTCACTTTTCCAGAAAAAATTATTAAAATTCAAATAATAATTTTAAAAAAATTAACAATTATTTTTTTAATTATATAAGGCATCATTAACCTGAATCTGAATCTTATAAGATTACCAGTGACCAAGATCTTACATGTTCACTTATTTAATTATTACATACAAAATATAAACATTTAAAAAAATTACGTTAGCAAATAACTTAACAAAGCTTATGAGTGCCCTATATCAAGATATTACATTTTTTGGATGATTTATGTTGACAGTAAACGTCATTCAATTTAATAGTTTCTAAATGTGTCGAAATCATAGCTCATTTTTGCTATAAATTGTTGTAACTTCTACACAAATAAACTTAAAAATTTGAAACTTTATATAATAAGGTAGAAATATGCATACCTACTTTAGTATAAAGTTGAGTTCAAATTTTTTGGCTCATTTTTTAACAAATTATACATCTTTAAACCCAACTGACTATAATTCTGAATCCGATAGTATGTTACGTTATTTTAAAATACTGGATCCCCTAAAATATTATTTTTCGGACTCAAAATAGTTCGCAAAGTTAAAGATTTTAGAGAGCATAATACTAAAAACTACATTATTGCAGTTTCAGATGAATATCGTAATAATAACGCGAATTCAAGAACATAATAGATACATCTAAATTATAAACTGAATAGCCCTCCTCCTAGATAAAATAGTAAACTACAGTTACAGATCACAAAGCAATAAAATACGAGATAAATAATATAGTGTCGGGTGGCACTAGGTGGTCGGTTGTTGCATATCAGCCACTTCCGTTTCCGTTTAAGTTTGAAAGGAAGTGCGCGATGAGTTATCAGAAGTTGGGCTGCTGGTAAGTTAAGGGCGCTCTCGTAATATCGCAGAATTTACGAGTTTAATATGATATCTATATAAATTGTAGACCCCCCCTCTTGCCCGGCTCTGCACCGCTACACATCTGCAGATTCACGTTTCACGTTTCCCAAAGTTAATTTACGGCCTTGATTAAGTGTACGTGAGAGGTGCACCCAGTACGCGCGCACGCGTCCACAGCAAATATTAATTAAATGCTTTTAATTGAAATTAACTCACGTTATAAAACACGGACTAATTAAAAACAGTGCCAGGCGCGTTTCGGACAGTGCCTTTGTTGGCCTGTCGCCGGAATTCAACTGTTTCTGTTGATTTTGCAGGACCGAATTTAGGAGCAATGTTGTGCTACTCCGAAATTTTTATTTACTTTTATTCATTTAAAATAAATGAAACTAACAGAAGTGATTTCGATTATATTATTATTATTATTATTATGTATGTATCCAAGTATCCAGTTGTAACATTATAGCCTGACGTTCGGGCCAGTTCGGCAATACTCGTCATTAATTGAATGCCAAGGCAGCGATCATATTGGTCGAAATTTTTTAACTAAAATGTACTTTTTATTACGATTTGGCAGAGCTAAAGTAGGTTACTCATTTTATAAAAATACTATACTTACTTCATCTTACACAACTCCACTTAAAATAAGAAATAAATACAATGGAAATAAGCAAATAAATATAAATTTCCGTAACAACATCGATTTATTAGTAACATACCTCCCTGTATAAAAAATGCTGTAATTTGTTTAATGTAGAAACAGAAAAAAAAACTATAAGCAAATTTTGCATTTAATTCTCCTATTCCGTCCCTGTAGTTAGTTTACGTCCAAATGAAAACAACAGGACTTTCATCATGTGAATGTTCAATGTTTACTTGTACTGGAATTGGACCACAAAGAGTCCAAATAAATTTCAGCTACCTTGTTAATTTTGTTTCTACAGTATTGAATTACATAGATTTCAAGTTGTTTCATTACTATGCAGATTCCCACATTCAAATTAGAACACTATTCGTATAGTTACACTTTTACAGATGAATTCACATAGTTTAAAGCTTAATCCCACTTTAAACTAATATTTATTTTATAAAGTTTGCTGCATTAAGCTGCATATCATATTTTTATTTAGTTTTTTATGCGTAAGTATCATACAAATTTATTTATGCCGAATACCAACATGATTTTCCAGTTGACATAATAATTATTATTATTTTGTGACCGACTAAGGTTTTTCAAAACTTAGGTTCGCTTCCAGTCAGGTACCTACATATTCCAGTTTAACTATAAAAAATATAATCTTTATTAAGATAAGTTAAGTTGGCCCCCCAAGTCGGAATTATGAATAAATAATTAATGTGACCAATTGCGCCCTTTATGCGCTTTTATGCGCCACGTTTATTTTTTATTTCTATGCGCTCTAGTAGTTTCTATATTTTTTAATTTTTTTAATGGGGCGGTCAACTAATGAATAGCCCCCCCCCCCCTCCTCAATTGTTAAATAGGTATTTTATTGTAATGTATGGCTTAATAAATATATGCGCTAATATGCGCCAGTGCAAAATATTAATGCACCAATCACGTTCAGGATATAATAATTATTAAAACTCGGGGGGGCTACATTAATGCTGATTTTTGTGCGCTACCAAAAATTTTAATAGCGCTCTTTCCATTAAATAAATAGAATGCTGGGGGTGCCAAGATAATGATATTTGAAAAATTAAAAATTATGAATTTTCTAAACAAAATTTTATTGTAAATATTATGCGCTATTATATGCACCAATGAAATGTTTTTATGCGCTGACTTAGTTTTCTCTAAAATTAAACCATAAACTCGAAGGGGCTAACTTAATGAATTTTTTAAATAGTACCTAGGTACTTTTTTAAAATTTGGATACGATAATAATCGTAAGCTTTTATGCGCTTTTATGCACCATAGTAAATTTAATTTGCGCTTGTATAGTTTTTAAATGATCTATATTTTCCAAGTTGGCCGAAAACGACTAAGTACGTGGTCGAACATATTGACATACCGGCAATCGAGCCATCGGCGGTCGCGCGGTCACCGCCCTTGTTGGCTGATGGTCTGGTCTACAGAGAATGCTGTTTTCGATAGAATAATGTAAAAACAGCATGTTTTTATTTTACTTATTAGTTCAAATTAACGATTTATCATGATATATCATGTCATAAGGTAAAACACCAGTTTCGGCTTCACTTAAGCCCTTTTCAGGAGTTCTACAATTGTACAAAATATATAGTGATATTAAAAATGAATAAATAATTGAAAAACAACTTACGGATAATAATTTAATTTGATTTGGTAAAAGACGTAATATATTATGAGTGGATATATTTGTTTCACTGTGAATTTTTTTATCTGACAATTTTCTATGCTAAACTTGGCAATGTTATATAATATATATATATATATATATATATATATATATATATATATATATAGGTCCTGTATTTCCTAATAAAGTTAGTAATAAATGCCCAGCAATTATATTAGCAGTCAGCTAAAGTACCAGGTCGAATTATGTTTCTAATAGATTCAATACATACTATAAATGGTATTAAAATAGGGGGAGTTCCTTGAAGTACTAAATGAGCAAATATAATTTATTATGTTGTGTATTATTAATTCAACTAAATAATATTAATCTTAGTCATAAAGGTAACGCTAATGAAAGTGTTATTGTTATATGACTTGAGCTTGTATATACATAAGGAAATAATCCTATAAAATTATTTAATAAAATAAATGAAAATAATGAAATAAAAATTAAAGTTCTACCCTTTAGGGACCTAAAAGTATTTTGAATTCTTTATGTAAAGTTAATAAAATATTAATTCAAATAATTCTGAACCGTGATGGAATAAATCAATATGATATAGGAATTAGTAATAGACCTATTAATGTTCTTATTCAATTTAAAGATAGATATAAAATATTAGTTGAAGGGTCAAAGGATGAAAATAAGTTTGTTATCATTTTCAATTTAAGTTTTTTTAATATAATTATTATTTTTAATTAAATTGTTAGTATTTTTAATTAAAAAAATATAACAATTTAAAAATTAGAGTAAATATAAAATATAAGGATAATCAATTTATTGGGGCTATTTGTGGAATTAATATATATATATATATATATATATATATATATATATATATATATATATATATATATATATATATATATATATATAGTTTGATATGACTTGAGTCTTATTAACAATTCAGATGAGTTTGGACAAAACTTTTAATCAAAATAAGTCAAAATGGCAATTATTTCGTTTTGGGAAACTGAGAATCGAAACAATTGAACAGGTTTCACAGTTCTACAGTGTTTTAAAAGGGATAAGAGTAAGAGTGAAGAGAATTTCTATAAGAAATGGGTGGCAATAAATTCGTTGCGAACGTGGCGAGGTGTCGTGTAATTTCGCGCCCTCGCTACGTGACGCAGTCATTACCACGTGCAGCGGATAACAGATGGCATTACTATGTACATATTTTAATTCTTTACAAATTTATGTTCAAACGTTTTATCTGAGTTCCAAACCCGGAACTCTAACTGTTTCCCTTTACTTCTTGAAGCATTCAGAATATTCCATTGACTTTAATCGTTAAAAATATATAGTACCTAGTAATATTTTTACCTTCCACGCTTTTACCTTATATTCTATAAGAGATGGTATTGTGACGGGTTAAAATTTTCGAGTGTGCCTTTTTAGTAAATAAGCACTTTTTGGATCCACAGAATACGAATAAAATATTTTCGAGATGATGCTTAAATATTTCGTTAAAGAATTAATTTATCACAATATTTTCTAGTAAATGAAAGGTTATATTATTTTATCTGAAATTAGCATTTTATATTTTTTTTGTATGTGGTACTAGGAATTAAATTATTGTTTATAATTTAGAGTAATATAATGATACTTCAGTTTTGTATCTTGTAAGTAGTCCATGATAATTTAACATTTTTGTTACCTACTACGTAAAATTTAATTGATTATGAGTGACAGTGACAATAGTGATATATCGTTATCTTCTGCTACAGTTTACATAAAAAGAGTATGTAGAGTATGGCGGAAGGTCTTGTGCTGGCCACATCAGATTTTTTAGGATAATTTTGAATTAAGGACCGTGTATGGAGAGTAAATGTAACATTCGAAATTATGATTATGACAGTTTCGTGAAAAGCTGAACGCCAGCAATAGATTTCATAACTATTTTAATAACCTTCAACTTGTGATGTTATCATCTGTAATATTAGATTTATTAATTTCCTCTAAAACTACAAGACTGGGGAGTTCGCTAAAGGAAGCAACAATTTAAGTTTATCATGTGTGAAATTGTTGGCGGGTGGAATTATAATTAACTAAAAACTTTATGCAAATATTACATAAACAACTGCTACACAATATTATGCTAATGAGTTCACTCGTTACGTTCAATTATTCTGAAGTTTTCCTTCTGTGTCTTTTCAAAAGTACAAACGTTGTCTTGGCAATGAACGATAAATTAGTGTCACTTTATTTCATGCCACATCGTCCAATCAATCTAATCAATTTCTAATTAAATTGCCGAGTGTGTAACGTGGTTGACTGTGTTTATTACTCTAGAAATTAACAATTATGTCACAAATCATAGATTAAGTTGTGTGACTATTTTTTTCTCAAATAATATTATAAGATAACAATGAGCTTGTCAAATATTGTTCTACGTATTAAAAAGGTGAACATGAAGTTATCAAGCAATTTAACGATAAAAGTGTTGATTTATAAATTATTTATTTACAAAATAATCGCAAAATATAGGAGTAAAATAGTGCTCTGTAAAGAAATTAGGATATTTTTTATTCGTTTTAATAAATAAAACAGCACAACATACCGGTGTCTGTTTGAAATCTGTTATTAGGAAAAACAATGCCATTTTCAAATATTTTGTTGTAGTTAGTGACCTATACTTTAGTACACTACCCTTATTTTTGCGAATATCGAAAAAATTCTTTTTGTTCTATAATCAGTAGGTATATCAAATTGTCATTAAAGTTTCGTGCAGAGATATAGAAACACCTTGTATAGATAGTTAAAAGATAATTCTAGAGGGCAACGAAATTATATTTTGTATGCTGTCGGCTGTCATACGTATACGTATGTGTGTCGCATAACTCAAATACGGCTAGACGTAGAAAGTTGAAATTTTGTATTTAAGACTGTTATAGCATCTAGTTGTGCACCTCCTATTTTTGGTTTCAATCTATATACCGGAAGTAGTACTTTTTTCAAATATTTCGATAAATATTTAATTTAAGACAAATTTTTTAATTTTAAATGAAAGATTATGTGATTATTACCTACAATCGGTATTTTATAAATATTTTTGTATCTGGTATCATTTAGGAATAATTAAAGTATATATTTATAATTTAGTATTTCGGTATCTTGTAGTCCATGATCGATTAACATTTGTTACTGCGTAAAATTTAAATGATTATGACATGACAGTGACAATAGTAAAATATGCTTTATATCTTCTCCTGCAGTTTAAATAAAATGACTAAAATATATTTGTGAGTATAGTAGCAGTAGTAGTAGTACTAGTATAATAAGTTAAAATAATTTTTTTATATTATTCTACATTTTAGTTATTAAGAAAAGTATGAACACACAAGGCGTACAAGGAAGTCATGTGGTGTCCACGTCAGATTTTTTTATTGTTTACTTACAGTGTTTGTGCATAAAAATTGAATTAATAATGGAAATTTTACAGCACGTCAATCTAAATGCTAAAATGCTTTATCCAAATTGAAATTGAGGATACCTAAGGGTACTTTTCCTTATAAAAAAACTTATTAGGTCTTTACATGACTAAACTTTTGTTAAATTATTGGTCTCCTCACTGTAATGTTTTCAATAGGTAGTACATAATTTGCGACATGATATCGTAATTTTTCCAGTTAATTCATGGTTCTTATCGCATAATTTAAGGCGCTATACTTCTTGAGTGCAATATTGCTGCAATAGAATCAGAATTTACGATTCTGGCTATATTGCTCAAAATTAAAATCTGAAATTTTACATTAGTAATGACAAAGCATTGTTGAATTGAAAAATTCAAACTATATATTGTTCCGACAACAATTAGAGATAAAAAGGAATTAAACACTCGAATTTCGTGAGGATCTCATGAATAAACTATAAAAGTTATCAAACTAATTACATTACTTAGTATCAGGGGCGCACTCAAGGGGGGGGCTCGTGGGGCTTGAGCCCCTCCCAGACGACTGGACTTTTTTTTTCAAATTTTTTCATTAAACATTTTAAACATAATGTAAGATTATTTAAGTTCACTAAAATCTAAAAATAATCGCTTTTTTTCTGTTTTATGATTATCTTAAATTCAAATAGTTCAAATATACAATAATATACACTCCGTATAACGAATGTGTACGATTATTGGGATATTTTAATAAGAATGCGAACCTTGTGGTGAAATTTTAAACTTAAACAACGGTGCACTTGGGAGTGAAACATGACTCTGCTCAGAGAGAGAGCTGCCGAAAAAACAATGTGTGTGCACAAGACAGAGAGTAAAACGTGCAACTGTTTATCTTTAAAAAATGAAACTTTAAATTTAAAGGTGTTTGACCTTGAACTCTAAAAAATTTCGCCTGCGGCGCATTTCTTTCTTGTGTCGTACTACAGGTTTCATAAAAAATTATTCTTAGCCCCCTCTAAGATGCAATCCTGGGTGCGCCACTGCTTAGTATGCTTCCTTAATCTACATACAAAAATTCAACATCATACGTATAACAGTATTAGATTGAGATCATCACAAAAATTAATCATTTTTCAATGCGTATTATTGCCATGCAATAGGCTCTTAAGAAGAAAATAATAACCCAGCAAAGTAGTATTCTATTACGGTTATAAAATAATACATTTTACGTGTTTCATCCCCTCTCAATATATAATTATTTAATTTCATCTTATTTTTTATTCACAAATTTTAAATTAATTTTTTTTATCTCGTCTGTTTATGTGTTTATTGCAAACAAAATTTTATATTAAATCTTATGGATATAATAATAATATTTTATTTTTTATTTTTCAAGTTTACAATACATTTGTTATAACATTACCATATTGCTGCAACTAGTCTTATATGTTCTCTCACTGTAAAAAAGTATTTAACAAATTACTCCCAACCTATTAAACCTACAAATCTAAAAAATACCATATAAAGACAAAAGCAGTAAAAACCTAACTACAATGTCGAATTTTTTAAATTGTTATTATTTTCATTCATTTATAAACAATTAAAAGAAATAATACTGAGAAAAACTCTTCGTAACTCAAATACACTCGACAAAACAACGCACCACTTGACAATGCACCCAAAATTCCGAAATTTTAGACTGCCATAACTCAGTTGAATTGACTCGAAAATGGATAAATCTTCGAGTTCTGACAAGATTGAGATTTTCTCTTTAAATGGTCATGTAAGTTAATCTGATGTCAAGTTCATTTTACCCCCTACCACCCTCCTTAGAAAAAAACCTTCTTGATGTCAAGAAATGTCAAACTTTGACAACTTGTACCGAGTGCAAAAAACTACGTGAATTCCATCCACTACCAAGGCGATAAAGTTAATTCATTTTCCTGTCGGGGGAAAAAAATTAGTACTGTCGATTATTTGGCGCGAGGTAATGAATGAAGTGTCCTCTTCAACGGTATCCAAATTAATGTGACGCCAAATCCAATTCACCCTCAGGCACCCCCTAAGAAGAAACAGTGTTTTTGACACAAAAATATCAAACTTTCACAACATATATGGTGTACCAAGAAATGTTTTCGATCCAATTGAACAACATGGCGATAAAATGTATAAATTTTTTGGTAAATTTTCAAAAATTTCAATTTCCTACGATAATTTTATCCGAAGCTACAGGCTTTTGAAATTTACTTTGCATTTTGTGAGTTTTTCATAACTCTGTTTAAATTTTGATAAGTTTGAAGCCTAAAGCGATCGCGAGAACATTAAACGAAAAAAGCACTTTAATTTAAGGTAAGGTGTACAACATTTGCAGACAATTTCGATAAATTTTCAAAGGTCAAAAAAATGCAAAGTACTCACGTATTTTTTTGCACCTGATACAAGTTGTCAAAGTTTGACATTTTTTGAAATCAAAAACATTTTTTTCTCAGGGGAGTGGCAGAGAGTGAAATTAACTTGGCTGCAGATTAACTTACATTACCTTAAAGAGAAAACTTCAAACTTGTTAGAACTTGAAGAATCATCCATTTTCGGCCAAATTTAACCGATTTATGGCGGTCTAAAGTTCGGAATTTTTTATCAAATTGTGCGTTTTTTCCTCGGTTTTTTCTTTTGTCGAGTGTACTAGTCACGTAATTTGTTAAATAAATTTAATAATTGCATGCGCGCTAGCCAATCAAATTGAGTATTTTCTAAACAAGAACGGAGTGACACATAGTAATTAGATAAGTAATGACAACATGGACTCATAGCACATAGGCTGCCAGCACGGGTACTTGAGGATGACGAGAATTTGTGAGTTAGCAGCGCTGAGCGATAAAACCCCCCTAAGCTTAAAAAGAACACAGTATTTTGAGTATCAGCAATCTGTCATTGAAATGATTTGACAAGGTTTTATTGGAGTTGAATGTTATTGCATTCTTCGGATGGCTGAACGTAGGAAAAATGCTCAGTGTCAACTCAGTGAGAATTTAGCGCCATAACGTGTTACTATTGTATTCTTAGTGGAGAAGACAGACGAATGCGTCGGTCGTGCGTGCGCTCCGGTGTCTGGAAGACATGACGAAAGAGAAGCTTTGCAAAAGAAAAGCAACGCCACAAAATCAATTTCCTCCCTGCGATTGGTCAAAAACAATTTCCTATGTTGAAAATGAAACCGCACCGGTATATGACAGCACTACCTACATTTTTGTATTGCTGATTATTTCCTCCTTTTATTTTTACTTGCAGTTTATTTTTAAAAAATAAACATATTTTGTTCTGTCTTTGCTTTTATATGTAAAAGTTTAAATTCTTGAGATTATAATAAACGAAGAAAATAATGGTTATTTATGTATCTAGAACGAAAAGTGAAACTTTAAGGTACTAGCAACTTGTTTACTTACTAATTACTTAAGAGGACCTTAAAGTCACATTTCGTTCTAGGTAATATTTTGTTTCATACTTGGTTACTAAAGTTGTTAAGTTATAAGTATTTATTAAAAGAAATTTTCAAAAATTCGTAGGAAAATGATACAAATAGGCTAAATACATATCAATTTCTATAGGTGCAAGTATTTGTTTATAAATAATAAAAAAAATAATAAACTAACGTTTTGCATTTTTGTGGTTATATTTATTCGTAATAATGAACGAAAAGTACATACCAGAAGATATTTTAATTGAAGCTGCTCAGGTAAAGAGTAATTTATTTTCAAATAAATACTAGGATTTTAAAGTTTCACTTTTTGTACGATAAATCGTTCGACAAATGTCACTTTCTGTCATAGTAATAAATAAAATGTTTAATAATCTTGTTTTTGATATATTAACATCAATATTTAGTTCTTTAGTTATCTTGATCTTAAATTTTCGCATTTCCCAAACAACGTTGAAGGTACATATTACAAAAATTAGGCCCGATATCGAACTGCCATGTACAGCAACGTATTACCTGCACTTTAGTTTATATATTTATTGAATTTTGATCATTTAAAAAATGTATTAGCTCTGCCCTCGATATCTCAAAAAAGGTTAATAAACAAAATTGATTTTATCACCATTGAATTCCTCGCGGCATATTACATAGATATACAAATTTTCGACTGGTACAATTTTTATTCAAGATATTAAAAACCAACTATTTACTAAGGGAGCAGTATTGCCATTTTGTCAGATATAAAAAAATTTATAAAATATGTAGGTATCCATCGGAATTTGTTGCTACAAATTTGTATACCCTAGTAGTTCGGCGTGAGGAACACAATTGTGACATAATCAAGTCCGTTTTTCTTACCGTTTTTTGAAAATTCTATAAATTTGATTACAACTACAAGTATGAGAATCACAACACCGCAAACCGTGGTTTAAGTATCTCCACCCCTCCACCGACAGAATATCAAAAACAATCGTATATAATCTTCTATCTGTCAGATAAAAACTTTCATG
This sequence comes from Agonum fuliginosum, assembly GCA_947534325.1. Classification (NCBI taxonomy): domain Eukaryota; kingdom Metazoa; phylum Arthropoda; class Insecta; order Coleoptera; family Carabidae; genus Agonum; species Agonum fuliginosum. The sequence goes on from OX384038.1 coordinate 21,398,596, forward strand.
AAAGCAATTTGTCACTAAAACGTTACCTTTGTAAACACACATTAAAATCTTCCGTGGATGGGGGATGTTTGTTGACAATGGCGGCGGATATGACAAATAGCACCTAATGCGTTAGATTTTGTGACGGAAAACGTATTTTCCTCTTCCGGTTTGAAGCGCTAATGTGTTTTCACGTCAGTTCAAGGGCATCCGGATGTCTTTCGCTCACGTTATTAAGATGACAAAAAAGTAGATATGCTATGACCACATCATTAGATTTACCCACGGCTAAAGAATAATTAGGTTTGCCAACATGATCTTTTCTATCGGTCAGAATGTGCAACTGTTTCTGGCTGTATCAGGCCATAATAGACACTGATTTAAATGTAAAAAATCTGACGTGGACACCACATGACGTCCGTGTACGCCTTTTAAACTGTTCATACTTTTCTTAATAACTAAAATGAAGTAATAATAATATAAAAATTTGACTTTATTCTTTTAACTTATTATACAAATATATTAATATATAAGTACTACTACTACTGCTACTATAGACTGGAATGTAGAATAGGTGTTTAAGAGAAAATGCGTTTTTTTTGAGATCGTTTATTATGCTGAAATATGAAAAATTAGACCGCGGAAGAGTGTTTTAACATGATTTTTTGAAGAAAATTAAATTTTTTTGGTTAACCTCAATGTGTCAAAATTGCAAAAAATTGAATAAAATGACGTTTTTGTATGTTAACCTGAATGTGTCAAAATGGCTAAAAATAAAGCCCCACAAACTCGGTTTTGGTATTTACTACACTAACAAAGCTAACAAAACCGTACAGAGCCCCACAAACTCGGTTTTTGTTTTTACTACACTAACATAGCTAACAAAACCGTACTAGAGCCCCACAAACTCGGTTTTGGTATTTACTACACTAACAAAGCTAACAAAACCGTACTAGAGCCCCACAAACTCGGTTTTGGTATTTGCTACACTAACAAAGCTAACAAAACCGTACTAGAGCCCCACAAACTCGCATTTTTTTGTATCCATGTTTTTAACATGGCAAACACTATTGAAATTTATATTAATCTAAAACAAATGTAATATTGTATTTATGTCAAATAATGTCGAAAACTTAGAAAAACAGGTAATAAAAAGCCTTATATCTGTGAAAAATATATTTATTTATTGATATCTCCATTACATAAATGTGTAAAAACGTTAAATCACATGTTTAATCTGTTAATTTTTCAGCATAACCAGTGTTGACAGTTGTCCCAAATTTTACCCTAAAAACTAACAAAATCGGCCCAAATCCTTGCTTCCGCGGCTTTATTCTAGGACAGAGAATAGGAATGAACCGATTGAAACAAAAAAAAGTGAAATTCCTCTTAAACACCTATTCTACACTTTAGCCCTACTATATACTAACAAATATATTTTAATCATTTTATTTAAACTGCAGAAGAAGATATTAAGCATATTTTACTATTGTCACTGTCATGTCATAATCATTTAAATTTTACGTAGTAACAAATGTTAATCGATCATGGACTACAAGATACCGAAATACTAAATTATGAATATATACTTTAATTATTCTTAAATGATACCAGATACAAAAATATTTATAAAATACCGATTGTAGGTATTAATCACATAATCCTTCATTTAAAATAAAAAAATTTGTCTTAAATTAAATATTTATCGAATTTTTTTAAAAATTTACTACTTCCGGTTTGTAGATTGAAACCAAAAATAGGAGGTGCACAACTAGATGCTATAACAGTCCTAAATACAAAATTTCAACTTTCTACGTCTAACCGTATTTGAGTTATGCGACATACATACGTCCGTACGTACAGACGTCACGACGAAACTAGTCATATTGGATTCAGAAAAGGTCAAAACGGATATTTCCGTCAAAATCTGAGAACCGAAATTTTTCGCGATTACAATACTTTCTTTTACTCCGTACAAGGAAGTAATACATTTTAATACTATAAATAGTATCTAAAATGGTAATTTAGATATATCTAAGCGGCTATGTTTCATAATTTACCTTTAGATCGAAAATATTATGACAAAACGTGTTTGAAAATTCTCGATTTTCTACGAGGGAGATCGTCATTATAAATAAAGAATTTCACAATATGAACACATTCTCGTAGTATATCTAATCCTTATTCAGTTTATAAAATATGTCGATTTTTACTCATTTCTCCTAAAATTAAAATAACCTACATTTATATTGACAGTTTTTCTGAAACACTTTTCATTATTTCACGGCAATATTTATCTGTTAGAGTAGTCGCAAAATAAGATGGAACCGGATATGCGCGAACTGTACTCAGCTGATCTATATTACCCGACCTGAAAATATTTACTTGTATTGTTGTATTGTCTGAGTCAAAAACATTAGTAAGATATACTGCGAAACAGTTTTATAAGTTGCAAATTATAAATTATTATTAAGTATTATAAATTATAATATTACACAGGAAAATTGTTAAGACACTTTACACCAAGAATGACAGAACATGTGATCACAGCAGAAATCTCACTTTTGACACGATCATAATACACCCCTAATGTTTACGAATGGACTCGTCCAAACCAGAACACGTCTTTCGCGCAGGTCACGTGGGGTTTCATCTTATTTTGCGATTACTCTACATTATAATGTATTAATTAGCTTACGTGTTCTTTATATTTTACTCATATTTCTATAACACTATACTCGTATAACGCGAGTTATTAAATATAAAAAATACTATTCCAGTGTTAGCTAGTGACAGAATGAATTCGTACAACTAGTGAACAGCAGAGACACCTAGCAGCAGAGACACCTAGCAGAGACACCTAGGAACACCTATGAACTAATTACAACTTCTGACCGAGGTTGCAAAACGTGGTCTGTCGATAAACTAATTATTATTTATAGTGCGTTCTGTTAGTAGGTAGTTTGTGACCGAACAAGACCACTTGCTCAATTTTGGTACGAAACCTGCCACGGAATGCCCTATGCTCCCGTACTAATATTTTTTCAATATCAAAATATTATTATTGGTCTATCGGCTCGTCCTATCAAAAAACTGTAACAATACTTTGTTATACTCGTAGATAATTTTACGAGGAACATTTTTTGTCAAAAAAATATTTTTAAATATAATGCACAGTTTTCAATATGAAGCAAAAAACCGTTTTCTGGTCACTGTTTCCCCCCCTACTTTCCCTCCTGGGGGGATATGAGTTGTGTCTCGACGGTTTTTGACAAAGGTCATTGTGTAGATAGTCTGTGCAAAATTTCATGCTGGTATCCAAATATGAACTATCAAATGACGAACAGAACGCACTATTATGTGGTTATAACTTACGAAAATTGATTAAAAAACATGTGTGACAAATCTAATACAATGAAAATTTATATCACTCACTATTTGCAAACGAAGAACACAATTTATTTAAGTACGGGTGGGTATACAAACTACGTATCATACGAGTATAGCATGGAGACTCAATATTGGAATGCTGCAATGCTCAATGCTGTACGATACAACGTTTTGGCTTGGCAAGAAATGAGAATTTAAATGTGGACGTTTGTTTAGTTCAGGGAACATGGCAAATGTATATTTGTGATTCACCGTCAAATTGAAATTTTACTCGAAATCAATAAATATATGTATAAACGATATACATATTTCGTTACGGATATGAATGTACCGGAAAGGAGGTTTATTTGTTCAGCATTTTTCGCGCGTAAGACTGAATATTAAATTTACTTTTTACAGTTATATCTGTTAACCCATATTTAACTACACCAGTGGTTTTTATCAATTGATATATTTATTTATTACTCGGAATATATAATTGTGATAGGGTAGTGTATATGCAGGCAAATATGATCAAAATATGCATTGTATTGAAATAAGGCAAAATATGCTCAATATATGCACAAAAATAAACAAATATGCATACATATGCAGATATGCAACATAATTTTATTCATTTTTACTAATAATTTATTTTTATAAATCAGAAAAATACTACATTCTGTCAACAATGCACAATAATATTATATATAATAAACAAATCACGTATAACTTCTGGAATACGACTTTTGTGCCTACTTACCTTTAAAATAAATGTAAAAACTACTGTAGATGCTATCAAATTTGAGCGATTATAAATTCTACAAATAAAAACAAAATTCAAATCGAAATTTTGGGTTAAAAGGTACAAAATATGCAGTTATATGCATTTTTAATAAACATATGTAAAAATATTGAAATATGCAAAAAAATTAAACCATATTTTGATCTATTATTGTATGAAATGTAAAAATTTGTAAAAAATACTAATATGCACAATAATACAATATAATATGCAAATGCATATAATCCGCACTCTAGTGATAGGCTAAGAAATCGATGATATTTTTTAAAATCCTTTATATTAACTTCACCGTCTTGTCGTGGTCAAAAAAACAAAAGTAAAAAATCTGACGTGGCCATCACACAACCTTCCGCCATATCTAGACTTTAAACAGAAATGTATACGTACAATCCGGTGCCCATTTAAAATATACAAATAAAAACCTAAAATATTCAAACACAGAAATTAGCATCACCTAAATAAAAAGATTCATTCACAGGAAAACTCTGCTGTGTTAAAGCCATCCTCCGTTCAATTACTACATTTAATATCTTACTTAGGACTTATATAGCGCTAGGATGCCCGTCTCACCTGTCAATATTTTTTACGCAGAAACAAAAATCAACCGATCATGGATTACAAGATATCAACGTTTTATTTGATAAATTTATTTTTTAAATTTTACTGCAGTTCTTTAATGCTACCAGATAAAGACAATTTTTTTATAACGTAAGTTGCAAATAACTTTTCTTCTTATTCTTATTACAAATAAATACTATAGTTTTCCAAATTTATATACAATTTTGACCATTAACCTTTTCAATCTTCAAAAAATATCACTTCCGATGAAGATATTTGTACCAAAATCTAAGGAGCTCTTCCAATTTATATACAAATGTTAAACACCAAATATCAAAATTTTCGGGTAATTCGTATTTGAGTTATGCGACTAACACCCCTTGACCACACACACACACACATATACACAGACATCATCGTGAAACTATCAAAAATGAGTTGTAAGGACCCTAATTCGTGCTCATCCACTAAAAATTCACCACCCGATTTTTTGCATGATTCCAATACCTTCCTTTACAAGTAAGCGGAAGGTAAAAATGATCCACTGCCCGGGATCCTATCGAGCTGAAATTTTGGAAATAGACTTTTGTCACCTAACAATGCACTTTGGCACAAGAAAAAATCTGATGTGGCCAGCACAAGACCTCCCGCCATACCCCAAACCCATTTCCCCATATCCAATCAATCTGAAATTTGGTACATAGACTTGTTGTGACCAAACATTTACTTTGGCACAAGAAAAAATCTGATGTGGCCAGCACAAGACCTCCCGCCATACCCATTTCCCCATATCCAATCAATCTGAAATTTGGTACATAGATTCGTTGTGACCAAACATTTACTTTGGCACAAGAAAAAATCTGATGTGGCCACCACAAGACCTCCCGCCATACCCTACGCTTTTTAACTCTGAAATTTGGTACATAGGCTCGTTGTGACGAAATATTTACTTTAGCACAAGAAAAAATGTGATTTGGCCAGCACAAGACCTCCCGCCATACCCTACTCTTTTTAACTCTTTCTTGAAACACACTATCTAAGAAAGAGCTACAATGAAAACAAAAATATAAATAAATATCGATCGAGTCTCCTATATAAAGGATTTATAGTCAAAAACTTTGTTTTTACTGGTTCATTTTTTATCACCGCTGTACATGTCAACTGTTTTTGTTTATGAGTTATCAACTGTCAATTTCTAAACCAGAAATTGTTGTTTGTCCAAAATGAAACTTAAAATGTATCAAAATACAGATAATAAAGAAGAAAACGCCAAATTGCAAATTGAGAAAGGTAAATAGAGTTTTAAACGGTTTTGAAAGGTTTCGAAGAAACATAACCTAACATTTAAACTCATTCTATAAGAGTTAATACTACATTATTGAACTGATTTATATTTGGTTGGATGTATGTAGGCTGTAGGGGTTAAGATATTGATGTTGATGTATAGATTGTATTTGATTGAATAGGGTTTGAGGACATACCGAATTTTTAGCATGGCCGTATATAAGAAATTTAAATAATGTATTATGAACAAATGATGTTTATGTAAGATGTTATTGTTAGAACTAGTATATTAACTGGGGTTGTAATGTTAAGTAGTCAGTATATCCGGTGTTGTAATAAAGCATTATAAAGTAAAGCATTATAATCCATTAATCAATTTAACATTATAAAGTACGTGTATTTAGTGTTATCTGGGATCAGATACATGAGTTTCTTACAATTCATTACATATTCTCCCCAAATATAACTTGGGCTATGATTTATCATAAATGATAGCATTCGTTAGGTCTTCAGAAAATTGAACTCGTGCTGCGCACTCGGTAAATTTTCATCGATTTTCAATTGATAAAATAAAATCCCCATAACATTTAAAGAATGTGAACATCCCGGCTTACTCCTTGCTATTTTTGCCCATTTATATCATATTAATATCCTAGCGATTGCTAATGTCCGCCCTTAGTAAACAACCCAATGTTAGTAATTTGTTAATTATATCTCAATTGTGTGGCGCATGTAATTATCTAAGATATTTGTATTAACTATTTTTGATCGTACTCAGGATTTGGCTAGCTAGGATAGACTTAATAATACGAATAAGATATTTTTAAACATCCCATGCACGATTCATGTCAAATGAAATAGTTCTAGTTATATTACCCCCCGATTATGCACCGCATTCAAAATAAGCAGAAATTATAATGTTTCGAAGATGAAATAAAACTAGGTATTAAATTATCAACTATATTAATTAATTCAATATATAAAATCTACAAATTATTCTAATCAGTTTTCTTTTTAATACTAATACTATTCCTAAACAATTCAAAATACTGTTTAGCTTTGTACATTAAATAAACAACTACTAAGACGGCTAATAGAGCACAGCCATACAAGAATGATACAACATCTAAGTCTAGTCTACGTAGACCGTACGACTTGTCTCTCATCAGCTGTACAGTGGGGTAGCCATTGTGTCTGACTACGTAGTTAACCCACCAAACCAATTGTTCGCTCGCTGTCATGGGGACGTCCTTCATCAGTTTTGATATTCTCTTCACATTTCGTCGATATCTGCAACAAATAACATCGTAAGTTGCTGCTTTTAGACACAAATACTTTGCACGATTTCTTTTTGAAATTGTTGCATCTTCGTTGACATCGTAAGTACTTAGTCATTATTTCTATTTCTATGTTGTTGTTTCTGTTATAGAAAAAATATGGTAGACTATATTAAATGATTTAAAACAATATGATTCTGTACTCATATAGAAAACTAGACAAACATTAATATAAAATAAAAGTAAAATAGTTATTGTTATTATGTATCTCGGACAAAATGTAAAACAAAGTACGGCCGTGATTCATTTAATCCTTGTACTCAATTAAAGTCAAATATCAAATGACAGGAATATTTTAATTTTATAAATGAGGTTATCTAGCAATGGCCTATGTCTTTAAAAATGTCATTTTATGAAACAGTATGTTGAAATAATTCATAATAAGTTAAGAGGAATGTAACGTCTATCATAATGATACTAGCAGTAATGATCATCAGACGAGGCGAAGCCGATTTTGATAACACGACCTGTACCATAATGATTGATTTACGATAGGTATGCTATACAAAATTTTATCTGCTGGTGTAATCACAAACAATAGTGTATTAAACAACATGTTTTATAAAATATGATTTTTTCGCACGCGTCCAAATTTAGTAAAATGAGCCTTCGGTTAATTTACTAAAGGACAATGCAAAAAAGTCTTATAAAATGAGTTCTTTATAGTATTTTTTCTATTTGGTGGTCTTCTTAATATTAAAATTTAAATTATACTGCCAAAATATTTAGGGAAATTTATGTGTGTAACGTTTTAATTGGTGACATTAATATTGTCATTTATTTTACTGTCACTGTAAAAGTATATAATTACTGAACTATTCCAGGAGATAAATGCAGACATTATAGAAAATATTTAACTTACAGGTATGTTTTCTATTACTAGATTCATTAATTTTATTGAATAAAAACTAATTAATTAAATAAATCAGATTTAGAGGTTATACTGAAATTTGTCCGTTCTGAGGTTTGACGTTTAACAATAATTGAAGTAAATTTAATCTCATACTACCAATACCTACCAACCTTCAACAAAAATATGTTGCGTGTTATAAAGTGAGCCCTGGTGACATTCAGTTGCGTTTAATAAATTATTTGAAATTGAACAAAAATATTTAAATAAAACAATCCGGTTTGCAATTTTTGAATATTTCTTTCTTTCTACAACATGTTATTAATTATTTCATTATGGTACTGAGTACCATTATGTATTCATTACAGTGCTTGACTTCATTATCGCCCTCAAATTGAAGTTTATAATGTTGTCATTATGATATGGTAGCACTAAGTACTTATATATATATATATATATATATATATATATATATATATATATATATATATATATGACAGGACACTATACTATATTTGAGAATGACTGGCAGTAATAAATCATTCTGTCAAAGACATTCCAGTGGCGCGTCAATAATTGTTTGCACAGGGATAGTCAAAATGACTAAATTCGGTAGAGAACTATCGTTTTAGGTCTAAATTGTTTTTCAGGGAAAAGATTTATTTTAATAATAATGAGTGAGAAAGTTATATTTAAATATTAAAAACTTTTATTTTTAGTAAATGTATAAACAGATCACTCCTATCTACGTCTATGACACAGTCCGACGGGGATTATCAGAGCGTTATCTATTGTTCGAGAAGTAAGTTTCATTCCAGGTACAAAGCGTGCGGCTTATTTTGACCATCCTAGTGTAGTTACAACTGATTTTTCTGGTAGTTTTATTTGCCGCATTGCTGGCAAAAATCCAATACTACTCTTGCAAATAATGATTTATTACTGTCAGTCATTCTCAAATGGACTATAGCGCGGATAAAGTCAGGCCTTTCTGTTTACCTTTTAGAGAGAGCCAGAAAATACGGGCCAGCTCGACGCATGCATTATGACGAAGAACGGTCACGATGGTACAGGGTAAACAGAAATGCCACGAATATACAGTTTTGCTAAGATAGGTGTGTCTACTGCTGGGTTTATATTATACTTCGTATTGAGGTGGATACGGGTCGTGAAATTTTCGGGTCATGTCGTGTCATAACGTGACCCGCATGAGCGTGGGTGATTTTGAAAATTTGGCTCGGGAACGGGCGTGACCGAAATTTTTTCATGCGTGAGTAAAATCACATATCATGACATAATACATAATTTGCAAAATATCAACACAAAACAAAATGATAATTACGGGTTATTGCTACTTATACTCCTTAACGGTTCCAGTACACAGACAGCGCACAGATTTGTCGAAAAATTAGAGCAAAAGTTGTTCATCTATTTACGATTTTGCGGAGCTAAAGTAAATTATCATTGTAAAATTTCATAGAAATATTTTAACGTGACCCGAACGTGACCCGTCGTGCGTGACTTTAAAAACAAATTAGTGAGCGTGAGTGATCGTGAGTAACGTATAAAATGACGTGTGTGATTGGGCGTGATTCCGTTTTCAATTTCATGAACGTGCGTGATCGTGCATAAAATTTACTGACCTGCCCAGCTCTACTTCGTATGTGGTAGTAAATATATGATAAATGAAATGAATATTGTAAATACAGGTAACTTACTTTGGATCCAGTATTAGTTTCTGGATGAGTTCATAGAACTGGTCTTCTGAAAAATCACAGAAGGAAATGTACTCGCAATATCCCATGTGTTTTGCAGTAACAGCGTTCGCTTGTTGATCGAAAGCAATAGGAATCGCAAGGATTGGAACTCCGTGGTACGCTGTTTCTTGCATTGAAAACAAACCTGACTGCGTTATGAACAGGCGAGTTTTATTATGACCTACAACAAAGACATACATTAAGGTGCCAAATCACTTTACATTTTCCTCATAAGAAGAAACGTAATTGTGTACAAATTTCAGAAAATAATATTTAAAACTTTTCGAACACTATTGCAATTTGCGCTCGTGATTGTATGAATTTTATTCATTAAATAAATAATGAAAACAGCACTACAAAATTATTTCTATTCATAGTTAAATTCTGATAACAATGAGAACACGAAAGTATAATATTATGTTTTTCACAAAATCGAGATGAATCTAAATTTATCAAACAAAAATTTAATATTACAGGTTAATAAAGTTAAATCGTTGTTTAGTGACTATAAAATTCAATGTTGTGTTTAAAACTGCATTCCATTTGTAACTCAATTTGTAACCCTCATGTATTTGTGCGGCAAAATTATGAACCATTGGCCATCTCTTTTATAAAGTGAACTATTGATGTATCTGTCATCATCGACTGGGAATCATATATCCGTATACTACTTGCCATTTTAATTTAATAATTTAGTAAAATTCGTTCATAGCTACATATATTAAAGTTACTTATTTTGCCAATTCACTATATAAAAAGGCCTTATTTAGTAATTTTTGTTAAAATAAAAAGATTACCTACTGCATAATGTCGCTCGCAAAAATTTCCCGATGCATATAAACTTAAGTTTTGTTTTAAAATATGATTTATTATGTCAACGTAAAGAACTCGTAAAATATAAAATTTTTATTCGAAAGTATGTCGATAAAGAAGACATAAAAGAAAAATAAACCGGTTTTAAATTTCAATATTCTGGTATTACACTCCTGCCAACATTTACGAGACATATTGATTACTAGAAGCAGGTCCGGCCTTAGGACAATGGGCATCTTGATTATATGGCACTCTTTTTACTATTTGCTTTTTTTATAATAACCATTCAACAGGATTTGCTCCCAATTATAGAATGGTAGATGTTATTATAGTTATTATTCAAGGCGGCAATGGAGATATTCTTTTTGCAACCAGGACTACATTTAAGACTATCAAATGGTCAGCTTGACTGTCCGAGTACATAGGCACAAACCACGGAAATTCATACGTTATCACAACATGCAGAGAGTTGACCGTAGCTACTGCCTTGATGTATGTAATAATAAGCTCGATGGTGCATTATGAGCATTGATAAATCATCTAGATAATATTATTTCATCTATTATCTTATCTAGATACTTTTTCTTATTTATCTATTATGCCAAGTGCACACGGAGAAACATTTCAACAAGTTTCCTGAAAAAAGTTTCCAGAAAATGGAGATTTTCTTTGAAAAACTATAAATATGTTTATGATCACATGTCACATTTGACGATTTGACAAATAAGAAGTTAGTTTGTTGCACTTCATAATGTTTCCTGAAAACGCCTCATTTTTATAGGCGCCGTTAAAACTTTGAAGTTTCCGGAAACTTTTTCCAGGAAACATGTCAAAAAGTTTCTCCGTGTGCACTAGGCATTAGGTATATCTAGATAAGAATACACATCATCTTTATCTATTTTTAAAGCATTATCTAGAAGATGATAGTTTTAGTAAAATAAAGCTCGCAACGCTGCCGACTCGCTTGCAAGATACGGCTTTAAAAAAAAAACTAGGATATCATTTGTCAGCATATATAAGTTATAGGAAAGTAATAATAATTGTTAATTTTGATAGATTGATTACCTTTTTATCGAAATGAAAATGTTACTCTTTTGAAAAGTGCATTAACATGCGCCATATGTGACGCAAACAGCACTGAGATCAAACCGTGAGTGACGGACTTGTGTTGAAATAAGATAAGAACTACGTATCGTATTCGGCTCTTGCCAGCGCGGTGAACGTATCTTCTCAGTGCCGATGATGTCACACCGACACACAGGATATCGTTTATCGCAGCACCTATTTTGTGAACTTTATGAACTTTTTGGCAAATAGAAAAAATACGGGTCTAAATATAAGAAAACCAAAAAATCGTGGAACCCTCCATTATCTAATAAATAACTGGATAATAATCATTTATCTAGATAATAAATATTGTAATTTATTACAACACTGTCTTTATTCCTACCTAACACATCCTGCTGCGAGAACCACTTGGACATCCTCACATTACTCGGCAGTCCCTCAATCTCTTCATTCCACTTCCACAATATCCTTTGCGGCAGCTTTTCAAACACCCTGATGATGGCCTGTGTGATGTGGTCCGGGAATTTGGACCTTATGGACGACCCGAAGCTGAAGTAGATGACTCCGTGCTCACCCGAACCCTCGATGAAGTCCTGCAGGTCCTGTTCGAGCGGCGTCGGGGGTCGACAGTGGATCCCGCCGATGTTCACCACGTTCGGCATGTGGGGCCGAGCGTAGCCGAGCGCGGTGTTGCCGTTGATGATCAGCAGGGACGTATTGCGGTGGATTTCGGCCCATGAGGGCGTGGAGGCGGGCAGGTGGTGCCGGAGGACTGACTCCATCGCCGGGATGTAGGAGTAGTAGAAGCGGAGGTACACTTCGAGATTTCCTAACTGGAAAATATATTTTTTTATTACCTGCACCAAAATCGTCACATTTCGTCCCTATTATTTGGGACGAAAGTGAGGTACCTATTTCCTTCTTAGGGAAGAAAAATACTTTTCCGCTCTCAATATGCGGAAATCCGCTTGATTTTTTCCTTCCTAGGAAAAGAAGTACTTTTCCTCCTGCTTTATGCGGGATTCCAAAATTGATTATTTAGATTATTTTTATTTATTTAATGGAATTATATATTTTTCCAATGTTATCATTAGAGACCGGATAAAAAAGCATGAAAAATACGAAAAAAAGCGCTTAAAAAAGTGCGAAAATGTATCCAAAAAAGCATTAAAAATACGAAAAAAGTGCTTAAAAAGCACAAAAATGTATTCAAAAAAGCATTAAAAGAAAAAACAAAAAAAGTTAAAAAATACTAAAAAAGCATGAAAGTTTCTGCGAAAACTAAATAAATAATAAATTTTTGGTTTCAATCTACAAACCGGAAGTAGTAATTTTTTCAAATATTTCGATAAATATTTAATTTAAGACAAATTTTTAAATTTTAAATGAAAGATTATGTGATTATTACCTACAATCGGTATTTTATAAATATTTTTGTATCTGGTATCATTTAAGAATAATTAAAGTATATATTTATAATTTAGTATTTCGGTATCTTATTAACATTTGTTACTACGTAAAATTTAAATGATTATGACATGTCAGTGACAATAGTAAAATATGCTTTATATCTTCTTCTGCAGTTTAAATAAAATGACTAAAATATATTTGTGAGTATAGTGGCAGTAGTACTTATATATTAATATATTATTTGTATAATAAGTAAAAATAATAAAGTAGGTATGGCGGGAGGTCTTGTGGTGGCCACGTCAGATTTTTTATATTATTCTACATTTTAGTAATTAAGAAAAGTATGAACAGTTTAACGTCAGACTTTTATTTAATATAATTTTATTCTACTTGACTTTTAAATAACAACCCAGCAAACACAGTGTTGACATATACGTAACTATTATGTAATATTTAGAGAACATCGTTGATGAACCTAAATATTGCATAAATGATGCATAAAATTGCCATATGGATGACACATTTTGAAACCATATCTCCATGACATAACACTATAGACATAAAACCAATATATATGTGGCAGGTACGTAACAGATACGGATCAGTTATCGCATGGCATATTTTACATACTCGCCACATGGCACTGCCATATGAATGTAACATTTTGTAACCATATCTCCATGACATAACTTTACAGACATGAAACCAACATTTATATGGCAGGCACGTAATAGCTAATGGATCAGAAGTCACATGGCATTAGAACTTATATCTTACATACTTGCCACATGACACTGCCATCTGATTATAACTTTTTGTAGCCATATCCCCATGACATCACTTTACAAACATGAATAATAATTTGAAAAATGACAGAAATTATAATAAATAATCTCATATTTACTGACAGTTCATAGTAAGATGGAAATGGAAACGAATCACCTGTGCAATGTACATCCAATCCAACATTCAATAAATACTTTCATCTCATTGGTCAACATACTAAGATTTCTTTAGATTCATTTTTGCCTTCATTTAAACAAATTTTATTTTGAAGCAAATTATTTACAAACCACAAATAGCAACTGACACCTGAGAAAATATACCATTTTACAAAATTTTAAAATAATAATTTGTATTGAAATAAAATAAGCCCAAATGGTCTGTTCACACTAGGAAAGATTTACGTAAAAAGTTTCATGCAAGTAAAACAAAGTGCTAGGAGCATTATAAAAGAAACTGTTAATACCGGTTATATTTTATAGAAACTAATTATTTCTATAAAATATATTAAAGGTAGTGATCTTTAATATAATAAATAGAAAAAAGAAACATATTAAGAAAAACTTTCCTCGTGTGAACTAGGCTTAAGAAATTTATCTTATCGATCAAGAGATAACCTCACTTTGTCACTTTCTTTTTGACAGAAGCTTGGCATGTCTGCGTATTTCGTACTTAAAGCATTCGATTTTAGTTTATTTGTTTTACTGGATGCACTAAATTACCCATTAATATTATGCAAGCTGAGAAATGTAGATTTCTTTAAATGGATTGTAGTACTTATGTTAATATTTGTGTATTCAGATTCGTTATAAAATGATATATTACTCCGCCTAATTGTTCATTATTATTTTTTTTAGGTATGAATCACATTTTAAGAGATAACTAGTTTATTGAAAATATAATCAACTTTAATTCAGTAGCTGTGAATATGAAACTAGATTATTATATACACATCCAAAATATGTATGAGTTTGACACCAACAAACAACTAAGTAATTCGATTCTATGAAATATCAAAATACCTTCACATCCATAGCCATTAGCCACTACAACAAAAAAGAATGTATTTAAATAGAAGTTTTTGTTCGCATAAGCATTTGTCTTTTTGAAATGTATACTTCTTGTGCTATGGATTTTGTTGCAGCACTCTGGGCTTATTAAAATCATATTATTCACAATATTATTAAAAGTATTAGTTTTAAATTATTAAGTATTATTTACACTACTATAATGTACACTTTAAATTGATATTTCATATAAACTATACGATATGTCAGATTATCCGAGCGGTTTTCAGCGTATAGAAACATCGTCCCGAAGGTTCAGGTCCATGGTTCAAATCCAGCACGATCCAGCAAATATCAAATTAACATTTGTATCTCTCTTCGGTTCTATGGATTCAACTTTTAGTTATAAAATGTTGCTTAAACATGTGTTTTTTAATATAAATAAAATAATTATTGCTACATTTTATACAAGTACGTAATACAGAAATGTATCTGCCATTTCTATATGCCATATGGAGGTAACCTGCCGTGGCCATATAGCAGTACCGTTGTCTTTCAAACGTAACTCCCATGTGGCATACATGGTGAGAATGGCTGACATAGGAAAGCGCATGCAAGCTCCATATATGTTGCATGCCATATGGCAGTAGACATGAATGGTGTATGTGTTTTATGTATGCCACATCATAGTTATCTAACTGTGTTTGCTGGGAATTACTCATTTGAATGATGTCGAAACTCGCCTACGGTTCATGTAATGAGGATTTTTTATTAGTATCTATTAACATACTTACATAATTAGAAACGCGTTCCATAAAAGTGTACCCAGGTGTTTGGTCATAGAAATTTAGAGTTGTGGATAACCAAGCGGGATCTCCTACTGCATCGTTTACTGCTACCATTGGTACTGGGGCTGATATCTATAAAATCATGTAAATATATTATATAGTAAAATATATTAAAATTATTAAAATTACCTCAATGAGTGGTGTTTTCAGCACATGGGCAAGCGGTATCGTAAACTCTGAAAATGTTGCAAATGTGAGAAGAGCATCGAATTTCGGTTTCGTCGCCATGAGCTTCTTGAAATTTTCGTCGGCAAATATTTCTTCTACGTATTCAGCGCTTGTGCTTAGTAAAGCTTTGTGACTTATCCAAAATGGGCCTTCGTTGCACAAATAATCAAACATCCCTTTACTGAAATTAAAAATTTTAAAAATAATATTAATAACGGAAATAAATTATTTATAAAAAAACTTTTTAGTTTCAAAATAAAAAGTAATGATTTTTGTTTTGGGGTGTTATATACAGTGAGTTTATTTTAACGTGAAACATGGGCTTTATCATATCCATGGTTACGAATTTGACAGCAATGTATTAGACCATTTCTTTTAAAATGAAACAGGCAATCAATTTAACTGTATTATTCTTGAACAATATACTTAACATATTTTGGCAGCTGCTACCTGGAAATACGAACAATTAAAAGTTTATACGTTTATACTGTTGCAATAAACATAAAAAACTACAATTCCCGAATTCCCTTCTACAATGGTATATTTGTGAGTAAGTACCTTCATACACACTTAGTAAAATAGTAGAGTACCTATGGCGAGAGGTCATGTGTTGGCCACATCGGATTTTTAAGTTTTGTCCCACCTTTCCTTACGGAAATTTCTTCGGACATTCATGGTTCCGTGGGTATTTTTTTAAATTAATTAATAAAACTAACCATTTGGGGTCACAAAGTGTTTCATATTTAATAATAAACACATTATGTCCTTATGATTATTTATGTCTACCGTAATATTCTCAACTACTCACAAGAAAAAGTTCTTGGGCGTAGGCGCCTTCACTTTGACCAGCGTGACATTAGGATGGGGCGCATCATCGTGGGCCAGACTGTACAGGGTGATCTTATTATGAGGCGCTAGAGTCTGCAGGATGCCGTCCATGAGACGGACGTAACTTCCGGTGGCTACGAAGTGCACGGCGAGTAGATTTCCTCCAAATGCAGGGCTCAGCAGTAGAGCACATAGCGAGCAGAATAACAGGCACTTCTGCACAAGAAATGAGAATGTGGCGTGATATTGTTGCGTTACGAATGTGTGAAATGAAAAAAACACAAAATTGATTATGTCAGGTGCATTGTTAGATGTCATACGGTAGAATTATATTTGGAGCTTAGAAATAATAGTCGGAAAAAAATATTATGATACAGCACTCGTATTATAAATTTGGTACAGTGTTATAATTTTAAATTAACTGTTCAGTACAGGCGTCCCATTTTTTGACTTGAGTACTGGAGCTAGACTCATATGTTTATGTGATTTTTAAAGCACTGTTCACACATGAACACATACACACACACAGGCAATAGAAGAACGTGTGGAATGTTTGTGGCCTCAATACAAAACATAGAAGCCACAAAATAGCAGCGCCTCTATTTCACAAGCAACACACACAGTATTTCTTACTGTTGCGTGTGTGTGTGTCTTCTATTAGTAGAGAGCTCCGCGCTTCAAAAGGCGTCAAAAATGCGTTTTGTGGGGGAATCAGTGTTACAAGCTGAAATTTTCGCACATGAAAGTTATTAACCTACAAAATATAAATTTCAAATTTGTTAAAAAATAAACCAAGGGCACTAGAATCAAAATTCGAGTTAGGTACATAATGGTAAAGAGGAGAAAATACTGCATTTTTTCGAACAAAAAAATTCTCAACTTTTGTGGCCGGTCTATTTTTTAATATTTTGGAAAAAATATACTTTTTAAAAGACTAAATTGTAGTTATAAATGTAATATATTAGATTATAAATTTTTCTAAATCGACGTTTTTTTAAACTACCTCTAAGAGCCTAATTTAGTGAAGCTGCGCGCAGCAAAAACATGCTTTTGAATAGGGATTGAAATTGAGACTAATTTTGGTCGAATCGATTTAATTTTTTTTTTCATTTAAAGATAAATATTAACTCCGCATCCGCTTAGTATTAAAATTTTCGTTTTATTTTTGGTCGATTTTTGGTTTTAATTTTACAATGCCATAAACTTGTCATAATTTGCCTTACTTCACATAACTGTTACTCAGTATATCAACAAAAATTGCAAATTTCAACACTAGTCGGATCTAGATTGAACTTTTATCTTACAAATGAACCCTTGTTTATTATGATACGTTCAAATGTAGTACCAATTTTAATCCCCCTACGAGAGCGCGTTCCCTATTGTTGTCTTTGTTCGACACTCTAAGTCTGTATAAATCTATACTTTTCTCGCAGACAGCTACATTCGGGCCTTAATGAGAGTTTGGTCACTCTTCATTGGGAGTACGACTTTTGTATGTGTAGATTTTTAATCATATACACTTAGGACACTATAAAATAGTTATTTTTGTATTAAGGACGCGAAATAGATGTTTCGTACGTGAGAATGTTAATTATTTAACGAAGATTGTCGGTGTTACAAGCTGCAATTTTCACACATGAGAGTTAATGGCCTACCAAATCTAAATTTCAAATTTGTTAAAAAATAAACCAGGCAAAAGGCCACTAGAACTAAAATTCGAGTAAGGCAATTACCTTACTTCCAAAAATTATAAAAAATACACTACCGTGACCCTAAAAGATCAAAGAAACTTTTGTAAAGAATAATATTTTTTGATATAGGCCTTAGTTTTTGAGATAAACGAGTGTAAACATAAAATTTGGATAATTTTGGTTGATTTGTTCCATCTTTCTTTTCGAGTAAATTCAATTTAAAGTTTCTGAAGCCCGTAATGTATCGAGTATAATTCAAAAAATAATTAATTACTACAATTTAGTCTTTTAAAAAGTATATTTTTTCCAAAATATAAAAAAGCACAATGAATCAACAAAAAAGACAACACTATGAATTGTTAAATTAAAAATATTTGACTAAAAATAATTAAATATTTCCTTATTTATAGTAAAAAAATTCAATTAGGTAATAATATGTATATTAAGCGAGCAAGGGTTTTAATCGTCGGAGGGAATAATAGACATTATAGCGAGTATTTTATTTACGACCAATTTATTACTTTCAAGATTTTAATACATTAAAAAATACCAATACGCAAAAATTTTGACGCTTCCAAATGTCAATTCTCTATTACCATAGTCACACCATTAAACATTTAAATGTTTTCTAAAAATAATATGCACAGAAAAATTGATTTAGGCAAAGTAATTTTCTGATTGGTGCAGAGGAGGAAATACTAACTATTATTCCTTGCGGGATAAATATATAGCATTATGTAGCAAACATCACACATTTAATGTTCATGTTATACATTAGTCGTACATAAACGTTTTTATTTTATAGTTACGTACTTTTTTAAATATTTTTATTGTACGGTATATTCACTTACCATCTTTTGCTTTCGGAGTTAGTTCGAATACACACTGACAAAAATTTGTATTCGCCTCCCTATTTAACCCTGCTACTAGGATAAATCTTATCGTTGTTTGAAGTCAAGTACAAGTACATATTTTATGAGGTTTCTAACGTAAACATTACATAAGAATTTCCTAGAAATAGAGTATCCACAGTCTAAGTTCCTGCTCAGTTGTAAATTCAAAACAATAATATTAATTCTTATCTCAAATGAACTACCTATACTAATTCATAAATTTTTTTTCATTTGTACCTCAGGTACCTAATTTACCTAATTCAAAGTTCAGACATTATTATGGGAAAGTTAGATTAGAAATAACTTTTTTATCGGTATGTATTCTTTCTTTCTTACAAAACATTGACCTTTCTGCATTATTTTTCGGGACATACATTTTTATGATGATGATATTAATAGTACAAGCAGTACATCGCAACATTTTCAGGAACCCGGCACTTTACGATAGGAAGGAAATATTTTGTACATTATATTATACTTTCTATACAAGCGAATTAGGAACGGGAGGCATACAGTCAGAGGAATTGTTTTTATCTCTCGCCTCATATTCTATAAGAGAGGTATTGTAGTGGGTCAAAATTTTCGAGTAAGTATAAGTTTTTGGTGGAAAAGCACGTATCAGGGTCTCTAGAATACGAATTTAATTTTATTACGATGTTGTTTGTGTATGTATGTGTGTACGTATGGACTTGTGTCGTTTTTTCCTTCACGATAACATAAAAAGTATCAAACCTTTTATAACCATTTCATATTTAAGATGTTAATAAGGATCTTAAAACCGGATAAGATTTTGGTAGAAATCCGCAAACCGGAAGTAAAACTTTTTGATACTTGATATAGTGTGTTCCTTAAATAAATTGGTACCTACATTATTTATTTATGATAATTTTTACATATAAAAAGAAAAGAAAATATAAGTATCTATATGAGTACAGTTAATTTAAAATACAATTTGCTGTATTGTATTGTATTATGATTTCGGGATTTGAACCTCATTTGGGTTATATCCCTAGGGTGACTTGATGGCACACACACAGTATTAATTTTTTATATATTTTTGCCACTTTCTCGTACACTTTACTACCATGTGTGTTGCCAGTTAACCCGGCGCAAGCCCTTGTTATAGCCTTTAGCCGGTGCCCGATAGCTAGAGGTAGCCAAGTTAATTAGATCCCAACTTGGAATGATAACGGGAGTAGGTACCGATCCAAATCAGGCCGTGAAAATTTCCTGACCTGACCGGGATTCGAACCCACGACCTCTGTAACCAGAGCCTAGCATTCTCTACCACTTATGCTATCCCGCCGTGTTAATTTAAAATACAATTTTCTAAATCTCATAGTATTTAACAATAAAATAAAGTGCAACTAATATTCTACTATTATAATTTTTTTGAAATTCCAGTATCTTGTTGTCCAAAATTTGAATTATTATGACAGTGACAGTACAGCAAACATCTTTTGCTTTTATCTTGGTTTACATTATCGGTTACATTATTACCTTACATGAACATAAAACTATGTAATTGTCAGTAAAACTATTTATTAGATTTGTAGAATAAGCAGATATTAGGCGAGAGGTCATATGTTGGCCACATCAGATTTTTTCAAAATGTATTATAATACCATCTCGAAAATACTGTATTCGTATTCTATGACACCTAAAACGTGCTTATCCACTAAAAACTCACACTAGAAAATTTTGACCCATCACAATACCTCCCTTATAGAATATGAGGCGGTAAATAAAAAGGAAGAAATTTTATTATTGATTATTTTACACACTTCATTTCTGGCCAATAAGAATGCATAACTTTTTCGAAGAGGGCAGTTTTTCAGCGATAAAATTTGATAAAACCACAGTAGGGTAACCATGGTTACATTTTGTTTATTAAATGTTTTTAATGTTGCAACGTCAAAAATAAAATAATATACAGAGAAGATATTTGTTCGTGAAATAATCAAGCAAATATAATTCGAGTCATAAATTTAATTGGTAAAATTTACTCATAATTATTCCTGCGTAGAAACGACAACTCGGGTCAAAATTGACTCTTAAATCACTCCACCTTCGCTGTCGTGATTTAAATATGTCAATTTTGACACTCGTTTGTCCGTTTCTACGCAACAACTATTCGTAAATTTTACCGATAAATTTATGTCTCTTATTATATTACTTACGATAATTTCATTCCTGTATAAAGTACCTAAGCCATAAACAAAACACAATTTGATTATTATTTACCTTTTTCTTAGCAACCAAACAATAAACAAAACACTGAAATGTCATTTGCTTCATGTTTATAATATTTGTCAACGAAATGAGATTTTGTGAATATTTGAGAAGAAGAACCAAAGGAGTCGTTAAATTATCTCGATGAATTACACTCAAGTATTTTATTTCCTCCGAATAAATTTCTGTTTGACATCTCAACCTTATCACCTGACAGTAATTTGACTCGAAAAATTGTTTTAAAATAAAATTACTCCACTTTACGGTGTCGTGATTTTATTAAACAATTTTTCTTTTCAAATTGCTAGGCAACAAGGTTTCAATAGAAACAGTTTATCCGGCGAAATAAAAAGCTCTTGTAAAAATTATAGTTGATAAGATTGGGTTGCTATAAATATTAATTTTCAAAATATAGTTTGATTACCTAGGCTATGAAATGACTGCCCGAGAAATTTTTTTACTGAGGCTTAAAAATTCCCCCGGACGAATATTTTTTTGTGCAACTACAATACATATTTGAATAAAAACACCCAATTTATTTTTTGACAATTGTCAAAAATGTATTGTTCACAAATGTTATACAATGTCAACTTTTTTGAATTATATTTATATTAATAGATTTACTATTTTATAATGAAAAAACTAAAATCTGATATTATGGTACCTAATATAATCACAATGCGGACTAAATTTTAAAATTTATTTTCCTATTTTCTATGCTTCAAATAATTAACAAGTACAAAACAAATACCTATACTTCATTTCAGCTAAGAAAATAGCGTAGGGTTAGATAGAGCAACGATATTCTTGAATCTGATTGGTTGAGATGAGAGGTAGATTTACAGTAGCAAACATTTTCATTTCCGTTAACATTAACTTCTTATTTTGAATTTCATAGTTACCTACTTCGAAGTACTACATTATTCTATAGATGACAGCTTTATTCACAAAACATAACTTATTTAAGATCGCGTCAAATTTTGAACTAATAAAATGTGTGAGTGTAAAATTTACTGCATTCGCAGTGCCATCTGCTATTTTCTTAACTGAAATGAAGTATAATATATATCATTTTATAATTATTGTAAAATATGTTGCGTTTATTGTGACAATGTTTATTTTCGTAACATAAAGCTTACTTATCTCTGAAAAATGAGACATTTAATTTAAAAGTATTTGCCCTTGAACTTTAAAAAGATGCCTGCGTAGTATTATACTTGTGTCAACTAAATAAGTAATTAAAAAATTATATAAATCAAATCAGATATAAAGAAAGATATTATAATAATGTCAATACCTGTCAATAATTTGGTTGTTTTCTGAACTTTCCATCATTCAAAATAAGTGCAAAAAAGAATACTAATTTGCTTCATTTCGAAAAATTAACAAGAAAATACAGAAATGAAGTATAACTACTCTATTAAGGCCCAGTTGTACAATTCGAGTTTAGTGTTTGGCTTAAACAATATACTCAAGTTTAGTTAAACTGAGTTTTCCCATCCAATCTCCATCGTTAAAATAAAACAGTGAGCCAATGAGATGCCACAATACAACAGAATAACTTCGAAACCATGGTTTTGACATAACCGTAGTTTCAGCTGAGATTGAACAACTAGCATTAGTACGAAATGCACTGATTATTTATATTCTTCGATATTCTTATTCACCATTATACTCGTATACATTATTTTCTGTACGACTGTTATAGAATGTTATCATTCTTACATCATTTTCAATTATGGAATGGTTACATTCTATCGCATGTTACGAAATGGATTCATTCCGTTACTAGTGATGAATGAAATGTGGCGAGTTATAATAATTTAACTTTATTCATGTTTTTGGTTGGTGGGTAGCTTTTAAAATACGTTTATATTTATTAATTTTATGTAGAATATTATTTTTTAAATACATATATCTTTATTTTAATAGTTTTAAGTTATGTTTTTTAATGCAATTAAAAAATGTATATTCGTAGAGAAAGTATAGTCTGCAACATGTTTGGAATGACTATTCCGATCTCGTAGAACAGCGAATCTCGCCTACGGCTCGGCTCACAAACTTTCCACTCGAGCTGAATATGCTTCATTCCACACTTGTTGCAGAATATGCAATTATATATACGTTCGTAGGTTTTTTTTTATAAAACTATATATTCACTCACCATCTTGTGCTTTCGGAATTAGTTCCAATACACACTGACTTAAATTTGCCTTCGCCTCCCTATTTAATGCTCCACTAGGATAAATTTTATCGTAGTTTAAAGTCAAGTACAAGTACTTATTTTATGAGTTTTCTAACGTAAACGTGACATAATAATTTCCTAGAAATATAATATCCACGGTCCAAGTTCCTGCTCAGTTGCAAATTCAAAACAATAATGTAAATTCTTATCTCAAATGAGTTCTGGCACAAATAAATGTTTTAATAACTATATTAATTTCATAAATTTACTATCATTACCTAATTCCTAGTTCAGAGATATAGGAAGGTTAGATTAGAAATACCTTTTTTATCAGTATATGGTATAAAAACCATGACCTACTGCTTTATTTTTCCGGGACATAAATTTCTATGAAGGACGTTAATAATCGAAAATGTAGTAAATTATTATTATTTATGAAACTAGAATACAACGTTTCGACACACGTGTCCTTTCATCAGGATAACTACATAACATAAAGTTGACAATGGACAACACAACTGATACAAAAAAATGGTGCAATTTTCTTAATCATTTAAAATATAATAAATTAATATCTACAATGTACGTAATTTGTTGAATGGTCAAAATAGTGTTACAGTACGACATAGAATGGCCGGCCAAAATGAAAAAATGAACGTATGGTAATTACCAAAATATGATCTTTGTTCAAAGTATACCAAGAGATAAACTTGAATCATATACAATAATATAAAATTATCAAATCCCTAAAATTATCGTTCTATATATGAGAATTTTACGGTATATTTTCAACAACAAATACACAAATAAATGTTAAAATTTCAAACACTGAATTTTAGTATCTTGTTAAAATGAAATATTCAACCAATTTTAACAAATCCTGAAACATTTGCAACCCCAAATACAAAGCACTTATAAATCATGTTCTTTTCATTCATAATTATTTTTATAGTTTCCAAATTTACATTAAATAAATAAATATGAAACATTTACCAGATTATCATTTAAATATTCAAATATGACTCGAAACTGGCGCCATCTCTTTGAAGAATTTACAAAAACATAAATCAGTAAGAACAACATTGATATAATATTCAGTGCGTAGTGATTTCGTAGTGCTTTATGTACTAAAAGTGATGTACAAACTGAATTAAATGTAATACCGAAAATCTGATTACACCATTGTAGTCGTAGTTTTGTTAGTAAATAACTGTAGTTTCATACATATATGTAGCTCTTTTGGCAGAATTCCTACGAATTTTTAAATAGTTAATTGAAAAATTGTTTACCTTATTAATTTTGCAAAGAAAGTAATTTTTTAATTCAATGCTAAAATTCCTTGTTTAAACTTGCAAAATCTCCGGGTCCCTGAACCTTTGGGACCTCAAGCAACTGCCAGAACTGCCCTTCCATAGCTACGCCACTGAACATAGGCACATTCTTTTTTGACTGCACGACAGTATATGGTTGCAAATTTCGGGTCAACGTTAGAGGTCGAAGGACTTGAGTGGCAAAATAGTAAATCACACAATTCGCTTCGCTTGCGTAGATATGTATCGACGCAAATTCTAAATTAGCTGATCCCAAACCACGAGTCAATTTCCACCACGGCGTCTATCTGATTAAACGAGGTTGTTCCCGACGCCTAGTTGCACGCTACGCACACAGCTGGGTTCAACTTTCCCTTAAAATAAAGGGTACAAAAATCAGAGCTGAAGTTTATTGAACCTTTTTCTCTCTAATATTATGATATATCGCTCATAGGAGAGTAATCATTCGATGAGTGATTGCCACGTTGTTGGATTATATTATAAAATGTATCATTGATAATATTTGTGATTTTTAAGTATCACTAACTCATGAGGAGGGCTCAAGTGGAGTCGAAACCGGTAGAGATGTAATAAATTCAATTATATGACTGCAAACCATTAGTTCATTTCCTACGGACTATTATGTTTGAATATGCTCTAATACAAGAAATATTATTAGTTGATTGGCCAAAAAGTCAATTTAAAAAATTTAAAAATTCACCAGCGATTGATGAGTAATGGGGCACATTATTCATTGCTAAATGTATTTTTCAAAAGTCGTGGATAAAAATAGTTTTTATATCTGCGTTAGAGAAACAAAAAGTTTTATCAATGGTTGAAATTTCTCAAGATGTTTTTCTAAATCAAATAGCCAATGTTTCACCAAGACTTTTGGCTTCTTCAGAGCAAACTAGGAAACACAATATTAGACTGGTGTTTAACAGCCATGGAAACAGTTTTTTATTTTAACAAAATAGTTTTGTTAGAATTATAATGTAAGATACGTATCACAGTACATAACACAAGCTTGCTAAACAAAGTCTATAACATTTAGTGTTGAAAGTATGCCGGTAAGCCGTACCGCGGTTTAAAAAAATGGAGACAGTACGGCGTATCGGCAAGAAATTTTGGCAAATAAGTTTATTTTAATGATTCTAATTATGTTGCTTTAATATTATAATAATTTTCATATTTCAATTTAAAGATCGGTACCTATAAAGAACACATTAATTCCTTTAAAAATCTTAAAAGTGACTCAAATTACGCGACACATTTACTAAATCATAAACATACAGCAGGTAAAATTGAAGACATCATGTCAATTTGTAAACAACAAAGAAAAAGTAATCGATTAAACATAGCCGAAAATTTAGAAATATTTAAAGAAAAAATCAGTCAACCGGTAATAAACATTCAAATTAATAGCCAATCGGACGTAATCTTTCAACCGTTAAAATTATTAATATAAAACCCTAGCTCCCATCCTCTAATTCCAGTCACCTGAAGATGATCGAAAGATCGAAACGCGTCGTGATCAACCTAGTGTCGAGTAGGTCCGTGAAGTTGGCGTATACATTAAAAGATATTGGATAAACGAATAGTTATATTATATTTGCTCATTTTTTGCTAAAAATTGCTAATAGTTTTACATTTTTTGCTCTGCCCGTTTTAAAGTTATTTCCCATTTAACCTATATACGCTAACTTCACGTGGCGTATACATGGGGAAAAATTTCAAATTTGTTAACACTATCTTTTTTTGCTCATTTTTTGCTATTTATTGCCGTATTGATGAAAGTTTTTGCTGTTGTCCTTCATTAGTTATAAACAAAAAACCTTTGTATACGCTAACTTCACGTTGCGTATACATAGCGTAAAATTAATTTTTTTCTATACTATAATAATTTGCTCATTTTTTGCTATTTATTGCTGTATTGATGAAATTTTTTGCTGTTCTCATTTATTTGTTATAAATTGAATTAGCTGTTTTCTCGGTTCTCATATGCATAAATTAAATACACAGATAGTATAAAATTAAAACTATCTTAATGCTATATTTTGCTCATATGATTTGCTATTGCTATATTCATGAAAAGTTTGGATGTTCTCATTTATTTGTTATAAATTAAAATAGCTAGTGCAAGTAACGGTTTTCTACCGCGTTCTGTAAAGATATGTATTCTCATTATTTATTAGTTAAGTACTTATAATTATAATTTTAAATATAATTCTTTATTATTTTATAACATTTTTCTCATTTTTGCTATTCTCATTAATTTGTTATAAAATAAAATATCCATTGTACGCGTTTTCTCCGTACTGTAAGTAGCTATGCAAAATGCACGCAGCCATAGTGTAAAATTAATACATTACTAATATTAACGTTAAACATCACTCCTATTGGCGTGAGTTCAAGCATACATTGGAGCAGTTATACTTTACCTATTTTAAACCTGTAAATTATGTACGAAATTGGATTTTTGTGTTACTATTTATATAAAAGATATAACTTTTGACAATATCTCTAAAATTATGAAACTATGAACAAATTAAGTATTTTTTTACAATTTTTATTAATTACCTACTTAAAAACCAAAGCAACGATTTTCTTTATATTTTCATATCTTATATAGATGTATCTTGCCTGTTTGCACAAAAATATGAATTCATAAGACCACTATACTTTTAAGTTATAGGTAAAATACTTTAATTTTTGAAATCTAAATTACGATGAAAAATTATATTTTACCTATATTAACTTGAAAGTATAGTGGTCTTATGAATTCATATTTTTTATGCAAACAGACAAGATACGTCTACATGAGATATGAAAATATAAAGAAAATCGTTGCTTTTGTTTTTAAGTAATTAATAAAAGTTGTAAAAAAAATATTTAATTTGTTCATAGTTTCATAATTTTAGAGATATTGTTAAAAGTTATATCTTCTATATAAAGCTAATATTATCATTTTTACTTCCCCGACCTATGTAATAGAGGGAAGTATTGTAATCGTGATTTTTTGACAGTTCGAGATTTTGGCGAATCTTCACGTTTTAGACCCTACTGAACCCAAAAAACATAATTTTAAAAAAAGTCGGTCTGTCGGTCTGTTAGTCTGTCGGTCTGTTAGTCTGTCGGTCTGTTAGTCTGTCGGTCTGTTAGTCTGTCGGTCTGTCTGGATGTTGGATAACTTAAAAACGCGTTGGAATTTTGGACTGAAATTTTATATTTAAGATCTTGAGCCAAAATCTGACTTCAAGTTCGTTAATGAGCTTTATTCAACCAGTGGTACCAACTTTATAAACAATTTTTTATTTTTTTTATCAAAATACTATCGTGTGTGGTATCAAATTAAAAGTCTTGGGAAAATAATTCTAGTAGAAAAACAAAAATAGCATTTAAATGATCGTCAATTGTTTTTTACTTCCTTGTACGGAGTATAAATGAAGTATTGTAATGGCGAAAAATTTCGGTTCTCAGATTTTGACGGAAATATCCGTTTTGACCTTTTCTGAATCCATTATGACTAGTTTCGTCGTAACGTCTGTACGTACGTATGTATGTCACATAACTCAAATACGGTTAGACGTTGAAAGTTTTTGTATTTAGGACTGTTATAGCATCTAGTTGTGCACCTCCTATTTATGGTTTCAATCTACAAACCGGAAGTAGTACTTTTTTCAAATATTTCGATAAATATTTAATTTAAGACAATTTTTTATTTTAAATGAAAGATTATGTGATTATTACCTACAATCGGTATTTTATAAATATTTTTGTACCTATCTGGTATCATTTAAGAATAATTAAAGTATATATTTATAATTTAGTATTTCGGTATCTTGTAGTCCATGATCGATTAACATTTGTTACTACGTAAAATTTAAATGATTATGACATGACAGTGACAATAGTAAAATATGCTATTCTTCTGCAGTTTAAATAAAATGACTAAAATATATTCGTGAGTATAGTAGCAGTAGTAGTAGTACTTATATATTAATATATTTGTATAATAAGTTAAAAGAATAAAGTAGGTATGGCGGGAGGTCTTGTGGTGGCCACGTCAGATTTTTTATATTATTCTACATTTTAGTTATTAAGAAGAGTGTGAACAGTTTAATAGGCGTACAAGGAAGTCCTGTGGTGTCCACGTCAGATTTTTAAAATAAATTATTCAAATTTTTGTAAAAAAAGGAGGCCATTTGGGGATTGTTTATGATCACCATAGCAATTGTACCGAAAAGTAATCTATTCTTCCTAATACAAAAAAACATTGTTGTTGTCATGGTTATAAATTTTAATTTTAATTGTTGCGTAATATGAGTATATGTCAATTTAAATGAAATTATAAAATTACATCCATTTAAGCGACTAGCGAAAAAATATTATTTTTCATTCATACAAAAATTGCTATTTTGGGACTCGTAAGATCTCCGAACTCCGCTGCGCGTCGCTCGGCAACCGTCTTACTCGTCCCAAAACCATGCATTTTTTGTACTAATGAAACAAATAACTATTTTTGGCTTCAGTAGGGTCTAAATCGTGAAGATTCCCCAAAATCTCGAACTGTCAAAAAATCACGATTATACAATACTTCCTTCTATTACATAGATCGGGGAAGTAAAAATGAGCTTAATATTAGTAATGTATTAATTTTACACTATGGCTGCGTGCATTTTGCATAGCTACTTACAGTACGGAGAAAACGCGTACAATGGATATTTTATTTTATAACAAATTAATGAGAATAGCAAAAATGAGCAAAATGTTATAAAATAATAAAGAATTATATTTAAAATTATAATTATAGGTACTTAACTAATAAATAATGAGAATACATATCTTTAATTTATAACAAATAAATGAGAACATCCAAACTTTTCATGAATATAGCAATAGCAAATCAAATGAGCAAAATATAGCATTACGATAGTTTTAATTTTATACTATCTGTGTATTTAATTTATGCATATGAGAACCGAGAAAAAGCATATACAACAGCTAATTTAATTTATAACAAATAAATGAGAACAGCAAAAAATGTCATTAATATAGCAATAAATAGCAAAAAATGAGCAAAATATTATAGCGTTAAAAAAGTTTTAATTTTACACTATGTATACGCAACGTGAAGTTAGCGTATACAATGGATTTTTGTTTATAACAAACGAAGGACACCAGCAAAAAATTTCATCAATACAGCAATAAATAGCAAAAAATGAGCAAATTATTATAGTATAGAAAAAATAATAATTTTACGCTATGTATACGCAACGTGAAGTTAGCGTATACAAAGGTTTTTTGTTTATAACTAATGAAGGACAACAGCAAAAATATCATCAATACGGCAATAAATAGCAAAAAATGAGCAAAAAAAGATAGTGTTAACAAATTTGAAATTTTACCTCATGTATACGCCACGTGAAGTTAGCGTATATAGGTTAAATGGGAAATATCTTTAAAACGGGCAGAGCAAAAAATGTAAAACTATTAGCAATTTTTAGCAAAAAATGAGCAAATTTAATATAACTATTCATTTATCCAATATCTTTTAATGTATACGCCAACTTCACTGACCTGTGTCTTGTATCCCAGTTAGTGTTGTGTTTGGTTTTTTTCATTGAATCCTACATTTTATCGATCTTTGTATCAAATCTTACACTATACACTAATCTGGATACATTACTCAATGAAGAGTTCATAAACGGAACGATTTTGTTTTATATTATTGTGACAATGAACTTCGGAAATTCAGATATCATTAAAGTTATATACTTGATTGCCTACATATAGGCGCGCCCCATGTTGCGCTACCTGTAGCTGAACATAATCATGATTTTCAAATAAACTGGTTATTTTCTGTCGCTGGAAAACATGTAAAGATGTATTAATTTTTAAAATTTGGTACTGTAACTAGGGAGGTAGGTAAATATTTCTTATAAATACCTACAAGTAATTTTCACACTTGGGAAAAAACTCTTTAAAATAACGTACCTACCGATAAAAAATAACTCTATTTTCACCCCTGATAACAATACAATATGAAACGAAACGTTTTATATTTTTAATCTCATTTATCTGTTACAAACGTGGATGCATTTCCATTCTCAGGTGCAGTGAACTGCACGAAGTTAGCACAACCCTTATCTACTCTGTGCAATTCTGAACAAGCGGAGTATAAAATAAAACATTTCCTGTGTAGAATGCCTTACCCTAAATAGTCCCTACGTACCGACTGCGTCATTATCTCCTGGTCATCGGCCCTCGGGCATTATCCTCAGCCTTCAACACTCCGCGCGGCGATAAATAATTGAAGAGCGCGGTCAAGGCTTTGTTTTGGACGCAGCGAGGAGGCGAGGCATAAATTAAACATTTGAACTTGTGCATCGCATTGTTCTGGTTATGAATATGACTGGAGGGAACGTTTTTGCGGCTGCAAGTTTAGATTTGTGGCTTGCGGAGCTAAAACAACGGAGAGTGTGGATAATGCGATGGCTCAGAGGTTTTACACCGCAACGAGATTTAAACCGAATTATGCTACAAGTCTTTACCTTGTTTGGAGTTTTCGTAAAAACTTGTCTAAACATTTGTCTCATTTACTCATTTAGCTAATGAGTTTAATTTTAAAGCTTTTAATACACTCAAAAATATTTTAAAACTTGAAAAATATAATTTTATAAAATTTCAGTCTGCCAGGAAAACGAAGCTAAAAACTATTTTAACATTATTATATTTTATAAGTTTTATTTTCAGTTTTGTTGTATTTTACATTACTATTTTGTAAGTTCAGTTTTATATACTAGTACCACTTAACATTCTTAATTAATTAATTTTTTGTATTATTGTTACAGTAATAGCTTATTGGCTAGTAATATATAAATAATAAATAATAATTTATTATTTCAAATATCTAACGCCTTATTCTCATAAGCATTTAGTTTTAAGGTGATCCTCTGCCCATGGCAGAAAACAGTCAAAAACAATGATTCCGCGCGCTATTCTATAGCGTTTATTGTTTTGTTAAACATACAAATAACAAATAATTTATATTTGAGAAGAAACTATAATTTTGACAACTATATTTTTAAAAAATTGCAATATTTGTAAAAAAGAGAGTGTTCGCGCGCCTCTATAACAGCTTTTATTAATAAGTGAATTAACTTCAAATTTTAATATGTTGTTAACAAAGCGAAATAACCGATCGAATTTTTTAAATTCATTTAAAATAGATATTTGCGATAAAAAAATTGTCACAATTCAAATTAACATTATTTCGCGATTTTAAAACAAAATTTTAAAATTCTGCATTTTGTAGATTATACTTTTATCTTCAACAATATCTTTAGATTATTATATTTAACACAACAATAAACGCTGTGGAGTGGTGCGCGAAATTCACGTTTTTGGCTGTTTTCTGGCACGGTAGAGGATCGTCTTAAGGTTTAGATTTATGATTACGTAAGTTTGAATACATCTAACTAAATATGAGCATTCATAGTGCTTGAACGTGGGAAGTGTGAATGCTTGTATATTAAATTATACGAATTTAAATTTTCGTACGATTTTGTGGAACTACATAGTAGCTCATTGTTTTATGAGTATTTAGTGCAACACATTGTTTTAATGTTTACGTTAAGTTTTCAGTAAGTATTGCGTTACATGTACCAAACAGATTTCCTTATTGAATACGTGTTTGTTACGTAGATAGTTGAAAACTGTTGAAGCGTTTCAGGAAAATTTCGAAACAAACCGTTGAATGAAACAAAACCTCGCACATTAATAACTGAATATAACAAGTGACGGGCTAGACAAGTCGTTAACTTTCATCCAAGACGGCGTCAAATTGCATTTTAAACTGAGCTTTGAATATTCCTTGAGCAAAGTCAGCCATGACGCAAATACAAAGCAGCTGCTGAAGAAACAAAAAGAAGAAGGGGAAATACAAAAGTCTTTTGACATTCAGTGGGCGCATAATTTTCTATTAATGCCGATGTTAACTTGGAAAATGAAGCCTTGCAGTGTCGCAAGTCGTTCATAAGGAAACTCGGCCGCTTTCAATGGATCGGTTCTGCACTGCGTGAACTTTGGAGATATGACAGGCTGGAAAGTCCGTGAAATCGCTGCATTGTTACGCTCATGCTCCAAATGAGACACAAAACTTTATTATTCTAATGCAGATATTACAAAACAAAAGGCTTTTCTTACTTCAAATCTTCTATTCGGAATTAAAACGACATTTTAGTAGCATTTGTTTTCACTTTGATTAAAACGGTGAATTCATTTACCTATTATAGTTTAAGAAGTAAAGACAGTATATATTTTCCACAATATTTTAAGTAAAAAACAATAAATTCAAGTATAGGTATACTGGAAGGTCAATTTATTTCTATTTGTTTTTTATTGTTAATTATGAAAATGCAGGTGATTCACAACTTCGTGCATATATTTTAATGGCATAGTGTTGAACTAACTTATCACGAAACTGAAAGAATTTTTTTAAATTCTTTTTCAGTTTTTCCAATCAACAGTTTTGGGTCACTGTCTTACACAATTACACAATTAATTAAAATTTTATTTTATTCCATTCAGAGTTAATCAGATATTCATTACACAATCAACAACCCAGTGATTTCAAAAATATGCTGCTTGCGAAAACTGTCCTTAAATTAATTTAAAAAAATCTGCTGTGGCCAGTACACGACCTCTCGCCTAATTCTGCTTATTCTACTAATCTAATAAATAGTTTTACTTACATTATAATAGTTTCATGTTCATGTAATATGTAAACCAAGATGCAAGCAAAAGATGTCAACTGTAATGTCACTGTCATTATAATTCAAATTTTGAGTAAAAACAAATTTCATATCATGGACAACAAGATATTGGTACTTAGTTGCACTTTATTTTATTGCTAAATACTACCAGATTCAGCAAATTGTATTTAAAATTAACTGTACCTATAGATAATTATATTATCTTTTATTTTTAATTGCAAAAATTATCATAAATAAATAATGTACCAATTTATTTAAGAAAAACTATATCAAGTTCCAAAAAGTACTACTTCCGGTTTGCGGATTTCTACCAAAATCTTATCCGGTGTTAAGTTCCTTATTCAAACCTTAAATATGAAAATTGGTTATTAAAGGCTTGATACTTTTTAAGTTATCGTGGACGAAAAATTGTCACATAATTCATACGTCCATACATCCATACATCCATACGCACACACACACACAGACATCATCGGGAAAATATTAAATTCGTATTCTAGAGACCCTGAAACGTGCTTATCCACCAAAAACTCATACTCGAAAATTTTGACCCATTACAATACCTCTCTTATAGAATATGAGGCGAGAGGTAAAAATATATGTTTGCGCCATGATCACAAGTTATGAGTAGGTACTATGATTAAAAATATGCACGATGTTGGGAATAATCCTGTATATAGAGTTGCCAATTCTAATTTTTCCTGAAAGCGTAGGTACAAGGTACATACAATCGATGAATTAAAAAATTGTTTAAAAATGCGCCGCAGGCGATTTTTTGGAAATTTTCATGCACAAACGAGTTTAAATGCGAAGTTAGATAATATAAAGTTCTCTACAGTGAAGCAAATTTAACAAACTGTTTAAAAATTTAAATTAACGCGTTAATAAAACGCAAGCTATTTGTTTTGCACAAGCGGAGCGATGCATATTCTTGCCACGCCAGTTGGCTTAAAGAACTGGACGGAGATTGACGTTGACTCACAGTCGCCAATAAGCAAATTTTGGAACTCGTATATATTCAACTGTTCGAATATTTCAAATCATTGATTACCAGAAAAGAGTACATTACTAAAAAAAAATTAAAAGCGTACAGTTGGCAACCTTACCTGTAAATTTGGAAAAATAAAAGATTTTTATTTTAAAATTGTTTTCTATTATTTATATCAACAAAAGAAGCAGGATCTAAATTACTAAAGTCTTGCTCACATTATGGGTTCTTCAAAGGTTCTTTCATGTTTATGAATCTTGAGAATCTGCTATCAATAGTGATACTGCTTAATTATATCTTCAATGAGTCTTGGAAAGGAACTTTAAACCAAAGCAGTGATTAGTAATTTTTTTAAATGTATTTAACAATCCTCAAAAAATCCATGAAAGTGTGAACTGGGCTTGAAGTGTTCGAATTATCAATGTGATGATCAAGAAACCAAGTGCTTACCTATTTCTAATTAGGTGTCTATTGTAATATTTTGCGTGAAGGTTGCAAATTTGAACAATTCGTCGTAATGAAAGCAGAAGTTGCAATTTAGTAAATAAACGAAAATTCCTGCATAAACAGGACTTGAAATTTGAAGCATAGTTAAAATACCAAATGAGTTGAATAACTTGAACTTTATAATCAAGTTCGCAAACTCCCTTTAGATGTCGTGATTCAAAACTTGTAACGCAAACGCATTCCTCGGGTTATCACCAACTTATTCTAGATGTGTATCTCCTGCACGGTGCAGAATATTCCGTATAGTGAAGGCCACTTTACGCTGAAATGCGGATATGAAATACCTTCATGAACTTTGACACTTCGTAGAAGAGAGAAGTTGTAAGACCTACTTACACGAAACATTTGATGTTGTACGAAACCAAACTGAAACCGTGATTCGTTAAAAAATTATTATGGTTGTGAACCGGTACAGAACGGTTTAAAGAATTAATTTGAATTGAAATTTATTTTATCAAAACGTTATTAAATTTTTATAAAAATTGTTGTATTTTATATGGTTTTGTCAAGTTCTTAATTTTTTGAGAAATTTGATTATATTTTAGTCCAAAACTAAAAAGAATTTTTTTATTAATTGCTTGTTATATAATAAATCATTGAATCGGTACAGAAAGTTGAACCGATAACCGGTTCATAAACCTGAACCGTTATTTTGTGCGGTTCGAGCCTGGATAAAATACAAAAAATATAATATATCTTATATTTATTGAAAACTGCAATTAGCGAGGACAATCAAAAAATTGTGAAAAAGACTGCAGAATACTCGTATTTGGGAATTTTTTCTCCAGGAAAGTGTATATGTTTATGTCTCTTTTAGATACTATAACTATGTCACAACGAATTGAAAGCATTTGTAAAAATTAAGGTGGAGTTACACACTGACAAAGTCGTTTATAATTATTAGAGAAAACAATAAACAAATTGCCAACTGTATGCTATTTAAATTATATTATTTTTATATTGTCGAGATAAATAAAAAGTTATTTATCTTTATCTTTATCTAGGTAAAATATAGTTATCTATTACAACCATCAGGGACTCGATTGCACAAAATTAAGGATCAGGTTCGGTTCACGGTTCACAGTGCTTTATATGATCCGGTTTGTTCCGGTTTTCATATTTCTTCTAGAAATCGGTTTTCAAAAATGCGGTTCCAGTTCCGGTTTCGGTTCAATGATATATTAAATATCAAGCAATTAATTATAAAATATAATAAATTTCTAAAAAAATTAAAAACTTGAACAAACTATAGAAAATAGAACCATTTTCATATAAAAACGTTAAATTTAAATTAATGTTTTAAACCGTTCCGAACCGGTTTACAACCATTGGTTCGGCTCCGGTTATGGAATCGTAAAATTATTTCTTAACGGTTCGGTTTGGTTCTCGCTTCTCTCAAAAAGCTCCGGTTCGTTCCGGTTCGATTCGAGTCTCTGATTACAACACTGAGTGTTTATGCGTCGGATCGGGTTAGAATTAGGGGTGTATTGGTGGTAGAGGGGTGCGGAACCTAGTTACCGGTATCTAAACTGTTCCAGTCCCACTGGGAGCAGGGATGTAATTATAACGGAAACGTACTAACGTGATTGGTTTGTGCCCCCGGGCCCACAAGTAAATAAATTGCAGCCGGTCCATCGCTGGGCCCATGGGAAAACACCACGCGGGCCGGGACTGCGTCGGGCAGAAAGACTGACAGACTTTTACTTTTAACTATCAGAATTCAGAATTAAATGCTTTTACTAATAGATTCTATGAGGGTTTTTTCATGCTTCTGAATCCGGAGAAAATTAATCCTAGTGAGAATTGACCTTTGATTGTAAATAGTGGGGAGATACGCATCATGCAT
Source organism: Agonum fuliginosum (assembly GCA_947534325.1). NCBI lineage: Eukaryota > Metazoa > Arthropoda > Insecta > Coleoptera > Carabidae > Agonum > Agonum fuliginosum. Next base: position 21,435,886 of record OX384038.1, read on the forward strand.
TAAGTTTATAAGGAACGTTCATACCAAAGATGTATTGTCGAAAATCGAATTCAATTTAAAAACTTTTGGATATGCATAGCTCTTTTAAACCATTACATTTTTATGAACCAAATTTCTTTGATATTTTGAACAAGAAACTGATACTGTAGAGGTAGACAAATAGAACAAATCGTAGATACCTACCTACATATATGATCAGAATTCACTACTACAAGTCATTTCATCCAACTTCTGTATTATTAAAGTTTGTTGAATCTTATAGTTTTTCAATCCAACTTTCTAAAACTAGAGTGTTTTGCAATGTGCAAACTTTGCATAAATTTGTATTTACACTTCTGAGACAAAAGTTTTCCATAATAATACATATTAACAAATTCACATTTTTGATCTGGTAAATATTTTTAGTTTTGACAATTGCTAAGTATTTTAACATTACATTATTCAATAATTATGAAAATCCAAACTTTGATAGTTATCCCGAGTGAGCTATGAATTGAATCGATTTAATTTAACATATCTTGCTAGTGTAATAAATTTTACTTAAAAAGTGTTTGAGTATATAATAATTTGAAAAAAAAAACAGAGCCCGAGACCGCAAGGGGATTTTATCTGAAATTATTATGTAGGTACTATTTTTAAAATAAACCAGACGTCAAATTTAATCGATTCAATTCTTATCATTTCAAGATTATTTTATGAATGTGTACATGTACAGTATTCATGGAAACATTTTTTTATATTTCTCTATCAATATTTGTCGACGAAATTGTACCAAAACCTTGATTCTGACATCTTATTTCAATAAATAAACCAACCGTTGTTGTTTTTTTTATTTCTATCAGATAAATATCAAAAACTAATAAATTAAATTTCCTTGCAATATAGTATATTGTGTAACTAGGGACGAAAGTTGCGTTTTTTTCGATGAGTGCGGAGTTGCCAATACGAACGAAGCGAGGGCTGAAAGCACGAATCGGGTGAACACTTTTGTCCCGAGATGCACACGATATTTTTTTCAATACCTGCACTTCGGTTGCAATTACAAATCGAAGAAAGGGAGGAACATAACATTGGAAAAATGTATAATAATTCCATAAATAAATAAAAATAATCTAAATAATCAATTTTGGAATCGGGAGGAAAAGTACTGACCGGTCAGAAATACCTCACTTTCGTCCCTAATAATAGAGATGAAAGGTGTCGTTTTCGGTGCAGGTATTGAAAAAAATAATTCGTCTTGTTTAGAGATATAGAATATCAGTAAACATAAAAAACATGTAAATATATCACTTTTACGACTATTTATCAGCTATGTATAAAAAGCTATAAATTTGCTAAAATGCTAAAATGCAATGAATTTAATCGATAAATTTGACATGTCTGGGCTTATGAAATAAATTTTGCTTAAAAGGTGTTTGGGTACATAATAATTCGGAATTTTTTTTCCTGAAATTATTATGTACGATAACACTTTTTTAAAAGCAAAATTTTTTGAATAAGCCAGAAATGTCAAATTTATCGATTCAATTCTTTAGCACGAGGGGTATACGAGTATGTTAAGATTATTTCATGAATTCATACTAAAAACTTTCAATACAAAGGTAACTTTATTTATGATTTACAGATATTATATAGGGTCTTTCATTAAGAGTGATAGGAGTTTAATTTTAAATAAAACGTCAACGGTTTGACATATCATTTTAGTTTTTGCCTTATTTGGAAGCTTAGACAATGCAGTTATGTTCGGAACAAGATATCGTTCAAATGTTCACCACAGCTTTGTTGACACTGATCACAAGATCGCTCCAATTGGCAGAATTTGGCTCATTTGCAACACTGGCCGCTACAGCTGTGATTTTCGCCTCACTTCGAACATTTCGTTGTCTTCTTGGTGGCTTATTGTCTTAGTAATGTTAACTCAAACTTTATCACAGTGCGTCTTATAGCGGTTCTACGACAAAATGTTCCCAGCAAAATATCCCCAACAAAATAATCCCAACATAAGGTTCCTGAACAATATTTCTCCAAACAATAAGTTCCCAAGAAAATGTTCCTGACAAAATGTTCCCAACAAAATATCCCCAACAAAATATTCCCAACAAAACGTTCCTGAACAATATTTCACCGAACAATATGTTCCCAACAAAATGTTCCCTACAAAATGTTCCCAACAAAATGTTCCCAACAAAATATCCCCAACAAAATATTCCCAATAAAAGGTTCCTGAACAATACTTATTTCTCCGAACAATATGTTCCCAACAAAATGTGCCCGACAAAATGTTCCCAACAAAATGTTCCCAACAAAATATCCCCAACAAAATATTCCCAATAAAAGGTTCCTGAACAATACTTATTTCTCCGAACAAAATGTTCCCAAAAAAATATTCAGTAGTTAATTTGGGTGAGTTAAATAAGCGCATTTGACCTTTATCAGTTTTCGCTTATCACATTGGAAAAGCGCATAAAACAACATTGGAAAAGCGCATAAATTGTAGTTGCATAAGCGCAGAAGTGCACATTTGAAAAGCACAATGGTTTTAGGGATTGTACGACAGTTTTTCTACAATATTTTTTGAATTTTTTACAACTAGAAAATATTCTTGCCCAACATTTTTTGAACTTAACCCCATCATACTCGAAAAGTATTTTTAACAAGATTTTTTGAATTTTTTAAAACTAGAAAATATCCTTATTGCCTAACATTTTTCTGAACTTAACCCCATCATACTCGAAGACGATCTGGACTAACTTGTTATGGTCAGAAATCTCATTTTCGAAAAATGCGTTCATTCAATGTTACGATCTGCGCTTATTCAATGTTTTGATCGGCGCTTATTCAATATAAATTTACTGATTATATTTCTGCGCTTTTCCAACATCTTAATGACAAAAATGCGCTTTTACAACTCTCCGGTTAAGTTATACAACAAGAGCTTCGAAAATTACTGAATATTCAGTTGAGAGAGAGAATAAAATGTATTGCCAGAAAACACAATCCATTTTTCAACGAGAAACTTTTTAATAGGATACTCTACTGTAAACTAAATAAGGAATATTAATAACAAAAATATATAAATGTATTAGGCATCAATAACCGGCATTGGAATCCTATAAGATTATCGGTAACCAAGTTCTAACCCTTTTACTTTTTAATAGTTATTACCAAAATATAATCAATTAGAAAGTTTCGCCTAACAGAATGATTCAAGAAAGCTTATGACTACACCATATTAAAATAAGAATACTACAACACTAATGTATTTATCATTTTTAAACCATTTATTTCACTTTAAACTCAACTGACTATGCTAATTTCTCCGATAGTAGGCATGTAATTTTGAATTTCGATTGCTTTGTACAGAAATTATTTTCTTATATTTTTGACTTTTTAGTTTTAAAACATTTAGTTTTTAAAAATATATAAGTACATTTTTATTTAGGTCAAAAATAGAAATTAATGTATAAAATATACTTAGGTAGGTACTGTGAGAATCCATTTTGTCAGGAATATTTTGTTCGGGGAAATATTGTTCGGGAACCTTTTGTTGGGGATAATTTGTTGGAAACATTTTGTTGGGAACATTTTGTCGGGAACATATTGTTCGGAGAAATATTTTTCAGGGACCTTTTGTTGGGAATATTTTGTTGGGAATATTTTGTTGGGAACATTTTGTCGGGAACATTTTGTTGGGAACATATTGTTCGGAGAAATATTGTTCAGGAACCTTTTGTTGGGAATATTTTGTTGGGGATATTTTGTTGGGAACATTTTGTCGGGAACATTTTGTTGGGAACTTATTGTGTGGAGAAATTTTGTTCAGGAATCTTATGTTGGGATTATTTTGTTGGGAATATTTTGTTGGGAACATTTTGTCGCGACACCCTTATAGCCTGCGCAGAGTAACAGTGACGGCGACCAAATTCTGGGGTGAATAAATGTTGAGCACCCACAACTGAGCTCGAACTTTGGTAATATTTTTTTATTATTTCCAACCGGTCTAGAGGCGTCAAACGCTGTATCATGAAACTGCACACTATACTAAATAATTTGACACCTAGAAGTAAATAAATATATATATCAGAAACCGAGAAATCTTTATTTCAAAAACTATCACTCCTATTGAAAGACCCTACCTATATTATTATTAATTAAATTTTAACTTGGTATACACTATTAAAAAAATTGTTAAAAAATGCTAGCTTCAATTTAATCGCGATTAAATAACATGGTTCTATTTAATCACTTATTTAAATTGGAAAACAATGAAAAATAAGACAATCTGATTGGTCAAATTTATAATGAGTAATCGCTGTTAAATACATAACTTGGTACCATTTAATAACTTATTTAAAATGTACAACAATGGAGAATGAGACAGTCTGATTGGCCAAATTTGGAACGAGTGAAATAATCAGCTATAATATTCATGCATAATATTAACCCCAATCTGTCATTTATTTGTGACAAAAGGCGTATTTAGAAATCCAAATAATTCTCCTTTTTCTCATATGTCATTCATCATTTAGAATCAATTAAAAGTTTCATAAATTCGGATTTCCAACATTCAGATCCATTCCTAATATAATTAAACTGCAGTCCGTGGGTTGAAACTTCCCGAGGGTGAGTTTAGGTTGAAATAAATCACTCTACCTACGGTTATATGTGTGGATTATGAGCCTCATTATAAGAACAAATAAATGAGGGCAAATCCTCTGCAACGCTGTGATAAGTTATAATGAAGGCTGATGTCACTGCGTCGTGTTTTGTTCCAGAGGTAGATTGATGTTTTGATTTGAAATGTGGACCAAATACGAAATTTATTGTTTTGTTTATCAAACCGCAAAAACCTTGACATCGTTGATGTTTTAGTATAATTAATAACAATATACACAGGGTTGGATAATCCAGGTTTAAGGACAATTTGAGCATTTACGATGTTTCTTGTTGTCTGCTGCTAATAAGTAATAATCTCTGAAATTATTAAAGGATAATTATTATTATTAATTGTGCAGCTGTATTTTCATTTCTAGTTTAGTAAACTAGAGATTGCATCTTTTCGTTTCTTCCTAGGATGAATTCGTTATTAAGTAAATGTATATGTCGTTAGGCAGATTGTAAAATTAGGCTTTTTATAAAAAAGCCCAGGCATATTATAAAACACAATGTCACATCATTTTATTTCACCTAAGAAGAGTATTCGGTTCTTTATTTTGTTCAGTTCAATCAACCCAAACTGAGTATGTGGTACTCAAGAAGGGTATTGGATTGTTTATTTAGTTCAGTTCAATCAGAGTTTGTACCAAACTGAGTATTTAAGTCTCAAGAAGGTTATTAGTTTTTAAAATTTAATTCAATGCAATCAGAATGTCTACCAATACCGAGTCTGAAGGATTCAAGAATGGTATTGGGTTGTTTATTTAGTTCAGTTCAATCAGAGTATGTACCAAACCGAGTATTTAAGACTCAAGAAGGCTATTGGTTTTTTAATTTAATTCAGTGCAATCAGAATGTCTACCAATACCGAGTCTGAAGGATTCAAGAAGGGTATTGGGTTGTTTATTTAGTTCAATTTAATCAGAGTTTGTACCAAACCGAGTATTTAAGGCTGAAGAAGGGTATTAGTTTTTACCTTCCGCTTACCTGTAAAGGAAGGTATTGGAATCATGCAAAAAATCGGGTAGTGAATTTTTAGTGGATGAGCACGAATTAGGGTCCTTACAACTCATTTTTGATAGTTTCCCGATAATGTCTGTATGTATGTGTGTGTGTGTGTGTGTGTGTGTGTGTGTGTGTGTGTGTGTGTGTGTGTGTGTGTGTGTGTGTGTGTGTGTGTGTGTGTGTGTGTGTGTGTGTGTGTGTGTGTGTGTGTGTGTGTGTGTGTGTGTGTGTGTGTGTGTGTGTGTGTGTGTGTGTGTGTGTGTGTGTGTGTGTGTGTGTGTGTGTGTGTGTGTGTGCGCGTGTGTGTGTATGTGTGTGGTCCGGGCCGATGCCGGATGTCGCATAACTCAAATACGAATTACCCAAAAATTTTGATATTTGGTATTTTACAATTGTATAAGAATATGAAGAGCTCATTAGATTTTGGTACAAATATCTTCACCGGAAGTGATATTTTTTGAAGATTGAAAAGATTAAGTGTCAAAAATTTCTATAAATTTGGATAAATATAGTATTTATTTGTAATAAGAATAAGAGGAAAAGTTATTTGCAATTTACGTTATAAAAAATTGTCTTTATCTGGTAGCATTAAAGAACTGCAGTAAAATTTAAAAAATAAATTTATCAAATAAAACGTTGAAATCTTGTAATCCATGTTCGGTTGATTTTTGTTTCTGCATAAAAAATATTGACAGATGAGACGGGTGACAAGTTGGCATACTAGCGCTATATAAGTCATAAGTAAGGTATTAAATGTAGTAATTGAACGGAGGATGGCTACAACACAGAAGAGTTTTAGTGTGAATAAATCTTTTGATTCAGGTGATAGTAATTTCTGTGTTTGAATATTTTAGATTTTTATTTGTATATTTTAAATGGGCACTGGATTGTACGTATACATCACGGTACAAAAAGAGTAGGTAGAGACACGAGCCGCTCTCAGAGTGCCACTTAAGTGTTCCAATATGGCCGCCGGGAATGTCTGTAGTGAAGTTAGATGTGAATTGTGACGTAATTATGACGTGTTGTGACATTTTGTGTTTGACAAGTAAATTGTAACGTAAAAATATGGGAAGATACAGATGTTTTGTACCGGGTTGTAAAAATGGGTACGACACGTGAAAGGACAAAATAAGTTTATTTAAAGCTCCCAATGAGGCAAGTGAGAGAGAAAAATGGGGAAATATAATTAAAAGAACGGATAAATTATTAACTGCAAATGATGTTCTCTGTGAGAAGCATTTTAGTCCTTCTGATGTAATTAAACACATCGAAGTAAATAATGTTAGTAACAATAGTAAATATGTACTATATTAAAATAAAGTAATTAATAAATCTATCACGCCTTTCACCCAACTTGGATTTGGCGGCCCACAGATCACTGCGCGTCATCGAAATAAGTATTTCTGCCGTGTGTGCGATTATCGGATTAATCCCCGCCAACTCACAGATTCATGGCATGAGAGTAAGATTTTAGTTCATAACTTCATCAGATTTACACCTAGTACTGGTGCATATATTAGAATTAATCAACAGTAAAATATTATTATTTGAATTATGTTTAAGTATTGTAGCAATACAATATCAGTAGTAGGTTCCATGTAGGTACACAAAAATGGTAAATGTACATTATTTGAAATGTATAACGGGTTTATGCATGTTTGATGTCATAATATATTTCATACTATACTATATTTTAGCTTTTGTATTACATTACTTTGTTTGGTTGCGCATGATACACATTTGCAACGATAAGAATAAAAATATTTTGAAAAAAAGTCAACGATGAGAAAAGTTTCAAAATTACAGACACATTAAGGTCATTAAGTACCTACTGTTTAATATATATAATTATTTTATACGTTTCACTTAAGTAGTTTACACAACATTTATTAATTAGGATTATTCGAATATGTACAATAATAAGTATAAGGTTACATTAATAATTATTATTGCACATCATTTTTAGTTATGTTTATAGTTTGAAGGATTTGTAGATTAATAGTGTGTTGTGTAGGTATGATGATAGAAGATAATGTTATTTTTTGTAAATTAAGTTATTTTCTGGTTTAATTTAATTTAGTTAAAAAAATATACACATTTATCATATAAGATGTCACCATCTTTGTTATACGTATTATTATATTGAATGAAATGCACGTACAATTTGTAGTTTGAACCAGTTTAATATTGGGATTCTAGGCAGTTCTATAACTTCTATAAGCGTATCTATAGTAACTTATAGACCGATCTTTAAAAATGCTATTCTGGGCAAGTCTATAGCTTACAGATTTCGATAAATGTCTTATAGATTTCTATAACTTTATAGACAGCTACTGACTCACCATAAGTACGTTATGAAAATAATGACATTTCTGAAATATTGAAAAATGAATCATAACTAGCAAATTTTAGAATTTCAAATCAATAATTATCAGAAGAACATTAGTTGCTGAGAACTATATGTGTATAGAATGTTATATTTTATTTAAAATTTGCTTTATAGTTTATAAAAATGTCATCATGATTGGAAATCGCTTGGAAATAATACAGTAAAATTTAGGAGTTCAACTGAATTCATTGAATATGAACGACAATGATTATTTTAAACATAGTTTAATTAATTAAATTCTCTGATAAAATAATATCAGTAGTAGTAGTTTACAAGGTTCTTGCACCATCCCCTATTGATTGCATTTAATTTAGGTATAATTTGTCTTCGACTGTGTAGTATTATATAGCTCGAAACGAAAACTATAATAATAATTTTTATTTTCCTTTATCTATAAATAAAATAATTAATTAATTATTGCGTTTGCTATATTTTGAATTCTTCGCTAAAAAAATCTTTAATTATGTAGCATATTATGTTTTACCTCATATTTTCGAAATATATTCTCGAATTTTATCAGCACGTGTCATGTGTATTTCATTTCAAATTTGTATAATCATTTGTCGCGTCAATGTGGCAATGGCCTTCTTCAAAATTAATAATAAAATAGAAATAACGAGAAAATATTTCATAAGATTTTGCATGATTTGCTGCAAATTTTGTTAAGTATGTCTTTATTTTTATACCAAAATATTATTTCTTTTCAAGAAAAGCAAGGTACAACAATTTATTCATTATTTTTACATGTTACAAAAATAATAGTATGGAACTATTGGCAATACTGTTTTTAAGATTCTATAAGAAAAATTTACAGATGTCAAAAGTTATAGACATGCAGTCAGAATACCATTTTAGCGAAACCTATAAGACTGTCAGTTACGGATTTTCCATAACTTATAGATCTATAAGTTTATAGAATTTTAAGATAATGCCCAGAATCCCACCATAAGATGACATATTTTTTATGTAAACATAGTAATGACAGATCTGTCAGACATTCTTGATGAGAGCCATCTATGAGAATTTTACTGAAGTACGGCACTTTAGTGGAACTCGGACAACAATGGTATGCATACGTCGTGTCCCTACCTACTCTTTTTGTACCGTGGTATACATTTCTGTTTAAAGTCTAGAAATGGCGGAAGGTTGTGTGATGGCCACGTCAAATTTTTTTTATTTAATTCAGTGCAATCAAAGTGATTACCGAAACCGAGTAGGTACCTATGTGGGATTCACACTGAACTATACTCATACTGGAACGCGCATTGGCCGTCTTTGCCATAGAAACGCCGCGAACCGAGAGAGAGGGCCGCAAGGGTCATCTCTGTTCTTCTCGTAATGAGTTGCGCGTCAGTTATTTGTCAATGATTTGGCGGCGCGTCAGTGATTTGTTTCGGCGGCAGACTGCTCTACGCATGCGCACACTGGCGCGAGTAGGACAGAGATGACTCTTGCGGCCCTCTCTCTCGGTTCGGGCTGGAGGACGCAGCGCGCGTTCCAGTATGAGTATAGTTCAGTGGGTATTCAAGATGGGTATTGGGTTGTTTATTTAGTTGAGTTTAAAGTTTCTACCAAAAGTCTCGGCATATTATGTAATAAAATTATATGATGTTATATTCCGAGACATTTAGAAAACGACTAGGCGTTTTATAAAATTAGCCAACGGCATAAATACAATAAAATCGTACTAGGTCCTTCAAGCTGACAACTTGATAGTCTAAAATCAATAAAGATATAAATTGTATCATGGTTTCCCAATGTAAATATAACAGTCAACAAAATTGAATATGAACTTTTCAATTCAGTTCCTATTTCAATTTCAATAACACAATTTTATTTTCGTTTAGCATTAAATTCAATACATTGCTAACTAAAACCTATATGCTACATATATGGAATTCCCGTTCGTTGGAAATTGTGACAATAGTACGAAAGCTATAAATGCATTTAGTTTGTTTGGAGCACATGTGTTCCGGACAAATTCTCGTAAATGCGGAGCTGAAGTAACGTAGTAAGTAGTGTGGCACAACGATAGCAACACTATGTCACACTGGCGAATGTAAGACTCTAATTTACTCCTAACTGCAAACTGCACACTACTTCCTCTAGAACAGCGATGGCCAAACTTTATGATATATAATATAAGTAGATTTCCATAAGCGTGCAACGGTTTTTACCTCTCGCACAGAGATATAGGTATATAGGGATCGTGAAAAAAATTGATGTCGAAATTTTTGTCAAAAAGCACGTTTAGCAGCTTTAGAACCTATTTTGACTATTTTCACGTGGATGTCTGTGTGTCTGTATCAGGGTTGTTGTGATTTTGCCCAGCCGAAAAAAACCACTGGGTTTTTTCGGAAAAAACCCGTCTGAAAAAACCCGAAATTTTTGTTATTTCTACACATATACATTTAAAAATTTGAAATTCTATACAATAACGTAGAAATGTGCATACTTTAGTATAAAGTTTTATTTAAATTTTTTGGATTATTTTTAAACTAGTTATTTAACTTTACATCGGAGTGACTATACTTATTACTCCGATAGTAATAGATACTTGTACAAAATTACATTATGTCATTTTACCCTTATGTTGTTAAATGTTTTCGTTTTTTGTTTCTTTTAGAATTATTTGTTTGTGCGAAATCTATAAAACAATGTATTATATGTGACATATGCACGCACGCCTTTAAAAACTATAATACGAGTACTTTACCCAAAAATTACAAAAACAGATGTCATTTTACTCAAATATACTTTGGTAAAATGACCTAGCAGGTATATTTTTGAAAATTAAAAAATTAGCACTGTTTTATAAAATATGATACTTTTTTGTTGTTTTATATTAGATTTATCTGTAAAAATGGTTTAAAAATTACTTATATTTTTTGATACATAAATCGAAATCATGATTTTAAAAAGTGGTATTTCATTTTAGACACATTCCCCTATATTAATTTGTCTGAAAAACTGAACATAATTAGTAACAAAATATGTAGAGAATCTATTTTTTTTTAATGTTAAAATTTTGAGCAATACTGGTTCCCAGCATCACTAGGTTAGCAATAACTCTATGAGTGACTACTTCCACAAGAGATACCTACAGCTACATTTCCGTTTGCATTCACGTATCTGCTCGGCATTATGCTAATTGCAGCAATAACATGTAAGGACATTCATAATAAATGTTAATACCATCTAGTGGTGCATTCTGACGCTGCTACTTGTAATAAGGGTTTTACGAGTCGGTGGGATTTCATACTTGCTGGAATTAAGTAATGCGAGTGTTGGAACCGAGCGTCTGCATCTGCTAACGGAAAATCTCTTTATTGATGATGGAGTAGTAAATAATGCAGCGGTTTTATTTACCGCCAGCTTAGCGAAGCTGCAGTAGATTTATGCACGGGAATTATGAATATTAATCAGGTGTCTACAATGCTATCGCTTTCATCTTCTATAATTAGGATTTTAATAGCGAAGGATATTCAATCGCAAATTATTTATGACTGATATACAACCTGATAATTTGTTGGTTGCCTTGTAATAGCAAGAAAGATAATTATATTGTAATACAAGTGTGGAAAGGGCTTCATTGAAAAACTAGTATGACAGTAATACCACCTCCTATCATACGAGTTGTTCATTGTCTACGAAAGTATGAAATATGCAAATTAAATTTTTTTAATATACGAGTACATGATGTGTTATAACTACAGATTGTTTTAAAAATCGCAAAATTTACCAATACATAAAAACTGACAGTTTTCGTAATTTTGCGTCGATGGTGTGATTTATGATAAAAAATTCTTGCAGAAAGTAGTAATGATAGTGAAAGTGTACTCCGCCGGACATTTAAAAAATATTCTGACAGCCTTGACCTTCCAGTAACTGCACAATTTCTAGTTCAGCAAAATTATTTGTGTCCTAAATTCAGTGAAAATCAACCATTTGAATACTTATTACAGTTTACAGATAATAATAAAATGTAAATTTACTTTTTGAAAAATTTGCATTCAGTCAACAAATTAAGTGTGGAAATTATTTTCTGCACAAAAAAATTGTGGGTTAAAATTTGGATTGGCAATACGATATTCTCAATTTGTTTCTCTAGCTGTAATTTCAATTTTGATTGTAGATTATCTTCATAATGTAAAATACTCGAATTAAGTTACGCCTACACTGAATGTAAAACATAGCAATTAGAATACATTTGCTCAAATTCCCCTTTACAAATAAATTCATATTTCTATTCAACAAGCGACGTTCCATTCTTCCAAATAACACCCACTTTTATTGAATGTACTCTCAATCATATCAATCCATTTGCACCTCTATACCTTATTCGACCTTTCCGACACCAGCGCCAACGCCGTGCCGTGTTAGAAATGCGAAGCTTTTACTCGGGCTTCTTTCACCGATCCATCATCCCACGGGCTTCAAAGTCTACATGAATATATTTTGTAGAGAATTACTCACACTGGAGACCAAATTATCCAAGGGTGAAATACAGTGTGTTCAAAAAATCACAAAGAACAAATATACAAATGGTTAAATCGTTGCTGATAAATTATTTAACTCTGAAAAGTGAATTTGTATTACTTAAAACCAGACAAATCCAATGTCACACACTGCGTTTGATATCTCAGTTATTTTTTGTGTTACTTTCCATGTTCATACATGGATTCTTTGTAGGTTATTTCATGCTTTTGAATCCTGGAAAAAAGAAATTCACTGTTTTGAAGCTATCGATTAATTAGAATATATTTTTTTCGAAAACTCAATTTAGCTATTTGCCAGGACTCTTTTCCCAGGAATCAAGATAAATCTTTAAATAATCTTTAAAAATTTACGTGTGAACTCCCTGTTATAGTTATTGAGGCTGCTGCACCCACCTTAGGTATAAAGCGTAATATATAAGTATGTTATTTACTTGACCATCATCATCATTCCGTTTTTACGTATTTGTATACGTCGTAACCAAAACTTAGTACGTGGAACTCACGAAGGGTATTGGGTTTAGTTCAATCATAGTTTGTACTTAAACCGAGTATTTAAAACTGAAGAAGAGTATTAGGTTTTTTATTTAATTCAATGCAATCAGAGTGTCTACCAAAACCTCGACCAAAACTGAGTCTGTAAGATGCAAGTAGAATATTGGTTTTTTTTATTTAGTTCAGTTTGTACCAAAAGCTTCGACATATTGTGTACTAAAATGAAAGACATCATTATGCCGAGTCATTTAAAAAAGGTCGTTTTATAAAACGACTGATTTTATAACTAGCCTGCGACATACAAAGGATGGTTTGGTTTCCAGTGTCCAGCTGGTATTTCGTAAACTAATGACAATTCAGAATTTTTTTTCATGTGAACTTATTCAGTATTATGTATTCTAGATTATAGCTAGAAAAAATTTCTTAACGTACTTTTGATGTGCAATTTTTTTTCTTTTTTTTTTAAATGGAAACAGGTATATTTATTTTTCAAGATTCGAGAAGAAGAAAGAAGTTTGTGAAAAAAATTTCTCAATTGTTTCTAACACCACAAATTCACAGCAATAAATAATATTATTACTCGTATTTCTTCTATGCTTGGCTATTTAATCAACTCTTCTACGTTTCTAAGTACGTTTTATACATAACATAAAATCAGATCTTCCCATTCACATGCCTGAAACACAAATTCGCGGAGAGTAATAATAACGATGTAGGTTTGTACAGCACAATGCTGAACAGTGAACAGTGTTTGAAGCTTGGTCGGCTTGTACAGCGGCGCTGATAGCAACACATCGCGGTCTCATGAGGACGTATAATAGACTGGTAGTGGTAGAGAGTGGTAGTGCTTCTGGGCACAATCAGTTTCAGCTTGCTTTATGTCCGTGTTGACATGGCTAGTGGAGTACATGTAAAGAGATTAGATACAAGATAGTAAAGAAGTTCGTCCTTTTGTTGTTATGAGTTTTTATACTTTCGTAGTGGTAGTTGCTTTTGATGTACAAAACATTATAATAATAAAGGATACATGGACATATATATTATGCTTTTAGCGGACTTGGTTATGGCAACCTCACTTGCTGTGAGTCATCGGTACATATGTTAGGCGTATCGACTCCACGTAGCTCAATACTGCGTTTGTCTTATGGTAACGCATGGAAACATACGCCTAAAATACGTAGAAGTAGTCTAGCAATTATTAAATGGTCACTAAGTTTTACAGATAAAGCAAAATATAAATATCATAAATTTATTTACAGACGAAGAATGGAACTAGGTTTATGCCGAGTTACATTTTCTAATAAATCCCTTAATCATAAAATAAAACATGTAGAAAATTGCTTAAAACACACTTTTTCATTAATTTTTTTATATGGATTACAAAGATTTTTTCAGAACTGTAACTGAGCACAAACCTAGTTTCATTCTTTCACAAACATCAAGTATCTGTTTTTCCTTCAAATTTTTAATATGCAATGAGTAAAACAGAAACTGGATATATTCAGTTTGATATACTGATTTTGATTTGAAAAATTTGTTTTTTTAATTCTAAAAATTAAGGGTTCTTTACTAAAATGATCTATTTTAATTACCACAGAATTTTTATAATCACTATTAATATGCACATACAGTTAGAATTAGAATTATTAGAAGAATTTAATGACTATTTAGGTGTTACCAGTAAATATAACTCAGTACCTATATAGTAATAGTTCACAAAGTTTATTATAATAATGTTACATGTCAGAATTATAAAAATGTTTTTTTATCAATAATTCATTTTTTATTTTTCGTAACTATTTATTTTTAGGTTGCTAATCATAAATTTAAAATCATCAAGTTGCCACAACTTCAAGAATGTTCTCTTAAGATTTGTGATCAGTAATCAGCATATTTATGAAATTGTATAAGTACCTTAACTTTTGTACACCCTGTTAAAGGAGAGTTCTCCACAAAGAAGATTATTTCTAGTGTAGCTCATACCTGGCGGGATTCGAACCTGAGTTATCAAAACCACATTAATTGTAATTAAGAATGTATGCAAATAAAATCCTCCTGTAATTCGCAATTTGAATTTAAGATGAAAGATTACGATTAGAGATATTAGCCGTAAAGGAAGATCATCTGCTTTCCAGCGGAATGTCTAACATTCTTTGAAAATTAAATTAGTTTTATGAAGTTGTGTCGAATGAAATGAAGTGCGATCGATATGAAATTCCAGTAGGGCTCCACAGATGCAACGGAAAGCGCGCAGCTAGTAGCGATTGAGTTTGAACTACGAGGGATGGATGTATGTAAGTGAGGGCGATGCACATGGTACATGGTCGTACACAGGGAGCGAGAAAGGGACCTTACAGTATTAATTATTGTACACTGTGCAGCGCACCAACTCGAATTATAAAAAATACATCCAGTCTGTCCCATAACTGAATATATTTTATTTTCATTATAAACAATCTGAACTCATTTCCTTCCGGAAAATAATATGATTTAATATAAGTTGTTTTGAATGACAAATAATTGATTTAATATATTTTCTGAAGGAATGTTAAAGGCTTCAGGAACCCATGTGAAATTAGTTAATTCTAAATATATTGGACGTTTCGGGAAGAGTACTCTTCCCATCTTCAGCTTGTCAAAAAATTACATAATTGGTCACATTACGAGTTACAATAAACTGGATGCATCTCCATTCCCGAAACGTAATATAAATTAAAAATTAATTAATTTCACATGGATTAAAATTATTAACGTTGGATCCTTCAATTTCACTTTTATATTTATTATATTTTTGTAACTGTCAATAATTTATTTGTCATCCATCACCAAATGTTTTTATATTTTGTTGCAATGATTAGTAGGTTTGGTCGAAATTTTTACATTTGCCGGTTCTTTAATTTATTGTTATTCTCACATAGTGTTATAAAGAAAAATTATCTAAATTCTGGATTTTTGATTCTGGTTTCTGGATCCATGATTACAAAGGGTTTCCGGGTTCTAGGTTCGGGATTATGTATTCCGATTCTATTCCAGAATTTTGTATTCCAATAATTCCGGATACTGGATTCTAAATCCTGGATGCCGCATTTTTATAATCCAATTGTATTCCGGATACCGGATACTGTATTCCAGTTTTCGGATGCTGGATTTCAGTAACTGATTTTACATTGCAGATTTTCAGATAGGTATCTAATCCATGATTCTGGCTTTCAATTATGTCGAAATAATTTCAGCTGCCAGTTGAAATTTCCTTTATAAATAAATTACTATTCCAATATTGTAAGTAGTCATAAATATTGTACCTACTCGATGCATGGTTTTCCAAAAGTTCCTAGACGGAAGTTTTGAACGAGTAAAAAAAATATTGAAAATTGAGGTTTGGATCATTGCGAGACCGAAGAAGGTCGACAATTTACACATTTGTTATAAAAATCGTAATAAACGTTCAAAAAACATTAAAATTAAATTCTCGAATCGGGTTTTGGTTTATGGGGATGTGTTTCTTATTTCATTACCTTTAAAATAAGGTGAAAATTGACAGGGGTATTTAAAAATGTTAGAGTGGTTATCCCCTAAAAAAACTCTACGTTGCATGGAAGTTCTAAACTATCTGAGAATGTAGTTTATATGAGTCTTTAGTAATCTTCAAATTTTCAATGTTTTTCTTCACTAGATCAAAACTTATATCTCCGTCCCGGGACTTTTGGGAAATCCTGTAGATTGTTGAATATGGTATTTTGCTCAAGCCGCATACATTAAGAACTTATCAATTAATACACACTTATAAGAAATACAACAAATATAAGAAATGGCTGCACTCTCCTGTGTCAGCTTCTGCTGGTGTATACTCACACCACACAACACTAACTGATTCAGCTGCCTGTGTAGCATGGCCTGACGCAGCAGATGCGCCGCGCGCTGATGGGATCCTGTCACTCATTTTATATCAACTTGAGGCGAGGCTACATCAACCTAAATATACATGAGTATGAAGAATAGACCAGGAATATCACTACATTATATTAGATCACAGGAGTCAAGAGCGCGACATGATGCGGTGAAAGGTCAATATACTCGTGACGAATTGTTGTGATGCGACTTTGTTAATCAATTTATAAGTATAATGTACAGATTTACCCAAAAGTCCCGAGACGGAGCTATAAGTATTGTACAAGTGAAGAAAAAAATTGAAAATTTGGGGATCACTAAAGAGTCATAAAAACTACATTCTTCTATAGATAGTTTAGAACTTCCATGCAACGTGGAATTTTTTTAGGAGATGACCACCCTAACATTTTTAAATGGCAACCCCTGTCGAGTTTCACCTTATTGGTAATGAAAAAAGAAACACATCTCCATAAACCAAAACCCGATATCTTAAAAAAAAAGAATTTAAATTGTTGACCTTATTCAGTCTTGCAATAATCCAAACGCTTTATTGATCCCCAAATTTTCAGTTTTTTTTACTCGTTCAAAATTGATAGCTCCGTCCCAGGACTTTTGAGAAACCATGCATTTTTGTTTGTAATTGTAATACGTTATTTTCATAATAGACCGAGAGCTCATGACAGGTGATGGTCTCCGATTTCATACAGCATACCTTTTGGAGAATGGAATATTGACCCTATGACAACGTAGAAAAATGGGGAATTAAACCCTTGCACTCTTTCCGGTCATATGATAAATTGCATTTTTCTACTTACACAAAATTTTGTGTTTTTCTCTGATTTAATAATGCATGCCCTTTTATCAAAAGAATCTTAAACACATATAAAGTCTTACAAATTATAGGCATGCAATTCACAGGATCCCAAAGGGCTTAAACGGTCAAGTAACCTTGTACTAAAAAAAATATGATTTTCTGTGTTTCACATACAGCATGCTGATGAAAAGAATTAATAATTGTGTCATAAATCACCTATAACCAAATTGGCGTATGGATATTCCTACGAAGTGCTAATATCCACTGACGGATGTAACTTGAAGTTCGTAAGAACATTAATGTTCGGACATCTGGATATCCATAACACATTCTATGGACAACAATTAATAATATACAGATGTCGTATGGATTATTGAATATCCAGTATAGGACATACACTGCATGTCCTACATACATATGTCCGTATGGATTGTATGACACATTTTCCAATCCATTATTTCCAGAGATTTTTACCTATATCAATTTTTTCCGCGAATTAACCTAACCTAAATTAATTGGAAAAATGTCCCACTCGAAAAAAATAACATTGGAAAAATGCATTATAGAAAAAAATTATCATTTTAAAGAATGGACTGGAAATAACAGATTGGATAAAATGTATTGGAAAATCTGATTCCCCATCGTCCGGTGCTATGTGGGATTTTGATACCTTAAAAACGGCACGATATTGTGGACTTAATTTTATCACAATTGAATTCCTATTTTTTAAATCTGAGAAAGTGGCAATGGTCTACTTGCATGGAACTGAAAATGAGATTTTTGTCACTATGAACCTAATGTTAGGTCTAAAATATTGGTAAAAATACAAATGTTATTTAAAAAATATATGTTTTTTAGTAAATTGAGAAAGAAATTTTGCTACGACGTCATTATTTTGTACACGAGATATGGCAGCTTTATACATCACATCACATATTATTCAATTTTCATTAATTATTTTTGGGCTTGTGGATAAAAATTTTGTAATAATAAAAAACATGGATCCCAAGTTTTTATTTCTTTTTCAAAAATATTAAAAAAAAAGAAATTATGCAAGTAGTCCATTAGTCTTAGTAAAATTTTAGATTTAGAAAATTCTGCATAAAAAATATGTTCCTTGAATTTTTTCTGAAAACGCAAGGAATTCAATGGTGACAAAATCAAATTCAGGTCTAATAATTTTCAATATATCAATAGAAGTAAATTTTTTGGAAACCCAAAATTCAATAAATTTGGTTATAATTATTAGCTACTCGAAAATATTTTGTTCAATTCTATATAGATAAATATTTAACAGCAATATAAAATATTTTATCAATGCTTAAAGTTAAAATTTTCTCTGAAAAGCACCCTTGCATACTTCTCTGTCCGCTTTCGTCAATCTTTTAATACTTTTCTTAAAATTTTTCGATATGTCCGCAAAAGTTTTAATCAAGCTCACAAAGGAACAGTAACTATAGCAGAAAATGGTTGTATGCTATTAAAAAGTAAAGCAAATCGCTAATTAAAAACAGTATCGGTTGACCAAAACTTCTGCTTCTGTACATAATGAATGAAGTTTTTCGAACTCAAATTAAAACAGCAAGTCCATTGAAACTTTCCTTATCCTAAAAATGTCTCCGTGGTTGTAACAGTAACCAATGGATGGATACCTACATCTTTTAATTATAGTGCTTTTTCTCAAAGTTGCACTGAAAGCGAACAGTCCTAGGTCGTTGATCCTGATTGCGATAAGTTTTTGTTTGTTCTACTTCGATTTCCGCAGAACCGGAACTAAGACAAATGCTTGAGATGCAAGAATTAGATCTTAATTATGTGGCATCCAAAAAACCCAGAAAAAATCGCCTCTACGGCGCATTTATTACATTATATAACAACACCCTCAGTGGCCTGCGGCATATTTTTACTTATCTTTAATTTCATAAACGGTTCGCTCCCCTGGGAAAATATTCTAGCTATGCCCATGGATGACAGACAGTACCTAGTGTGAATAATGGACTCATAATACAATAGAATTGAATTATGAATAATGGAAAGGTTTATCTTTCTAAAGTTACCTACATAATGAATGTATTATTCAATGGTTGTAGAAAATAGTATATTATGTATCAAGTTTTATTTAGCCGCGATAGTACCTACCTAGAGAGTTTACAAACGAGTTACATAGGTACAATACTTTTTCTACGACCACAAATTACACAGCATAAATTAATAAATATGTAATATTTCGTTTGTAATAATCTTTAAAGGTTAAATCATAATCATAATTATATTTTACATAGCTACAAAATTCTACTTAGGCAAGTGTATTTCACTATTATATAGTTAAAATTTGACAATCATTGATCGAAATCATTAATTTTCCTCAGTCTTTCACAAAAATTAAATGTCAAATATAGAAGTCAACTTTATCCCGTACTTAATATGTCAGTTGCTATGTTCAGCCCGTGACTAAAAAAGGTCAAAGGCCGGCTTGTCTAGGTGTGTTTAAATAGTATATTGTATAAGTATTATAAAAGGACTAAAGTGCATGATTTAATCCTGAGGATGAAGTTTATTTCACGAGCCGAAGATGAGGGAAATAATTACCTGAGGGATTAAAGGTACTTTAGTCCTGTGGTATAATATGCTATTTTTTATACTTCGTCCTCAAACGAATTTTGCAATTTTGACAGTAAACTTTATGACAAATATTTATATTGTTACCATAGATACTCTGTAACAAACCGCATAACGGGATTAATTAATTCAATGCCTTGACAACGGGATATATATGAAAAATAATTCCTTGGGATCAAATTAATTAAAGAGGAGTGTTAGTCCCGGAAGTGCAAAAATGTTATTTAGCGCAATGGAACCGAGTTCTTTAAATGATGTTTTAATACCAGGAGTAGAAAAAACTTATTATTGTGCTTATCACACCCCTAAGTCCGTGGCTGGCGTCACTTTGTACAGTGGCAAAATCCACCGAGTGTGAGACGTGAAGTCGAACTGAACAGGGGTAACTGCGTTGTTTGTTGTTGATTTTATTTATTTCGATTGCCGAAACTGCTCGAAGCTTCTGCCATTGCTGTTCCTGTTTTCTATCTCTTATATTTTTATTGCAGTCGCTGTTGAACTGTTTATTCCCCGAAGTCCGTCTTTATAACCGGCCGCGAGCCGAGCTCCGTCCTTGATGTTCTTATCGGCCGATGAAGTTGTGTTGTGTGACTCAGGCTTTGAGAGGATTCGACAGAATCCATACAACATGTTAGCTAGAAAAACGGCCAGCAAATAGTTTGCTGTATATAGTTTTTATACTTTGATAATGTAATGCGTTTTGAGATGAGGCTGAATGCTTTGACAATATTGGAGATAGATTTGTGTTTACGGATCTTTTCAAACGCTGATATATTTTTATTCACTTGTATACTTACATACATTTATGGAAATTTTTAACACAATAACGACAGTCTATGCTTACCTCTAAATACAGAAGTCGTGGATACGAATATGTACCTATAGTCCGGCGGTTATAGGACAAAATTATGCATTTTGTGATTAAAGTATGAAAATTGGCATACATGTCAATTAAATCATTCTTTTTCATACGTGGTGCCAAAGTGTTAAGTGCCAGAGACAGCCGCCATTTTGAAAACATGGTCGCCATTTTTAGTTTTCGTCTTTATACGTATGGTCAATATTTCGAGAAAAATTGTTTTGTAAGAAATTGCAGAGCTACCAATTTGTTATAAAATGGTATGTCCATTTTTACCTTCCGCTTACCTGTAAAGGAAGGTATTGGAATCATGCAAAAAATCGGGTGGTGAATTTTTAGTGGATGAGCACGAATTAGGGTCCTTACAACTCATTTTTGATAGTTTCACGATGATGTCTGTGTGTATGTGTGTGTGTATGTGTGTGTGTATGTGTGTGTGTGTGTGTGTGTGTGTGTGTGTGTGTGTGTGTGTGTGTGTGTGTGTGTGTGTGTGTGTGTGTGTGTGTGTGTGTGTGTGTGTGTGTGTGTGTGTGGTCAAGGGTTGTTAGTCGCATAACTCAAATACGAATTACCCGAAAATTTTTATATTTGGTATTTAACATTTGTATATAAATTGGAAGAGCTCCCTAGATTTTGGTACAAATATCTTCATCGGAAGTGATATTTTTTGAAGATTGAAAAGGTTAATTGTCAAAATTGTATATAAATTTGGAAAATATAGTATTTATTTGTAATGAGAATAAGAGGAAAAGTTATTTGCAACTTACGTTATAAAAAAATTGTCTTTATCTGGTAGCATTAAAGAACTGCAGTAATATTTAAAAAATAAATTTATCAAATAAAACGTTGATATCTTGTAATCCATGATCGGTTGATTTTTGTTTCTGCGTAAAAAATATTGACAGGTGAGACGGGTGACAAGTTGGCATACTAGCGCTATATAAGTCCTAAGTAAGATATTAAATGTAGTAATTGAACGGAGGATGGCTT
Source organism: Agonum fuliginosum (assembly GCA_947534325.1). Taxonomy (NCBI): domain Eukaryota; kingdom Metazoa; phylum Arthropoda; class Insecta; order Coleoptera; family Carabidae; genus Agonum; species Agonum fuliginosum. The sequence continues at coordinate 21,458,100 of OX384038.1, forward strand.
CAATACAGCAGAGTTTTCCTGTGAATGAATCTTTTTATTCAGGTGATGCAAATTTCTGTTTTTGAATATTTGAGATTTTTATTTGTATATTAAAATGGGCACCGGATTGCACGTATACATTTCTGTTTAAAATCTAGATATGGCGGAAGGTTGTGTGATGGCCACGTCAGATTTTTATGTAAGTAGTACAATTCTCGAGAAAATCGTGAAAGTCGAAGTCTCGTGGTAATTTTTGTAGCAATAAAAACTCAACAATCCACCCACATAGCACAAAGTAAATCCTAATTATATCTTTTAGATCACGTTATCTTATATGAGATATCGCTGTTCTACTACAAGAAGAAATATTTAAGATATCTTTGCGATTTCGTTTGTCGTTTTTTATGTTATCCGAATGTTATGTTTTAAATCTTATAAACATCTTTAAAAGTTATCCTATGGATCTCTTACTAATATCTATTTTGCATTTCTTAAAATTAATTAAGTAGGTCAATTATTGAAGCAAACCTAAAAAAGAAATAGCATTTAACAATGCTAAATTTGAGGATAAACTGCCAACTTGGCGAGACTCAAACCATGAGACCTAGGAACCAAACTTCGAAAGGGACAACGTACAACACTCAAAAGTACTGACGTTGCCTTGTACTTTCGTTGCTTTGTACATGCGCGGTTTTGTATGAACACTGGAAAGTATTTGCGGCGTATTTTATTTACACCTCCTTGTGCAAACACCGAAATTTATTTTTCTCGATATAATTTATGACAGTGACAGTGCAGTTAACATATTTTGCGGGTAAACTTTACTTAGCGGCCAAACCTGAAGTTGGCTGCAAGCTGTCAGCTGAACTTTGAGTTCTGTTGGACTCAAGAAGGGTTTTGTTAGCATAGATTAGTTTATGTCAAAAAAACGGAGTTCTGTTGGACTCAAGAAGGGTTTTGTTAGCATAGATTAGTTTATGTCAAAAAAACAGAGTTCTGTTGGATTCAAGAAGGGTTGTGTTAGCATAGATTAGTTTATACATTAGCCAGAATCCGATTTTTTCCGCAGCCAACTTCAGGTTTGGCCGCCAAGTAAAGTTTACCCGCAAAAGATGTCAACTGTACTGTCACTGTCATAAATAATATCGAGAAAAATACATTTCGGTGTTTGCACAAGGAGGTGTAAACAAAATACGCCGCAAATACTTTCCAGTGTTCATACGGTGTCGCGACAAAATGTTCCCAACAAAATATTCCCAACAAAATAATCCCAACATAAGGTTCCTGAACAATATTTCTCCACACAATAAGTTCCCAACAAAATGTTCCCGACAAAATGTTCCCAACAAAATATCCCCAACAAAATATTCCCAACAAAAGGTTCCTGAACAATATTTCTCCGAACAATATGTTCCCAACAAAATGTTCCCGACAAAATGTTCCCAACAAAATATCCCCAACAAAATATTCCCAACAAAAGGTTCCTGAACAATATTTCTCCGAACAATATGTTCCCGACAAAATGTTCCTAACAAAATGTTCCCAACAAATTATCCCCAACAAAAGGTTCCCGAACAATATTTCCCCGAACAAAATGTTCCCAACAAAATATTCCTGACAAAATGGATTCTCACAGTACCTGTCTAAGTATATTTTATACATTAATTTCTATTTTTGACCTAAATAAAAATGTACTTATATATTTTTTAAAACTAAATGTTTTAAAACTAAAAAGTCAAAAATATAAGAAAATCATTTCTGTACAAAGCAATCGAAATTCAAAATTACATGCCTACTATCGGAGAAATTAGCATAGTCAGTTGAGTTTAAAGTGAAATAAATGGTTTAAAAATGATAAATACATTAGTGTTGTAGTATTCTTATTTTAATATGGTGTAGTCATAAGCTTTCTTGAATCATTCTGTTAGGCGAAACTTTCTAATTGATTATATTTTGGTAATAACTATTAAAAAGTAAAAGGGTTAGAACTTGGTTACCGATAATCTTATAGGATTCCAATGCCGGTTATTGATGCCTAATACATTTTTATATTTTTGTTATTAATATTCCTTATTTAGTTTACCAGTGGAGTATTCTATTAAAAAGTTTCTCGTTGAAAAATGGATTGTGTTTTCTGGCAATACATTTTATCCTCTCTCTCAACTGAATATTCAGTAATTTTCGAAGCTCTTGTTGTATAACTTAACCGGAGAGTTGTAAAAGCGCATTTTTGTCATTAAGATGTTGGAAAAGCGCAGAAATATAATCAGTAAATTTATATTGAATAAGCGCCGATCAAAACATTGAATAAGCGCAGATCGTAACATTGAATGAGCGCATTTTTCGAAAATGAGATTTCTGACCATAACAAGTTGGTCCAGATCGTCTTCGAGTATGATGGGGTTAAGTTCAGAAAAATGTTAGGCAAGGATATTTTCTAGATTTAAAAAATTCAAAAAATCTTGTTAAAAATACTTTTCGAGTATGATGGGGTTAAGTTCAAAAAATGTTAGGCAAGAATATTTTCTAGTTGTAAAAAATTCAAAAAATATTGTAGAAAAACTGTCGTACAATCCATAAAACCATTGTGCTTTTTAAATGTGCACTTCTGCGCTTATGCAACTACAATTTATGCGCTTTTCCAATGTTGTTTTATGCGCTTTTCCAATGTGATAAGCGAAAACTGATAAAGGCCAAATGCGCTTATTTAACTCACCCAAATTAACTACTGAATATTTTGTTGGGAACATTTTGTTCGGCGAAATAAGTATTGTTCAGGAACCTTTTATTGGGAATATTTTGTTGGGGATATTTTGTTGGGCACATTTTGTTGGGAACATTTTGTCGGGCACATTTTGTTGGGAACATATTGTTCGGAGAAATATTGTTCAGGAACCTTTTGTTGGGAATATTTTTTTGGGGATATTTTGTTGGGAACATTTTGTCGGGAACATTTTATTGGGAACATATTGTTAGGAGAAATATTGTTCAGGAACGTTTTGTTGGGAATATTTTGTTGGGGATATTTTGTTGGGAACATTTTGTCAGGAACATTTTGTTGGGAACTTATTGTTTGGAGAAATATTGTTCGGGAACCTTATGTTGGGATTATTTTGTTGGGGATATTTTGCTGGGAACATTTTGTCGTAGAACCGTTCATACAATACCGCGCATGTACAAAGCAATAAAAATACAAGGCAACGTCAGTACTTTCGAGTGTTATATACTCACCCCTTCGAAACGATAACCGCTAGACCACGCTGTATACCTATGTTAAGAGGTTCATCGTAGTGGGAATATTATGTATTACGATATGCGTTTGAATATTATTTTTTGTACAAATTGTTGTAATAATCAGCTCTACGCAAAAATACATTTTTGATTTATTGATACATATATTCCAAACTTAATATATTATTTTCAGTTCACAGTATACAGGCAGCTCCACAGAATAGGACAAAAAATTAAAGGGTATATATAACAAAAAGAATTTTTATTAAATTCGCAAAAACAAATTATCGTGTTTCAAGGACACATATTTTTGCCACTGGTTTTACACAATATTAGACATTTATTAGTATTAGATATTATGTAAACAATTATTTTCATTGTAGAAGACTTAAAAAAATTATTTAAAATAACTACTGACCAGTGGCAAAAATTGTATGCTTGAAATACGATGCAATTGTTTTGCGAATTTTAAAAAAAATTGTTTCATGATCAGCACGTCGTACAGTATAATACCCTTTAATTTTTTGTCCAAGTTTGTGGAACATTCTCTATAAGATATATTCATTACGGTACGTTGTTTAGATGATACTTTATCGTTCGAATAACTGTAAAAGATACCTGTAAGATCAATTTTAGAAGATATCAAATGGATTACTTCAAATACGTTACTTTATGTTCACAGTATTTAAGATATCTTCACTTTGACATCCTAGGGATCGTTGTTATGATGATATCTTTCGAATAACTTGAAAAGATAACTATAAGATCAATTTTAGGCGATATCAAAGGGATATCTTCATAGGGATTACTTTAAGTTCACAGTACATGAGATATCTTCAAATTGTTATCAATATGATATCTTTCGAAATTATCTTACAGATATCTCTAATAAGAAATCCTAGAGATATCTTCTGGATAATTGTGCTATCTGGGCAGGCGGCAAATTTCCGGAAAACAAAATTAGCACTTAATTGATTATGTTTGAAAATGACTAGAAATTGCTCAAATATATTTTCCAGATTTTCTCGAGAACTATATTACTTACAGAAAAAATGGTTTAATTGACATGTATGCCAATTTTCACACTTTAATCACAAAATGCATAGTTGGTATGAAATTTGTCCTATAACCGCCGGACTACTCGTATACCACAGTAGTGAAATTTGTACTAGACTGAATTGATAGAATTACAGTAGATCTCTGGTTAAACATAGATTCTTTGAGTATTCTTTCATGCTTCTCCGAATCTGGAAAAAGAATCCTGATGAGAATTATCTGTCAAAAAGTGTTGCAGAAATAAAATCATATCGCAGAATCTACATAACATAAACTTTACTCAAAAACCATGATAAAGTTAAAGAATGTATTAGTATATTCGTCTAGTTATAGTTTTTTGATTATTCGGCTCGCGCTGCAATTACCGTGCGCGAGTAGCACGCTCTTAATACACAAATAACTATTTCTCACGTTTTAGTTTACAAAATTAAACCTTCTTTAGGATATGAAAGATCATACAAAGAATCATGTATCAGAATAAACAATCATTTATTTCCGCAACTAGACTGCACAATCCGGTAGAACAAAACACAAACATAACCTACATCCAATCATATCTCGCGTCTCGTGTTCTGCGTGTCATTTTGGGGCCAACCATCCTATCGATGACGACTGCGCCACGAGACTGTCCCACGGATGACGGATAGCGCATGAACGTCGCTCTGGGGGCGCAGACCTCATCGGAGATGATGCATTGCCGAGACGAGAGCCGAGGGTCGAGAGTCTCGTACCGGGTGCGCTACAATCCACCAAATCAAAATATTGAGTGATATTTAGAGGATTAAATTTGTTGCTTGGGTGCTCAGGAATGCTATATTGTGGAGAGGAAATTTGGTGATGGATTATTTTGTATTCGAAGAGTTTTTGTCACGAACTTGTTATATTTATTTGATTATGTTGTGAAAGTATGCGTTTATTTAATTAAAATACGAATTACAATATGCAATTCTTCAACCAAGGATGTGAATTATAATAACTTCTAAGAATGGAAGCATCATTGAGTTAAATATCATGTACCTACATGAATAATTGCTTACATAATTATCACTCCTGTATACTAAACTTAAAAATATGGCTGCTTCGAATATTGTAAAGTATATCGATACAAATTTTACAGTTTGTGCGGACCAGCTATAACATCACGACTACTTGTCGTTTTTAGCAGATAATTTTGGTCGAGCATTGTAAGCAGTTAAATTGTGATTCCATGCTATTACATATTTGTTTTATAAGGTATAGTTATTTGTATCACAAGGCCAGAAACTGACCTTTTGCAAGAGCGAGTATTTTTGACACGCCGAGCCACAGGCGAGGCTTGCAAATTACGAGCACTAGCATAACAGTTTCTGGACGTGTAATACACAATATTTTATGTGCCGATTTCATTACAAAAATATAAAATAATTATACATACCCTAAAAAATTGTGTGTGAATACTTGCATTTGAGCTTAAAATATATTTATTTCTGTTTCTATTAACGATTTACGTCTAAAATTTGTCAAAATCTTGTTAATTATTGTATAAAAAATATTCAACGCATAAAATTGACATCTGCTTGACAACTGTAGTAATGTCAAGATGCCAACCTATAACTTCCGGTTGTTTGCCAGCCTAGGCTGGCAACAAAGAGTTTCTGGCGGATTTTGAGATATGGAAAACTAGCGATGCCGACCGGAGGCATATAAAATAATGAATATGATTTAAAAGTAGAATTAATGATATCTGAATTTCCGAAGTTCATTGTCAATAGAAATATATCAAGGGACCATTATTTAGCTGGAAAAATTTGTTTCAAAAGATTGTTGCTTGGTAACATTTCGAGACAAATGACATGATCAAAGTCCCGAGCTGAAGGCGAGGGATTTTATCATTCAATTTGTCGAGGAATGTAATAAGCAACAATCTTAAGAAATAATTTTACTTGCAAAATAATGAGACCCGAGTCTCGAGATATATTTTGTTAGACTATTTCCCAAATAAACAGACATAAAATATGAACTAATAAATTTACGTTGGAGTGTCCTAATATTTTTATTATTAAATGTTTTCTAATGCCCTGGTTTTTCGTGTTTTTAAATCAAAACTAATTTCCTGTACCGAAACGGTTGTTTAGTTTGACATTAAATTTTTGTACTAACCTTTCAGTTTCAAAATTTTATTTTAGTTTCTTTCGTTTATGACGTACTTATATATGATATATTTTTTATTTCATCGTAAGAAGTTGTGACAACTTTTTTGACACTTTTAATTTTAATTAAAAACAATACAAAATCAATAAAATTGTCATAGCAATGTATGACGGATAAATATTCACTTGAACAATCCCTAGGGCATTTTTACATTTTTTGCCGATATATTTTGTACGTCATTGGTCAGAATTTTAAAAATTGAAGCAAAAGATTGGTTTAATTAATATGTGGGAAATAGTCACAATAATATTATAAATTCCGATTATGAATTCTTCAATGATAGTCCAGTCAACGAAGGATCAATTGACGGTTCATAATCCGAAAGTTTTGAAACTTTGTAGCATTGTTCGGGAAGGTCTAGTAATGAACATATCAAAAGTCCTGACCCGTAGGTGGTGAGCGCAGGCGTGGGGACCACAAAATGGCTGCCAAAATCTGGTTTTTCTATAATAACTCGTTATCGCTGCATTGTAGAGTATAAGTATCGACTTTCGGGTTCTGGAATTGAATTTTATAGACAATTATCTATATTATATATGATATTAAATTTTTTATAGGCCTTGGTTAAGCTAAAATTTAAAGTTTTTGTCGAAGAGAAAATGGTAAATTTTTTATATTTTTTAAGTTTCTTGTGTTTAATCAGCTCTGTATTATACTCCAGTCAATAATAGTCTTGTAATATTGTTCAGTCCTACCCAGATCTCAATCTCAATTCGTTTATAATATAGAGCTGATTAAACACAAGAAATTTTTAAAATGCCAAAATTTTACCATTTTCTCTTCGAAAAAAACTTGAAATTTTAGCTTAACCAAGGCCTATAAAAATTTTTAATATAATGCATAGTATAGGAAATTGTCTAAGAAATTCAATTCCGGAACCCGGAAGTCGATATCTCAATTCGTTTATAATATAGAGCTGATTAAACACAAGAAATTTTTAAAATGCCAAAATTTTACCATTTTTTCTTCGAAAAAAACTTAAAATTTTAGCTTAACCAAGGCCTATAATTTTTTTTAATATAATGTATATTATAGGAAATTGTCTAAAAAATTCAATTCCGGAAACCGGAAGACATTATCTCAATTAGTTCAGAAATTATAATAAGAAAATCACAAGAATTTAAAAAAAAAATTAAAAATTATTTACATTTTTTAAAAAAAATGTTGCTATACAAAGGTCCCCAAAATCTGAAATTTATAATTTGGATAGAAAAATGTCTGCTAAATTGAATATTTAAAACCGGAAGTCGATATGTTCATCTGTTTGAAAGTTACAGTTGCAATAGGAAAAATTCAACATTTTTGCAAAGGGCAAACAAAACGCTCCGCTTGTCTTTATCATAACTTGCGAACCATTGATCTGGGAAAAAATTAGTTTATATCAAAGTTGTAGCAAATTTTATTCTCTACAACTTTGTAATAAGTACTTGTACTCTACAATGCTGCGATAACGAGTTATTATAGAAAAACCAGATTTTGGCAGCCATTTTGTGGTCCCCACGACCCCGCTCACCACCTACTGGTCAGGACTTTTGATATATTCATTACTAGACCTTCCCGAACAATGCTACAAAGTTTCAAAACTTTCGGATTTTGATCCGTCATTTTTCCTATTTTGACTGGACTATGAGTAATGTATCCAGATTAGTGTATGGTGTGAGGTTTGATACAAAGATCGATATAATGTATGATTCAATGCAAAAAAACCAAACACAACACTAACTCGGCACTAGGTGGACCAAGACGCGTTTCGATCTTTCGATCATCATCAGGTGACACCTGATACATTACTCATTACTCATTGACGAGGTCATAAACGGAACGATTTTGTTTTATAATAAAAGTAGAAGTTGTGTTAGCATTATATATATAGAAAATTCTACATAAAGTTCTTCACTTTAGTGAATATCGTTCAAATCGACCAATACCTCTAAAAGTAAGAATCTCTCTAATCTCTATATCTACTCTTTTCTCGATGAATGCAGTTTCCAATCTCACCCGTATTAAATGATCTGCTAACACAACTAAACCAATAACCTTTGGCTAATCCACACTACTCTACAAATGATCACATAACGTCATCTCACTAAGAAAACAAAGTTATCCATCCAGCACTCTGTCATCATCAGCACCAGAGTTCGTGCCTAGTGACCACAACTCCAGATCCACGTTGGCTGTGTCCACGTCCCCTGTCAAATCTGTCGCACAAACAACGTTAATTGTACGAGTATATGCTGTGGACATCGCCAGGGTTGGTTTATGGAGGTGAGGATATTTTCCAGGCCCTCTGCGAATCTTTACTCCATGTTTTCATCTTTTGTTGTTATTTGCTGAAAATGACAGAAGCTGCGCGGGTTTAAGCACAATCCTCTGCATGTGATGACGTACGAACCCAGAGTTCCTTGGTTCAAGTCTCTCCACCGGCAGTGTGTGATTGTCGTGAAATTGTAAAACATCTTGCAATTAAATCGCACGCGGATGCTTTAAGCAGCCGGTCTACATTTTTGCTGAATTTCTAGATTACTCTCACTTTTATTTTTTTTCTATTCCACTCTTTTCCCCACTACTACGACTACCATAAACCAGCCCGAAACTCATACTTTGTCGTATCCTAGCATGGTACCTACTCAAAATGAAATTTTTATCACTGTACCTAATGTTAGGTGAAAAATTAGATAAAAAATATAAATTAAAAATAGGTAGGTACGTTTTTTTTTAGTAAATTAAGAAAGGAATTATGCTGCGATATCATTATTTTATATCGGAGAAATGGAAGCATCCTACGTCACATAAAATATTAAATTTGTAATAATTTTTTGTCACGACATGCGGAGAAAATATAATTTTCTTCTCGTGAAATAATGAGGAAAGTAAGTTTTTTCTCTCTAGAGAGGAAAGTGAGCAATTTTACCACCAGTGTTATTTTACAATAAATTTTTTTTGAATGTTGTGTCTAACACGAGAGGAAAGCTCTTTTTCCTCTCTTTCTCGATTGTATCACTCGCTTCGCTCATGTGGGAGACGAAGCGCTTTCCTTTCTAGTATTTTTACGTATTCTGAATGAACACGTTACTTTTTCATAGAACAGAATGGGCTACGTTGTCCACCCTTATGCCCTGGACAAAACGATTCTTTGGGGGTGTTTTAATGCTCCTGAATTTTTCTAAAAATAATCCTGGTGAGAATCGCCTGTCAAATAGCGGCGCCACCAAATTGCATCTTCGATGAGTCTTGAAAAAGAAGAATTTCTATTTTTTCCAAGATTCAGATGAATGACAGAATCAACAAAGATTTCTTGTGCGAGCAGAGCTTAATACGTTCCTGTGGACTCCACGTCATATCTGGGATGTGTCTGTCTGTGCGTGTGTGTTTGTGTTGACCGGACTGTCCGTTTCACGCGCCATGCTTCAATCATCCGGCTCATCACATGCAGACCATGTCATTACAATGCGATAAAATGACAAGGGCCTCAGAATGAGAGACTAGGAGGGCCAGAGGGTCACTACAAAGCGAAATAAATGTTCAATAATTGGACAATGTTATTTAATAATGTATAATGCTTCTTTGTGGAAGTTACTTCATTTGTGCACACAGAACGGTTGCTATTTATCAGGTTGTTATTAAATTATGGATAAAATGTTAAGAATAAATTGGCCAGAATTGGTTAACAGGCCATTTTGGGCATTTTCTCTTTAAAATTCTACTGGTTTTTTTTGCCAGCAAGAAATCATATAAATATTAAAACTAGAATTTATGGCTTTCGTGTACATGCATTTATATCTATGATGCCTTTTTACTCAACTTTGGTGTGGTAGCCTCACATATTGTAAATCATTAGTATACAGGCTGTGATTATACTTTGGGAAATATATTTTTCATGACGTGCTAAGTGTGGATCAAATAGATTTATTTTAAATTCGCAAAATTAAAGAATATCACTTAAGTCTTAACATCCATCTCTTGCTATCAAATGCAAAGCAGAAAAGCATGTTACAATAAATCATTTTGAAATCGATGACCTCATATTTTACAATGATGTACTTATAGGTTGTGCTTACATGGCTATAGAATGAAATTTACAAAAAACTTTGCCGTATTTTGTTCAATAATTTCTAAAAATTACTAAAAATGTGAGTATCGAGTATTATATAAATTATTACAGTCAATGGGTTAACTGTTTAAAAAAATCTCTCTATACCCGTCTTGTGGATGTGGATTATTAAATCATAAAAATTAGCACCGATTTTTGCTAATTGATGTCACAGCATATATATATATATATATATATATATATATATATATATATATATATATATATATATATATATATATAGTGGCTTAACGCTCCCTACGGAAGTAGCGCCGCTTAGCACAGCATAGCAATTTATAATTTGCATTTATTGATTCACTAAAGAGTCATGATTCTTCATGGTAAATTTCAATTTGAAATTTTTTATAATACAGCCAGAATCGTTCAAATTGTTAATCTTCTGGATTTACAAATGTAGCACCTTAAGTAGAATATTTTATTTTATTAAATGAATAAATTTAAATTCTACTCTAAACACTATGTATTTAGCTACGATTAAGTGACATTTGACATTTCTCGTTACTGTATAATTAAAATTAAATTAGATTGAATTTAAATCAGACATTAACATTTTATAGCGTACAGTTGATAAAAAATGGTTTATAATTAAAGAAACAGAAGATTTTCATGTTCCAGTTCATGAGTAAAACTATGAATAAAATTTTATTTCTGAAATAATTTTCTAGGATACACATTTCATCGAATTAAGTGGTGTCGTGTTTCAGTGGAAAATCCGTGAATATAAAAGGATATTATTCTTGTTTTTATATGGCTGCAAATTTCGTTAATATGCCGCCAAGAATCGTGTCAGCAAGAAGCAGAAATAAATGGTTAAAATGATGTTCACTGAACAAGAAAAAATATTTGGCACTTTCCCAGGACCACACAAAAACATAACGCTATCAATATTTATACGTCGTTAACTTTGCATTGTAAATTTCCCATATCATTTTAAAGTTTGTATAAAATAAATGTTTCATAATAAACAACAACCGTTTACATTTTTTTTGTGCATAAATAAACGCAAATGCATATTACAGAAATGGGATATTTACAGAACATTACTTTTGGTTGATAATAGGCCAACCAATACAGCCTTAAATAAATATTTTAAAAGAAAAATTTCTTCAATTTTTACTTTCTCGATCATGATTTTTTGACAGTTCGAGATTTTAACGTCGTCAGTATTGTTTACTGAACCCAAAAATCATGATTTAAAAAAAATATCTTAAAAACGCGTTGGAATTTTTTATTTAAGATCTTGAGCCAAAAACTGACTTCAAGGTCGTTAATGAGGTTTATTCAACCAGTGGTACCAACATTATAAACTGAACTTTTTAATTTTTATTAAAACACTATCTTGTATCAAATTAAAGATCTCGGGAAAAGAATTCTAATAGACAAATAAAAAGTAACTTTTAAACGATCGTCAGTTTTTAAAAATAAATTATTCATAATATACCGAGTTCGGATCAATAATTAAAAGCTCTCGGGGAGATAAGTTTATTAAAAATGTAAAAACATTTTTGTGATTTTAAATTATTTCTCCAAAAATTATTCAAATTTTTTCAAGTGTATTTATTCTAATTATGCCGAAGTTGGTATCAATCAACTTAAATAGTTCGAGAAAAAAGATAAATTTATTTAAATTTTGCTGAATAAAGCACAAAATTAAAGCCTTTTCGAAAGCGTCATTAAAACTTATAGTCGGAGTAGTACTGTGGTGGCCACAGCAGATTTTTTAAAATAATTTGTAACCAGAGCCGTAACTAAGGGTGGGCCTGGGCCCACCTTGCAAAGTCTTGGCCAACCTAGTGGCCCACCAAAAAATTTTACATTAGTTTACGGAAGAGATACTTTTATATTTAAAATATTACATAATACTTGAGAAAAGATATAGATTTATACGTAATTACGAAAAATGTTTATGAATATGTATAGCGGATAGATAATAGATTACACGGTAAAAAAGGATTTGTTGTAGTAACTAAAATTTAAGTTCATGCAGCAAATTTTTTTTGTTAATATAGACCCAACAAATATTTTTGTTACCGCAAATAAGTAAAGTTTGCTACCTTCACTTTTGCTATAGTAACAAAAATAAATTTGCTATAATAAATAAATATGTTTTAGCTACAGGAACAAAGTATATTAGTTGGTTTAGCTCATAGAAATTACTTACAACAAGTAATATTTTTTGCTACAGTAGTTACTGTTTTTTGCTGTTACACTAGAAAATATTGTTATTAATGCAAATTTTTTTTGTTGGTACAGAATTTTATTTAGTTGTATAAACAAAACTGTCTTCGTTATAGCTACTAATTAAATTTGTTGCTACAACTAACTGTTTTTGCTGTTTATTAGTAATTTTTTGGCTGGATTTTAATTAGTTTACTTTTTATATTTTTGTTATACAATGGTATTTTTTATTAAATGACATTTATTTTAGATTAAAGTAATAATTTTACCATTAATAATGGTGCAATAATTACTAAATTCTAAAATAACTGTAACCAAATAAAAAATTATACCATTGTATCACATAACAATATAAAAAATCTGCTGTGGCCAGCACACGACCTCTCGCCTAATTCTGCTTATTCTACTAATCTAATATTTTTTTATATTGTTACTTGTTTTAAAAAAATGTATATTAGCAATAATTGTAATATGTTGTACTATTTCTCTTGTAGCCATCCTGATAAAGTAGCAATTGACTACGAAACGTAGATGTTCGTCAAATAAATATCTGAACTGAAATACTGACTGCATTCCTGTTTATTAACAATTCCATAGATATTTTTAATACAAAGGGCTGGTAGGTTTTCTCTACATATTTATCCATTATTTTTCTATTTTAAACACATTAAAATATTTTTTACTCGTAACTACGTCGCAGTTCACAGTGAAATGAATGAGTCAGGCCCTCAAGACGATAGTCGCTCTGCAGAAACAAGTATATACTGGTTAACAGTAATAGGTAATATTTGTTACCCCAACAAAGTTCATGTGCTATACCAACAAAATGGACGTAGCAAATTTATTTTTGTTATTACAATCAAAGCAGTCTAGCTAATATAACACATTATTATCGTTGTAGTTACTATATTTTTTGCATGTTTGTTTGTATGACAAATAAATTTTGCTGTCGCACTTTAATGAATTTAGCAAAACAGCGTTTGCTCTTACAACTTATACCACTTACTTAGGGTGAAGATTTATCAGCTTACAGGACAAAAATACTTTGTTACCTATACTAATGTCGTCTAGCAAAGCGGTTTTAGTTGCAATTACCTACGTTATTTTTTTCCGTGTATTTGCTGGTAAATGTTGTATTTTTGAATAGATATAATGTAAGTATATTATTAACTTGTTTGCCAGTTTGAGTGCTCGAGCAATCTTTATCTATGCATACATATTTGAAATAATTGGGTACTGTTTTTCTACAAAATTAATTTCAGGAGGAACTAAGTCAAATTTCTGCAGCAATGAAAAAAATTTCAACAAAAATTTTACTATAATTTTAATTTAACTTAACTTTAATTTTTTACTGGCTTATCCTTGGCCCACCTAAAATAAATACTAGTTACGTCCCTGTTTGTAACATCAATTTAGCAATTAATCCTGTTGAATGGTTAGTAGCAGCAAAATAATAAAATAAATAAAAATAAAACGAGCACCCAACCACCACCTTATTCAGCACCTTCTCCGCCAGATTCACCACCATCTTCACCAGGTCCAGCACTTGGAACTCTAACGAGAGCGTCGATCGTAATTAGTCAGTCAGCTGTTGCGGTCGAGGTGCGGCAAACGCTAATTAAATACGCCGCGCTGTACAACACACACCCCTGCCCCAGCCGCAGAGATATGAAATTCGTGAAATATTACCCCGGACCTCGTGATGGCTAACAGAGGATTAGGGCGCGGTGGAAAAGTTGTTTGGGTTGTTATTGGCATTCTTTGAATATTGGGCTTGGAAACCTACAAAGCTTATTTCATATCGTTTAATTAGTATTTTGTAATTTAGGTGATATCATAAACTAATAATATAATTATAAATTTAAGTAATACGTGGAGAAAATATAAATCAATAACACTCATCTCATGTCAAAGTGATAATAATTGAAAAAATCTGATGTAGCCAGCACAAGACCTCCCGCCATACTTTTATTCTTTTTACTTACAAATACCGTGAGTTTTATTTAACGTGAAACATGGGATCTTTCATATCCATGGTTACTAATTTGACAGCAATGTATTAGAGCGATTCATTTAAAATAGAACATAGGCTGTCATTAACAAGTAAATATTACCTGTGAATTAGTGTTGTGTTGTTGAAAATAAGGTATACAATTGAAGAAAAGGTGCAAATGATACATTGGTATAATGCAAATGTTAGCCTCAGACAAGTACCTATCTGATTTATTTCGTGTATTTGACAATTTGTTATAAATTGTATTCTGAAAAAATATCTATTAAATGTTTATATTTCTTGCAACTTTTTTCATATCTAAAATGATTAGAAATACATACATATTTAATTTGCTATGTTCTATTTTAAATGAAACGCTCTAATACATTGCTGTCAAATTTGTAACCATGGATATGAAAGATCCTATGTTTCGCGTTAAATAAATCTCACGGTATATTAATATTATGTATAGGTACTACTACTCACAAATATATTTTAGTCATTTTATATAAACTGCAGAAGAAGATATAAACGATATTTTACTATTGTCTCTTTGTCACTGTCGCATGTCATAAACATTTAAATTTTACATAGTAACAAAAAATGTTTACTGAACATAGACGACTCTGAAATACTAAATTATAAATATATACTTCAATTATTTTTAAATGATACCAGATACAGAAAAATTTATAAAATATCAATTGTAATAATCTCATAATCTTTCATTTATGGTGGGTTTATGCAGCTAACTAAATTAAGAAATTACATTATGAAATTAAACTAAGGAAGTAGACATCAATGTTTCTTATATAATCGTTTATGCAACTAAACAAACAACCTAAATTATCGCCACTAAACTAAGAAGTTAGATATTTTCAACTTCTTAGTTAAATTTCTTAATTTTATAATGTTTGCACATGCGCAATGTCAACATAACCTCGAATTTGACGTTTGAAACGTGCTGGTTGGTGTGATTGTACCACAGAGGAAATAAACTTACAGAGGGCATGTGTCAAATCGGCGTGTAGCCACTTTAGTTTAGAAGACGCCATCTTGGTTCGCCCCATATATGATTTGACATTTGAGTATTAGGTAAAAAAGTACTACTTCCGGTTTGTAGAACGAAACCAAAATTATATTGGCTTATTAAGAATCATATTAAAACCTTAAATACAAAATTTGAAATTTTAATGTTTGATAATTATCGTGAACGAAAAAATTGTAACACACGAAATAACGAACGAAAATGTTAAATTCTTACTCTAGAGACCCTAAAACGTGCTTATCCACTAAAAACTCATACTCGAAAATTTTGACCCATCACAATACCTCCACCTCCCTTATAGGATATGAGGCGGGAGGTAAAATTAAGAGTGTGTAAATTTTATTTCAGAGTAGGCTACATTTAACACCTCATTTCGCATTATATTCATTGGAGTCCAAATTAAGGCTCTACACTTGTTGAACGCAATATTGCTGCAATAGAATCAAAATTCACGATTCTGGCTATATTACTCAAAATACAAATCTGAAATTTACCATAAGTAATTACGAAGCATTATTTGATCGAAAAATTAATACAATACATTGTTGCGACAACAATTAGAGAAAATAAGAATTAAATTATGCATTTTAATATTACAAACTACGGCCTTATTATTGCATATTTATTAATTTTGTTTTAAATAGTTGATTCCTTGCATTGTTCGTGAGAGTGCTAAGAAAATATTTTTTTCAAAAAAATTACACATCTGACGAAAAAAAATAGTAAAAAATCGGCCAGATTGACTATACTTACTAATTTATTACTAAAATACCATTAAGTATTTCAAAAATATAATTTCTTAGCACTCTTCTAGAGTCATGTCTTAACTATGTATAATAATAATAATAATAATAATAATAATAATGTTTATTGACCATGTTCTTGTACAATTACAACTTATGGTAAGTCAAAATGTAAATTAAGATACTAATTTATAAATTATTTGTAAATTACAGTGTAATTCAAGGCAGTAGCACTGGCTTAGCTGAGGCAAATTTGCTTGTCTAAAAATTCTTGGACTGAATAAAAACATGTATCTAATAAATATTTTTTAATTTTATTTTTGAATGTATTGTAGGTGAGATCTTTTAAACTTTCAGGCAAATGATTATACAGATCAATATTAATTGAATTTTTGGCTGACATCTCAAGTCTGAAGCGTTTTTTGCTTAGTTGATTTTGTGATCTGGTGTTGTAGTGATGAGCTTCACCGTTTTTTGGAAAAACTTCTTTGTTTTTGTGTATTTCTAATAACGACGTGTAAATAAATATACACGGTAGTGGCATAATTTTCAGATCGATAAATATTTGTCGGCAATGCTCTCTAGGTTGTGCATTGACCATTAAACGCACAATCTTTTTTTGCATGCGGAATGCTTTAATAGCGTGAGAAGAATTTCCCCATAGTATCACTGCATATGATAGATGACTGTGAAAAAGGGCCATGTATACCACTCTTAGATTGTCTGTGTCTAGGATGGTTTTTAAGTTTCTAAATAAGAAAATAATGCATGCCAGTTTACTGCACAGACGTTCAACTTGCATGTACCACGTTAGACCGTCGTCGACGTAAGCCCCTAGGATCTTAGCAAAACCACCCTGGGAGAGCCTTCTGTTTGAGCTGATGATCAAGGATTGGGTCTTGTCCTGGTTTAGGTTCAAATTGTTTGCTGCAAACCAACTTATGGTGTCATCTAGAGATCTAGTCGCAATTTGAGACAAAATTTCAACATTCGCATGTGATGAAAGTAACGTTGTGTCATCCGCGAAAAGTATGCATTTTTGTAGTTCTAGGAAATTACATAAATCATTTATGTATACTATGAATAGACAAGGTCCCAGAACGGAACCTTGCGGTACGCCATGTTTGCTCACAATAAAATCTGAACAGAAGTTATTGCTTACAACACATTGATGTCTATTTTCTAGATAAGAATTAAAAAACGCAAGTGGAATACCGCGGATGCCATACACGCTAAGTTTTTCAATGAGAATTTTGTGTGAGACACAGTCGAAGGCCTTGGAGAGGTCGCATAAAGTGATGGCTGTATGCTGGCCACTCTCAAGACCCTCAACTGTGTCATTCACTAACTGTTGTAGAGCCTGAGTTGTTGAGCGAGACTTGCGAAAACCATATTGTTGCGGAGAGAGTAAATTTGTTTTATCCAAAAAATTTATAAGTCTGTCCTTAATTATTCGCTCAAAGACCTTTCCCAGAATGGGTATGATCGATATTGGTCTAAAGTTGTTTGGATCCGAATTATCGCCTTTTTTATGAATTGGTATAATTTTCGCTACTTTGAATGCATCTGGATAAATTCCTTCCGTAAAGCATCGATTGAACAAGATATTGAGAGGATAAGCCAGATAAATCGCTATTTCTTTAACAATTCTACTATTTAGTTCATATATATATCTAAACACGTAGAGTTATTTAAGTTTAAGATAGTAGCAATTACTTCATTTTCCGTTGACGGAGATATATAGAAAGAGGAAACGGGGGATTTAATTTTATTTAACTCAGCGTTTAGATCGATGTTTGTGTGAGGTAGAGATGTTAAAGTTTTCTCTGCTATTTGACTAAAGAATTGATTAAATGTATTTGGGTCGATATTAGACTCAGAATTCTTCCTCAATTTGTTTCCTTCTGTGTTAACCAGTTTCCAGCAATCTTTGGCTTTATTGTTAGATTTAAAGATGAAATCCTCGTATGCACGTCTTTTTGCATTCGAGATTTCCTCTTTATAGATTTTACGCACTTTTTTATAACTGTTAAACAGAGAAGGATCTCTAGTCACATTACAGCGATGCTTTACAAATTGCAAGAAATCCCGTAGGTTACGCAGGGAATCATTAAACCAAGAGACTGGCATAATGTTTGTTGTCTCGCACCTCCGAAGGGGAAAATGTTTGATAACAAGATTTTTTAGCATATCTATAAGATAATTAGCCAAAGAATTAATATCATTATTTGTATTTTCAAAGTCGCTCCAAACTACTTGCTCCATCGAGTTTTTCAGTTTTATAATACCTTTGTTGGTTATAGCTCTTTTATAAACTGGATTTGGAATTTGTAAATTTTGGGAGACAGTTAAAAATTGACCACAGTGGTCTGAGAGGCCAGGATCAACAACTCCGCTTTCAAAGTAGCTGGAGTGTAAATTAGTCATAATATTGTCGATACAAGTTGCCGACTGTGCAGTTATTCTGGTATTTTCTGTAATTGTAATGTCTAAGTTAAATGATTTTATTAGCGACATTAAATCGCTTAAATTTGCGGTACTAATTTTGAAATTAATATTAAAATCTCCTAACAGTATAATTTTACTGTATTTGTTGGAAATATAAGTTAGCAAATATTCTAGTTTTTCCAAGAACAGGCGAAACTCACCTGTACAAGATCTGTATATGCCGATAATGACTAAATTATTCTTCTTTTCCACGAGACCACAAAACTCAGCGTGAAATTCAAGAGAAAAATTACTTAATGGTAGTTTGTGAAAATTACAATTGGAATTGCATTTACTAAAAAGGCAGACCCCACCATGAATACTTTCTTCTCTGCAAAAATAGCTAACTAGAGTATAGCCTGGAATATTTACTGTATTCAGATTTGCTTCGTTAAGCCAATGCTCGGTCAAACACATTACATCGATATTGGAATTATCTAAAAATAAAGATATTTCATTAATCTTGTTTGATAAACATTGTACATTTAAGTGAAAAAAATTTATAAATGATACATTATTATACATTGTCAATTTTTTTGTAGCTGGTAGGCTTGGGCTGGGCCTGTTTCCTATATTAATTACTTCTTCCCTTGTTTTTGGTAAGGAGACTGGTGTTATTTGTTTATTGTCCTCGCAGGGTCTCGCTGAAAAAATCTTGTAACAAACACACCGGAAGGCCACGAGTCTTTCATCAATGCGTCCTTAATGTTGGAGTGGTTTATGACAAGTTTGAAGGACGAGTAGCTATCTGGATGTTTGGTAGTTAACTTTGTACATTCTACTTCTGGAAATTTGTCTTTCAGGAATTGAGCTAATTCTTCTACTGTAGTGTCTGGATGTAGTCTTGAGATAAACAGATACGCCTTTCTGGGCGCTATTTTTAGTTTCCCAGCGGCGGACGCACTACCAATAATGCCATTGTTTCTCTTTCTCTGGTTTCTTACTGGTACTTTTGTCCACGTTTCATTCGACTCAGTTTCAGTTACATCGCCTGCTAATTCAGAGTGATTTTTGTAAATATTATTTACACGTCCTGTTGTTGTATTAGTGTTATTTGAGTTTCTTTGTGTATTAAGAACATTGTCATTTTGTTTAATGGTTATGTCTTTAATTTGTTTATTTTTGGTAGTTCTTGACATGGCCGCTGTCGACTCATCAACGTCAATCTTGTTTGAGGTTGCATTCTTCTTTTTGTTTAATGAGTTAGATTTTTCATTTACAGGTGTCACTACGGGTATTGAATCGCCGTTTATTTTCGTTTTACTTTTTTCTTGTAGTAAATTAATAATAAGATCTTTATGAGCAATTAGGGACTCTTTATCCTTAATAATTGTTCTTAAGTAATTAATCTCATTCTTTAAACTATTTATTGTTTCACTGTTACTGTTAGATTCTTCAGCGTCAAAGAACTTGTCAAAATCTTGACCACAACACTTAGTCACATTGTCAACGATTGTGATTTTCTTTTGTTCACAGCAATATCTATGTAGAAGAGCTGTACACAATACACATTTCACTGTGTTACTTACTGCACTTCTTTTACACAATTTACAGATTGTTTTTGTAGGTTCATTTAGGTGCTGATCGTTTTCGTTTCTGTTAGTAGCCGCCATGTTACAATACAATAAAATATGAACAGTGTAGGTATACTAACAAGAGCTCAGTTTGTAATATAGCAAGGTCCCTTTTTCACTATATTTTTGGCACAAGTGTAGCGCCTTAACACCGCAATAGGGTCCTCCAGTGTATTTTTAATTTTATTTTTACAAAATTACATAAGATGCTTAGTGAAAACATGATGTAAAAATTTCGCTTATTATGCTAAAAACATATTTTGTAGAATTGTAGCAGTTAAAAGTTTAAAATAAATAAATCAAACAAAAATGAAATTAGCACGGATAATGTAATAATGACAGATGGTAGTTACATTCTCTGCCGTATTATGTCTCTTCTTGTCATGTTCTCATTGCGCGAAAATTTTTTCGGCAAATAACAACGTTCCATATGAAACCAGGCCCTATTACCTACGTCATGGAATCTTAAATAATTTATATTTTTTAAATGAAATTAATTAAAAACTTGTTTCGTCAGAATTAGTCATAACTGCACATGTAATTTATGATTTTATCGTTAATACTCCTAATTTCGATTTTGGTGGAGATACCTATTGTTCTTTTCTTTAATAATCCAGTCAAGCAACGTAATCTTCATCATAATTTGTCTATGAAAATATGGAACTATCAATTTCAGAAAAAAAAAACTTTCTCCTAGATAATTTAAAGATAATTCAGGTCAAGCAAAAAAACAAATCCTTTTAACGCATCCTTACAAATTCTTTTATATTAATCGTAATGCCTATTGCTGGAAACCACGCTATCTGTATATAAACAGTTGACTTCTAAGCTATTAATAATAATAATTTTTTTGAATAAGCACAATTGACGTGCAATATTTAGCCTTTTTTCATCTATTATGAAAGTTTACTCATGTGTAAAATAATAAAAGCTCAAGAACCAAGAAGTGACAAAAATGAGAAAAAACAAGAAAATTATGATTTTTTGCCGAGTTGATTATCCAGCCACACCTTCCCCACAGACTTGCTTTTGTTTATGTTAGAACAAAGACTTTGGCATCCCTCTGTGCCCTGCTGCGTGTGTATGAGGTGCCTACCAGTGGCGTACCCAAAACGGCTTATCAACACAAGAGCTTTTTATTTTGCCGGATAAATTTCTGTTTGTATTGAAACCTTGTTGCCTGGCAATTTGAAAAGAAAAATTGTTTAACTAAATTTTATTTTAAAACATTTTTTCGAGTCAAATTGCTGTCAGGTGACAAGGTTGAGATGTCAAACAAAAATTTGTTCGGTGGAAATAAAATGCTCGAGTGTAATTCAACGAGATAATTTAACGACTCCTTTGGTTTTTCTTCACAAATATTTCAAAATCTAATCATTCCTCTGACAAATATTAGAAATATGAAGCAAATGACATTTTAGTGTTTTGTTTATTGTTTGGTTTCTAAGAAAAAGGTAAATAAGGTTTAATCATACTTGCAAAAAGTTACCATCCTTTTTATCCGCTGTCAAAGTAATAAAATTGTGTTTTGTTTATGGCTTACTTTTATACAGGAGTGGAATTATCGCCGTTAATATAATATATATAATTTAAAGCTAAAAATTTTATCAATTTTATTTATATTCTCTATGAAAAAGGAAGAATCATATATTTCGTTGCGAATTCCCGTAAAATGTAACATTCAATTTAATGGGGAATCCGGTGACCGAAAGCGTTCGAATTACATTGTTAAAAAATCCTAACAAGAATTAAAATTTGATATTTTTGCACTTCGGCATTATATTCTATTTGATTTTATCGTTTAATTGCACCATACTTTATTAGTTAATTATTTTAATTAAGGCAGAAAAATACAATCTTATTAAATTTTATAAAATTCCTTTTTATCGTCGC
The DNA here is from genome assembly GCA_947534325.1 of Agonum fuliginosum. NCBI lineage: Eukaryota > Metazoa > Arthropoda > Insecta > Coleoptera > Carabidae > Agonum > Agonum fuliginosum. The sequence continues at coordinate 21,480,583 of OX384038.1, forward strand.
ACACGTCAAGTAACGAAATTCATGATTTTTACCTTCCGCTTACCTGTAAAGGTAGGTATTGGAATCATGCAAAAAATCGGGTAGTGAGTTTTTAGTGGATAAGCACGAATTGGGGTCCTTACAACTCATTTTTGATAGTTTCCCGATGATGTCTGTATGTATGTATGTGTGTGTGTGTGCGTGTGTGTGTGTGTGTGTGTGTGTGTGTGTGTGTGTGTGTGTGTGTGTGTATGTGTGTGGTCCGGGCCGATGCCGTCTGTCGCATAACTCAAATACGAATTACCCAAAAAATTTGATATTTGGTATTTTACAATTGTATACGAATAGGAAGAGCTCATTAGATTTTGGTACAAATATCTTCACCGGAAGTGATATTTTTTGAAGATTGAAAAAGATAATTGTCAAAATTGTATATAAATTTGGATAAATATAGTATTTATTTGTAATAAGATTAAGAGAAAAAGTTATTTGCAACCTACGTTATAAAAAAAATTTTCTTTATCAGGTAGCATTAAAGAACTGCAGTAAAATTTAAAAAATAAATTTATCAAATAAAACATCGAAATCTTGTAATCCATGTTCGATTGATTTTTGTTTCTGCGTAAAAAATATTGACAGGTAAGACGGGTGACAAGTTGACATACTAGCGTCATATAAGTCATAAGTAAGATATTAAATGTAGTAATTGAACGGAGGATGGCTTCATCACAGAAGAGTTTGCTTGAGAACGAATCTTTTGATTCAGGTGATGCAAATTTCTGTTAGAATATTTTAGATTTTTATTTGTATATTTTAAAGGGACACCGGATTGTATACGTGTACATTTATGTTTATAAGTCTAGATATGGCGGAAGGTTGTGTGATGGCCACGTCAGATTTTTTTTAAATAGTAGAGTAAACATATCTCTATTGACCTCCTGTATCTGGGTAAATAACTTTAAGTATACGTCAAAAAATTAATTTTGTAAAATATATTAAGATTGTGATTTACCAATTCATATTAAATAGCTAATTGATAATATAATGTGCATTAAAAAGATAAAATTTAATACAACTAACAACGTTGTGCAAATATATGAAATTTCAGTTCTTATCAAGATTATTCAATAATGTAATTCAAGCGCATTTAACCACCGGTTTCCCTCTTAAAGGTATTTGACCTTTATTGAAAAAAATCTTTATATAATATGTAGCACATTTCTTCCATATTTCTACTTATCCTTCATGAAAAAGGTTCCTCCCCTTTGGAAAACCGTGTGTACGCCACTGATGTGCACCCGCACCGCCACCGCTGATTCTTTGTTTTCTCGATAGACGCCTCCCCGCCGTCGCGACGCCCAGGGCCGAAACATCTGTTCGTGACGAGTTTCGCCTCAAATCTGCGGCTTTGTGATTTACGGCTTACATTGATGGTGTAATTTTGAAGAGCTAAATTAGCTTTTAAATATTTTATCACTTCCTCGAACGCCACAACCTTATTCTCCGAGGGATTTTTTATTAAGCGTCTTGCTGGGAACACTAACTTGCTCTTAATTTATATCCCAGCAAATCACACTGTCCGCGAGGTATTTCCACTGAGCGGGAACAAATTGCCTATTGACTTTAACAGATATTAAATTCATGGATCGTTTACTTCATTTTTGTTCTATTCATATTGAGTATTGATTGAATCGTCTTCGAACAGTAATTCTTACGTTGGGCAAAAGTAAATTATTTTTTTATTTCCTCGGGCAAAATGAGTTATAGACCGGGAGCTCATGACAGGTGATGGTCTCCGATTTCATACAGCATGTCTTTTGGAGGATAGCATATTGACTCTATGACAACAAACAGGTATTAAACTCTTTCCGGTCATATGGAAAATTGCATTTCCACTTGCACAAAACTTTTCCGACATTTTTCAGCCTTGGGCCAACGAGGACTGCATGCCAATTTGGTTATAGGTGTTTTATGACACAAATATTAATTCTTTTTTTCGAAATACTTTATGAAAACGCGGAAAATCATATTTTTTTATTACAAGATCACGTGACCGTTTGAGCCCTTTGGGATCCTGCGAATCGCATGCCTAAGACTTTAAATGTGTTTAAGTTTCTTTTGATAAAGTGATAAAGTGGAAAAATGCAATTTTCTTTGTTGTCATATGGTCAAATGCCTCCAAAAGGCATGCTGTATGAAATCGGAGACCATCACCTGTCATGAGCTTCTGATCAATTCTGATCAAAGGTGTTCTTGTTCATTTAAAGTCAATTATTGCACTTGCTTTATCAGTACAATTTATAATGGAACATAAATTGGAACATAATATTACCTATTGATTTGACATGAAAATTGTAAATAGAAAACATTTTTAAAATTAAAAATTACACAATATGAGACGACAGTCGGTTAAATTGATTTAGTCATTTTCGAGAAAAACGCAAAAGAAAATAGCCATTTATAGCATTATGTCACAGTTCCATGGATCGGGAATGTTTTTGTTGTTGTTATTTTTATACTTTCTTTTCTGTGACACCCGATAGGTACCTACTTAATTTTATGATTCTAGTATTAGAATAGTATATTGTACAACAAGAGTGGAGTGGAGTCTATATCGCACGAGAACGAATTTGCACTCACGACCAAATAGGAGTGTGTCTGCCAATGTTCGCGTGCGATATAGATAATCCTATTTTTTCTACGATCAAATAAATAATTTATTGCAATAAAATACACTCAATATGATGCAAAAAATAATTAAAATGAAAAGATTATTTTTTATATATAACATTTGAATATTTGTTGCCAACATACACACTCTAAATTTCATTTGTTTTTTTTTTCAATAAAATAATGCTTTTAAACGAAAGTTATCATAATTATTTGTCATGATAAAAACATAATTTGCACACAATAATATTTTTTTGGTTTATTTGACCTTGAATTTTATATTCATACCTTGTGTAGATATGATATCCATAAGGTATCCACATTATGATAGTATTCAGATATGTTGCCAATAACCGGTAGGAAGTAGAAAAAAGTGTTATATATAACAAATGAACCATATTTTCTATTTTAGACATTTATTTTTAAAAAAGTTTTTTGATGTTAATTTGTATTTTTACTAAAGAATCCTTGAAACCGTGTATAAAGCTAGTATCAAACTATGGAATTTTTTTTTAACAAGCAACACAATGAAGTGTTTTCAGACTAAACTTTTGCTGTAGATAGGTACTCCAGTTTATTTTGGAGTGCTTCAAACTTCAACCGCACACACGTCAATCCTAATTGATGAATTGATAGCCCGACATGTTATGATATAGAACGTCTCATATCACCGCAGTTTCCATTTTAAACGGGACATAATTTAACGGCATGAGGCACAAGGCACGCTCCAGAGCAGAGCTCACTTCGAAGCGATAAAGCTTAATCGATATTAAATGACACATTACATCATTATCATCATGATAAAATTGAGATAAATCTCAGTGTAAAACGCCGCCACTAATCCCTCTTAAAACGGTCAATCGATGCCATATATACGGTTGATCCGGAAAACTGCTTCAGCCGGCCATCAATAACTTAAATATACGGACCAAGGCACGGCGTGCCAGTGGCGTAGAAATAGAAATTCGAGTTATTGTTACGGGTCCGTGTACACACTTATATACAGACTGTAACCCAACCTGTGTAACAAAATTTTGTTGAAATTCATAAAATTAACAGTAGTATCTATGCAAAACAATATCATTTTGGGTACCACTAGTTGTCACAATTAAATACAAAATAATTATGCAGCGTAATTAATCATAATTACATTAATGTAATAATAATTTTACAAACAAAAAAAAAATTTCAACAAAATTCTTTTTGATTCAAGATCAGTGCGTTCAGTACTATATACCCTTAAATTTTGATACACAGGTTGGGTTACATCCTGTATAACAGTGGACACTCGGGCGGATGAAGTGTGGCCCTTCTGTTTATCTTTTAGAGAGAGACAGCAAATACGGGCCAGCTCGGAGCATGCATTCTACGACCATAAACAACTGTAACGATGGTAACGCACGGGTCCAGTAGCACGGTGTATAATAAAGACAGGAGATGACACTCGATTGTTGACCATGTCACATTTTTCTACTCCTCCAGGAACTAAATTGGAGGGGTGAGAGAACCGCCATAGTCAGAAAAAACATGAGAATGAAAATTAAATTTAACTTGTATAACTTGTATACTATTATTTTTAACACTAGAATCAATTTTAAATAAAGATTTATTTACTTATGCATAGAGTTTTAAAATTATTTTGACGTTTCAGACTCTCAAAAATAAATTATTTCAAAATTAAATTAAAAATAATATGTTATACGTAAATAAACCTATGACAATAGAAATAATGGAGGTAACAGGGTATATTGGACGCACTGATCATGAATCAAAAAGAATTTTGTTGAAATTCGCAAATGAGTAAGCTAATAAAGATATTTTGTAAATACCTACAAATTTCATTTTTTCCTGTTTGTAAAATTTAGTATTACATTAATTTAATTATGATTAATTACGCTTCAATACCATTGTTTAACTTTTTTTGTATTTAAATGTGACAATCAGTGGTACCTACTGTGGTAGGTACCTACTGTTAATTTTACGAATTTGAACAAATTATTTTTGTATTCATGATCAGTGCGTCCAATACTATGCACTCTTAAATTTTGTTACAAAGGTTGGGTTACAGCCTGTATATTTAAACTTTAAACTAACAGCTCGCCGCTAACTACACTGCGACCCCACCCCGCGCCCAATTTGATTGTTTCGGAGTAAAATTGTGTGACATGGAAACACATACAAATTCAACAGTGTTATCTCCTATCTTATTATACTTCGTGTCCCAACGTTATAAGTGGCGCCGAACGTCGGACCTAATATTAAAAAGTTTTTTTTTTTATTAATAAAAGCACACTGTATTCCCGTTTCCGGGCGTATTTTCAAAATGTTTATTTTACAATTAAAAGAATCGATTCTTGACGAGCCGGTATAACATTTCTAATTCTTCCTGCTGCGTTCTTTATGGCACCCTTTTTAAAACTCCTGCCCACGCCACTGGTAGGCGGTCGGGGTCCACATGGTCAGCTTAAACCTGAGGAAATATTGATACGCTTCTTGGATTCGGTCCGGACAGAGAGATAGAAATAGCGACTGAACCACTGAGCGGTCGTTGGTTGATCGGATCACATTCACATCCTGCGAGGTGCGAACGCAGCTGTCGCTTCTCATGATCATGACGTGACATCCGATCTGATACATTAGTTACAACGGCTGAACTTCTCACCAAGCTTTATTGCAAGAAGTGGCTGCGGTTTAATGCACAAGTCTTTAAATTTAACATGAATCATAGTACTAGTTTTTTCCTTATTTTTTTTAATTATTATACTTTTTTCCCTCCTAATTATAAGTACCTAATTAATAAAAAATAATAATAGTAAGATTTTCTCGACTGGATTGGTAAGATGGAGCAATTAAATAACGGAGTCTTCAGTCAATTAAATTATTTAATTAATTTAAACTATTTTGAAGACATTTTGTTGTTTAATCATTGAATTTTTCATTCATTACGTACATTCTATTTTGTTTGAAAATTAACTTTGGGAAAACGCACTTAATTGACTAAAAACTCCGTTATTTTATTCCCTCACCAAAACAACAATGTTTACTCTAGAAGTCCTTTTCAATCCTACATATCCTTCATATTATTTATCTTCACTTGTATTACCAAGAATTTAAAAATAAATACTTAATGTTCAATCAAATATCATCGAGAAGAAAATTCAGTATCATAATTATGAGACGAGAAACATTTCTCGAGAAATTGAGAATTCTTAACACTAACTTAAAAAATATACAGGATGTAACCCAACCTGTGTAACAAAATTTAAAGGTGTATAGTATTGGACGCACTGATCATGAATCAAAAAGAATTTTGTTGAAATTCGAAAAATTAATAATAGTTTGCAAAACAATCTCTGGTTGTCACATTTAAATACAAAAAAAGTTATACAATAGTTATGCAATATTTATTACCTAGCGTAATTACATTAATGTAATAATAATATTACAAACAGGAAAATTAAACTTGTAGATACTTACAGAATGTATTATTTGCATGAACCCATTTTTTAATTTACGAATTTCAACAAAATTCTTATTTATTCATGATCAGTGCGTCCAATACTATACACCCTTAAATTTTGTTACACACGTTGGGTTACATCCTGTATACGTATACCTAAGTATTATCTTTGATAATATCGATTTTTTATGTTTCGTTGTTCGTAGCCTTTATTTATTTATAAAAATGAATTTTGTGCAAGTACCTATGTGTACAATAAAGTTCCTAAATTCAATTTTTTTTTTGAGAAATTGAGATGAGACGAGAATCTTTGAGACGAATCAGTCAGTATCGAGAAATGTCCAAGACGAAAATACTACCATTTTTCGTCGCACAGCATCACAACTAAAAACTATTAAGTTTAATAAAAAAAAATATATTTTAATGTCACATAACTTTTATGGTTTTACGACCTACAGGAATTTCATTATTTGATAATGGTAAATGCTGATAAACGCACATACAGTAAAATATACTATACCTAAACCAAAAATTCACAGTTTGTAAGGCTGCTATACCCCAGTTGATAAATGAAAGGTATGGTAGATAAATTTTTTTTCATTAATTTCTTATTTAAATGTAATTGGTTACTCTTTGTTAAGAGCAAGTAAAACAAGAAAATTTATTGATTTGACACTATAGAAAAACAGTAGGTACAAAATGTTAATAATGACTCTTTTTGTTCTTGCATATATGATTGCTGGTCTTATCTGTGTTTATGATTGTAAGAATGGGATCAAAATATTTAAATAATTAGAATTGGAATAGTCGATAGTCGCCTGACTGGGTAGTATAATGATTAATGAAGGATGTTAGAAACAGGGAATGCAGCCAAATAAATTTTTATTCTACTATAAAAATAAACAGAGATCGAAAAGAAATGGCGGAGAAGAATCGAACGTAAGGTTTTCCGAATACATACGGTTCTATTTTTCTACAATAAATAATGTGTTATCAAAATGAGAAAGATATTTGTGACGTTTAATTTTCTTGTTTTGTTTTCCATGTTATCGCCGCCGTAAAGATATTTCAGCAGTCCGTTACGAGGCCCGGGAAGATAGAAACACTCGCAGTCGCAGTATGATGAAACAAAACGAAAAATGAAATGAATTTAAACGCTTGTACAGCCATTTAAACGCTCTCAGACAAGATAACCATATTTCACCTTGTTTATGGTATCATAAAATGTTAGTATTTTCGGGAAATATTACTTGCTTTTTACTTTTTCTCTCATTCAAATTATAAATTACTGCTAACAATGCAGGAATTTTACTGACAATGATTTATGGCGTTTGAAATGGGAAGATATACACGTTATATCATTCTTTCAGTGTTTCTATGCTGCAAAATTGAAACGTACTATTTCCTTTTTCATTTTAATTGTTCTCGTATTTCACACTGAAAACTGGACACCAAATGCTCCATACCTCGTGCCTATAGATACGTGCTAACTTATGTTTTTGTTTGAATAAAATTATCCATCTATCATCCAAACAATATTTTAATTTTTATGTTATGTACAACGTACATTTTGTTTCATACCGTATCGGAGTATTTTTGCCTTTTTCGTGTCCTTTCTAGATTGTGTGCCATTTCAAAATTTTAAGATACATTTTTATAATGGTGTAAAGTTTTCATAAATTGGAGATTTTTAAGAATTTTTATAATATATGAGTACCTACTACTACAAACAATAAAAGCGTACGTGTTTTTGGTGTGAGGTGAGGCCAAAGCAGTCAAACAATGATAAATAAATCATAAAAAATCGTAGATATGGATGTAAATTACAAATCATAGGTATTCAAAGAAATATAAAAAGATAATTGAAATTAAAGTTTACACTGAAATGCAGTAGTACGACGTCAAAAATATATTTTTCCTTGAGACTAGAACCTTTTTGTGCGATTTCTCAACAATTATTGCGGTGACTCATCCTTTTTATTTTTTTAACAAATATCTCAAATATCAAAGAATAACATAATTCGTTTTTTAAATATGTGTTGGGTTGTTATGATATAATATTTTTAAATCCTTTAGTAGTAAATGTATTGCTAACCCCCATATACGCAATGCATTTTAGCGCATTTTAGTGTCAACTTTAAATTCACTTATCTTTGTTATTTGAACGATTGCCTATGAATTTTAATTTTTATCCAAATTCTACGACTTGTAAAATGGATTAATTAATTTGTGTCATATTTTGGTTTGTCAATACCCATGGATTTACTACCTAAAGTATTATAATTCTTGTTGAAATTTTGCCATTCTTGTACTGGTCATAAAACACTCGTTACGTTTGTACCTCGGTTTGTACATTTTGTGCTAGGTGGTAGGTAGACGTAACCTTTAATAAAAATTACGACAACATTATAAAATTTTATAAAAAAGGTGGTAAAGTGTCGTAATAAATATCAAAAGCATATTTAATACCCTCATTTACCGATCTGAAGTTATTTCAGTAAACAGAATATTAAGCTAGCATGCTAGCAAAACAAGTGATTAGGTACCGTCGTTTTATAAACACCAGAAATGTGTGATTGTCGTTAATTTATAAAAGTTCATACAATTAAATCACACTCGGACGCTTCAAGCTGGCCACTTGATCGTTAAATGTAGTCTTAGTTACATAAGAATCTCCGTTGCCACTTTGAATTTCAAAGATCGTCGCATAGACTGAGATTCTGATTGCACCAAGACGAATCGGTCGAAGTGGTTGGATTCCACTATAATAACATACTATTCTATATTTGGGAGTAAATTCTGTTGAATAGGTTTACCATCAAAATCAAATTTAAAAATATCGTGGAGGTAGGGGCATACCAAAAACCGAATCGTTTTTAAAGGATTGCATGTGTAATTAATGTTTCTGTGTTATGATAACAAAATATCTGACAAAATTCCGAATACATTTATTTGTTGAACCCACATGACTTAATGTAACGAATACTTGAAATTCCGGAATCATTTAAATAGCAATTCTAGCATGGCACATTCCTCTGCCGAAATATCTGCCCTTAATGAATGCCTGAGAGGCGAAATATTAGCTTTGCAGTAATAACTTACGTTTTGGCTGCAATTTATTTTTCATTAATACAACTCCCTGCACAATTTGACTTCCCCTGCTGGGTTTATATTATCTGTAGTACCTGCTGATTGGAAGTGAACGCAGGGGGGTTATATTGAATTATCCGATTAATTTGAGAATGATTAGGAAGAAATTTTTACATTTCCGCCGTATTTTATTCTTCTTAGATCTTGCCATTAGGAGATGTTCCTGGAAGGCTCCAAGGAAATTTAATTATTTTACCATAATAATAAATTGAAATGGCCACGTTCTCAGAACATAAAAAAAAAATTGCCTTGAAAATTAACTAAATTAAAATATGTTAGTAGGTATACAAATTTTGTTTTTTTTTCTCTCTAATTAGCCATGCTAGATTATTGAATACTTATGCTTTAATAGAGGAGTATCTATTTCCATTCTCAATAAATCATACTCAAAATTGTTTAATTTGAAGGACTGTGTTATAATTTTTACTTGTATTATACGAACTATCATCCTTTTTCCACAACTTCGGTGTTTGGTATGTCAGTGGCATAATACTGTAGATAATCTGTAAAGCCTCATTCACAATACGAAATTAGTAGTTATAGTCAGTTGCATGGTATAGTTATCATTACAACATAACTCACTGTTTCTGTATTACTATCTATGCCTCTTCCCTACACAATATCCGCGTTTTGGAATTCTTCATTTTAAAAAAAACACTGCTCTTGCTTTTCTGATACAGGTTCAGGTTATGGCCACTTCATCATAACATCTTTTTGATGTAAAATATCAAGCATAACATAAATATTTGAACTTACCAGCAAGCAACGAAGTTTAATCTTCCAATCCCCACGATTTTAAAGTATCTTGCACTATATTAGCCATTTTCATTATCTAGTAACGTGACTGCAACGTGAAACTGCGTGTGTTCTTATATAAGGTAAAAGACAAAACACATTTTTGCAACAAGTCTACACCATTGAAGGATCACTCCAGAACAAAATCGATTTAAATTTAAGCTAAAAACGTACGATATTACGTCTGTGAACTTGGCACCAACCATATTTTAACAAACAAATTTTGTTACATAAATTATTTCATTTAGATGCGTTTTCAAATGTTTGCTATATATAGTTGTTTGTTTGCATTTATTTCCCTTCATTTTTAAATATATAGTTGGGTGGCGCTATCTTCATACGATAACCCACCATTTGTACAATAACGTTTGTTTAAATATATGAATGTACTGATTATATTTTGTTTGTCGTTTGTCTTTTTTTAAGATTAAATTATGGTGCGGCTAAGTTCTCAATTGATCCACTATTTGTTTAACTTTATTTATCTATATTAAAGCATGAGTTTAGTATTGTTTAATACTTTTTTTATTGTTAGCATTTTAATATTAAGACTATTTTAAAATATATATACACTCACCGGCACGGAAAACGGGTCACTTTTTCTTTTGTAAAATTTTTTGTATCCCTTGATTATTTTATATAACTATGATATATTTTATTAAAGGGTATTATTATGAAATTAATGTTTTGAATATTTACAAATTGTTTATTATCAAAAGATAAAATTATGGACATAAAAACAATAAAAAATAAGTTGAAAAAAAATTTCAATCACATAAATAAACACAATTCGTTTATACTTATAACGCGTGTTCCCACTGCGTACTTTATGACCTTGGTCAATCGTAGAGGCATACTCAAAATGAGGTTTCTGATGCCATCTTGAGGGATATTATTATATGCTTCTAACAGTGCTTCTCTGAGTTATTCCAGCGTACTAAGCCTACTGGGACCGGGTATACGACTTTGAATCTTTATATCGAGCATATACTACCCAAATTATATTGGATTCAGATCTGTACTCCGCGATGGACACATCATACGATTGATGTTACCAACATTTATGAAACCGTTCAAGATTGCAACAGCATGAGGGCGTGCATTATCGTGCATCAAGATAAATTTATCATCTTAAAATGGTGCATAAGGGACAACATTGTCGGTCAGAATATCTTTTATGTACCTATCGGCATTGAATATTACCGTAGAAACAAGGAATAAATCTATCCACAAAATCACTGATATCCCAGTTCACACCATTACTGATCCTCCCAAGAATCTTACAGTATTGCTGAATGCACAAGTTTCTCAATTGGTCGTCACACTTTTACACATCCATATGGTAACATTAAAAAATATCGGGATTCGATAGTGACTAAAACACGAGTCTAATCACCTTAATCCCAATTTACACGTTTTCCAAAAAAATACAAGCGAGCTACTCGGTAATGTTGGAGGACGTGTGGTCGCATGGAAGGCCATCGTGCCAGAAAATCTACTTCTATTACTCTTCTTCGTACAATACGTTCACTATTATTCACAGTAAGCAATTGTAGTAATGATTTATGGACCTGCACGACAATTATAGTGCGATTTCGACGCGATGTCAAAACAAAAATCGAGCATTTCTGTTGATTTTGCGTCTTCTCAGGCCTATTCCAGGTCTTCTGATGTACAAATCTGTCGCCAGAAAAAGTGTATAAGCGCGTTAAATAGTACTAAGTGATACATTGTACCTTTTAGCTACGAAATGTTGACTTCTTTTGTCTTTGATTAAAGTGATGATGGAAACTACAATTTCTGCATTCTGTGCCATTTTGAAAACATAGACTACATCACACCACATCAAAATGACAAATAAACAATAAAACAAATGATGAAAAGAAATAATACCAGCATAATCAACAACTATGCATTTTATAAATTTTGTAATTTCGGTATGATGCGCATAATAAAAGGAATATTTAAGTAAATTGTTAATGTTTGTAAGAGTTGGTAATGGAAGCGACTTTGTCTTGTTAACATATAGCAATATTAATATTTCGGCATTCGTCCTCAACATTAATGTTATTAGCATTTTTTCTTTAAAAAAATAAGAGACCCGTGCCGGTGAGTGTATATGGGCGCGGCTAAGTTCTAATTTTCCGCACCCAATTGATCCACATTTGTTTAACTTTATTTATCTATTTTAAAGTAAGTATGAGTTTTGTATTGTTTATAACTTTTTTGATTGGTTGCATGTAAAATTAACACTATTAGTAAAAATTATATTTGATACAAATTTAAGTTGAAAATTGTATTATTCATAAATACACTGGGCAAAAAACGTGGACTCAATCCACTACCAAGGCGATAAAGTTCATTCATTTTCCTTTCTGGAAAAAAACATTAAGGCAGGAATGTAGCTGCATGAGAAAGAGGTAAAACAGTGCTCTACGGTTTGTATAATATTGAATCTAATACTAACGTAAGATCATTGAAATTTTTTTACTACAATATTTAATATTCATTCTACAGTGCGACGCATCGATTTTACCAAAATTTTTCATAGTATTGTTTTAAAAAAATGCCGAATAAAGAGAAAAATACTACTTTTACATGTTTAATTTAGGGCATTTTAAATACAAAATCTATTAAAATTCATGCGTAGCACTGTAGGTAAGATGTTATCTATATATATATAAAGTAAAGTATCCTGACTGACTCATCAACGCCCAGCCCAAACCCGTAAGCCTAAAAATGTGAAATTTGGACAGTATATTCGTTTTATGATGTAAGCGCTCACTAAGAAGGGATTTTTTGAAATTCGCCCCCTAAAGGGGGAAAAGGGGATAAAATGCGTTTTTAAGAATATCAACTTAATTTTTACATACAATGGTAGCGCATCGAAATATTTAAGACCCATGTTTCAGGATTTTGTCCTAATCAGCTTCTTAAGGGGGGAAATTTAATTTTTGGGGGAAAATAAATTAGTTTATAAGTTGCTTTGGAAAACAAATAAAAAATTGAAAATAAAAACATGTCACACTATCGTGATTTAGTTATAAAATGTATGTGTCAAAATACATGTGTCAAATAGATATTTATTCATAAGAATGCTAAATAAATAAGTTAAAATAAATTAAATAAAAAGGGGAAATAAGATTAACAAATATGAATCCCTGAAAGAGTGATTGAATTAAGGTTTGTAATCTTATCGTGCAATTTTAATTTTTAAATGTTTATACGGAGATGGTGATTTTTCCTTTTATTATTTTTAGCACTTACCCAAATTGAGTGTGGTAGCCTCACATACTGTGAGTAATCGAAAAAGATATACTTAAGATATACTAAAGATATAATAAATTAATTCGTGCACAAGTACTAGCTGTTAATTCACGGGTACTCATATGGTCAAAAATTAAGAAGACTTTATGCTCATGGTTATGGTAATTTTTGGAAACTACAATACATGGGAGAATGTTAACCTTCAATAAAAATTTGCTGTGGCACTCATAACAGGCTTTGCAATAACATAGGCAGGCAGTGTTAAAGTGATAGCTGTTAATGTCAAAGTGACAGCTGCCAATATCAAAGTGACAGCTGACAATGTCAAAATGACATCTGTCAATGTCAAAGAGACAGCTGTCATTTAGCGACGTTTAAAATTCGAGAATGATTTTTACCTTCCGCTTACCTATAAAGGAAGGTATTGGAATCATGCAAAAAATCGGGTGGTGAATTTTTAGTGGATGAGCACGAATTAGGGTCCTTACAACTCATTTTTGATAGTTTCACGATGATGTCTGTGTGTGTGTGTGTGTGTGTGTGTGTGTGTGTGTGTGTGTGTGTGTGTGTGTGTGTGTGTGTGTGTGTGTGTGTGTGTGTGTGTGTGTGTGTGTGTGTGTGTGTGTGTGTGTGTGTGTGTGTGTGTGTGTGTGTGTGTGTGTATGTGTGTATGTGTGTATGTGTGTATGTGTGTATGTGTGTATGTGTGTATGTGTGTATGTGTGTATGTGTGTATGTGTGTATGTGTGTATGTGTGTATGTGTGTATGTGTGTGTATGTGTGTGTATGTGTGTGTATGTGTGTGTATGTGTGTGTATGTGTGTGTATGTGTGTGTATGTGTGTGTATGTGTGTGTATGTGTGTGTATGTGTGTGTATGTGTGTGTATGTGTGTGTATGTGTGTGTATGTGTGTGTATGTGTGTGTATGTGTGTGTATGTGTGTGTATGTGTGTGTATGTGTGTGTATGTGTGTGTATGTGTGTGTATGTGTGTGTATGTGTGTGTATGTGTGTGTATGTGTGTGTATGTGTGTGTATGTGTGTGTATGTGTGTGTATGTGTGTGTATGTGTGTGTATGTGTGTGTATGTGTGTGTATGTGTGTGTATGTGTGTGTATGTGTGTGTATGTGTGTGTATGTGTGTGTATGTGTGTGTATGTGTGTGTATGTGTGTGTATGTGTGTGTATGTGTGTGTATGTGCGTATGTGTGTGTATGTGTGTGTATGTGTGTGTATGTGTGTGTATGTGTGTATGTGTGTGTGTGTGTATGTGTGTATGTGTGTATGTGTGTATGTGTGTGTATGTGTGTATGTGTGTATGTGTGTATGTGTGTATGTGTGTATGTGTGTATGTGTGTATGTGTGTATGTGTGTATGTGTGTATGTGTGTATGTGTGTGTATGTGTGTGTATGTGTGTGTATGTGTGTGTATGTGTGTGTATGTGTGTGTATGTGTGTGTATGTGTGTGTATGTGTGTGTATGTGTGTGTATGTGTGTGTATGTGTGTGTATGTGTGTGTATGTGTGTGTATGTGTGTGTATGTGTGTGTATGTGTGTGTATGTGTGTGTATGTGTGTGTATGTGTGTGTATGTGTGTGTATGTGTGTGTATGTGTGTGTATGTGTGTGTATGTGTGTGTATGTGTGTGTATGTGTGTGTATGTGTGTGTATGTGTGTGTATGTGTGTGTATGTGTGTGTATGTGTGTGTATGTGTGTGTATGTGTGTGTATGTGTGTGTATGTGTGTGTATGTGTGTGTATGTGTGTGTATGTGTGTGTATGTGTGTGTATGTGTGTGTATGTGTGTGTATGTGTGTGTATGTGTGTGTATGTGTGTGTATGTGTGTGTATGTGTGTGTATGTGTGTGTATGTGTGTGTATGTGTGTGTATGTGTGTGTATGTGTGTGTATGTGTGTGTATGTGTGTGTATGTGTGTGTATGTGTGTGTATGTGTGTGTATGTGTGTGTATGTGTGTGTATGTGTGTGTATGTGTGTGTATGTGTGTGTATGTGTGTGTATGTGTGTGTATGTGTGTGTATGTGTGTGTATGTGTGTGTATGTGTGTGTATGTGTGTGTATGTGTGTGTATGTGTGTGTATGTGTGTGTATGTGTGTGTATGTGTGTGTATGTGTGTGTATGTGTGTGTATGTGTGTGTATGTGTGTGTATGTGTGTGTATGTGTGTGTATGTGTGTATGTGTGTATGTGTGTATGTGTGTATGTGTGTGTGTGTGTGTGTGTGTGTGTGTGTGTATGTGTGTGTGTGTGTGTGTGTGTGTGTGTGTGTGTGTGTGTGTGTGTGTGTGTGTGTGTGTGTGTGTGTGTGTGTGTGTGTGTGTGTGTGTGTGTGTGTGTGTGTGTGTGTGTGTGTGTGTGTGTGTGTGTGTGTGTGTGTGTGTGTGTGTGTGTGTGTGTGTGTGTGTGTGTGTGTGTGTGTGTGTGTGTGTGTGTGTGTGTGTGTGTGTGTGTGTGTGTGTGTGTGTGTGTGTGTGTGTGTGTGTGTGTGTGTGTGTGTGTGTGTGTGTGTGTGTGTGTGTGTGTGTGTGTGTGTGTGTGTGTGTGTGTGTGTGTGTGTGTGTGTGTGTGTGTGTGTGTGTGTGTGTGTGTGTGTGTGTGTGTGTGTGTGTGTGTGTGTGTGTGGTCAAGGGGTGTTAGTCGCATAACTCAAATACGAATTACCCGAAAATTTTTATATTTGGTATTTCACATTTGTATATAAATTGGAAGAGCTCCGTAGATTTTGGTACAAATATCTTCATCGGAAGTGATATTTTTTGAAGATTGAAAAGGTTAATTGTCAAAATCGTATATAAATTTGGAAATATATAGTATTTATTTGTAATAAGAATAAGAGGAAAAGTTATTTGCAACTTACGTTTCTTTATCTGGTATCATTAAAGAACTGCAGTAAAATTTAAAAAATAAATTTATCAAATAAAACGTTGATATCTTGTAATCCATGATCGGTTGATTTTTGTTTCTGCGTAAAAAATATTGACAGGTGAGACGGGTGACAAGTTGGCATACTAGCGCTATATAAGTCCTAAGTAAGATATTAAATGTAGTAATTGAACGGAGGATGGCTTCAATTTTCCTGTGAATGAATCTTTTTATTCAGGTGATGCAAATTTCTGTGTTTGAATATTTTAGATTTTTATTTGTATATTTTAAATGGGCACCGGATTGTACGTATACATTTCTGTTTAAAGTCTAGATATGGCGGAAGGTTGTGTGATGGCCACGTCAGATTTTTTTTTGTAAAAACAAATAAAATATAGTCGAGTCGAAAATTCATACGCGTTCTCAAGTTATTGTGCTTACGGACAAACCGAGGGAGAGATAGACAGACCACACAGACTATTTTTTAAATTATGGTTTTTGGGTTCAGTAGGGTCTAAAACGTAAAGATTCATCAAAATCTCGAACTGTCAAAAAATACGAATACAATAATGCTACCTATATTATATTTATAGACCGCAGAAGTAAAACAAAATAACACTGCATATTATAAAATAAATAGTTTTCTGGTTATTAGTTCTGTATTTTTGTATTTCATATGATTTATCTTGATTTGGAACGAAAGACATTTATTGCATTTTGAATAATAAGTGTCAATCACGGCCAATCTTTAGAAGAGTTCATATCAAAACCGAGTATGTGGGGCTCAAGTAGGGTATTTTGGTTCCCACCTACCCCACGTCTTCAAATTAAAACAAACCGGAGCGAAGCACGGGTATAACGCTAGTACAGTATATAAATAACGCGTTTGATTATTTCTTTTGTCTTATAAATACAATATCATACAAATACGATGCCACTTTTAGAGCGCGTTCGCTATTGCTGCCTTTGTTCGACACACTAAATCTGTATACTCTCCTTCTTTTCGACAAAATCGTGGACAGCTACATTCCGGCCTTAAATAGGTACTGCCGATGATTTGGCGCGAAGTTCCTTTTCGGTCATTACTCAGCTAATTTTGCACAGATATCAATGATTATTTGAATTGTCACAAGATTGAAGTTTCCTCTTTAATGATATGCAAATTAATGTGACGCCAAATCTAATTCACCCAAGGCACCCCCTAAGAAAAAACAATGTTTTTGACACAAATATGTCAAACTTTCACAACCAAAAAATGATTTCTACCCAATGGAACAACATGGCGTTAAAATTAATTAAATTTTTGGTAAATTTAAAAAAAATTCAATTACCTACGATGATTTTAACCGAAGCTATGAGCTTTTGAAATTTACTCTGCATTTTGTGAGTTTTTCAAAACTCTGCTTAAATTTTGATAAGTTTGAAGTCTAAAGCGATTAAACATTAAACATTAAACGAAAAAATCAGACGTGGACACCATATGACTTCCTTGTACGCCTATTAAACTGTTCATACTTTTCCTAATAACAAAAATGTAGAATAATATAAAAAATCTGACGTGGCCACCACAAGACCTCCCGCCATATACCTACTTATTCTTTTAACTTATTATACAAATATATTAATATATAAGTACTACTACTACTGCTACTATACTCACAAATATATTTTAGTCATTTTATTTAAACTGTAGAAGAAGATATAAAGCATATTTTACTATTGTCACTGTCATGTCATAATCATTTAAATTTTACGTAGTAACAAATATGTTAATCGATCATGGACTACAAGATACCAAATTACTAAATTATAAATATATACTTTAATTATTAATATTAATTTAAGGTTAAATGCATTTTAATTGAATTATTGGAGATGAGAATAGTTATTTATGTTACAAGGACGAAAAATGCAAGATCTCGTACGACTATGGAAATTTGCCGAACGAGGCAAAGCCGAGTTCGGCAACCTTAGGAGTACGAGAGCTTTTTCGTCCGTGTATCATACACTATTTTTTATTCGATTGTAAGTGAGAACTTAAAATAACTAGAATATTAATATTTTATTATAAATTATTCTAAATTTTTGTTTAGTTTGCTAATTGTAGTTATCTGCGAAACAGACAAATGAAACAAAAAAGAACAAAAAATTATTCGACTGTGTCAGTTTGCTTAAAAAAACGCGTTTGCGTACGAAAAGTACTTCTCGGCCTCGGACGAAAAGTGGGTCACCTAGCAACGGCACAAATATTAATACTCTACCTAAAAGGTTAGCTTTTCGTCCGAATATCTTAACCAAAAAACGTCACTTTTTGACATAATCGAATAAAAATATATTTTTATTAAAAATTAAACTGCAGAAGAAAATATAAACGATATTTTACTATTGTCACTGCCACTGTCACTGTCATGTCATAATCATTTAAATTTTACGTAGTTACAAATGTTAATCGATCATGGACTACAAGATACGGAAATACTAAATTATAAATATATACTTTAATTATTCTTAAATGATACCAGATACAAAAATATTTATAAAATACAGATTGTATGAAATAGTCACATAATCTTTCATTTAAAATAAAAAAATCTGACGTGGGCACCACATGACTTCCTTGTACGCCTTGTGTGTTCATACTTTTCTTAATAACTAAAATGTAGAATAATATAAAAAATTATTTTAACTTATTATACTAGTATACTCACAAATATATTTTAGTCATTTTATTTAAACTGCAGAAGAAGATATAAAGCATATTTTACTATTGTCACTGTCATGTCATAATCATTTAAATTTTACGTAGTAACAAATGTTAAACGATCATGGAGTACAAGATACCGAAATAATAAATTATAAGTATATACTTTAATTATTCTTAAATGATAGAAGATACAGAAAAATTTATAAAATACCGATTGTAGATAATAATCACATAATCTTTCATTTAAAATAAAAAAATTTGTGTTAAATTAAATATTTATCGAAATATTTTTAAAAAGTACTACTTCCGGTTTATAGATTGAAACCAAAAATAGGAGGTGCACAACTAGATGCTATAACAGTCCTAAATACAAAATTTCAACTTTCTACGTCTAACCGTATTTGAGTTATGCGACACACATACGTCCGTACGTACGTACGCACGTACGTACGTACGTACGTACAGACGTCACGACGAAACTAGTCATAATGGATTCAGAAAAGGTCAAAACGGATATTTCCATCAAAATCTGAAAACCGAAATTTTTCACGATTACAATACTTCCTTATTACTCCGTACAAGGAAGTAAAAATTAGTCTGAAATTAAATATTTATCGAAATATTTCAAAAAAGTACTACTTTCGGTTTGTAGATTGACACAAAAAATAGGAGGTGCACAACTAGATGCTATAACAGTCCTAAATACAAAATTTCAACTTTCTACGTCTAACCATATTTGAGTTATGCGACATACATACGTCCGTACGTACGTACGTCCGTCCGTCCGTACAGACGTCACGACGAAACTAATCATAATTTCATAATGGATTCAGAAAAGGTCAAAACGGATATTTCCATCAAAATCTGAAAACCGAAATTTTTCGCGATTACAATATTTCCTTATTACTCCGTACAAGGAAGTAAAAACGCACCACTTGATAATGCACCATAAATTTCGAATTTTGACCGCCATAACTCGGTTGAATTTGGTCGAAAATGGATTAATCTTCAAGTTCCAACAAGTTTGAAGTTTCCTCTTTAAGGGCATGCAAGTTAATGTGACGCCAAGTTAATTTCACCCTCTGCCACTCCCCTGAGAAAAAAAATGTTTTTGATGTCAAAAAATGTCAAACTTTGACAACTTGTACCAGGTGCAAAAAAATCTTGGACTACCTAGTAGATAAAGTTTTTTAATTTTCCTTTCGGGGAAAAAAATTGAGTACCTGCGATGATTTAGCGCGAAGTTATGAATTTTTGAAAAAATTGCATTTTTTGATCTTTGAAATTTTATCGAAATTGTCTACAAATGTACGTCTTACCTTAATTTGAAGTGCTTTTTACTTCCTTGTACAAAGAAAAAAGGAAGTATTGTAATCGGTTTTGACCTTTTCTGAATCCATTATGACTAGTTTCGTCGTGACGTCTGTACGTACGTACGTACGGACGGACGGACGTACGTACGTACGGACGTATGTATGTCGCATAACTCAAATACGGTTAGACGTAGAAAGTTGAAATTTTGTATTTAGGACTGTTATAGCATCTAGTTGTGCACCTCCTATTTTTGGTTTCAATCTATAAACCGGAAGTAGTACTTTTTTCAAATATTTCGATAAATATTTAATTTAATACAAATTTTTTAATTTTAAATGAAAGATTATGTGATTATTACCTACAATCGGTATTTTATAAATATTTTTGTATCTGGTATCATTTAAGAATAATTAAAGTATATATTTATAATTTAGTATTTCGGTATCTTGTAGTCCATGATCGATTAACATTTTTTACTACGTAAAATTTAAATGATTATGACATGACAGTGACAGTAGCAGTGACAATAGTAAAATATCGTTTATATCTTCTTCTGCAGTTTAAATAAAATGGCTGAAATATTTTTGTGAGTATAGTAGCAGTAGTAGTAGTACTTATATATTAATATATTTGTATAATATAATTCTACATTTTAGTTATGAAGAAAAGTATGAACAGTTTAATAGGCGTACAAGGAAGTCATGTGGTGTCCACGTCAGATTTTTTCTTTTGTCGAGTGTATGATATAAATGGTATAGGTACAAAAGTATTAATTCCAAACATTTAATAATTGGAGATAAGTTTATTATATAACTACAAACTGACAAACAATCAGACAACTGATTTGTTCTGAAAAGCGTTGAGAATAGTTTTGACTATGGTGCTACGACAAAAATTTCGAGCTGAAAACATTCAAATTAATTTCTACAAGTTTTAGTGATACGAGTTACTGTGAATGCAGCATTAAAAAACATTGTTATCATTTTAATTGATTTTTTACATAACTAGATAATTTAACATGCTAACAATTACATAATAGTTATTTATGTTATAAGGATCGTAATGTCAATTATTATGGTACTAGTCGTAAAAATTAGTCTAGGCGAAGTCGAGTTTGATAACACGACGTGTACTATAATGATTGGTTACTACGATTCATATTGCATACAAAATTTTATCTGCTGGCGTAAATTAGTCAAAAAGTAAAATAAATTATTTGGTATTTGGACAAAAAAACTTAAATTTACAAAAATCCGGTATCTACGCTTTCTTTGAAACTTCCTTAG
Source organism: Agonum fuliginosum (assembly GCA_947534325.1). Classification (NCBI taxonomy): domain Eukaryota; kingdom Metazoa; phylum Arthropoda; class Insecta; order Coleoptera; family Carabidae; genus Agonum; species Agonum fuliginosum. The sequence continues at coordinate 21,502,091 of OX384038.1, forward strand.
TGACGAGTTGTTTGTTATTTCATTATGGTACTGAGTATCATAATTCAATATGGTCCTTGACCTATAATGAACGCTATTATGGTCCTCAAATTGAGGCTATAATGTTGTCATTATGACGCATCATCAGATAAAAGGCCACTAGGGGTGTCGTTATAGAAGAAATGCGCCAGAGGCAAATTTTTTCTGGTTCAAGGTTAAATGCATTTTAATTGAATTATTGGAGATGAGAATTTTTTTTTTAATTTTCCGGGGCGGAGGGGTAAGTGCCACCGTCCTTCGCCGTCACCTCACAACGCCCATTAACATAGCGGGAAAGGGGAATATAGCCGCATCCTTACATGTTTTAAAATAACGTTATTTTCAATATGCAAACAATAAAAAAAATATATAACTTCCTTGTACGCCTATTAAACTGTTCATACTTTTCTTAATAACTAAAATGTAGAATTATATTATACAAATATACTAGTGCTACTATACTCACAAATATATTTTAGTCATTTTATTTAAACTGCAGAAGAAGATATAAACGATATTTTACTATTATCACTGCCACTGTCACTGTCATGTCATAATCATTTAAATTTTACGTAGTAACAAATGTTAATCGATCATGGACTACAAGATACCGAAATACTAAATTATAAATATATACTTTAATTATTCTTAAATGATACCAGATACAAAAATATTTATAAAATACCGATTATAGGTAATAATCACATAATCTTTAATTTAAAATAAAAACATTTGCCTTAAATTAAATATTTATCGAAATATTTAAAAAAGTACTACTTCCGGTTTATAGATTGAAACCAAAAATAGGAGGTGCACAACTAGATGCTATAACAGTCCTAAATACAAAATTTCAACTTTCTACGTCTAACCATATTTGAGTTATGCGACATACATACGTCCGTACGTACGTACGTCCGTCCGTCCGTACAGACGTCACGACGAAACTAATCATAATTTCATAATGGATTCAGAAAAGGTCAAAACGGATATTTCCGTCAAAATCTGAGAACCGAAATTTTTCGCGATTACAATACTTCCTTTCTACTCCGTACAAGGAAGTAAAAAGTTTAAACATTACTAAACTTATACCTTAAAATTAATTAAGTTACCTACAACAAAAGGTGCATTAATTGGGTGCGGAAAATCAGAACTCAGACGCACCCAGATATTATTTTAAAATACTGTTAATTTTACATGCAACCAATCAAAAAAGGTATAAACAATATAAACCTCATACTTAATTTAAAATAGATAAATAAAGTTAAACAAATAATGTTGGATCAATTTGGTTTGTAAAATGGTACCTTAGCCGCACTTATATAATTTTAAAATAGTGATAATATTAAAATGAAAACAGTCAAAAAAATGTTTAAACATTACTAAACTCATAATTTAAAATAGATAAATAAAGTTAAACAAAAAGCGGATCAATCGGGTGCGGTAAATGAGAACTTAGCCGCGCCCGTGTATATTTTAAAATAGTCTTAATATTAAAATGCATACAATCAAAAAAAATTATTAAACAATACTAAACTTATGCTTTAAAATAGATAAATAAAGTTAAACAAATAGTGGATCAATTAATTGGGCGCGGAAAATGAGAACTTAGTCGCACCATAATTTAAACTTTAAAAAAAGATGTGTACAATAGTCAAACAAACAAAATTATTTTAAAACATTGACAAACAAAAGAAAAAAGATAATCAATACAATAATCTATTTAAACAAACGTTATTGTACAAATGGTGGGTTATCGTGAAGATAACTATATTTAAAAATGTTGGGAAATAAATGCAAACAAACAACTATATAGCAAACATTTGAAAACGCATCTAAATGAACTAATTTATGTAACAAAAATTGTTTGTTTAAATATGGGTGGTGCCAAGTTCACAGACGTTAACTAATAATATAATTTTGTTGCCATTATTTGTACATTCAACAAAGTTAGGATTGTTATTTTCAATAAGTATTTGCTAAATGAACAAAATTATATTCCATTTTATCAATATAACATAATTATTTTTTCGTTGCTAGAAACAAATGAATTTTGTCATTCTAGCTAAATTATTCTGAAATTGTCTACATTTTTGTTAAAAGAACTATTTTTTCTTCAACAAAATAAATTTTGTCTATAATACAAAATTATTATCTCAGTGTACAAAGACAATTATTACTAACATAAGGCATACATATTTTTCCAAACAAAGAATATATTTCAAACTATTCAAAGTACCAAAAATCTTAACACGATCATGACAGTTGATAAAAATTTTGAAAAAAATCTACTAGGAAAACTAGTTTTAAAATATAAATACATGTAAATCTAAACAGTAGCACAGTTATGGGGCTATGGCACCTCCGTCCCTTTGGCAAAACAAAAAAATTAAATTAATGTAATTCGAATAGATCTCTTTACTTTTTTTGAAATAACGTGTACCTAGGCATAGTTATTCATCTTTGAAAAATAAGATTTTAAATTATTAAAATAGAGATCATCAATAAAGTATAATGTATCAGGCCCCTCAAGAAAAATTATATCTGCGGATCCAGGTTCAAGGTCAAATGCCTTTATATAAAATTTAGGATTTGAATAACACCCTTTTTTATGTGTAAAAATAAATTAAAACTTAATTTTTACTTCCACATAAGTGAACCTTTCTACTATGTTTTCCCCGTGCATACACTTTTGGTATATGTGTCTAAATAATGGACCCACAGTATCTAGTAAAGAGAATTTGAGTACTTAAATATTAACATAAATGTAAGTAATATATTTATTTATTAATGGCTATGTATTATTAATACAATTAATATTTTATTTGCTTATATCCTCATTTATAGCAAAAAATATCTCATATTTGAATTAAGTTTTGTTCCACACAGGTTATGCAATATATTGTAAAGTTTCTGTGTTCTTATTGTTTCCATCACAATAATTTCCAGAAATAAAAAATACCTGATTTACGGCATTATGGGTACGATTGGACCCATAAACTATGTATGTGTTAAACACGTTTTAGACAAATATTATTTATATTTTAATTAAAAAATATACTGGTTTGGTTCGTCTTTCTAAGCTTGAGGAATACATGACAGTAAAAAGTAGTGTTGCCGCGAGAGTCGAGACTAGTCTCGGTCTCGTCTCGTCTTGTCGAGAAAATCGAGACGAGACCATGAGGCAACTCTCGACTACAAATTCGAACCGAGACGAGACCAGTATCAAGTCTCGCCGAGAGTCTCGTCGAGATTCTCGAGTCTCGACTTATTATAATTGATTAGTAACTATTTGTTTAAAATTAAAATTAACAGAAATATGCTTTTGTGAATATGACAGGATTAAACAATTACTCTCAAAAAAATTTCACTTCTTGTCCGTGACGCATTTTTAGATGCTAATGATGCTGGAATATCAGGACCAGATCATAAATGGGATCTTTCACAAAAAAGTTGTATTTTAAGTAATATGCCCAAGATCAACAAACAATAAATGTATACAAACTTACATGTTTAAAAATAAAATCTTTATTTTGATCTACATAAATCAATTAGATATTTAATAAAAATAATACCTATTCCTAAAATTATGTAACAGTTATTAACAAAATAATAAGTTTAGTAAAGATATAGGTATACGAACCATTTTTATTAAATAACAAAAATTAATTTTAATTATAAAAATTATAAATTTGGATGAAGTACCGTGGAATAAAATAAACATGTATTAGTTAGAGTTAAATATATCACAAAAGAGTTATTTCATACAAAATACGTATAAGTAATCCCATATAGGCGAGCGGCGCACCCCTAAAAACGTGCCTAGAAAAACAACTTAACCTCTCATGGAAAAACTAATGGTTGCAGGGCAACCAGGTGGAATCGATCCGTTATTTTATTGCAAACAAAAAACCTAAATAAATTTTTTTGATCCGAGTGGCAGGAAATTTGTTATTAACAAAAAAGTTGCAACATTAAAACAAGATAAAAAAATCTGATGTGGCCATCACACAACCTTCCGCCATATCTACACTTTAAACAGAAATGTATACGTACAATCCGTTGTCCATTTAAAATATAAAAATAAAAATCTAAAATATTCAAACACAGAAATTAGTATCACCTGAATCAAAAGATTCATTCACACGAAAACTCTTCTGTGTTGAAACCATCCTCCGTTCAATTACTACATTTAATATCTGACTTATGACTTATATGGCGCTAGTATGTCAACTTGTCACCCGTCTCACCTGTCAATATTTTTTACGCAGAAACAAAAATCAACCGAACATGGATTACAAGATTTCAACGTTTTATTTGATAAATTTATTTTTAAAATTTTACTGCAGTTCTTTAATGCTACCAGATAAAGACAATTTTTTTATAACGTGAGTTGCAAATAAATTTGCTTCTTGTCCTTATTGCAAATAAATACTATATTTATCCAAATTTATATAAATTTTTGACAATTATCTTTTTCAATCTTCAAAAAATATCACTTCCGGGTAAGATATTTGTACCAAAATCTAATGAGCTCTTCCTATTCGTATACAATTGTGAAATACCAAATATCAAAATTTTTGGGTAATTCATATTTGAGTTATGCGACATCCGGCATCGGCCCGGACCACACACACACACACACACACACACACACACACACACACACACACACACACACACAACACAAACACAAACACAAACACAAACACAAACACAAACACAAACACAAACACAAACACAAACACAAACACAAACACAAACACAAACACAAACACAAACACAAACACAAACACAAACACAAACACAAACACAAACACAAACACAAACACAAACACAAACACAAACACAAACACAAACACAAACACAAACACAAACACAAACACAAACACAAACACAAACACAAACACAAACACAAACACAAACACAAACACAAACACAAACACAAACACAAACACAAACACAAACACAAACACAAACACAAACACAAACACAAACACAAACACAAACACAAACACAAACACAAACACAAACACAAACACAAACACAAACACAAACACAAACACAAACACAAACACAAACACAAACACAAACACAAACACAAACACAAACACAAACACAAACACAAACACAAACACAAACACAAACACAAACACAAACACAAACACAAACACAAACACAAACACAAACACAAACACAAACACAAACACAAACACAAACACAAACACAAACACAAACACAAACACAAACACAAACACAAACACAAACACAAACACAAACACAAACACAAACACAAACACAAACACAAACACAAACACAAACACAAACACAAACACAAACACAAACACAAACACAAACACAAACACAAACACAAACACAAACACAAACACAAACACAAACACAAACACAAACACAAACACAAACACAAACACAAACACAAACACAAACACAAACACAAACACAAACACAAACACAAACACAAACACAAACACAAACACAAACACAAACACAAACACAAACACAAACACAAACACAAACACAAACACAAACACAAACACAAACACAAACACAAACACAAACACAAACACAAACACAAACACAAACACAAACACAAACACAAACACAAACACAAACACAAACACAAACACAAACACAAACACACACACACACACACACACACACACACACACACACACACACACACACACACACACACACACACACACACACACACACACACACACACACACACACACACACACACACACACACACACACACACACACACACACACACACACACACACACACACAAATTTTTTTAAATATCTACAAAACCATACTAATGGAATAATGGTCATTAATGGAGTCTAATTTCATCATTCTAATTCAGTCTCACTATCTTCTCACAAAATTTCTGTATGGGCAGGTACAATTTCAGCATTTTTACATTGGAATGAACAATTACAGATGTCACAACATTTAAATCCTTGCGAACAGCAAGAACAAATTTCTGCTTCTACACAAAGTGTTTTTCCACTGCAAGAACAAATAAATTTTTGCATGAACTCCATCGCTGTATCTTCTTCAAAATAATTCACGCATAATAAATTGTTATAAAATTTCCAGTCGTATAAATTTGGTTCAAAAATGCTTTAAGTGGTTGCGATACCACAAGTTCGTTTTACTTTATTGGAAAAAAAGCATACTAGTACGGTCGCCGAGCCATGTAACCTGGAAGTTGGGTACAACACATATTTTATGATTGATTCTAGTACTATTTGATATACTGAATCATAATAAGACGGGTTCCAGAGTGGCACCCCTGGGCAACTTCGGGAAATTCGAAAAGAAAATGGATTTTTTTGGTTATTTACCAATAACTACTAAACGGGTAGTTCTACATTTAAGATTGTCCAGTGCATTTTTGTAGAGAACAAAATTTCCAAAAAAATGACACTTTGAACTGCTGTCTTCAATTAACCGTTTCTGAGATACACGCGTTCAAAATTTTCTTCGAGAAAAACTTAATTTTTTTTTACTTTTTTCATAATTTTTGTGTTTAATGACCTGTAACTTCTAAACAAATTAAAATTTTGATTTCCGGTTTCTTTTATTAAATTCTGCAAACAATTCTCTATAAGATAGATTATATGAAATTTTTCTTGAAGGCCTTAGTTAAACCAAAATTTTAAGATTTTCTTCGACGGAAACCTGAATTTTTTTTACTTTTTTCATAATCTTATAATTTTGGGTTAACTAAGGCCTTCAAGAAAAATTTCATATAATTTATCTTACAGAGAATTGTTTGCAGAATTTAATAAAAGAAACCGGATATCAAAATTTTAATTTGTTTAGAAGTTACAGGTCATTAAACACAAAACTTATGAAAAAAGTAAAAAAAATTCAAGTTTCTCTCGAAGAAAATCTTAAAATTTTCGCTTAACTAAGGGCTTGAGGAAAAATTTCATACAATCTATCTTATAGAGAATTGTTTTCAGAATTTAATAAAAGAAACCGGATATCAAAATTTTAATTTGTTTAGAAGTTACAGGTCATTATACACAAAAATTATGAAAAGAGTAAAAAACATTCAAGTTTCTCTTGAAGAAAATCTTAAAATTTTGGCTTAACTAAGGCCTTCAAGAAAAATTTCATATAATCTATCTTATAGAGAATTGTTTGCAGAATTTAATAAAAGAAACCGGATATTAAAATTTTAATTTGTTTAGAAGTTACAGGTCCTCAAACACAAAACTTATGAAAAAAGTAAAAAAAAATTCAAGTTTCTCTTGAAGAAAATCTTAAAATTTTGGCTTAACTAAGGCCTTCAAGAAAAATTTCATACAATCTATCTTATTGAGAATTGTTTGCAGAATTTAATAAAAGAAACCGGATATCAAAATTTTATGTTTTTAGAAGTTACAGGTCATTAAACACAAAAATTATGAAAGAAGTAAAAAAAATTCAAGTTTCTCTCGAAGAAAATTTTGAACGCGTGTATCTCAGAAACGGTTAATCGAAGAGAGCAGTTCAAAGTGTCATTTTTTTGGAAATTTTATTCTCTAAATCTTAAATGTAGAACTACCCGTTTAGTGGTTATTGGCAAATAACCAAAAAAATCCATTTTCTTTTCGAATTTCCCGGAGTAGCCCAGGGGTGCCGCTCTGGCACCCGTCATATTATGATTCAGTATATCAAATAGTACTAGAATCAATCATAAAATATTTGTTGTACCCAACTTCCAGGTCCAAGCCGATTTTCTCATTTGACGACCGGACTATACGCTGCATTGTTGAAACTATCTGACATTGTCAATTTATAAAATGCAGAAGCTTTAAATGCAGTCACGAAATTTTTGTGTATTATTTATAATGCTGGTAAAGCTAATAAACAGAAAACTTTAGTGAAATCTATTAATGATCTAAGATATACTATAATAGCAGGTGTTAAAAATGTAACAGTTGATAAATTACCTCCATCAGAGCCTACATTATTACAATACGTTTTAAGAGTAAAATGGCAAGTTAATGAATGGTCGCAAGCAAGATCAGAGAAAATAATGTCTTTTGAACCAAATTTATACGGGTGGAAATTGTATAACAATTTATTATGCCTGAATTATTTTGAAGGAGATACAGGGATGGAGTTCATGCAAAAATTTATTTGTTCTTGCAGTGGTAAAACACCTTGTGTAGAAGAAGAAATTTGTTCTTGCTGTTCGGAAGGATTTAAATGTTGTGACATCTGTAATTGTTCATCTCAATGTAAAAATGCTGAAATTATACCTGACCATGGCCATACAGAAATTTTGTCAGAAGATAGTGAGAATGAATTAGAATGATGAAATTAGACGCCATTAATGAGCATTATTCCTTAAAAATTCAATTAGTGTGTTTCTGTAGATAGGTATTTAAAAAATATTTGATACATATAAATATGTATTAATTAGTTAATAATTTAAAAAAATTAAATATTACTATATACATATAACGTAAAGCAACATGGAAATAAAAGAAAAAAATTTGATAACTGAGTTTTGTCAGAAGATAGTGAGACTGAATTAGAATGATGAAATTAGACTTCATTAATGAGCATTATTCCTTATAAATTCAATTAGTGTGTTTCTGTAGATATTTAAAAAATATTTCACACATATAAATATGTATAATTAGTTAATAATAATAAAAAATTAAATATTACTATATATAACGTAAAGCAACGTGGAAATAAAAGAAAAAATTTGATAACTGATTTTTTTACATTTTCAACGAAAAAAGGCCTAAAACTAACTATATACTCATTCATTTTGATAAATAGTTTCAGAAAATATTATATGTAACCAATTTAATGGAAAAAAATCGTTTTCAGACTGATTGTTCAATATTTGAGCGTTTCCACCCCTTTAACGAAACCTAAGAATTTTATCAAAATTTAGCTGTAAATTTGGGGAGTAAAACAAAAAGGTGGCCATATGGAAAAAATATAGGGTTAAAGTACAAGTCTTGAAGATCATTTTGCAATTTTCTAAATTAAAAAAGGTGCATTAGAATTTGAGATATGATTTTTTGAAGTTGGACAATATTGGCCGTTTTTCGACTTAAAATCGCCTATATCTCGAAAAGGGTGCGTTTTTCAAAAAAATGCCAAGAGACAAAAAGTGATTATTTTGAGCTAATTAACCTAATAAAACTACTTGCGGGGCCATTTTTACCTTCCGCTTACCTGTAAAGGAAGGTATTGGAATCATGCTAAAAATCGGGTAGTGAGTTTTTAGTGGATGAGCACGAATTAGGGTCCTTACAATTCATTTTTGATAGTTTCACGATGATGTCTGTATGTATGTGTGTATGTGTGTAGCTATGTGGTCAGGGCCGGATTTCTGTCAGTCGGATAACTCAAATACGAATTACCCAAAAAATTTGATAATTGGTATTTAACATTTGTATATAAATTGGAAGAAACCATTAGATTTTGGTACAAATATCTTTACCGGAAGTGATATTTTTTGAAGATTGAAAAGATTAATTGTCAAAAATGTATATAAATTTGGATAAATATGTATTTATTTGTAATAAGAATAAGAGGCAAAGTTATTTGCAACTTACGTTATAAAAAATTGTCTTTATCTGGTAGCATCAAAGAACTGCAGTAAAATTTAAAAAATAAATTTATCAAATAAAACGTTGAAATCTTGTAATCCATGTTCGACTGAATTTTGTTTCTGTGTAAAAAATATTGACAGGTGAGATGAGTGACAAGTTGACATACTAGTGCTATATAGTCATAAGTAAGATATTAAATGTAGTAATTGAACGGAGGATGGCTTCAGCACAGAAAAGTTTTCCTGTGAATGAATCTTTTTATTCAGATGATGCAAATTTCTGTGTTCGGATATTTTAGATTTTTATTTGTATATTTTAAATGGGTACCTGATTGTACGTATACATTTCTGTTTAAAGTCTAGATATGGCGGAAGGTTGTGTGATGGCCACGTCAGATTTTTTTATCTTGTTTTAATGTTACAACTTTTTTGTTAATAACAAATTTCCTGCCACTCGGATCAAAAAATTTTATTTAGGTTTTTTGTTTGCAATAAAATAACGGATCGATTCCACCTGGTTGCAACCATTAGTTTTTCCATGAGAGGTTAAGTTGTTTTTCTAGGCACGTTTTTGGGGGTGCGCCGCTCGCCTAATAAGACTGGGCCTAGGCCGCACTAACACTAACAAACTAATACTGACTTGTTTTGCATGTCAAATAAATAAATACCACACAACCCAACTTGATTCGAGATTTTCGAGACTCTCGACTCCATGTCGAGATTAGTCGAAAAATTTCGAGACGAGACGAGAGTGACTTTTATTAGTTTTGGAAATTTCGAGTCGAGACGAGAGTCGGGTTCACTCTCGACTACTCTCGACAAACGGCATCACTAGTAAAAAGGTTGTAAAAATTGGACAAACAAATATATTACAGAATAAAATATGTCAATGGGTCCACTTGGACCAATATAGAGTAGAAAGGTTAAAATAGTATTAACTTAAGTAGAAATTGAAATAGTATTCGATTTTAAGATCTAACTTTAGAATTCTCAGAGTGGGTAACTACCCCCCTCCAGTTGTAACCACGCCTGGCGGCACTGTACGTAATCGTAAGTATATAATCAAGTGAAGATCCAAATTACTGTAATAGTCGTACAGCAAAACAACACCACATGATGATAATTCTTCTGATATTAGTGCTGGCCCTGCAGTTGGTAAATACACAGACAGAATATGAATCATGTGGAACCTGCAAGTGCTTCGTACAGAAAGTCGGCGAGGGTTTGTGGCCTAATCAGAAAGTTGCAAAATGTGAAGGGGATAGAAAAACACTGCCGGATCCCAATGAACTGTCAGCTGGAGTAGAAGTACTGTATCTTATTTGGGGTAAATTAATTTTGTCTTCTTTGCATTTTTATTGAATATAAACATTAAATCAATTAAATTCCTCATTTTGTTATTAATCAGTAAAAATTAAGTATGAGAAAAAGTTATTTTTTTAAATGACATTGTCAGGTCATCTAATTTAATAAAAAATTCAATTACCAATAAATTGATAAGTTTATATCGGAACTTAAACAAAAATTAAAATAAATTATTTCAAATATTCTTAGAATTTGTAAAAAAAACCAATCAATTCTCTTAACACCACAGCAGCTATCTACACGATAACCTTTTGTTGATATAGTGACATTTAAATTAAATTATTTTGTTATTCGTAAAATAATTAAGCAAATATGAATTAAAACAAAAATTATTTTACTATTACTAAATATACTAAATAATCTCTTTCATGCTTGTTATAATATTAATGTCGTGTTTGCAGTTTTTGCAGGAGAGTGATTTTTAGTTTTTTAAATATTAGAAGTAGTGATACAAAATTAATAAATTAGTATACGTTTTGCTTTTCTTGCTATAAAGAGAAAGAGATACATAAATTTACTTTTTTTACAAGAAGATCACTAAATTTCGTTCGGTATAGTTGTGATTTATATACGTACTTTTGTAAAATTCACTGCATATAATGAAAACTATGCATGGCGACATGAGATGCGACCATTGTAAATCTCGCCGGGGGCTCGATTCTCGAAACCATGCGAAAGTTTTCGTGTACGCAGATATTCGAGCGGTGACTTTCGTATACGACTAGTCGAATGCGCATGAGAGGTATTCTTGACTGGTGATAGAAACTTTTGCCTCACAGTTTCCTATGCGAATTACGAAAACGACAGAAGCAAACGAACGCACCTTTCTTGCAACCAATGAAATCGTTTCATTTAATCACATGGTTTTTGTTTTGACATTGAATTTGAACTTTGAAGATAAGTTAATTCTAATTTTCATTTTCTTGTTAGTTTCGTTTTCGTATCTTTTGTACTTAATGATGTTAATTTTTAATAAATTAATACATTTACTTTTGTGTAAGTACATAATTATTTTAACACTATTAAAAATTAAACTTTTAACACGGCCTACTGCTGTTAAAAATGCAATATTTTAAGACGCCGTGTTAAAAGTGAACTGTCAATCACTTTTAACGTGCGTTAAAAGTAAACTGCCAATCACTTTTAACGCACGTTAAAAGTAAATTTCATCTCTTAATAAACAACTCTCAATTTTTATTGAATTCATAGACTACGTGTTTCATTATATTACTATATAAATATATTTTGTTACTGAACTGTCAAAAATAATTAAATAAATTATTTCTTATATTAAAATATAAAACGATGTTTGTAGAAAAAATAGTGTATGATATACGTGTTAAAAGTGCTTTTATTTTGTTCGAAGGGTTACGCCACTCCGCTTCGCGTCGTGTCCTAAACTTCCCGTCTCACAAAATTAAATGTCACTTTTAACACTTATATCATAAATAACTATTATTTATTTATTTCATGTTTTATTTGGTCTCTATATTAGTGCAGTCTGCAATAAAATATAATTCATTTTGATAAATAGATATTACTTATATTTAGAATTTTTAATTATTTTTTGTCACATTGCTAGTTTAACCCTTTGACAAATCTAGTTTAACTCGACCTATTTGTTCATGATTACGGACTTGATCATGTATGATTCCTAAATCTACATTCTTTATATCTTCTTTCTCTTCATTTCTTCATTTTTTTTTATGTAATCGCAAAATAATAACCTATAAAGCAACTGACATTTGCAGTTTCGCATACGAATCTTTACTTTCGAGTGGTTACTACCCATGCGATGTAGTTGCGCACGAGATTTGCGTACACGACCACTACTTTTAGGTTCAAAAATACCATTGTGCAGTTCGTATAAGCATCTCGCTCACTTTCGCATACAAAAAATTTCAAGAATCGGGCCCCGGGTGACGTACTACAAAATCAAATACAACTAAACTAATAATTGTTGGATAAGTTAGGTACTCTACTTAGACAGTAAAATGGCGCTTTTCCCACTGTTTACACAATATTTTCAATTTTAACGATAAGCTATAGTGCTATAGTCCTGTTTGCGATAATCTGATAACAATTATATTTTATTTTAGCTGGCAGAAATATGAAAAAACTTGAGAAAGATCAATTCATTTTATATAAAGATTTAACAGATATATTTATAGAAGTGAGCAGTATTGAACAATTAGATAAACACACTTTTCGAAACATGACTACAACCGTAACAAGAATATCATTCTATAATAATTTACTTACTGAGATTCCTACTGGTTTATATTCCTACGCACCAAATGTGGTTACAATCAAACTCGGTCGCAATAAATTACGAGTTCTACAAAAACATTTATTTTCAAATTTAAAATTCTTAAAAAATATATTTCTACATAAAAACGAAATTACTATAATTGAGGAAAACTGCTTCTTTAATCTGCCTTCATTGGAAGAACTACGTTTATATGACAATAAAATGCATACGTTAAGTGTAAATATAATGGATAATTTGCAAACCTTAACATCTTTGTCTTTGGATGGAAATCCATGGAATTGCAGTGATACATTGTGTAAGTTAATGGATGTTGTAAATAAACGTCAATTATGGGGATCACGTCATGCTCCAACTTGCATAGCACCAGGTAAATTACACATTTTTATCTACATATAATTAATACATTTATTATACAACTATTTTCAATGAGTAATATTATACAATGTGTCCCAGCGAAAGGTTGCCATGTCAATTTAACATGGAAAACAGTTTTTACTTCCTTGTACGGAGTAAAAAGGAAGTATTGTAAACGCGAAAAATTTCGGTTCTCAGATTTTGACAGAAATATCCGTTTTGACCTTTTCTGAATCCATTATGCCTAGTTTCGTCGTAACGTCTGTACGTACGGACGGACGTACGGACGTCAGGACGTATGTATGTCGCATAACTCAAATACGGTTAGAGTTGAAATTTTGTATTTAGGAGTGTTGTGCACCTCTTATTTTTGGTTGCGATCGTCTGTGCCAAAGTGGCACTATTTGGCATTTTTCGTATTATGCAAAAACGGTATGTCGTTGAAAGTTGAAATTTTTTATTTGAGACTCATGTTGCATCTAGTTCATCACCTCAATGGTTGCGATCTTCCGTGCCAAAAGGGCACTTTACTGTAGGTATTTTTTGGTATTTTCCACATAAATCAAATACGGTTATTATATTATTCTACATTTTAGTTATTAAGAAAAGTATGAACAGTTTAATATGCGTACAAGGAAGTCATGTGGTGTCCACGTCAGATTTTTTGTAAATATAAAACCAGACCGGCTAAATAACTAATATTACCCCATATTACAGATGGTACCTAACACTTACCTAAGTTTGCGAAATTAATAAAAATTGTTAAAATTTTTTGATTTGTTGTTTTTATTGCTATAAATGTAAAAACATAACTATATATTACTCTGTAGTCTAGTGCAAAATCTTGTGGTTAGAATTCCGGATTACGGAATCGTAGGTTTTAGGTTCTATTCTCAGTATGTTTAAAAAAAAATTCTTCAGTTTGATTTTTTATCAAATTCATTTCTAATAATTGATTTGTGGTTAGAATTCCGAACTATACCTATTTCAGTTAAGAAAAAACCATTGGGTAAGATAGGGTGATGATTCTTGAATCTGATTGGTCAAGATGAGAGGTGGATTTACACCAGCAAACATTTTCATTTCCGTTAACATTACTTATACCTACTTTTTATTTTGAATTTTATAGTTAGGGGAACGGGGGGTACCCTGAGACAGTGTACACAGTGAGACATTTAAATTTATTATTATACGTGATAAATATTTGGCGATAGCACCATCTAGGTTTCATCTACAGAATTGCTACCAACATTTGTATTACATTTTGTGTGAAGATTTTATACCTTATCGACAGTGTATCCAATGTCGGTTTGCCATGCTGCAAAAGTAAATATTGACAGTAAATTGAAAATGTTGTTACATTTGCAATTTACTGGTAAGTTGATTAATTTTATATTCTGGTTAATGTACAATTTGCCCAGATAATAAATCTGTATTGTCAATATTATTATTACAAGTAGTTTTTTCATGACCTATAAAAATATGTTTTGTTTACATTGGGCAACAGTGAGACATTTTACAAAAGTAAACAGTGAGACATGTCTCACTGTACGACTGTATCCCGTTTTATTCACTTTCATTAAGCTATGTTATGGCATCCAAAGATGATTACGTTCTAGTCAAGTTTAATACCAAAAAAAATATTAAATATTATTTTGCATTAGTTTTAAATATTGCAGTCAATGCTGAATACGAAATTTAATTTTTTTGAAAATCATTGAAATCAGACGGGAAATATGATATCTTACATACAGGTTGGTGGAACATGCGAACATAGAGAAATATAATGACAATGGAGTTAGACAAATATAATGCTAGGCTTCTTGATATACGTGGAATAAGTACTGTCAATGTCAAAGTAGCTGTCATATTATTGAAATTTTTATTTTCATCACGAGAGAGTTTACATGCAGTTTTAGATTTTATTATTATTTCTGTTATTGATTACTCTTTTTGCCACACAAATTCACATTACTTCGTTTTGTGACACTACTACAAAATATATCAAGTTACCTGGCATGAAAGTTCGATTGTCATGTATATTCCCTATGTTCGCATTTCACCCCCACCAACCTGTATACTACCGAAATCAATTATGCATGGACAAACAAAAAGACAGTTATTACAAGTTTCTTATATATATATATATATATATATATATATATATATATATATATACATATATATATATATATATATATATATATATATATATATATATATATATATATATATATATATATATATACATCTCACTATCAACAGAGCGTCCGTTCAAAAAACCTGAATAGAGCGTCCGGTTGGTGTATATTCCCAATTCATAATCATTGAAGCGTCCGTTCAAACTATCATCTTAGAAGCGTCCGATATATACGGATTATTACAATTCATCGATTATCAAGCGTCCGACAGTGTTGCCGCGACTAAACCATGTTACTTCGCGCGTTATATTGGGGATTTGAAATGAAAACACGGAATTATTATCGGCAAGTTGAATAAATAGGACAAAGTTATATGTGGGATACATCGTTTAGATTTTGTTTTCAGATGGTACATTGATTGATTATTTAGCCTATATTTTATGTTGGATTTCTATGCTTATAACTAAGTATAACAAAAATATAGTGAAAATCGGTCAAATTGTCTGTGATCTGATAGTTAATTATTTAAATGAAAATTAGCAACAAATGCATTATATTTCAATAATTACTAAATTCACAAATTTGGTGACAACACTATTGATTAGGTTTAAAATTAGAATATAATACTACTTAATGCATTTTATAAATAATTTTTGTTCAAAATTTATTACTTCTGGTAAGGAAATAGTGATTTACCCAGATATTTTGGTATGGAAAGCTCAAACCGAAAGTAGTAAATATTTTTATGTCAATGTTTGTAACGGTTACTACATAAGAGCTATTTATTTTTCCGAATAAATTTGTTTGCTACTTATCGAAATCTTGTTAAGTAGCAATTTGAAAAAAATAAATGTTTAATAATAATAAAAAATTGCTGTAAGCTTTATAGGTAAAAATGTGAAACAGAAATTTTATTTGGAAGAAAAATAATGCTCGACACGACTGTAATTTACCTATTTAAAATCTACTACTCATTATACAGAAAAATAGTAGAAAATTAATCAAATGACATTAGGACATTACAGTACCTATATCAAGCAGTGTTTATTGGGTTTATAAAAATAGATAAATATTATTTATTCAATTTTGACGTTTTAAACTCCATAGCAACAACTTTAAATAAATGTTTATTCACAAGTGAATTAAATTTTTTTTAAATCACTCAACACATTTTTAAATCACTCTGACGTTTTAAACTGTTATTATTACGTCAAAAATGCATAAAAACAATTACAACTTGCCACTAACGATTACTTTGATTAGTTTTTTTGTTATGTCAAAATAAATTTATAATTCATATATTTGAAATAATTTCTTCAAAATTGAATAAAATATTGTATAAACCACGTGAGATACGAATGTTTATTCACTCGAAGAAATTATCCCACTCGCCCTTCGGGCTCGGGGGCTAAACTTTCTTCTCTTGAATAAACATTCATGTATCACACTTGGTGTATAAATATCTATTTCTTACTTTCGTTTGGTGTATAGACAATTTATTTCTCAAATTTGCGCTAGAAAATGAATTTAATTACTTCATGCAATGGTTTTTTTTATTTTAATCTTTAAAAAAAAAAAATGTACACATATAAAACTACATTTATTTAAACAATTATAGATCACATTGTCAAGAAACTTCAATATAAAATGTTTTTAATTTGCAATCGCATATTTTATGCTGTTTAAATTTTTAAAAAATTCGAATAAAAATGTGGTTTGTAGATAACCTAAATTAGGCGTTTTTGTTTTATGTCATAATTTGTAAGACATTAAATGACAAAATTTCATAATTTGAAACAAAAATTTCTATTTATTCTAAATGAAAGTATAAACATATTGTATGCACCAGTAAGGAATCTCGGTAGTTACCTTACTTATGTATTTACAGAACTCGACCACGCCACGTGGTACAAATTTCCCATACGTAAGGTAACAACTTTCGTTTCTTTACTTGTTACATAAATATCTATTATCTATTTACTAAATAAGGTTTTATTAATTAACTACTTCTATATTTGCTGTCAAAGCAATAAAATATTATTTCAATTTCATAAAGATCGGACAAACCTTCTAGATTTAGATATTTAACCCCTACCCTCATGATAGTCCGATCGAATAAAACATTATGTGTATGACCCAATTTAAAAAAAGACTCTCACTTATAATACCATAAGTAGTAGTAGTCTTGTAGTTATTGTCGGTAATTTTTCTGGTAGTATTTCGAATGTTCCTTGTGCTTGGATATGAATATTACGAATGCGCATAAGGTACATGAATGTATAATATAACTACCAGAAAAATAATATTTATTATTTTATTTCAATGGTATGTACCAAGTATTGTTGCAAAAAAACAATTACGGTCATTTGAGTGATTGTTGAAATTAACCCCCTCTTTGGACCCGAACAAATTCACACCACACATACCTTAAAATCAGGCTCTTGTGAAAAGAGATCTGCTTGTAAAAATATGTGAAGTTCGGACAAACGGTCTAGGTCTAGATGTTAACCCTCATACCTCAATTTAAATATAATTTATAACCCGATAAATAAAAACTATATTTCTTACTTTAGTTGATTGCTACATATTATTTACCGAGTTTCGTTGCAAAAAAAATTACGACTGTTAAAGCGATTGTTTTAGTTCAATCCCTCCCCTTTCCATCATGATTCGATCGAATTTGAGCATACTTTGAAATCTGACTCTAGTAAAAAAATCTGACGTGGCCGTTACAATACCTCTCGCCTTGACATTGAAGTATTATTATTTAACCTCGTATTTAACCAAATATTAAGCTTTAATTAGGTAATAAATTATATATTTCACAAATCTAATCAGCTCATTTAATATATAATTTTATTTTATAAATACCATATTTACATAATACCGCCATAATACTATGTCCAGTTAATATCTATACTATATCCAACATTTCAAAATTCTACACCACACTCTACACATGCCCTACACCACAGCGAAACCTCCTTGCCACAGACATCTCTTTATCTGTCACATTGACAATTTTATTTTTGTTTTAAATTTTATTTCTATTTCGTGATTCACAAATCGTGGTAGGTAAAATTATATATTTAAAAAAATTATATTTCTTTATTGGTTAAAGATATAGAAACAAGTAAGATTAAATATTGTACAATGTAATTTCTTCTTTCATGTGTGGTATGTCAAATTGTAACAATCGCATTATTTTATACAATTTTTGCAAAAAATGTTATAGTGCTACAAGAAAAGTACCATTTCCGGTTGGTGGATTTTTACCAAAATCTTTTCAGCTCTTCATTAACATATATAAATATATAATGTAAAATATTAGAATTTTATGTTCAGTAGAATTTCAGATAATGAACCGGGACGAAAGGCTATAGTAGGCGTACATACAGACTTTCATACACACACACAGACACACACACAGACACACACACAGACATCATCGTGAAAATAGTCAAAATAGGTTCTAAAGGTGCTAAAACGTGCTTAATGACAAAAATCTCGACATCGAATTTTTTCACGATCCCTATACCTCTCTAGGCGAGAGGTAAAAAGACGCGCATGCAAAATTTCATGAGAGTCGGACAAACAGTCTAGATCTATAGAGATTACCCCACCTCTAATAGCCCAATAAATTTCAAATATACCTAAAAATGTGACTATAGTAAAAAAAGAGTCCAGCCTGCAAAATTTCTAGAGATTCGGGCAAATGGTCTAGATTCTATAGATTTATAATCCGCACCCCTTATGATGTTATGATCGAATTTAAACATACTTTAAAATCTGACTCCAGTCAAAAGAGACCTGCGTGCAAAATTTCATGAGAATCGGACAAATGGTTGAGATTCTATATTATTAACCCCCACCCCCTAATGGTCCAATCAAATTAATACATACCTAACTTAAAATCTAAGTCTGGTAAAAAAAAATCTGCATGCAAAATTTCATGAGGATCTGGCAAACGGTGTAGATCTTAATGTTTATCTCTCTCCCCTAATTTGAACATAATTTATATTATATTTATATTTTTTTATTTAATGCACGCGAAGCACGCCGACACTTCCAGTTTAGAAGAAGAAAAACACGTTTTTGCCTCCTAGGGAGCAAAAGCGTGGTTTGCTCCCTTTAGTTTAAACAGGGAGTAACAGCGTGCTTTGCGTTCACGTGCGACGAAAAAAAAAGTTTGTTATAAGTATATAAGTTCTTGATAAGCAGAACCACGTAGTCGAAACGAAAACTACGTACTTTGATATTTTGCTTCATCCTCCAATATCAAGAGAACACGAACACTTCGAACATAACATTTGAAAACATACGTTTCGGTGTTGCCAGTTTGAGGACGCTCGGTAGGCGATAGATTGGATGAAAGTATACTTATACGCCTAGCGCAGCAACGCCACGAGTGAGCGTTCGGCTGAACTAAAAGTATACGGCATGTATACGGCAAATGATAATTCACTATCAATTCGGCGTCCACCAAAATTTTTAAATATGACTACTAGATGGTACTAGGAGCCAATTTAACATGGTGACCAATCGAGCGTCCATATATGGACGCTTCATTGGAGCCGGACGCTCGGTTGATGGAAAATTGTCAATATAAGGACGCTTCAATGATAGTAAGTTGTATATATATATATATATATATATATATATATATATATATATATATATATATATATATATATATATATAGTCAGTAAACCCTTCTACCGTTAGGTGTAGGGCAGTAACCTTTATTTATCGTGCACAAACTTTGTCCACTGTTTCTTGTCTCTGGCACATACTTTTGCTTCTTGTACTGTCGTTCCCTTCTTACTAAGTGTCTTTTGTACTATGTCGTCCCAGTCCGCCATTGGTCTGCCACGTCCTCTCTTTTGAATTATTTTTGCTGTCCAAACTTTCTTCACGGGCCTCTTGTCGTCCATCCTCAACAGGTGTCCCCACCAACTCAGTTGTCTCTGCTCTATAAACTCTTCTATCGGTTTCATTTTCAATTCTTCTCTTATATTAACGTTCCTTATTTTGTCCAGCATTGTTACTCCTTTGACTCTTCTCAGATATTTCATCTCTAATGCTTGTATTCTACTTTTAATTTTTCTTGTTGTGACCCACGTTTCGCAACCGTAGGTTAATATTGCTCTGTATATTGTTTTAAAGACCGTTATTTTTGTTTTCCGTGATATCTCTCTTTTACCTATAAAACTATTTTTCATCATATGGAACATTGTCGCTGTCTTATTTATTCTTCTGTTTATGTCTTCATCTTGCTTTCCAGTACTTTCTAGTAGTACTCCTAAATAACAAGTTTCTTTCAGTATTAATTAAAGCTATTATAACAATAATTAATACTGTCTCACTGTTCCCCAATCATGGTATATAGTGAGACAAATGTTGGCAATACAAATAAAAAATTTATAGTCGAATACTATAGTTTATTTTATATTTTTCGATATACTAATATGTAATTCATATGTTTATCTAATGATAATTATTTTTGTTTTCATTTAATTTGATCATAAACAAACATTATTTTGAATTAAATTTTTTGTGTCTCACTGAACCCCCCGCTCCCCTACATTATTCTATAGATGTAGATAATTTTGAACTAATAAAATATGTAATATAAGCATGTGTAATAGCCGGACAGGTTTTATTTTTACAAAATTTAGGACACGGGGTATATTCACTTCACTGGTGTGAAGGAAGAAAGAAATGTCACATTTACATTTAACTGGCTTTTTGACCAATAAAACTTCTTGTATTATTATTCTTGGCCAGCAGAACTTTCTGTACTATAACATAATAATCAGTTCCCAAGTAAGGCAAATAAATTTTAGAAATAAAATATTTCGACAGCTGTCATTTTAAAATTAGCCTTATAAAATGAATTTTGTATACAGTAATTAGAATGTACTACCTGAAACAGTATAAAATACAAATTGAGGAAGTTTATTTTTATGTAATTGTTTCTGCAAACGAGTAGTTCTCGTAGGTGCTACTGAACCTAACCTACCCTTGACTTTTCCTATATTTGAATCTAACAATAATAAACAATGTTATAATTATTATTATGAAAGTATAATATCCTATAAAAGAACAAAGTTATAACAAAATATAAACGTCTTCTCAGGAAACGTTCGGGGCAGACAGTGGAATCAAATTCAACAAGATATGCCGTTATCGTTCACACCCAATTTTATGAGCGTCTTCGAAAAAGACAACTTTACAATGGAGTGTAAATATTGTTTTACATCTCAGTTGAAATGGACATTTGACGGACGAGAGCTGCCCATTAATTATCAACAAATATCTGGAGAATCACTAACTTCAAAGTTAACAATACAAAATGTTCATAAAAATCAACAAGGAGAATACAGATGCTTTATAAATAATTGTAAAGACTGCGGTGTGGCGGGATTGTATCTTGAAGTTAAAGAAATACCTCAACCTCCTATATGCGATTGTAGTACAGGTAAATTTTTACCATTTTCTACTAATATTTTTCAGACACTTATTTAATTTAAATGTTTTAGTTTGTCTAGAACTCCAATAGTAATAAGATACCAAGAGAATATCTAAAAATCTTAAAGCAATATAAAATTGATGAAACCAGGAAGGGGCGATATAGCAGATAACAAATTTTATACAGCTACAGTTTTATGGATAGAATCAAACTGAAAAAGGTCTAACTATGTTTCTGAAAATAATAAATTACAGGTGAATCTATTGACATACTCACATACAGTGACTGTTTGTGCACAATATTTCAAATAAATTATTATACTTATAATTGTTATTTATATATTCTTATAATATTTTACCTATTAGCTAATAGATAAAAGTAGGCATATTTTTTTAAAATAAAATTTACAGAAGTAGATAGGCACAAAAAAATTTAATAAATAAATAAAGAATATCTAGAAACATATCTTTAGTACATAGTATACCTACCAGGTACAGTATACAAATTTTAAAATAACATTAAAATGAAAAATAATTTGGTGTAAATAAATAAAATCAAATTTGAAAAGATTTCTATTTCGAGTATAATTAAAAGTTCAAATATCTCAATTTGTATAGGAATAAATTTCAGACTTTGTTTTAAAAAAAATTTCTTCAGTTTGATTTTTAATAAAATTCATTTCTAATAATTGTTTTGTGGTTACAATTCCGGACTATACCTCATTTCAGTTAAGAAAAAAGTATTGGGTAAGATAGGGCGATGATATTATTGAATCTGATTGGTCGAGATGAGAGGTGGATTTACATCAGCAAACATTTTCATTTCCGTTAACATTACTAATACCTATTTTGTTTTGAATTTCATAGTTACATTTAAGTACTACATTATTCTAGACGCCAGTTTTATTTACAAAGAAATACCTTCTTTAAGTTCGAGCCAAATTTTGAACTAATAAAATGTATGAGTGTAAAACGGACTGCATTCGCAGTGCCATCTGCTTATTACTTTCTTATACACAGTATAAGTCAGTCTAGGTAATAATGAAAGAATTCGATGCCGGGATTTGCACGGAAATATATGTTTTGAGGTCCTCTGAATTCGTTTTGACCATTTTCTCAATGATGTCTGTATGCGTGTGTGGATGGATGAATGTGCATCCGGATTATTCATAAATAGTAGTCAATGACAACAGTAATTGTTTTGTTTTGTTCCTATTTGTTAGTAGTTAAGAGCATTTGATATTTGAACTTCAAAGTATCTATGAAACCAAGCCTAACCGGCCGTCATCGAGGGTCATCTTCACCAGCTGCAGAGCCACGGATACGGCGTACAGTTCAGAACACCAGAAAACGCACACAGAGCAAGGTAGGTGGTGTCGTGTGTTAGTGCTGGCTCACATCGACTCACCGCGCACCCACGCTCTCGTTCTCAATACAGTCCATTTTCGATTGCCCGGTACGGAGGGGCTACGGAACTACCCGTTGGGGAAGTCCTCGATCATACACATAATAATGTTTCAAATACAAAATGTTAACAATAATATAAGGATTAATTATGGTTAAATTCATTTCATGTATGTCCACCACAGCTTTGTTGACACTAATCACAAGATCGCTCCAATGTAGCTCATCCGTAACACTGGCCGCTACGGTTGTGATATTCTCCTCGCTACGAACATTTCGTTGTCTTCTTGGAGGCTCATTGTCTTAGTAATGTTAACTCAAACTTTATCACAGTGCGTCTTATAGCCTGCGCAGAGTAACGGTGACGGCGACCCAATTCTGGGGTGAATAAACGTTGAGAACCCACAACTGAGCTCGAACTTTGATAATATTTTTGTATTATTTCCAACCGGTCTAGAGGCGTCAAACGCTGAAACTGCACACTATACTAAATAATTTGACACCTAGAAGTAAATAATATATATATATATATATATATATATATATATATATATATATATATATATATATATATATATATATATATATATATATATATATATATATTATCAAAAATGAATAACTATTCAGATGAAGAAAAGTTGCAAATAATTAAATTGCATTATTCTGGCCATAGTTTACGACAAATTTGTGACTAATTTGTTCATCTCCTGTTTTTAATTCCATGGCTGTTAATTAATTAATTAATTAATTAATTCGCTATTCCGTGTATTTTCAAATTTGATTTCTGCAGTTATAAAGCAACCAAAATAAATTTTGTTTACTGATCCGGATGTAGAATTTTATGCTCAACAACATTTATTTGAAACATTTTTGTCTAAAATAATTAGGGAAGCAATGCGAATGGAAAAACTGATTTACCATGTTAAACGCCTATGTTTCACTTTTCAATATACACCCGGTATATATATACACTTAAATTCGTACAAATATTGACCATTTTCAAACCGCCATAACTCGGTGTATTTTCAATCGATATCGATGAATCTTCTAGCAATCATGTGCAAAAAAAGAATTTTAATTTTAAGAGCGTATAGATTGCTTGCATAAAAGGAGTTAATTTTGGAATAAAACTACCGCTGTTACAATAACATTTACAAATTAACACTTACATATTATGAAAGAGAAAAGTTCATAGAAGTGCGCTCTGGAGATAATTTTGATTTTTTTTGTAAGCGAATAAAGATGCATGCATTTGAAAATTAGGTATTTTGATGTCATTATAACTCAAAAGATAAATATGTTAACAAAAATTAATTTCCAGAGCGCACTTTTAACATCTTTTATCTACAAGTTGCCGAAATTTCAATCTTATATCTTTGAAGACATTTGCACAGTTTGACAATGTAAATAATATTAGTGTTGCATTGTTGTTTAATTTCGAGGAAAATGCCACCCTTGGTAGTATTAACAGACGCAAAAGGTACAATATACAATTTTAAGTTTCATTCGATATTATGTTTTTTTTTTTTTTTTATTTATTTAAATAAATATTATATTATATGAAAATTATTTTCTTTTGCAAAAATTCTTAAAATAGAATAGGGATATGTAAATGAGTCTAAAATGTTGCTAAAATATTTTATTTTTTATTTTTATTGTTTTGAGCATGAAACGAATTCGCATAAAAGGAGTGAATTTTGGGATAAAACTACCACCGTTACAATAACATTTACTAATTCACAATTTTGAAAGAGAAAGGTTTATAGAAGTGCGCTCTGGAGATAATTTTGAATTTTTTTATAAGCGAATAAAGATACATGCATTTGAAAATTAGGTAATTTGCAGACATTATAAATCAAAAGATAAATATGTTAACAAAAATTTATTTCCACAGCGCACTTTCCGTATCTTTTATCTACAAATTACCAAAATTTCAATTTTATATCTTTGAAGACATTTGCACAGTTTTATACCAAAAATTCGATACATTTTTACCTCTCGCATGAGTTTTTGGCAAATAAGCACGTTTTAGGGTCTCTAGAATACAAATTACACATTTTTGAGATGATGTCTGTGTGTGTGTTCGTGCGTTCGTTCGTATATTACAATTTTTTCGGAAACGATAACTTTTTAAAACTATTTATTATATTAGTAGAATAAGCAGAATTAGGCGAGAGGTTGTGTGCTGGCCCTGGCCACAGCAGATTTTTTTAGAAACACTATAAAAATTGAAAATTTGAATGTTAAATATGAATAAAAATAATTATATTAAACAATAATTATTAAATAATACATATAATTAATTATATTCAACATTCATTATTTATGTAGGTAATATAATATAAAATAATGAACTATTGCGTTGGCAATGTAAATAATAAAAGTTGCATTGTTGTTTAATTTCGAGGAAAATGCCACCCTCTCCAAACAAAATTGCGTAATACCCGATCTGAGTACGCAGAGGTTTTGTATTCTTGAAATCATTCGCGTATTTCATAGGTACATTGTTACTAATGATATTTATTAAAATTTCTAAAAAATAAATAAATAAAGTTATACAAAGATAGAATCCGCTAGAGTTATTTTTTTATATTAGTCTAAATGCAACCAAAACATTATTATTATTTATTTTTATTGTTGTGAGCATTGTAGACATATAACATGTTTAAAATTTAAAAAAAATTGTTGTTGACGCTCTCTAGTCGACTGTCGTACAGACAGTGGAACTAGGGTATGTCCGTCGGGGGGTGGCAGCGAGCGCGGTACAAAACACACCTATTATGAAGTCTACGGTGAAGGGAAACACTCCCACTGAGGAAGATCAGTTTGCAGTAGTGGGGGTTCAAATGCGAACTCGTTCCAACATCTATACGCTCTTAAAAATGTCCAACTTTGAGGATGTGTACGGAGTTTAAACATTTTTTTTGACTTGATCCACCAAAAGGGCACTAAAATTTGTTCAATTCCCTGTGCAGGACTCAAAGAACGAAGTTCCTACGATGATTTGGCACAAAGTTATGGATTTTTTTTTAAAGAGCTTTTTTGGTTTTTCGCACATAACTCAGCCACTTTTCAACCAAATTAGACGATTTTTTCGGGGAAAAACTCATAGTGGCTCTACTTTAAAAGGGTAAACTCATATTAGTATGATCTCTTTTCGTACCCTTCAAAACCCGAACAAAAAAAACACGTTTTTGGGCAAATATTATAATAAAAAGATTTTAAAAATCTAGACAACTCTATTGGTTATGTTCACTAAAATTTGAATCTCATTTTTGTTTACTTTTGTTTGACAGACCGACAGATACCTGTATTACCGATACTTGGCACCACGCCTCTTTGGTTTGACATTCCATCGTTAGAGCACTTACAATTTGCCGCGAAAACCTCGTTACCGGGTGGTCACCCATCGTTGGTTTTGTTATAAAATTAAAAATTTCTATTCATATCACAAGAATCGATATCGAGCTAGTTTTTACTTTAACATTTAGTTATATGTGGCTAAAATTAAAACTTTGTACAACTTTTATGAAACTACCAACATGGGTTTGGTTAACTTTATATTTTAAAATATCTGACATTACTTATTACTGACATACATTATATTGTAAAAAAATTCCAATGTTCTTACGTTAGTATTAGATTCAATATTTTAGAAACCGTAGAGCACTGTTTTTCCTCTTTATAGTTTATATACAACTACATTCCCGCCTTTAATGATTTTCTGTATGAACTACCAATCAGAATCTAGAATGAGAATTAATTTTGATATTTGACGTCAAAGATGACGTTAATATTCGAGAATATCTTTTATTTCAAGGAAAGGATTATTAAAATATACCTATAAGCGAACAAACTGACACTTCTGACTTCTGACGCTAATTTCAAAACTGGTTTGTTTTACTAAACTACAATATGAATTTTGTAATAATTGTGAGCAACAGTAGCCAAAACTGATTAACTATAACTAACTAACTCTACCTACTGACTATAACTACTAATTTCGTATTGGAATAAGGCTTTAGTCATTGGAATAGATATATTTTTTGTGTGGTATATCAGTCGTCAAATAACGGGCAATAGCAAAAGTCTAGGCGTATTGTGTAATATAATGATATTACATCATATGCCGAGTCATTTGTTAAATAATTACGAAGCGCGTCTGAGTTAGATTTTAATGACATAGACAAAATAAACTAGATTACCTACTTTTCCCGTATTTATGATGCCTACTGTTAGATCAAATATCAAGCATACCTGGAAGCGATAACCTTGTCGTAAGGCTTAAGGAATTAGTTGGCGAGCTCAAGATCACGTTTAACTCTGGAAGCAAAGAAACATAAGCTAACATGCTTAGTGATGAGCAGTAACACGCTGGTGAAACACTTCCACCTCAGATTCTCACATCACACATCATACCACATTCAAACATTCGTATCTCGTTGGCGACCTGGTTAGGGCCACTCCAGCCCCACGGCTGCTCGCTGCACCATTGGCGATCTGACAAGGATCATTACAGCCCATAGCTGCTCGCTGCATCGTTGGCGGCCAGTCACGGTCCACTATAGCCCAAAGCTGCTCGCTGCAACGTTGGCGGCGAACCACGGTCCGCGTACCCAATGTCTCAACACTTATCAGTTATCACACTCTACACATCATGGACACACACGGTTCAACTCACCAGGCCAGATCAACACGGATCTATTTCACATAACCATATACACTTTACTGATTTATGATCTGTTCTTCTCGAACACTACCATTAAACTGAAATCTAAGAGGCTAGCTAATGAGTTTATTGTCTCAAGAGTTATCTAATTTGTTTGTAGTACTCTTATTAAAATAACATCTCGTAACACATTTAGAAAAAGACTATGGGTTTTATAATTCAGTTCATTAGCATTGTCTACAGCTACGTATGTTCAGAGTTTTAAATTTAACGTTTTATTTGTTGTTTCGAATTAAGTATTATTAAGTTTAATTTGTAATATCTATAAATCTGTACAGCTTATTTCTTTTTCTACGATATTTCAATCTTTATATACAGGGTGAGTCATCGATATGCCCGTGGTCGATATCTCTCTTGTCGTTAAAAGTACAGCACAAATTTATTAACAGAATTTTTCGTCTACTCAAGGAGCATAACTTAAAATTATTTTCACATATACAGGGTGTTGCATAACGACTTGGCAATAATTGTTCGTCGTTTTTTAAATGAAACACCCTATATATTTTTATATATTTTGAATTGTATTTTATTTACCTATACGAACATATAAGTTTCATTTTAGTTTTCCGCGGCGTTGCCAAGTTATTCAATTTTTTCTCTAAAAAAAGCCGAATACACGTATTGTTTTATAAAGGCGTACTGAAGTTATTTTAATAGTAAAAATTATGAATTTTTTTTTCTGTACCACTGTAACTATACTCTTTGTTCTGACATAAGTTTTTTTAAATGTTATTATACAGGGTGTTCAGTACAGAGAATCAAATTTACTCAATTTCAAATGGCTATAACTCGTCATTTTCAAATGGAACACCCTATATTTTATTATTCTGCTGTGTGTATTTTTGCATCTTCTTATGTTATAAAAGGTGTCCTATGCCTAAAAACATTAATTTCTAAATTAATTAAATTCATATTTTTAGGCATAGGACACCCTGTATAAGTATATATATATATATATATATATATACCGGGTGTCCCATTTTAATCCGCCACTAGCGATAACTTTGAAATAGTGCGGTGAAACAAAAATTTTTTGAGGCTCTTATCATTGTACCAAACTTAAAATTTAATAATTGTTTATGTCGGTAACAATAATAAATTGCCAAATTGCGAAACCCCAAAATGAAAGTTCCCTCTCGAACAAACCCCTCGCAACCATGCCCCATATACCGCAAATCAACATTGCAGCAATGCATTCGTGCCTGTACGTCTGTATGTACAACTGCAATAAAAAATAGGGATTTCCATTTAAAATTTTAAAGTTGCCCCCCGTTCCCACCCTCCAGAGGGTCTGGGGGGAAAAAGGTCGACGGCATCTGATGTCCCCCTCATAACCATTAACTATTTATTTGGAACATTTTTGTTTCACCGCACTATTTCAAAGTTATCGCTAGTGGCGGATTAAAATGGGACACCGTGTATATACAGGCTGAGTCATCGAAATGCCCGTCGTCGATATCTCCCTTGTCGTTAAAAATACAGCATAAATTTATTAACAGAATTTTTCGTCTACTCAAGGAGCATAACTTAAAATTATTTTCACATATACAGGGTGTTGCATAACGACTTGGCAATAATTGTTCGTCTTTTTTAAATGAAACACCCTATATATTTTGAATTTTATTTTATATACTTATACGAAAATATAAGTTTCATTTTAGTTTTCCGCGGCGTTGTCAAGTTATTCAATTTTTTCCCTAAAAATAGCCGAATACACGTATTGTTTTATAAAGGCGTACTGAAGTTATTTTAATAGTAAAAATTATGAATTTTTTTTTCTGTACAGCTGTAACTATACTCTTTGTTCTGACATAACTTTTTTTTAATGTTATTATACAGGGTATTCAATACAGAGAATCAAATTTACTCAATTTCAAATGGCTATAACTCGTAATTTTCAAATGGAACACCCTATATTTTATTATTCTGTTGTGTGTATTTTTGCATCTTCTTATGTTATAAAGAGTGTCCTATGCCTAAAAACATTAATTTAATTAACCTAACCTAACCTAACCTAACTAACTCTACCTACCTACTGACTATAACTACTAATTTCGTATTGGAATAAGGCTTTAGTCATTGGAATAGATATATTTTTTGTGTGGTATATCAGTCGTCAAATAACGGGCAATAGCAAAAGTCTAGGCGTATTGTGTAATATAATGATATTACATCATATGCCGAGTCATTTGTTAAATAATTACGAAGCGCGTCTGAGTTAGATTTTAATGACATAGACAAAATAAACTAGATTACCTACTTTTCCCGTATTTATGATGCCTACTGTTAGATCAAATATCAAGCATACCTGGAAGCCACTCCAGCCCCACGGCTGCTCGCTGCACCATTGGCGATCTGACAAGGATCATTACAGCCCATAGCTGCTCGCTGCATCGTTGGCGGCCAGTCACGGTCCACTATAGCCCAAAGCTGCTCGCTGCAACGTTGGCGGCGAACCACGGTCCGCGTACCCAATGTCTCAACACTTATCAGTTATCACACTCTACACATCATGGACACACACGGTTCAACTCACCAGGCCAGATCAACACGGATCTATTTCACATAACCATATACACTTTACTGATTTATGATCTGTTCTTCTCGAACACTACCATTAAACTGAAATCTAAGAGGCTAGCTAATGAGTTTTATTGTCTCAAGAGTTATATAATTTGTTTGTAGTACTTATTAAAATATCATCTCGTAACACATTTAGAAAAAGACTATGGGTTTTATAAAAAGACTGATTTTATAACTAGCCTGCGACATGTATACTAAATCAAATTAGGTTCAACAGCCCAACCGCGTATAATCCGTTTAGCAAACTCTGCTAGCCAACATAATAATCAGCCAAATGGATTATATTGGCGCAGTAATTAACAGTGCGATTAAATCAGTAAAACTGAAATCTCTGAATCTGTGGTCCTTTGTCCTCTGGCAGGGTTCAGGTTTCAGGTTCCGGCTCATATTTGGTCTGGACGCAGTTGTACATACAGACGTACAGGCACGAATGCATTGCTGCAATGTTGATTTGCGGTATATGGGGCATGGTTGCGAGGGGTTTGTTCGAGAGGGAACTTTCATTTTGGGGTTTCGCAATTTGGCAATTTATTATTGTTACCGACATAAACAATTATTAAATTTTAAGTTTGGTACAATGATAAGAGCCTCAAAAAATTGTTATGCCTATTGATTTTTTTAATAAAAAGTGCATTGGGATTTGGTACGTCATATTCGAATGTCAGTCTGGTGCAAATTTTAGTTTAAATGCATAAAAAATTCATTATTTTAAAACCATTATTGCTTCTCAACTTTTTTGTATTGGCCTCCTATTCCTAGGGGGAGAGCTAGGGGCAATACTTTTTACAAAAACAGGCAAGAAAGATTCGAATTTTGATAAATGGACACCAAGCGCTTATGTTGTGATGTTGCTGCACGATAACAAGGTAAGAACCACGAAGTATAATATAAACACAGGAGTGGACACTCTGTATCTCAGCAATACTGTAGATTTGTGGCATTCTTGTTTACCCTGTGCGAGGAAAACTATCACTACTAGGCCCGTGCGTTGCCAGCGTTACCGTTGTTTATCTTCATAGAATATATAGAATGCATGCTCCGAGCTGGCCAGTATTTTCTGTCTTTCTTTAAAAGGTAGTGTCCACTCCTATCATATATTATACTTCGTGATAAGAACCTCATAAAACTGTTATTTTAAAATATTGCACTATAAGATTACTAAGAAATAAATAAGAACCAAACAAAAGTGTACCTTTGCAACGCCATTTCGTAGTGCAACATACTTACCTAACCTACTGTAATTTGTAATAAAAGGATACTTTACCTACATTTATATTTACTGTTTTAACAATAGCTTTTTATTTTGTTTTTTGTTGATTCAATAACAAGTTTCTGTACCAATTTTTGTATTTTTTCCATGCCCCCCTTTCAGGTAATCTGCGCCCCTCAAGGCTGAGAAACGCTGACTGAAAAGAAAATAATATTCTGTATTTACCTTTTAGAGGCATCGTTCTATCAATCTATCGTATAATAAGTATAATGATAAACTTGCATTGAGCTACTTGTTTACTTATTTATTTATTTTTGAAGATATTTACCAGTAATTTTATTTCATGAAACATTTTTATTGGTTTATTTCACAAGCCAGAACAACATTTCGGTCCGCTCCAAATTATCCTAGACCTCTGTTCATGAAAGAAGAAGTACCAAATTAGTCCAGGCCGAGCTTCACCAGCCCTCTACCTTATCCTGAGCTTGCAGCGATTAATCAGTGCAGCAGGAGCATCTCCATCCTCAGTCTTCGGCCTCGGTCTCACCGCAGACATATCACCCTGGAAACGCAGACAGGAGAAGAGCTACAGCATGGCCAACTATATACCGACACCAGTAGAACATTCCTGCAAGAAGATATGTTCGTCTCAAATCCTTTTATTGATCAAAGACGTCTGTTGAATAATTCTTTTTTTCTACTCCTGGTATTAAAACATTATTTAACGAACTGGTTTCCATGGCGCTAAATAACATTTTAAACGCACCTCGTCAAACCGTGGCTTTGGCCGTTTTTAGTCACGGGCTGAACATAGCAACTGGCACTTGACAAATTAAGCACGGGGTGAAGTTGGCTCCTATATTCGACATTTAATTTTTGTGAGATACTGAGGGAAATTAATGATTTCTTTCAAACATTGTCAATTTTGCTCTATATAACACTTCAAAATTAGAACAGATTTTCACAAAACTTAAAGATAAAGTTACAAAGGATCATCAATCCAACATAGTTTACCAGATTAATTGTAAATATTGCTGCGGTACATATATTGGACAAAGTAGACAATATTTAAGTAACAGAATAAAAAATCATATTTATGACATCACTTTGAAAACAACCATAGCTTTGACTTTGAAAATGTAAAATTTTTAGAAAAACAACCAAATTTGAAAAAACGTTGATTTTTAGAAATGATCCGCATTAGTTTAAATAATAATAGCATAAATAATAGAACGGACATAGACAATTTAAGTAATTTATATACCAATATTTAAAAAATTTGTTTTTATAAGTGCTGCAGCATTCTTCTTCTTTGTTTTCAGTTCTAACAACAGGGTGTTTTGTTTCAATTAATTGTTTTAGAATTAAGTTGGTAGTAAACAGTTGTCAATTTCAAGACTTGTGAATTGCTTGCTGCTTCAGTCACTCACTGTTCAAGCATTAAACAACACTGTAACAGAAATATTTATAACTTTACCATGTACACCATACTTTAATGTAATATTGTAATTCTGCTTTATATAATGAACATAATTCAAGCAGATTTTGTAATCACAAAGATGGACTGCGGTATGTATAGTATATTGTTATTGTTACTGTTCTGTAACTTGTTATGTATTAATTTGATTGTAAAAAAAATGTAAAATTTTGCAGTATCTGTTCTGATGATGGTTTTATAATAAACCGAAACTAGTGATGGGTCTTTCGTTCATTTTTAGTGAGTCAGTTCATTTCGCTCCGCTCAGTAAAGTGAGTCGTTCACACTGAGTCGTTCATTTGAACGACTCTGTAAAACAGCACTGTGCGTTTCAAATGACACCGTGCTACCGTGCTAGTGTGCTGCTCAGCTGAGCTGCTTTGCTCATGTGCTCATGCTCACAGCACTGTGCGCTCGCCTTGTGTGCATGTGCGATGCGCAGCGATGTGGCATGTGCCAAACTACATGAACCTAGCATTTTAGTTAGTTGATAGTCGTGTTCTCGTCTTGATTACTCGTTGCTGCAAACAATAAATTATTGAACGTTGCTTATTGTAGTTGTATATGTATATTGACAATGGAAAATAAACAAAATAAAAATTCTGCAAAAAGGAGTACCTATTGCCTGGCAACATTTTGAAGAATGTTCAACAAATTTAGCAAAATGTTACTATTACTTTTACATTAATGTATTTTTTGCATTTACTTTCCAGTCCTACATTGTTTCCACTTCCCATATTGTTGATTATTTTCATTGTTGTCCGTACAACAGAAACGCCACGCTTCTCAGAATACACAGCACTCAGCACCGTGCGCTGTATGTATGTTTCGTTCGTTTCGTTCATTCCACTCGCACTCTTTCTGCATTCAGCGAGCGGAGCGGTGAGCGGAGGCTAAATAGTAGCACGGAGCTAGTGTGAACTGGTGTGCCGTGCTGAACGAACTAAAGAGTCGTTCGTTCACGGCACACTCAAATGAGTCGTTCATTTTGAACGACTCGTTCATGAACGACCCATCACTAACCGAAACGTTAACGTCTCATCTTCAATAATCTTGTTTTGATGATCATCTGTCCAAATTCCGACTAGAGCTCATGAAAAATAGAAATGGGAATGAGATTCGATGCGAAGAAGACGCATTTGCGTTTGCTCCACCCTCCTTACTTGAACGGACCAATGCTATTTCTTTGTACGCTGCTGGTGTGAGAGAAATTTTACATATTTATGTTGTTTAATTAATGGCCGTATAAAAAATATAGTATGATACTCGCTTATAAATTCTCTAGATACTCGTTTTTTATGCACTCGCTGCGTTCCTAAAAAACTGTTAGAGTTAGATTAAAATGGCGTTTATAAAACTTGATACATAATATACTATATTAAAATCGCACGTTAATGGATGAATTAATGAATGTATTTTATTCAACAATCACGAATAAATAAAAAAAATTATTGTAGTGTTTCAAAAGTGATAAATGTATGTACCTATACTGCAAAGTAGGTATTGTTGCGAACTTGAATTTTATTGTTTAGTTTAATAAGAACGTTTTATATGCACCCACAGACAATTATTCATGTTCTAAATATTTTATTTGACCTAAATTTACAAAACAGCGATTAAATTTTGAGGAAATATATACACGCTTTTAGATTTTCAGTTCATGAATATTTAATATTGAAGGATTTACAAAAGCTATAGAATAAAGACTTCAAACTGTGTGGACTAGACCTAAATCTAAATTGAAATCCTTTGGATTATAATATTTCACCATTACAAAATGTTGTTTCTGATTATAATAATTATTGCTAACACACACACGGTGTAAAACTGTCACAACCAAATTTGACGAAATTAGATACCTATAGGAATGACAGATAAGTTGTATGTATTAACTTCTAAAATAATCAACATCTTAAGTGGCCCGTCTACCTCCTAAAATCCAGCATAAAATGTACTAACGTAGCGAATGTTTTGTTGCCAGTACAAGAATGGTAAAATTTTATTTCAACAAGAATTTAATAGAGACAGAATTGATCTACAGATGAGCGTTTTTAAAATTTTGAGTAAAAAATTGCATATGATTATAAAAATTCCGAAAAATTCAAAAAAATTCCAATTTACGCAAATTTTACACGATTATATCTCATGATAGAAATTAATTTTTAAAATTTTAAAAAGGTACATCTGTAGATCCATCCTTTTTCTATTAAATGATAATAAAAACATTATCCTGAAATCAATAATAATCTGACAGTTTACTCGCAACAAAAACACTTTTACAATCATTTTCAACTTCAAAATGACATTGCATAGCTAGGATGCGGCAAATTACGAGTTTCGGGCTGGCTTCAGGCAGTTGTAGTAGTAGGGAAAAGAGTGGAATAGAAAAAAAAGTAAACTTGAGAGTATTCTAGGAATTCGGACAGGCAACAAAAGCAAAATTAAGAACTTTTGGAACGTTTGTGGCCTCAAATTGATTTTTTCTTTACTTGCATAGAAGTCACAAAATTGCGGCGCCTCTATTCACAAACAACATACATAGTATTTATTACTGTTGCGTGTGTGTGTCCATGTGTGAACAGGGCTTTAGAAAATACCCGTCGTCTATTTTGAAGATTCTTGACACAAATCTCAATCACATCTAGGCGAGCGGTAAAAATAAATCGCCATCCAGAAGAGATAAGAAGAACAATAGAAGAAGGAGGAACGTCAGTGTTAAATGTAAATGTGTACGGGTTTCACCTAGTTCGGAAATCGGCTTCTTGATCGTTGTGTCAGATAGGGATCCGGTTACCGGAAGCTGGAGGCGGAAGTGGATGGGCAGCCACCAGTCGCGGTGGCCTGCGGACGTGACGTCACA
Organism: Agonum fuliginosum; assembly: GCA_947534325.1. Lineage (NCBI taxonomy): Eukaryota > Metazoa > Arthropoda > Insecta > Coleoptera > Carabidae > Agonum > Agonum fuliginosum. The sequence continues at coordinate 21,538,578 of OX384038.1, forward strand.
TTACCTTCACGCAACACGTTACGATACACAGGGTTGGAATGCCCAAAGCCACAAAAGATTTAAAATTTGTGGAATATTTATTATTGAATTAATTACAGAATACCTAATCTTATGACTCGCACTTTAGGTTTAGATTAATTTAACGGTAGCTGGAATTAAACTATGTATAAATCGTTTAGTATACTAAGTCAACTCTAAACCATGGTGTCATATCTCTGATCGTTTAAATAGTAAATTATTCCAGTAGCGTACGTAGGATTTTGATATGCGAAGGGAGGTTTCAGAGAAACTTTAACCTAAAATTGTTTTTATTATTGGTACATAACTATGGTGATTTTAAACAAGCAAAGTATTCGGCCTCGTGCGTTAAGATTTCCTTCGTGGGTAATTCCTTACTTTGCCCACTTGTAAAGTAAATAACTATTAAGATCACTATTTTTTAAATATATTTTATAAGAATAATTTGTTTACCTGTATCACCGGCACCGACAGTTTTTTTTATCCAGCTTTTAGCACTTGTTTTACTTTAAGAAATTTTTAGGAAGAACTTTCCTCGTGTAAACTTGCCATAAAATAGAACGATGTAATATAATAGTTTTGTTGGGAATCATTTTAATATAGGTACTTAGATTAAAAATTATCTTAAATCAAATGGGGGGAGGCATGACACCACCTATATAGCTTCCTTTATTAAATTTACCCAAATTCGTAGGTATTTGTGTGAACTGAATTATGTGAAGTTCTTTCTTGAAATTTTTGAGTCCACCGCTGGTGCATCCCTGAAAGCGCTCCTGTGTTTAAGCGGCGCCAAGTCCCCGCTCAATCTAACTTTCCCATTTCTTCCTTAATACCGGTCGATGTTATTGCGAATTCGATAGCCACTCTTACAGAAGCGACAGCCGTAACGGTTCCATAGTGTACTGCACAGTGTATAGACATTGCACTTGCAGTGCAGTTAGCTCCTATGCAACTTTGTTACGGTCAGATTGTTTTATGGAGCTGGCCGATAAAACCTAACTGCTTCGGAAAATAGCTTACGTGCGATAGGAAATTGCATTTTGTATAAAATTATATTCTTAGCATGCATTTTTACTCAGCTATCGAAATCATAATGGCAAATTTGTTTATCAATTTGAATTTAAAATCTAGTCATAGACACATTACATTTGCACGAAAATCTTTTTTGTGATATTTTCTCCACTAATAACAATAACTAATGTTGTAACTTATCTAGATAATTTTATAAATCATCTAAATACTATAGTTTTATCTATTATCTTATATTATCTAGATATATTTTTCTTATTTATCTATTATCTTACCTAGATAAAAATATAAATTATCTTTATCTATTTTTCAAATATCATTCTAAGATGATAATTTTAGTAAAATAATAACCTTTTTTTTCAATTTTCAAAATGCGGAAACGTATAAAACGCACAAGCTTGCAACATTGCCGGCTGGTACTGGTTATTATATTTATAAAATGTAGGTAATGTATATATTTGTGTTATCTACAAATTATCTAATAAATATCTAGATAATAATTGTTTGTCCTATTATCTATATAATTTCTTAAATGGTTATCTATTATTTTATCTAGATAAATAAAAAGTTAGTTATCCTTATTTTTCTCTAGAATAAAAAAATTGTTATACAGGATATTTCACAACTTCGAATACATAAATTAAAGATTATGTTGTTTGATATGCTGTAAAATTCGAAAATTAAGGGTATTTTACCTGCAGCATTGTTTGTAGCACTGCACTGGATTCGTTTTCGTATTAAACACAAACAATAGCATCAACATCTTAAATTACATAATACTAGTGAAATAAACAAACAAAATTTAATTATTTTTAATGAAACAATAATTATTCCACCCAGTGGCAGTGGCAACGAAAAATTTTTGACTGGGGAAACATGGAAATTAATTTTGCGATTAAAAAAAAATTCTTTTTGATTCGTAATCAGCATATCAAACAACATACGTATGTACCTAACGTTATGAAACACCTGTATGTTACAACACTTTTAATAACCATCAGTATCTGCGAGATTACGGTTGATAGAGATAATTTTTTTTAGAAATTCGTAAAATTTGAGCTTACTTAAAAGATTCATTATGTACCTACAAGTGAATAAAATAATAAACGGAAAAAAACATAAAATAATTATTTTATTCATCGAACAACCTGATAAACGAATACCCAAGTTTGGTAAAATGCATGAGTAATAAACATTTCAATTTATTCGGAATGCAAATACCTGTCACCATACTTCACAAGAAAATAGCGTTTCCATCGTCAGTTCACATTAACACGTGATACTAATTTCGCCGGAGCGATTCAAATCCCGGAAACATGTATTTCCGGGCATTGAAGGAAATTGCACACTGCTGCGTTTCCTAGGGGACATAATGCAACAGCGCCTCTATTTGAATTTAAACGTATCGGCATTGTTTTCATTCAAACAATAAAACATGCCACGTTGCCGTATTGCGACTGCGACGTTCGAAGCCATTTCTGTTCGAAAGGTTTACTGTTATTGCTTTGATGCTCTGCGTTACTTTTAATATTAGCGACGTTACTACTGAATTTAATGCATTTCAGTAGTTTCATAAATTGTGCCAGTAGTATTGTCATACTTTTTCTGTATTTATTATAGTGGATGTCAAACATTTAAAAGTTAAATTCAGTTTTTAAAGTAGTATAATAATATAATAATTGTTATTAAGATTCTTAGATTATATTATATTATCTTCTAAAAGACTATGGGCATATAATTTTATATCATTTCGCTTTTGCTGGAAACTCTAACCTAAACAACACAATAACCTTCTTGAATCGTGAATCCGATAGACTCTGTTTTGGTAGACACTCTGATTGCACTGAATTAAATACAAAACCCAATACCCTTCTTGAGTCATAAATACTCATTTTTGGTACAAACTCTGATGGAACTGAACTAAATACCCTTCGTGAGTTCACATATGGTTGATTGAACTGAACTGAATTCATTCTTTCAATTGCGTAATACTCCCCTTCTGTCATCCCCTTTTAGTAATAAAACAAATACCACAGTTCATCATCCGGACATATCTCAGCAGTTGATAGCATCTGTTGCCCGAGACATTGTGTCATCTCGCAATCCTTGTTCGTGGACACTCGCCGTTTCTGTCTCCACTTTCTTCATTTCCGGCCCACGAGGTTTCCGGTTCCGGGTATTTATTGTCATATAGAGAAATTTTTATTACTTCACTCTCCGAGCAGAATATCAACTTCCGTAGCAAGTAGCAGAAATATTAATAAAGAGTATTATTGGGGCGAATGGAATGGACTACCTTAATAGACTGTTAGAGTGGATTTCAAACAATTGTTTTTTTTTTAAATCGTCAGTACCTAGATATCGATTTTTAATTTGTTATTAAGGGTATTATAATTATGATTTTGCAAAGTATCGTTTACATACAAGCATACAACTATTACTAAAAACTGTACAATCAATTATAATACACAGGATGTTTCAAAAATTATGGACAAAAAAATTAAGGGTACATATTATTTGATGTACTGATTTCAATGCAAAAAGAATTTTTCCGAAATTTACATAAATAATTGTACATTAGGTACTTGGAGAAAACATTTTTCATGCCACTGGTCACTGGTCTGATCGGGTACAGTAGGTACCTAATGAATAAAAATCTGACGTGGCCGTTACAATACCTCTCGCCTTGACATTGAAGTATTATTATTTAACCTCGTATTTAACCAAATCAAATATTAAGCTTTAATTAGGTAATAAATTATATATTTCACAAATCTAATCAGCTCTTAGTTTAATATATAATTTGATTTTATAAATACCATATTTACATAATACTATACTATGTCCAATTAATATCTATACTATATCCAACATTTCAAAATTCTATATAATATATAAAATATTGTACAATGTAATTTCTTCTTTCATGTGTGGTATGTCAAATTGTAACAATCGCATTATTTTATACAATTTTTGCAAAAAATGTTATAGTGCTACAAGAAAAGTACCATTTCCGGTTGGTGGATTTTTACCAAAATCTTTTCAGCTCTTCATTAACATATATAATTGTATAATGCAAAATATTAGAATTTTATAATTTTTTAATTGATATAATGAACCGGGACGAAAGGCTATAGTAGGCGTACATACAGACTTTCATACACACACACACACACACACACACACACACACACACACACACACACACACACACACACACACACACACACACACACACACACACACACACACACACACACACACACACACACACACACACACACACACACACACACACACACACACACACACACACACACACACACACACACACACACACACACACACACACACACACACACACACACACACACACACACACACACACACACACACACACACACACACACACACACACACACACACACACACACACACACACACACACACACACACACACACACACACACACACACACACACACACACACACACACACACACACACACACACACACACACACACACACACACACACACACACACACACACACACACACACACACACACACACACACACACACACACACACACACACACACACACACACACACACACACACACACACACACACACACACACACACACACACACACACACACACACACACACACACACACACACACACACACACACACACACACACACACACACACACACACACACACACACACACACACACACACACACACACACACACACACACACACACACACACACACACACACACACACACACACACACACACACACACACACACACACACACACACACACACACACACACACACACACACACACACACACACACACACACACACACACACACACACACACACACACACACACACACACACACACACACACACACACACACACACACACACACACACACACACACACACACACACACACACACACACACACACACACACACACACACACACACACACACACACACACACACACACACACACACACACACAGACATCATCGTGAAAATAGTCAAAATAGGTTCTAAAGGTGCTAAAACGTGCTAATTGACAAAAATCTCGACATCGAATTTTTTCACGATCCCTATACCTCTCTAGGCGAGAGGTAAAAATTAATAAACATTGAAATTAAATAAAGTGTCATACAACTTTATTTAATTAAAATATATTTTAACACCCTGTATATTTACAAATAATTTATCTCAAAAAAGTAATAGTGCCCATATTTAGAAATACATTCATACGTAGAGGGAATGGGTTCAACACCAGAAAATAAATTTCTAGGAAAATGCAAACACAAGAAGATTCAAATCTAGAAAATAAGCGTAAAAAATAATTGGTACTTTCGGATGTATACGTTTCGTAATGTTTGGAGTTTATGTGTTTGCGTTTTCTGCTGCCGAATACGTTCCCAATCAAAACCGAGTATGTGGGACCCAAGAATGGAAGTGAAAAGACAAACAAGTTTTCTGGATTTGCATCTTCCGGTGTTTGCATCTTCGCATATTTGCATTTTGCCGAATCTAAAATTCTAGATTTTAATTTTTCCTATAGATGAATCTTTCGATGTAGATATTTTATTATGCATATTATATGTTCTAGATTTGAATCTTCTTGTGCAAGCATTTTCCTGTGTATGATATTTCTAGAATTTTATTTTCTGATGTTGAATGTCTACCCGCCTACGTAAATATTAACTAGTTAATATTTTTACAGATATTTGCGTAATTTAAATTTATTAATATTAAAAATAATGTCATATAGTACTTAGCACTACATTTTTTTAGATTTTAATATATATTTAAAAACAAGTACCTACCTAGATCATAGTCTATTTATTATTTTATGCGAGTAATAAATTTTATCTTTTTAAAAATATATTTCATAGTTTTAAATTTAAACCCTTCATTTAAAACATCGCGCGTTTTAATATAAACACTTCTGATTCACACACTGAGCTTCGCACTAATTGAACGTACTGAATCACGTTTTGCAAAGACAGACAGTCACAAAATGACGATTTATACAGTGATTCATGTGTTATTTCTCTGTGATTTTGCTCTAAAAACATGTGTTATTATATGATAGTGAAATATGACAATTTTGTGTCTCAGTGTGTGTGGACTGCCGTGAAGATGATCTGAACCCAGGGCTTGGGGGTAGCAGCCCAGGTAACCAGAGAACAGCAAGTAGTACTTAAGTGAGAATTTATATTTATTGTATTGACACCCATGGCAAAATGGCATCAACGTTGTGAAATGTTTAAGCTTCATTCACATAAGCATTTAGTTTGAAGGTTTACATTTATGTTTACGTTTAGGAATGTTTAAATTCATGTAACTCTCACATTCTAGCACTAGGTTTGAAAGCTCCAAACTGTAGGTTTATATTTAGCATTTTCTAAAGCAATTTCAAGCTTATTATGTGAAGGTTATGTTTCTTAAACTTAAATATAAATACAAATCTTCAAGCTAGATGCTTATGTGAATGAGGCTTTACTATGTTAAAACTTAAAACTGACCGCTCTCATGGAAGAGCCCTTAGGCAAGTGAGGTCAACAAAGTGTTTCGAATACTTGACAAAAAGATAAGCGTTGTTGTTTAAATTTAAATACTGTTCTCGAGTACTGCGCAGTTTGAAAAGTTCTACTACAAACTACAACTATAAGCTTGCAAGTTTTAAAGTTACATAGATAGAACCGTACACAAAGTTTTTGTTTAAATAACGAGTAAATGATATTTTCAATGCAGAACTTGAGGGTCTGTCTGTAGAAATAAATAATGTATTTATTCAACAACTTAAGAGGCCCGTCTACTACCTAAAATCCAGCATAAAATGTACTAACGTAGCGAGTGTTTTGTGACCAGTACAAGAATGGTAATAATTTATTTCAACAAGGACTTAATAGAGAAAGAATAGATCTACAGTTTATGCAAACTTTACACGGTTATGTCTCAGGATACAAATTAATTTTTAAAATTTTAAAAAGGGTCATCTGAGATCCATTCATTTTCTATTAAATGTTTATAAAAACATTATCCTGAAGTCAATAATAATCTGACAGTTTACTCGCAACGAAAACACTTTTACAGTATTTTTCAACTTGAAAATGACATTGCATAGCTAGGATGTGGCAAAGTACGAGTTTCGGGCTGGTTTCAGGCAGCCCTAGTAGTGAGGAAAAGAGTAGAATGGAAAAAATGGAGTTTTCTAGGAATTCGGTAAAAACGTAGACTTAAGGTTTAAATACAATTTACAAAAAAGGGTCAACTACAAAGTAACTGAACAAAATTTATTATTTTTATATAAGGCCCAATAAATAGAAAATTTATTATTTTACTAAGAGACATTAGCATTATTAAATTATAAATTGAAAAGAAATGCTCAGAACTAAAATTAGAATTAAAATAAAAAGAGCTAAAGTAAAATAAATAATTTATAAATTAATTTATGTTTACAGGTACCTAGTTCTGAAACTGTGGTGTGAATGGCTATACTCAATATTTTTTGCAGTTTGAATTAAATTTTATTTAAAGTTTGAAACAGCTGAAAAATAGGTAATTGTTATTTACTTTACAAGTGGGCAAAGTAAAGAATTACCTACGAGGGAAATTTTAATTCACGGATTCGAAGGCTGAATAAGATCATTTTCTCGAGTGGGACATTTCTTTTTGCCCACGTGTGAAGTATAACGTTTTATCCAACACCTCTTAATAACTGGTTAAATATAAATAATATTATATTACTAAACAAGGGTCCAATTTAAGCGCGTTTGACACTATATACCTATACATGTTCTCATCCAAGTATGGTATGATCATCAAATAAACTATGATATAAGTAAACTATGATTATAGTAAATAAAGTATGATTATAGGTTAATTACAGTTTAAATTAGTGACAAAAAATTTAAATATCAAATTATAATGTAACACCTATATATAGATAAATTGGCTGGGACACCTCATACAACCCGGATTGTTCTTCATATAAAATAAAGGCTTTCACCTGCTGCTACTTAAACATATGCGTTGGTGCAAGGGCGGATCCAGGTGATGTTCTTAGGGGGGTAATTTTGAAAAATGGAAGGATAAATTTTTTTAAAAGTTCAAGGTCATATGCCTTTAATGAAATTTCGGATTTGAATAACACTCTTTTTATGCGTAAAAATAAATTAAAACTTAATTTTTACTTCCACGTAAATTAAAATAGTATTAACTTAAGTAGAAATTGGAATAGTATTCGATTTTAAAATCTAATTTTGGGATTCTTGGAGGGGGGGGAAGTAATTACCCCGTTACCCCCCTTGTATCTGCGCCTGCGTTGATGTGATTTCTTTTAAAATGCACTCCAAATTTATGTATAAAAATATAACCAGTACTTATACAAGCTGATGATATGCTTCGAGCCAGCACGAAACGTTATTCTATAGGGTCTTTCAATAGGAGTGATAGTTTTTACTTCCTTGTACGAAGTAAGGAAGTATTGTAATCGCGAAAAATTTCGGTTCTCAGATTTTGACGGAAATATCCGTTTTGACCTTTTCTGAATCCATTATGACTAGTTTCGACGTGACGTCTGTACGTACGTACGGACGTATGTGTGTCGCATAACTCAAATACGGTTAGACGTAGAAAGTTGAAATTTTGTATTTAGGACTGTTATAGCATCTAGTTGTGCACCTCCTATTTTTGGTTTCAGTCTACAAACCGGAAGTAGTACTTTTTAAAAATATTTCGATAAATATTTAATTTTAGACAATTTTTTTTATTTTAAATGAAAGATTATGTGATTATTACCTACAATCGGTATTTTATAAATATTTTTGTATCTGCTATCATTTAAAAATAATGAAAGTATATATTTATAATTTATAGTATTTCGATATCTTGTAGTCCATGATCGATTAACATTTGTTACTACGTAAAATTTAAATGATTATGACATGACAGTGACAATAGTAAAATATGCTTTATATCTTCTTCTGCAGTTTAAATAAAATGACTAAAATATATTTGTGAGTATACTAGTATAATAAGTTAAAAGAATTTTTAATATTATTTTACATTTTAGTTATTAAGAAAAGTATGAACACACAAGGCGTACAAGGAAGTCATGTGGTGTCCACGTCAGATTTTTTCAATAAAGATTTCTCGGTTTCTGATATATATTTTATTTACTTGTAGGTGTCCAATTATTTAGTATAGTGTGCAGTTTTATGATTCAGCGTTTGACGCCTCTAGACCGGTTGGAAATAATAAAAAAAATATTACCAAAGTTCGAGCTCAGTTGTGGGTGCTCAACATTTATTCACCCCAGAATTGGGTCGCCCTCGCCGTTACTCTGCGCAGGCTATAAGACGCACTGTGATAAAGTTTGAGTTAACATTACTAAGACAATAAGCCACCAAGGAGACAACGTAATGTTCGAAGTGAGGAGAAAATCACAGCTGTAGCGGCCAATGTTGCGGGTGAGCCAAATTCTGCCAAATTGGAGCGATCTTGTGATCAGTGTCAACAAAGTCGTGATGGACAATTGAACGATATCTTGTTCCAAACATAACTGCATTGTCCAAGCTTCCAAATAAAGCAAAAACTAAATTGATATGTCAAACCGTTGACGTTTTATTGAAAATTAAAATCCTATCACTCTTAATGAAAGACCCTATATAATGTAACCTAGTAAATGATGAAAATATAACAAGAATCTTGAAGACCTTTCATTTATAATAAAGAACATATCAAATCTATTCTTCTCAACAACATATAAATAAATAACAAATTAGCCTTTCGATTGTTATATTACTCTATTTCAAACTTATAATAATAATAACCTACAAATTTTCATAATAACTTGTATGAAATCTGTAATGAAACCTTTGACATGTTCTGTAATTGAAACTGATGAAAATTTGTCATACTTGTATTGTGTGAAACAGAAATATCAATTTGACAAGTTCTTGTACAGAAACTTGCATAGTGTAGCGTAAAATGAGCTTAAGATTGACTACAACAGCAAATCATTTTACATAATAAAAGTACAAGAAGGAATCTATATTAAACTAGAAATGAACAATTTAAAGAAGGCAGCAATACAATAGTAAATAATGTATTTAATAAATCAACAAGTTCAATGACTGAATGATACATTGGATCAAAGTTTTTATTTAATGTAACATCTTTGAAGCTTTCCAATTTTCACATTGTTATTTTTTCTCATTATTTAAGTACAATTTAGGAAAAAAAGATATTAAATTTGCAAAGTTTGTTTGTTTGTGTCACTTGAATTGAAGAGGTTGTTATAATACAACGCTCAACAATCCAAAACGTTCGTTTATTTCTTGTATTGAAGCTTTCTTCTCACTCCCGCTTGTTCTTCTTGTTCGTATCATTTCTTTGTGTTTCCGTTCCCCTTGTCTAATTATTAAATATACCTGAATTTCGTTTGTTTCGAGGGGAGCCAGGAACTTCAAAGACATTTTTGTTTGCGTGTATACGTTCCTATCGACACACTTCGGTTATTCTTACAACTTTTTAATGCACTCAGGCCCCGAGTTTGGCTTCTTCATTAGATTAAATATTTCGTGACATTCTTGGGAAGCAAATACATCAGCACGCCTACTGGTGATTTTAAAGCATCATTCGATTCATTAGCAAAACATCTTTAATTTTAAACTACCAATGAATTATAAATTATTATTTTCCAACATTCATTAAATAATCAATTTAGCGAGCTGCTATTTGACAGGCAATTCCCACCAAATAATCCTTGTGTGATGTTATTTACATTTCATTTAACAAATTTATGAAGTATTTTAATAGGTATGTTAAAAGATATTTATGTCTGTTTTATGTTAAAACTAAAATTTCTTGGCAAGTTTTACACTTTGGTTTCTTTTCTTTGCAAGGTAAGAGATGGAATTGTAAACGTCTTTTCCAAAGACAAATGAACCATGCCAGGTTCAAGAAATTTAAAATTGAAATTCTGATAGAAATAAAATTCAAATTATAGTTAAAACTTTAGTATCTTTTATCGAATCCAATGGCGTTCATAGTTGATGTAATATTTAACTTACGATAATTTTTTTATAGTTAAAATAAAACTCAATATTACTCACGACTCACGGTGTATAAACTATAATAGGTGAGGTCACGAGAGACTGAAATCTGACGGATTAAGTGGGCTAGATGGCCGCTAAATGGAGCCACCTTTTGATTGGCTAATGGTGTCAGCGCCAGGAAAAATGAGACAAGTACTAGTAACCCTTGATAAACAATTGAAAGAAAAATACAAAATTGACAGATTGACAGTACAAAATACAAGATCTCGTGTAAATATGAAGTGTTACGTGCCTAATTGTAAGACGGGTTGCAAATGATTGAAATTAATCTCTACGGGATGCTGTGTGTGAAAAGTATTTTGACAGTTATTTCGATTAAGTCATGAACCGAGTCTCTGTAAGGAGAGACATCTAGCGGCCAAGTATCTGAACTAGCCCACTTAAGGCGTATTTGTCAAATTATTTATTATTATTATTATTTTGTCAAATTTGGTATGTGTAATTTTTTGAAGCCAAGTAATTACCAATCAAAATAAAAATTATTGAAAAATTTCGGTTTAGATTTATGTCTAGACTTTCATTTCATTTCATTTAAAACAAAGGTATAATTTGTATAACAGGCCTCTCGCATTCCACTCGGGCCAATCATTACGTAATTGTAAAGTGTACTTTAAAATTCTTAAGCATTAATTGCACATGTGAAATTATAAAAATGAAAATGCACAACAGTACAGATAAGAATTTTTCAAATTTTCCTCTTTTAAATTATTATTATTCCACACTTGCATACACCTCCGCAGAATATGCTTTATGAATTTCGCATAGTTTAGAAATAAGAAAGGTTAAAACAATCTGAACAGATAAAAGATAATCCCACTCGCAAAACAAAAGTCTCTAACACATGAAAGGGCATATGGAACGAAACTCCGAGACCGACATGCCATTGTGACAATAATTTAAGCAAAGAGCAATATATCCTGATTTAAATTTCATAAGGGTAACTTTTTGTCAAAGAAGAATACAGTAAGAATGCCGTGGGTGAGGCGAGTGCGGAGTGCGTTATTATACATGAGCGCACATAAAGCGACACAAGTGGGCACTAGAGTAATCAATAACGTCCTTCACGACTGATTTATATTACTTCTTATTTATGTATCGTTGCTACAATACAGCAGAAATCATAACTCAAAGCTATGCGGAATATTAAAAATTCAATTATGCGCACAGGAAAAATTTTACAGGGGAGATTAGTTTGATTTATTATTGTATATTGCTCAACGAGAGTTTTACTATTAATAAATTACTCTTCCATAAAGCAAAGAAGCATTGAAATAAATAATTGGCATATTAACTCAAGTCAACACAAAGTAACGTCTGTTATTTGAGAACAAAAACACTCTATGCCTAATTTTTCGTGTTATTTATTATAGTCCTACATTTTCTTTACGACTACATTGAATAATGAATTAATTTTATTTAAAAAAATCTGATGTGGCCAGCATAAAACCTCCCGCCATACTCTATATATATTTTTAAGTGCACCACTGGATGCATAATAAATTCATATTTTATTTAAAAAATTATGTCGGATACAATGTTTAAAGGCACTTTGAAAAAATTTTAAAATGACGAAAATTTTCGATTTGCTCAAAATTTGGTTATGCACTTTTTTGGATTCGAGGAATTCAATGGTGCCATTAAAAAAAATTCGGTTAATACTTTTCGAGATAATTTTTGCAGGTAAAAGACGGGTGTAGCTATTACCACCATTGGATTCTTCGCGTCGAATTACATATAAATCCAAATTTTCGCGAAAAAATTCCAACGGGTACAATTTTTATGAAGGGTTTTCGAAAATGACCAAAAAACAAAGGTCAAATAACTTTTTCTCTCAGAATTGTTTGAAAATTTGGTTGTATACTAATTCGACCCCGATGATTTTCTGTAATCAAGATTTTTTTTCGACCAATATTTTTCGACATAATTTTTTTAGTCGAAAACTGGTCGAAATGGAAAATTTATTATTTCACCATCGGATTCCTCGGGTGAAATTACCTATGTAGAAATCAAAAATTTTACGAAAAAATTCTAAGGCGTACAATTTTTACTGAGGTATTTAAAAATGGTACAAAATCGAATAGATAGGTAAGACTTGCTTATTTTCTAGCCTGAAGAATAATATAGGGAATTGGCTTAAAATGTGGTTATATACTAATTCGACCACGACGATTTCAAACCTGTAGTCGAAAAAATTTTCGACCCACAGTTTTCGACATAATTCAAAAACTGGTAGAAATAAAACAATATTTTTACACCATTCGATTCCTCGGGTCAAATTATATAGGTGTACACAGTTTAAAAAAAATTCTATCGAATATCGTATGTACTACATACAGATTTTCTAATCAGGATAATGTCGAAATTTTTAAACATTGTTCATTTGATAGAAATGTGTGAACTTTTACTAAATGAGGGACTTGAAATAAAATCTGATATGGGCCAGCACAAGACACACACAGACATCATCTCGAAAATACTTTATTCGTATTCTATAGAACCTAAAACGTACTTGCTTATCCACTAAAAACTCACACTCGAAATATAATTATAAATTACATCGATCCCCTATTTTTTTGAGATTTATGCATTTTAGTCTATTTTAGCAACTATAATATTTTGAAATGTTTACAGTTCTATTGATCAATAACGATAATACAAGAAGTTAAATTACTAAAAATGATTGCTGAATAATTTTATAACTTGTACTAGCTAAACAGCATTCACATAAGTATTTAGTTTTAAGGTTTACATTTATGTTTACGATAAAGAATGTTTGAAAGTGGAAAGTGTGAATGTTCGCATTCAGTATATATGAATTTAAACTGTCTTAAACCTAAACATAAATGTAACTCTTAAAAGTAAATGATTAATGAACCTTTAAAGGATTTAAATCTTAAGTAGTAGCTATGTTACCAAAAATTCAGCAAATGACTTATATTTGGATTTGGATATGTTGTAGTCCATGAAAGTCCATGACCATGACTTGACATGAATTGTCTATGGGATGTTTACAAATAACTTATTCTTGTACTTCAAGTAATATTACGTAAGTCTATTCTAGTCACATCTTGAGTATGATTAAAAAATACATACTCAATACAAACATCTCAGAAAAATACATGGGATGCATAATTGGGATAATATTAACATTGGGATGTTACATAGATTATATAATAAATATAGCAAGTAAAAAGCCGGGATGTTCACATTTGAAATCTTCTGGAGATTTTATTTTATCGAGTGGGCCACAATACAAAAAGTATTAAAGATCAAATCGTCAAAAGCAATATTGTAATATAATATTTTATAGGTACACAAAGAACAATAATTAAATAATCGTAGATTAATTAATATATCTGGAATATTCCAGAAAATTCTAGGCGAAATTGTATTAGATTTATTATGATATTTCCTCATTTCATTGGATTTTGTTTGCTTTTATAAAAAATAAAATACGCGAACTCCAAACAGCGAAGAGTAACAGTTATTTAATATTCTCGTGAATTGTTTTGTAATTAAGATAAATAAATACAAAACAAGTTTGGGTGCGTTGGAAGCATAATTATGCTAATTTAATTTTATGTTAAGCTACAAAAACAAATTCACCTGCATAATTACAGTAGATAAACATAAATCAAGATAAAAATTCTCATGCAGAACCCAAACTCGTTGTAATTACATTTGTGTTTTAAGCGGTTACGAATGCATGCATATTAAATAGTGTACGAATAGCACAGATTTTCTAGTGTGGTTGTTGCTTTGCATCTTGATAGAACTCATAAAACAATTTAATTATTGTTGCTGTAAGAAATTTGATATAATATTACTTTGTATATAGTTTGTACCTAAAAACACATTTTTAATAGATAATATACGCCCTAATTAAATAAAGAAGTATGTTTTCATTAAAATGCGAGAACAGCACGGAAGTTTTTGAAGCAAATTAATTAATACCGAGCTTATAATACAGCTGATCTCTTAAGTCATTAAATCATAATTTATAATTTAAAATTAATTTCTACATCAAGACTTGACATTCATGCAATATTGGTACTAATAACTTTAAAATTAATTAATTAAAGTCAGTAAAATTATTGCCCTATAAATAGTTTAGTACTCTGCAGCCTGGCTGCAGAATTTTACGACACATTAAAATTGTTCAGATTATTCACCTCACGGGGTAAACCTTAAACCAGCTTAACAACTTGACAGCGTATACACTATACAGTCTCATTAAAATATTTACAATAATTTTAAATAATTCCGTATGGGAAAAATATATATTAAGAGTTTGTATGAAAAGGATAATCAATGTGAATGAGGCAAAAGAAGAGTGGCAGGATTCAGGATATAAATATTTGATAACGATTTATATACCTACAGGTTGCCCTCTGAAAATGGACGAGATTCAACCAAGACTGTTCTTTCATTATACCGTTTCGTGCAAGCCCTTGTTACAACCACTAGCCGGTACCCGATAGCTTTGTGGCGAATTGTTAATTGTATTCCAACTTGTAATGGTGACAATAAGAGTAGATACCGATGTAAAATGTAGGTAGTTTTTTCCATAGCTGATGTTAAAGTAATACATTATCGATCGACTATTTTGAATTGATAAAGTAACACTTTAACCGCAAGGGTAGATAATGTAAAATTAGAGTAGATAAAGCAAAATTTTAATAGCAAAGGTAAATAAAGTACCTACCTACTTTTTTACATTGTTACTTCAAATTCATTTTCAGACATTTCTGCATCCACTTTGTGAAAAAATTAGGATGAAAAATATTAGTGTTGCCAGGAGACTCGAGACTAGCCTCGATCTCGTCTCATCTCGTCACGAAATTCGAGACGAGATTATAAGGCAAGTCTCGACTACAGATTCAAGTCCGAAACGAGTTGATTCGAGACTCTCGACTTCATTTCGAGATTAGTCGAAAAATTTCGAGACTAGACGAAACGAGACTAACTTTTTATTCGTTTTGAATATTTCGACACGAGACGAGAGTCGGGCATATTCTCGACTATTCTCGACAAACGGCATCACTAAATAACATTTCAAACAAACTCCGAAATTATGTTTTAATAATAATAATTTAATATAGGGTCTTTCATTAAGAGTGATAGGATTTTAATTTTAAATAAAATGTCAACGGTTTGACATATCAATTTTGTTTTTGCTTTATTTGGAAGCTTGGACAATGCAGTTATGTTCGGAATAAGATATCGTTCAAATGTCCACCACGGCTTTGTTGACACTGATCACAAGATCGCTCCAATTTGGCCGAATTTGGCTCATCCGTAACACTGGCCGCTACAGCTGTAATATTCTCCTCACTTCGAACATTTCGTTGTCTTCTTGGTGGCTTATTATCTTAGTAATGTTAACTCAAACTTTATCACAGTGCGTCTTATAACCTGCGCAGAGTAACAGTGACGGCGACCCAATTCTGGGGTATATAAATGTTGAGCACCCACAACTGAGCTCGAACTTTGGTAATATTTTTTTATTATTTCCAACCGGTCTAGAGGCGTCGAACGCTGCATCATGAAACTGCACACTATACTAAAGTAAAAACCTAGAAGTAAATAAAACTATCACTCCTTTGGAAAGACCCTATAAAATTAATTTTCTAATATTAATAATAGAGGCGTCAAACGCTGCATCATGAAACTGCACACTATACTAAAGTAAAAACCTAGAAGTAAATAAAACTATCACTCCTTTGGAAAGACCCTATAAAATTAATTATCTAATATTTTTCCTTTAACATCAGCTATAATATAATTTTATACTAGAAGATAAAATAATAATTTATCGAAAAGCGACGAAGGAACGATTGAATTATTTTTCTAACTATTTTAGTTGTATTCGTGTCAACTCTTTTTGCGAAATGGCATTAGGTATTTAAAATCGTTTGCCCCTCAACTACCCGTATCCCGTACGTCCATGGAATCAGGTAGGATACATCCTGCTATATTAAGTTACATTCGTCTTGAAAGCGACCCTCCCCCCACCTGCGACTTACAAAAGCTCTCGAAATCGTGACGCGTTTCTGTTTCAGTGAGACAGTGCAAAGTGTGAAAAGTTTTTGCAAGAAATGTGATTTGGGAGCGCGAACTGCGAACTCTGGGAGAACAGAGCGATATCGGCGGATGATGGGGTGAAAGGCGACGGATTCTGGATCCTCGCGAATGAATAAAACAGGCACAGCTAGGACCGTAATAAAATAAAATCAAGAAGAACAGTTTTAATAATGATTTAAACAATTACCTTGTTATTTACATTATAAGTGCGATAGGTTTTATTTTACAACGCGAAGTTCTACATTAAAGTACGATGCGAAGCGGAGTGCTTTAATAAAACCTGACGCAAATATTATGTACGTATTATGTTTTTTGGCCGACGTAGGTACCTATTTATTTAAAATATCGTATTTTATATGAAATTAAGTGAGAGGCATATGACATATGCACTTAAATTTAAAATTTCCTGCTGTCATGTAGTCTCGAAACAACTGCTAAGAGATGGTGCCATTAAGACGACCCTCTACCGTGCCAGAAAACAACCACTCTACCGCGTTCATTGTTTTCTTAAATATAATAATCTAAAGATATTCTTGAAGATAAAAGTACAATCTGCAAAATGGTCGATGTAGAATTTTAAAATTTTACTTTAAAATCGAAATATGTTAATTTGAATTTTGACAATTTTTGTTATTTTTTGAATACAAGAATCTTCTATTTTAAAACAAATTTAACAAATTCGATCAGTTATTTCGCAGATCCAAGCTTTGTTGACAACATATTAAAATTTGAAGTATATTCACTAATAAATGAAAGATGGGCAGTGCAAAAATTTTGCCTTGGGTTTGGGTAGAGGATCACCTTAAATGTCACATTTAAAATTATAATGTTTTATTTATTTCAGACTTTACTGAACAATAAATTCAGTAAAGTAGGTAGTATAGGTATTTGTTAACTTCTTAAAGCTACGTTTATACTTTAAAATATTAATTTTATTGGTAGTAGTACTACTCGAACTTTATAACCTAATAAATTAAGACAAAAATTTCCAGGAACCCATCTAAGCTTCAGCCTTCTTCAATATTATGGGCCAATTTTTTTTGTTTATCTCGTACATAGTTTATTTAATGAGAAAATCTGTATACAACTTGTGGAATATAATAAGAACTTTTTCTAGAATATCTTGCATTATATGGTTCATCCACCATATTCCAAGCATAACACTATTATATACACAGAAAATTCAGCAAAGAATGAAAGTTCTAAATAAATAATATTTTTAGATGTCTCACATCTCACAGTATGTGCGGCTGCCATACCCAACTTGGCTAAATGGCGTGATAGATATGTATGAACGTATGTAAATTTAAAACAACCAATAAAAACAAAAATTAAATTAATTTTCTTAAAATAAAGCAAACACTTTTGAGATGATACTTCGGGAAAAAAATTACAAATTTACGAGTACGGGCCTGGCACAAAGTATCAAGTGCTGTGTTGATGGACACGGTACCTGCCACTGCCTCTGGATTTACTGCACCTGAGACCCACACAACTGCGATCGTAAAAACCTGGATTTCACTTTTCTATTGGACATTCATTCTTTTTCTATTGATTATTTGCCCGTCATACACTCGTGCAATAAAACACCACGAACATCAAATCGAAAATTATTTCATTTTCAAGAATTTCTTTATTTTATATTACTATTTTGTTTGAAATCTGTATTATACCTTATTCAGCGTTTCTCAACCTGAGAGGCGCAGATTGTCTGAAAGGTAGAATAATACAAAAATTCATAGAAAAACTTTTTATTGAATCAACGAAAATAAAAATAAAAATAATATTCTTAAAACAAGAAATATAAAAATCTGATGTGGCCAGCTTACGACCTCTCGCCTAATTCTGCTTATTCTACTAATCTAATAAATAGTTTTACTTACATTTTAATAGTTTCATGTTCCTGTAATATGTAAACGATAATGTAAACCAAGATACAAGCAAAATATGTCAGATGTCAACTGTACAGTCACTGTCATAATAATTCAAATTTTGTGTAGAAACAAATTTCATATGATCATGGACAACGAGATATACTGAAATTTCAAAAAAGTGGAATACTAATTTTACTTAATTTTATTGTTAAATATTACCAGATTCAGCAAATTGTATTTAAAATTTACTGTACCTATAGATAATTATATTTTCTATTATTTTTTATTGCAAAAATTGTCATTAATAAATAATGTACCAATTTTTTAAACGAAAACTATAATCAAGCTTCAAAAAGTACGACTTTCGGTTTGCGGATTTCTACCAAAATCTTATCCGGTGTTAAGATCCCAATTAAAACCTTAAATATGAAATTTGGTTATAAACGGTGTGATACTTTTAAACCTGAAACGTGCTTATCCACCAAAAACTCATACTCAAAAATTTTGACCCATTACAATACCTCTGTTATAGAATATGAAGCGACAGGTAAAAACATGTAAAGTCTCTCATTTTATTACAAATTGAAATTATAGTAGATAAGTATATTACACTACTAAGAATAATGGCGTTGTTCTTCACCTAAAAAAGGTGCTCTTTTGTTTGATTCTTACTTATTTCTTAATAATCTTAGTGCAATATTATAAAATAATCGTTTTATTAGGTTTTTATTACGAAGTATAATATATGACAGGAGTGGACACTAGGGCCGTTCTGTTTACTTTTTAGAGAGAAACACGGGCCTGGTAGTGATATTTCTCTCCCGCACATGGTAAACAGAAATGCCACGAATCTACAGTACGATTGCTAAGATACAGAGTGTCCACTTGTAATTCTTATCTTGTTATTTTGCAGCAACATCGCGGTCATTTAGCAACATTCGAATCTATATTTCTTGTTTAAGTAAACATTTTGCCCCTAGGTTCGGTGGTGGAAGGAGTGGAATCAAATTTACAAGATAAAGAGAGGCACCAATACAAAAAGGTTGAGAAACACTGTCTTAAAAATACAGAATCTTCTACAGGTTTTTGAGAATATTTTGTGGATGTTTTGAATAATTTGAAGTTGCTTTAGGCACTCAACATTTTAAATGTTATATGTTTCAAAAATAATTAATTTTACACTTTATACGTGTTTCGGCAGTGATGTCATCATTAGAAGTAAACTTGCAATGAATTATTCTGTACTTAGAGAAGATGCGTACCTAAACATTATATCATCTTTCTCCTACATGTCACTGTCTCAAGATGAAATACTTAACTTCATGTCATGTTGTCTAAAACTTACATCAAAATTATAGTTCATGCTACGAACTACACTAATGATAGTCCTCCGTCATCGTCTTTACTAATATGCTAAAGTGTAAGACCTCTAGAGGTCCTACGTTTACATAATGATGATGATGATTAAAAGACCTAGGTATTTGTAGATTGAAGTAAATTATTTATTTTATGACAGAATTATGTTCTTTTACACAATGTATAGCATAAAAGTAATAGATGTATTGCATAAAAGTAATAGTTACAAGCTACACTAAAATGTCTTAGAAGCACTAAAAATACATTTTGATAAAAAAATTTGCCATGCATTTTTATTTTCCTGTTTAGATAAGGTGCTATGGTAAAGTGTTAAATGTTATCTGTTATCTGTTATTGCATATACAAATTCTAAAGCCTGAACTACCATTGTGTCTGTTTGAAGTGCGTAAACGAACAGCAGGACAATCGACGCGAAGTTACTATTCCTGTTGTCCTGCTAAACCATTGACCTCACAGTACAGCTGTGACATTTATATAACGTGTGTAATGTAATGTAATGTAACATACATAAAAATCGGGCTGACAATAATTCCACAAAATGGGATCATATATGTTATGTTTTATTTTGTTCAATCCTACTATTGAAATATGTTATTTCTAACTTGGATACAATGCTTGAAACTGTTTGTTTTGTTCATTCCAGTTAATCTTATGGCAACGGGTGGGCAAAAGTAGTAGTGTAATTACTTTTGCCCACTCCACCTTCCATTACGATATTAGAAATCATCTACAATATATTTCATAACATTTATTACATTAAAATTTATATTTATTGAAAACAGGGTGACTTTAGACTAAATGAAAACTGAAAAAAGCAAAAATACATCATCAAGATCTTAATTTACACACTTCTTCACATCTTTTATTGAAATATGTGTATCCCTAATGAAGAGGGCGCATCCTTCTCAATAAATCTACAGAGACTCGATAATGAACAGTGTGGCCATGTGTAGTCACAGTTTTCATTGGTCGTAGTTGTCACGTGGTAAATTCCGCCATTAATCCTCCAAAAACTGCACGATAAACGTTGTGTTGTTCAAACTTTGATGTTATTTACTAGTTTATTTATATTATGTATCAACGAAATAGGATTATAATGCTTCTAATATGACCTATCACATTAATCAGACAAATCAAATATTACTTGTCAAACTGATTTTGGAGGATTAATGGCGGCCGTTATGTTCATGGCCACACTGTCTATTATCGAGTCTCTGTAAATAAATCCATTTAAATAACTCCCTCTGTCACAACACAACTTTAACGTTTTTTGACTGCATCCGCTGACGGAATTTTTCTATCTTATTTAAATACCTTTCTTTCTATTAAATTATGTCTTCTTAAACAATGACATCATTTACTTGTGCCATATTGTGCCACAGTTCTAATTTATAAATGATTTTCAAGACAGTGACATATATGAACTATTTATTTTTGTTGACAATTGCGACTGTTTTTATTTACATGAAACATAACAACGCAATCCGCCGCCTTTGTTACTTCAAATTTCATGCAAGTTTTAATGTTTAAATAATATACTTCTCGTAGGATTGAACAAAACGCTATACAGCACTTGTGAAGAAACGAATTCGCTCACTATGTGTGCTTTTGCACACTCGGCTGCGCCTCGTGCACTGCCACATACGTGAGCGAAATTCTTAGTTTCTTCACTTGTACTGTAATATACTATAAATGGAAACCATTGTGAAAGATTGACTCCCAATGACAGAATGGTATACAGGCTGGTTTTGAAGTTAATGTCATAAATTTAAGGGTAGGTAAGTAGTATGACATCTGTAGATTACGAAACAGATTTTTTTTTTAAATTCGAAAATTACCTGCAGCATTTTTTGTAGTACCTACTGCACTGGGTTCCTTTCCTATTTAACACAAACAAAAGAAGTAGGTAATCAACATCTTAAGTTACATAATACTAGTAAAATAAACAAACAAAATTTAATTATTTTTAATGAAACAAAAATTACTCCACCCAGTGGCAGTGGCAACGAAATATTTTTGACTGGGAAACATGGAAATTAATTTTGCGATTTAAAAAAATATCTGTTTCGTAATTTACACATGTCATACTACTTACCTTTAAATTTATGACATTAACTTCGAAACCACTCTATAGTCAGGTGGCTTAGTGAAATTTCCGTTACCTGGCGGATAAAAGCACTAAAAGGTACTAAAAAATGTTAGCCTAAGAGCTCTCTGAAATTACAAATTCAAAATTGCAGACAAATACGACAAAATATCACATGTGTGTCTTTCTTTTCGAGACA
This sequence comes from Agonum fuliginosum, assembly GCA_947534325.1. NCBI lineage: Eukaryota > Metazoa > Arthropoda > Insecta > Coleoptera > Carabidae > Agonum > Agonum fuliginosum. The sequence continues at coordinate 21,561,415 of OX384038.1, forward strand.
CCACTACTGCAATAAACATAAAAAGTGGGAATTTATCTTCGTTTTAAAAATATTTTTTATTTGATTATATTTCTCATAAAACATTAAATTAAGTCAGAGTTATCAAAAAAATTTATTTGCTATCGGAGAAAATCTTCGAATTTTGGCCTATTTGAGGAATTTACAAAAATCTGGAATAATATATCTAATAAAAATTATTTGCAGAATCTAATACCGGAAACCGGAATTTGATATTTCAATCCGTTCATAACTGACAGTTGATCAAACATAATAAATTTTAAAGAATACTAAAATTTCTATTTTACTCCTCGGAGAAAATCATTTATTTTGGCCGTATTAATGCCTATAAAAATATAAAACATGTTTCGAATAGAGAATCTTTTGCAAAATCTAATGCCGAAAACCGTAAATTGTTATTTTAATCCGTTATTACTAACGGTTGATGATACATAAAAGTTATACTGGCTCCCGTATCCGTATCATTAATATTAAAGTTTAGAAAATAAAATAAATAAATGCTCATCTATTTATAAAGTAATGATGAAACATTAAGCAAGAAAGTAATTAATTATAAATTCTCCTGACATATCAATATCAATGTATCATAGCAGATAAATAGAGACCTATAAAGTGAAGTCAGGGCTCAGTGTTCAGTCGACAGCGACATAGCCGGGAGAAACGATATTGACACAGAAAGAAAAGAGTGTATTTTTCAAAGATCTCTTTCCGAGATTGTTTACTGTTCAAGACTAAAATCAAACCGAGTTTGAAATCTGTCGATTTATATGTTTTCTCTACGCTCGGGTGGAAAGCAAATACACAAGCAGAGATGGAGGACGGATTCTGATTCCGAGACGATATGCGTGAACGACAGTCAATGGAACTTGTGCATCATGCACCACGGGATCGAAACAGCAAAAGGAAATTGAAAACCGATGTGTACACTCAAATAACTTATATCTAAGGGCACAAAAAGATAAATGCTTCCAAAACTATACTTAAATGTTTTAATATTAGTATCAAAATTGTTTGTTTACAACTTGTTTACCATGGCAGAAACATTTGCTTTACGCACTTTGGCGGTAAAGTAAGGAATTCGTCCAATCAAAATTAATTGATTGACACACGAAAGGTTTTTGTTACCATACGCCACCTTGTAATTTTCTAGTAATAAGTATTTTTGCGTGTTTTCAAAAAGTAATTACGAATAATTCACAAAAAATTTAAATACGCAGTGCGTAAAACGTTGTACGTACCTCTGGCCGAAAGACAGATGACACCCTTGGACGAATCTAAAGGCCCGGCAAGGTAACAAGGTAAATAACTATTTCTTGCCTGTATTCTGTGTTATAAAACTCCTGTTCATACATGAATTTTTTGAGGATTTCCTGTCAAATAGCGGCACCGCTTCAATGAGTCTTTGAAAAGAAAAATTTCTAAATCATTGATATCTTCAAAACAGTGGAATTTCTTTTTTCCGGAATAAAAAGCCTGAAAAAATCAAATAATTCCTTGTAGTGTACTCTTCACTAACAACCATGAGTATCTGTGAGTTGTGTGTCGTAATATATGGGTATTTTCCAAGTATTTTCTGTAGATCTGATACAAATTCTGTTCCAATAATTATATTTTTAAATTTGAGTGAACCTCAAATTGATTTCCAATGTACATTGCTTTTATTACTCCTCAGAAAACACAAAACAAGAAAAGTTTATTTTAATTTTATTCACCCTTTCCCTGGGGTGCACTCGATAAGAATCAAGAACTAAGTATTTATGTTAATGCCAGTGATTGATATTCAGTAACTTGTTTAGATTCTGAAACTTTTAAATTAAACTCCTACGAGAATATCTGAATTTATTATTACCTTTTCAATTTGAACTACCTACGTATTAGAATAATAATGCCTACGTCAATAAATCATTTAATTATTTTTACGTTGATCGTTTATTAATGAGTATCATTAATGTAAAAAAATCATACATTAATGACCCCCATAAATGCATAATTTTAATTAATCAACAATTTATTGGATGCGTTCAGAACACATAATATTTTATTATATTGACCAGCTCTAAAATGTACCAAAAACAGAATTAAAAGAAATGATTTTCACATTTCTAGGTAATAGTTATTTAACAAACTAGTTTGTTAATGAGGGCGATTAATAATTGAGACATTTTAACACGTGAGAGAAGCGAACGCGTTAATTGTTGAGATTATTAATCGCCTATTAACACATGAGTTAGTTACAATATTTTTCCGTTTTAATTTGAAAAAAAATTAATTTTATTCCATAATAAATTCGGTTACTATACCGCTTTAAATGTTCACCACAATGTATCGACAACAATGGACAACTCAACAACAACAATCTAACAATCAACTGTTTTCAGTGAGAAGCGGGTGGAGTCAATTCACTTAATATTAATTAGCAGTAGGTACTAAATCCCAAGGATTTTTCGTTTTTAGAATGAAGTTATTATTTTTATATTCATTTTAAAGCAATTCTACGTAAATATTATTTACCTAGAAGTATGAAAATCATTTCTTTTAATTCTGTTTTGCATTTTGGTAAAACTTAGAGCTGGTCAATATAATACAATATTACGTGTGTTGAACGCAGCTAATAAATCGTTTATTAATAAAAAAATCATGCATTTATAGGGGTTATTAATGTATGATTTTTTTACATTAATAATACTCATTAATAAACGATCAACGGAAAATAATATTTACGTAGAATTGAACTGACTGCACCCGCTTCTCCCTGAAAACAGTTGATTGTTCGATTGTTGTTGTTGAGTTGTCCATTGTTGTGGATACAATTGTGGTGAACATTTAAAGCGGTACTAACCTAATTTGTTATGGAATAAAATTTAAAAATTTCAAATTAAAAAGGTATGACCAACGGAAAAATATTGTAACTAACTCATGTGTTAATAGGCGATTAATAATCTCAACAATTAACGCGTGAGAGAAGCGAAATGTCTCAATTATTAATCGCCCTCATTAACATTAACACACTAGTTTGTTAAATAACTATAAAAGCACCAAGAAATGATATTAATTTCTGTATATTTTTAATTAATCAATGGAATCTGGAATAACCTATCTACATTTATTTTTTATTTTTTAAACATTAATAATTTTGGAAGATTGAGTTTCCATTTTATTAATAATTTTATACAAAGTTTCCTGTCCCCTGTAAATATATAGTATACCGTGAGTTTATTTTAACGTGAAACATGTGATTTTTCATATCCATGGTTACGAACTTGACAGCAATGTATTAGAGCGTTCTTTTTAAAATCGAACATAGGGAATCAATTTAACTGTATTATTTCTTGACCAATATAACATATTTGGGCAGCTGTAATAGTTTTTTTAAATTTTGCTACGACCGATAATGGGCAACAATCAATTTGAATAAAAAATTTCTTCGTAATTAAATTAAATTTTTTTACAGTATAATTGAATTAAATTTGAAAAAATCGGACAGGACCTCAATAGAGCCATGTTTATTGTACTATTTAAAAAAAATCTTGAATTTTGTTACTTTAAGTGAGCAACGATAAAAAGGAATATTATAAAATCTAGTAAGTTGTATTTTTCTGCCTTAATTCAAATAGTTTACTAATAAAGTAAGGTGCATTTAAACGATAAAATCAATGCCAAAGTGCAAAAATATCAAATTTTAATTCTTGTTAGGATTTTTCAACAATGTAATTTGAACGCTTTTACACTATAAAGTCACCGTTCCTAACTTGGCAATAAAGAGCTGGAAATATCAAACTGTATATTCCTTATTGTATGTACTTGAAGTTATAATACATACTGTATATTTTGAATTAGGTAGTAATCAATGACGTCTGCAACTATTTATTTTGAAACTTTGATCATATTATATACAACTTCCTGTCCCCTGTAAGTATAAATCTTTGGAGTCACCGTTTCGAACTCGGCAATAAAGCGCACTGGAAATATCTTTTGCTGTTAGGGCGGTCGTGTTGTTGCTTTGCGCGCCGTATGTAAATCCGCTGATTGGCTGACGGCGTAGCATTGTGCAGTTTACGAGAGCCGAGGCGGCCGAGGCCCACGGCTTCTTTGAAATGCTGATTTCCTGGCCCGACACCAGTGCAGAAAACTGCCGATAGTAAAAAACGAGCAGCGCGAACGCTTTCATAGCATATCACGCGCCGTACGACTACGTGACCTCCTTACACGCATATGCCAACGACGAGGGAGGATTCTCTAACCTGCTAATGCCACTGAAGAATAGAGCTTGTACAACAGGGTAGTAATGTGGACGAGGCAAAAGAAGTGTGCCAAGAAAAAAACTACTGCAGGATGTTCTTCTTCAGGGAGACCGGGGCAGTTTGTCACAATTTTTGCTTTTGAATTTTTTAAGAAGCAGGGTTTACTGTTACCTTTTTTATCATTAGTTTACACTTTAGTGTGTACATAGCTATAAGGAGTTATAAAAAAAAATTTGCATGAGAAAATTTTTGTGACAATTTGCCCTGACCTCGGGTTGGTTGTCACAGACTTTGGAGTTGGTTGTCACGGGTTATTTAAATGGGAAAAATTTACATTCAAAATTTATCAATAAATTTTATTTAGGATAGACCAAAGCCAAAAATTAAGGAAAAACATTAATAGTATACCAGAAATTTAAATTTAAGACACATTTTGTGATTGAAATACGAATTGAAACGAATATTTTAGGATCAATAATAATAAATACAACCATCTCTGGAGTTTTTGTGACAACCAGCCTCGAACAGACATTTCAGACAAATCACAATTAACTTAACCACAAAGTTAATACAGAGTAACATCATGCAGCGCTTGAGAATCACAGAAAAATAGTTGAGACATTGACATTGTCAATATAAGTACCTTGCAACAGGAATGTTCTTCTGTTCTAAACATTTTTATTGATTGTAGTTTCCCTTCCAGCACCGCACTGAAGATGATTCAATAAGAATCGAAACGTTTGCAATAACTAGGAGAATTTGATATTATTTCAACACTTATCCATCTTCCGGCGATCCAGTTTTTTCAAATTTAAATTTTTGGATACGAATACTTTATTATTTATAGATAATGTTACTAAAGACGTACATTAGCAATTAATTACTAAGATATTAATAGGATGTTAATTAGCAAATATAGCAAGTAACAAGCCGGGATGTTCACATTTTTGAAATGTTCTGGGGTTTTTCTTTTGTCAAGTGGGGAACTCCGTCGCCACACGGATTGAGATTCTGACTGCACCGGGATGAATCGGTCGAAGTGGTTGGATTCCACTGTAATTACATCTACCATACATTAATTGGGGGTTGAATGGTTTAAATTAAATTAAATTCTATAATGTATAACATGAACACTAAGGTCTCCCCTTTATAGTTTTACATGATTATATTATAAACCTCAAAATCCACCAAAGCCAGTACACATGCTCAGCCACAGTAAAATACATAATATATTATATTGTTGCATCGCCTGACAAAATGCAAACACTTGTATTAAAAATAAGTTGTTAAAGTAGGGAGCTGTTGTAGCTACGTATCTGAGATATTCGCACGGCGCGGCGGTGCGTGCGGTGCGTGTGTGCGTTTGTATGCATTGGTGTGCGTTTGTGTGTGCGTGTGTGCGTCAGCCACGGATTACACCTAACTTATTCACATTACACGGCCCCTTGTGTTCTCCGCGGTGTGTGATACACGAGACGCTCACAGAACAGAACAGTTCACCCTCGTTATTGTGCCCTTGCTTAACGACCACGCGTCTTCCGATGCTCAGATTTAATCCCGAGATGTGGGGTTTCGTCCTGGAAGAATCTTAAAATTTCGACCTAACTAAATCCTACAAAAGTCTAAAACTCATATAATTTTTTAACAAATTTTATAGAGAATCGTATGCAGAAATGCAAGTCAATAACTTTATATTAGAAGTTACTGTAAATTAAACAACCAACAAATTGTAAAATAAAAAGAAAATATTTTGTTAAACTTTTGTAAGAATATCCTTAAATTGTGACTAAACCCGGCGTGCGTCAGAAATTTTGATAATAATTTTACTCATAGAAAAGTATACAGGAAATTGAATTCTGCAAGCCGGAAATCAATATTTTTATTCATAAAATAATTACAGCCGTTTTCGTATGATGTGACAAAAACTACTACCTACTTGATCAAAATTTCTCGTTATTTTTAAAATTCATTTTCAAGATTTTCTCGAAAACTGTACCACGTTAATAAAAAAAATATGTATACCATTTTATAGTAATTTTTGTACTCTATAATTTGTTATTAACAGTTCTTTCGTAATCATTCACAAGATAAACATAAAAAACAATAGATGGCGGCTATTTTTTCAAAACGGCGGACGAAGCTCCAGAGTCCAATCAATTGAGACTTTTAGTATGTTGTTGATAAAGGTACTGGGAAGGTGTATACCAAAATCCAGCATACTACTAATATTTCCACTAAGAAACCTAATTTGACTGTATTAGTATGCCGAGACAGTAGTTAGTTTTATGTGAAAACTATCTTTTTAATCCTCACTCTCTTGAGCAGTGTTCAATTCCCAGTGGCGAGTGGTTCTGTGTTTATGTTGCTTTGTGTTCTGACAACTAAGGGGAGTTCCCCTTCTTCAGGGCTTGCTTTAGCTCCTTCACTAGCGTGTAAGACGATATCTGATGATGATTTGATTTCAGGGTAACATTGAATCTCTTCTACTGTAATTTGTTACAGCGTATGCCTTGTGGAATTTATTAAATAATGCAACAAGGTTTTGTAGTGAACGGGAGTTTTGTGATTTGATTCGTTTTAAAGATTGTTTTATTGTTTATATTTTAGCAAGTACGTATTTCGAGTAAAAATATAATAAATGCAATTTTGAGAAGATCTACAGTGAATTTGTTTTCACGTGAAATATGGGAAGTTACGAGTTTGATAGCAAATGTATTAGAGCGTCCTTTTTAAATGAATAATATTTCTGATTAACATTAACGTTTACAATTATTTGAACTTCTAATAATTGTTCTAAAGTAGATATTGTATTTGCAGGTACCAGCAGTGTGATACCAATTAACAAATTCAAATTTACTCCCTATTTTCCATTTAAGGAAGCTTTGATGGGGATCCACTTATTTGCCCAAACTGTTTTACAGTCAAACGGCCATTTCACCGAATTTGTATTCTTATAACCTGTCATTTCACCAATCGAAGTTTATCTTACACGGGAATTTGGCCGAACTGTTATTTGACCAAAGTGGTGTTTTACCAATCTGTTATTTCATGAAACGCTGTTATACCAAAACAATATTTAACCAAATCGTCATGTGACCAAATTGGAAATATAAGAATAAAGATTCTGTCAAATGACCGTTTGACTGTAAAACATTTTGGGCAAATAAGTGGATCCCGTAAAATATCAGTTCGGCCAAATACCCGTGTAAGATAAACTTCGTTTGGTGAAATAACAGGTTATAAGTATAAAAATTCGGTCAAACGACCGTTTGACTGTAAAACAGTTTGGGCAAATAAAGCGCTTTTCTTTGATGCTGCCATATTTATAATCATGGATATGAAAAATTTCATGTTTCTCGTTAAAATAAATACATGGTATATGGGAAAAAAATTAAAAATATCATGGGTATAAAAATAGCATATTATTCCTAAAGATGAAGTTTATAACACGAGAAAGCAAAGCGAGCTAGGGTTTTAATCATCTGAAGGAATAATAGCCATTATAGCGAGTTGCATACTGCACTTTATCTACTACTAAATTATTAGGTACTTTAAAAATTTTAATGAAACAAATACCAATACGCAAAAATTTTGACATTTCCAAATGTCAATTGTCTCTATCAACATAATTACATCATTAATAGTCCAGTCAGGAGAGGTTTTGACTGAAGACTAATACATAACCAAATGAAATTTGGCATGTGAGTAGTTAAGAACATACAGAAACAAAAAAAAAAATTCGCTCCACCTCGGTATGCTCCGCTTCCCACAAAAATTATCAGTTGAAACTCAAAATTTTCTTGTAACGCATTTTCCTCGAAAACTATCATAGATTTTGGAAAACTGTTTTGACAGGATGAAAGCTGAGGAAATTTGCTATCAAAATGGTCTTTGAAAATTTTTCATAAGTAGCACCGTGTAGGCACCAGCCATTTAATATTCGAATGACTTGAGAATTTTCTGTATAGTAGGCGCTACATTGCGAATGACGTAATAAATTCGCCGCTACAGAATGAATGTGGTATAACTTCGTTAAAGAACATCATTTTGTAAAGATAAAAATTGCATTTTATTCGTCGAGGCTTCCACTTTCAATTGCACTAATAACATTTGAATTTCCGACCCCGTTTATACCGAGAAACTTGCTTTAAAAAAAATCATGACTCAGTATTAGAAGACGTTCAAAGAATTCTCAATATTTTCAATATCTATGAATGAAATTGTAAACTCGTAGAGGATTATCTTCATCAAATCATCCTCAATCACATGCAACTATTTGGACGGTTGTGTGTTGTACGTCCGAAAAAAAAACTGGTTTTTGCTATCTCATAGATTTCTTTATTTATCGCGGGCACGAGCATTTTTGAAAATAGACCACTTTTTGGCCCCGTAAATTGATTTTTAATGAGCTTATCGTTAAGTACAAATCCTAATCAACAAGATTCTGTAATTTGTTTCATAAATTGTACTACGTACATGTAACAGATGTTTTCCTAAAAAAAGATCATAACCTATAAATAAAGAAGGTAGCGAAAACCAGTTTTCTTTTCGGACGTACAACACACAACCCTCCAAATATTTGCATGTGATTGGGGATGATTTGGTGAAGATAATCCTCAACGAGTTTACAATTTCATTCATAGATATTGAAAATATTGAGAATTCTTTAATACTGAGTTATGATTCTTTAAAAAGCAAGTTTCTCGGTATAAACGGAGTCGGAAATTCAAATGTTATTAGTGCAATTGAAAGTGGAAGCCTGGACGAATAAAATGCAATTTTTATCTTTACAAAATGATGTTCTTTAACGAAGTTATACCACATTCATTCTGTAGCGGCGAATTTATTACGTCATTCGCAATGTAGCGCCTACTATACAGAAAATTCTCAAGTCATTCGAATATTAAACGGCTGGTGCCTACACGGTGCTACTTATGAAAAATTTTCAAAGACCATTTTGATAGCAAATTTCCTCAGCTTTCATCCTGTCAAAATTGTTTTCCAAAATTTTCGATAGTTTTCGAGAAAAATGCGTTACAAGAAAATTTTGAGTTTCAACAAAAAAATTTTATGGGAAGCGGAGCATACCGAGGTGGAGCGAATTTTTTTTTTGTTTCTGTATGTTCTTAACTACTCACATGCCAAATTTCATTTGGTTATGTATTAGTCTTGGGTTTCAGTTAATTTTTGACTCTCCTGACTGGACTATAAACATTGCAATGTTTTTTAAAAATTATTTGCACGGAGAAATTGATTTATGCAAAGTAATTTTATGATTGGTGCAGAGGAGTGAATACTAACTATTATTCCTTGCGGGATTTATATATTGCATTATGTAGCTAATAGTCCGAGCGCCAAGCGCTTCTAACTCGTCAAAAAATTTCGGACCTTGGGTTTCTAATACACCCTTCTAGAAAAAATATATTATATTCAGAATTTTTTTCTCTATCTACATATAAAAGCAAAAAAAAATCCGAATTTGCCAAATACCCGAAAAATATGTTTTTCTCCTTTTTTTAGAATTTAAAATTTTTGTGATTTTTTAATTTAAACTTATAATTTCTTGTGAACTACTGAACATATTTTATTCAAATTTTATATACAAGTAGTATTAGGTATATAGTACATCACTGTTTTATCAAGAATGATATATTGTTTATATCAAATAAGAAATTAATCAAATTGTTATTAAACGTAAATATCGTGTAGTGAAAAATGTAGCCTGCTACTAAATCGCGTCCTGTTAGGAATTTTGCTATACATACTGCGGAGCAAATGTAGTGAAGAAATAAATATAATTGGTGGAGTAGATTACGAGTTATAAATTTTATAGTGTAAAAAAGAATTCCGCGCCGGCCGGTCGCGCCATGTTCATGATGTCGTACGCTGCCGCGAGCGCTTCCATGAAACCTTGTCTAATGTCTAGTAACTAGTAGTGTCGTCGGGACAACAATGCAACGTAAAGACTAAAGCAAAACATTCCCGAATATTTGTTCTATTGCAAATAACTACAATTTATTTTAGTTTTAATTGGTGTCAGTTGATGTGATTACGTTTAAATACAGAAATATAAAATACAAATATGGTACCATCTGATTTTGCAGCAGTTTTACTTTGTCTATTTGTTTTAAGCGGTTGCGATTATACCAGTTTTCCATTTAAAAAAGGAATGAAAACAGTTTTCAAAGTTGCACTACAGCATTATAGTAAATTTTCGGAATTTGTTAATTTTATAAATGATACAACTTCATTAAACATATCCGAGTTTATTAATTGTGCTCGACTATTTTTCAAATGTTTATATAGTAGGCCTGATATTGAAGGAGATTTAAATAAACTTAGAGCCCATTTATTTTCTTCGTCCAAAAATGATTTAAGGAGTTTGGAGTTTGCTACCAACAGAAGAGTCATTTTTATATCACACTTTACGTAGTGCTTATGTACTTTATTTGTGGAATAATGCTTTACAAATTTATTTCATTTTACCGGAAGTGACTGAATTTGGATGGCAAATAACTTAATAACGACAAACCTAAATTGCCAACAAACATATTTTGTAAATGTAAAACCTGCAACTCAAAATGTATTTGTAAAAAAGTGGGTGTTTCATGTGTAACAGGATGTCATTGTTTAGGAAATTGTTAAATTGTATTTGTCATGTATAAAATAGTAAAATAGGTACATTTATAAAAATTAAGACAACATCCTATCTTTTCTTTTAATTCATTTTCTCATTCCCACAATGTTTTTTCTTGTTTGATACAAAATATTAAATTTTGGAGTAAACTATAAAACCATCGCTAATCTGAAAAAGAGCAACTGATAAAATGTTCGGGAATGTCAGAATATAACTTTAGTTTTACGTTGCATTGTTGTCCCGACATTACTGTAGTTACTAGACAAGGTTTCACGGTAGCGTACGACATCATGAACATGGCGCGACCGGCCAGCGCGGATTTCTTTTTTACACTGTAAAATTCATAACTCGTAATCTAGTCAACCTATTAAAACTAAAATAAATTGTAGTTATTTGCAATAGAACAAATATTCGGGAATGTTTTGCTTTAGTCTTTACGTTGCATTGTTGTCCCGACGCAGGGCCGCCGCGTGCGAGTGTGCAGGGCGTGCCCCGCACAAGGGCGGCTCATCAAGGGGGCGGCATTCTGGATGAAAATTAAATTTATATTTTTCTAAAAAAAATAATTTTAATGTTTGACAATAATTCATTGAATAAAAATTATTATTATTATTATTAATTATAATTCTTAATTTGTTTATATTTCTTCGTTGTCGTCAATTTTATTACATCTTCTTTTATCAAGTACCTATACTACACGTTATTGTCAATGGCCTATAACAAATTCAACCTAACGCTATACTCACGATCTCTGTAATAAGATTCCGCAAAAATAGTTGACATAGGGCCTTGAATTAAAAAAATTCGTCTGCGGCGCTATGTTCAACTGCAAGAGTCAGTACAATATTAATTATTGTGACCGGTCGAATGCTCGGTAAAAATTTAAGTTCCAGTCCGCCCCTGGTCACCAAATTATCTAATTAATGAAGCATTATGACTTCAATAAAAATAAAGGTATACTGCTGAAAAAAAATAAAACTTTGTCTTAGAGCCAGTGGCGGATCCAAGGGAGGCGGGGCGATGGGACTACCGCCCTTTCCTCTTTGTGATAATTTGATCTTTAAAATTTTAAAAAATCGTTTCTTGACAAATTACAAATAAATAAATTTACGAATTTTCATTTCATTTTTTTAATTAATTTGTACTCGTGAAAGAGGGAAGAGGGTAAAATATAATGTAATTTCCCCTCTATGGAAAAACTTAACTTTTAATGAAACAGCCGTTGACCTTGAATTCAAACTTTTTTCGCCTGCGGCGCTATTTCTTCTTTTTCTTTAAAAAACGGTACCTACCCAAGTACTATTTTTATTAGGATTTCGCCCCCTCCTTTCTAAATCCGTCACTGATTAAAGCTCAAAACAGAAAAAAGCAAAGAACCTCAAAATGGAAATCTTGGCCGGCTCATTGAATTGTAGGGGCGGATTTATGAAATATTGCACACGGGCGGCTAATACCCACGCGGCGGCCCTGTCCCGACGACACTACTAGTTACTAGACATTAGACAAGGTTTCATGGAAGCGCTCGCGGCAGCGTACGACATCATGAACATGGCGCGACCGGCCGGCGCGGAATTCTTTTTTACACTATAAAATTCATAACTCGTAATCTAGTCCACCAATTATATTGATTTCTTCACTAAAAATAATTTTGAATCTTCCTTTACATATGCGCCGCAGTATGTATAGCAAAATTCCTAACAGGACGCGATTTAGTAGCAGGCTACATTTTTCACTACACGAAATTTACGTTTAATAACAATTTGATTAATTTCTTATTTGTTATAAACAATATATAATTCTTGATAAAACAGTGATGTACTATATACCTAATACTACTTGTATATAAAATTTGAATAAAATATGTTCAGTAGTTTACAAGAAATTACAAGTTTAAGTTAAAAAATCACAAAAATTTTAAATTCTAAAAAAAGGAGAAAAACATATTTTTCGGGTATTTGGCAAATTCGGATTTTTTTTTGCTTTTATATGTAGATAGAGAAAAAAATTCTGAATATAATATATTTTTTCCAGAAGGATGTATTGGAAACCCAAGGTCCGAAATTTTTTGACGAGTTAGAAGCGCTTGGCGCTCGGACTATAACATCACACATTTTATGTTATACATTGTTATACATTACGTAGAAAAAATATCTTATTGTTGTTTTTTTTTCACATTCCTTTCTAAGCCACAAAAACGGCTAATAATTTCTAATTAAAAATGGTCGTTATGAATCCAAATTAAAATACAACTAAGAACATTGTGTGAAAATAACCATTTCTGAAGATTAGCATAAAAATGAGACAATCTGAAAAAAGAAAATTTGCAATGAATTTCAGGCGGATTAATTCGCGGCTCTTATAATTTCCAAAATTTATCACTCGGTTCCTGCGAACAACAGAAAACAACCAACGAACATGCAAATTATATTTAGCGCGCGTATTTTTTTATTAAAATTCTTCCACTTATTACGACGTGCCAGTGCCGTACCCAGGGGGTATTTTGATGGAAACCATTCAACAGAATTAACTCCCAATTACAGAAAGGTAGATGTTATTATAGTTGATTCCGATTCGTCTTGGTGTAGTCAGAATGTCAATCCGTTCTACGATCTTTGAAAGCCAAAGCGGTATCAGTGAGATTTTTATGCAACCAGGGCTACATTTAAGACAATCAAGTGGTCAGCTTGTAAGTCCAGAGAGCGATTTAATTGCAATATTTTTTAAATTTAACGACAACACACTGCCGGCTGAGAGACTTAAACCACGGAACCCCGGGTTCGTACGTTATCACATGCACAGAGCTGTACTTAAACCAGCGCAGCTACTGTCATGCACGGCTGATAATAAAACACTTTTTTTCAACAGGATTATCTGCCAGTTTTTTATTATAGTATCCAACCACTCCGATCGATTCATCTTGGTGTAGTCAGAATGCGGCATCGGAGAGGTTCTTATGTAACTAAGATTACATTTAAGAAGACGATGAAGTAGTCAGCTTGAAGCATCCGAGTGCGATTTTATTGCAAGATTTTTTTACAATTTAACGACAATCCCATACTGCCGGCTGAGAGACTTGAACCACGGAACTCCGGGTTCGTACCTCATCGCATGCAGAGAGCTGTGCTTAAACCCAAGCAGCTGCTGCCTTGAACGGCTGATATTTTTTAAATTAAATGGTAACAATTCAATAGGATTTGCTCCCAATATTACAAAATGGTAACCTTAATCCGTGCAACGTCCTTTAAAAGTTGCAACGGAGATATTTTTTATGCAATCAGGACTACATTTAAAACGATCACGTGGTCAGCTTGAAGTGTCCAAATGAGATTTAATTACAAGTTGTTCTGCAATTTAAGGACAATCACACTGCCAGCCGAGACTTGAACCACGGAACTTCGTGTTCGTACGTCATCACAGCTACTACCTAACGGCTGAAAACAGCACACTCAGGCTATACTGATGACTCACAATACAGTACGCGAAATAAGAGATGGCCGGTAGAAGAATTTTAAATTGGTATACAATATTAATCGAATGGACAAAAAAGATTAGCATAAAATTATTTGGCAGAAACTGCTTCGCTACCTTGAAATAGTGTATATAGAAGCCGTCCAGTTCTGGTTTTCTCTTGGCTCAGTTGCGTTTAGGCGAGTAATAAGTTTGCGAATTGTGTCTCAGCTCTGTGTAGAACATTGGAACATTCGCTTCGGCCAACTCTGGCTGCGTGAAATGTATGTGAGACTGGTTTTTTCCGCCCTCCAGATGATAATACCGTGTGCGCCGCTGCAGTGCAGGTAATGAAACGGGCTTTTTCCCGGGTTCTTTGCGAAATCCAGTGGCGTCCATGTGGAAACAAAGCGGGGATTTACATAGTAATAAATGTTTATCATGCGTACGCTAGGGCGGTCCGGTCTTTGTCTAAGGCTTTAGTTAGATGAATCCTAATTGAAACTCGGCCGCGCTTAATCCGCCCGGCGTTGGCGACGGGTTGCGCGGAAAATGAGCCAACGTCTAAACACTGCTGGATTTGCGTGAAATATACTCAGACAAACACAGATTTTGAATTATAAAGCCTGGTTACGCACTTTAAACCCTGGAATATACAAAACTCTGATGTGGCCATCACACAATCCTTCAAATAAAAAATTGGATCAATAAATATAATGTAATAACTTCGCGCCAAATCATCGTAGCGACATGATCTTTTGTGAAATCTAAAGGAAAATGAAAGAATTTTGTTGCTCTGTTCGTCGCTTGAAGCCACGATTTTTTTTGGGTATGGTACAAGTTGTCAAAATTTTGATATTTTTTGTCATTCTGAACAATTTTTTACTTCCTTGTACGAAGTAATAGTCCGGCGGTTATAGGACAAATTTCATATCAACTATGCATTTTATGATTAAAGCATGAAAATTTGCACACATATCAATGAAACCATTCTCTTTCATATAAGAAGTGGTTCGTGCTGCAGACGGCCGCCATTTTGAAAAAATGGTTGCCATTTTTAGTTTTTTGCATTTATTTCATGAATGATCAATATTACGAGAAATCTTATTTAATGAAAATTGTAGAGCACAAAATTCTCTATAAAACGGTATATCTATTTTTTATGTAGGTGGTACAGCTTTCGAGAAAATCGTGAAAATATATATGAGCAATATCTAGCCATTTCAGGTTAGAGCGCAATTTTGCCTTTTCAAACAAAAACAGCTGTTATTTTTGAATGAACCAAGATATCGACTTCCGGTCTTCAACAATCGATTACTTATATAAATTTTTATTATACAAATAATTTTAAACTCTTCGGGAGCACTAGTTCCGCCACAATTCAAACATAACATTTTATTATTATTTTACGTTTACCTACATTCATCATGGCGACAGTTGCAATGAGTAATTTAGTGAGCTCTGAACTCAATAAACTGAAAAAAAGTGAATTAATTGAACTAATAATTTCAAAAGAACTACCAGTTCAATTTGGAGACAACGAAGTTTTAAAAAACTACTTTAAATCATACTTTAAAAGCAGTGATTTAGAAAAAGAAACTGAAATATTTGTGGATGCAGGTGATAACCTTACTTTTATAAAAAAGATCAAGAGTGTAGTGCTGTTAATGAAAAGTGTAGCATTTTAGAAAAATTAAATTATCATTTGGAAAGACGGATTTCTGACTTGGAAACAATAATTAAGTTAAATGATAATTTAAAAAATAAAAATGACAAACAAATACATCGTGATGTTAAACTACAAACGACATCTATTGATTCAACAGATATTAAAACCGCAAAACCACTAAAGAAACCTGTATCATTAGCGACATCAACTAAAAATCAAAACAATACCGTACAAGGACAAACTAACCTAAAAACAAAAACAATCAATAAACATGTGTATAGTGGGATCGTTGGTAGTGATTCAAGTAATTTAACAATACGTAGCGGTAATAAAAATGCATGGCTATATGTCGGCAAAGTTCATTCTGATATTACAGAAGAAAATATGATTAAATTTCTAGTATCAAAATGTCCTGGCAGGTCCTTTGAAGTAAAGAAAATTTCAACAGACTCATCTGCAAATAACTCCTTCCGCATAAGAGCAGACTTTGATCTGCTTGACACTTTAAATACGGATGTTTTCTGGCCAAAAGGAATAGTTGTGCGTAGGTTCAAATTTTTTCGACAATCAAGCACAACTATCAATGAACAGTCTTGAACCTCAACATCAACAGCCTAACGTTGCCGAGCAGCAATCGCAAACTCTACGGATTATGCATCAAAATATTCAATGTGTCCGCAACAAAATAGAAGAATTGGAAGTTTTTTTAAGTTCATGTTCCTGTGATGTGGTGTGCTTATCCGAACATTGGCTGAACGAGAACGAGAAGTCCGCGTACACATTAAAGGATTTCAGCTTAATTACTGGTTTTTACAGACAGACCCGCACTCATGGAGGTGTTAGTATTTATTGTAATAGTAAATTTATTGTTGAACCTGTCAATTACATTAATAACCTTAATATATAGTTAGTATTTGAAAGTTGTGCCGTAAAAATCAAAATTAAAGAGACTATTTACTATATACTAGTCATTTACAGATCGCCTAGTAGTGACATATATGATTTCTTTAAACAGTTAAATATGTGTTTATCAAAAATTTTGACAGGTCATGAAAATTTAATTGTTCTAGGTGACTTTAATGTTAATTTGTTAACTGACAATTTAAACAAGAAACTATTTCTTGATTTAATGAATTCATATCATCTGTATCATGTTATTAATGAACCCACAAGAATAAGCCAAACGAGTGTATCATGCGTGGACAATATTTTTACTAATATTAACAGTGCACATACTTCAAATGTTGTTCATAACCATTTATCGGATCATTCAGCTCAAACTATTCACATCAAGCTGTTTCAAAATGATACTGTTAATAGAATAAGCACAAAAAAGAGATTATTTTCAAGAAATAATTTAGATCATTTTAAATTTAAATTAAAACATGAAAATTGGTCAGATGTTTTAAATGAAACAGATGTAAACAAAAGTTTCAATAATTTGTTGAATACTTTTTTGTATAACTTTGAAATAACTCACCCAAAAATTTTAATTAAAAATAATAACGTAAATAATAAATCTTGGGTTACAAGTCATGTAAAAATTATGTCACGCAATATGAAAGATTGTTATGATTTATGTCAATTAGGATTAATTAGTAAAGATCATTATAATGTCTTAAAATATAATTACAGAAAATATATAAAAGAAACAAAAAGAGATCACAATGCTAAACAAGTGCAAAATTGTAATAATAAAACGTCCAAGGTTTGGAAACTTGTAAAAAATAACCTAAATATGAATGAAGAAAACAAAACAAAACGTGATTTAATATTAAAAGACATTAATACTAATGTAAGTAATCCTTTAGATATTGCCAATATATTTAATAATTATTTTGTAAATATTTCAAATAACCTTTTAAATAATCTACCTACAACTATAAATAATATCGAATATGAAGCAAATAAGTGTAATTCATCAATATTTTTAGAACCAGTTTCTGAATCCGAGTTGAGTTGTCTTATAATGTCACTAAAAAATTCTTTTTCTTCTGGAATAGATGAAATCTCAAATAATTTACTTAAAAACTGTTATGAGAGTATTATTGTACAATTAACTCACTGTGTTAATTTGTCGTTAACACAAGGAATATTTCCTGATATTTTAAAATATGTGAAAGTTGTTCCATTGCACAAAAAGGGCGATAGGGAATCAGTAACTAACTACCGACCAATATCACTTGTAACAGTCTTTCATAAAGTTTTAGAAAAAGTAATATTATCTAGAATTGAGAGAACAACATGGATTTAGAAAAGCTTGTAGCACTATTTCAGCGCTTGAAAATTTCTTAGATAAAGTTTACGAAAATCTAGATTTAGGTAAAGATACGTGTGGTGTGTTCTTGGACTTATCTAAAGCTTTCGATTGTGTTGATCATGTAAAGCTTATAAATATTCTAGATAATTACGGGTTAAGAGGAATTTGTTCTAAATGGATAGAATCGTATCTTTCTAATCGAAAACAGTTAGTGGTGTACAACAATAATAAATCAGATATTAGATTAATTACCTCTGGAATTCCGCAGGGATCAGTCCTGGGCCCAGTATTATTCACATTATACATTAATAATATAAAACAAGTGTTAAATTCAAATATTAACTTCGTAGCGTATGCAGACGATATTTCTTTACTTATCTCACAACATGATAGTGCTGTTTCATCAGAAATAATTCAAACAATTAATAATTTAACAAATTGGTTTGCATCTTTGAATCTTACGCTTAATATTCAAAAATCAGCCATTGTCAAATTTTCAAATTGTAAACGCAATGAAAGCATGCTTGTTCGATGCAATAATCAGCTATTGCAACAAGTATGTAGTACTAAAATATTGGGTCTTACTATTCAAGAAAATATGGTTTGGAACAATCAAGTGGATGGAATATGTAATATTTTAGCGCCTTTATGTTATTTAATAAAAAGATTGAGATCATTAACAGATATTCGTACTGCAAAAACGCTGTATTTTGGAAAGTTTTTCCCTATATTATGTTATGGAATAATTTTCTGGGGTAATTCTCCTGCAGCCTCTCGTGTCTTTAAATTGCAGAAAACAGCTGTTAGAAACATATTTTCTCTCAATTATAATTCATCTTGCAGAGAAGTTTTTAAAAATGAAACATTAATGAATGTGCCTTGTTTATATATTTTTAATGTAGTAATGCTCATAAAAACAAATATAAACGATACAATCATGAATAAGAATTTACACAATTATAACACACGGGGGAAAGAAAATTTAGTTGTACCAAAAGTAAAATTGGATAAGTCCAAGAATAATCCAAAGTATATGGGTAAAAAAATGTATAATAAATTACCGCAATATCTAAAGGACATAAAAAATTGTAAAACATTTAAAAATGAATTAAAACTGTTTTTACTTAGTAAAGGTTATTATAGTGTAGAAGAATTTTTTAATGACAATTAATTTATACATGTTTATATTTCGCACTGTCAATAATATTTTGTTTTTGTATCTCGACTTTTTCTATACCAAATGTAACCTGGTCTTTGAAAATAAATTTATATTATTATTATTATTATTATTATTATAGACAATAGTGAAATTTTTGTATTTTTTGTGTTTATTGAATTGTCATTTCTGAACGAATTAAAAGATTGACTTGCGGTTTGCTGCACTAGATTCTGCAAATCATTCTGTACAAGATACTTTGTATTAATTTTTTATTGAAGTCTTTGTTAAAACGATATTTAAAGACTTTTTCCTCGAGAAAATAGAAAATTTTTAGTGTTATTATTATTTATTATCTTTGATCAGCTATAGTACCTGAACGGATCTAAATACTGACTTGAAACTTGCAGCATTCGATTAAAGATTTTTGTATTAGAAGCATGCTTATATTTTTAAAAAATTTCTATTGTTTACTCGCAATTAAAGGATATCCTTGCTAAGAAATCGAAGAAATTTTACTGTTATTTTTCTATAGTAAATTTATTTAACTGTAATTTCATTAAAAATGAAAATATCGACTTACGGACTCCAGATTCGGAATCCGGGTACATTTTTCTATAAAATGCATTATTTTAGAATTTTTTACGGACTTTGATTTGGCTGCAATTAAATGATTTTGTTAGAGAGAACAAAACTAAAGTTCAGTATTATTATTGTTTTTTGAATTTAAGCAATTGTCATTTGTGCACAAATTAAAATATCGTCTTCTGGTTTCCATCATTTAATTCCTAACATATCGTTATTAAATTACGGGAGCGCTTAATTTTTCCTAAACGCCATTCTTCCTAACCGTAGTTATTCCTAAAAATAACATTTCAAGCCTCCGTTATTCCTAAACGTAGTTGTTGCTAAACGCAATTTGACCTAAACATAGTTATTCCTATTCGCAGTTATTCCTAGTCGTAATTTATACTAAACGCAATTTTTCCTAATCGATTGTAGCGCTGGTGGCGAATTATTGTACTACCAAAGTTTACCGACAGCTGCACATCTGTTGTGAAATAGATGAATGAAAGTGGATGGTACATGTGTTTATGTTAGGCTCAATTGCCGAATTCGGCCATTGGGCGAAAAAAACGGTCACAACGCGATCTGGCAAACGCAAAACAGCCACAACGCGTTGTGTATTTTAATAACTATTAGTTTATGTTAAAAAACGGAGTTCTGTTGGACTGAAGAATGGTTTTGTTAGCATAGATTAGTTTATTTCAAAAAAACGGAGTTCTGTTGACTCAAGAAGGGTTTTTTTTAGCATATATTAGTTTATGTCAAAAACACGGAAAACTGAGTTATGTTGGACTCAAGTAGGGTTTTGTTAGCATAGATTAGTTTATGTCAAAAAACGGAGTTCTGTTGTACTCAAGAAGGGTTTTGTTAGCATAGATTAGTTTATGTAAAAAAAACGGAGTTCTGTTGGACTCAAGAAGGGTTTTGTGAGCATAGATTAGTTTATGTCAAAACGCGTTGTGGCTGTTTTGCGTTTGCCAGATCGCGTTGTGGCCGTTTTTATCGCCCAATGGCCGAATTCGGCAATTGAGCCTAACATAAACACATGTACCATCCACTTTCATTCATCTATTTCACAACAGATGTCCAGCTGTCGGTAAACTTTGCTGGTACAACAATTCGTCATCAGCGCTACTGTCGATTAGGAAAAATTGCGTTTAGTAAAAATTACGAGTAGGAATAACTGCGAGTAGGAAAAATTACGTTTAGGTCAAATTGCGTTCAGCAACAACTGCGTTTAGGAATAACGGCGGCTTAAAATGTTATTTTTAGGAATAACTACGGTTAGGAAGAATTGCGTTTAGGTAAAATTATTGGCTGCCTAAATTACATTAATTAAAGAACTTTTTGAAACTTTGGTTTAGCCGCAAGTAACTGATTTTGTCTGAGAGTAAATTTGACGCTTCATTTAAAAACATAAGTTTTTGGTTAAGTTCATACTGCTAGAGAATTTAGAAAAAATGAAAATCATTTAAGTTGATTGTATTTAATTTACTGATATTACTGAACATTATAGTAACTTAGCAGTTAGCACACATGTCATGTAAACCTTACTGCAACCCTCGAAATACCAAAACCGGGTCTCGCGTGACTCGAAAATCACATTTTTGTGTAGCTGTCCAGGAATTTTTTTAGAGCTGTATGGCCCGAGGTATGGCCTTAAATATGCTCTTATTAATGTATAATGTATTACACGATATATTATTATTAAAATTATTGATTACAGTTAAATAAATTTACTAGAAAAATAACAGTAAAATTTCTTCGATTTCTTAGAAAGAATATCTTTTAATTGCGAGTAAACATAAAATTTTTTTTTAAATATAAGCATGCTTCTAATACAAAAATCTTTAAGGAATCGAATGCTGCAAGTTTCAAGTCAGTATTTAGATCCGTTCAGGTACTATAGGTGATCAAAGATAATAAATAATAATAACACTAAAAATTTTCTATTTTCTCGAGGAAAAAGTCTTTATATCGTTTTAACAAAGACTTCAATAAAAAATTAATACAAAGTATCTTGTACAGAATGATTTGCAGAATCTAGTGCAGCAAACCGCAAGTCAATATTTTAATTCGTTCAGAAATGACAATTCAATAAACACAAAAAATACAAAAATTTCACTATTGTCTATAAAACGTTATGTTTGAATTTTTGCCGAACTAGTGCTCCCAAAGAGTTTAAAATTATATGTATAATAAAAATTTATATAAGTAATCGATTGTTGAAGACCGGAAGTCGATATCTTGATTCATTCAAAAATAACAGCTGTTTTTGTTTGAAAAGGCAAAATTGCGGTCTAACCTGAAATGGCTAGATATTGCTCATATATATATTCACGATTTTCTCGAAAGCTGTACCATCTACATAAAAAATAGATATACCGTTTTATAGAGAATTTTGTGCTCTACAATTTTCATTAAATAAGATTTCTCGTAATACTGATCGTTCATGAGATAAATGCAAATAACTAAAAATGGCAACCATTTTTTCAAAATGGCGGCCGTCTGCAGCACGCACCACTTTGGCACCACTTCTTATATGAAAGAGAATGGTTTCATTGATATGTGTGCAAATTTTCATGCTTTAATCACAAAATGCATAGTTCTTTCCTATAACCGCCGGACTATAAGGAAGTATTGTAATCGCGAAAAATTTCGGTTCTCAGATTTTGACGGAAATATCCGTTTTGACCTTTTCTGAATCCATTATGACTAGTTTCGACGTGACGTCTGTACGTACGTACGTACGTACGGACGTATGTGTGTCGCATAACTCAAATACGGTTAGACGTAGAAAGTTGAAATTTTGTATTTAGGACTGTTATAGCATCTAGTTGTGCACCTCCTATTTTTGGTTTCAGTCTACAAACCGGAAGTAGTACTTTTTAAAAATATTTCGATAAATATTTAATTTTAGACAATTTTTTTTATTTTAAATGAAAGATTATGTGATTATTACCTACAATCGGTATTTCATAAATATTTTTGTATCTGCTATCATTTAAAAATAATTAAAGTATATATTTATAATTTATAGTATTTCGGTATCTTGTAGTCCATGATCGATTAACATTTGTTACTACGTAAAATTTAAATGATTATGACATGACAGTGACAATAGTAAAATATGCTTTATATCTTCTTCTGCAGTTTAAATAAAATGACTAAAATATATTTGTGAGTATACTAGTATAATAAGTTAAAAGAATTTTTAATATTATTTTACATTTTAGTTATTAAGAAAAGTATGAACACACAAGGCGTACAAGGAAGTCATGTGGTGTCCACGTCAGATTTTTTCGTAGGTGTTTTAATGGGGTTAAAATCCAACTTTCGTCATATCCACCTGCATGGACCTAAAGACAAAACTTCGGGAGACAAAGAATCATCGATTTTCGTCAAAACTTAACAAAGTTTGAAAGTCGCGTTTTTTCGTGCATTTTCAAGTGGCACGTTTTTTTTATTGCCGAGTTATATACAAATTTCATTTGTCCCGATGAAGGCTAAATAAGTAGTCGAAACGTCGACTGTATGCATACATAACAAAATCTACAACAATTTATTGTAACTGGTGTACCCATTATTCGACCTTCCAATAGTACCAGTAGGTAACAATAAAATATCAACAAGTATTTGTTTGACTGATTGGACCGCCTCCTCCAACAATTGATAAAAAGCGATTTTCAGCCATACATCTTTAGCACAAGGTGGCGCTCGAAACCCTTTTCAGACAGTCACTTTTATGCACGTTTTTTATGCATTTTATCTGCATAAATTTCTGCAAACAGGAACAAGCAATAAGCATAATATAATAAGATATCAATAGAATGATTCGAGTTTTTAGATTGCCTTATGCTAAATAAGAATACCTGAAAATAAATATAATTTGCGGTAGAAATGAAAGAAGAGGAAGCAAAATTCATCAATCTGCAATGGATTTTATGCAAAATGAACTATTATTACAGACATAAATTTTAGAATAAGGCAATTTGGAATAAATTTATTTTCATTGTGTAACATAATTTTCATTCTGGTTACATCGTTTATCCGACATTTATGCATAAAGCATGTGGAAAATGAGCAATGTAAAAGTTTTGAAGTGTTGCTGACGCTGCACTAATAGTTACAGAAAAAAAACATTTAAAAAAAATCAAATTATGACGTATAATAACACTTTGATTATTATCGGGTTAAAAACATTACCATTAGAGATTTCGTGTTCCGGTTTTTTCACTTTTAAGCGTATCTTCCCACTATTAATAATCAAAGGGTATGTACAATATATTACGAAATGTTGTAAGAGTTTTAAATCTCCTCTGAGAAAGTCACACATGGCGTTCCTCAACACGTAAAGGCAGGTGGTATCTGCAGGTTTTTCACGAGAATATTGATTTTTTCGAATTAGCATACATATGTCGATGGAGTCGACGTCTTGCTGCACTGGATACACAGACGTAGAAATGAATCGTCGCCCGATACTCACCACGAGTTGAATGTTAAACAGTTACGTGTTTCACATAGTTCTATAATATTTCTTATAATAGAAATGTTTTACTCTATGTGTGACGGAATCTTGTCACACCTCCGCAAATGACAGTATTTGTTTTTTATGTTTTTAAAATCATTTCAGTGTGCCTCAAAAATTAATAATGAAGCTGACTATAATATGCATATAATATTGTTCTTTGTTACATGGTCTAGCATTTTTGAAAGCGAATTCGAAACAACGTTCTCAGAGCCAAGCACTCTGTCTTTCTTCACTAACATCCATGAGTGTGAGTTGACTCGTGCCTCACACCACAATATTATAAAATTGTTAAGGCAATAGCTGCGCGGGTTTAAGAGGATCCTCTACCGTGAAAACAGCCAAAAACATGGATTTCGCGCGCCACTCTACAGCATTTATTGTTTTGTTAAATATAATAATCTAAAGATATTGTTGAAGACAAAAGTACAATCTACAAAATGCAAGATGCAGCATTTTAAAATTTTGCTTTTCAAGTCGAAATAATGTTAATTTGAATTTTGACAATTTTTGTTATTTTTACCTCTCGCCTCATATTCTATAAGAGAGGTATTGTAATGGGTCAAAATTTTCGAGTATGAGTTTTTGGTGGATAAGCACGTTTCAGGGTCTCTAGAATACGAATTTACTATTTTCACGATGATGTCTGTGTGTGTGTGTGTGTTTGTGTGTTTGTGTGTTTGTGTGTTTGTGTGTTCGTGTGTTTGTGTGTTTGTATGAACCGAGGATTTTTCGTCCACGATAACTTAAAAAGTATCAAACCGTTTATAACCAAATTTCTTATTTAAGGTTTTGATAAGTATCTTAACACCGGATAACATTTTGGTAGAAATCTGCAAACCGGAAGTAGTACTTTTAGAAGTTTGGAAAAGTTTTCCTTAAATATATTGGTACATTATTTATTTATGACAATGTTTGCAATTAAAAATAAAAGAAATTGTGATTATCTATGTGTACAGTTAATTATAAATACAAATTGCTGAATCTGGAAGTATTTAACAATAAAATAAAGTACAATTAATATTCTATCTTGTTGTCCATGATATGAAATTTGTTTCTACATAAAATTTGAATTATTATGACAGTGACAGTACAGTTGACATCTTTTGCTTGCATATTGGTTTACATTAGGCGATTTTTATTCACCGGTCGGTTACTTGCGGTCGGTAAGGTCCGATTTAGTTGTGGTATGTTAAACGTCACAGTTATGACGTAACGGTAAGTGGGCGAATAAAATTTGTCCGGTATGCTCCGGTCTTCATATGTCATTTCTACCTTAATCTCAATTCGTGTTTGTTTTCAGAGGGCGACTGTACAGCTTATTGTTTGTATATTGATTTATTATTTGACTTATTTATCTGATTCATATGTTTTGCTTGAATTTTTAGATTTTACAAACGACATCAACCGAACTTACTTAAGGTGATTCGAGCGGTTCAGGTTAGTCAAATCATGGTTTGAATGTAACTTTGTATTGTAACTCTTAAAAATTACAATTATATGTTTCAAACATCCGTTATGAAAAATTATGGCAACATATAGTACTATTTTATATAATATTTATTTGTAAATAAAGTAAATTATTTATATGTCAATTAAGAGTTGCTGATTTGACTGTCATACCAACTTAGAAACATAAAATATAGAATCAAAAAGATTCTATTATAAAGATTATTTAAGCTTTAAAAATATTGCACACATTATAATCGATGTACATATAAATATACTGTAGGTTTTGTAAGTAATATAAGATCTAATATATAATTTAAAAAATAAAATTCTTCGTTTGAAAACTGACAACATAGCATCAAATGTTTGCTGTACAAAGTGTCAAAATCTTTAAATTTGAACAAAATTTACAATTATACTGGACGGTTTACTCCAAACTATTATTATTATATTATTTAATAAGAAATAAAATACGAACGCATCCATATTAAAACCTAATTTCTCAAAAATTTTGTATATCAAATTTATCATTTTTCCTATACCCACCATGTTAAAAATGTCATTTTTATTTGTCAATATCTCTGGATAGAGACGGTCAAATCGATTGAAATTTGAAATGTATATGGAATATAGTGTCAACAACTGATTTTTTCATGTTTCATTAAAAGTTTATGGATTTGTTACAACGCTCGAATCACCTTAATACAAAAAGTTGTCAACACAGATCCATAACAACCATCAATCAGACAAAGATAGATACACTAACCGCAACTTACACAGCTACAGAGCTGCGTAAGTTGCGGTCAGCATGGCGGCTCATACCCCAACATACCGTGACGTCATGGTATCACGAATAAAATGTAGTTGGTGACATACCCAAGCTTACACCAAGCATACCGCAGTGAATAAAAATCGCCTATTATCGTTTACATATTACATGAAGATGAAACTATTAAAATGTAAGTAAAACTATTTATTAGATTAGTAGAATAAGCAGAATTAGGCGAGAGGTCGTGTGGTGGCCACAGCAGATTTTTTGAACATAAGTAAGTATCTTCTTTTTAAAACGAATTTAAAAACTCGATCGGTTATTTCGCATATTGAAGCTAATTCACTTATAAATAAAATCTGTACATTGGCGGGCGAAAACTCTCTTTTTTACAAATATTGTAGTTTTTTTTACAAATATAGGTGCCAAAATTATTTTTCTCCCTTAAACATAGATTATTTGTTATTATTATTAAACAAAAAAAATAGCGTGCGGAATCAAAATGTTTGACTGTTTTCTACTAAGGGTCACGATCACCTTAAGAGCCTATTGCATGGCAATAATACGCATTGAAAAACGAGTAATTTTTGTGATGATCTCAATCTAATACTGTTATACGTGTGATGTTGAATTTTTGTATGTAGATTAAGGAAGCATACTAAAAGTGCGGAATCTTCATAATCTCTAATTAATGTAATTAGTTTGGCTTTAATAATTATGCGAAAATCGGCGAAAATTGTACAAGTTTAGATAGAATTTATGGCAATTCTGTTGATAAAATTATAGTTTTATTGTTTTCACAGGCCGTCGCACGGATTGAGCTTCTGACAGCACCAAGACGAATCAATAATTGGAAGTAAATTCTGTTTAATAGTTAGTACCAGCAAAATAAAATATAATAAGTAAAATAAAGTTGTCACATACAAAGGAAAAGGCGTGATAGACTGACTGTATTTACGCTGTCAAATGTAGGCGATCTCGATTAAGGCCGGAATGTAGCTGTCCACGATTTCGTCGAGAAAAAGGAGAGATATATACAGATTTAGTGTGTCGAACAAAGGCAGCAATAGCGAACGCGCTCTAAAAGTGGCTTCGTATTTGTATGATATTGTATTTATAAGATAAAAGAAATAATCAAACCCAAACGCATTATTTATATACTGTATAACATGTTACCTACAGTGCGACGCATGCATTTTAATAGATTTTGTATTTAAAATGCCCTAAATTAAACATGTAAAAGTTGTATTTTTCTCTTTATTCTGCATTTTTTTAAAACAATACTATGAAAAGATTTGGAAAAATCGATGCGCCGCACTGTAGAATGAATATTAAATATTGTCGTAAAAAAATTTCAATGATCTTACGTTAGTATTAGATTCAATATTATACAAACCGTAGAGCACTGTTTTACCTCTTTCTCATACAGCTACATTCCATTGCAGTAGCCCAGTAGCAGTGACCTCAGAAGCTGTCAGCTAGACATAAGTACGAAACTTTGCAATACCTACACTGTGACAGACTGTGGTATTTGACAAATTTTCTGTATTTTTATACTTAGATAATATTGATAATTATAACCATACACGAAGCGTAGTTCTTCAAGATTTAATGTCTATTTGACAGCTTCCAATATCTGTCACCAGATGGAGATCTGTTAGGAAGAGCTACCTATTACAATAAGACAGATGTAAAGTAGAGCTCCTTGAAGACGCCATGTTTAATTAACACATCTCCTCAACGTGTTCCCACACTTCAGCGTATTTTCAATGCACCGCAGGAGTTTCCGGAGCTGCAGTGATTAGTCGCAGTTCCGTTGAAAGCCGCTGTCTGTCGCCAGTCATCACCTCAAACACGATACGATAACCTGAACATGATAAATGCGTGCCAGTGATATTGGCTTGGCGCACTTCGCTAGATTGCACTCGGCACGCTTATACACCCACGATGATGGGTTCATCAGAGCTTAGAATGCTACCTAGTTAGTTGATAACTGTGCTGAAATGTCCCTGTTTTTATCCAACGGATGTAGATGGTTTTACAAGACCCAGGTATTGCGAAATGAATGTTTTTGGTCTGTACAAAATTTTATCCACTTACAAAATATGAGATACATATATTCAATATAAATAAAAATACAAAATATTGGACATAAAAAACTATAAAAAAATTATAAATATAATAAAAACATATAGGCCAGTCAAATCGTACATAAAAAAGGTTAAAATCGCAAAGCGTGATGTAGTTCTGAATTATTAATATGTTGATTTATTAATATGTTGTTAGGATCAGTTAGGGTAGTGTGAATCCAAGTTTGCAGCTTCGAAAAAGCTGTGCTTCCTGCGTAATACGTAAAATCCTGCAAATTTTGGGAAATTTATCAGTTGTTGCCTAATAACTCGTAAATTAATTTCTGAACGAATAAAAATATTGTCTTTTGGTTTCTTTCGTTAAGTTTTTAAGAACATTAATTTCTCTATAAAATAAATTATTTTAAAAACTTTTTAGGGCGTCCATTAAGCCAAAATATCAAATTTTTTTCGAGAGAAGTATTCAAATTTTTCGTACGAAAAAAGCAAAAAAATTTCAACTTTTATTTTTTGGGAATAAATTGATAATTTTAGAAGTGCCATATCTCGGAAACTATTAGACTACAGAGCTGCGGTTGGGCTTAAATTGTTATAAATTTAATGTACTTTAAAAATGATAAAATCGAGTATATCGAAAACGCATATTTTACGAGTTATTAGGCAACAGCTGAAAAAATTCCGAAAATTTGCAGGTTTTTACGTATTACGCAGGAAGCACAGTGTAACAATGCGCAATATGATTTAGATCTAATTTTGATGAGTAATCAACATCTTTGAAATTTATTATATTTACTTCTCCCACGTGTAGATGACTTAAGTTAGTTGTGTATATGGATCCTTTGTCTTCAAGCATAAGTGCATTATACTGTTCGATTATTATTGTTTATGCTTGAAGATAAATGTGTTATTACAATTGGTGATCCATATACGCAGCTGTATCTAGAAGTATAAGAAAAATTTAAGTAAGTTCAGTCAGTATGTGTTAGTCCGTAAGTTCAGACGCTCGAGAAAATGTATTCTCGAGCTCGAGCAAAGTTTAAGTTCGAATAATTACGTAGAGTCAGTGATCGTCTGACTCAAGTCGGTACAGAGACGGGTTTTGCTGAGAGAGCGCCGTTCTCATGAGTTTGGTACAATTACGTAATTAGTAGTAATCTGTTGAGTCACACGACTCTATATGTCGAACAGATTGTAGTTTTGTGTTTTTCGTTTATATAGTAGTTATAGTGTGTTTTCGTTTATATTGCTTTGTGTAATTATAGTTTTAGTTCAATGTTTATTAATAAATTAGTTTCGTGTAGAGTGTGTGTCATGAATATTTTGTTAGTTTTATACAAAACTAACTGGCGCAGTCCTAAAAACCCTGTATACCCTGTTATCCGTTCGAGTATCATTTAAGCATCAATCCTACCATACCGACCTGTCTTTGCCTAAGCCTTCCTTCTTTCATTTCACTTTTACATTGGCGCAGTCGGTAGGATGGTGTTTCAAATAAGATATTAAATTTATCTAATATCCTGCACCATAAAAGAATCTACGCATCCCATAATTAGTTTCGCTCCTATCCGTTCCTGTATCGTTATTCCATCGTTAAGAAATGACACACACGCGTAAAGATAATTAAACTAAAATCGGTTTTAAAAATTAGTGCAAGAGTGTTTAAAATGGATCTATTGTATTTGCAACATTTTTATTCGGCACCGACGCCGCCGCAACCGATTCCTACACAGTTTCATCTGTCACCATCACCGTGGCAAGTTCCAGTGTCGCCGTCGTATCAGTTATCATCGCCGTATCCAAATCTCGGAGACTCATATCTGATACCAGCGCAACCGATGCCAGCGACGCCTCAGCCACCGCAATTACCAATAGGAAAAATTTCCTTGGCTGAAATCGAGTCTTTATTAGCAGCCGAAAATCGTATTTTCGTAGACATTCCGCGTCCTACAGAAGTCAGATCTGCTAAGATAGAAAATGACGAAAAATTCGAACAACCCCAAGTCAAGAAGACAAAAAGTAGTAAAAAGAAACGTAAACCGCTTCTGGTTCAAAATGATGACTTAAGTAAGTCATGTTCGGAACATGAACAAAGTACAGTACTTGTTCAACGCAGTGAATTGTGCTACGTTAAGGCAATTCACAAGAGGCCGAAATCCTCAACACGTAGTGAACCAGAGAGATGTAATGATCGCTATACCCGAAGTGAAGAATTATCGTTTAAACTTCATTCTTCACCACGTTACTACTTTGATCGCCGCTACCGTTCTTCTTGGTTGTATCATCGTCAGCAGGTAAAATCGCATCAAATAACACCGTTTCGAGTCCAGCAACCGTTTCATGTCGACAACGATCAACAACCGCCGCGATGCTATGCAAAGACGGCGCCGTACGTTCGTAGTCTACGTCCCCATCGTAATGAAGAACCACCCCCTTGCCCCTGTAGTGATTTGTACTGTGGTGTGTTCTGTGATTTGTGCTACGAAATTGTTAATGTCGTGTTAGTGCAGATATCAGTGTTTATGTTCGTTACTTCAATTTTGTTTATGTATTCATTAAATATAAGTTTATATCGCTAATTGGTAATTATTGTGTTAAAATTAACATTCGCTATGATTTAAAGATATGTTTATTTACATTCGATCGTTTTGTTAATTTTGCTTGATTAAAATTGTTTAATTATTTCATTGAAATTTCGTTTAGTATGTTTTGAAGGTAATGTAATTTTTGAAATTAAAATTCATTTTTTAAATTTCAACGCACATTTGTAATCATATCGTTTATTATTTTGTTTAGTTTAAGATCTGTCTATTCTGAGCAAGATAAAAGTTTGAGTTTTTTCACTGTTGTGTGTATCAGAACCATATTGCTTATTGTTTTGTTTAGATTAAGATTTGTTATGTTTATCTATATGTTTAGATTTAGATGTTTTGTAGTTCAAGAGGTAGCCCTTGCTTACCAGATCCGTATTCAGAAACCTGTATTCAGTAAAATTTTGGAATTTTTGTTGGAAATAATTTTATCTATTTAAGATAAAATTATATCTACATGAGGGAGGAATGTAACAATGCGCAATATGATTTAGATCTAATTTTGATGAGTAATCAACATCTTTGAAATTTATTATATTTACTTCTCCCACGTGTAGATGACTTAAGTTAGTTGTGTATATGGATCCTTTGTCTTCAAGCATAAGTGCATTATACTGTTCGATTATTATTGTTTATGCTTGAAGATAAATGTGTTATTACAATTGGTGATCCATATACGCAGCTGTATCTAGAAGTATAAGAAAAATTTAAGTAAGTTCAGTCAGTATGTGTTAGTCCGTAAGTTCAGACGCTCGAGAAAATGTATTCTCGAGCTCGAGCAAAGTTTAAGTTCGAATAATTACGTAGAGTCAGTGATCGTCTGACTCAAGTCGGTACAGAGACGGGTTTTGCTGAGAGAGCGCCGTTCTCATGAGTTTGGTACAATTACGTAATTAGTAGTAATCTGTTGAGTCACACGACTCTATATGTCGAACAGATTGTAGTTTTGTGTTTTTCGTTTATATAGTAGTTATAGTGTGTTTTCGTTTATATTGCTTTGTGTAATTATAGTTTTAGTTCAATGTTTATTAATAAATTAGTTTCGTGTAGAGTGTGTGTCATGAATATTTTGTTAGTTTTATACAAAACTAACTGGCGCAGTCCTAAAAACCCTGTATACCCTGTTATCCGTTCGAGTATCATTTAAGCATCAATCCTACCATACCGACCTGTCTTTGCCTAAGCCTTCCTTCTTTCATTTCACTTTTACAACAGCTTTTTCGAAGCTGCAATCTTGGA
The DNA here is from genome assembly GCA_947534325.1 of Agonum fuliginosum. NCBI lineage: Eukaryota > Metazoa > Arthropoda > Insecta > Coleoptera > Carabidae > Agonum > Agonum fuliginosum. The sequence goes on from OX384038.1 coordinate 21,594,073, forward strand.
TTCACACTACCCCAACTGATCCTAACAACATATTAAAAAATCAGAACTGCATCACGCTTTGAAGTAATAGATATTTTTATAAACCAAGTGAGATACATGAATGTTTATTCAAAGAGAATAAAGGGCGAGTGGGATAATTTCTTCGAGTGAATAAACATTTTTATCTCCTGTGGTTTATACAATATTATATTCAATTTTGATGAAATTATTTCAAATTCCTATATGGATAATACATTTATTTTGATATAACAAAAAATAAATAACCAAAGTAGCCGTCCAGTGACAAGTTCTTTTTATATACATTTTTGAATAAATAATAACAGTTTAAAATATCAAAATTATTTAAAAATGTGTTGAGTGATTTAAAAACAATGTATTCACTTGCGAATATACAGTTGTTCAAAATTGTTAATAATTACAGTTTAAAACGTGAAAATTGATTAAAAATTTATAATTAAACACAAAAAAAGAAAACCTTATGTGAACACCTACTGAAAACGTGCAAAAATATAATAATACACAAAAGTAATAAAAAAAAACAATTAAATTTAAGAACGATGTTCAGAATGTTTAAAACGCATTTTATCCAACTTGGATGTGGCACCCTCACATATTGTGAGTCATCGTCAATCCACGAGTACTCATGATATCCTTAATAAGCGACAATGTTTTCCTGAACTACCTGCAGCGCTTAGTATTAAATACACTTGCTAACATAGTAACAACAATATTTTCTTATGCTATGTCATATAGCTGAACATTGCTCGACATAATAGTAAATTGTTTATCAGATCTCAAGAAAAGGAATGTGAATTGTACATGATCATGAAGATGATGTGATGCAATGATGCGATATATAGCTAAGAGCCACGTTCCTCACAAAGACGCAATAAAACAGACAGCGAATAAACTACAGGACTCTACAAAGTTTCCTTATTACTTTGTGTAACACTACTCACAAATAATTTATATCAAAGACATGCATATTCGTGTTTGATGATAATGTGAAGTAAATTAAAAATTTGCTCGAAGCAAAACTAATTCTAATGAAATTTGTAATTTTATCAGACTAATATGGCTGGTTTATGATCGATTTAATTTACGAATTTAGATTTAGAAATTTAGATTTGGAAATATAAAATATACATATCTGCCTTTGCAGGTTCATGATGCATTTAGATTTATAATTTACATTTAAAATATGACCATATTTTATATTCTAAATCTCAATTTGTACATGCGTCCAATCATATCACATTATATTAAAGTGATCATAGTGAGTTGAAAAGAGACAATTGACACGTTGAAGTGACACTTAAGGGCTCGTTTAAAAATGAAAAAACCGTAATACGAAGTCTGTAAAGGTAATGTTTTTAACCCGTTAATAGTCAAAATCATATTATAGGTTATAATTTAATTTTTTTTAAATATTTTATTTTTTTCTGTAACTACTAGTGCCACGTCAGCGACACTTTGAAACTTTTACATGGCTCATTTTGCACATGCTTTCTGCATAAATATCGGATAAACGATGTAACCTACAATGAAAATTATGTTACACATTGAAAATATATACAGTCCTAATTGCCTTATTCTAAAAATTATGTCTGTAATAATAGTTCATTTTGCATCAAATTCATTGCAATTTGATGAATTTTGCTCTCTCTTCTTTCACTTCTACTGCAATTTATATTTATTTTCAGGTATTCTTATTTAGCATAAGGCAATCTAGAAACTCTAATGATTCTTTTGATATATTATTTATGGCTATTGCTTGTTCATATTTGCTGAAATTTGTGCAGATAAAGTGCGTAAAAATGACTGTCTGAAAACGGTTTCGAGCGCGACCTTAAATATTTTGACTTGTGGTTGTCGGTTTGCTAAAATGAATATCAGAAATATGGATATAAGATTAATATTATGTAGGAAAATATATATATATATATAAATATCATAAAGACAAAAATGTAATAAAGGAAATTCGTTACAGGATGGAAGATAATTATCTGCAGAGCTGGGCAAGTACTTGCCTAAAAGTACTTAAGTATTAAGTACAAGTACTTGCAGCCAAGTACTTGACATCAAGTACTAAGTACTAGTCATTTTAAAAATACTCAGTCTTAAGTACAAGTACTTATAAAAAGTACTTAGTAATTTTTAAGTATTTTGCAAGTACTTGCATGTTTTTAAAATATATTCGTATGCCCGATGTAATTGCGTGTACCTATACACTTAAATAATTTTTATTCAACCCTCGCAACTCGCGCCTAGAACATCTTCTGAATTAATTCCATATTCTAATTGTTAAGAATTGGAAATTTATAATTGTAAATAAAAATACAACTTTTTGGATTAAAGTTATGTATATTTATTAAAACTCAACGTTTTGACCCACTAAACGTGAGCCTTCGTCAGGAGGAAACGGAAATTGACAAGTTATAAAAATACAAAGATTATAATAACAAAAAATAACGTTGCCGTCAAAATCAAAATATTTCCTAATTGAGTTTCTTGGTCTTTTTTTGGAATAAAATCTGGATCGTTATCTTCAGTGTCTATCTTAAATGGATCTTCGTCACCTACATTGCTAAAATATATATTTATAAATAATAGGTACCTAATAACATTAAACTTAACTGTTTAATAGTCAAGTATACGTTGGAAAAAATTCGTTGAGGCCCTATGCTCCGCAGCGGAGTGAGAGGAACATGAAGAAGAACCAAGTCTGAATTTTTTATTCCCTCTGTTTGTTTTATTGTTATACGTAAAAGCGTCGGTGAGAAAAATAACTGATTAAATAGACAATATGCTTGCACAATAACAATATTCAGTACCTATCGCTACAGATTCAAAGCCGAAATACAAACTAAATTTCTTAAAAGCATACTATAAATTTGCGCAGACTTCTACTTTGCGCATTATTGAAAACTTGGGTGGTCTTTTTACTTCCTTGTACGGAGTAATAAGGAGGTATTGTAATCGCGAAAAATTTCGGTTTTCAGATTTTGATGGAAATATCCGTTTTGACCTTTTCTGAATCCATTATGACTAGTTTCGTCGTGACGTCTGTACGTACGTGCGTGCGTACGTGCGTACGTACGTACGTACGGACGTATGTGTGTCGCATAACTCAAATACGGTTAGACGTAGAAAGTTGAAATTTTGTATTTAGGACTGTTATAGCATCTAGTTGTGCACCTCCTATTTTTGGTTTCATTCTATAAACCGGAAGTAGTACTTTTTAAAAATATTTTGATAAATAATTAATTTTAGACAATTTTTTTTATTTTAAATGAAAGATTATGTGATTATTATCTACAATCGGTATTTTATAAATTTTTCTGTATCTTCTATCATTTAAGAATAATTAAAGTATATACTTATAATTTAGTATTTCTGTATCTTGTAGTCCATGATCGATTAACATTTGTTACTACGTAAAATTTAAATGATTATGACATGACAGTGACAGTAGCAGTGACAATAGTAAAATATCGTTTATATCTTCTTCTGCAGTTTAAATAAAATGACTAAAATATATTTGTGAGTATAATAAGTTAAAAGAATTTTTTATATTATTCTACATTTTAGTTATTAAGAAAAGTATGAACAAACAAGGCGTACAAGGAAGTCATGTGGTGTCCACGTCAGATTTTTTATTATTAAAAGTACTTAAACGGTAGGTATTTAAGTACTTTAAATATACTTAAGTATTTCAAATATACTTAAGTATTTTATAGAAGTATTCAGTACCATTTTAAGTCCTAAGTACAAGTATTTTGCAAAAAGTACTTGAAACTCAAGTACTTTGGATTGAATTATAAAAATACTTCAGTACAAGTACTAAGTACACAGGAAGTACTTAAAATAGTACTTAAGTACAAAAGTACTGCCCAGCTCTGATTATCTGTCATCTCATTTATGTCAAATCACGTGACAAAATATAAGAAGATGATTGAACGAATTTAATATTTATAATCCACTATAAACCAAGATGATAATCGTAAATTTTAAATATAAATTTTTTGAATCTAAATTCGTAAATTAAATCCATCATAAACCAGCCATACTACTGCATACCACTTCTTTTGTGAATTTTGAATCCTCGATATACATTCGACAAAAAACTGCACCACTTGAAAATGCACCAATAATTCCGAATTTTTAGACCGCTATAACTCGGTTGAATTTGGACGAATCTGGATGAATCTTCGAGTTCTGACAAACTATACACTAAAAAAACGCACTACTTCAAAATGCACCAAAAATTCTGAATTTTTAGACCGCCATAACTCGGTTGAATTTGATCGAAAATGGATGAATTTTCCTCTTTAAGGTACCTAATGCAAGTTAACCTGACGCCAAGTTTATTTCACTTTCTTAAATAAAAAAATGTTTTTGATGTCAAAAATTGTCAAATTTTGACAACTTGTACCGAGTCCCAAAAATCGTGGTAATTGTAGTAGTATAACCCCTCCATGAGACACGCAATTGTATTATTAAATCATAATTCAATATTATTGTATTATGAGTCCATTATTCATCTGTCATCGGACCAAAATGCGAGGTTAAGTTAATATTTTAATGAATAAAAATTAACAAATAAATGTTTTATTTAAAAAGTCGTAAATAAAACGTCATATTTGACTCGCATTTTCATCATCTTGAATTATAGCCTACATTATATGCTCATTATTTAAGAAAAATCATATGTTTAAGCAAATGATTGAGGAATAATATTGTATATAACGTCATTTTTTTAGCTTCTCGCATAAGTCAATACTATGGGATGTTCACTAGATCAGTCGTTGCTATGGCTGTACGGCCATTCATTGGTTCGGCGTTATTCTACGTCACATATTAAATATTCAATTTTCATTAATCATTTTTGGGCTTGCTAATACAAATTTTGTCAAAATAAAAATACGTGGTCCTAGTTTTTATCTCTTAAAAAATATTTAATAAAAAATCCTGCAAATAGCCTATTATTATTGTAATAATAACGACTCTCACCTTTCATTCTCGTGAAACTATGATTTAATAAAATGTCTAACTTCTCGTGTCGTTTCATTGTAGCGTCGGCGCCCCGTTGTTGGTTTATTCGAGTAAGTTTAGGTGCGATAAAGTTCTGTTCCGCGGGTTAAGGCAATCGCATTGGCCCGAAGCCGAGCGGGGCGAGGAGAGCCACTTCACGAGTTCCTATATTATTATAATACCTTGAATAAATATTTGTACCAAGTTGTTGGAAATTTGCTCCAAGTTTTCAGGAAACTTAATCTTGAATTAAGGTGTATTTACATTTATACAGGCTGAATTAAGGGAGCTAGCCACCTTGTTTAATCTTTATATTAAAACACAATTATCATGAAAAAGTGGCCGTGTTTGCGGATGGTTTGTTCCTACAACAAGTTAATTCATTTACTTTACTCCCATGCTATAATTAGACTACAATTTAACTGGGAATTATTTAAATAGATATGCGCATAAAAATAAAAAATATTTAGCATTTATAGTACTTATATTGTACAACGAAGCTATAATGGATGCAATTATTCCTGAAGATGAAGTTTACAACACGAGCGAGCACAGCGAGCGAGGGTTTTAATAATATGAGGGAATAATAATAGCCATTATATTGAGTTGTATACTGTACTTGTGTACTTTATCTCCGACTAACTTATTACGCACAAGATTTTAATAAAATAAATACCAATACGCAAAAAAATTTACATTTCCAAATGTCAATTCTCTATCACCATAGGATACATCGATAAACATTGCATGTTTTTAAAAAATAATTTGCACGAAGAAATTTTTCAGACAAAGTAATTTTCTGATTGGTGCAGTGCGGGAATACTCGGGGAATACTGACTATTATACCCTGGTATTTTTCCCTGTGGGATTAATATATGGTATTATGTAGCAAACATCACACATTTAATGTTAATGTTATACATTAGTCGTAGATAAATAAATATATCTATTTAAAATAAAGAATTTAAAATTGAGCAATATTTTATTTAAGGGTATAGGTATATTACATGGCGTAGCATGGAACACAATTTTTTTTAATTCGAAAACATAAAGGTAACTTATTTAAAATAAAGTCAAAATATTCAGTACCATATGAGTAGATAGTTTCTATAAATAATATTTTATTTTAAATCTACAATATCACAGGTAATTCATTACGCAACATCTAATAGGTGTCTGATGTTAAAAGTTTCAAGCTGCTTTAAATAAAATACGCTACTTTATACTGGGTGGGGCATTTAACATGTTATTCGAAAATATTTCGAGAACAAAACATTTTACGCAGAAATGACCTGGGTGAAAAATATCGTACAGAAGATGCCCATAATTATGTAATATTGTTTTTCACCCAGGTGGCTCTGTTGTCGCTAAAACAAGGTCAACTCATTTTTTTAAATGAGAACCCCTATTTTTTATTGCAGATTCAGATTCCTCGTTAAGAAGTAAGATAAATTTACTTATTTTTTGTCAGCCTGATAGATGGCGCTGTAATCGCGAAAAATGATAAACAATATTACATAATTATAGGTCCCTTCTGTACGATATTTTTCACCCAGGTCATTTCTGCGCAAAATGTTTTGTTTTTGAAATATTCTCTAATAACATGTTAAATGCCCCACCCGGTATACGTATCTCTTAATTTAGCGAATTTTCCAAAAATTATTTCTGTTCCACGTTCAGCACGTCATGCAATGTATACCCTTAAAGTTTACAGATGCACCCTGTATGTGTCAAAAAAGTTATCGGCTGCTTACAAAAGTTGATGAGGCATTCCTTCTATACAATGAACCCACTTGACAAAATATAATCCCCAGAACATTTCAAGAATGCAAACATCCCGGCTTGTTACTTACTATTTTTATTCATTTACATTATTATTATTATCCTAACGATTGCTAATGTCCGCCCCTAGTAACATTATCTATGTAACATCCCAATGTTAATAATATACCAATTGTGTAGCGCATGTAATTCTCTGAGATGTTTGTATTGAGTATGTAATTTTTGATCGTACTCAGGTTGTGGCTAGGATAGACTTCCGTAATATCACTTTAAGTACAAGAATAAAATGTTTTTAAACTATGGACGATTCATGTCAAGTGGGAAAATTCCTGCCTCTCCCTGAATACAATCCTGCCGAGTTTCATGGCCGATGTCTTTGTCATGCGGCCACCATCTGGAGGTACGGCACTTAATTGCACACAGCGCCGCTTGTAATTACGGATGTAAGCAGAACCTGCGACTCGTAATGCGTCTTTAAATGCGGTCCGGGCTCCGCGAATACGCCAATTACGTAATTGTGAGTTGTCCAGGCCCCACCTGTGTTCACCGCCGATAACTCCTATTAGAGTTAGATGTTCGCTGGGTATTTACGACCTAACCCCTAACGGAAACGCACACAACTCCGTATTTGCATTCGCATTAATTCAGACTTGTGGAAGAGCTTATCAAACACCGATCACCGATCAAAGAATTATGTGCCTTGCGAATACATATTTCAAGAATTAATAAGCGAGGTATACACTGGGATAGAGTATAATGCACTTATTTAGTTCTGAGATCATTGTTCCCCAGTTCTTTTCTAATGTATGGTTAGGAATTTGACAGCAATGTATTAGAGTGTTCATTTTAATATGAAATCGATAATAATCGAGTGCAACAAAGGGAATTAATTTAACTGAATTATTATTAGAGCAGCTATAATATTTTCACGGGATGTTTTCAATTTAACTTAGGCTTATGAGAAATTATTTAAGAAAATCGCATGACACAAATAACAGCCAATAGAAGAATAGATTACAATAATACTTAGTAACCATGGATATACAAAAATTTAGCGGAAATTTTTTACTAGTAGCTTGAGGAACTTAACTGAAATTAATAAGCGGATTCTTTACCGTCATAATGTCAGTTTGGCATTAAATTAAAAATTGGTTAAATATTCATTTTGAGTGTAAATAAGCAATTAATAAGGTAAATAATACATTCGAAGGATGTGCAGGATCATTGAGAATGTTTAACCGATTGTATACCACTCGAGTTAATTAAGACGTTGTTGGAAAGCACTAAAAAAAATTTACGGAAAGAATTATTGCACATGTGATATTATAAGTGACAATTTTTGACAGAAAAGTTGTGTGTGAAAGACAGAATTTGGTTATAATTTTTTTAAATTTAGTAATGAGTAACAAGGAAAATGTTGTACAATACATGCAAGTTCATAGTTTTACTGCTTCAATGAGGCTCGCCTGATTAGTTCGCCGGTCATTTCCTCCTTTCAGCAGTAAAAACTGTTTTTCCTTGCTATAATAATGTATATATACAGGGTTCGCCAAAGGAACCTGACGTTTTTTGATATTCAACTACATATTTATGTAACAAGATATTTATTTTTACAAACAAGTTATCGATAGTATATTACATGCCATTTTATTTATGGAAAATAATTTTGCTTATTTGATGTCCATCACCGCGTACACACTGTTCCAAGCCAAACAGCAGTAATTTCGCGAAATGAGAATGTTCCTTGGCCGGCACGGTCTTTCGACCTGACCGCTTGTGATTATTGGCTATGGGGTTATCTCAAGAGCAAGGTGTATTTCAATAGACCGCAAACAATTCAGGAATTAAAAGAAAACATTCGCAATGAAATTAGTGCAATTCCTAGGAATATGCTAGAGCGAGTAATGATCAATTTGCAAAACCGCTTGGAACGTTGGAACAGTGTATACGCGGTGATGGACATTTAAACAAACGATTATTTGTATGTAAAAATAAATATCTTGTTACATAAATTTGTAGTTGAATATCAAAAATGTCAGGTTCCTTTGGCGGACCCTGTACTAACTAGTTATTCATTTATTTACTTACTATTATGAATACCCGTGAATTCAAAATATGGCGCTGCTGTATCTAATATAATTTGTGTTTATTTTATTGATATGTGCAGTGGGTTCAAACACTACTTGCTGAAATTTGTTTACATTTACGTTAAATATTATAAAAAATTAATCGTTGTTTGTTCTTATGACAAAATGTACAGTTATTTATTACCTTTTTTCAGAATACAGCCTGCTAAGTTATGGGTAGATATTTGTACAGTTAAATTGGAATGTGTACCGGATTGAATTAAAACCTGAGTTGTCAGAACTTCTGTCTGTCCGCCAACGTCCCTATTTATCTCGTGTTTGGGACATTACATACCCCTGTTACAATTCACAACTCACAATCGCTCGAAAACAGAATTCAACATCGCAGTAAAACAATCTCGCGCCATTAACCCGCTCTCTGACAAACGACTTCGCTCATTTACATCTGCAATCCTCATTCGGAACCTTGTAACTCTTACGTGTACAAAATATACTGCTTATCTCTGAGAGAAGCCGTTTATGACCTCTCGCAAGGTCGTTTATGGCCTCGCAACACAAGGATAATCATTTTCAGGAGGTTTATTTGTGCGTTAGAGTTTCATATTTACCCGGTCTGTAGATCTGTGGCTATGAATTCATATGGTGAGGGCGTTCAAGCCTTTTATAAGCCATGTAAGTGTGGGGTTATGTTGCTGTATGTTATGGAAATGTTTCTATTTACCGGGAAACAAGGCTGGGTTCAAAGTACTGATCCTTAACTCTTTTATGAAGTGTTACAGGAATCTGGTTTGTTGAACTGAGTACATGATTCTTTGACGTTTTACTGTTTGTCTATAAATATTGTGGATATCTAAATTTCTGCACATTTCGTGTAGTTGAAATAAAAGGGTCAGAAATAAGATCCCTGTGGTCTGTGGTGTACCCACAAAAAATGAATATAGTTGGGGTAAGGAAACAGTTAATGCACGTCATAAATGATGTCATTTTTATTTATGACGTCAGTTATACAGTACATGTGGACCAAGAAATAAATTTTTTTCCTATTAAACGTTTTTCACCAAAAATAAATGAAACTCTTTATCTTGACAAGAAACAGTAAATGCAATAGAACATCCTTAACTATTATAATTTCAAACTATAACCTCAAACATTCGAGCGAATTGAAATGCCTCTATATGTAAACAAAATGTAGCAGGGCTAATTTATTGTATTGTTATATCAATAAGTATTGTTTTTGTAAGTTGAAATATTTTTGGAAAAGCTCAACGGTTTTTCCCATGCGTTGTATCAGGACTTCTAGGTATGGCCATCTGGTTTTGCTGTTAAAATCTAATAAGTTTCTAAAATTTACGAGTTTTGGCATTTGTCAAAATGTAAGATACGGACACCGTTTAGTTCAATGAAAAGTATTTCAACTTCATTCAGAAATGTTTGAGATTCACTGAAGTCGTAACGATCAAGAAAATTTTTTTAGAATCAACATCTGCTTGGCAAAAATATGGGATGGTTTTGAACCAGAGTTTTTGTCAGATATTTCGTTTTTGAAACAGTTTGTTTCAAGATCTCGAAAGAGAAAGACGTTTTTACCTTCCGCTTACCTGTAAAAGAAGGTATTGGAATCATGCAAAAAATCGGGTAGTGAGTTTTTAGCAGATGAGCACGAATTAGGGTCCTTACAACTCATTTTTGATAGTTTCCCGATGATGTCTGTATGTATGTGTGTGTGTGTGTGTGTGTGTGTGTGTGTGTGTGTGTGTGTGTGTGTGTGTGTGTGTGTGTGTGTGTGTGTGTGTGTGTGTGTGTGTGTGTGTGTGTGTGTGTGTGTGTGTGTGTGTGTGTGTGTGTGTGTGTGTGTGTGTGTGTGTGTGTGTGTGTGTGTGTGTGTGTGTGTGTGTGTGTGTGTGTGTGTGTGTGTGTGTGTGTGTGTGTGTGTGTGTGTGTGTGTGTGTGTGTGTGTGTGTGTGTGTGTGTGTGTGTGTGTGTGTGTGTGTGTGTGTGTGTGTGTGTGTGTGTGTGTGTGTGTGTGTGTGTGTGTGTGTGTGTGTGTGTGTGTGTGTGTGTGTGTGTGTGTGTGTGTGTGTGTGTGTGTGTGTGTGTGTGTGTGTGTGTGTGTGTGTGTGTGTGTGTGTGTGTGTGTGTGTGTGTGTGTGTGTGTGTGTGTGTGTGTGTGTGTGTGTGTGTGTGTGTGTGTGTGTGTGTGTGTGTGTGTGTGTGTGTGTGTGTGTGTGTGTGTGTGTGTGTGTGTGTGTGTGTGTGTGTGTGTGTGTGTGTGTGTGTGTGTGTGTGTGTGTGTGTGTGTGTGTGTGTGTGTGTGTGTGTGTGTGTGTGTGTGTGTGTGTGTGTGTGTGTGTGTGTGTGTGTGTGTGTATGTGTGTGTGTATGTGTGTGTGTGTGTGTGTGTGTGTGTGTGTGTGTGTGTGTGTGTGTGTGTGTGTGTGTGTGTGCGTGTGCGTGTGTGTGTATGTGTGTGGTCCGGGCCGATGCCGTCTGTCGGATAACTCTATAGGACAGATAAAGGAATATAATTTCTTTTGGAGACGCCAACATCATAGGTGCCTACAGAGAGTGTCGCATCTGTTTACGAAGTATAGGTAATCTGTGGTAGTAGTAAGACAATATCGAAAAACTCTGCGTTTCTCTGGTGTAGTGTGTGCACTTCTCGGTGTACGTCTGCGAAGAAACAGATTTCGAACCGTACGATGCGACATCATATTTATCTTGGGGGAATTCAATTAAGAGCAGCCCGGTGTATATTATTTCGAGTGCATCTGACATCTTCACGCCCGTCCCCCGCGGTGAACTTTGCAGTGTGGTATTGAGAATTTTCTTATACGGTGCACCATTATGCATCTGAAAAAATACTTCTTATAAAAAAAGTAGCACTACCAAACGCACGCTATTCTACTACGTTTATTATTCTGTTAAACAATATAAAAAACCAATAATTTTTCTACGAAAGTGCGAATTCACATGTTTTCCGATGTCAAAAATTTATGGTGAAAGTAGGTTTTTGAAACATTGAGTGCAGAAACAAATGTCCACCCTCATTTTGTGCACAGGGTGCAAATTTTTCAAAAAGAATCCTTTTCATACTCGTATATCTAAAACATTTTATTTGTAGTAATCTTTGTAATAAGTATTTAAAATGTCGATTTTCAATTAACTTGAGACATAAATATTTATGCTGAACTAGAAATTGTGCTGTTATAGAATATTTTTGACTTGACAGGCAAAAGTTTTCGTTCTTTGAGTCCTGCACAGGGAATTGAACTAATTTTAGTGCCCTTTTGTGGATTGAGTAAAAAAAATATTTTAAACTCCGTACACATCGTCAAATGTGAACATTTTTTCCATTAAAAACATTTTTTTTCACGGGGGGGCGGAAGGAGTTGCGCTTAAATTCGCTTGCATGACTTTAAAGTAGACACTTCAAAGTTTTTCGCCCGCAAAGATTCATCGAAATGGATTGAAACTACATCGAGTTATGGCGGTTTGAAAATGGTCGAAATTTCACGAATTTCAAGTGTTTCATTTTTTCCACCAGTGTACTATTATGAAAGAAGACGGAAAATTATGTTTTTTACTAAGCTAGTTGATTTAAGTAATATCTGGATAATTGACTTTAAATTGTATTAATCTATTTTATTTTAACGACGACGTTTCAGATATGGGATGTAGCCATCATCTTCAGTTGTGTACAAGTCCTTGGTTAACAACTTTGACTTAATAATAATACAATTTTGTATTTTGTTTGTGTAAACCGCTCTTGATAACAGCACAAATAGAATCAAAAGAATCTATCTGTCAAAATTTATTTCTTACTTCTAGTAGAGTATCTATAGTCCAATAATTAATTCGAGATCACATCTAATTCAACAAAAAACAAAATCAATGCAACATTTATTTGATTCGACATAAATCCGTGCCTGGTGACTGGCTGGCCTCCTGGTGGTTTGTGGGTATTTCTAAACCCCCCCCCCCCCCTGGGAAAGCTGTGAAAGAAAACGTCGCCGAGGGTGACAGCACAATTACAATTATGTTGGATTGTCTTGACTACCCGAGACTTGACGAAAGAACCAAAGTTTAAGCTTTGCAGTGAAAACTTCTGCTGGGACCGGATTCCAACTTCTCCACCGAACCCGAGAGATAGATACTCGCTATCCAACTCAAACCGGGAATAAATATTTGCGGAAATTACTTAAATGAAGCGTCTTGTTTTCTTTATTTTTTGTTTTTGTTTATGGGCTGCAACAGGTTCTCTTCCTGCTGCCTGAATCTGCTTCATTTGAAAAACATCATTGAATTATTTATTTATTCAAAATCATATATTATATACTGTAAGTTCTCGATATAGGTATATACGAGTATTACATTTTTAGAAGATAATTCCACTCCTATGTAACAGTAACCCATAAACAAAACACAATTTTATAGCTTTGACAGTGGATAAAAAGGAAGGTAAAAAAAGTGATAAAACCTTATTTAGGTACCTTTTTTAGCAACCAAACAAAACACTAAAATGTCATATTTCTAATATTTGTCAGCGAAATGATTAGATTTTGGTAATATTATGTGAGGAAGAACCAAAAAAGTCGTTAAATTATCTCGTTGAGTTACACTCGAGCATTTTATTTCCTCCGAATAAATTTCTGTTTACATCCCAATCTTGTAACCTGACAGCAATTTGACTCGAAAAATTGTTTTATAATAAAATCACACCACCTACGGTGTCGTGATTTTATTAAACAATTTTTCTTTTCAAATTGCTAGGCAACAAGGTTTCAATACAAACAGAAATTTATCTTGAAAATAGAAAGCTCTTGTGTAATTACAGTTGAAAAACTCTTGACTGGTAACAATGGAATTTGAGAAGGAAAATAATAGGTCCATCAATCAGTAATATATTCCATAAAGTTGACGTTTCGGTCTAGATTGAGGCTTTCTTCAAGGCAAATGAAAAATAAAAATTATGTGCATAATATACCTACCTACGCATAATAATGTCTGTATTGACTGATGTACGCATTGTTTTCCTTCTCAATTAATACATATTTTTAGACGATAACAGAAAATAATAAGTATCGCGGCAGCAGCCTACTTAATTAAGAAAGTTGAAAATATCGCTCCATTTATGGAAGTACGTCATAAGTCAAAAATCACAGTTTCTGGATACGTAGGTTTAAAGATTTTGTTAATTTTAAATGTTAATTATTATTAACAAGTGCAATAAAGTAAAATATCTGTAGTGTTTTTTGAAGCAATTAAGTGTTGTAATTTACTGTTAATGTGGAGCTAAATCAAAATTTGATAGTTTGAAGGAAATTTTAGGTGCTTGTGTCTTTTTTCTATAAAAAAATAACACAGTTTATTTCGTATAGTATATATTTATTCGTCACATATTGAAATTATGACAGTCTTTCATATAAAATATTACAATTTTATAAAAGGTCACGAAAAACTTAAAACGACACAATTATTATTATGACGTTCTTCCATTAAATAACTGCGACACTTTCTTATTATATATTGACACTTTCTGTGTTAAATACAGAACTGACGTTCTTTCGCATATATTGCGGCGCGCTAGTATCAGTGGCTAAAACGTCACTAATGTCATCTACCGTTAAAGTGCAGAAGCAATACTTATGACGATTTTCCACATAAATATATGATATTTTTGAAATATTTTTATAATCTTAACTTAAAAATGAGATTTTTTGAGTTATGACGTTCTTCCATAAATGGAGCGATATGAGTATCATGCACTAGCATAAATGGTTGTATCACAATTATGCAGCCAAATCAACATAGCCAAACAACTTTCCCTTATTTATTGAAGTGGCAGTAGAAATTACTATATCAAAATTGTGATTGTATTAAAAAATGAGTAATAATGTAGAAAAATTATTTTTATTTCATTGTTTTTAAATATCACTCTGATAAGTGGCAGTTATAACCTAATTTGTAGTTATGTGTTTCTTTCCATTTACAATGTTTTTAAATATCGTCAAGTTGTTTCCTATTTGTTGTAAGTGCACTTTTCTCGAATCTGGGAAATTGCGTTTGAATGTTTGCCATTTTTACCTTCCGCTTACCTGTAAAGGAAGGTATTGGAATCATGCAAAAAATCGGGTAGTGAATTTTTAGTGGATGAGCACGAATTAGGGTCCTTACAACTCATTTTTGATAGTTTCCCGATAATGTCTGTATGTATGTGTGTGTGTGTGTGTGTGTGCGTGTGTGTGTATGTGTGTGGTCCGGGCCGATGCCGGATGTCGCATAACTCAAATACGAATTACCCAAAAATTTTGATATTTGGTATTTTACAATTGTATAAGAATAGGAAGAGCTCATTAGATTTTGGTACAAATATCTTCACCGGAAGTGATATTTTTTGAAGATTGAAAAGATTAAGTGTCAAAAATTTCTATAAATTTGGATAAATATAGTATTTATTTGTAATAAGAATAAGAGGAAAAGTTATTTGCAATTTACGTTATAAAAAATTGTCTTTATCTGGTAGCATTAAAGAACAGCAGTAAAATTTAAAAAATAAATTTATCAAATAAAACGTTGAAATCTTGTAATTCATGTTCGGTTGATTTTTGTTTCTGCATAAAAAATATTGACAGATGAGACGGGTGACAAGTTGGCATACTAGCGCTATATAAGTCATAAGTAGGGTAAACTGGGTACGGTAGTGACAGGGTACGGTTGTGACTGTCGTCATATTAGTGAAACTATAAGGAATACCGTGAGGGGGCAGCGGAAAGAGGACCGGCGTGCCCGTCTGAACGTGTTTCACAGTGGTGCGTCAGCCATCGCGCTACATTAACGCTAGCAGAGGCCTATATTATATTTTAACAGTTACAATTAGAAATGTTAAGTTAACTTTTTTGGCTGATTGTAATATGAAGACTGATATAATAACTTACTATACTTTCAATTTAATAATAAATACTATAAACAAAATAACGGCTTAGCCATGGGAAGCCCTCTTTCTGGCATACTTTCGGAAATCTTTTTACAAAACATGGAAGATAATTTACTTAATAACATAAAAATAAAATATAAAATCGTTAAATGGATTCGGTACGTTGACGACATATTGTGTATAACTAACTATGAAAATACTAATGAAATCTTAAACGAAATAAATAACTACAATAACAATATTAAATTCACTTTAGAAGAAGAAGTTAATAACAAAATTAATTATCTTGACCTAACCATTTCTAAATCATCAAATAAAATCAATTATAATATATTTCGTAAACCAACTCAAACTGATAATATAATACACGCGACTTCAGAACACCCTAAACATCATAAATTCGCAGCATTTCGTAGCTTACTTTATCGTCTTGAAACTATACCGCTAAATAAAGAAAATTATAAATAAGAACTAAAAACTATTCATCAAATCGCAACTAACAACGGTTACACTAAAAACACGGTAAACAAAATTCATAAAGACATAAAATATAAAATTAAATATAAAAATAACACACCTAAACCTGATACTGAAATTAAACAATGGAGTAAATTCACATACATCGGTAAATCAACCTACATGATAACCAAACTATTTAAAAATCATAACATTAAAATCGCCTTAAAAACTGAAGATAACCTTAAAAATCAAATAAATAATAATATTGAAATTAACAATAAATATAATAAAAGCGGTATATACAAACTTAAATGTTTAACTTGCAACCTAAACTACATCGGCCAAACGGGACGTAAATTTAAAGATCGGTATAAAGAACACATTAATTCCTTTAAAAATCTTAAAAGTGATTCAAATTACGCGACACATTTACTAAATCATAAACATACAGCAGGTAAAATTGAAGACATCATGTCAATTTGTAAACAACAAAGTAAAAGTAATAGATTAAACATAGCCGAAAATTTAGAAATATTTAAAGAAAAAATCAGTCAACCGGTAATAAACATTCAAATTAATAGCCAATCGGACGTAATCTTTCAACCGTTAAAATTACTAATATAAAACCCTACCTCCCATCCTCCAACTCCAGTCACCTGATGATGATCGA
This sequence comes from Agonum fuliginosum, assembly GCA_947534325.1. Lineage (NCBI taxonomy): Eukaryota > Metazoa > Arthropoda > Insecta > Coleoptera > Carabidae > Agonum > Agonum fuliginosum. The sequence goes on from OX384038.1 coordinate 21,611,039, forward strand.
AAGATCGAAACGCGTCGTGATCAACCTAGTGTCGAGTCTTGTATCCCAGTTAGTGTTGTGTTTGGTTTTTTGCATTGAATCATACATTTTATCGATCTTTGTATCAAACCTTACACCATACACTAATCTGGATACATTACTCATTGACGAGTTCATAAACGGAACGATTTTGTTTTATATTATTGTGACAATGAACTTCGGAAATTCAGATATCATTAATTTTAAGCCTTATTAGTTATAATATAAGCGATTAAAGTGTTCCCAGATTTTATTTTTTATTGTTACGTAAACCTAAAATTTTTCTAGAAGAATATTATGTTGCATTATGTGAGATATTACTTGCAATAAAAGTGATTTTAGACCATTTTCGTGTATTTTTGAACTTGTCACTACTGACCCCAAGCACTGTCACAACCGCCCCTGGGGTGTGGTCGGTTGTGACATTTTTTCCTTTTTTTCTAATTTCTTCCTATGAGTCAACAATTGTACTTAGGGACAAAATATTAGTATTTATACATAGACAAATGTACACTTTATTATAAAAAATACCTTTCGTCTAGCTAACTGGTATACTAACAAAATAATGGACGATCAAATGAAAATTTTTACAACCGTACCCAGTCTACCCTAAGGTATTAAATGTAGTAATTGAACGGAGGATGGCTTCAACACAGAAGAGTTTTAGTGTGAATAAATCTTTTGATTCAGGTGATAGTAATTTCTGTGTTTGAATATTTTAGATTTTTATTTGTATATTTTAGATTTTTATTTGTATATTTTAAATGGGCACTGGATTGTACGTATACATTTCTGTTTAAAGTCTAGAAATGGCGGAAGGTTGTGTGATGGCCACGTCAAATTTTTTTCTGTGTGTATTAAAAGTTATGGGACCAGATTATGAATGTCATATTAATGTATGAATTAAGAAGTACCTATGTTTGGCATTTCTGACATATTTATAAATATAATACTTCCAGTGATATGGATCAAATTTTTAAGCGATTAGTCAAGAAAGGCTATACATAATTTTGTTGTTCTATATCATTTTATTTTGGTCTAGATCAAACAAGAACTAACGCAATAACCAGACCTATATTATTATTTGGTCATTTTGTCTCAAATTCAAATTATTAGGATAATTTTGAATTATTTTCTATATTTTCATTGCTGCTGTGCGGGACATACCATTTTTACCTTCCGCTTACCTGTAAAGGAAGGTATTGGAATCATGCAAAAAATCGGGTGGTGAATTTTTAGTGGATGAGCACGAATTAGGGTCCTTACAACTCATTTTTGATAGTTTCACGATGATGTCTGTGTGTATGTGTGTGTGTGTGTGTGTGTGTGTGTGTGTGTGTGTGTGTGGTCAAGGGTTGTTAGTCGCATAACACAAATACGAATTACCCGAAAATTTTGATATTTGGTATTTAACATTTGTATATAAATTGGAAGAGCTCCCTAGATTTTGGTACAAATATCTTCATCGGAAGTGATATTTTTTGAAGATTGAAAAGGTTAATTGTCAAAATTGTATATAAATTTGGAAAAATATAGTATTTATTTGTAATGAGAATAAGAGGAAAAGTTATTTGCAACTTACGTTATAAAAAAATTGTCTTTATCTGGTAGCATTAAAGAACTGCAGTAAAATTTTAAAAATAAATTTATCAAATAAAACGTTGATATCTTGTAATCCATGATCGGTTGATTTTTGTTTCTGCGTAAAAAATATTGACAGGTGAGACGGGTGACAAGTTGGCATACTAGCGCTATATAAGTCCTAAGTAAGATATTAAATGTAGTAATTGAACGGAGGATGGCTTCAACACAGCAGAGTTTTCCTGTGAATGAATCTTTTTATTCAGGTGATGCAAATTTCTGTGTTTGAATATTTGAGATTTTTATTTGTATATTTTAAATGGGCACCGGATTGCACGTATACATTTCTGTTTAAAGTCTAGATATGGCGGAAGGTTGTGTGATGGCCACGTCAGATTTTTATAATAAATCTATTGCGTTATATTCAATTTCTAAATTCTGTGAATTTTAAAATAAGTTAAATTATTTAAATTATGCTTCCAAATTCTATAAAACAGTTAAAGTTTATGATATGTGGTAAATAAAATTTTCAGTCATTTAGATACAACAGCACAAACGCAATAATTGGTTATGAGAAATGGATATAGAACAAAATGAATAATTGTATTTTCCCAGAATGGATATAGCACAAATGAGAACTGAAATGCTTGATTTCTATTTGTTAAATGTGACATAGACTAAATAAGAATTGAAAACAAGAAAAAATATTGGATATAGACGGATGAAGCACTAATTTTTCCAAAAATCTAATGCATTAGCGAAATGAAAGTCGAATCTATACAACAAATAAAATCGTCGAAAATCGCAAAATGGTGTATAGGCCAAACAAGAACTAACCCGACGATATGTCGTGAAAAGAATTTTGTGTACGAGAGGATAGCTCTTTTTCCATTCTCGCTCGATTGCCTCATTCGCTTCGCTCGTGACACAAACTTCGAGCTCGAGTGGGAAAAGCAGCGCTTTACTCTCTAGTTGGACAAATAACTATTTTTGTATAGTCGTCTAAAATATAGCGTTCATTACTCTCTCGAAAGTATTACCAGTATGCTGAAGTTAGACACATATTGGTAACTAACACAATGTGCAAACTATAAGTTTATTCCAAAAGCAGTAGGAAGTTGGCATAATTAAAATGCGTCTTTGAATACCAGAGCAGCCGACTGGGACAACACGGCTCAAGAAATGTTTACGTTTACCGCGGCGCTTCTAAGACCTCATTTCATTATTGAAATTTACTGCCAAGAGCTGAAATTTTACCCGGACGAGGGTTTTATTAAACGAACGCAGAGTTTAAAAGTTAGTTTCTCTAAAGTAGAACAGCGGGCTAGCGGGGCATGCTTAAATTATCCCAAGGTGGAGGTACAAGATGGCTCTTGTGTTAAGGGAGGTCACTTAAATCTAATCGGTTTCACACGACAAACTGAGTAATTGTACCACCTTCTTACTTAAATTTGTAGTTTGAAATACGTGAAATAAATATCTGACCTTAGATTAGACCACACTACCACACATGACGATGATTCCTTAGATAATTATCTTGAAAAAAAATTTAACAGAACTTGCGGTAAATGATTTATATAAATACAATGTGAATTTATTAAAAATAATTTAATTTCTACAATGCAATACCTAGTGCTGTGTTTTTTGTTTTGCGTAGTGAGCTATGCAAAAAGTTGCAGCCCATGCAATTGTACTATAGTTGCAAAAGGGACGATGAAAAATGTTGCAATAGCTTATTGTGAACCTTTGCTTAAGCTAACAAATATACAACAAACTCTGAACGTAGACATTCACATTCTTATATTCGATGTTAAGACAGATTTTGAATATTTTTAATTCTTTGTATAAGTATAAATTATAGTCCAGGCGAACTAGAAAATTTTTATATGGGCTCGGCGACAAAACTCAAAGAGAATTTTTTTTCATAGGAATGTTGTAATTGACTTCCTAACTAGCATACTAAAAGTCCCCATCGATTCGCCTTGTGCTAAGTCCACCATCTTGAAAAAATGGTGGAACAAGACGACTTTTCTCCGGTTTTTTGCAATTATCTCGAAAATGGGTAATTTTAAGCAAAAATCCCTAATACCAAACAGAAAGAGCATGAAATTTCCTTCAAGATAGTCCCATTTGTTTTTACTGTATTCATACAGATTATGAAAAAATCGTAAATAAATATTTTTATAATTCTAACAATCTAAGCCGATTTGATTAAATCATGATTTTTTTCTCATATTACACAAAAACGGCTGTAATTTATTAACGGATAATAATTTCGAATTCGGGATTTAAGTACATATTTTTCTATAATAATAATTTCATAATAGACATTTTAAGACGCCAGTTTCGAAAAAATTTAAACATATTTTCAAAATCATAAAAATGTATTTTAGTCACTTTGTACCACCCAAATTGGGCTGACAACAGATTCCACCATTGCCACCAATATGTAACACCCTAATTGGGCTGACAACAGATTGCACCGTTGCCACCAATTATGTACCTCCCAAATTGAGTGTACAAATAATAATTTGTTGGGTCCTTGTCGAGACTGGGAAACTAGTATCAATTAATACTCAAAGGTTACAAAAGTATAAAAGTATATTTAATGAATAATAATAATAATATAATAACAATAATAATAACATCTTACGTTTACCCTTATCTCTATGCTGTCACATACTGGAATCGGAACGCAACTGAACTGGAACTCCCTATTACCCTATCTCTATCTTATTTATACTAATGTACAAGTCCTTAGTCAGCAAAACTAGTATTAGCAATACAAACATATTTATTTATATTTATTTGGTAACTCTGACCTAGTAAACTAATGACTGACGTCGCACATACTTAATTGTGATGACTAGGACTTGTTACATACCTCTCAACTTCAGAAATTTGCTTCCTGAAAGGGGCACAATTTCCTTAAACTACACTTAGTGTCTCCTAGGACCATAACACTTCACACTTTTTCTGTATTGAGGGTGACGTCTTCTTCAATGAATCGTTAAGAGCCGGACTCCTCCTTCCTTGATTTGGTATATACCCATCTGGTTACTCTGCAGAACTCTATCTCTGAGGGTGGTCCCGCATTGGCTCTTGTCTCGGGTCTCGCCTCAATATTGGATACTAGTGTCTGGTCTCGTTCTTAAAACACTAACAAAAATAAATTTAACTTTTAACTAAACTATCTATTACTTCCTTACGCCCGATTCCATTTAACAACTAAACTTTAAAAATATCACAAAATTAATTTTATTTAAATCCACAGTAATCAAAAAACACGTTCAAAATTGAAAGTTAAGTATAAAACGAAATAATAGTAAAATTTATAAATGCAAACAACGTTTTTTAATTGGGTAGTAATACTCTGTTTTTCGTCCAGCCCTCGAACCATATACTTTATTGTCACACCTATCTGTGCACAATTTCACAAATTTAAACGTATTATATTGGCCCGCCTGTAACTTGTACATTAGCTTTATACCGCCAAAAAAACTATAATACCGTTTTCGTCAATTTAAATTCCTCTATCACATTACGCTTAGCGCTTAGCTTGCGTTTTTTCAGAATTTAAGAGTAAAATTCTCTTGCAAATTTTACTTCAGCGCTGAGTTCTCCTGACTCATGTGGAATCATTTACCACACATTGTTGTCACACAACCCCTGTGTACAACTTTAAAAAATACTACCTCGTATTAACTCACGTACTCACGATTCCTTCGTGTTTCTTCACAAACACCTCGGTTGCTTGGCTGTCACTTCAATTGTCATCTTAATTATTACCCTCGTTGTTGTTATTCATATTTAGGCTCTATCATTCAATCGTGACCGGGATTGATCAGATCTTGATCACTGATGTGACGTATTACCTTAAATACTTGCATTTTCGCAGTTCTTGACCTATCTCTTTTCTACGTCATCGGTCTGTTCTACATTGTCATGTGTGATTACATCATTTTGTGTCGTTGCGTTAATATTTTTGCTGTTCTCAGCACCTCAGTCTTATCGTTGTTACGTGTTTCATAATATAAAATTTTTGTAATGTTATAAATTAAACATCGCGATTAATAAGTTACAACAAATCAATGATTGATAAATTCAAAGCAAAATTTTTATATGGTTTTTTTTAAGCACAAAATTTTAATTTTTACTCAATTTTGAAAATTAATTGTGTTTATATGTGACAACATAAATTTTTACACTTACCTAATGAGTCCCAATTCCTTACGTCCCGCCAGTGGTAACAGCATAGACACAATTTAAAAATCAACAATTTCAAAAACAAAATCTGAATAATCAAAATTACTCAGTCGTGCCAGGTTTTACGGTTTCAAAATAGAATAACCAAATATTTCCACATATCTTCATATTTCTCTTTAAATTCACTTACTGCCATAGCCATAATACATGGAAATTTTTTGACTTTACAATTGTTCAATTCCTTACACCCAGCATAATCATCACCTGCATAACTCACATTTAAATTTTGATTATCACAAGTACCACTAATTTTGAAATTTGATTACTATAAATTCTTACTAAATTTTGAAATAAATACTACATTTTGAACTGGAATACTAGTCTCCCGCGAGTGAAATCAAATACAAGTGTATCGGTCACTCTAGTCTGACAAAAGATCCTCAAAACCGCTGCCACCAATATGTACCACCCAAATTGGGCTGACAACAGATTCCACCATTGCCACCAATATGTAACACCCTAATTGGGCTGACAACAGATTGCACCGTTGCCACCAATTATGTACCTCCCAAATTGAGTGTACAAATAATAATTTGTTGGGTCCTTGTCGAGACTGGGAAACTAGTATCAATTAATACTCAAAGGTTACAAAAGTATAAAAGTATATTTAATGAATAATAATAATAATATAATAACAATAATAATAACATCTTACGTTTACCCTTATCTCTATGCTGTCACATACTGGAATCGGAACGCAACTGAACTGGAACTCCCTATTACCCTATCTCTATCTTATTTATACTAATGTACAAGTCCTTAGTCAGCAAAACTAGTATTAGCAATACAAACATATTTATTTATATTTATTTGGTAACTCTGACCTAGTAAACTAATGACTGACGTCGCACATACTTAATTGTGATGACTAGGACTTGTTACAACTTCTTTAAAATTTTGTGTTTAATTTCTGTCCAGATTAAGATATTGACTTCCCGCTTTCAAAATCTTAGAAAGAAATGTTTCAAAAATATGATGCTGAAAACTGAATGTGAATATCTTTGTCCGTTCAGGAAAAACAGTTATTTAAGTACAACTGTTAAAAAATATATTAAAATTTTATTGATCTCTCTCCAAGAAAATCTTAAAAATTCGGTATGATTCAAACCATTTTAAGTTTAGAAATCATTTTGATTTATTGAAAAAAACTCGAAAAATCCAATGCCGCTAACCGCAAATCGATATCTCAATTACTTCAGAAATTACAGGTGAATCATATTTAATAACAAAAATACTAAAATTTCTTAATTTTCCCGTGTACAAATTTTTAAAATTTCAACTTAATCAGGTACCCTGAAATTTTTCAAATAATTTTGGGTAGTATAAAAATGATTAAAAATTAGTGTGCTTGAGACCGGAAGTCAATATCTTAATTTGGACAAAATTAAACACAAAATTTTAAAGAAGTGACTAAAATACATTTTTATGATTTTGAAAATATGTTTAAATTTTTTCGAAACTGGCGTCTTAAAATATCTATTATGAAATTATTATTATAGAAAAATATGTTAAGAATCGAATACTGAAATCCCGAATTCGAAATTATTATCCGTTAATAAATTACAGCTGTTTTTGTGTAATATGAGAACAAAATCACGATTTAATCAAATCGGCTTAGATTGTTAGAATTATAATAGATATTTATGTAACAAGTGCATAATCTAGGACTTTATTGAAGAGCCGTTGTTTATGGCAGAGTGAGCGCAGCGAACGAGGATAATAAATAAGGCGAGTCTATAAAGTCCGATTATGTACGAGTTACATACAATATTTTATGTACGACTTCATTATAATCAATTTTTATATTGCCTAGAATGACATTTGTATTTGACATAATCGGGTTGACAAAAAAATTTGATAGTATTAGTGTATTTTTTCTATTGTTATGGTTACAATGTTGTTTATTGATTATTTGTTTGAGAAAAATATTGAAACTCACAAACTGACATTTATTAAAAACATTCTAATTTTTTGTCTAGAAATGAAAAAAATTATTGAAATTGCATTAAATGCAAAAGAAACACTTCTCCTGATTATGCCAAATAAAGGAAAATACCGAAAATACAATATTGTAAGTACTTCAATACTGATCTCGTCGTTAAGATATCCAGATGGGCCAAGTATTTGATGTTGTGTGCTACAATATTAATATAAACGAAGGAATAGATAGCCAAATTAGCTAGTTTATCCCTAAACAATTAAATAAGGTTTGTACTTAGTTTATTTTACATGAAATTGATTAATATTATTTATATTATTTTGTTGGTAATTTAGTGTCAGTTTCTCAGGAGCCTGTAAAATGTATTCCTTATTGTAATTTATAAAATTTTCATTTAATTGAATTCTTGTTCATAAATTTAAAAAAATGTATTAATTTTAATTGTTGTTTTACTTTATCATTATGCACTAGTGCATAAACTGGTAGTTTATGCACGCTAAACAACGTCATAAACAATTGATTATAATGAAATCGTACATAAAAATATTTATTTACGATTTTTTCAAATTCTGTATGAATACAGTAAAAACAAATGGGGCTATCTTGAAGGAAATTTCATGCTGTTTCTGTTTGGTATTAGGGATTTTTGCTTAAAATTACCCATTTTCGAGATAATTGCAAAAAACCGGAGAAAAGTCGTCTTGTTCCACCACTTTTTTCAGATGGTGGACTTAGCACAAGGCGGATCGATGGGGACTTTTAGTATGTTAGTTAGGAAGTCAATTACAACATTCCTATGAAAAAATATTCTCTTTTAGTTTTTTCGCCGATAGATGCTAGTTCGCCTGGACTATTACTTTTATTTGTTTTAATATATTTAACTTATTGTAATTATTGTAGATCAACAACTACAATAACTTGGAGAAATGTTCTTTTATTTCAAAAATTAGCTAAAACTTAATTTGGGGAATAATTCTATTACCAACATAAGTGAATATGCTTTTGAAAACATGATAAAAATAAAAGAAATAAATTTAGATGGCAACAAAATAAAGACGTTACCTACTAATTTATTTGCAAAAACACGAAATATAAAAAACTCTGCCTCTTCAATAATAAAATATCCAATCTATCTAGCAATATGTTTTCAACTTTAACCAAATTACAGGAAATTTATTTGTACAATAACCAGATAAGTTCAATAACAAAAAACTGTTTTGAAAAAGTTCCTAATTTACATACAATTAATCTGGACAACAAAGAACTAAGCAATCTACAAGTGAATATATTTCTAGTGTGCGACGGTTGTACTTGAAGAGATATAATAAGTTATGACGATGATAATGTAACTATGGAGTGCAAATATTGCTTTGCGTCTCAAATTATGATTATTTTGCTGTCTACAAATTATACTGGATCTGTGTCTACTTTAGTGCAAACTTACTATTTTAAAGGTAATCGTATCAAGTATTATACTGATAGAAAGGTTGAATATATTATTACTGATATGTATGAGATGTAACGAGCGGCGCCTGGGTGACGGCGGCTAAGCGACATGCACGGACAAGTTTGCATTGTCTAGCCGGCGCGCTATTGTGTTGATGACGCAAGAGGGGAATGATTCACGCGATACGGTAATAAAATTTAATTACTTTCTGGAAGGAATTTATGAAATCTACCAGAATTACCGGCTGTGGATATATAAACGCTACCCGAGCGGACGGTGGGTCAGTCTACGATAGCATGGTGACATAAATAGAAGTCTACGTTTGAATGGTGACATAAATAGAACTAAATATTGATGTATTGTGAAATAAATAGTGTTTAACGTTATTAAACTTGTTATATAAATATTCGTGTTTTACTGATTTTACACTTCACCTAAATAAATAAAACCGTTACAATTGGTGTCAGGTGTGGGATTTAATAAACTGTGAAGTGTAATTAATAATAAATAAAATGGCGACAAAGAGAGTTAAATTAAGTGACTTAAAAGTGGCTGAATTGAAGAAAGAACTAGAAGAACGGGATCTAGACACAGCGGGAGTCAAGATCGTACTTCAACAGCGTCTACGAAAAGCCCTATAAGATGCTGGTGAAAATCCTGAGGAACTTGAAGTTGCGTGTAGCGTATCCGAACAACTGCAAGAAACTTCTAGAAATTTAAAAGAAGAATTGACCGCAACTTTAAAAGAAGAAATAACAGAGAGTTCTAGAAAGTGTGAAGAGAATTCCAGGATTTTGAAGGAAGAATTAGCCACAACTTTAGAACAAAATTCCAGAACACTAGAACAGAAGCTGAAAGAAGAAATAACAGAAAGTTCTAGAAAATCAGAGGAAAGTTCTAGAATTTTAGAAGAGAAAATAACCGAAACATCCAGAACTTTAAAAGAAGAATTGATGGAAAATTCTAGAAGCTTAGAACAAAAATTTGAAGAAAAATTTGAAGAAAAATTTATAGAAAATTCTAGAATTTTAGAGGATAAATTAGAAGAGAATTTGAAGAACTTGAAGCAAGAATATGACAAGAAGATCGAAGAATTAGAACAAAATTTATCCAACATTACGTCATCGCCGATGCCGACAACCGAAGCAACCAAAGGAGACGGGGTTAAAATAGAAAGAACCATTAAAGCAGAACACAATTCGACATCTCACGTGAAAGCTCCAAAATATGACGGAAAATCAGCGTGGCCTAATTATTTGAGGCAATTTGAAATAGCTGCTAAAATAAATGGTTGGTCATCAGAGGAGAAGGCTAGTAATCTGGCCCTTGCCTTACAAGGAGAAGCCCTCAATATTATTCAAACGGTGAAACCAGAAGAGCAAGAAGACTACGAACTGCTAGTCAAACAACTGGATATGCGGTATGGCAACGCACATTTGAAACAGGTGTACCAGACGCAACTAAATAATAAATATCAGGAATCAAAAGAGACACTTCAAGAATTCGAAGCGGATATATCTCGCTTGGTTCACCTCGCATTCCCTGATGCTCCGGAGAGCGTGATACAGACCCTGGCTATTCAACAATTTGTCAACGGAATCCGAGACAGCGAAATCCAAAAATCATTAAGAATAGCTCACACAAAAACTATAAGTGATGCACTGTCAATTGCGTTAGAGCATGAAGCCGCTAAACAAGCTTCACGTAACCAATCCAGAGTGAGGAATATTGACGCTGAGAGGATCGATAACCTTGAAGATTTAGAGGAGAGAATGCGTCGAATCGTCAAAGAAATGCTTCCAGAAAGAAGAAAACTACGTTGCTGGAATTGCGGTGAGCTCGGTCACCCGCAACGACTTTGCAGTAAATTACGGAAGGCCGAACCGAAGAAAGAAGACGGCGAGTCGGGAAACTAAAGCGGGTTGATGCGAAGGGGCAATCGTCGACCCGTAATCCAGTAGCCCCACATTCCATCGGTTATGTCGCATCCCTTCATCATCAAGCTAACAGCATCTACGTGTATGGTTTTATTGACGGAAGGCCACTTAAAATGTTGCTAGATACGGGTGAGACGAAGACAATTATTAGACCCGACGTAGCAAAAAGAACTGGCAAGACACATCTACATCCAACCAAGTGGCGATTACGCACAGCAACAGGGGAACAAGCTACCGCATCTGGAGAGCTGGATTTGAACATCACTATCGGGAATACCTCCTTTGAACATCGTGTGCTGGTAGCTGACGTAGAAGACGAACTCATTCTTGGTATGGACATCATGAAGAAGCACGGTTTCAAACTGGACCTCAAGAGTGGCGTGATGGTGGTCAATGAAGAAGAACTCGTATTGCAACCACGGGACGACGACGCCGTACGTGTGTTAATAGCCGAAGATGTCACCCTCCCAGAGCGAAGCGAGACTATCGTACAAGGAAGACTGGAAGGTAGTTTCTGCGAAGGGAACATTATCATGCTGGAGCCCAAGAATGATGATACCAAAACTGGACCTGGAGTTGTGATTGGAAAATCGCTAATAAAAGCAAAGAAGACAGTACCGGTTCGAATAATGAACATTAATTTTTATCCCGTTGTTATTAAAAGTGGGACAAACGTAGGGGAATGTTCATCAGTTTCCTCGATTATTCGAACTGTTACGGCCAAGGAAACGACATGCAGTAAAATCCCGGACACAGTAGTCAATCAATTGTCATCATTCCAAGGATTGACCGCCACCCAGAAAACCAAGGCGAAAAATTTAATCGGAAAATACCAGGACGTATTCGAGTATGACAAGAAATCCAAGGGAAGAACCAACGTGGTCCGCCATAAAATAGACACCGGAGACGCAAGACCCATCCGCCAACCAGCAAGAAGATTACCACTGGCAAAGCGAGAAGAAGCAGAGCGAATAGTTGAGGACATGAAGTTGGAAGGTGTGATTGAGCCTTCAAGTAGTCCATGGGCTTCGCCAGTGGTGTTAGTGAAGAAGAAGGATGGATCTACACGATTCTGCGTTGATTATCGTCAACTTAACAACGTGACAAAGAAGGACAGCTACCCGCTACCCCGAATAGACGATACATTGGACACTTTGGCTGGATCGAAGATTTTCTCCACGTTGGATTTAAAAAGCGGTTACTGGCAAGTCGATTTGGAGCCAAAGGATAAAGAAAAGACAGCCTTCACCATCGGCACGGGACTTTGGCAATTTACTGTTATGCCATTCGGGCTCTGCAATGCCCCAGCAACATTCGAACGACTCATGGAAACCGTTTTAGCTGGGCTGTCATGGAAAACCTGTTTGGTTTACCTCGACGATATTATTGTGGTCGGGAAAACGTTTGAGGACCACATGAAGAATTTAGAAGAGGTTTTCCAAAGATTACGAAAGGCCAATCTGAAGCTCAGCCCGAAGAAATGTCACCTGTTCCAGGAGGAAGTTCATTACCTGGGACACATAGTTTCTGGTAGAGGGATTGCAGTAGACTCCGAGAAAATAAAATATGTTGAAGACTGGCCAGTACCTAGAGACAAGCATGAACTTAGAAGCTTTCTAGGTTTATGCACCTATTATCGACGATACGTACCAGGATTTGCCAATATTGCGAAACCGTTGACAAAGCTTACTGAAGAAGGCCGAAGATTCATCTGGGAAACGGACTGTCAAGCCGCATTCACACAACTGAAACATTCCTTGACAAGTGCTCCTGTTTTAAGTTACCCGTTACCACAAGGAGAGTTCAACGTTGGAATTGGCGGTGTGCTTTCCCAAATTCAAGACGGACATGAGAAGGTTATTGCCTACTTCAGCAAGACATTGTCAAAACCTGAAAGAAATTATTGTGTCACCAGAAAGGAATTATTAGCAGTCGTTAAGTCCATCGAACATTTCTACAAGTATTTGTACGGTAGAAAATTTCTTATTAGAACCGACCACGCTGCTCTAAAATGGCTACTACAATTTAAGAATCCGGAAGGTCAAGTAGCCAGATGGATTGAACGACTGCAGGAATATGACTTTGTGATTGAACATAGAGCAGGAACGAGCCATCGTAATGCAGACGCATTGTCGAGAAGACCATGTCAGGAGGAATGTAAACACTGTAGCCGAATAGAAGAAAAACATTCCATCGTCGCGAGGACAACAGTAGTTGACGATAGATGGCATCCAGACGACCTGCGCCAAGACCAAGAAAATGACCCGGATTTGAAAATCATACTGGATTGGAAGAATAGTGAAGAAAAGCCAGCATAGGAAAATGTTGCCCCACATTCCCGGAAAGTAAAATCGTACTGGGCACAATGGGACTCTATTGTGGTTGAAGAAGGTGTCCTGAAACGTGTGATGGAGAACACCGAAGGTACTGAGACGAAAACTCAGCTGATTGTTCCACGGAGCCGAGTACCGGAAGTGTTGAAGGAAATCCATGATGGAACTGGAGGAGGACATTTTGGAGTCAACAGAACCGTGGAAAGATTGCGCCAACGATTTTACTGGGTGAATTGCAAAGAAGATGTTAAAGAGTGGTGCAAGAAGTGTGTTGCTTGCGCTGGAAGTAACGGGCCACATAAGCGACGAAGAGCTCCAATGCGTCAATACAATGTTGGCAGTCCATTTGAGCGCATTGCGATTGATGTAGCCGGACCATTCCCGGAATCCGACGAGGGAAACAAGTACATATTAGTCGTTATGGATTACTTCACCAAGTGGGTTGAAGCTTATCCATTACCTAACCAGGAAGCCGTCACTGTTGCTGAAGTTCTGGTAAAAGAATGTATTTGCCGATTTGGAGTCCCTCGTTAACTACACTCCGACCAAGGAAGAAATTTTGAGTCTGCCCTTTTCCAAAACATCTGTAAGATAATGGGAATCAACAAGACTAGGACAACTGCACTACATCCGCAGTCCGACGGCATGGTCGAACGAATGAACAGAACTATCAACCGATATCTATCAAAGGTTGTCTCTAACCATCAAAGAGACTGGGACCGACATCTGCATCTGTTCCTGATGGCTTATCGTTCATCCGTACACGAGACGACAGGACAGACACCTGCTAACATCTTATTCGGACGTGAATTACGTTTGCCATGTGACCTGGTATTCGGCAGCAAACCTGGAGAAGATTTGGCTGGGGAGGATTATGTCACCAACTTGCGAAGAATAATGGATGACATTCATGAACAAGTCCGTACAAGTATTCAGGTTGCCAGCGACAGGATGAAGGATCATTATGACATCAGGGCTGACGAAGGTGGTTACCAACCTGGAGATCTGGTGTGGTTGTATAACCCGCAGAGGCGTCGCGGATTATCGCCGAAGCTGCAGAAGAATTGGGAAGGCCCTTATGAAATAATCAAGAGAATAAACGACATAATCTACCGGATAAGAAAAATGCCTAATGGGAAGCCGCGAGTAGTACATTTTAATCGTCTAGCTCCTTTCGCCGGCGATAACCATGAAGACCATCGTGGAGCTACGGTTCGAAGAATTGAAGCCCAAGAACCTACATTCGAAGATTTCATGGAAACTTATTCCACTAACCGTAAAGCTCGGTATGGCGTTACCCGAGAGGAACATCTAGACCTGTTCACGGTTTCACCAGACTATTCCCTTGGTCACTGCATAGCCGAAGACACGAAAATGTCCCGCGGAATCGCTACTGTCTTCAAGAAGAAGTTTGGACGACTACAAGAACTGGCCAACCAAAGTCCATCCGTCGGGAGAACAGTACGACTTAGGGATAATGACGTGGAACACAAACGATACATTTACTACTTAGTTACGAAGGCAAAATCAAACCAGAAGCCACTGTATCGAAATTTGTGGAATTCATTGTGCGATCTGAGGGACCACCTATTGGACAACGACATCATGAAGCTGGCTTTACCGAAGATAGGCTGTGGACTAGATGGCTTGGATTGGAGGATTGTAAGGAACATGTTAGAGATCCTCTTCCGGTATACTTAATTGAAATCCTCGTCTGCAGCTTCAACCCAAAGATACAAGTCAACACAGAACCGACCGTGGACTGTCACTTCTTCCAGACATCCGGATGCATCAAGGGTGATGCATGTAGATTTCGTCATCGAGGACTGTTCCGGGACGAAACAGTCTTAAGGAGGGAGCAATGTAACGAGCGGCGCCTGGGTGACGGCGGCTAAGCGACATGCACGGACAAGTTTGCATTGTCTAGCCGGCGCGCTATTGTGTTGATGACGCAAGAGGGGGATGATTCATCGGGTCACGCGATACGGTAATAAAATTTAATTACTTTCTGGAAGGAATTTATGGAATCTACCAGAATTACCGGCTGTGGATATATAAACGCTACCCGAGCGGACGGTGGGTCAGTCTACGATAGCATGGTGACATAAATAGAAGTCTACGTTTGAATGGTGACATAAATAGAACTAAATATTGATGTATTGTGAAATAAATAGTGTTTAATGTTATTTACTGGTTAAATAAATAATTATAGTGTATAAATAAATAATCGTAGTAGTGTTAAGTGTGTAAATAAATATTCTTAGTGTATAATTAGTGTTTTAAGTTTAATTAATAGTGCGTGTTTATTTAATTATCAGTAACTTTTATGTTTTATTTTTCGTTATTAAACTTGTTATATAAATATTCGTGTTTTACTGATTTTACACTTCACCTAAATAAATAAAACAGTTACATTTATTATTATCCATATTTAAGTTTTGTGAAAGCATGTCCATTGTCCATGGTGTCAAGAAGGTTGTGTTGAATATTTGGTAGATGAAAAACTATTACCAATTTAAATTAATTGTAAATATGGGTACTTATTTTACCCAGCCTGACTAATTAATAAACTTTTTGATTGAGAAAGCGAAATGTCTCGTTGGATATGTTAATTTTAATTAAGACGTAAAGTATTGTGTGTTTGTGTGCACCTCGGACATTACTAAGTGTTTATATCTTTCAGGTCATTACCAGGTCCTAAGCTTTATAAACTTGTTGCCCGCGGACAGCATAAAAACCGTTATAATGCCCGTAATATGTAGGTATAGGTACATAATTATAATGCATTAATGCTTTACTAACTTTCCATACTCTTTAAATGTGGGAAAAATAGCTTCCGTTGTGCATAAAGCGAGTGTTTTTTGTTTTAGAATTTTCCCGCACCGTTTTTGATGATAATATTATACAGTTCGTAATTCTGTTGGCAATAAATTTAATATTCGTTTTAAAAATTGGCATATATATATTATCAGGTACGGGTTTGTTTCGATTAATTTTTATATTTTAAGAATTATTTATAGCAGAATTTATTAAATTTTATGTTTTTTTTTCCGGTGCTTTCATGTTATAAACTGATATAATGAAACCTATAATTAGATTTATTAAAAAGAAACAAAATTCTTGTGAAACTGATACAAGCAAATCAATCATTATAGAAATCCAAGGAGAATGTACAAATAACGAAGAAATGAAGAAAGAACGAATGATTGTTGTGATATTTGAATTTGTCACTTCGGTTGTATTTAGCAGATATTTACTCAGATTTTAGTTCAGCAATTTACTTTTATTTGGATGAAAGTGAAGACTTGGAAGGATATACCTTTACAATTTTAACATTGTTTTTTCTTTATGGTTCATCTTTACTGACTTTACTCTGACTGTTCTTTTTGAAAGGTAAAGAATGTGTGTGTAAAATATAAACCAGGCAATAAATACTAAGTAATATAAAATGTTTTAGACGGACACGTTCACGTTCAGAAAGAGGACTAAAGTATTATTTTATTGCTGCATTAATTTTTATAACAAATTCAAGCGGAGTCTTACTATTTCAAAAACTACCTGTAAAGAAGGTTGATAATGACTTATTGACTACAAAAATAACAAACTTTGTGATATTAAAAGTGATAGAAGCTTGCGTGAAAAACATTCCACTATTATAATACTTAATAACCAAAGCAGGATTTCTCTCGGGTTACCGCCTAATTATGATATATTCTCTCTAATCGTGTCTTGGATGAGCGTATTAATTTCGACAGAGCTTGAATCAGGTTAAAACTATAAATACCTAATATATTAAAGATAATTTGAAACTAAAGATTTTTATATAATTTAAGAATATAGGTACCTTTGATTCTTTAGCACCACTTTTTATTAAAAAAAATTCATATTTTATTAATTATTACCGATTATTACAAATTTAAAAAATAATATTTATATAGGTATAATGAAAAAGCATAAAATTGGACAATATATATTAATACTAAATATAGTTTCTCTTCATTCTAACAATTAATTTTCAGTTCACATACACACGACAGTCTTTACAAAAAAATATACCTACAAATTTACAATAAATTAGGTAGTAGGTTCCTTACGGAGCACATCAGCTTTTCATAATATAAATAATAAATTATGTGAGATTTATTTAATTTTATATGTTTACATCACTTATCATACTGTGTTTTAAAATATTTCAGTATCTTTGGCTTCTTTGTTTTACGTGTAAGTAGTAAAATCAAACTATTAAATATAAGTAAATATTAACGATATATTTATTTTCTAGGTATTTTAGATAATGGGTATATTTCAGCCCTTATAAATAATGGAATGAAAAAGTAACAGAGTTCTCAGTCTTCAAAGTTAAATTTATTTATTAACAGATGATAATCATCACCGACGTAGCAAATCTACCTTCCTCCAGGGTTCTAGGAGAAAACCACATACAATAAATTACAAACATCATACAAAAATAATACAATTAAGGTAATGTACTTACAATTATCAAAATCTTTAAAAATTAAACATTTAGTTACATAAAAATTTAGCAACTTGTCGTCATAATTTAAAACATACACCATACAAAATTATTTCAATATTCGTAGACCAAGCAAAGTTACTACCAAGAATCAACTGTGCGAAGACAGGACAAGGTCACATCAGTTCTGAACACATTTAACAGCTTTAATTCTCACCTGCAGTTTACAATGGAGGAAGAAAACAATTGTACTCTACCATTCTTGGATATCCTTTTAATTCGTACATCAGAAGGTAAAATAGAAACCAGATGGTACAAAAAAGCGTCATCTTCCACGCGTTATCTGAATTATAAGTCACAACATCCCCTCCACCAATTGGTAAATGTTGCAAATAATTTGAAAAAGCGCGCGCTCCTACTTACCAGCCAAAGATACAAATCAGCTGTATTAAATGAAGTCAAGGATCAATTATTAATTAACAACTACCCAAAAAGTTTAGTCAACAGTTTAATTAACAACAATCCAACAGACACACGAAATCATCGACAAAATGATCAAACAAAAGGGTTTTATAACACTATACCGTTTATTCCTAAGTTATCACAGAATATTAAAAAAACTATTACAAGGCATATTGATGTTAACATTACTTACAAACAAACAAAAACTGTGGGACAATTATTTACTAACACTAAATTTCCAATTAATCAAACGTCATATACCAGATTCCATGCAATGATTGTGACAAGGTTTATATAGGGCAGTCGAAGAGATATCTAGATACTAGGATTAAAGAGCACAAAAGGAACTGTGTGAAACCAAACAACACAGGTAATTGTGCTCTGGTTCATCATTGCAAAACTGAAAACCACACATTTAACTTTGACTCTGTAACTATTATCGACACTGAATCGAATCTGAATAAACGTTTGACTTTAGAGATGCTCCACATTCAAGAGAATAAGAACTCGGTCAACTCAAGATCTGACATCCAAAATTTAAGCGCAATATAGCGGCATTCTGACTAAACATCTCTTTGTCAGTTAGATAAGAACCATCCTGTTGGATTAATTAGTTTAATGTTCTCCCATTGGATCCTCAATATCCTATTACTGGTTTCATCCTTTCTTGTATACATATATATATATATATATATATATATATATATATATATATAAGTTTCGTCCTGTCTTCGCACAGTTGATTCTTGGTAGTAACTTTGCTTGGTCTACGAATATTGAAATAATTTTGTATGGTGTATGTTTTAAATTATGACGACAAGTTGCTAAATTTTTATGTAACTAAATGTTTAATTTTTCAAGATTTTGATAATTGTAAGTACATTACCTTAATTGTATTATTTTTGTATGATGTTTGTAATTTATTGTATGTGGTTTTCTCCTAGAACCCTGAGGAAGGTAGATTTGCTACCGAAACGTCGGTGATGATTATCATCTGTTAATAAATAAATTTAACTTTGAAGACTGAGAACTCTGTTACTTTTTCATTCCATTTACCTAAACAGTCAAGAAATTACAATTTAAACTTATAAATAATCATAAGGTTGTAATGAGTTGGTATCTTGCTGTATTAATTTTTACCTCTCGCCTCATATTCTATAAGAGAGGTATTGTAATGGGTCAAAATTTTCGAGTATGAGTTTTTGGTGGATAAGCACGTTTCAGGGTCTCTACAATACAAATTTACTATTTTCACGATGATGTCTGTGTGTGTGTATGTGTGTGTGTGTGTGTGTGTGTGTGTGCGTGTGTGTGTTTGTATGAATGTATGGACTGACGATTTTTCGTCCACGATAACTGAAAAAGTATCAAACCTTTAATAACCAAATTTCATATTTAAGGTTTTAATAAGTATCTTAACACCGGATAACATTTTGGAAGAAATCCGCAAACCGGAAGTAGTACTTTTTGAAGCTTGATTAAGTTTTCTTTAAATATATTGGTACATTATTTATTTATGGCAATTTCTGCAATTAAAAATAAAAGAAAATATAATTATCTATGGGTACAGTTAGTTATAAATACAATTTGTTGAATCTGATAGTATTTAACAATAAAATAAAGTACAATTAATATTCTATCTTGTTCTCCATGATATGAAATTTGTTTCCACATAAAATTTGAATTATTCTGACAGTGACAGTACAGTTGACATCTTTTGCTTGCATCTTGGTTTACATTATCGTTTACATCTTACATGAACATAAAACTATTAAAATGTAAGTAAAACTATTTATTAGATTAGTCTCGAGATTAGTAGAATAAGCAGAATTAGGCGAGAGATCGTGTACTGGCCACAGCAGATTTTTTTTATTAATAAAATAATTGTAAAAAAATAATCTGTCATGTTGTTAATAAATAATTATGTATACTTATTTGTCATTTTCTACAATAAAATTTCTATTTGCAGTAAAATAAAAATGTGAATTTCTATAAATATTTAAATAAATGTAGGTACTATTTTTCATTTAAAATGTAAAATATTGATTATTCCACTACTGTATAAATTAAGCTATAAACAAAACACAATTGTATAATAATGATTTATTTATTGAAATTTAGGAAATACAGAAATTTTTAAACTTAATCATTTTGATAATATTTGTATACATAAATAGTTACACACTAAAATTTTTGACATCGCATAAAAAAGAAGGTAGGTAGCTCACATTTCGCAAGTAATAAAACCTTATTTACCTTTTTCTTAGCAACCAAACAAAACACTAAATTGTCATTTGTTTTATTTTTAAAGAGTCATTAAATTATTTCGTTGAATTACACTCGAGAATTTAATTTTCTCTCAATCTGTTTGACATCTCATTCTCAACCTTGTAACCGGCAGCAATTTGACTCGAAAAATTGTAGCGGCAACAAGTTCTTCTTTATTTTTGAACTAATTTAACTGTGTAGTATTTTGAGATTAAATCAATAAAATTATGTACAAGTGTAAAACAGAGCCCAACTAAAGTCGCCGCCCCTGCTACTCGTGTTGGTAATTCACGCCCCACCATCACGTTTGTGTTTGTGTTGATAACATCCAAATGTCGAAGATATTGAGAATGAAATTGGATTTTGCTCATACTGTGGAATCAATTTATGTTAATGCGATTATGCATTTGGTTTTCTATCGACACTCGACAGCTCTCAATCGACGCATGCGCTGCTCAAAGTCAAACCTTTCCTGCTATTTTCACATTTTCCCGCAGTCGCAAATTTCTCCAAAACTTCGAGACTACGACTTTGTACGGCCAGTGGATTATTGCACTTTAATATACTTATTAAATTAGAAATAAAATTTCAGGTTCTTGGATAACAGCTGTACTTCGTGATTACGGTCATCTTCAGGTTTTCAAATGGAAGTTACATTAGTCTAAATATAATTTAGTCAACTAATAATTCAACTAAGACCATATAAATTTATTCATAGAAGTGATCGCTTGTATCTCATTAAATTTAAACTGTAACTAAACTAAATTATTTTGCGACTAATACTCGTATAACTGAAGATGATCGTAAACACGAGCGAAATGTCGTGGTAATTTTTGATAGTAAATACAAGTTATCCAAGACCCTGCAATTTTATTTCCACCTTCAACTTCAAAGCTTCGGACCATTAGAATGTTTAATTTACTTATAACCGAATTTAAATAACTTTGTCAGTTTTCAAAATTTATAGTTAGGTACCTTCTAAATCTCGAAATAATGAGAGATACCATTTAATTTCGGCCATCCAATTTAATTATAAATATTCAGTTAAAAATTCTGTAGTTTTCTAAAGTACAATTTTGATGAGAAATTTTAGAAAATCGTCGTTTTGCATAAGGTACTCCTGCCTGTGATTAGTAAAATGTCATTTTTTTGAAAATACTTCATGAAAAATGTATCCATCGGCATTTTAGGCTAAAAATGAGAAAATGTATACACTCACACTCATGCAAATCGACTCGGGGATCTGTATCTCTTACCGTTTTTAAGATATAGAGGCGTGAATAAAAAAATATACCTAGTTGCAATAAGATATTATTTACAAAGATTACATTACATAGAAATCAACATTCAGAATTTAACATCCCGAATTCAATATTTATCTATCAGGGATTATTTTAAACTTTAATGTGTCAGTGATCGGTAAAGATTTATTTAACCATCTGGAATATCATTTGGAATAAAATAGTTTAAAATGGTTTAAGATTGAAAATGAACCCAAAATTTTTTTTTTGTAACATTCTATAAATCTGGTTATACGTCAACAAATGTGCAATAAATACAGTGCTGACAACCGCAAATCGATTTCGGGCTTTGTTTTCTAGATATTTATCTTCAAGGCTCGGTAAATTTGATAAATCAGAGGATAACCAGAAAACTGAACGGAGAATGAGATATTATCTAAATGTGGTTTGAGGTGTTGATGGTTTCCTTGAAGTTTGAGTTATCCTGAACAATATTATTATAATTTTTTATATTTTAGATTTCTTTTTTCATTTATTATCTAGGGTTTACAAACAATAAGTTGGGTTCGGATTCTTAGGCAAATGCCTATTCGCACAGTTTTTGAATTTATTCAAAACTAGCGTTTTAATTTGATGACGTGGGGGGAAGGGATCCAAAATACCCTACTTGAGCCTCACATACTCGGTTTTGATAGGAACTCTTATGAAGATTGACTCTGATTAACACTTATTGTGATGAATCTTCACGTTTTAGACCCAACTGAACACAAAAACCATAATTTTAAAAATAATCAGTACGGTCTGTCTGTCTCTCCCTCGGTTTGTCCGTAAGCACAATAATTTGAGAACGCGTATGAATTTTCTACTCAAATTTTTAATTTGTTTTTTTACAAAAAAATTTTAAACGTCGCTAAATGACAGCTGTCACTTTGACATTGACAGATGTCACTTTGACATTGTCAGCTGTCACTTTGATATTGGCATCTGTCACTTTGACATTAACAGCTGTCACTTTAACACTGCCTGCCTATGTTATTGCAATGCCTGTTATGAGTGCCACTGCAGATTTTTATTGAAGGTTATCGTGCGCTTTTGACACATGTACAAAAATCTCATTCTCCCGTGTGTAGTTTCCAATAACTACCATAACCATGAGCATAAAGTCTTTTTACTTTATGACCACATGAGTACCCGTAAATTAACAGCTAGTAGATACTTGTGCACTCTAGTGCTAGTAACCTTACAAACGGATTAATTTCTTGTATATCTTTTTTCGATTACTCAAAATTTGGGTAAAAGGCGTTTTATGAAATAGATGAATAGTTAAGTGCTAAAAATATAAAAGGAAAAAATCACCATCTCCTTATAAACATTTGAAAACTAAAATTGCACGATAAGATTACAAACCTTAATTTAATTACTCTTTCATGGCTTCATATTTGTTAATCTTATTTTCCCTTTTTATTTAATTTATTTTAACTTATTTATTATGCATTCTTATGAATCTTATATACTAATCTTATACAGGTTGGTGGAGGTGAAATGCGAACATAGGGAACGTACATGACAATCGAACTTTCATGCCAGGTATCTTGATATATTTTGTAGTAGTGTCACAAAAAGAGTAATCAATAACAGAAATAATAATAAAATCTAAAAGTGCATGTAAACTTTCTCGTTCTGCTCGTACACATACATTATTATGCAAAGAAAATATTTTAATGGAAATAAAAATTTCAATATTATGACAGGTACTTTGACATTGACAGTACTTATTCCACGTATATCAAGATGCCTAGCATGATAACTCCATTGTCATATATTTCCCTATGTTCGCATTTCAACTCCACCAACCTGTATACTAAAAGGCTTAATTAATATTTTCGTCTGCCTAACAACGGGTTTGCGTCGGGCCAACGTTATGAACGGATTATCCGATTTTAATGATTTTTTCACTAAACGATAGAGGTCATCGAGACGCACATTTTTATATATAATTCAATTGTTTTTGATTTTTTTTTGTTTGAGAAAAATGCGAAAAACTGACTTTTTGTTTTTCGTTAATAACAAATGTATGGTTTAAGTTATCGATTTAAAAATTGGTATGTATAGTAAACAACTAATAAGGAGTTCATGCCACCAGGTTTCAATGTTCTACACAGTATAGTTTTTGACTTATTAATTAAAAACTATACTTCAACAGTGGATCAGAGATTGTATAAACAAAAGTTCAACAAATGACTATTGACGGTTGAATAACGCTACATCTATCAAATTGAAGTTTACAATTCGACATTTAAAATGCATTTATCTAAAGTAATATAATTAATAGAAGCAATTTGTTAATTATATTGAGGTATAATCGTGGGAGCGTAAATGTTTTTAATATTTTCATCAATTTTAATAATATTTTAAAGAAAAATGATTTTATTTTGACAGTCATTACAAAGTACAGTTGCAGAAAAAGACATCAGAAGTTTTAGTACATTCACGGGTAAAAATTGTTAACACATTTGAAAAAAACAATGCTATGTTTTGTCAAACTGACGTTTACAGTTTACAATTCGATATTTCAGATGCATGTATCTTAAGTAGAAGCAATTTGTAAATTATATTAAGTTAAAATTGAAAGAAACATTTTTTGAGAAACTGAGGTGCTCTAAAATATATTCAATTAAAAAAAAAAAAAAAAACATTTTTTGTATTTAAATCCTTTATATTAACTTCATCGTCGTGCGTATAGTCCGTCCCAAACTTCTTTGCCGTGACGTCATTATTTTATTTTCAAGAATAACTAAAGAATACATTGTCTTATTCTTTCTATCTTATTACTGTCATATATTTAGTTGAAACACGTATGTCATTCGAAATTTGCGAAGTATTGATACTGTTACGTGAAGTTTTGTTCTTTGTTTTTATTATGAAGTAGAAAAAGAAAGAAATAGAAAACGTATAATTATATTGTTGATATACCAGCAATTTGTTATTTGAGTAGGCTGTTTTTCATATTGTTTTATGAAATATGTATTGTAAATTTTGAAACTGTCAAACAAATAAAAACTATTTTCACTGTGATTAAATAATTTAACATAGGTATATCGTTGTTTTATGCATCCATTAGCTGTTTCCATATAGATATTTATAATAATATTTATAAATATGCCCGGCAAACGCAATAATAAACAAACAATTCAGATTGTCTTGAATTTGTACCAATATTTTACTGCTGAAAAAGAAAAAGGGGAATTACTTATTCCCGTGTCAGCTGTTCTAGAGGTATTTATTTATTATTAAATTTATATAGTTATTCCAAATATTTACATAATATAGTTTAAAAATATTTGATATCAAAATATAATTTTCCCGCCATAATTTCAAATTGATTCATACGAACTACAGGTATGACGTAACGGCAAAGAAGTTTGGGACGGACTATACATACGTACGTTAAAAAAACAAAAGTAAAAAATGACCCACTTCCCGTGATCTTATCAAGCTGAAATTTTGCAAATAGACTTTTGTCACCTAACAATGCACTTTGGCACAGAAAAAATCTGATGTGGCCAGCACAAGACCTCCCGCCATACCCCAAACCCATTTCTCCATATGCAATCAATCTTAAATTTGGTACATAGACTCGTTGTGACCAAACATTTACTTTGGCACAAGAAAAAATCTGATGTAGCCAGCACAAGACCTGCCGCCATACCCATTTCCCCATTTCCAATCAATCTGAAATTTGATACATAGACTCGTTGTGACCAAACATTTACTTTGGCATAAGAAAAAATCTGATGTGGCCACCACAAGACCTCCCGCCATACCCTACGCTTTTTAACTCTGATATTTGGTACATAGACTCGTTGTGACCAAACATTTACTTTAGCACAAGAAAAAATCTGATTTGGCCAGCATAAGACCTCCCGCCATACCCTACTCTTTTTAACTCTTTCTTGAAACACACTATCTAAGAAAAAGTTACAATGAAAACAAAAATATAAATAAATATTGATCGGGTCTCATATAAAAAAGAATTTATAGTCAAAAACTTTGTTTTACGTGTTCATTTTTTTTATCAATATTAGTATTTTTTAAATCTTATTTTATTTTGACAGTTATTTCAAGTCCTAACAAAAGATGTCAGAAGTTTAGGTACCTACATTCAAAGAAATAATTATTAACATTATTTGAAAATAAAAAAGCAAAAAAGGAACTTTTTCAGCGGAAAGTATCACAAATTCATGGAGTAAAGGGTTAGAGGAACACTAGGTACTTTATAAAACTGTTAAAATTGAAGGTCGACGATCTGCATTAACAAAAAAATTATATATAACAATATCGAGTTTGATATTGAATTAAACTAACTTTATAAAATTGTTGAAAATGGCGACCAACAATAATTGTCATTTTTTTTATTAAAAAAATCATATCGAGTTTGATATCAAATTCAAGGGCTGGATAAGGGCTACCTAATTAATAAAATTATTTAAAATGGTGGCCGACGATTGTCATTTATTTTTTTAAAAACAATATAGAATTATATCAAGTTAGATATCAAATTAAAGGGCTGAAAATGGGATACCTATAATTAATAAAATAATTTAAATCGGTCAGGTAAGCAGTACTTTATAAAATTGTTGAAAATTGCGACCAACGATTGTTATTTGTTTCTATCAAAAATTCATATCGAGTTTGATATCAAATTCAAGGGCTGGATAAGGGCTACTTAATTAATAAAATTATTTAAAATGGTGGCCGACGATTGTCATTTATTTTTATCAAAGACAATATAGAATTATATCAGTTTGATATCAAATTAAAGGGCTGGACATGGTCTACCTAATTAATAAAATAATTTAAATCGGTCAGGTGAGCACTACTTTATAAAATTGTTGAAAATGGCGACCGATTGTCATTTGTTTTTATCAAAAAATTATTAATTCAAATCGAATTTGATTAAAAATTAAAGGGTTTAAATTAAAGGGTTAAAAAATAAAGGTTACCTTATTAATAAAATTATTTAAAATGGTGGCAGACAATTGACATTTGTTTTTATTTTAAAAAAAAATATCGAGTTTGATGTCAAATAAAAGAGCTAGATGAGTGCTAATTAATAAAATTATTTAAAATGGTGGCCGACAATTGTCTTTTGTTTTTTAAAAAATATGTTAGAATCATACCTCATATGACATCAAATTAAATATCTTGATAAAAGAGCTGATACAAGATTGTTCAAAATGGAGACCGACGATCGTCATTTGTTTATATCTTAAAATTGTTAAAATCATATTGATTTTAATATCAAAGTAAAGGTCTTGATCTTGATGATGAGGAGCGATATACACAATAAGTGATAAATATGATACTGGGTGATTAGCTTCTGTTTTTTTCCTTTCAAAATAATAAAATCATTTCAAGTTTGATATATCCAATTAAAGGTTTTGATAAGGTACCTACAATATTGTTCAAGATAACGTTTGACAATCGTCTTTTGTTTTTAGTTGGATAACCAGGATATTTATTTTATTACACATATATTATTTTATTCTAAAATTTTAAGGCGTTGACTAAAATTCATATTGAAGAAGGAAGATGAATAATTTGAAATTGTAATTAAATAATTATAATTTCATCATACAATTTTTTTCGGTAAAGTTTAAATGTTAAAATTGTTATAATTGAGGCACGAAGTGCCGAATCGTCCCACATTCAGGGTCCGCGGAGCTTGAGGCCGCGGGCGAATCCCCCTTGTCGCGCGGTAGCGCGACCTAGCCGAAGGCCCGCGTAGCGGGGCCTGACGCTAGTAAATATCTATTTGACACATGTATTTGACACATTCTTACATTTTATAACTAAATCACGATAGTGTGACATCAGACCGATGTCACTTATATGTGAAATAATTTACCAACTTGCATATGTTTTGATGCAGTAGTTAGTTCAGGGGCCTCACCGACTGTTGGCCTTAGTGTAGCACTCCACAGTCCCCCCCCATCGTACCATCAACAATCTCATTGTTGACCGATAAAACTGTCAAGTTTGAATTTTGTTTTCATTTCATTTAACAGTGATATTTAAAAGGTTATTTTCTTGATTGTGTGTTTGATGCAGAAAAATAGCAGTTTTGCCTGTTGTAAGTATAAATATTTTTATTTTATTTACCAATGTTGTAATATATGGGTCATAGGTATTGTTTGTTTACATAATTTTAATACAATGTTTAAGCTGTCATTTTATAAATAAACATTAAATAAATATTATTTATTATAGAAAGATTTAAATGGAAATATATGCATTGTTTATTAGTGTTCGTTCTTCTTTCTTATTATAAATATTAACTGTGTTTTATTATTTTAGACTAAGAAATGTGTTTAAAAACTGCCGGGTCAACCTTCTGCCAAATAAATAAAGAGATACTACTTCATTTTGCTTCCCTCGAGATGACAACCTCTGAGTCCGAGTTAAATGGATGCACAATATGAACCGAATGGATCTTAATAATTTGACATATAGTGATACAGTCAATTACATGTTCGAGGCTATCGCGTTTGCCCGCTTCATTTCGACGATATTTTTTTATTGTACCTAATATTTTATTTTTACCTTCCGCTTACCTGTAAAGGAAGGTATTGGAATCATGCAAAAAATCGGGTTGTGAGTTTTAAGTGGATGAGCACGAATTAGGGTCCTTACAACTCATTTTTGATAGTTTCTCGATGATGTCTGTATGTATGTGTGTATGTGTGTGCGTGTGTGTGTGTGTGTGTATGTGTGTGGTCCGGGCCGATGCCGGATGTCGCATAACTCAAATACGAATTACCCAAAAATTTGATATTTGGTATTTTACAATTGTATACGAATAGGAAGAGCACATCAGATTTTGGTACAAATATCTTCACCGGAAGTGATATTTTTTGAAGATTGAACAAGATAATTGTCAAAAATTTATATAAATTTTGATAAATATAATACATATTTGTAATAAGAATAAGAGGCAAAGTTATTTGCAACTTACGTTATAAAAAATTGTCTTTATCTGGTATCATTAAAGAACTGCAGTAAAATTTAAAAAATAAATTTATCAGATAAAACGTTGAAATCTTGTGATCCATGTTCGGTTGATTTTTGTTTCTGCGTAAAAAATATTGACAGGTGAGACGGGTGACAAGTTGACATACTAGCGCCATATCTATATACATATATAAAGTAAAGTGTCCTGACTGACTCATCAACGCCCAGCCCAAACCCGTAAGCCTAAAAATGTGAAATTTGGACAGTATATTCGTTTTATGATGTAAGCGCTCACTAAGAAGGGATTTTTTGAAATTCGCCCCCTAAAGGGGGAAAAGGGGATAAAATGCGTTTTTACGAATTTCTCAATATTTCTTTACTCAGACGAGATATCAACTTGATTTTTACATACAATGGTAGCGCATCGAAATATTTAAGACCCATGTTTCAGGATTTTGTCCTAATCAGCTTCTTAAGGGGGGAAATTTAATTTTTGGGGGAAAATAAATTAGTTTATAAGTTGCTTTGGAAAACAAATAAAAAATTGAAAATATAAACATGTCACACTATCGTGATTTAGTTATAAAAATGTATGTGTCAAATAGATATTTATTCATAAGAATGCATAATAAATAAGTTAAAATAAATTAAATAAAAAGGGAAAACAAGATTAACAAATATGAAGCCCTGAAAGAGTAATTAAATTAAAGTTTGTAATCTTATCGTGCAATTTTAATTTTCAAATGTTAAAAGGAGATGGTGATTTTTGCCTTTTATATTTTTAGCACTTAACTATTCATCTACTTCAGAACACGCCTTTTACCCAAATTGGGTGTGGTAGCCTCACATATTGTGAGTAATCGAAAAAGATATACAAGAAATTAATCCGTGTGTAAGGTTTTACTAGCACTAGAGTGCACAAGTACTAGCTGTTAATTCACGGGTACTCATATGGTCATAAAGTAAGAAGACTTTATGCTCATGGTTATGGTAGTTATTGGAAACTACACACGGGAGAATGAGATTTTTGTACATGTGTCAAAAGCGCACGTAAACCTTCAATAAAAATCTGCTGTGGCACTCATAACAGGCTTTGCAATAACATAGGCAGGCAGTGTTAAAGTGACAGCTGTTAATGTCAAAGTGACAGATGCCAATATCAAAGTGACAGCTGACAATGTCAAAGTAACATCTTTCAATGTCAAAGTGACAGCTGTCATTTTGCGACGTTTAAAATTCGTGAATTATTTTTTTTGTAAAAAACATTAAAAATTTGAGTCGAAAATTCATACGCGTTCTCAAGTTATTGTGCTTACGGACAAACCGAGGGAGAGACAGACAGGCCGAACTGATTATTTTTAAAATTAAGGTTTTTGGGTTCAGTAGGGTCTAAAACGTGAAGATTCATCATAATAAGTGTTAATCAGGGGCAATCTTCATAAGAGTTTCAATCAAAACCGATTATGCGGGACTCAAGTCTTTCTTTGCATAATAATGTATGTAACGAGAAAGTTTACATGCACTTTTAGATTTTATTATTATTTATGTTATTGATTACTTTTTTTGCCACACAAATTCACATTACTTCGATTTGTGACACTACTACCAAATATATCAAGATACCTGGCATGAAAGTTCGATTGTCAAGTATGTTCCCTATGTTCGCATTTCACCTCCACCAACCTGTATAGAGATTAACATTGGAAATATTTCCATATTACCCATTTTATATATTTTAGATTACCTATTTATAATAATAATAAATTCTTTATTAATGGTTTTTTTTTACAATAAATACACCATTAAAGGCGAGGTTCAGCTATAGTTGATCTTCCACCTAATCGAGGGTTAAGGGATAAGGACTCTTGTGTTTGTGATATTAATTAATATTTCCTTTATAAATAACATTGTGTTTTTGTCGTCTGCTACCCCGAATGCGGTCAACCATTACAATAAATTCTTTCTTTATCGTAGTGCACTACAATCTTTTTCTCCGCTTCAGCCGCTGTCACTGTTTGCGTCCGCCATTATTAAGTTTTTCTTTCTTTTTGAAGTTGAATAATAGGCTTGAACAAAAAAGAAATGATAATATAAAATTATGGCCCTTTCGCGAGACGAATTGCTGGTGAGACGGCGCTGATTAAAACCTTCTTCTTTCAACTAATTAGAAATTATTATAAAAAGAACCAGGCAGACTATAACTCAAGCAAAAAATGAAACGAAATGCAACTTTATCGCTAATTGTGTCTAATTTTTATTGTTTCAAATTTCTTTTCAGTCATTTTAGCATTTGCATTTATGCAGATTCTCTTCTTTTGCGAATAGCGAAATAACTTTTTTCCTAAAATACATTTTTCAACGATCGATATTAACAGTAGGTTTTTTAGACTTCATTTGCTTTCTTGACAATGAACAATAATTAAATTGCGGACCAATGCTTCTTTGTAGACCGTTGTTAATATTGGAGGTTTGAATTGAAAATATTCGAAAAATATTTTCAACACGATGCTAATACAAATCTGTTTCAGTAATCATAAATAATTTATTAGGATTTAGTTAAATTTTTATAACTACTTATTGCAATTTCCATTCAAATTTTTTTCTAACTGTAAAGTTTGTTTACATTTTTGTTTGTAGTACTGTTTTTCTGCATTCCAAATTTTGGCTTTTGTAGGTATACTGTTATAGACGAAAATGCTTGTTGATTGTTTATAAAAATCAAAGAATTGTAGAAAAAATGTTGTGTTTACTTCTGGCTGAAAATATTTTTGCAAGCTTCAACTAGCTTCAGTTTGCTAAAGGTTACTTTTCCCCTTAACATAAGGACAATTTTAGTAGTTCCTAGAAAAACTCAGGCACATTATTTTTTAAACTAAAATAGTTAAATCAATGTTTTATTTTATAGACACTTAAGGAGGTTTATTAAAATGATGACGAGAGGCTGAAATTTATATATAGTGCCATTATTACAATATTAAGATTCAAAAAAAAAATTCATTTTCGTCTATCCGGTTTTCGAGTAATAGAATTTTGAAATTACGCTCGTTTTACATGGACTCTTATGGCAATTCACTAAATTTTTGTTTTTCATGCTTTCATGTGAAAAAATGATGAATAATTCATAGAACTTATATTAATAATTCCTACAAACCTTTAGAAATAAGTTCGTGAAGATTTTGTGTACTTTTTCTAAACCATTTGCAAATTATTTAAAAAAATCTGACGTGGCCATCACACAACCTTCCGCCATATCTAGATTTTAAACAGAAATGTATATACGTGCAATCCGGTGCCCATTTAAAATATACAAATAAAAATCTCAAATATTCAAACACAGAAATTTGCATCACCTGAATAAAAAGATTCATTCACAGGAAAACTCTGCTGTATTGAAGCCAGTATGCCAACTTGTCACCCGTCTCACCTGTCAATATTTTTTACGCAGAAACAAAAATCAACCGATCATGGATTACAAGATATCAACGTTTTATTTGATAAATTTATTTTTTAAATTTTACTGCAGTTCTTTAATGCTACCAGATAAAGACAATTTTTTTATAACGTAAGTTGCAAATAACTTTTCCTCTTATTCTCATTACAAATAAATACTATATTTTTCCAAATTTATATACAATTTTGAGAATTAACCTTTTCAATCTTCAAAAAATATCACTTCCGATGAAGATATTTGTACCAAAATCTAGGGAGCTCTTCCAATTTATATACAAATGTTAAATACCAAATATCAAAATTTTCGGGTAATTCGTATTTGAGTTATGCGACTAACAACCCTTGACCACACACACACACACACACACACACACACACACACACACACACACACACACACACACACACACACACACACACACACACACACACACACACACACACACACACACACACACACACACACACACACACACACACACACACATACACACACACACACACATACACACAGACATCATCGTGAAACTATCAAAAATGAGTTGTAAGGACCCTAATTCGTGCTCATCCACTAAAAATTCATCACCACCCGATTTTTTGCATGATTCCAATACCTTCCTTTACAGGTAAGCGGAAGGTAAAAATGTAATCATGCCAAGCATTTTTTGATTAATAAATTAGTAATTATTGTAAAAATATATTACCGCAACTGAACTAATTGCAATGATATCAGCCAACGCACGTTGAACGAATGTTGTTTTACATTATCAAAAATATTTTTATTTTCATATCCGCCCCAAGGCTAATGTCTGGGTACGCCACTGGAGGAGTTTCTAACCTCCTTAAATGAGACACGGTATTATCTACATTTGCAACAAGTTTTTTATTCTAGGTAACTAAACGAAAGATAATTTTCTGATTCCTGATCATAAGTTTACCCTTCTAATTCTATTGAAGTATAAAACTGCAAAATATTTAAAACCGGCCTCACAAACAACCTCATTGCAGATAATAGAGCAATATTAACATCTATAGCACACAATGTACATCTAAATAACGTGTTCATAATGCTGTCGTGTCTACAATGATCCTTTATCCTCGATGTTGTATTCTGTGTTTGTGTTATCACCATTCAGTAGAAACGTCCTCGTTTGTTCAACGTGTGTTTAATGGTTTCATATGAAATCGTCGTTAAAATGCGACTGCTGGTGAGCGCTTAACGGCCACGTAATGCATATTATCGTACATTAAATGAGAACAATTATAACAAGGATTTTTAATATTCAGAGCAAAATTGTGACCAAATTTGGATAGTATCAACAACACAAGTCATATTCGTATATTATACAGGGTGATTATCAATTTCGTATGCATATTTTAATGATTTATTATAGGTACTCACTAAAGTGGAACATTGGACTACTTGCATGATTTTGTTACCTATTCAATAATTTTAAAGAAGAGGTCAAAACTTGGGACACGTATTGTTTTTATAATTAATATAATAAAGCCATAAACAAAAAGAAGGTAAATTTTTGCAAGTGATAAAATCTTATTTACCTTTCTTAGCAACCAAACAAAACACTAAAATGTCATTTACTCTATATTTTTAATATTTGTCAGCGAAATTATTAGATTTTGGAAATGTTTGTGAAGACGAACCAAAAGAGTCGTTAAATTATCTCGTTAAATACACTCCAGCATTTTATTTCCTCCGAATAAATTTGTCCGGAAAAATAAAAAGCTCTTGTGTAATAATTACAGATGACAAAATTTGTAATAACAAACCCAAATAAAATTATGAAAATTGAATATTACTATGTGATATAGAGCAAGGTGGAACCAATGACATTCTGTAAGCCATAGCAACGACTCAACTACTTAAGGCCGCATAACAACAGCTTGTGTGGGAAGCTAAAAACGGCCAACCACAGGTTGTTTAAGATAATGACGTCAAAGAAAATTTTCTAAAAACCATATAATTTTTTCTAAATAATATTCATATTTTTACATAATGTTTTCGACTGCCAATACTACATAGTAATAGAAACCTCATTTTCAATACCATGCATGTAGCTCATTTCCGCAGGTTTTTTGATCAAGCAGTATTGGACTACCTACTGTTT
This sequence comes from Agonum fuliginosum, assembly GCA_947534325.1. NCBI lineage: Eukaryota > Metazoa > Arthropoda > Insecta > Coleoptera > Carabidae > Agonum > Agonum fuliginosum. The sequence continues at coordinate 21,645,592 of OX384038.1, forward strand.
CCATGTGGAATTTTACAAATTTACTCATTTTTTCCATTGTATAATTATTACATATTTAATTGTATTCCATTCATAGTTAGTCAGAGATCCATTCTCCAACCATTAATTTTGACAAGTAGGTAAGGCCCACAACGTTGAATTATTTTTTTCTTTTACTCTAATTGTTCCAAAAATGTACTGCCTTTAAATTTACGAAAATTATGTTTGTTCCATGATTAGTTGAGTACAATAATGCTATTCAGTGGCGGATTTATGATGGGGGGAGGAACAGCCTCCTAAAATAAGTCTGAATGTTTATTTTTTCACTCAGTAAAAACCAAGCGTAATTTTAGCGTAATGCTCTAAATTGACGCTTTAAAATAATGTTCTGTAGGTGTATACTGAATAATTCATGTACGTATAAGAAGGAGTGAGCAGGGAAACTTTAAATTACAGGGCATTTGACCTTGGATGAAAAAAATTTTCGCAATTTTTTAAATCTTTGGGCCCCTCTCGTCAAAAAATCCTGATGATATTAAATTATATGCACGAATAGTGAATCACCTTGTATAATATATCATGGTTCATTTCACAAATCAATAAGAAGATTATGTGCACATAACATATTAATGAAAGGTTTAAGTGAAGAATAGAAAGAACAGAAGGAAATGGAAGACAGAGAGAATTGAAGCGGTGTGCATACGATATACGATGTGAAGCAGAAGCACGAGGCGTGTCGTTTTCATGAAAGTGTAATGTTTTAATAAAATGCCTAACCAGAAAGCTCTGCGTTTTACGGTTTACAGTCACTTTTTTCACAATCTTCAATTGTAGAATATCTCGGGGCACAGTCATAAACGTTTGCTGCAAGTTATATTATAAAGATTTCATGAAATATTTCATAAAATTGACAAACTCATACAAAAAAATTATGATACTGACAGTAATTTAAGCTTATAATATGATCAAAACCTGTCGCTATCATGCCACCTATCCCCACAATTTTTGGCAAAAAATCAGTGTTAATCCCGGTTAAAGAATAATTATTAGGTTACCAACTGGCAACTGGCCACCTTTTTCATTGAAAATCCCGGTCAGAAGTTGAAATTAGTTCCTAGGTGTCTCTGCTGGTCACTAGTTGTACGAATTCACTTGCTGTCACTGAATAGTATTTTTGAAATTTAATAATTTGTAATATAGTATTTACAAATATATGTAAAATATAAAGAACATGTAAGCTTATTATTACATTATAAAGTAACAGATAAATATTGCTGTGAAATTATGTAGTGTGTCAGAAATACTGTCAATGTAGATATAGGTTATTTAAATTTTAGGACATGTCTTATAAACTGAATAATGTAGATGAATAGATGCACTACGAGACTATATGTTTATATATTGTGAAATTATTTATTTATAAATGATAACGGCGATCTCCGTCATAGAAAATGGAGAATTTTCAAACACGTATAAGGTAAATTATAGAACATAGCCGCTTAGATATATCTAAATTACAATTTTAGTTACTATTAAGTATTAAAGTGTATTTTTACATTTAAATCAGTGTCTGTCTATACAGTATGACTTGATACAGCCAGAGACACCTAGCTCCATTACACATTCTGATCGCTAAGAAAGATCATGCTGGCAAACCTAATTATTCTTCAACCGTGATGTTAATTAATTTTAAAACTTTTAGAATTATTATAGTTATTAATATAATAACAATATTATGCGATTTATAATACCGAGGATGTTGCTAAATCGAGTCTCCCCAAGGAGGCTTAAATCGCATATATAGTTGGTCCACGATGTGGTGATCGGTACGTCATTAGTTTCTAAACTTATAATAAACAGGCATTATGTATATTTTTTTTTGTCACATGCATGCTTGTTCATTCGTTGGTTAATGTTTCGTCTGTCTAATATGTTTTTCTCTTTTCCACTAGTATACTTAAAAAGAGAACGATACATTTACGTCAAGAGAAATGTCAAACACTGCTTATCATTTCAGGTTATGTTTTGTATGAAATTAAAGAATATTCGCAATGTTGTATAAGGAACAGAAACTACAAATAATAATAATATAACTATACTCACAGCAGAAAGCATATAGTCCAGGCGAACTAGCATCTATCGGCGACAAAATTAAAAGAAAATATTTTTTCATAGGAATGTTGTAATTGACTTCCTAACTAACATACTAAAAGTAAAAGTCCCCATCGATCCGCCTTGTGCTAAGTCCACCATCTTGAAAAAATGGTGGAACAAGACGACCCTAGACGACCTTTCATTAAAATATATTTTTGTGGTTTTGAAAATATGTTTAAGTTTTTTCTAAACTGAATTTTCTTAAAATGTCTATTATTAAATTATTATTATAGAAAAATAAGTTTAGAATCGAATACTGAAATCCCGAATTCTAAATTATTATCCGTTAATAAATTACAGTCGTTTTTGTGTAATATGAGAAAAAATGATTTAATCAAATCGGCTTAGATTGTTAGAATTATAAAAATATTTATTTACAATTTTTTCAAAATCTGTATGAATACCGTAAAAACAAAAGTGCGTAGGCAACGCGGAGGAAACACGCGATACTGAACATGACATTCTATGATACTTTAAATTTCAAATGCTCATAACTTTGGATCAAATCATCGTAGAAATTTGTTCTTTTTTTAACTTTAAGGGAAATTGTGTGAACTTTAATGTCCTTGCCTTGAATATGGTCTACAATTTTTTTGGCAATCCGTGCAAGTTGTTAGTTGAACATTTTTTTCAGTAAAAAACTTTTTTTTTCTATGGTGGTTTACGGGACATGAGATGTATCGAATGTGGCTTTCAGGGACACCATTCGAAAGAGGAGACTTTGATCTTTTCAAAACTCAAAGTATTATTGATTTTGGGTCAAATGCAACCGAGTTATCATGGTTTGAAAATTGGACATTTTTCGTCAACAAAAAAGTGTTCCCCTAATTTTTTCCTCGAGTGTATTATGTTGTTTATAATTATCAATAAATGTTGCATTTTAAATGGTAATAACAGTTGATGATAAAATTAACAAAATAAAGAGTACAGATTCTATTAAACTTCAAGGAACCGTCTTAACTTTCACTCTTACTTTATTTATTTACTAGTAATAAATTAAGCTACCGGTTTCGAGAATTTAATTCAAATCTTCAGGCTGAAGACTAAAAGAGAAACAATATATAAGTAAAAATTATTAACATAAACATTATAATAAACGTGAATATCGATAAAATATACATTAAATTAGTCACAGTACAAAGCGATTTCTATTCGATTCGATTCTATTTATTTGATTTGGAATGAATGTAACTGATTGAAGTTACAAATGGGTTCGGTAGTTCTTGTGCATTAAAGTTGATGCAATAGTAATTGGCTTGCAGAGGGTTGTAGGTAAACACAACACAAGCAATGAATTGATCCCTGGCCTCGTTCTTTAGTTCTCTGCAAGAGCAACGAGCAAAGCAGCCACCCCTTAAATATTTAACTCGCACAGCCATACTTTACATTCTCCCGCGCTCCCCTTTCGCTATTTTCATTGAAATTTAAAATTCTCATTCCGTGAGTTCGGTTTAGAGAATTCTTCCTCCAATAAAAATATTTGAAAATCCTTCCTGCGTGGCGTATTCGTCTTCTTTTCTTCTTCGCATACAATTACTTGACGCAGAAAGTTTCGCACGTTGGAAAAACCCACGAAAATAAATCCCCGCCTCGCCGAAATGTGTTCAAAGCTTTTAAAGCTCCCAAATCATTTTAATGAACTTTTTGTCGATATAAACTCTTCAGCTACGTGACGACAGACTCTGCAAGCCGACGTCTCTGATGAAGCCAGAGTGCTACGTCCGAATTTTTTCAGGAATATACAAACGAAGCCTCGTGAAATTTCTACATGTTTTAAAAACACCATTAATGTTTTAACCGGGATGCTTTGCACTATTATATTATCTCATTTACATGGGATGCTCAGTTATTTCTAACTGTTTAGTTTTTGAATGTCAAACTTACTGATCTTGACAATAATATGCTTGACGTCAAATAAGTGAATTTAATATGCAAAATATTGACAGGTTGATTTAGTACAATAATTCATACCGAGAATCGAAAGTGAAAAATATCGTGCGAGTGTAAAGTTTTACGAATGATGCAATCATGCAATACACGACCAATACGATATTTACTTTCGAACGAGTCATAAACGCTATTTTTTAAACGACCATAAAAAATCACATAATTTATTACTTTTTCAACAACATTCAAATGACATTTCTACTACTGTCATTTCAAACAATCAACAAACAAAGCAAAATCTGCCTAGCTATGTTGATTTGCTTTCATAATTACGATGCTACCGTCCTAGCACGATATTCAAATCATATTAGTTCATGAAATTTCAGTATGCTGCTGTCTATTATTTTTTGTAGAGATCTTCTAAAAAAATATTTTCCACGACCATATACGAAACTAACAGTTTGGCTGGAATGTAGAATAGGTGTTTAGGAGATCGTTTATTATGCTTAAATATGACCTAAACAAGCAAAATTAGACCGCGGAAGAGTGTTTTTAACATGATTTTTTGAAGAAAATGAAATTTTTTTGGTTAACCTCAATGTGTCAAAATGGCTAAAAATAAAGCTCCACAAACTCGGTTTTGGTATTTACTACACTAACAAAGCTAACAAAACCGTACTAGAGCCCCACAAACTCGGTTTTGGTATTTGCTACACTAACAAAGCTAACAAAACCGTACTAGAGCCCCACAAACTCGCATTTTTTTGTATCCATGTTTTTAACATGGCAACACTATTGAAATTTATATTAATCTAAAACAAATGTAATATTGTATTTATGTCAAATAATTTCGAAAACTAAGAAAAGCAAGTAATAAAAATCTGACGTGGCCATCACACAACCTTCCGCCATATCTAGACTTTAAACAGAAATGTATACGTACAATCCGGTGCCCATTTAAAATATACAAATAAAAATCTCAAATATTCAAACACAGAAATTTGCATCACCTGAATAAAAAGATTAATTCACAGGAAAACTCTGCTGTGTTGAAGCCATCCTCCGTTCAATTACTACATTTAATATCTTACTTAGGACTTATATAGCGCTAGTATGCCAACTTGTCACCCGTCTCACCTGTCAATATTTTTTACGCAGAAACAAAAATCAACCGATCATGGATTACAAGATATCAACGTTTTATTTGATAAATTTATTTTTTAAATTTTACTGCAGTTCTTTAATGCTACCAGATAAAGACAATTTTTTTATAACGTAAGTTGCAAATAACTTTTCCTCTTATTCTCATTACAAATAAATACTATTTTTCCAAATTTATATACAATTTTGACAATTAACCTTTTCAATCTTCAAAAAATATCACTTCCGATGAAGATATTTGTACCAAAATCTAGGGAGCTCTTCCAATTTATATACAAATGTTAAATACCAAATATCAAAATTTTCGGGTAATTCGTATTTGAGTTATGCGACTAACACCCCTTGACCACACACACACACACACACACACACACACACACACACACACACACACACACACACACACACACACACACACACACACACACACACACACACACACACACACACACACACACACACACACACACACACACACACACACACACACACACACACACACACACACACACACACACACACACACACACACACACACACACACACACACACACACACACACACACACACACACACACACACACACACACACACACACACACACACACACACACACACACACACACACACACACACACACACACACACACACACACACACACACACACACACACACACACACACACACACACACACACACACACACACACACACACACACACACACACACACACACACACACACACACACACACACACACACACACACACACACACACACACACACACACACACACACACACATATATATACACACACATACACACAGACATCATCGTGAAACTATCAAAAATGAGTTGTAAGGACCCTAATTCGTGCTCATCCACTAAAAATTCACCACCCGATTTTTTGCATGATTCCAATACCTTCCTTTACAGGTAAGCGGAAGGTAAAAAGCCTTATATATGTGAAAAATATATTTATTTATTGATATCTCTATTACATAAATGTATAAAAACGTTAAATCACATGTTTAATCTGTTAATTTTTCAGCATAACCAGTGTTGACAGTTGTCAAAAATTTTACCCTAAAAACTAACAAAATCGGCCCTAATCCTTGCTTCCGCGGCAAAATTTAGGACAGAGAATAGGAATGAACCGATTGACACAAAAAAAACGAAGTTCCTTTTAAACACCTATTCTACACTTTAGCCAACAGTTTCCATACAGTTACCTGTAGCTACGAAAATAAACAATATCACATATCCGTTCAAAACGTTTGATATGTTATTGAATAGGTCATATCGAACAGTTTCAATTATTGTTTCACCTTTTAGTAGGCGTGTGTTATCTTTCTGGCATTTGATAATAAAAAGGACAAACACGACATTAATAGTTATTTAACAAACTAGTGTGTTAATGAGGGCGATTAATAATTGAGACTTTTTAACGCGTGAGAGAAGCGAACGCGTTAATTGTTGAGATTATTAATCGCCTATTAACACATGAGTTAGTTACAATATTTTTCCGTTGGTCATAACTTTTTAATTTGAAAAAAATTCAATTTTATTCCATAACAAATTAGAACCGCTTTAAATGTTCACCACAATTGGATCGACAACAATGGACAACTCAACAATAACAATCAACTGTTTTCATGGAGAAGCGGGTGCAGTCAGTTCACTTAATATTGATTAGCAGTACCTACTAAATCCTAAGGTTTTTTCGTTTTTAGAATATTGTTATTATTTTTATATTCATTTTAAAGCAATTCTACATAAATATTATTTACCGAAGTGTGAAAATCATTTCTTTTAATTCTGTTTTGTATTTTGGTAAAACAAAGAGCTGGTCAATATAATACAATATTACGTGTATTGAACGCATCCAATAAATCGTTGATTAATAAAAAATCATGCATTTATAGGGGTCATAAATGTATGATTTTTTTACATTAATGATACTCATTAATAAACGATCAACGGAAAAAGTGATTTATCCACATAAATAAAATAGTACTTTTAAAGGTATCTGGTATTTAAAAATTTAAATAGAATTTATATTCTTATTATTGAAAATCTTGTGTCATGTTGTGTATTCAATGATCTAGTATATTTGTTTCGTAAAATTACAATTATGACAGTGACAGTTCATGAGTAAAATGTTTAATATTTATGGTCATGGGAAAAATAGTGTACACAACTCGTAAATATTTTTTGACAGATGGTTTAACCAATGATATTGCGTAATGATGACGTCGATTGACGTAATGGGAACGATTTATTTGACCTAATTTTTATTCTTATAACCTGTTATTTCACCAAACGAAATTTATTTTACACGGGTATTTGGCCGAACTGTTATTTGACCAAACTGGTATTTTACCAATCTGTTATAATGAAACGCTGTTAAACCAAAACGTTATTTTTTTACCAAATCGTCATTTGATCAAATTGCCAAAGCGACAGATGATAGTGACATCTTTAGAACACTATATGTGGCTGCATCGTAGAATAGTCAATCCGTCTTTTGACCAAACTGTTTTATTTTAAATTTGTCATTTCACCAAACGAAATTTAGGGAAAACCTCATTTAGCCAAATCGTCAAATCGTTTGGCGAAAGTCCAGTAGATAGAGACGTGTGTTCTACCAGATAAAAAAATCTGACGTGGACACCACATGACTTCCTTGTACGCCTTGTGTGTTCATACTTTTCTTAATAACTAAAATGTAGAATAATATAAAAAATTCTTTTAACTTATTATACTAGTATACTCACAAATATATTTTAGTCATTTTATTTAAACTGCAGAAGAAGATATAAAGCATATTTTACTATTGTCACTGTCATGTCATAATCATTTAAATTTTACGTAGTAACAAATGTTAATCGATCATGGACTACAAGATAAAGAAATACTAAATTAAAAATATATACTTTAATTATTCCTAAATGATACCAGATACAAAAATATTTATAAAATACCGATTTTAGGTAATAATCACATAATCTTTCATTTAAAATAAAAAAATTTGTGTTAAATTAAATATGTATCGAAATATTTTTAAAAAGTACTACTTCCGGTTTATAGATTGAAACCAAAAATAGGAGGTGCACAACTAGATGCTATAACAGTCCTAAATACAAAATTTCAACTTTCTACGTCTAACCGTATTTGAGTTATGCGACACACATACGTCCGTACGTACGTACGTACAGACGTCACGTCGAAACTAGTCATAATGGATTCAGAAAAGGTCAAAACGGATATTTCCGTCAAAATCTGAGAACCGAAATTTTTCGCGATTACAATACTTCCTTACTTCGTACAAGGAAGTAAAAATGAACTATATCGCTTGTAAGCCGTTTTTCTGGTTACTCAATAGTACGGTTATAAGTGAAATATAAACCGCAGAATAGATTTTTGTGCAATTCATTGGATTCAAACCTGCACCATAATTTATTGGGCTATCCTCATAATACTCAAAGTTCGAAAAAGATATGTAATAAGAATAATTAAATTTTTGTTTTGTTATGTGCAGATACTCCCGTAGCAAAACTGTTTAAGCAGTCGATGTTTTGAAATAATTAAAATCTAAAAACATTCATCTTCAGCGCGTGCAGTAAAACAGAGGTGATACAAACCCAACTCACAACAGCTAAACTCTAAAATAACGAGCGAAGCGTCCCTAACGCGTAGTTTACGACTTCGTTGTACAGACTTATTGCTGTCATTCCAGCCTGACGCGTCGCGACAGACGTAAAACACCTAACGTCTCCATTTTATCATAATAAACAAATTAAGATTCTGCTTTGTACACGGTATACGCTTCACGTAGCAGTGCAAATACAAATCTGCCAAGTGGAGAAGTATAGCTTTCCCTACGCCCTGCAACCCTGCCTGCTCACTAATAGTTGTACTTAGGTTGGTACCCTTTGAATCCTTCAAGTTGAAGGTACGTGGGTGATGCAGAATGCAGGACCGAACTGATGGGATTTTAATAAATTTATGGATGATGCTTATTGGGACTGGATACGTGTAATGGAAGTATATAAAAAAAATAAAAATTACTGGAATTCAGTCAGTTTTTTATTTATTGAAACTGACTGAATTCCAGTATTATTTTTTTATCCTACCATTATCTTCTAATGTTCTAACAATCACTTTATATGATAGTTAAAACAAAAGACACTGTAGCAACCGTTAGAAAACATTTTGATGTTATTTAATAGGCTAACCATGATAATTATTCAACTATTAAAGCTTTATACACGAATTTTGTTGAAACTTTCCGCATGTGCATATACAAATATTATTTTTGGCCTCCTGACCTGTAAACATAACAATTACACATCGTTGACATTTATAGTAGTCACGAATTTAAACATGTCATAACTGTTTCCGCATATGGTTCGTTAATACGCACCGAATTTTGTTTCTTTAATATGCCATTAAATTAAAAGATAACTTTAAAATAAAAAGAGAGCTTACAAAAACGCCACTATACACAATTTATCGTTCAATAGAATCTGAAATAAATAACAGATTAATTTTAAATGTGACAGTTACTGGAGACATCTCAGAGCAGTTATTTTAAGGCTACTTAACAAAATGAAATTTTAGTGCAAATGTCAAATGCGTCTCACTCCTCTTAGAAAATACGATATTTTAAATAAATAAGTATGTCGGCCAAAAAATATAATACATAATGTGTAGGTTAGGTATTTGTACAACGCTCGATTTTATTAAAGAACTCCGCTACGCGTCATACTTTAATATAGAACCTCGCGTTGTAAACAACCCTACCACACGCGTAGGTATAATGTAAATAACTATTTCTGATGTTGAATGCAGGGACTCGTTCCGGTTCAGGTTCAATGATATTTCTTCCGATTTTAGACTAAAATGTAATAAATTAATAAAATCAAACAAAATTTGACAAAACTAAAGAAAATACAACGATTTGTATAAAATGCAATAGCTTTTTGACGAAAAAGGCGTTAAATTTTAATTAACCATTTAAACCGTTCAGTAAAATAGCTGCGGTTCGTTCCTGTGCCGGTTCGGTTCGAATCTCTGGAATGGCGGAATGGCCATCCTAAATTATTATAAGTAAATATAATTGATTCCGGCTCTGCATGTCAGAATAGCGAAAGTCAACCATGCGTCTAATCCCGCGTATTGCAGTCAGGGCTGCCACTAGCAGCACCAACAATACCCCAGCCCTTGCCTCCGGAACAATACACCCTGGCATTATCTCGCACGCACATTCGTCTCGCTGCCGCCGCCTTGATTCTGCTTCTCATCGGTTATATCTGCATCCAGGTCTGCTGCTCTTGCACCGCTTCACTGCTAACGGTTACTATTATGGTTATGAGGTTGGTAGAACTACAACGTGATTTGCACTAACTAGCTACGTTTTTAGGTTCGTTGATTTAAGATGCAAGCGAGTGTTTTTAAAAAGAAAATGTAATTTGGAAAATTGCTTGCATTCACTGTAAGCATGTTAGCGAAAAAATTATTATAGTTTATATTGTATAATATTTATTAAATAATTTTTAAGCTTAATGATACAATGTACTTAGTACAAAAAATTCTGCTTGAAGCACAAACTAAAATACTAAGTTTTGTAAACTCATATTCAGGAAACTGGGTTTGTACCTTTAAATCATAGGATATACATTATACTATCCTGTTTTATTTGGACATACCTATACGCTGTTTTGTCTTTTGGTATACTTTTGAAGTGTTAATGTTAATTGATAATAGGCTAGGTACTTGCATGATACTTAAAATGAGACTTTTATGAAACCAGTATTAGGTAGAAAACTTACGTAAAAATATAAATGATATTTTTTTAAAATCATTATTTAAATTGAAAAAAAAGTGTCGGTAGCATTGTACGTCACATAATTAAATATTCAATTTTTATTTTCATTGTTTTGGAACTTGTTAATACAACTTTTATGAAAATGAAAAATACAGGTTCCGAGTTTTTACCTAATGAGTTTACGATGCATGAACAGAACATACTGGTTAGAGAGCCGTAATATATATATATATATATATATATATATATATATATATATATATATATATATATATATATATATATATATATATATATATATATATATATATATATATATATATATATATATATATATATATATAATCATGCCTGATTTTACTCCTTGTCAGAAATTACTTTTTGTATTAATTCAAGTCTTGCCTTCAAGACAATGTAAATATAAAATTTGCCTCCGGGGTATTTCAAACAGGGCGCTATTTTAAAGAAGTGTTTTAACATGTACCTACTAAGTAACTTATTTTACTACTTTTCATACTTGATGTATATAATAAAGGGCATTCAAAGAAATTATTATAAGCACAACGCCAGAAAAATTTACCGGTCGTAGGTACATGCTTCAAAGTGCTTCGAAATGCGCAAATTGAAGGACGTCTCAAAAAAATTAAACGTCACATGACGTTTCCCGATATTATGCGCACTTCGAATCACTTTAAAGCTTCTGGCAGACATGTACAACCGGTAAATTTTTCTGGCGTGGTGCTTAATAATTTTTTGAATGCCCCTTATTATGTACAGAAATAGTAAAATAATGTTAAAATAGCTCCCTGTTTGAAATATACCGGATGCAAATTTTATATTTACATTTTTTTGAAGGCAAGATTGAATTAATACAATAAGTAATTTCTGGCAAGTGGTAAAATTGGATTTGATTTTATATTACGGCTCTGTAACTGTAGCTTTTCAGGTTTCTTAAAACAATTTTGACAATTTCGTAAAGAAACACATGATTTAACAATATTTTAGCTTTTTTAAATACACTCTAGAATAAAGTCGACACGATTTGTAACTGGATAAAATAGTTCTTTACGTTTGCAATGTTTGTTATTACTAAATTATGGATTTTTATAATCTTTCATTTAAAACTAAAGATTCTTCAATAATTATAACAATTTGAATTTTTGCTTTTTTATAGAAATTAAAATTAACAACATAGCACATAAATTATATTTTACAGTTGAGAAAATATAAAATGTCATTTTTTAATTACTTGACCGAATAAATATAGCAGGAAGTTATAGAGTGGTGGCCCCTTTATTTTTTAAAATTTTCAGTGCTAATTCCCCCCTAAAATCCGTGTTCAGTCCTGCATTTGATAGCCTGGGCTGCGTCACATGTTCCCAATGACACTGCACCATCTGTCGGCTGGGGGGAACCCCCCCCCTTTATCTGTGGACGTGCGTGATGCACGTGTGTGCGTGACACGCCTACATATACGCGCTCTCCCCCTCCCCCAAGCCCTCGTGTTTATATGACTGCCTGACATCCGGACCAAATTTGCGGTTTTGTTATTTTTCTTTCCTGCTCACTGTTCATTGTATTGTTTATAATTTAATGAGTTTCCACTCAACTAGCTTGACTGCTGACAGTGCAAGATATTTTACATTGAAAATGCATTACCGAGTAAATAATGTTTAGGGAGTGATTTGGTGAAATTTTACAAATTTGACACTATAAAATCTCGATAAAATCATGACAAATATATTATGTTTAATTGTTCCATCTACCTGTTAATTATTGTTTTCCGAATTCCTAGAACACTCTCAATTACACTTTTTGTCAATCAATTCCTCTCCCTTCTCTACAAAATAATATAACGTGAAAATCTCGATGAATATAATGCTAAGTAGTTCAGCATTTATTTTTATACAAAATGCATCGTTCAGAATTTCCCCCAATAAAATCGACGAGTGTCGCATCTGATTACGAAGTATAGGTAATCTGTGGTTTTAGTTTCTTTGAATTTATTCAGGAACCAAAAGCTTAGATCCTAAGGAAGAATCTGAGAAGAAAGTTAAATAGGAGTAAAACGACTGACAAGGTTAAACTATGCCTAACAATGTTAAATTAACTTCAAAGTCAAAGTTAAATTCGAAGTAAACCTTAGAACTAATCTTTGCTAAGTAAATTAATCTTGAGTTCAAGCTATTCCAACAAAGTGCAGTCGTAGCCTAAAATACACTTAATAATATACTGTTTTATGATTAGATTTCAGTGTATCGCATTTCTAAAAAATTTTCTGATATAAACAATAGGAGAAGTAATTAAATTAACAGACATGATTAAATTATATACAAAAATCTGCTGTGACCACCACAGTACATTCCCGACTATAAGTTTTAATAACTTACACTTTCGTAAAGGATTTAATTTCATGCTTTATTTATCGTTTAAAAATTGTTTATGATTCTTCGACTAGATTTTTTCCTAGAGAGCTTTAATTTGATAATATACCAAACTCGGTATAATTTGAGTAATTTATTTAAAAAAATTGATGATCTTTTAAATTTTATTTATTTTAATAAAAATTAAAAATGTTGGTACCACTGGTTGAATAAAACTCATTAACGAACTTGAAGTCAGTTTTTGGCTCATCTTAAATATAAAATTCAGTCCAAAATTCCAACGCGTTTTTAAATTATCCAATATCCAGGCAGACCGATTTTTTTTAAAAATCATGATTTTTGGGTTCATAGATCGGGGAAGTAATAATCATGTCGTGGTTGACAGGAACTTCTTCATTTATAAAAAATCTGACGTGGCCACCACAAGACCTCCCGCCATACCTACTTTATTCTTTTTACTTATTATACAAATATATTAATATATAAGTACTACTAGGTACTACTGCTGCTACTCACAAATATATTTTAGTCATTTTAATTAAACTGCAGAAGAAGATATAAACGATATTTTACTCATTTTACTATTGTCACTGTCATGTCATAATCATTTAAATTTTACGTAGTAACAAATGTTAATCGATCATGGACTACAAAATACCGAAATACTAAATTATAAGTATATACTTTAATTATTCTTAAATCATACCAGATACAAAGAAATTTATTAAATACCGATTGTAGGTAATAATCACATAATCTTTCATTTAAAATAAACAAATTTGTCTTAAATTAATTATTTATCGAAATATTTTAAAAAAGTTCTACTTCCGGTTTGTAGATTGAAACCAAAAATATAATGGCTTATTAAGATTCGTATCAAAACCTTAAATATAAAATTTCAAATTTTTATGTTTGATATTTTTTGAGTTATCGCGTCCGAAAAAATTGTAACATACAAACGAACGTCCACACACACACACACACACGCACACACACACACACACACACACACACACACACACACACACACACACACACACACACACACACACACACACACACACACACACACACACACACACACACACACACACACACAGACATCATCTTGAAAATGTTAAATTCTTACTCTAGGGACCCTAAAACGTGCTTATCCACCAAAAACTCACACTCGAAAATTTTGACCCATCACAATACCTACCTCTCTTATAGAATATGAGACGAGAGGTAAAAAGAAAATACTTTATAAATATAATAATTACATTCTACTATTGAGGGTTTTATTCCAATCATTTTATTCCAAATCTTCTGTTTGCAAGTTCAAACCTACTGGTACTATCAACTCAGGCTAAAACTATACGAACCAAATTAGTTTATAGTAAAGGTTCTTAGCGTCAACATCCTTACTTATGTGCTGTGTATTTTTAATAATATTATTATTTATTTGTGGTATTTGGCAAATTCAGTGCTTAATAATATGCAATAGTTTACTATAAATACGTTAATCGGTTATATGTATGTGGTTTCTAAAAATAATGTGAACTGTAAACTGAATACTAACATTATCATCTCAGAAACGGAGTATCGTAATAGAAAAAATTGCAACGCTTTCAGACGAGTATGTTTTATATACTTACCTATATACAATTTTATTAAAATACAATATGTGTAAAAATATAGATAATATTGTAGTGTATACTGATATTTGTTTCTTTATTTTCAGATGGATGTCCTGCAGTCGTGTACCTGAAAGCAAATTAAGTTTTTAATAAACTATTTTTTATCTACTGAACTTAATACTTCAAGAATAATATAGGTACTCAGGAACTAGGTCATATTCAGGGTTTAAAAATTAATATCGGGATGCCGATCTACGATCTGGGTCTCATTAGCCAAACTCTCACTTTGTTTTATATCTTATCTTATGCTATAAAATGACTAAAAATTGCATGTATGTATTTTTTCCGGATGAAAATAAATTATAAAATTGTCTTTAAATCAATTGACTACTTGTTTAAAAGGATAATGGAATGGTTACTTAGTTGAAATAAAATTAAAACAATTTTAACACAATAAATATTATTTAATAAATTATACAAAATAATAAATTTTTAAATAACATATGATTAGGTAATAAATTTTTTGAAAAACCAGCAGTAAAACATAACAAACAGAAGTAAATGATTTTAAGTATTAAAAACTAATTTGAAGATTTTTTAATGTAAAGAAAGGCTTCCAAATTTTCAAGGAAAAAATCTTCATCTTGGTAAACATCTGGTACGGTATTATTCGGCATTAGGTATGGCCATAGGAACCATTCTTGACCACCTGACATCAGGTAAGAATTTACGTGGGAATCAAAAATTTTATTTAACAGGTATGGCCATAGGTACCATTCTTGACCACCTCACATCAGGTAAGAATTTATGTGGGAATCAAAAATTTTATTTAATAGGTATGGCCATAGGTACCATTCTTGACCACCTCACATCAGGTAAGAATTTATATGGGAATCAAAAATTTTATTTAATAGGTATGGCCATAGGTACCATTCTTGACCACCTCACATCAGGTAAGAATTTATGTGGGAATCAAAAATTTTATTTAATAGGTATGGCCATAGGTACCATTCTTGACCACCTCACATCAGGTAAGAATTTATATGGGAATCAAAAATTTTATTTAATAGGTATGGTCATAGGTACCATTCTTGACCATCTCACATTAGGTAAGAATTTATGTGGGAATCAAAAATTGTATTTAATAGGTACCATTCTTGACCACCTCACATCAGGTAAGAATTTGTGGAAATCTAAAATTTTATTTAATAGGTGTGGCCGCAGGTACCGTTCTTAACCACCTCACATCAGGTAAGAATTTATGTGGGAATCAAAAATTTTATTTAATAGGTATGGCCATACGTAGAGTTTTTGACCACCTCGCATCAGGTAAGAATTTATGTGAAAATCAAAAATTTTATTTAATAGGTATGGCCATAGGTAGAGTCACAGCGCGGCAATTAGATACGCTCAAAAGTGTATACCTACAGTAAAATATTCGAGTAGACGTGGTATAGGCGCAACCTAGTGTATTTTTGAACAGTGAAAAACTCGCTGAAAACGAGTTTTCTGGAAAATTTGAGTTAGTCCGTTAGATTCCTGAGGTTGAAAACCTCTTATATACCAACTTTCGAGAAAATCGTTAGAGCCGTTTTCGAGATAGCATGACCGTAAAAACATACAATTCCTTGCTCATTTAATAGAATAGATATAAATAATTTTAATACCGTAATACATGGTGGTATTATTAAATAAATTTTAGTTAAATAAGAAGAAGACATGATTTTTAAAAAAGTCGGTCGGTCTGTCTGGATGTTGGATAACTAAAAAAGGCGTTGGATTTTTGAACTGAAATTTTATATTTAAGATCTTGAGCCAGAAACTGGCTTCAAGTTCATTAATGAACTTTATTCTACCAGTGGTAGGTTGCAACTTTATAAAATAAACTTTTTATTTTTATTAAAATACTATCGTGCGTAGTGTTTCGGTCGAGACGAGAAATTTCTCGAATCTCGTCTCGTCTCGTCTCGAAATTTCTCGTCTCGGCGAGACGAGAAAGCTTTTTAAAAATGAAGGTCGAGACGAGACTGGTATGTCGATATTCTCGATTCTCGACATTTGGCTCGAGATATCTCGACAAAATCGATCATTTTTAAAAACTATTTAAAATCACGTTTTATCAATTTTTTTTTTTAATAATTAAACAAAATATTAGCTGTTGGTAACGATTTTTGATTAGCGTTCAATCTTACGTACCTATTACACTTTATATAATAATAATAGTGTACAACTATGAAGTTGGGTGAATATCGTTGTTTTTCTCATGTGAATAATTTCATCGTAATATAGTGTACAGATGGGATCACTAAACTATCAGGTATAATTTTGAATAATAATTACTTAATTTTATCAAAATTAAAAGTATTCACATAACCGCACATATTTTTGTATATTCTATATACGATAATTAATTCATCTTCTTAATTTATTGTCACTATATAACAAACAATTGCAGCACATATTTATGGGTCAGTTACAAAAATATTAACATTTTTGTATATAAAAAATAAATATAATAGGTATTTTAAAAAGTCGAGAAATCTCGACGAGATTCTCGACCGAGACGAGACTTAATTGTTCGAGACGAGAAAAAATCGAGACGAGACTTGATTTTTTTTCTTCGAGACGAGACGAGACGAGACAAGGTGATTTCTCGTCTCGTCTCGTCTCGACAGAAACACTAATCGTGCGTGGTATCAAATTAAAGCTCTCTGGGGAAAAAATCTAGTCCAAGAATCAAGAATAAACGATGGTCAGCTATTTTTTCACATGTTATTCAAGTTGGTATATAATAATAATAATAATACAAATAATAATATACCTGAAAAGAGAAAATACAAATAATAATAATAATAATAATAATAATAATACACCCTCAGGGGTAGTTTCCTAACGGAAAACTACACGGGAAGTAGCGCCCCCGGGGTTACCCGAGCTATTAGGATGGCAGGTTCTAGCACCTGTCACTTCCCAGAAAGTTTGGTATGTGTTGTGTTGTCCCATATTTGTGGTGACCCACCCACAGTCCACTTTCACCTTGGAAAGTGACGTTAACTTGTGCAAGGTAGAGACCTGTAGAGAAGTTATAAAAACTATGTATTTTCTTAGACATCTCTGCCCTTTATTTATATCAGAACCTGGAGGCAGGCTTCCACATTGCTGTCTAGTTGTGGTGTTTGTGTGGTGCTGCCTTGTGCACACCCACATCCTACTCTAGCGGTCGTGGTTGCCAATGTCTTTTGCCATCCCCGGCCTGGTTTCTTGGCGCAAGCCCGAACCTGGTTTGTACACCACTGCTTCACACTGGGTACTGAAATCTGCACTTTAAGTCACCCCGATCACCTGGGTGACTGCCCTGACCTTCTGGGCTTTCGTCTGCGCCTAGCCTCTCTGTCATACCAGACACGGAGGCAGGTCAAAGGTACCCAGCTTCGCTGAGGTACTGAGAAAATGAAGCGGAATAATAATAATAAGGTTTATTGTTAAAGTCATAGCCTATACAAGAGTGTGGATTAATGTATTTAAAATATCTGTTCATTCACATAATTATTTCATATTACATGTTTATATAATTACATATTAAGGGCAAACGCTTTTGTTTGGAGGGCAGAAACTGTGAAGTTATATATGTCGTACATTTTGGTTTTGGACAATGGCTTCAGAAGTTGGGTGTGGAGGTCTTCCGCCGTTGGGTTATGTAGGTGCTTCTCCAGGAAGGTTGACCGGGCTGGAAGTAAAGAAAGGACATTCCACAAAAAAGTGATACAAGTTGTCAGGCTGTAACAAATTACAGAGATTGCAAATATTGTTTAGTTCAAATTTGTGTACCGTTCCTTTATAGTATAACTGGCCTATGCCCCGCGTAGTAAATACTCGTAGCTGACTTATTATCTTCGTTACGTTGAAATTTACATCTATATTAAGGTAATTATTATCAGCTTCTGCTGATAAATCCTTATACGTGGTGGAATAGGATGAATTTAAGACTCTATTAAGATCTTCCATAGTTAGTTTAGAGTAGAGTCTTTCTGTCAATTCATCTGAACAATTTTCTAGCGAAGTAAAGCTCTGTTGATCCCATATTTCTAAACTGTCAACTTTTTCAAACATAGCTTTTATTTTTGTAGAAAAAAGTAGATGCCCACAAACGTGAAGTGTAATTTATATTAAGGGATGAAATCCAAGGAAGGTTTTCAAGTAAAAGCGTCTTTCTTCACTTTCTTTATTTATTTAATAGGTCGCCTATTAAATAAATAAAGAAAGTGAAGAAAGACGCTTTTACTTGAAAACCTTCCTTGGATTTCATCCCTTAATATAGCTTTTATTTGTGTTGCCCAATTGTATTTTCGGATGTTAATTTGGTTTTTGTCTAATTGCAAAAGTTTATTATAGCAAATTTTTGGATATCTGCTCGGGTTCATTAACAACAGCTTTTTACAGTAGTTCAGCGTCGATTTGAAAATTATAATTTCGAGTTTTGGCTGTTTTTTTTTCAGTTCTGACTATATAGTTAGGTGTAAACTTGGACCAGTTCAGCATGTTTTTAAAGAAACCTACTTGGATCTTTTCTAGCTCTTCAGTATATTGTAGGCAGTATATTTTCGCTCCATACATAAGTGCCGGTAGGATTACTGTATTATACAGATGTATTTTTGCCTCCCACGAGGTCATTTTTGTTTTGATCATGAGGTTTTTAACATTTCCTGCTGCACATCTTCCTTTGCTGATCATCATCGCTTTTTTGTAAAGTCCTGAACTAGTAAACTGAAGTCCTAAATATGTATATTCTGACGTAAATTCAATATTAGCCCCTTGACAGATGAAGCTTGTGTTTATTTGACGGGGTATCAACTTAAATAGTTCCGGAAAAAAGATAAATTTATTTAAATTTTGCTGAATAAAGCATAAAATTAAAGCCTTTACGAAAGCAAGTTATTAAAACTTATAGTCGGGGATATTTTTTATAAAAGTTTGTTAAAAATGAGATTTTCTAGTATTTGGACAAGCTGACCTACATGATAAAGACATCAAACCCAACATATTTCGTATAAATCATCGAAACGACTCTCATAATCCGCATCATTAATTTAATTCAATCGTTAAACGCCTGACTGGAAAATCTTTCCATTATATCATCCATGACTTCTATAAGTTAATATGTCGATACTCAATCATGGATAGCAGTTGTGGATGTATCAGTCATCAGACTGATTCGCACTTCCGCCGCGAGAGTTGGCGTTGGCGTTCCGATCACGGCTTGGTTCGCGGCCTCCGAGGCTCATTTGTAGCGTCGCGACGTTATGAAGCGACGCCGCGGACGTGCGTCACGTGACCCTCGGCCGGACGTGACCGGCAACTTGATCGAGATGATCGCAAGTCGTTCGCACTTCGCACCTCGACGGTCAGTGACGGATTTCACAGATTTTAGAATTTTTGACATTTTTTCTGTTTGGGAAGTCATGAATTTGTTGTCTGGAAGATTTTCGTGTCAAAATCAAAGCTCAAATAAGATAGTTGTTGATATCTGATACCAGCAAAAATAGCAGAATGGGGTATATTCAGAGATAAAAATGAGTGCAGTAGCTGGAAAAATTGTTATTAATCCATGACAAACATAGTTTAACATATTTGATAATAATAAATTAGGTAGTAAGAAACTAGTAGTTTGATAAAAAAAAATTGAAACTTTTCGCTTGTGTGTGTGTGTTGTGTTAAAATTAGTGAATGTGAAACTATTCCTTCAGATAAAATATCGACGAACAAGCAATAAAAATTATTTCTGGCCTTTATTTGTTGTCATTATTTACTTTAAAAAAACGAGTGAGCTAACGAAAATGCGTGCGGTAATGAAGTTCTTAACTCAACTAAAATGAGTAGCATATAACTCCCGGGTATAGATAAAGTAATATTTAGCATTCAGGCTAATTAAAGCCCTGTTCGCACGACGATTCTTTGAAGAGTCTACTAAGATTCTGAATTCTGGAAAAGAAGAAGCTTTCTTCTTTCTAGTGAGAATTACCTGTTATATTGCGGTGCCACTAAATTGAAACTTCAATGAGTCTTGCAAAAGAAGAATTTATAATTTATAAATTGCTTCAAAAGCCATGAATTATTTTTTTCAAGATTCAGAATCTTGAAACTTCTTCTATTCCAGGATACAGAAACTTGGTAGAATCTTCAAAGAATCCTCGAGCGAACGTCTTTAGACATCTTATATATCATTACTTTTAACTTCAAGTATTTTACCAATTATGTATAAACTGAAAACCTATCTAATATAGTATTCTAACATTTTTAACTGTCCAAAAAGAATCCTTGATTTAAAAAAGTAGGTATCGTATGATATGGTATCGAACTTATTTAAAATCTAAACATCTGATGTCTGATAGTATAGTAGGTTTGTCACTATTTTACGAAAAACATCCCTGATTTTAAATAAAAAAAAAATTTTAATTTAAAATTTAATTTAAAAACCGTCCGATGTTGAGATAAAATTATATAAAATTTCGTGAGTAATTTAGTTAAACTGACCTTAAGGTAAATAGACAATGATTTGGTGAAGTTTTCTTTGTCGTGAGACCGGTCCTGCGTGCTGCTTTGCGGACCTGTCCGGCCCTCAACGACGTTTTCGATAATTTATCGACGATTTCGTCGACCGCGCGCATCGGAAACTGACGATGCGATGCGTACATCGCGAGTGGCGGGAGGGTCGAGGGCTTAAGAAGAAGAAAACAGAAGTCTTGCCACGTAATCTTGACGGGAATTTCATCTCGCTGATAAAAAATAACCGTTCTGCGTATTGAGACTTCTCTCCGAGGTTATTTCATTAGCTGTTCGTGACAGACGCAATTTTATGCAGAACTTGTTATGGACTTTTTATTTTTTGATTATCACTACGCTCGAAATTATTTATTAGTCTTTCCATTTGCCAATAAAATAAATAAGAATCTACTATTTTTATTTAATCCGAAATTTCACTGCCAGTAGTTAGCTCAGCGGTAGAGGGTCCGTCTAGCATGATAGTAGGTCTCCAGTTCGATGCCCAGCGCAACCGACAATAATACCACTGGGTCCGAGTGGTTGGATTCCACTATAATAATATCTACCATTCTGTAATTTTGATTTAATCCATGTAGACTGGTTACCATCAAAATAAAAAATAAAATAAAATAACCAACTCTGTTTCAAAATTCAGTCACGAACAAATTATAATTAAAATTTAAGATGTAGGTACTCTTCACTACTTCTACATTAAGTTGAGGGCTGGAAACCACACATAACCTATGGTAAAATGTATATCTATACTGATAATATGAAACTGCCATACTTTATACAAAGAGTATAAGCATTGACTAAATGGTATAAGTGTTTGCTTGTTTCTATTTGGGAAAATAAATCACGAGAAATACTGGTACCGTGAAAGAGTCAAAAACAAGTGTACAATAATGTAGGAGCAACTATTTGGCATCAGTCATGACATTCCATTGTCTAACAGTTGAATATTTTTCACGTGATTGTTAAGATTTCTTAAAAAATGTTTAAAATGATTATTTGCCTAAACATATTAATATGTGTACTTACTATAAGTAGTTTTGTGTTGCACTGATGATGGCTGTTGAACAACCGAAACGTTTACGAAAATAAAACATTAGTTTGTAATTTGCTTTCTTTTCATGACGATGCCAAATAGTTGTTGCTCCTACTATGTAAAATTTGTCTTTACTCATTAGGAGTAATTTAAAGGAACATATTTTTTAATAAAAGCGAATAAAATTTTCGGTATGTGGCTTGCCTAACGACTGCAATATTAAAAATGTGCCTATTTATTTTTGAGTTAAAACTATTTATTAATGTTTAGTAAACTAAAAGTAGTGATAACCATTTACTTAGTATGTATGAATAAATTTATATTAATTTATTAATTTTATTATTTTTAGTTCCTGTTTACAATAAAACATTAATTTTTTTGTCAAGTTCACCAGTAAAGTGCGTTACTTTAATAATAATTATTTTTTGACCGAAACCCGAAAAATCCTGAAATAATACAAGTTTTTAAACCCTTATATTTTAAACCTCTTGAACCTAAACGCAAACCCGCTCCGATTTTTTTTTTAAACTGTAACCGAACCTGAACTACAAATAAATATCGCTCCAGGTCCCTGGTTTTAAGGAAATACATATATATATATATATATATATATATATATATATATATATATATATATATATATATATATATATATATAGTCCAGGGAATTTACTATAAAAATGCCTCAAACTTCGGACAAACTGCAACAAAAGCTTTTTCGACGGAATCCAATACAGAAAAATGTGCTTTTTAACATATTAAAAGTTTCCGGGGAAATCACCGCACCGGAAGCCATTGAAATTTTGAAAAAATGGTCGCTATTTCTGGTTTTTTAAGTTTAACTCATCTTTAGCTTATCATTACGAGAAAAACATTTTGATGAGGTTATAGAGCACAAACTTCTCTATAAAAATGATGCATGGGATTTTTATGTCAGTTAACCTGTTTTCGAAAAAATAATAAAAATGCGTTTAGGAAATTTTCAGT
Source organism: Agonum fuliginosum (assembly GCA_947534325.1). Classification (NCBI taxonomy): domain Eukaryota; kingdom Metazoa; phylum Arthropoda; class Insecta; order Coleoptera; family Carabidae; genus Agonum; species Agonum fuliginosum. The sequence continues at coordinate 21,669,182 of OX384038.1, forward strand.
AATTTAAATCAAGTGGTAATATTTTCTCTTGACACAATAATGACTGCCATATTTTAACGGACAAAAATATCGCCATCCCGTTTTCAGCATATGATTTCTATAACAATTTTCTATAATACCCATTATTTTTATAATTTTTGAGGCTCTCATTTAGTCACAAATTTTAAATTTTCTTAAAGTAAAATTAGATAAAATTTAGTAATTTTTGTGTTTATTCAGCTGTTATTTCGGGATGGATTCAGATATTAACTTCCGGTTTTCTGTATTCAATTTTTCGAACATTCTTCTATTACATGCTTTATATTTTTTTTGAAATTCGTTTTTCTCAGAACTGGTACATTTTATGAAAAAAATTTCAGGTACAAAATTTTCTTTGATTCTTGTACTACAACTTTGTCGCAGTATATATGGGTCTATCTCTTAAGATTACCATAGCTGTACGCTCACTGAAAATTACACTGCAAAATCGTAAATGTGGCATGTCTGTTTTTAGTTTTTAAATTTTTTCATTACTTTACAAACAATGAAATTTCAATTTTCTTACTTCAGCACAATGAAAATACTTAAATGAATAAAAAGCAGAAAGAATTTTTAAGCCATCACAAAAAATACTAGAGATATAAGAAGTTAAAGTTAAAAAATGTGTTGTAGACAGAAAGTCGTAATTTTTTGAAAATTGTGGATTTTGAATAAACGCAGTAAAATAGAAAACGGCGATTAACACCATTAGATTCGTCGGAAAATTTCCTATAAGAATATGTAAAATTAATTATTAGAGTAGCGACACCAAAGGTCGTCTTTAAATAAGCGAGCTACAGATGCTTGGATCTCCAACTAATATTTTAGAACTTTGTAAAGGCACAATTGTGTGCCGAAACTGCATTTCGATCAACAACTAATTTATGAGAGTACAATATTTGCTGTTACTTTATAAACATCACGAATATTACAATATTCATTCAAATAATAAGAGGCCAATGTTTATATCATTAAATAAAAAAGTAGCAACCTTCATTGTTGCATACTTGAAACTTATAACTAAACAACACGATGCAGTTTATAGACGTGTAGTATACATTGTTCGTTAAGCTAATGAATGACTTATTGTTAGAGCACCGTACATGATTAGCACAGTAAACTACATCAGATGATTGTTTTGTTATTGTTGAAGCGTGCGGTTGTTTGTTGCTGTTCTATCAGATCGCTATTAAATCTGCTGCATTGTCCCTGCAACGTACTCATCTGCAGTAAATTTCACTTAAGTGATGCACTAAACTCCAGCAATAAAAGTAGCACATGCAGTTAGCATTGAGTGAAGCCAGAGATAATGAAGACCAAATATTTACACATTTGTAAATTAGAGTGTATCAACAGCTATCATCACATCCATGTTATCATCTATGGCTTAGTTTCAATATTTTCGATTCATTAACCGTTCTTTAGAAAGCAGGATTTTTATACTAATATCTCCAAAGTTCTTTGAGGATTCTTGCATGCTTCGGATTCCTTATGCATGGTGCGCATTGGTGCAATCAGAATCCTAATCCGTGCGACGATTTATGTAATTAAAAGCTAGAGAAATTCTTCTTTCAACCAGGATTGCATTTTTTTGACGATCAAGTTGTCAACTTGAATCATCCGAATACGATTTAATTACGAGATGTTTTACATTTCACAGATCATACATTTTCGATAGAGATACTTGAACCATGAAACTCCGGGTTCGTACGTCATCACATGCAGAGAGCTGTGCTTAAACCTTAGATCATATAACTATTAATAATTATATGATCTAAGGCTTAAACCCGCGCAGTCAATGTTTCGGGTACAATTATGCCTTCATAAGGGTATCCATCTATCCATTCGCTTGCCAATCGCAGTTTCCGATAAAGATAAAGTTAAAGAAGAATTTCTGGAATGCAGTCATGTGATTATATTTCGACGACTTAAGAAGTTGAGAACTGAAGAAGGCGTAGCCTTTCAGATGGCTTAAATGTCTTCATAATGCCCTTGGTATATAAATAATATTTACAAATTATGTTTAGAGTATTAGAAATGAATTTTGAAACTTTGGATCGTGAACGGGCGTGAGCGTGAGTGACATGTACTGTGAGTGATCGGGCGTGAGCGAAATTTTTTCGGGCGTGAGTAAAAATTACAAGTCACCACATAATACATAATTTGCAAAGTATGTATGGTTATTGCTACTAATACCCGTTAGCGATCGAGTAGGTGCACATGCAGCGCACTGATTTGTCAAAAAAATTGGAGCAAAAGTAGGTAATCAATTCACTATGATTTCGCGGAGCGAAAGTAACTTATTATTGTACCATTTCATAAAAATATGTTTACGTGACCCGCCGTGCATGATCGGGCGTGCCTATAAAAATAAATTCGTGAGCGTGAGTGACCGTGAGTCAAATGTCGTGCGTGATTGGGCGTGACCTCGTTTTTAATTTCGTAAGCGTGCGTGATCGTGCAGAAAAAGTTACTCACGTGGCCAGCTCTACAATGAAGCTATAAAGTTACAAAGTCGTGCATCGTGTACATTCCTCGTAATCTAAACGTTCATGCATCAAATACTCGAAATCCTACACTGGTTATAGCCACACGCACAGTAAATATGAATCTCGGTGAAGAAGACAAAGTTGACTTCGCCGGTGCATTGCTCCGCCACGAGGTCTGTAAGCTGCCGCCGCCTGATCCCTTATCCATCATCCGCCTCCCGGAGTTAGAGCACTTTATCCCTCTCATCTGCCGCCCCACGAAACCGCAGCGAAACTGTTTGTCTTGCAACGCGCCCGATCAGTCTGCTGCTCTTCCGGCAGACTGACGAGACGAGGAGTGAACTTGGCTATGGCTAGTCATTATAAAAGGAATATGCACAACGCGTTCTTCGTATTTTTGTAACTAGTTTCGTAGGTCAGAGTTACCAAATAAATATAAATAAATATGTATGTAGTGCTAAAACTAATTTTGATGACTTAGGACTTGTATAAATGAGTCACAGATAGGGTAATAGATAAGTTCCAATTCAGTTGCGTTACGGTTTGAGTGACATCACACAATATAAGTGGTTTACGTCAGATGGACTTTATATTATTATTATCGTGTTTATTTTTTTTAAGAGTTATTATTAGCATTGTAATTATTTATTCATTAACATCATTAAAAAATCTGATGTGGCCAACCACCAGCCAGTCATTTAGTCAACTGTAAAAGAAGATATAAAATTATGTGTTACATTTTCACTGTCGCTGTCATAATCAATTAATTTTTTCGTAGTAACAAATGTTTAACATCATAGACAACAAGATACTGAAGTTTCATACTCTAAATTATAAATAATACTTTAATGATAAAGTACCAGGACAGAACAATTTATAAAATGTTATAATTATTGTAGATTATTAGAGGAAAGAGAGGCAAAAACAGGACGGCTATTTAATTCCCTAAAAAATAAATTTCTTGGTAAAAAAATCTGACGTGGGCACCACATGACTTCCTTGTACGCCTTGTGTGTTCATACTTTTCTTAATAACTAAAATGTAGAATAATATAAAAAATTCTTTAAACTTATTATACTAGTATACTCACAAATATATTTTAGTCATTTTATTTAAACTGCAGAAGAAGATATAAAGCTTATTTTGCTATTGTCACTGTCATGTCATAATCATTTAAATTTTACGTAGTAGTTACAAATGTTAAACGATCATGGAGTACAAGATACCGAAATACTAAATTATAAGTATATACTTTAATTATTCTTAAATGATAGAAGATACATAAAAATTTATAAAATACCGATTGTAGATAATAATCACATTATCTTTCATTTAAAATAAAAAAAATTGTCTAAAATTAATTATTTATCAAAATATTTTTAAAAAGTACTACTTCCGGTTTATACATTGAAACCAAAAATAGGAGGTGCACAACTAGATGCTATAACAGTCCTAAATACAAAATTTCAGCTTTCTACGTCTAACCGTATTTGAGTTATGCGACACACATACGTCCGTACATACATACATACGTACATACGTACAGACGTCACGACGAAACTAGTCATAATGGATTCAGAAAAGGTCAAAACGGATATTTCCATCAAAATCTGAAAACCGAAATTTTTCGGGATTACAATACTTCCTTATTACTAGTGTACAAGGAAGTAAAAAGTGCCGAAACAAACCAAAATAGAAGTTTTTAAGAGAGTAGCAGTACCCATACTAACATAATGGAAGTGAGTCGTGGACAACACAGAAAAAACACCAAAGCAGACTACAAAATGTGGAAATGAGATTTTTAAGAAAAATAGAGGGAAAAACCAAAATGGATAAGATAAGAAACGTAACATACAGGTAGAATCTAGGTACAAAATCAGTGGAACACACCATTCAAAAAGGGCAGCTTAGATGGGCAGGACATCTAAGTAGATGAATGAAGAAAGGTTAGCGAAACAAGTACATGCAGCGAGATCACACGTAAAGAGGAAGATAGGCAGACCAATAAAAACGTGGGAAGAAGAAATAAAACAAGCGGCAAAACAAAAGGGATGGAACGAGAACGAAGATTAAAGAAGCATGAAAGAAAAGAAAAGAAGAAAAGAAATATGGAGAAGGGATCCTGACTGGAATAAAGAGCAGACATAAACACAGGAATCGCCTTACACCGAAAGGTATAAAAATAACAATATAAAAATAAAAATATAAAAATAAAAATATAAAAATACAAAAATTTATTTGTTTCTTTTTTTTTATTTTGACTAAAGTAGTGCTTTTAAAATTTAGAAAAAAAATAATTTTAATAGAAAAATATCTGCCAAAACGATTATTTCAAATCGGAAGTCGTTTTCTTTATCTGTTAAAAAGTTATAGCTGTTTTTGCGCAATAAAACGAAATTATAGCTTGATTTAATTAGCTTTGTATTACCAAAATATATTTTCTCGTTTTTCTCGAAAACTGTACCACTTACATGAAAATTGATAAGGACCTTTATTATAGAGAATTTTATGCTCTATAATTATATACTTGACTATTTTTTTGTTATGTTAACCGTTTACGAGATAAACGTAAAAAACTACAAATTTGCATATGCAACTCGCAATACGCAGCCCCTGCATGGCCCCCGGGGGTGGCTACAACTTCGGATTGGTAAAGGAGGGTCTAAAGAACACTTATGCCAAATGGCATGCTTTAATCATAAAATGCAAGGTATAATGTCTTACCAACCGGAATATACGGAGTGAAGGAAGTATTGTAATCGCAAAAAATTTCGGTTCTCAGATATTGACGGAAATATCCGTTTTGACCTTTTCTAAATCCATTATGACTAGTTTCGTCGTGACGTCTGTACGTACGTACGGACGTATGTGTGTCGCATAACTCAAATACGGTTAGACGTAGAAAGTTGAAATTTTGTATTTAGGACTGTTATAGCATCTAGTTGTGCACCTCCTATTTTTGGTTTCAATCTACAAACCGGAAGTAGTATTTTTTTCATATATTTCGATAAATATTTAATTTAAGACAAATTTTTTTATTTTAAATGAAAGATTATGTGATTATTACCTACAATCGGTATTTTATAAATATTTTTGTATCTGCTATCTTTTAAGAATAATAATTAAAGTATATATTTATAATTTAGTATTTCGGCATCTTGTAGTCCATGATCGATTAACATTTGTTACTACGTAAAATTTAAATGATTATGACATGACAGTGACAATAGTAAAATATGCTTTATATCTTCTTCTGCAGTTTAAATAAAATGACTAAAATATATTTGTGGATATAGTAGCAGTAGTAGTAGTACTTATATATTAATATATTTGTATAATAAGTTAAAAGAATTTTTTATATTATTCTACATTTTAGTTATTAAGAAAAGTATGCACAGTTTAATAGGCGTACAAGGAAGTCATGTGGTGTCACATCAGATTTTTTTAAACTAATAAAACTATAATCAAATACATTCAAGTTGTAGTTTGTAGTTGTAGTCTGATCATTAAATTTGAGGTTACGATGTTTTTTCTACTCACTACTACCGACAGATGGTGCGCTGCACACAAGTTTTATTTTCAAATATTGGCGATATTCGGTGGTCTTCACTATGTAGCAAATGTGGAGAAAAATAGGGGTTAGGATAAAAATAAGGAATTTTATTGGGTAGAAAGGGATAAACCAGTTGTGGCTCGAATTAGGAAGGGATGAATTATGGAGCGGCATTAATCATGACATACAAAAACTACAACCGACACTTTACTTAAAAATATATTTACGTCACTCGGGGGAGGAAAGCAGTGTTTTCCTCTTGCTAATGGAGGGAGGGAAGCGAGTTTTCCCTCCCGCTCGGGAGGAAAACACTGTTTTCTTCCCGGTACTGGCGGGAGGAAAACATTGCAAGAAAGGTGATTTCGAGGCTCTCGTGACGTAAAATATTGTGTGTCCCACGGGAGGGAAGGCTATTACACCCTTGAGCGAAGCCGGCGCCCTCGCTCGGACCGCCGCTTCGGCCGCGGGAGTAATAGCACGCTTCCCTCCCTAGGTGCACAAAATACTATTAATTAAAACGCAAAACTCCGATAAAGAACACAAATTAAACTTAAGGGTGCGTTACAGATGTTTTGCAGGTTGCATAAAAATATATCAATTTTTAATAGCCATTTTCTCCGCTCCTGGTCAAAATATCTAGGCAAACAAAACATTATTGAAATTTATATTTTTTTTTCTGTTTCCTGAAATATTTTTTGTTCCAATATTGTTTACTATAAACATTAAAACAATATTTTTATTCAATATTATGCCCTATATCAATACAAAATTACTCTCAGGAAACAATATTTTCTCTAATATTCACACATCTGCAATGTTTATCTTAATTGTTACAGTAGTTTTCTCAAAAATGGCTATTAAAATTTATTCAAATTGAGTAGATTTGAGTAGCAAAGTAGTCGAAAATAGTTCATCCTTTACCATAGAGATGGCAGCTCAGTCGAAATAACTTAATTGTCACTAAATATCGGTAATATAGTTTTCGACTTTCTACCCAACAGACAGTGACAATGACACATTTGATTTGAACCGAGCTGGATAACCGATAACTACTATATTTTCTACATTAGTTATACTTTATTTTCACGAAATCTTATATTTATTCTAAGAAAAGAAATCAAAGGTCTTGATTAGGACTGATGTACAAAATTATTCAAAATAGAGGTCGGCTATTCAGGCTTTTGTTTTTTAAAAGTAAATTTAAGGGCTAGAAAGTTGTTAAAAATTGCGGCACGCGTTCCGAATTTGTTTTTATCGAAAAAATTATAGAATCATATCGTGTTTGATACAGTGTTGTGACTGATCTAGATCACCGATCTAGCTCAATTTACGTGATCTTTGGTCTGATCTAGAATCATCTTATATTTAAGGATCTTGAGTTTGATCTAGATCAAATAAATATGATCTACGATCTTAAAATAAGATTATATTTTTAGATTTTTCTACGCTATATGCAAGTTAAAGCATGAAATTAAATATTTAGCAAAAGTACGAGTTTTAATTTTAAACTGTAGATTAAATCGCTTGAATACTACGTATTTTCTTCTTTTTTATGTACCTAATGTAATACAACAATTACCTAAATATTTTGTCTAATATTGATCTTTTTACGATCTAAAGAAAAAAAGAGCACTAATTTCTGATCTGATCTAAAAAAAAGATCCTATCGTAAAAATTGATCTAAGATCTGATCTAGATCATATTAAACTAGAAGATCTTGATCTAGATCAATTTTAAAATGATTTGTCACAACACTGGTTTGATACGAAGTTAAAGGGCTAGATAAATCATATTATTTAAAATAATGGCCAATGATTTATATTTGTTTTTATCGAAAAAATTATAAAATGATATCGAGTTTGACATCAAATTAATGAGCCAAATGAGGGCTAATTAAAATAAAATTATTTAAAGTGGTGTTCGACGATTGGCATTTGTTTTTAATAAAAAAATTATAAAATCATATCAAGTTTAATATCAAATTAAAGGCTAGATAAGGGCTCAATAATTAAATTATTGAAAATGGTGACCGACGATCGGCATTTGTTTTAATCGAAAAAATAATAGAACTATATCGAGTTTGACATCTAATTAGAGAGCTAGGTGAGGGCGAGGGCTAATTAATAAATTTATTTAAAATTATTGCCGGCGATTGCAATTTGTTTATATAAAAAATGTTATAATCATATTGAGTTTAATCTCATATTAAAGTTCTTGATGGGAACTGATGTACTATGTTGTTCAAAATGACGTCTTTTGTTTATAGTTGGATAACCAGGATATTTATTTTATTACACATATTATCTTATTCTATTCTAAAATTGTAATGGCTTAACTAAAATTTATATTGAAGAAGAAAGATGAATAATTTGAAGTTGTAATTAAATAATTATAATTTCATCATACGAAAAGATTACAATTTATTTCGGTAGAGTCTAAATGTTACAATTATTGATGCACGAAGTGCCGAATCCTCCCAAATTTAGGGTGCGCGGAGTTTGAGCCTCGCGAAGCGGGGCGCATTTCCTTTGTACCGCGGTAGCGGGACCTAGTGTTAGAGCCGCGTAACGGGTCCTGATGCTAGTTTTACACTAAATTAACAATAACTACTCTATAACTAAAACGAAGGAGGGACAAAAATATTTCATTTTTCTTACATCTGCTAATGATAATTCAATTTCAATTTTGATTTTGAAGTTTCTTAGAATTATTTAGAAACATCTGATATTGCAATCAAATCTATCAAAAATAATTCCTATTGAAAATATTTTTAACAATTGATCGCCACATAACAACACAACAATGTGCGTGTGCGTGTGCGTGTGCGTGTGCGCGTGTGTGTGTGTGTGTGTGTGTGTGTGTGTGTGTGGTCCGGGCCGATGCCGGATGTTGCATAACTCAAATACGAATTATCCAAAAATTTTGATATTTGGTATTTTACAATTGTATACGAATGGGAAGAGCTCATTAGATTTTGGTACAAATATCTTTACCGGAAGTGATACTTTTTGAAGATTGAAAAGATTAAGTGTCAAAAATTTCTATAAATTTGGACAAATATAGTATTTATTTGTAATAAGAATAAGAGGAAAAGTTATTTGCAATTTACGTTATAAAAAAATTGTCTTTATCTGGTAGCATTAAAGAACTGCAGTAAAATTTAAAAAATAAATTTATCAAATAAAACGTTGAAATCTTGTAATCCATGTTCAGTTCATTTTTGTTTCTGCATAAAAAATATTGACAGATGAGACGGGTGACAAGTTGGCATACTAGCGCTATATAAGTCATAAGTAAGCTATTAAATGTAGTAACTGAACGGAGGATTGCTTCAACACAGAAGAGTTTTCGTGTGAATGAATCTTTTGATTCAGGTGATACTAATTTCTGTGTTTGAATATTTTAGATTTTTATTTGTATATTTTAAATGGACACCGGATTGTACGTATACATTTCTGTTTAAAGTCTAGATATGGCGGAAGGTTGTGTGATGGCCACGTCAGATTTTTTACAAATACACATAGGTTTAAGTAGGTACATAAAAATGTAATGATGAGAGAAATTTGTAAACGTTTTCAATTGTTACGAAATAATTGTTTATGTGTACTTAACATTTGTTAAATATACAGAACTACAGAAAAAAAATTATAAAAAATTTATTTAAAAAACAAACAAAAATAATTAAATAATAATCAAAATGCTCATTTTATTTTGTTTTATGTGTACTATGAAAACCAGATTAAGATATAAAAATGACTAATCAATATTAAATGAAGGAAAGCTTAAATTTATCGAGGATCTTGATTTTCTCCTGCGTCCCGTCACCGATGAGTTCATCAAGAATTAGTGAGAATATTCGTCATAGTAAACAGACACAAACTTCAGAACACGATTGTATAGCCCTCTATTGAGAATATTTTAAATATAGCAACGTAGTTCATAAGTATGACCGATATGTAGCAATTGTCTCTACTTTTGAAACGTGTCCTTAAACTGATACTTATACGTTTCCACTAACTTATTAATGAATTTATAACTAAAATATGCTTAAAATAACGCTCAAAAGCGTAATGTCCGTAGCAACGGGCTACATCTTGGACTTATCTCGAGCTCTGCTATCGAAGAACTGTCGCAGACGCCCAAAAATCTATGGAACGTCTGGCCTAAAGGGTGCAAGGGGATGCAGATGACCTCTGAACTTTTGTATCTAAAAATAATTAAAGATAACAAAAATACAGAGCGTAGCATATGCAAGTCATCTTGCTACAACTAATTATAATTCCAGGAAGTAACACTTTATAAACTAAATTTTATTATTTTTAAGATGATTTTACTCTGAAATGTCTAGAAAAGCCAGTGTTCTTTGCATTTTTCCTGATTGACTACACTGGGAAATTGACATTTCCGATTGTCAATTGCGTGTTTAATATGTCATTTTGTCATTTCCTAAGTGATGCGTACAAAAACACTTTTACAGTATTTTTTAACTTCAACAAAAAAAAGTAAAATCGAGTGTATTCTAGGAATTCGGAAAAACGTAGACGGGCCGCTTAAATTAAAATTAAAAACTTTCCAGAGAATGTCCGAAAAATTTCCCATTTATTCCTGGGAATTTCCAATAAATTACCTGCGAATTATGGTTGGGGAAATTTATGGAAATTTTCTTGCGAAATTTTCTCAGGAAACGAACAAATTTGCAGTGGAAAATTTCTGACTATCCATCACAAGCATGAAACGCCATGTTCGTACATGGATTCTTTGTAGATTCTTTAATGTTTCTAAATCCTGGAAAAAAAATCACTAATTTGAAGCTATCAATGAATTAGAAATTCTTCTTTTCCACGACGCAATTTTGTATTATAAATTGCTTATTACAATTTTACATTAGTTACCTGATGATGGAAACACAAATAAATAATTCATTTAAAAAATATATATTTGAGCAAACTTTTAGTTAGTTAAAAATGCATGTCACGTCTTGGAAGATATAAATAAAATATAAGTTGAAACATTTAAATGCTTGTAGTAGTATTGTAGTGCTATGAATTCAAAAACAGTAAAACACTAGATCTACGAAACTTTCATGGCGCTGAACTTTCTTCCATCGTCTTTTCCTTTTGTCTTCCCGTGGACGAGGCTTGAAACTGAAAAGTCCAACGCGATCCTGGTAAAATATTCATGATGATTCGTTTGTTTATATCCACTTTTACGTACGGAGAGATATCCGACGATTCGTCCTGTAACTTCCAATCAACAGAGCGATGCTTTTGTTTTCATGTTGTAATTCCTTTGTAGCTGAATTACGATGTATTTCAGTTAATTGTTGTTTGTAAATTTTGTTGTTGGTTATGTGTTTTTACTTCCTTGTATGGAGTAAAAAGTAAGTATTGTAATCGCGAAAATTTTAAGTTCTCAGATTTTGACGGAAATATTCCTTTTGACTTTTCCTGAAAATATTATGACTAATTTCCTCGTGACGTATGTACGTACGGACGAACGTACCAACGGGCGTACGGATGTATGTGTGTCGCATAACTCAAATATGGTTAGACGTAGAAAATTGAAATTTTGTATTTAGGATTGTTATAACATTTATTAGTTGTGCACCTCCTATTTTTGGTTGCGATCTTCGTGCCAAAGCGACACTTTTTGGTATTTTTCGCATTAATCAATAACGGTATGTAGTAGAAAGTTGAAAATTTTGTATTTCAGACTCATTTTGCATCTAGTTTGATCACCTCATATTTTTAGTTGCAATTGTCTGTGCCAAAAGGGCACTTTACTCTAGGTATTTGTTCGTATTTTCCTATGATATTATATTATTTTATTTAGGGTGGGTTTATGCTCAAATATTTAAGAATAAGGAATAAGAATAATTTTAAGAATATTTTTAATTTTACCAAAGTGAATACGTAATTATATTTATATTTATTAATCTGATGTTGCGACTTTGACAATTGACATTTATGATTTTTATATATAGAAATGTATCCATACCCGCAAAATCGATAAGATTTCAGGCTACGTTAGGTTATGTAATGCAAAATTTTTTGACATGTTTGGCAGAAATAAGGAATAAGGCGTAAAATTTTTGAGCATAAACTCTCCTTTACATAAATATAAGTTATTAAGAAAAGTATGAACAGTTTAATAGGCGTACAAAGCAGTCATATGGTGTCCACATTTTACAAGGTGTGCATATTTTTTTAAATCATATATTCTAAACTGTTAAAGCCTCATTCTCATAAGCATTTAGTTTTTAGGTTTAGATTTATATTTACGTTTAAGAAAGTTTAGGGGAGGGGGACACGGAATATTTTAAATTAATAACAAAATGTAAAAATTACAATTGGTAACATTGTTAACAGGTTGATCAAGAAACTAGTATAAAACTTGGATATTCTGGTCAAAAAGAGTCAGAATAAAATTTCGAAATTCTAGTTTCAGTTTCAAGCCGAAAATGTATAATGTAAAATAGGCTTTAAAAGAGAACAATTTTCATGTGACTGAATTATTATTTCTACACATTTTCTAATTATTCATATTCTAAACTAACGTATAACATTAATATTAAATGTGTTATGTTATTAATCCCGCAAGGAATAATAGTCAGTATTCCCTCCTCTGCACCAATCAGAAAATAACTTTGCTGAATCAATTTATCAACTGTAATTACACAAGAGCTTTTTATTTCGCCGGATATATTTCTGTTTGTATTGATACCTTTGTTGCCTAGCAATTTGAAAAGAAAAATTGTTTAATAAAATCACGCGACACCGTTGTGGAGTGTTTTTTATTTTAAAACAATTTTTCGAGTCAAATTGCTGTCAGGTGACAAAGTTGAGATGTCAAATTGAAATATATTCAGAGGAAATAAAATGCTCGAGTGTAATTCAACGAGATTATTTCACGACTCCTTTGGTTCTTCTTCATACAATCATACAAATATTCCCAAAATCTAATCATTTCACTGACAAATATTAGAAATATTAAGCAAATGACATTTTAGTGTTTTGTTTATTGTTTGGTTGCTAAGAAAAAGGTAAATCAGGTTTTATCAGTTGCAAAAAGATATCTTCCTTTTTATCCGCTGTCAAAGCGATAAAATTGTGTTTTGTTTATGGCTTACTTTATACAGGAGTGGAATTATCCATTCAAATTATTTTTAAAAAAACATTGCAATGTTGAATGATGTAACTATGGTGATAGAGAATTGACATTTGGAAATGTTAAAGTTTTTGCGTAGGATGGCTATTATTCCCTCAGATGATTAAAACCTTCATCTTCAGGAATAATATAGCATCCATTATAGCGTCGTTGTATAATATACTATTATTCTATTTAGATGCTGATTAAAGTTTTTCTAATAGTAATTAGGCGCATTCAGCAGAACTTAAAATGCAACTGTACCCTCCAGCTTTTCGAATTTCTGAAAAATTATTTTCTATTCACATAATAGGTAGGTATACATCCTGTATATCAGCACTCTTCTGGATCATAAATAAGAAGAAACACATTATTTTTCTTAGCAAATTAATTATTTGCATAATTTATTTTTATTATTTTGATATCCAAAATAATATAATTATTTTTAAGTCTATTAAATACCTAACAAGGTAGGTATACATAACTACATACTGTAGCCTTGTGGAGTAAATATTGTTATATTAAATAATAATTCATTTGTGCGAAATATTATACTATTGTGCTTAATGTTTATATAATGATATTTCATTTTAGAAATCGTGATCAAATTAAATAAATGTATATATCACCGAATTACGTCCGGTTTTCTATCATATATATTTTTTTAATCACAGTTAAGCCACTGATAGTAATGAACCAAGGTTCTTTTTAAAAATCATTATGCGAATTTTATTTTTATTAACCTTGTTTTGTGGTTTTTGTATACCGTCACTTTCATTGTTTGAAGTAAATTTTATAATAGTGATATTTTACTTAACAAACTAACATTTTTGTGATTTAGGACAACTACAAACTCATTGTAGAGAATATTGAAATATATTTCAATAAAAGTTTTGGTACTTTTGAGTACAAGTTATTTCATTTGAATAGAACTACTCGAGCTTTGAATGCAACTGCTGAAATTTTTACCGACATTGATTATAGCCCTCAAGATATAGTAAGTACATATTTTTTTTAAATGAACTAAAGTTGTCAGTTACATAATACACTCGGCTATTTACTCCATATGTAAATTAATTTATAATGCTCTGTTCACACGAGGAAAGTTTTTACTAAAAAGTTTTTGAAAGTAAAACAAGTGCTAGGATCTGTCATAAAAAAAACTGTCAATACCGGTCATACGAAGAAACCGTGGGGGAAACTAATTATTTCTTTAAAATATTATTAAAGCTAGTGATCTTAAATAGCAATAATTACATTCCCCATATGAACGGTATTGACAGTTTATTTTTATGACAGCTCCTAGCACTTGTTTTACTTTCAAGAAAATGTTTAGTGAAAACTTTCCTCTTGTGAACAGGGCATTAAGTACTACACGCATGCAAAAATTATCGTTTTGAGCAACTGCAATATTTTGTCTTACTATTTTATTTAAAATATTCCACGCGTGACATTTAGCTTTGACATTTCAAATGTTGTTAATATCTTTGGTATCCTAGCAACGGACAAGAAATATATTAATTTCAGAAGAAAAACATTTGTGATGTGTCCAGTGTTGGGTCAGATAACGATTTTTATTACCTAGATAATAGATGACAGATAGTTTTTTGTAAAATATCTAGATAAAGATAATAGATATTTTATGTGTTATCTAGATAAATTTCAGATAATCAGATAAGATATTTGAAAAAAAATTACAGATTTCAAATATACTTACATATGACATGAAACATGAAGTAAATTATGTAGGTAGTGAATAATCTAATCATTTATAATAATACTTCTTTTATTTAATTATAATATCAAGACATAAATAACATATAACATTGCAGACTTTTATTATAAAAATAAATAATTAACTTAGGTGGTACTGTAACCCTATTTTCTGCCAGTTCACTTGCTTCGTCTGCAGATTGTAGCCACTTATCCGTTATTACAGAGCCCTAAACGTAATACTAACTGTTAACAATATTTATAAAATGATTAAATGATTGATATTTACACTTACACATTAAATATTACATTCCTCAGGTAAAACAAACACAAAGCTACCTTGTTTAAACTTAAACCGCCACAATAAAATCTGAAGTTAGCACTGATAGCAGTCAACAAACATCACGTAACGAATATTACCAATACTAAGTAACAAAATGTTACTAAAAATTATTTTTTAGGTTTAATATTGTAATTTTGGTTTTTAAATAACAGTAAAATTATCTGTTATCTATTTAAAGAAAAAAAACAAAAATATAAGTTATTTGGCAAGTATCTAGATACTAGATAATAGATAAAATAATCGTTATCTAGATACAATTTCAGATAATTTTATCTAGATAACCCAACACTGGATGTGTCAATATTACCATGGTAATTTCTTAATGATCCAAGACATAAAGTGGTATATACCTTATAACATACCTCGGGTCCATAACATAAATAAACAATTACATACTAGGAAGACATTAATAAATATTAAGTATAATTAGTATTGCCACGAGACGAGACAAACGAGATGTTTCGTCTCGTCTCGTCTCGTCTCGCCTACTGTTTATCTCGTCTCGGCGATATTTTATGTCGAATTGCGAGACGAGACGAGACGAGATAAAAGAAGCCGAGATAGGGTCGAGACGAGACGAGACGAGACGTCTCGAATGTGTCGATGCAAACGCAAAACAGCCACAACGCATTGTGTATTTTAATAACTATTAGTTTATTTTAAAAAACGGAGTTCTGTTGGACTCAAGAAGGGTTTTCTTAGCATAGATTAGTTTATGTCAAAAAACGGAAAACGGAGTTCTTTTGGATTCAAGAAGGGTTTTGTTAGCGTAGATTAGTTTATGTCAAAAAAGGAGTTCTGTTGGACTAAAGAAGGATTTTGTTAAACGGCCACAACGCGTTGTGGCTGTTATAAAACGGTCACAACGCGTTGTGGCTGTTTTGCGTTTGCCAGATCGCGTTGTGGCCGTTTATTTCGCCCAATGGCCGAATACGGCAATTGAACCTAACATATATACCGACGTATTTTTTCCATATGCAAATTATGAATATTAAGTGTTTATTTACGAGAAGTACAGTAGCAAATTGTTGTGAAGATACTGTGGATCATAAAAGTATGAGTAACAAACACTTGTAACAACATACACATGAAGGGGAAGCACAAAAATTGAATATGAGACACCGCGAACCGGTCCCAGAGACATCTAGCGGCAGTGAATTAAACTTTTGTACCAAACATGATTATTATTCTTAAAAACCGGCTCAAACTTATCGAATCGAGTTATCTTTACGAGATTAGATATTACTAGGTATATTGTTCAAATGGCGTGAATTTATGTATGTATGAATGTATATTGTTCAACAAAATATTTAGATCTTTAAAAACGAGATAAAACGAGACGAGACGAGACAGAGAGTGTCTCGTCTCGTCTCGGTCGTATCTCGTCTCGTCTCGGAAAGGTTTTGTCTCGGTATTTCGAGACGAGACGAGACAGGTAATTATCTCGTCTCGTCTCGTCTCGTGGCAACACTAAGTATAATTCGTCTGCGAAATTAGTATTTATAGTGTCCTCGAGGATTTTTAGCCTCTGCCTCGGCCAAAAATTCTGTCGGATGCATGCTAAACAGAAATTTCGCAACCTATACCTAAATACAAATAACAATATGCTCACATTTTTTGAAAATCCTTTCATTCTTCTGAATCCTGACAAAGAGAAATTTACTATTTTGAAGCTATCAATTCCAAGTCTCATTGAAGATTCAATTTAGCAGCGCCACTATTTGACTAGCAATTCTCACGAGGATTATTTTTTCAAAATTCAGAAGCATGAAAGAGTCCTCAAAGATGTGCAGTTTCTATAGTTCTTATGTTCTTAATTATAATAATTGAATTCTTAATTTTAGGTGGATGTGCAAGTATATGAGTTTCTCAATAATGAATATAAGCCATTCGCTTTAAAATTTCGGAAAGTATTCTGTGACCACATGAAGTCATACTACAAAATGTTTTTTTACGACAGTATGCCGAATTTTTTTCCTCCTCGTTGTCCAGTAACAAAAGTACTTAAATCTTACTTACATTGAGAATATTTTTAGTCACAGCATTTAACTTTATAGGGAATTTACAGAATTGAAAACTACATTCCACTACAAGCAAGTTTTCCTAATTTTCCTTTCAAAAAAGTTAAGGTGGAAATGAATATATTTCGAAGCGGAGTTGTGCAGCTTGGATTAAGTGTTTTTGTACGCTTTGATCGCGATGCTGTTTACAGAGAAAAATATATATAGAGAACTTTATGAATAACTTTTTAATTTGCTTATTGAAGTAGGCAATGAAGAAATAAATAACAGAACAATAAATATTTACTTATTTCGTGTGCAAATTCTAATCTAATTTGTGGTAAATATGAACTTAAACTTATTTAACAGTTAAGAGCAGTATTTACACCCCTTCTATGACTTCAAAAAGTGTTACAGAAATAAAATCATATTGTTCAACCAATTGTTATACATAAGCGAGATTTTATGTGCAGGAAACCTAAGATTAATAACAGGGACTCGAACCGCACAAAAAACGGTTCAGGTTCGCTTCGCGGTTCACTTTTGATTCGGTTTTGTTCCGGCTTTTACTTTTACTGAACCGGTAACTGGTTTTCAATAGAGCGGTTCATGTTCCGGTTTCGGTTCAATGTTTTCTTATAACAATAAAATAATTAATATATTATTCCCAGTTTTGGACTAAAAATCTTACAATATTTGACTAAACTGAAGAAAATACAATGATTTTTCTAAAAAAAATTTTAGCATTAAAAAAATGTTACATTCTAGTTAATACTCTCAACGTTTAAACCGTTTCGAACCGGTTCATAACCATCGGTTCAGCTTTGGGTCTGGGTTCACTAAAATATCAGCGGTTCGTTCCGGATTTCGTTCCTGTTCCGATTCGGTTCGAGTCCTTGATTAATAATTGAACTTTATTATAAAATATTAAGATTCTTATGGACACTATAGCTTGTGTTGTAATCCATCTATTTTACTACTGCAATTTTGTATCTAGCCAAACATGTTTTCAGTGAGATCTGAAAACTTAAATACAGAAGGTAGCACATGGATTTAGCACCAAAAATATGATCCATCTTCCCTACCCATAAAAACAAAATTAGATTCCACGTTTGCCACTATTCGTTTGAAGTGTCAAATCATACATCCCCAGATGTGAGCTCTCTCTCTCTCTCTCTCTCTTGGAAGTTCCGCCACGCTCCCCTGGGAAACACCAACGGCGTCGACGTCACACCGTCCACGCTACAGCGCTCCGCTCCCCACGCAGTGAGGAAATCACATACTTTCTGCTCGGGTTGAGTTGCATTACTGCACTTCACACTGTAACTCAACTGCATGAGGATGGAGGAATGTAAGAGACTGGAAGTGGTGATTGCTAGCTGGAAATGTTATTTAGGGTGAGATGTATTTGTTCCTTAAGGGGCTCGTCTACCTATTTTTCGAATTCCTAAAATATTCTCGATATTACTTTTTTTTCTATTTCACTCTTTTCCCCACTACTACGGCTGTCCGAACCCAGCCCAAAACTCGTACTTTGCAGCATCCTAGCTATGCAATGTCATTTTGAAGTTGAAATATACTGTAAACATGGCTCAGTATTCCCATAATAACTTCTGTATTTTTTAATGAAATTAAGTAAAACAAAAATTATTCCTCCGCTCCGCTGCAGGCTTCTTGCTTTTTAAATTTTTCTTTCCATTTATATTGACCAAAAAAATCATATGAAATCGTATCAAATAATGACAAAAAACGTCATCTTTAAATATTGTTTACTTCTAATTCCTAGGCCAAAGATAAATAATAAAAAACTAGAGGCATTAAGACATCCTTTGTTAATACACTCATATGTAAAAGCAACATATATTTCAATTATAACTAAAGTAAACGTGGGAGGCACATACCTCTGTAACGCTGTAAAATTATAGGGTAGACGAACAACTTAAGGCGTACACTTGTGCCAAAAATATAGTGAAAAAGGGACCTTGCTATATTACAAACTGAGCTCTTGTTAGTACACCTACACTGTTCATATTTTATACAGAGATAGTGTTAAAAGATGACTCTAGAGTGCTAAAAAATTATATTTTTGAAATACTCAATGGTATTTTAGTAATAAATTAGTAAAAATAGTCAATTTGGCTGATTTTTTAACTATTTTTTTCAGATATGTAATTTTCTTGACAAAAATATCATCTTGACACTCTCACGAACAATGCATGGAATCGACTATTTAAAACAAAATTAATAAATATGCAATAATAAGGCCATACTTTGTAATATTAAAATGCATAAATTAATTATTATTTTCTCTAATTGTTGTCGCAACAAAGTATTCTATGAATTTTTCGATCAAATAATGCTTCGTAATTACTTACGGTAAATTTCAGATTTTTATTTTGAGCAATATAGCCAAAATCCTGAATTCTGATTCTAAGCAATATTGCGTTGAACAAGTGTAGAGCCTTAAGGCAACTTAATATTGCGAGAAGATATGTAGCAGTTTCTGGTTTGTTCATCACAAGTTGATTTTGGGATACAGATGTGCTGAATAACTCAAAAGTATTGAGTAATTTTGTGCAAACTGTCCGAACTAAGTGCATTTTAAATTCGCAATTTTAGTTTCCAGGTTTTTTAATCAAACAGTTTGGGTTACTGTTTACTATTCTTGCCATTGCACAATTAATTAAAATTTTATTTTATTCCAATTATATCAAGCATTATACAGTCAACATTCCAGTAGTTTCAAAAATGTACTTCTTGCGAAAACTTCCCTTAACGAATTAAAACAATTCTTTCTGTTCCTTGATCGTACTAGAATGCCATGATTGAAATATTATGGAATTGTAAATCCCCCTGTATAGTTTAGTTCAATTTTACTTCAGATATATTAGTAAGGTAATACCGTCATACATACCTACATCAAAATTTTGTGTAAAGAGGTAATAAATACAATAATTATAATTATTTAGTTCTAGGGCACCTAAATTTAGAGAAGTTCAATATTGAACTGTGCGGCATTGTATTCCTTGCACTTTAATTGACTTACAACAACAAAATTGATAACATTTTCAGGTTTAAAAAAAGGCATGAGCTAACGCCACACAGCGTGAACCTAGTGTGAATCTAGCGTGAACCTAGTGTGAACCTAACGTGAACCTAGCGTGAACCTAGCGTGAACCTAACCTAACCTAGCGTGAACCTAGCGTTCACGCTAGGTTCACGCTGTGTGGCGTTAGACACTTCCTTTAAAAAATGGTTAGAAAATGTACTTGTCATTGTCACCAAGAATTCCTTGCGTCTAATTGCGTAGTATACAAATTTTCAGCGAAAAATTATGATTTGTGAAGGATTTTTAAGATCTGAGAAAATGGCAATAGGTAGATTTTAACAATCCTTCTATTCGAAATTTTTCGCTAAGAATTTGTATTTCGACGAGAGGAATTCAATGGTAATAAAATCAGGTCTGAATCTCTTACTAAGTATTTTAAAATATCGAGGGTACCTACCTAATTAATTTTTGGGAATACAAAAATTTTCAAAATTTCATAAATCAATTAAAGTGCGAGAGACACAATTTACAATTTCGGTTAATTTTCTAGATAATGCACAGCCTCAAAATGGAGAATTGTAAAATGTGAAAAATCAGAATAACTCGAAAACTAAACATTAAAAACGCGGACGTGCGAATTATAGGTACTTACCCATCTCGAAATAAACTGGCGTAAGCTGTCTTAAAGCTATCTGCTTCAGCTATCCAACGCAGTCAACAAAATTCTCATAGAAATGCACCATTATTAGTTTTCTTCGGATATAACTTTGTTCTTATCTCCTCAGATTGACGTCAAAAATTCTAGCACTTGCGACTGAACTTAATTGAAACTGTGTAATCAGAGGAAACTGATAAATGAAATATTGGAGTAATCTGACATTCGTTCACTTATTGAATTCTAGTTTTTATTGCTTTAATAAGTTCCAAATCAAAACTTTATTGGATCGTCCGGAGAATTTATAGTAAGAAATTTTTCCACTTGAGTTGCGAGATGTGTACGCCATTTCTCTTTAAAAAGATTTTCTCTTATAAATTGAATCTCAGATGGGTTTAATTAAACATTTCTGATTCCTACTAATGGAAGATTTCATTCGAAAAGTTGATTTATGCAAATGTTAGTTTATACATTATTCTAATCTATTCTATTAAATGAGCAAGGAATTGTATGTTTTTACGGTCATGCTATCTCGAAAACGGCTCTAACGATTTTCTCGAGAGTTGGTATATGAGAGGTTTTCAACCTCAGGAATCTAACGGACCAATTCAAATTTTTCAGAAAACTCGTTTTCAGCGAGTTTTTCGTTGTTCAAAAATACACTAGGCGACGCCTACTCGAATATTTTACTGTATATACTTCTGAGCGTATGTAATTGCCGCGCTGTGACTCTACCTATGACCATACCTATTAAATAAAATTTTTAATTCCCACATAAATTCTTACCTGATGTGAGGTGGTCAAAAACTCTACCTATGGCCATACCTATTAAATAAAATTTTTGATTCCCAAATAAATTTTTACCTGATCTTAGGTGGTCATAATCGGTACCTTTGGCCATACCTATCAAATTAAATTTTTGATCCCCACATAAATTCTTACCTGATGTGAGGTGGTCAAGAATGGTACCTATGGCCATGCCATACCTATTAAATAAAATTTTTGATTCCCATATAAATTCTTACCTGATGTGAGGTGGTCAAGAATGGTACCTATGGCCATACATATTAAATAAAAAAAATTATTATCATGTAAATTCTTACTTGATGTGAGGTGGTCTAGAATGGTACCTATGGTCATACCTATTAAATAAAAATTTTTATTCCCACATAAATTCTTACCTGATGGTCAAAAACGGTACCTATGGCCATACCTATTAAATAAAATTTTTGATTCCCATATAAATTCTTATCTGATGTTAGGTGGTCAAAATCGGTACCTGTGGCCATACCTATTAAATAAAATTTTTGATTCCCACATAAATTCTTACCTGATGTGAGGTGGTCAAGAATGGTACTTATTTAATAAAATTTTTGATTCCCATATAAATTCTTACCTGATGTGAGGTGGTCAAGAATGGTACCTATAGCCATACCTATTAAATAAAATTTTTGATTACCATATAAATTCTTACCTGATGTGAAGTGGTCAAGAATGGTACTTATGGCCATACCTAATGCAGAATAATACCGTACCAGATGTTTACCAAGATGAAGATTTTTTCCTTGAATATTTGGAAGCCTTTTACATTAGAAAATCTTCAAATTAGCTTTTAATACTTAAAATCATTTACTTCTGTTTGTTATGTTTTACTGCTGGTTTTTCAAAAATTTATTAATCATTTGTTATTTTAAAATTTATTATTTTGTATAATTTATTAAATAATATTTATTGTGTTAAAAATGTTTTAATTTTATTTCAACTAAGTAACCATTCCAACATCCTTTTAAATAGGTAGATCAAAAAATAAATTCACAAAAAAAATCACAAAAATGATGTTTAAAGAAAATTTTATAATTTATTTTCATCGGGGATAGATAAAAGTTAAGATGACCGGAAAAATATATACATGCAATTTTTAGTAATATAGCATAAGATAAGATATAAAACAAAGCAAGAGTTTGGCTAATGAGACCAGATCGTAGATCGGCATCCCGATATTTCTAATTAAATTTAGGAGTAGTACAATGGCTAAAGAACTTGCCTCTCACTGTAACTATTTGTTTACTTAACTTGGATGTGGCAGCCTCACATATTGTGAGTCATTCTCATTAGTTTAGATCACGAAGTATAATACTCGTATAAACACAGGAGTGGACACTCTGTATCTTAGCACTACAGAGCCCGTCAGTTACCATCGTTACCGATATTATTTATCGTCAAAGAATGCATGCTCCGAACTGGCCCGTATTTTCCTGCCTCTCTCTAAAAGGAAAACATAAAAGTCACATTTCATCCGCGCGAGTGTCCACTCCTTTCATATGGTATTTCGTGGTATTATACTTCGTGGTAGCTATTTATATAAGGCAGTAACTGCGTGAGTTTAAGCACAGCTCTCTGCATGTGATGACGTATGAACCCGGAGTTCCGTGTAGTTCAAATCTCTCTCATGGGACTGTAGTTTTAAAACATATTGCAATTAAATCGCATTCGCACGCTTCAATTTGACCACTTGATCGTCTTAAATGTAGTCTTGCCTGCATAAGAAACCCACTGCTGCCGCTTTGAATTTCGAAGGTCGTCGCACGGATTGAGATTCTGACTGCATCAAGCTGAACCTATAATTGGAAGTAAATCCTGTTGAATAAAATAAAATATGAAAAGCAACGGCACATAAAAAATGGATAAACTAATTCATTATTATTAAAAAATAATTTCAGGAAAGACTGCACCCTATTGTAAAAGGTTTTCAAAATGAAATGCGAAAAATCAGAACAAAATACGCCGTTGTTTAATCTAATGAAGAACGATGAATTCTTGTTAAGTCCGCTGTTCCAATTTGCCTTTTAATTACAACAAATGTACAAGAAGTAATTATTCATTTGAAAACAAAACAAGAACGAATAGCGCCGTGTGTTGTGACGTTGTCGAGTGTCGACCTGTCGACTGTAGTTTGTCGCTCTGATCATCTGGTTCCCGAGAAGAGTTTTACGAGTATGAAATGTTCGATTTGAAGGAGCGGAGCAAGATGGAAGAAATATGCAAATCGGCGAGTGTTTTGCCGCATTCCTGGACGTCAACCATCTGTGCGCTCTGCGCTCTCACAGGCCTGGTTCCACATATTTTGAGCCCTAATGCTGTTCTCGCTCCAACAGTCTAGAATCTAGATGTCAACAATATAAATTTTTAACAAAACTTACTCAATGTTTAACTTTCAAAAAATTATATTGTCTTTAATGTCATTTTTGTGCATATTGGTTTAATTGCCAAGAACTAACCGTACCAATTTTTAGAAAGAAAAAAACGATTGACCCTTTTTGGTTCTTGCAACCGAATGCTTTTGTAGATTTTTATTACAGTTATTGGTCAAGGTGCTAGGTACTTACTTTATATTAAACAAAACGACTTTAAATTACAATGTGACCACATGGCTGGTTAAAAGTTAAAATGATATCTTCCTTATTTAACAGAACTACGGTTTCAGTGCCTGGAAAGCTACAAATTCAAAGTACGATAAAATACAACAGTATTGGTATTAGGGAGTCCAGAAGATAGAAAGATCGAACAACTCTGTGACTCTTACAACTCATATTCTAATCCAGTAAGGTACTACTCGTTTTAGTTTAACTGCACTACTGCACAGAAAATTTTCCTTACACTTAAGCTTGGTTTATGATGGATGTAACCGGTAACTTATTCGGTATTCTGTAAAGTTGAACTAAGGTTTTGTTATAATAATAATAGAGGTAACTAGTTACTTATTTTGTATTTTGTAAAGTTGAACTATAGTCGTTTTTATGTTATGGTTCATGACATACAGACCCGTAACTTTGAAATCTTTTGTTCAATTTTACATAATACAGAATAAGTAACCAGTTACATCCATTTTAAACCAGACTTTACAACCCAAGTTGGGTGAAAGGCGTGATATATACGTGGGAATGAGTTCAACACCAGAAAATAAAATACTAGAATATTAATACACAGGAAAATGCATGCACAAGAAGATTCATATCTAGAATAAGTAATAAAGTACCTACTTAGATTCATTCACAGCAAAATTCAAATCTAGAATTTTAGATTTGTAATAAATGCAAACACAGGAAGATGCAAATCTAAAAAAGTTCTAAGCAAAACCGAGTATGGGGGATTCAAGAATGGTATTGAGTTGTTGTTCATTTAGTTCAGTTCAATGTACTTTATACCCCTTATGTTTTCTGAGTTTGCATCTTCCTATATTTGCATTTATGCCGAAATTTAAATTCCAGATTTGTATTTTCCTGTGATTAATCTTTGAATGCAGGTATTTCATTACGTATAAATTTTCTTGATTTGAATCTTCTTGTGCATGCATCCTGTGAATGAATATTCTAGAGTTATATTGTTTGGCGTTGAATGGCCACCCGCTTTATGTTGGGTCCGTCCCTGTGCTTCAGATCATTTGGAAATCTAATAACGCCCTCAGCGGGCCTCGGTGCCGCTGTAGCGCTCAGCGCTTGTCGGGACTGTTTACGTTCAGCCGAGGCTCTCTGTTGTCTGCCTGCAGTCGATTCGACACACATTATTATATTGAGGCATAAACCCGACTCTGCAAGAGGCGTTTCAATCAAATTAGAATGCATTCTGCACGGGAAAGCAAATCTCTGATTCTTTTGCAGGAACGATGCTGGAAAAATTTTGAGGGATATTTTAGAATTTATTTTAAAAATTAATTTAATAATTGGATTATTTGCTGTGTAAATGTTAAATATTATAAAAGATTACTTAATCGTTTTTACCTCTTGCCTCATATTCTATAAGGGAGGTATTATGATGGGTCAAAATTTTCGAGTTTGGGTAATTTTAATGGTAAAAACCAAATTTTATATATAACGTCTTAATACAAATCATAAGAACCCAGTTATTTTTTGGATGCAATCCCCAAACCGGAAGTAGTACTTTTCTTCAATGTTTTGATAAATAATTAATTTATCGCAATATTTTTATTTCAAATGAAAGATTTTATATTATACAATTTTAGCATTTTTTAAACTATACTGTCATAGTACTTAGGAATTAAATAAGGCATTATTTTTAATTTAGAGTATGAAACTTCAGTATTCATGTTGTCCATATGAACCATGATTGTTTATCAATTGTTACTACGAAAAATGTAATTGATTATGACAGTGACAGAATGACAGTGCCAATAGTGATACATTATTTATATCTTCTTCTATTGTTCTACTTTCTACAGTTGACTAAATGACTAAAATATATTTGTTCCTATACATTGAGAAAAAGAAATCTTTGAGTTAAATAAAATATGCATTCATTCAAACAAACTTAATGTTTGAATAGTGGCAAAGAAATATTTGTTTCGTGTGAGTATATTATTTTTTTGCATTATATATTTAAATGAAAGAAATAATTTGACCTTTGACTCAAACAAAATCAATAGTAGATTTAAAATTACGAATTAGTTAAATGAAACAAATATATTGTAAAGTGAAATCTATGCAAATTTTAATTGAAACAAATTATTTTTCAACTGAAACAATTGCGATGTTTCATTAAAATAAATAATTGATAAGATTAAAAAATACATATCTTTGGATTAAAGAAATATGAATGTTTGATTGTAAAGCAAGTAATAGCTATATTTGACTGAATCAAATAAAATTATTTGTTTTAAAGATATGATTTATTTAAAAGAAAAATATATATTTATTTGGTATAATTAATACCAATATGTTTGCTTTAAATATATAATTTATTACTTATTTATTACAAAACAATAAGGAACTATGAATTATTACAAAAATAACACTAACTTAACACAAATTCATTGGTTGAAAATAAAAAATAACATCATATAAATAGATTATTTCTTAACTTAATTTAAACTAATTTGTACATATTTTCAAATGTCCAAACGTTGTTTGTTTCATCAGACGCAGTAAGAGCAGGAATATCAGAGCTAGATGAAGAAGTAGAAGCTATGTTTGATGAAATACTTGTACTATCGTCGCTTGTAAGCTAACAAAATAAAATAAACATGCATTAAATACAATTTATCATGAATTCAAATTCCAAATGGTAAAAACATATTCGATTTTTTAATGATTATTAACTGTGATAGGTGTGCCAATATCATTCTATTCAAGCTATGGTATAGGTATATAATCTACTCGATATGACTTTATAAGCAACAAATTTATACAAAACAAATAGGTACATACAAAAAATATAAAAATAAAACTTACCTGAAAACGCTTGCACGAGTTCATCGAAGCCCCAAGCCTGTAATAAACCTTCCATATTTTTTCAAATATAAGTTAAAAAATGGTTAAGCACGTCTAACACAAAAATATAAACAGAAAACTCTTAATGTCTTTACTGATTAGTGCAGACCTGTTGACTAGCGGGTCTTTTCGACTCATTGCAACAGATTGCAAAACGGGAGCTACACATCTAAATGCACGAAATTATTAATTCAAAGAAATGTTTGTTTGAACCAAATAAATGGTTGTTTGTTACAAGAATGCTGTTGTTCAACTGAAAAATTATATTTTTCTACTTTAAACAACAATGTACATTTAATTCAATATGCATATTTATTTAAAATAAACAATTGAATATTTATTGCAAATATGGTGTTTATTAAAATCAAATTAAATGTAATTTATTTCATTCAAAGCTAAATCAGTTTATTTTCAAAGAACAAAATATTTCGCTTAAAGAATGTCAATGTTAGATCAAATAAATATTTTAAATAAATAAAAAATTGTATTCAAAGAAATGAAAAATTTTGTAACAAAATCTTAGTTTTTAAAACAAACAACACATTGTTAAGTCAAATAAATAAATATCAAATAAATTCATTTCTTAAATTCAAAAAAATCTTTTTCTCAGTGTATACAGGCTGTTCATTTTAAGTGGCGCACCATTGCTATCTCGAGAAGTATAAGAGCTACGAAGTTGGTTTAATTAGCAAACAATTTATATTTTATATGACTACTTTATTGAACGAAACAAAACACGTGTTTCGACCTTATTTGGTGTGATCAGTGTAGTATAACGGTTATACTAGAATCTTTTCACTAACAATTAATAAGAAACAAAATATTCAATTGTTTTCTTCCATACCACTCTTGCAACAAACAGATTTTAATTAAATTATCATAATTTTCAATAGCGATTTTCTCATGTTTTTGTTATGCCAGGCAGGGTATGAAACTATTAACTCGTTGAATTCAGAAAAAAATACTGAATCGAATAAGCGAATTAAAAGATAGGTCCCCATTTGAAATAAGAAAGTTGCAGCCCGTAGTTTGAGAATCACTGGTCTAAAAAAAATTGTTTCGTTCATTAAAGTAGTCATATAAAATAGAAATTGTTTGCTAATTTAACCAACTTCGTAACTCTTATACTTCTCGAGTTAGCAATGGTGCGCCACTTAAAATGAACACCTTGTATACAGGTGGGGAAAAAATGAAACACTTGAAATTCGTGAAATTTCGACCATTTTCAAACCGCCATAACTCGGCGTATTTTCATTCGATTTCGACGAATCTTTCCGGGCGAAAAACTTTGAAGTGTCTATACTTTAAAGTCATGCATGCGAATTTAAGCGCAACGCTTTCCGTCCCCTCTGTGAAAAAAAATGTTTTTAATGGAAATATCCAATTTCATTTTTAAATTTTCTCGATGCTCATTTTTTTCAAACACCCATAACTTTGTGCCAAATCATCGTAGGAACTTCGTTCTTTGAATCCTGCACAGGGAATTGAACAAATTTTAGTAATATTTTGGTGGATCAAGTCAAAAAAAAAATTTCAACTCCGTACACATCGTCAAAGTTGGACATTTTTTCCATTAAAAACTTTTTTTCACAGGGGTGCTATAGAGGAGGGCGGAAGGGGTTGCGCTTAAATTCGCATGCATGATTTTAAAGTAGGCACTTCAAAGTTTTTCGCCTGCAAAGATTAATCGAAATCGATTGAAAATACGCCGAGTTATGCCGGTTTGAAAATGGTCGAAATTTCACGAATTTCAAGTGTTTCATCCACCAGTGTATTTGTATAATAGTAAAAAGAGTAGGGTATGGCGGGAGGTCTTGTGCTGGCCACAACAGATTTTTTCGTCTTATGACGATTTGCCCCCTAGCATTTAGGTCTTTATTCTCTGGATAAAAATAGAGCAGTACAGTCTGGAATTGAATCGACTTACGTAGCCAGTGCCACTGAAAGTTTCTGTATTACAAGAACACTCCGCATTGTGTGTTACCAAGTCAGAGTGCACTTCAATGTAATCTTTATGTTGTTGTAATCAATTCCGACGGCGAGGGTTGTCTTCAAAACAAACGGATGCTGTAAGCGTAGCATTCTTCCGAAACCATGTTAGTTTATTGTTTTGATTGTAATTTTATCTTATGTACAACACAAGTTTGGATAATTAAACATTTGCTCACTAGCTAACACATTTGTAAGTTAAAGTTAGATTCCATTAGCATTTAATTATGGTATTCAAAATAATAAAATGCAGAATGAATTTAAAAAAACTATTTCTTATTATATTGTTCCTGTACTATAATCATATTATACCTACATGATAATCCGATGCGAAAGCCCTGTTCATAGACTTTTTGAGAATTAGAAATTCTTCTTTTCCAAGACTCATTGAAGATTCAATTTAGCGGCGCTGTTATTTCACAGGCAATTTTAATCAGGATAATTTACGTTAAAATGTATGAAACAATCCTGAAAAAATCGTCGTGTGAAAAGTGCTTAACAAACATAAAATTTTAAAAAAAAATCTGTCATTTTAAATTTACCTCATGAAATTAGATAACTATTATGTATAAAACAATATTTGTGTTTACGGGTTGCAACAACAATAGCCGACGTCTCATCAGCGATCGAGTTCACAAGCGGCGCTCCCATTGGTCGAAAAAGCGGAGCTAAAGTACTTTTCACTTCGATTTTACGGAGCTAAAGTAACTCATAAATAATTAGTTATGGTTCATTTCATTTCTGATAGAACGCACGTCATTATTTACAGAACTAACAATAATAATAATAATAATACATTTATTTGCTAAGAGATATATCTCCATACAAATGATTGGCTACATCAAAAATTTATATATCTACATATAATATTATAAAGAAAATTTCATGAGATTAAGAAGTATATTAAAATTTACAGTTTATATATGAGTAAAATGGAACAAAGTTTAGTTAATTACATGTTCAATGCGAATATTCGAATTTTGGATGCGTTCTTAACGTAGTTGGCAATGTCGTACATCTTCTCCTTGGTAAAAGTTCCCAGTAGTTGTTCCATTTGTGAACCTGTAGTACTTGTATACTTATCGAGAAAAGTGGATCTTATTGGAGCGAATAGGGGGCAGCGGAATAGGAAATGATGTACGTTATTGGGTTCATGCATGTTACAGATGCTGCATAGTTCCTCGTGATTGAATTTATGACAGGTTCCATTGTAATAGAAGTTCAATAAATTAGGATTGGTGATCCGCAATTGGCAGGAAATTTTAAGGGTATGTTCAAAGATAGGTGAAAATGGGTGGTATTGTATAATTTGAAGTTTGGGTTGTAAGTAGACTTGTTTATTGAGTCGGTATCTATATTGTACAGTAGTTCATTGAAAGCTACTAAGATGTTGGGAATTTCTTCGGCAATCAAAAGGAAATTTTGCTTTTCCCATATCCAATGAAAGTTAATTCTTTTAAGAATAAGTTCCAAGTTCCTTACCCAGTTAAATTTGCTTTGCTCGTCATTAGAGATTCGAGAGATTTGGTTTAGTTGAAGTAGCTTATTATAGCATACTTTCACGTATCTTGAATCTGGCATCAAAAGTGTCCTATACCACCAGTATAATATTTTACTGAAGATGGTTACCTTTAGATTATCCTGTCCTGTCTCTCGTCTTACTAAATAATTAGGAGTTGTTTTTTGCCATGAGAAAAGTGTCTTAAAGAATTGTGTTTGTCCTTTCTCGATATTGTCGCCCTGAGAGAATCCCCAGATCTCTGCACCGTATAGCAGGGATGGTATTAGTATTGTCGAGTATAGTTTGTTTACAGTATTCCAAGAGTATGTTTGAGATTTAATCATTGTTTGTTTAATTGCTTCTGTTATTTTGCGCCCTTTGCTCAGATTTTCTAATGAGTTGTCATTGAAGGAGCCAGATGATTTGAATTTCACTCCTAGGTATGTGTAAGAGTTGGTAAATTTAATTTCTTGTCCCTGGCAAACGTATTTTAATTTTCGTTTAGGGGGTCTTCCTCTATGAAAGTGTAATTTTTTTGTTTTATCTGCGTTAACTTGTAGTTCTAGCCGATTACAATAATCACTCAAGGCTGAAAGTTTATGTTGAACATCGATTGGTGAGTTCGCAAATATCACTATATCGTCTGCATATTGTAAAGATAGAATATCAACTGATTGAGTGATGAAATATCCTTCCAGATTTCTATTCTTGAGATAATTTTCTAGATCTGAGATGTACAAAGCGAAAAATTGAGGGCTAGCACATTCCCCCTGTAGGAGACCTTTGGTAATTTGTATGCTTTCAGAGAGTTCGTTATTTACACTTATTTGAACAAATGCTTCGTGGTATATGTTTTTAAACAGCCTTGTAATTTTGCCACTTATGCCTAAACTATACAATTTGGGCCAAAGTAAGTTGTGTGGAACAGAGTCAAAGGCTTTTCTAAAGTCAACAAATATTGCGTAAACTCCTTGTTTGCCTTTTAAGAAAGATGATTGTATAATAGAGTTTAATACGAACAGGTTGTCTAGGCAGGATCTTTTCTTTCTAAATCCAGACTGAGCTTCTGGCAGGATATTGAAACTTTCTACCCATAATTGTATTCTGTTATTAATAATGCCAGTAAAAAGTTTCGTTATTGTATTAATTAATGCAATACCCCTGTAATTGTCTTTGTTTAAACGATCTCCCTTTTTATGTACTAAAGTTAGTTTAACGCTTTTGAGACATGTTGGTAAGTTTTCGTTAGTAAGAAATTCATTTAGCAAACTATTGAGGAGTGTTTTCCCGTAATCAGGCAGATTCTTCAATTGTTCATTTATTATGCCATATATTCCTGGACTTTTATTTGTCTTTAGAGATCGTAATGCATTGTTGAGCTCTTGCATTGAGATTTCTGAGTCCAGGTAAGGATGTTGAGCATCAAAAAATTGTTGTTCATCTATAACGGTTCTTGTAACAAACCAAGCTTTAAAATATTCTGTCCATTCGGAAATTCTTATTGGGTTTTGCACATAGTTTGTGGGGTTTAATGTTTTTATGGTTCTCCAAAATTCAGTCTGATTATTTATTGTTTCTAAACGCATTTTGATATCTAATTTAAGGTTATTTTTTAGTTCTATTATTTGCTTTTTGTATTTCTTCTTTGCTTTTTGGTAAAGGGTAATGGAGTCTTTGTCGAAATTATTTCTTTTGCAATTTCTTAAAAGTTTTCTGCATTCATTTTTAAGTTTGTGACATGTTTCGTTATACCATTGGTTTTTACTTACGTGTTTCTTGTTAGAAATTTCTATACGCTTTTGTATTCCTATATTGTTAGAAGTTGATTCAATTCGTTCTTTTAGGTATAAGTAATTGACTTCTATGTTATTTAGTGAGCTATTAAGTTGTTTTTCTAATTCTTCTCTGTAGGTTTCTGCTTTTAGATTGTTCCAAGATATTTTTGTTACAGTTTTACGTTCGTTCTGTTTGTGTAGCTGACAGATCAGCCCATATAAGATCTATTGTACTTTTTCCCGTAGCTCCTATATAGGTAAATTTTGCAGGAGTATCACTGTTCGTTCTTCCATTTAAGACAAGTAAATTATATGCTTCCATAGTTCGCACAAGATCTTTCCCTTTTTTGTTTGTTGTCTTGTCACTAGCGGTTCTGCTTGCATTCAAGTTTGTGTTTACCATAAGTACGTCTTCGAGAACATTTAATTCCCCTATTCTAGCGTTGAAATCTCCGCCTATAATTATTGAATGTTGTGGGTAGGTGTTTATTGTGTTTTCCAAACTGTCTGAGAATAAGTCTAAAAGAGTTATATAATCGTAAGAAAAAGATAAATATGTTACGCCTAAGACGATATTTTGTGTTTTGGTATAAATGGACAGAAATATCCAGTGTGCTTCTTGCTCAACAATTTGAATATTGTTAGTGTCTATTTTTGAAAATATTATTAACCCACCAATTGCTCTTCCCGTGCTAGCTTGTTTCTGAGCTGGTTGTTCATATATGTTATAATGTTTTAAGAAAGGTGGATTGTTAGTTAGTTTGTAGTTCAACCAGGTCTCAGATAAGCATATGATGTCGTGTTTGAGTATGAGGTTTTGTTCTTTGTTGTTGAGTTTAAACATGTTGTTGTATCCCTGAATATTCCAGAACATTACACTGTTATATGGGTTCGGAGCTAGTTTTTTGCTAGTACGTTTTTTGGTAATGATTGAGATCTTGCCCTGGTAATTATAAACTTGTCCAGAGCTCCAGGTTTTTGTGCGATATCTGATGTTTGTTGTGTTGCATTTGGTTTTAAGTTTTTAGGATTTTTATTTCCTTGATCGGTTTTAGTTTGATTTTGCAAATTTTTATTTTTATTTCCGTGCTCGATTATAAGTTGATTTAGTGGGTTTTCATTATTGTGACTATTTGTTTTATTACTTACATTGTTGATTCTTTGATCAATTATAATTTGGTGATGTGGATTTTGAAGATTTTTATTTTTGTTTCCTTGATCGTTTAAAAGTTGGTGATCTGGGTTTTTCATTAATTTGAATAGTTGCTTCATCAGTTACATTGATATCATTCTCTTCGTCTATTTGCTCATCACTTATAATAGCCTGCAGGTTTGATAGAGAAACTGATTTTCTTCCAAACAGTATTGTTTGAATATTGTCAATAGACTCATTAGTTTGAGATGGAGAGTTCTCTTTCTTTTTTATACATTCAGCAAAATCAGCACATTTATATGCTGTTCCATTAATATAAAGAATATTGTGAGTTAAGCTAACTTTGTATCCATCATTCTTCGCTTTTGTGTAGTAAGGTTTCAATACTTTTCTTTCCTGAATAATTTTGGGACTATAATCCTCTTCAATGAAGATGTCTGAGCCCTTCAAGAGTCTTACTTTCAGCAAGATTTCTTTTTTTAGTTTCTTAGAGTTAAGTTCGATTAAAGTTGGCCTAGGTTTTGAGTTTTTTTGAAATTTTCCTAGCCTTTTTACTGACTCCAGATTTATTTCTGAAATACTTGCTATTTGTAATTTGTCTTGGATTAGCTTGATAACAATTTTTTCTAGGTTTTCATTTTTATTTTCTTGAATGCCAAAGAGTATTAAATTTTTTTCCCCGAGTTTTTCTCTCCAGTGCTTCAATTTGAGTTTCCTTCTGTTTTAGTTCTTTTTCTAGTTCTTTAATTTGAGTGTTGTTATCATGTAGAGAGTTATTAAATTTATTTATCGAGAATTGCAGTTTTTCTATTTTGTTGTTCAGTGAGCTGTTTTGTTCTTTTATCGGAGCTAAAAGTTTCGCTATATCTTCAATTGTAGCCATGTAGGCGGAATTTCTTTTCAATACAGTTGGCGACACTGTCCGAATATGCACAAGGTCACGCGCAAGTATACTGGCGGTAATCACAACTAATTAGTCGCGTTGCTTAACCTTGATAAGTTTATCGTACTTTTAACTCTAATTTTACTAAGTCTCGCACTGTAACAAACTTTTTACCTTATTTATTATTTTGATATGGATTTTAAACTATCACTATACACAGATTTGTTAAATGTATTTATTTTTTATCACTGAATTTAATTGTTTTAATGAGACTGATTTTAATATTCATCTGCTCACACTCACAGCAATGTTGCCAATCCTACTACAGAACTAACAATAGACAAGTACTAACCTGTCTCTGTCCTACATTGTTTTCATCGTTTACAAAAAAGAACATGTTTGTCTAATAAATGCATTTTGTTCGAAAATTAACTGATGGTGTGCATTCTACCAGAAATAAAATGAACCATACTTGACTTTTTAACGAATATAACGGTTTTAGCCAACAGAACTTCAAATATGAATGCAAACCAGGTTTCATTGTAATAATAAATACCTAAATAAAAATTTATGATAGAAGCATTTGCGTACTTTACAATTGAAAAATTCCATTATTCTATATATAAAAGACATATTCGAAATTCTTATAAAATGAAATCGACGAATTGACCTAGAATTCTAAACTCTGCATAATAACGTGTATTTACAAGAGAAAATAAGACCTAGAATTTCAATTATTAAAGAGATTCTCACAGAAATGAATCACTTCATCTCAGATAATCCCAAATGGAAGTAACGAACGAAAACGCGGATTCAGAGTCAACGGAACGCATTTTTCAATAAAACACTTGATACTGCCGAAGAATAAATCTGAATCAGAAAGTTAATTCCACAGAGCGATCCATCAGACAGTCGTTTATCAAACACAGTCCATATTGTTAGCTACATTTATCATTGTCCAAATTGCTTCGCGACTACAACTCTGTGACTTTCTCAGCCGGAACGCGAGCGAGCGCTGAATTGCTGAAGAATTTATTACAGTCGATGAGGAACTACATTGGCGTATTTACAGGCAGGAGGCCTTTGACACCCTCTGAAAAAATATGTTTGGCCTCCTGAACTGTAAACATAACAATCACACATCGTTGATGTCTATGGTAGTTGCGATTTTACACATTCCACGACCTTATCGCATACCTATTGTTTTATTATTTTAATCGTATAATCTACTGTTAATATCTTTTAATATGCAAAATTTATTGATAATTATGAACAACATAATACATTAGTTACTAATAATACCTTAGATACTTATAATTCATTAGTTACGAACTTAATATAATCCTTGTTGAAATACAATTTTACCATTCTCGTACTATGGCCACAAAACACTCGCTACGTTAGTATGTTTTGTGCTGGATTTTAGGAGGTAGACGGGCGTCTTAAAAAATATCCAATGAAATTCTTCCATTTCTGACCAATTGTGTAAAATTGACCAATGAGATTAACATAAAATTGACGTATTTTTTATTATGCCTAAATATGACCTAAACAAGCAAAATTAGGCCGCGGAAAAGTGTTTTTAATATGTTTTTTTGAAGAAAATGAAATTTTTTTGGTTAACCTCAATGTGTCAAAATTGCAAAAAAATGAATAAAATGACGTTTTTGTATGTTAACCTGATTGTGTCAAAATGGCAAAAAATAAAGCCCCACAAATTCGTTTTTGGTATTTACTGCACTAACATAGCTAACAAAACCGTAATAGAGCCCCACAAACTCGTTTTTCGTATTTACTGTACTAACATAGCTAACAAAACCGTAATAGAGCCCCACAAACTCGGTTTTTGTATTTACTACACTAACAAAGCTAACAAAACCGTAATAGAGCCCCACAAACTCGGTTTTTGTTT
The DNA here is from genome assembly GCA_947534325.1 of Agonum fuliginosum. Taxonomy (NCBI): domain Eukaryota; kingdom Metazoa; phylum Arthropoda; class Insecta; order Coleoptera; family Carabidae; genus Agonum; species Agonum fuliginosum. The sequence continues at coordinate 21,705,645 of OX384038.1, forward strand.
TTACTGCACTAACATAGCTAACAAAACCGTAATAGAGCCCCACAAACTCGGTTTTGGTATTTACTACACTAACAAAGCTAACAAAACCGTACTAGAGCCCCACAACCTTAATTGCATTATACTCATTTCCACACCACCCTTGAGGTAGAGTACAGTAGTGATGTATCTAAATGATACCGCATACACACAAGTCTTTACCTTTTGCTTCCTTTGGGAGGTCCTGTTCTGACATCTCCAAATCCAGCCGTCTATACGAGAAGAATCCTCGGTCAACGTCAGGCTGCCCCCACATATACGACACCGTCTAGTTCGTGGAATCAAGTTCCACTCCTGCAACTGGTGCAAAAGAGCAGACTTGTCCTCTCTTAAACACCTATTCTACATTCCAGCCCACTCACACTCACTACAGCAGACATCGTATACAACAATTAAACAATGGTTGTTATAAACAAACTCATTTTTTTGTATTCATGTTTTTAACATGGCAAACACTATTGAAATTTATATTAATCTAAAACAAATGTAATATTGTATTTATGTCAAATAATTTCGAAAACTTGAAAAAACAGGTAATAAAAGCCTTATATCTGTGAAAAATATATTTATTTATTGATATCTCTATTACATAAATGTATAAAAACGTTAAATCACATGTTTAATCTGTTAATTTTTCAGCATAACCAGTGTTGACAGTTGTCAAAAATTTTACCCTAAAAACTAACAAAATCGGCCCTAATCCTTTTTTTTTTTTGCTTTATTCTAAGACAGAGAATAGGAATGAACCGATTGACACAAAAAAATTCCTTTTAAACACTTATTCTACACTTTAGCCATCCTCCGTTCAATTACTACATTTAATATCTTACTTATGCACTAGTATGTCAACTTGTCACCCATCTCACCTGTCAATATTTTTTACACAGAAACAAAATTCAGTCGAACATGGATTACAAGATTTCAACGTTTTATTTGATAAATTTATTTTTTTAATTTTACTGCAGTTCTTTAATGCTACCAGATAAAGACAATTTTTTATAACGTAAGTTGCAAATAACTTTGCCTCTTATTCTTATTACAAATAAATACTATATTTATCCAAATAATTTTTGACAATTAATCTTTTCAATCTTCAAAAAATATCACTTCCGGTGAAGATATTTGTACCAAAATCTAATGAGTTCTTCCAATTTATATACAAATGTTAAATACCAAATATCAAAATTTTTGGGTAATTCGTATTTGAGTTATCCGACTGACAGAAATCCGGCCCTGACCACATAGCTACACACATACATACAGACATCATCGTGAAACTATCAAAAATGAATTGTAAGGACCCTAATTCGTGCTCATCCACTAAAAACTCACTATCCGATTTTTTGCATGATTCCAATGCCTTCCTTTACAGGTAGCGGAAGGTAAAAATTTCATAGAATAAGTTGTCAGTGGCACTGAAACAATGGTTTGTTATATACACATCCACATTATCACTTATGTCAATATGACAGAATGACATTTCACAGAATTATTGACGGTTAAGTAATTTAATAGTATTGTTATAAAATGACTTTCAATAAATAATTAAATTACAACTGCGAAAAAATTTCTAGCCGAATAACCATCGATAACCGTTGATAAATAACTTATAATTTTGTGACAGCTACCTCAAGCACGTTGCTTTTAGGTTAACAGCCCTTCGTCTCCGGCGTCGGGCGGTTACCAAGCAACGTGCTTTTTGAATGTGACAAAATTATTTCGTAATTATAAATGGCCTTGTGATATTACATTTGATAAAGTTCACTAGGATATTAATAGGATGTTAATGAGCAAAAATAACAAGTAACAAGCCGGGATGTTCACATTCTTGAAATGTTCTGGGGATTTTATTTTGTCAAGATGGCTGTATCTACTCTCGTCACCATTTCAAGTTGGCATATTATTATGTTGGCAATTAAAAAGATACCGGGTACCGGCTAGTGGTTGTAACAAAATAATGAAATAACCTCAACAAGTCATTAATTAATATTCAATTATTTTACTTAATTCAAAACAACGGAATACTAGCGCAGCTGTTAGAGTGCGTACCTTTGAACACTGAGGCCATGAGTTCAAATCCAGGTCGAGTCGATTCTTTTTAAAATAAGTTTTTAATTCATTTGTATTTAACTAAACAAATTAGACAATATTTTCAGTCCAGCAATGGTAACACCCGCCCTTCTCTACGGAAATAAATGTGCCTACGTCAATGTTGAACAAAGTTTCGCTTATTTATATGTTGTATGAATTGATCCGTTCTGCCTACCCCGCCTAATTGACAGGGGTTGATTGATAGCTGCCTGTTTGTCAAGTTCCGGGATTAACAACTGACTCTTGGATTACAGGTGGCGATGAAAACGGAAACATAAATTATACATAAACTTACAAAACTTTCCAACATTTGAGCGTGAAATTTTATTTAAGCCATTATAAAAGATGAATGAAATCGAATTAAGCAGGCAGGTAAATTTTATTCCCCCTGTCAAACAGATATAAGCTTTTACTATTTTATATAATGAATCACAGAAAACAACAAATAATGATTATTGTTACACACAATAATTATATTAAAATAAAACATAGATACCTACATATATGATTTCATAAAATTTAATTATAAACACAATTATTGATTGATTTTTATGTTAATTCTACAAATATCTATTAAACAAATTTCATATGAATGTAAATACAGTACAAAATATTATGAAATGAACAATAATATATTGTTATAAAATAATAACGTGAAATATTAATATAATTAGAGTATATCTAATTATTATAATTTATAATATTTCTTAAATTAGAAAAAACTATTATGTATTAAATATTATTATATAGAAACATTCGGTTTACAACATCTTTGTACATACAGTAGAATCGGGGAGACAGCCGAGGTACGTCATCAAAAAATGTAACTAAATTATGTGACGTCAGCTGTGAACATGTTTACATTAGTTCTTTGAATCGTAATGTAATATGATGTGCATGTTGCAACAATGTTGCAACAATCACGAAATGTTGTTTTGAAAAAGACAGATTTAAGAAAAAATATATAAACCAAACTGGTAAAAGAGAAGCCAAAAGAAAATCAGAAACTCACACAGTAAATCAAGCATATAAACGTGCTAGAATTCAGTGTTACCACTCGAACAAACCAAATTAAAAATGTTGGATTCATATACAGTAATTTAAATACATATACAGGGTGTAACAGCTAAACGAGCTACCTCGAATAACTTCTATGTTATTAAAGATACAATAAAATGTTAAATAACAAAGTTGTAGCTGACCAAGGGGGACATCTGATTAAAGAACAAAATAATTTTTTAAACCAGTGGTTCTTAAGTTACAACACAAAGTTATATTTTTTCAAATGGGAATATACATATTTTTTAGGCCTATTCGGTAGAGTATTTTTTTCTGAATTCAACCATGTATTCGTTTTATATCCTTACATAATAAAAATATTGAGAAAAATTAAGTTGATATTTAAATAATTTTTAATATTAATGTGCAGTAATCTATGGATGAAAAACAAGTGATAAATTAAATATGAACGTGGTTTCTTTGGATATCTCGTGGCATAAATATCGCAAGCTTGTATGGTATTTATATTTATTTTTTTAAATGTATCACTTGTTTTTCATCCATAGATTACTGCACATTAATATTAAAAGTTAAAAATTATTTAAATTTCAATTGAATTTTTCTCAATATTTTTATTATGTAAGGATATAAAACAAATACATGGTTGAATTCAGAAAAAAATACTCTATCGGATAGGCCTAAAAATATGTATATTCCCATTTGAAAAAATATAACTTTGTGTTTTAACTTGAGAACCACTGGTTTAAAAAATTATTTTATTCTTTAATCAGATGTCCCCCTTGGTCTCCTACAACTTTGCTATTTAACATTTTTTTCTAACTATAATAACTTAGAAGTTATTCGAGGTAGCTCATTTAGCTGTTACACCTTGTATAATAGTTATTTATGATATAAGTGTTAAAAGTGACATTTTATTTTGTGAGACGGGAAGTTTAGGACACGACGCGAAGCGGAGTGGCGTAACTCTTCGAACAAAATAAAAGCACTTTTAACACGTATATCATACACTATTTTTTCTACAAACATCGTTTTATATTTTAATATAAGAAATAATTTATTTAATTATTTTTGACAGTTCAGTAACAAAATATATTTATATAGTAATATAATGAAACACGTAGTCTATGAATTCAATAAAAATTGAGAGTTGTTTATTAAGAGATGAAATTTACTTTTAACGTGCGTTAAAAGTGATTGGCAGTTTACTTTTAACGCACGTTAAAAGTGATTGACAGTTCACTTTTAATACGGCGTCTTATAATATTGCATTTTTAACAGCAGTAGGCTGTGTTAAAAGTTTAATTTTTAATAGTGTTTGTAGAAAAACTAATTTATATTTATTTAATGATAATATAACACGTAGGCATATTTATAAAACTCATTATTAATTTTTGTGTACATTTGGTACAATTTTTGTTTTCGTTTCAGTTACTTTAATATTATAAAGTTTTTCACCAAATGATGACGTACCTCGGCTTTCTACCCGATTCTACATATTGAAGCATAAATTAATGTTGGTTTATAATGGATGGTTACTTATTCTGTATTCTGTTAAGTTAAACAAAAAGATTCCTATGTTAAGGTTGCGTGTGATTATAGGAGTTCCATTAAATTAAATGTATATAACCTTGAACCCAACAAAATTTTCGCCTGAGACGCATTTGTTTCAGTGCCTGCGGCATATTTTTACCTCCCGCTTACCTGTAAGGGATGTATTGGAATCATGCAATAAATCGGTTAGTGATCGCTAACCTGAATTTGAATCTTATAAGATTACCAGTAACAAAGATATTACATGTTCACTTATTTTATTGTTATAAACAAAATATAAATATTTAAACAAATTTACATTAGCAAATAATTTAACTAAGCTTATAACTATACTATACCAAAATTTGAATTTTTTTGCATGATGTATATTGACAGGAGACGTCATTAAAGTTAACAGTTTCTAAAAATGTGGCAAAATCATAGCTCATTTTTGCTATAAATTTTTGTTATTTGTACACATATACATTTAAAAATTTTAAATTCTATACAATAACGTAGAAATGTGCATACTTACGCCCATGAACATGGAAATGCCTAAAGTTGAACTTTACAGAATGCTGATTAAATAACTATAAATAATTGCAATGGAATAGTTTTGTTTGTAAATTTACTATTTACAAAAGTGTACAAATAAAATTGACGTAAACAAAGCTCGCTTCGCAATTACTTTCCATAAAAAAACCATTAACATCGTTGTAAACATAAACATGAAACTTTATAAATTAATTAGAAAAAGCAATGAAGTCTCGAATTTTAAATTTCATTTTATGTTTGCAATAAAAAGCTCCTATCACAGTACAAATATTTTAGCAGTATATTGACAAACACATAAAACAGAGTTAATACATTTATATTGTACATTAAATGAAGAATTAAATTTAAAAATCTTAAAAAAGGACTTAATTTCAATTTGCGATATACAAACAGTATTATTTAATTTCTTTATTACCTAGAGCACTCAGAAATGTTATGAATTTTATTTTCTCCTTTAAACGAATATAATAAGCTTTTTGTACACTATAAAGTACAAATCATAAATTTTAAAGGTATAGAGTTAAAGCTAGATTTAGACCTACCCAATTATAAGTATAAGTGGCTAATTTAACCAACTAGCACTAAACGTACCACTTATAATTAAAATTGAAAAAAATGAAAGCGCTGGTTGACTAATTTATAACTTCCACTTATAATTAGGTAGGTCTGAATCTAGCTTAAACGATTTAAAAACAATAAGAAAAACCACCATGTATATTCAGTACACTACGAAAACGGATATCAGATATAGATAATTGAAGCTATATTTCTTCTATTATAAAGAAGAAGATGATAATGAAGATTTAAAACTGTTTCCGCCCGGGATCGAACCGACGATCATGTGCGTGTGAAGCACACGTGATCGCACATGATAACCACTACGAAAACAGTTATAGATAATTCAAGCTAAATTTCTTCTATTTTGAAGAAGACGATGCAGATCTAGATTTAAAACTGTTTCCGCCCGGGATCGAACCGAGGACCTTGTGCGTGTGAAGCACACGTGATAACCACTACACTACGGAAACGGATATAGATAATTCAAGCTACATTTCTTCATATTTGAAGAAGAAGATGATATAGATTTAAAACTGTTTCCGCCCGGGATCGAACCGGGGACCTTGTGCGTGTGAAGCACACGTGATAACCACTACACTACGGAAACGGATATAGATAATTCAAGCTACATTTCTTCATATTTGAAGAAGAAGATGATACAAATTTAAAACAGTTTCCGCCCGGGATCGAACCGGGGACCTTGTGCGTGTGAAGCACACGTGATAACCACTACACTACGGAAACGGATATAGATAATTCAAGCTACATTTCTTCATATTTGAAGAAGAAGATGATATAGATTTAAAACTGTTTCCGCCCGGGATCGAACCGTGGACCTTGTGCGTGTGAAGCACACGTGATAACCACTGCACTACGAAGACGGATATAGATAATTTAAGCTACATTTCTTATTTGCAGAAGAAGATGATGATCTAGGTTCAAAACTGTTTCCGCCCGGGATCGAACCGGGGACCTTGTGCGTGTGAAGCACACGTGATAACCATTACACTACGGAAACGGATATAGATAATTCAAGCTACATTTCTTAATATTTGAAGAAGAAGATGATGATATAGATTTAAAACTGTTTCCGCCCGGGATCGAACTGGGGACCTTGTGCGTGTGAAGCACACGTGATAACCACTACACTACGGAAACGGATATAGATAATTCAAGCTACATTTCTTCATATTTGAAGAAGAAGATGATACAGATTTAAAACTGTTTCCGCCCGGGATCGAACCGGGGACCTTGTGCGTGTGAAGCACACGTGATAACCACTACACTACGGAAACGGATATAGATAATTCAAGCTACATTTCTTCATATTTGAAGAAGACGGAGAAGATGATGATCTAGATTTAAAACTGTTTCCGCCCGGGACCGAACCGAGGACCTTGTGCCTGTAAAGCACACGTGATAACCACTGCACTACGAAGACGGATATAGATAATTTAAGCTACATTTCTTATTTGCAGAAGAAGATGATGATCTAGGTTCAAAACTGTTTCCGCCCGGGATCGAACCGGGGACCTTGTGCGTGTGAAGCACACGTGATAACCACTACACTACGGAAACGGATATAGATAATTCAAGCTACATTTCTTCATATTTGAAGAAGAAGATGATACAGATTTAAAACTGTTTCCGCCCGGGATCGAACCGGGGACCTTGTGCGTGTGAAGCACACGTGATAACCACTACACTACGGAAACGGATATAGATAATTCAAGCTACATTTCTTCATATTTGAAGAAGAAGATGATATAGATTTAAAACTGTTTCCGCCCGGGATCGAACCGTGGACCTTGTGCGTGTGAAGCACACGTGATAACCACTACACTATGGAAACGGATATAGATAATTCAAGCTACATTTCTTCATATTTGAAGAAGACGGAGAAGATGATGATCTAGATTTAAAACTGTTTCCGCCCGGGACCGAACCGAGGACCTTGTGCCTGTAAAGCACACGTGATAACCACTGCACTACGAAGACGGATATAGATAATTTAAGCTACATTTCTTATTTGCAGAAGAAGATGATGATCTAGGTTCAAAACTGTTTCCGCCCGGGATCGAACCGGGGACCTTGTGCGTGTGAAGCACACGTGATAACCACTACACTACGGAAACGGATATAGATAATTCAAGCTACATTTCTTCATATTTGAAGAAGAAGATGATATAGATTTAAAACTGTTTCCGCCCGGGATCGAACCGGGGATCATGTGCGTGTGAAGCACACGTGATAACCACTACACTACGGAAACGGATATAGATAATTCAAGCTACATTTCTTTATATTTGAAGAAGAAGATGATATAGATTTAAAACTGTTTCCGCCCGGGATCGAACCGGGGACTTTGTGCGTGTGAAGCACACGTGATAACCACTACACTACGGAAACGGATATAGATAATTCAAGCTACATTTCTTTATATTTGAAGAAGAAGATGATACAGATTTAAAACTGTTTCCGCCCGGGAGCGAACCGAGGACCTTGTGCGTGTGAAGCACACGTGATAACCACTACACTACGGAAACGGATATAGATAATTCAAGCTACATTTCTTATTTGAAGAAGAAGATGATCTAGATTCAAAACTGTTTCCGCCCAGTATCCAACTGGGGGCCTTGTGCGTGTAAAGCATACGTCATAACCACTACACTACGGAAACGTATATAGATAATTCAAGCTACATTTCTTCATATTAGAAGAAGACGAAGAAGATGATGATCTAGATTTAAAACTGTTTCTGCCCGGGATCGCACCGGGGACCTTATGCGTGTAAAGCTCGGTGTAAAGCACACGTGATAACCACTACACCGCACTACGGATACAGACATTTAAGCTACATTTCTACTATTATGAAGAATAAGAGTAAAGATATTCTGTTGGGAACAGCAGAGTTTTTGCAAGATATAAAAAAATGTTTCACAAATAGGGTTTGTTTTAAATATTCATTGTAGAAGTAGAAATAAATCACTTTTAAGGGTCCATGATGAGCACTCCAGTAGAATTAAAGGGAAAATCTTTAGACACCAAAACAACAAAATCCTGTAAATAAAAAATACTTGTTTTAGTCGCAGTACAAACTCCGCGTCCAGTATACGAATACAAAGAGCCTCTGAGACTCACAATGAACTTTCGTTTGTTCTGTCTGTTCGGAGAGCAGGCGGTGACTTTTCACCGAATTACGTTAAAACTTGGGAGGATTTGAGTAGCTTTATCTAATTATCTACTCACTACTTACATATACAACGTGTGTGTTCGTGACCTCTTGTTTTTTACTACAATCTTTCTTTCTATCTGGCTCACTGTTGTTATTTCTTCTTTTATTAGTTGCGACAAACGGTAACGGAGAGATGCAGCAAAAAATTATACTCACAGGAAGTTAATTTAGTTTCTACAACGAAATTACTTAATGTGAAATAAAAACGTATAAGACAGTGCAAATTTTGTTTTGAAATTTTTGATATTCTAGTAAAAATGTAAGTGATATCTATATTGCGTGGCGCGCTTAAGACGATCCACCCTTAATAACTTGGAAACAGATTGTGATAGGCATACCCGGTTTGCGATATATGTTTTAACAAAAATGTTACTAGTATTTTTATTTAAATCACTCATCTTACCCCCACTACTTTCAATTTTAAAATCTTAAATGGCAATATACCCTTTGTGGCATTTCAAATGATAGCTCTTGAAAAAGACTACAAAGGTTTGAGTCGAGTGTTCCACATTGTTTATTAGCATTTGTTCTAAATATGGTAAAAAGTCAACGCAGCCTGAATGACAGGTGGGAGAGGGTGGAAAGTGCCAGAACCATATTATGTTTTCTCAGTTTTTCGCTAATATCTCGGAACCGTTCTACGTACAAAAAAGTATTCAAATGAAAGATGTATAGAATTAAATATCCTACAAATTTTGTATTAAACAAATTTTTCTCTGATCTATAGTTTAAAAGTTATGACAGAGGAAAGCAGAGCGCTCTTAATTAAATTACTTCTTTAATTTTTACTTCTCGCCTCTTATTTTCATATTCTATAATAGGGTTTGCAAATTTAGCGATTTTTTCAATTACCGGTAATTCGGTAAAATTTTATTTCAATACCGGTTTACCGGTAATTTACCGATACCTATATAAGATAGGCTAAAACGATACTAAAACGTGTTTATTGACAAAAATCTCGACATTGAATTTTTTCACGAACTCTATACCTACCTCTAGTGATGGGTCGTTCATGAACGAGTCGTTCAAAATGAACGACTCATTTTAGTGTGCCGTGAACGAACGACTCTTTAGTTCGTTCAGTACGGCACACCAGTTCACATTAGCACCGTGCTAGCTCCGCTCACCGCTCCGCTCGCTGAACGCAGAAAGACGAACGAGTGCGAGTGGAATGAACGAAACGAACGAAACATACAGACAGCGCACGGTACATAACATATTTCAGAGCACTATTGGCTTGACTGAGTGCAGTGTATTCTGAGAAGAATGCAGGCGTTTCTGTTGTACGGCCAACAATGAAAATAATCAACAATATGGGAAGTGGGAACAATGTAGGACTGGACAACAACAACAAACGTTTTGTTAAATTTGTTGAACATTCTTCAAAATGTTGCCAGACAGTACTCCTTTTGCTAAATTTTTATTTTGTTTATTTTCCATTGTCAATATACATATACAACAACTATAAGCAACACAACTAACAACTAAAATGCTCAGGTTCAGGTTCATACAGTTTGGCACATGTGCACATGCCACATCGCATATGCACACACGGCGAGCGCACACCGCACAGTGCTGTGAGCTGTGAGCATGTGCAGAGCAGCTCAGCTGAGCAGCACACTAGCACGGTGTCATTTGAAACGCACAGTGCTCTTTTACAGAGTCGTTCGAATGAACGACTCAGTGTGAACGACTCACTTTACTGAGCGGAGCGAAATGAACTGACTCACTAAAAATGAACGAAAGACCCATCACTACCTACCTCCCTTTTGGACTGACGGTAAAAATAAATAAAATTATATTTCAAACATAAACAATATTAATGTAAGTATCTAAGACAAAAAGTGAAACATTAAGGTGCAAGCATGTTGTTTACGGCCGAGGCGCGTGGCGTTTAGCCGAGGTCGGAATTATTATGATAGGTACCTTAAATATGACACTTTTTTGGTTTGACTTTGAGCAGCGCATGCGTCGATTGAGAGCTGTCGAGTGTCGATAGAAAACCAAATGCATAATCGCATTAACATAAATTGATTCCACAGTATGAGCAAAATCCAATTTCATTCTCAATATCTTCGACATTTGGATGTTATCAACACAAACACAAACGTGATGGTGGAGCGTGAACTACGAACAAGAGCAACAGGAGCGGCGATTTTAGTTGGGCTCAGTTTTAAGGGGCACTTGCTTTTATTGATTTAATCTTAAAATACTATACTATGTCCACCGAACACCGAACAGATAGAGTAGATGCTCCTCCCACAAATGTGCGCGAAATTGAAATACGGTATTACTATTGGTAAGCCAGTTTTACACTGCTAGGCAAACTCAACTGCTGAGATCGGTCATCAAAAAAATCGTTCAGAAATAAAAATTGTACTTCATATTTCTTTTAAAATTATGTTATACATAAATGATAAAATATATAATTCTTCCATATTTATTTCAAATAAAACTATTTAATTTTTCGAAATTCAAATTTTTTAACTTTCCCGCGTTGATAACTCGAAATATTGGGGTGGGGAGAAAAAACGTTTCCTACAAAAGTTTCTTCTTTTTTTGCGTAGAACACGTTGCCAAAATAAAAAAGTTGGGTTTCCTTTTAAAATTTCGAAGTGATAAACCCCCCTCCACCCCAGAGGGTGAGGGGGGAACTCTCATTTGGTGTCATTCAATAGAACATTTAAAAATATTTAGGACGTATTTTTTTGTTTCTCCATCGGTTTTGTTCGCGTGGTCTGAAACAGCCTGTATACGATCATAAATTAAAGAAGTGATATAGGTACCTACTATTTATTTTACCACCTGAAAAATAAATATATCGTTAATATTTACTTATACTTAATAGTTTAGTTTTTGCTACTCACACATAAAACAAAGAAACCAAAGATACTCAAATATTTTAAAACACAGAGATATATTTTCTGTATTCCTTGAAATGTTATGTATAAATCCTATAATAATAGTAGTAGTAAAAGCAATATATGAAGTGATGTAAGCAAATAATAGTATACCTATAACAAATAAAATTAAATAAATCTCACATAATTAATTTATATTATGAAAAATTGATGTGGTCCGTAAGAATAATATATACTGTCCAATTTTATGTATTTTCATTATAATATACATTTTATTTTTGAATTTTATAATAATTAATAAAATATAACAAGTTATTATAAAAAGTGGTGCTAAAGAATCAAAGATACATTCTTAAATTACTTAAAAATGTTTTGTTTCAAATTATTTTTAATTTATTATTTATAGTTTTAACCTGGTTAATATTGAACAGCATTATCTCAATTATTCGTATGCTGACCCTCAAGCTTTGTCGAAAATAATGCGCTGACCAAATTTACGCTACGAGAGAATACATCATCATTAATGTAATTCGGCGGTATGCCGGAAGAAATGCTGCTTTGGTTATTAAGTATTAATATTGGAATATTTTCCACGCATGCTTCTATCACTTTTAATATCGCCAAGTTTGTTGTTTTATAGTCAATAAGTCATTATCAGCCTTCTTTAAAGGCAGTTTTTTAAAAGTTAATTTAATATTTTTCCATTTAATTATTAATATGTCTTTAAATAGTAAGACTCCGCTTGAATTTGTTATAGAAATTAATGCAGCAATAAAATAATACTTTATAATCTTCTTTCCAAACGTGAACGCATCCGTATGGTATATTAGTATTAGTAGAGTGCGGATTATATGCAGGCAAATATGACCAAAATATGCATGAAATATGCATTGAAATAAGACCAAAATATGCTCAATATATGCACAAAATTAAACAAATATGCTATATTTTACAATTATATGCAACATAATTTTATTAATTTTTACTAAAAATTTATTCTTATAAATCAGCAAAATACTACATTTTGTCAACAATGCACAAGAATATCATATAAAATAAACAAAACAACGTAGGTATAACTTTTGCAATACGACTTGTGTACCTACCTATAAATGTAAAAATTACTATAGGTGGTATCAAATTTGACCCATTATAAATTTTATACATTTAAAAAAAATTTCAATTGAATTTTTGGGTTAAAAGGTATAAAATATGAAGTTGTATGCATTTATAATAAATATATGCACAAAATTTGAAAATATGTAAAAAATATTGAAATATGCAAAAAATTTATACCATATTTGATCTATTTTGTATGAAATGAAAACATTTGGAAAAAAATACAAATATGCACAATAATAATGCATATAATCCGCACTCTATATATTAGTATTTAATGCCTAGTTTATGTTTTACAGACACATTCTTTACCTTTCAAAAAGAACAGTCAGTAAAGTCAGAAAAGAAGAACCATAAAGAAAAAACAATGTAAAAATTATATAGGTATAGGTATATCCTTCTAATTTTTCACTTTCATTCAAATAAAAGTAAATTGCTAAACTAAAATCTGAGTAAATACAGAAAGCAAAATACAACCCAAGTGACAAATTCAAATAATAATAATAATAATAATAATAATAATAATAATTTTATTTAACCACTTTTACAATACAGGATAATGTTTGTGGCATGTCAAGAAAAGAATACATACATATAAATGTCACAGAGATACAGATAAATAAATTATAAAAGTTACAAATACATTTTTAGTAAAAAACAAAAATTATTATTATTTTTTGCATCAGGAAAATAACAATGAGATTACATATTACAGGTCAGTGTCTAATCCAGCAATGTATTGGGAATACTCTTCACATGAGTAAAAACAGTGCTCTAGAAGAAAAATTTTCATTTTAGCTTTGAAAGCAACAATCATTCATTCTTTCATCGTTTTCGTTAGTCAGTGGCGCAGCCAGGATTTTTCCAAGGGGGGGGGGGGCTAACAAAATCAAAATTACCTACTTAATACTTATAGGTAATGATTTATTATTATCATTCATGTAACTCAAAAATTATTCTTAAAGCTTAAATAAAATCACAGGTGTATATGAAACAAAAGTAAATGTATTCACAAAAAATAAATTCTTTTTGGCTCCTTGGCTCACAGTAAAAGTCGCCGAGGCTGTATATTAAAGGCGCGGCTATCTAGCCGTAGCGCTACGCTCTGCCTGCTAACGTACTAGAGATGTATTCAGTTATCTAGGATCCTGGGCTGCGCGAGAAGGCGCTGAGCCTGTCATGTACTGTCCGTTTTACAAAAGATGTATTACGTGAAATTTCTGTCGCATTGTCACTTTCATCGTTTTGATCCAAAACAAAAATATAACTCAAACAAATCAATTACAAATTTTACAGTATTACACGAAGTAAACACTACATTCAACTTACGTAGTAAAGAATAGTAAAAATTGCCCTCTTTATTGAATATAACAGCAAAAATTCTTGTTCTGTTATAATTATAATTTACATATTGCATTTTATTATAAGTAAATAATATAATGTAAAAATAAATGCATGTGCCAAGGGGGGGGGGGGCTGTAGCCCCCTTAGCCCCCCCCCCCCTTGGCTGCGCCAATGTCGTTAGTTGTATATTCTTCTTGGATTTCTATATTGTCTATTTGACATGTACTTGCTCTTCAATGATTAACTCTCAGTTTCAAAAGAATTTCGTTTTTTTTTAATAAATCTAAAATATAAGTTTAACAAATTCTGCTAGGTATAGATAATTCTTAAAATATAAAAATAAATCGAAACAAACTTGTACCTGATAATATATATGAAAATTCTTAATACGAATATTAAAATTAATGCCAACAAAATTACGAACTCTATAATAAAATCTTCATAAACTTGCGAAAAAAATTCTAAAACAAAAATCATTTCACTTTCTCAAGCAAATAGTTTGTTGTTTAGTAACGCTAGGTAAAGAAAGCTCGGTTATTTAATAATAAGTAGCTATATATTTACCATTATCAGTTCGACATCGCCTTTTATCTACCAAAAATTTAACATAATATTCTTGACACCATGAACATTTATTCACAGAACAAACATGTATATAACGTTTATAACAATATAACTCATTTTACTCTAAAGTAGACACGACTCCATTATAAGTATAATCGTAATACAAATTTGACGAAATCCATTTAATTTGAGACGCAAAGCAATATTTGCACTTTACAGTTACATCAAAACTGTGATATACTATAATTTTATGGCAGCTTGATATAACTTCAGGCGTGAAGTCTTGCAAGAGATCAGTCCACAGCTTCTGTGCGGTGTTGCGCGGCGCGGCGCACTCCGGTACTTGGTTCATGTCGATGAGCTCGCAACGGATAAGAACAGTGTCCATGAATTCACACAAGTTATAGTCGCAGTACCAAGGGTTGTTCTTCAGGTACAACCGACGCATACTCCAGATGTCGTCAAATTCACTTGCAGATTGCTTAGTTCATTGTTATCCAGATTAATTGTATGTAAATCAGGAACTTTTTCAAAACAGTTTTCTGCTATTGAACTTATGTGGTTATTGTACAAATAAATTACTCGTAATTTAGTTAAAGATGAAAACGTATGGCTAGGTAGATTGGTTATTTTATTATTAGAGAGCCAGAGTATTTCTATATTTCGTGTTTTTGCAAATATATACGTAGGTAATATCGTTATTTTATTTCCATCCAAATTTATTTCTGTTATTGATACCATATTTTTAAAAGCAAATACGTTTATATTGGCAATAAAATTGTTCCGTAAACTAAGTATTAGCAAATGAACGAAATTATTTTCTTCAAGTGATTGAAGTTGTTGATCTGCAACTATTTTAGAAATTAATTTTATTAATGCAACTCGAGTATAATGACTGCAATTTAGTTTCTTTCTACAGAGTAATGCATCATTCATATAAGCATTTAGTTTTAAGGTTTACATTTATGTTTACATATATGAATGTTTAATTTCACTAAAGTTGAATACTCCAAACTTAAGATTTTTGTTTTTACCACTAAAGCTATTTCAAGTATATTGTGAATTCTATGTTTCTTAAATTTAATAATAAATGCAAACTTTCGAACTAAACGCTTATGTAAATCAGGCTACTACTACTTATGTAGTTTTTGTTGAAGGATGATAACGTTTTTATGTGATACATTTAACGACAATTTTTGAAATCTTATGTAGGTATTTCAAAATATAATAAGTAGTATTTTGAAAACAATTCCTAAAGTTTTATATTGCTTATCAATGATATTTTCATGTAAATTATATAAATTTCTCATCTTCTGAGGATGACGTATGTGACGTCCAAACTAGTCGATTACTTACTGCATCCCAGTAAGTAATTTTTTCTCCATTCCTCATTCTACGACCAGTCAAGTAAATTACTTCATCTTTGTGCAAAGAAGTTATTTTTTTTCCAATAAAAATATAAAAAATCCTTCGTATTCTTACCATCGAATATCAAAGTTTTGGAATATTGGTCACCCCTTTTACAACTGTAGTACAGTTGCATGGACTGCAACTTTGTGCACAGTTCACTACGAGAAACAAAAAACACAACACTACGTATTGCATTGTGGATGCATAATGATTCTTATTCAATGCACATTGCATTTATATTTATTTTCTGGTTCTGGTTTTTTTATATATCAATAATTATTATCTTAGAAAATGTAGACATTTGTGGTTGATACTTTGGCCTTGAAATATTGTGTTATTTATATATTATAATTTAGGCATGGGCTAACGCCACACAGCGTGAACCTAGCGTAAACCGTTTTTTTAACATAAACTAATCTATGCTAACAAAACCCTTCTTGAGTCCAACAGAACTCCGTTTTTTTGACTTAAACTAATCTATGCTAACAAAACCCTTCTTGAGTCCAACATAACTCTGTTTTCTTGACATATAAACTAATCTATGCTAACTGTCGAGACGGCCCTGTGCTCAGCAGCTGAGTGTTGTGGCCACGGTACCACCAGCGCGATCTACCGATCGTCATTTTAGTTTTAAGTTATTATTAGGAACTTTTTTGCATCTTAGTTACTTTTGTTAGTGTCAAACTAATTAGTAAAATTTCTTTATTCATGGCAGTTTATCTCAAACTCTTGCCAGTAACGGTCTTATACCGCATTTATTGCCTCTTATGGCCACGCTTTTCTAAAGTTTATAATTTAACATATTTACGCTTTACAACTACTCAGTGCATCGTAGTTTGTTAATTATTGCTTTTCAGCTTTTTAGCTACCACGTTTCTTAAACGTTTAACCGCTATTTAAAAGGATTTTGTATTTTCAACACCACATGGTTTTCTATTGTTGGATGTATAGAGATATATCATTGTTGCTAAGTATATTCTATTATGTAATTCTGCTTTATCGTAAGTACGATCCAATTATTATTATTTGTATCACTGCATCACATATTTTAAGCTACTACGTATATTTAATTACATTCATTTTCTGCTTGATTAATTATTTATTGCTTAGTATTTTGTTGCTGTAGTTATCTTTGCAAGTATTTTTGGAATATTTATTTTGCTATATTTAAGTTTAATGCTTTGGGTTTATTTGTTGTACTCTGGTTCAATTTATTTCATTATTAAATTGTATAAGTACTGTGTTTGCGATCTCACTTCAATTCCTACACCATTCTGCATAGTTTACTTAGCCCTTCTGGCATGACACTTGTATAGTTTGCTATTCTGCTACACTTTTCAGTATTTAGTTCAAACACTTTTGACACTACACTTGTTTAATTTTTTATATAACTACACACTTGCACTTTTCACTTATTCAACGCCACTTTGTTTAATTCTAACTCGCATTGTTGCTTCTTTTCTAACTCTTTGTTGCGTAGGGCGTCAACTTATTAGATTTACGCATTTCCTAAAACTTATTTGTGGGCCTATTACCTGTTTCTTCCCATCTTCCGTCATCAAAGAGCGACATTGTTGTGTTAAGTCTCTCAGAACAGCTCCTGAGAGTGAAGAGTGTCCATCCTTTTCCCGTCCATTGTTGCACTTTTCTAGAATTCTATTTTTTCACGCTACAAGTCGTGTTTCGATACGCACTTTATTTTGTTTTGTAATTCCGCATTTTATTTACTCGCAAAACGACCTCTCGGTCGCACATTTGGTCCTTCGAGCCGGATCGTAGCGGGCCGCTGGAAACTTTCACGCTTTTCGCATCAAATTGAAATTACATTTGTACTTTATTGCAAAACTGTATTCAATTCTTTTTGTATTACTTCAAGTCCCATCGGCGAGTGCTACGCTCTGTTTAATCGCATCACTTTCGTATGCTGTCGAAACGTTCTCAACAATCTTGTTGTCAGAACACGCAACCAACTTATTTGGTTATCCTCTCGCTCGAACATTTGGTTCTTCGAGAGCCGGATGTGACAGGTCACGTGAAAATTCATTTGTTACTTATTCTCAATTATTTTCCACGGGCGTGTGTCACTCCATTTTTTAATATTTTCTCTAGTACGCTACGCATTCTCCACCAATATTTCACAATTATTCTCATTAGTTTGGTATTGGCCGGCAGTTTTGCTTTAACACGTTCTCAACTATCACGTTGCCAGAACATCGCAATCAAGTCTCTTTTGACTACTCCTGCATAAACATATTCTCGTTGTTTATTACACTCGATTGTCCTTATTGTAATTTTGTGCATATCCTACATAGTAATCATGACGGAATTACTCATGTCTACCATTAAACGCAACTTTTGCACGCGATTTGTTAAAACGTTAGAAAACTTGATAAGACAATCCGCAACCGATCCTACGAAAATTGCCGAAGCTCGCACTCAATACAAATTACTATCAGACCGTGTTCGTGAATTTGAAACTTGTCATGCTCAAATCATGATTCATGAAGACAATGCCGCTAAACAAGATGAGCTTTTTGTCGAATACGATGACTTTTCTTCTGCTGTTCGCACCATAATGACTACATTTGAAAGTCCGCCATTCTGCACTTCGACGAATCATGCAAACGCAACTCAATCAGATTTGTTAAATACTGCTTTTCATTCGCAAATGTCAACTCAATCACAAACATTTGCTAGATTACCCAAACTAGACTTACCTAGTTTCGCTGGAGATATTGCAAATTGGAATTCGTTTTATGATTTTTTAAATAGCTCTATTCACAGTAATGACAGTCTGAAAGATGTTCAAAAATTTCAATATTTACGTTCAGTTTTGAGAGGAGAACCGTCATCACTAATTAAAAATTTATCTCTTACTGATGATAATTATGTAATTGCCCGCAAACTATTAGAAAATCGTTATGCTAACAAGAGACTTATCTCATCACATCATCTTCAAACTCTAATAGATTTACCAAAACTTAGCCCGATGACGTTCAAAGCTGCTACTAAATTTGTTGCTTCAATTAATGAGCACACAGAAGCCTTAAAGGCGAATGAAGAACCTGTCGACGCTTGGAGTCCTCTTATTGCATTCATTTTAATGACAAAACTAGACACAGAAACCCGCAATCAGTTTGAACGCACTCTAGATAAAAATAACTTACCGAATCTTGTTGAACTTCTAAAGTTCTTAGACAAATTCATACAATCACAACAATGGCAAAGTGTCAATCAAAATCGCTCATCAGCCAGCGACTCTAAAACTGTGCAACCTAGCTTCAGATCTTATAAACCGCTAAATCAAAAACCCGTCAGACGGTCTGCATTTGTGTCTACAACCAATACCCTAAAATGTGTTGCATGTTCTAATCCACACGCACTATTTAAATGCACTGAATTTCACAAGATGGAGCCATTAGCTCGTTTAAATGTTGTCCGATCAAATAATTGTTGCCGAAATTGTTTGTCCCCGATTCATAGCACGAATCAATGTCTATCTAAAATAAATTGCAGAACATGCAATAAACGACATCATACCATGCTACATCTTGGCCAATCTAATATGTCAGAATCGAGCACAATCAACAAAATCACACCTAGTGATTCAGCTGACTGCGAGAACATTGCAACTACTACTGCTCTTTCAACAAATACCGCAACTGATCAAACTACCCTATCGTCACAGAGTCTTTCGACTCCTTTTGTCTTACTAGGAACAGCTGTTGTCCTAGTAAGTGATTCTTCAGGTTCCTGGCAGCCTGTCCGAGCACTGCTCGACAGCGGAAGTGAATCATCATACATCACTTCTGAATGCGCAAATCGCTTAAAATTGTCAAGTTTTCCTGCAAACATCACTGTTTCAGGATTTGGTAATACTACTTCATCAAGTAGTATTCAAGGCACTACGACACTTCGCTTGCGTTCTATGCAGCAAGAGTCACCGATTTACACTCTCTCATCAATCGTAGTATCTCATATAATTAGAAATCTGCCTAAAGCACAAATATCCACAGATATTCTCAATCAATTTAAACATCTGCAATTAGCAGATCCTAACTTTATCACGCCTGCACCAATCGAACTATTACTAGGAGCAGATCTTTATTTCAATATCATTACAGGTCGCAAAACTAACAGTTCAATCGGACCGATTGCACTTGAAACCACTCTCGGTTGGATTGTTTCTGGCCCAGTCGGCACTCCTACTTCTCTGCAAGTAGACACCTTATTGACTATTCACAACTCTATCTCTGAAACTCTTACCAAAACCAGGGAATTACAGGATTTTCCTAAAAATCATGTCTTATGTAATGAAGATCGTGCAGCTGAAGAAACGCCAGAAAACCCTGCTGACTGCGCTTCTCGAGATATCTCTGCCGATGAGCTCTTGGTACATCCATTATGGTTTAAAGGTCCTTCCTGGCTGCAAGACTCTCGCCATAACTGGTCGCTAACTCAGCACATTGATTACTCATTACCAGACACCATAGCGTTGCAGCCCTATCGCTCCTAACCCGCAGATGGGTAACCTGCCCGAGAGAAGGGTCACGCAGCTGAAACCTTTTGATACCGTCGGAGTCGACTACGGCGGCCCTTTCCATGTCACTCCATACAAGAAAAAAGGTTGCAAATCAACTAAGGCATACCTCTGTCTCTTCATATGCTTCGCCACAAAGGCTCTACACCTAGAGCTAGCTTCAGATCTGTCTACTGAAGCATTTATTCTCGCTTTTCGACGGTTCCTCGCCAGACGCGGAAGATGCTCTCACATCTATAGCGACTCAGGAACTAATTTTGTTGGCACTAAAACTTATTTTACCGAGCTACAAAAATTTGTCGCATCCACCGGGTATAATGAATACCTTGCTAATCGCCTTGCCTCTGACGGCACCCAGTGGCATCTGAACCCACCTTCAGCTCCACACTTCGGTGGACTTTGGGAAGCCGGCATTAAGTCCGTAAAATTTCATATTTCCCGAGTAATAGGCGCTCAAGTACTTACGTACGAAGAGTTCTACACTCTTCTTTGTCAGATTGAGTCTATATTAAACTCACGACCGCTATGTCCACTCTCATCTGACCCTAACGATGTACATGCTCTAACGCCTAACCACTTTATCGTTTTAGAAGCTGCTGTATGCCTTCCAGATAGAGACTACCTCAACGTCCCAGATCATCGCCTCGCCCGCTGGCAGTTGTTGCAAAAGGCTCAACAGGATTTCTGGAAGAGGTGGCATAACGAGTATCTCAACACACTCCAACAACGCAGCAAATGGACACGCTCTACTCCTAACTTGGAACCCAACCAACTGGTACTCATCAAAAACGAGCAGCTACCTCCACTCCAGTGGAAACTTGGGCGTATCCTGGACGTGCACGCAGGCAGCGATGGAGTGGTACGCGTCGCCAAAGTTCGGACAGCTTCCGGCATCTTTACCAGGCCTGTTGTCAAGCTGTGTCCTCTTCCACGATCCTGAAAACTTCGTTTTGGCCGGCAGGATGTCGAGACGGCCCTGTGCTCAGCAGCTGAGTGTTGTGGCCACGGTACCACCAGCGCGATCTACCGATCGTCATTTTAGTTTTAAGTTATTATTAGGAACTTTTTTGCATCTTAGTTACTTTTGTTAGTGTCAAACTAATTAGTAAAATTTCTTTATTCATGGCAGTTTATCTCAAACTCTTGCCAGTAACGGTCTTATACTGCATTTATTGCCTCTTATGGCCACGCTTTTCTAAAGTTTATAATTTAACATATTTACGCTTTACAACTACTCAGTGCATCGTAGTTTGTTAATTATTGCTTTTCAGCTTTTTAGCTACCACGTTTCTTAAACGTTTAACCGCTATTTAAAAGGATTTTGTATTTTCAACACCACATGGTTTTCTATTGTTGGATGTATAGAGATGTATCATTGTTGCTAAGTATATTCTATTATGTAATTCTGCTTTATCGTAAGTACGATCCAATTATTATTATTTGTATCACTGCATCACATATTTTAAGCTACTACGTATATTTAATTACATTCAATTTGTTGCTCTGTAACATTTTCTGCTTGATTAATTATTTATTGCTTAGTATTTTGTTGCTGTAGTTATCTTTGCAAGTATTTTTGGAATATTTATTTTGCTATATTTAAGTTTAATGCTTTGGGTTTATTTGTTGTACTCTGGTTCAATTTATTTCATTATTAAATTGTATAAGTACTGTGTTTGCGATCTCACTTCAATTCCTACACCATTCTGCATAGTTTACTTAGCCCTTCTGGCATGACACTTGTATAGTTTGCTATTCTGCTACACTTTTCAGTATTTAGTTCAAACACTTTTGACACTACACTTGTTTAATTTTTTATATAACTACACACTTGCACTTTTCACTTATTCAACGCCACTTTGTTTAATTCTAACTCGCATTGTTGCTTCTTTTCTAACTCTTTGTTGCGTAGGGCGTCAACTTATTAGATTTACGCATTTCCTTAAACTTATTTGTGGGCCTATTACCTGTTTCTTCCCATCTTCCGTCATCAAAGAGCGACATTGTTGTGTTAAGTCTCTCAGAACAGCTCCTGAGAGTGAAGAGTGTCCATCCTTTTCCCGTCCATTGTTGCACTTTTCTAGAATTCTATTTTTTCATGCTACAAGTCGTGTTTCGACACGCACTTTATTTTGTTTTGTAATTCCGCATTTTATTTACTCGCAAAACGACCTCTCGGTCGCACCCTACTTGAGTCCAACAGAAATCCGTTTTTTTGACATAAACTAATCTTTTTTTTACTTCCTTGTACGGAGTAATAAGGAAGTATTGTAATCGCGAAAAATTTCGGTTCTCAGATTTTTACGGAAATATCCGTTTTGACCTTTTCTGAATCCATTATGACTAGTTTCGTCGTGACGTCTGTACGTACGTATGTACGGACGTATGTGTGTCGCATAACTCAAATACGGTTAGACGTAGAAAGTTGAAATTTTGTATTTAGAACTGTTATAGCATCTAGTTGTGCACCTCCTATTTTTGGTTTCAATCTACAAACCGGAAGTAGTAAATTTTTAAAAAAAATTGATAAATAATTAATTTTAGGCAATTTTTTTTATTTTAAATGAAAGATTATGTGATTATTATCTACAATCGGTATTTTATAAATTTTTCTGTATCTTCTATCATTTAAGAATAATTAAAGTATATACTTATAATTTAGTATTTCGGTATCTTGTAGTCCAGGATCGATTAACATTTGTTACTACGTAAAATTTAAATGATTATGACATGACAGTGACAGTAGCAGTGACAATAGTAAAGTATCGTTTATATCTTCTTCTGCAGTTTAAATAAAATGACGGCTAAAGTGTAGAATAGGTGTTTAAAAGGAATTTCGTTTTTTTGGGTGTCAATCGGTTCATTCCTATTCTCTGTCCTAGAATAAAAAAATTTTGCCGCGGAAGCAAGGATTAGGGCCGATTTTGTTAGTTTTTAGGGTAAAATTTTTGACAACTGTCAACACTGGTTATGCTGAAAAATTAACAGATTAAACATGTGATTTAACGTTTTTATACATTTATGTAATAGAGATATCAATAAATAAATATATTTTTCACAGATATAAGGCTTTTTATTACTTGCTTTTCTTAGTTTTCGAAATTATTTGACATAAATACAATATTACATTTGTTTTAGATTAATATAAATTTCAATAGTGTTTGCCATGTTAAAAACATGGATACAAAAAAAATGCGAGTTTGTGGGGCTCTAGTACGGTTTTGTTAGCTTTGTTAGTGTAGCAAATACCAAAACCGAGTTTGTGGGGCTCTATTACGGTTTTGTTAGCTTTGTTAGTGTAGTAAATACCAAAATCGAGTTTGTGGGGCTTTATTTTTAGCCATTTTGACACATTGAGGTTAACCAAAAAAAATTCATTTTCTTCAAAAAATCATGTTAAAAACACTCTTCCGCGGTCTAATTTTGCTTGTTTAGGTCATATTTAAGCATAATAAACGATCTCTTAAACACCTATTCTACATTCCAGCCAAAATGACTAAAATATATTTGTGAGTATACTAGTATAATAAGTTAAAAGAATTTTTAATATCATTCTATATTTTAGTTATTAAGAAAAGTATGAACAAATAAGGCGTACAAGGAAGTCATGTGGTGTCCACGTCAGATTTTTTTTTGGGTAGGAGAGAATGCTAGTGCACACCCGACGTCATGCAAGCAGCGGACGCCCCGTGAACGGAAGGGGTAGTGTGGGACTCTCACCCACTAAACTCTCCCGTCCCCTAGCCCTAAAGAAAGGTGGAACCGCCTGTCGGCATAACTTCGCCTTACCTTAGTTGTCTATTGTCGGTAGTATAGGTTTTTCTTCTTCTTTAGTTTCTTTTACTTTCAGTTTTTACTTCCTTGTTCTTCTTTCCTCCTCCCTTTCTTCTTCTTCCTTTTTGGATAAGATCTCTTTTATTGTTTTGGTAAATGTATCCCATCCCGACTCGCATTCTAGCATGAATGGTACTATTTCCTCCGTCTTAATGTCTTGAGTGTTGTTTTGGTGTCTTATTTCTCTCCATCTTTCGCTTATGCTCTGCCGAGTCCACAGTAGCATCACATGATCGACATGTGCTGGATTCGGCCTTACCGATTCTACATAGGAACTGCTGGAAACAGCCATGGCCTGAGAAGAATTGAGCTAAATGAAAGTTAATTTCCCCCATGGTCCCTTTCTACCCACGCCCGCAGATCTCTTATTAACTTGTGCGTCTAGTAGTTTCCTTCATCTGCGTCCCAGGCTTCCACCCATTTCTCAGTTCTTGTCTTTTGGATTAGTACTTTTTCTTGTTGTGTCTTACCGAAACTCAGTACTCTTTCCTCTATTATAATGTTAATAGGGGTCAGCCTGGCCAGGACTTGAGCCACCTCGGCTGAGACTGTACGATATGCTCTGGATATCCCCAGCGCTAACTTCCTATTTAAGCTTACTAATAGTTTGTGACAGTGTTTGTATCTTAGAGCGTCTGCCCAAACTGGTGCTGCATACAGTACAATCGCTTGTGCAGCTGATGCCAGCAATCTCCGTTTTGCCTCCGTGTGCCCGTTTATCCTGGGGAACAGCCGACGAAGTGCTGTAACCGACTTTGTGGCCTTCTCAACTGTATTCTTTACATGAGGGAAAAAAGTAAGGCCTCTATCAAAAATTACTCCGAGGTATTTTATTGTTGATTTCGGAGTTATACTTGCGTTGCCTATCTGGAAGTTGATTTGGATCACCTTTTTTCGTCCTATTAACAAGACTGCCTCTGTTTTTTCCGGTGCTATTCTTATTCCATTGTCTCTGATCCAATTGTCTATTGCTAATAATGCATGGTTTACTAGGTACATTAGCCTAGTCTCGGTCTTTGCTATACTGAGGATCGCCAGATCGTCCGCGAATGGTATTAATGTCGTGTTAATTAATAGCATTCGCGGACGATCTGGCGACCCTCAGTATAGCAAAGACCGAGACTAGGCTAATGTACCTAGTAAACCATGCATTATTAGCAATAGACAATTGGATCAGAGACAATGGAATAAGAATAGCACCGGAAAAAACAGAGGCAGTCTTGTTAATAGGACGAAAAAAGGTGATCCAAATCAACTTCCAGATAGGCAACGCAAGTATAACTCCGAAATCAACAATAAAATACCTCGGAGTAATTTTTGATAGAGGCCTTACTTTTTTCCCTCATGTAAAGAATACAGTTGAGAAGGCCACAAAGTCGGTTACAGCACTTCGTCGGCTGTTCCCCAGGATAAACGGGCACACGGAGGCAAAACGGAGATTGCTGGCATCAGCTGCACAAGCGATTGTACTGTATGCAGCACCAGTTTGGGCAGACGCTCTAAGATACAAACACTGTCACAAACTATTAGTAAGCTTAAATAGGAAGTTAGCGCTGGGGATATCCAGAGCATATCGTACAGTCTCAGCCGAGGTGGCTCAAGTCCTGGCCAGGCTGACCCCTATTAACATTATAATAGAGGAAAGAGTACTGAGTTTCGGTAAGACACAACAAGAAAAAGTACTAATCCAAAAGACAAGAACTGAGAAATGGGTGGAAGCCTGGGACGCAGATGAAGGAAACTACTAGACGCACAAGTTAATAAGAGATCTGCGGGCGTGGGTAGAAAGGGACCATGGGGGAAATTAACTTTCATTTAGCTCAATTCTTCTCAGGCCATGGCTGTTTCCAGCAGTTCCTATGTAGAATCGGTAAGGCCGAATCCAGCACATGTCGATCATGTGATGCTACTGTGGACTCGGCAGAGCATAAGCGAAAGATGGAGAGAAATAAGACACCAAAACAACACTCAAGACATTAAGACGGAGGAAATAGTACCATTCATGCTAGAATGCGAGTCGGGATGGGATACATTTACCAAAACAATAAAAGAGATCTTATCCAAAAAGGAAGAAGAAGAAAGGGAGGAGGAAAGAAGAACAAGGAAGTAAAAACTGAAAGTAAAAGAAACTAAAGAAGAAGAAAAACCTATACTACCGACAATAGACAACTAAGGTAAGGCGAAGTTATGCCGACAGGCGGTTCCACCTTTCTTTAGGGCTAGGGGACGGGAGAGTTTAGTGGGTGAGAGTCCCACACTACCCCTTCCGTTCACGGGGCGTCCGCTGCTTGCATGACGTCGGGTGTGCACTAGCATTCTCTCCTACCCAAAAAAAATCTGACGTGGACACCACATGACTTCCTTGTACGCCTTATTTGTTCATACTTTTCTTAATAACTAAAATATAGAATGATATTAAAAATTCTTTTAACTTATTATACTAGTATACTCACAAATATATTTTAGTCATTTTGGCTGGAATGTAGAATAGGTGTTTAAGAGATCGTTTATTATGCTTAAATATGACCTAAACAAGCAAAATTAGACCGCGGAAGAGTGTTTTTAACATGATTTTTTGAAGAAAATGAATTTTTTTTGGTTAACCTCAATGTGTCAAAATGGCTAAAAATAAAGCCCCACAAACTCGATTTTGGTATTTACTACACTAACAAAGCTAACAAAACCGTAATAGAGCCCCACAAACTCGGTTTTGGTATTTGCTACACTAACAAAGCTAACAAAACCGTACTAGAGCCCCACAAACTCGCATTTTTTTTGTATCCATGTTTTTAACATGGCAAACACTATTGAAATTTATATTAATCTAAAACAAATGTAATATTGTATTTATGTCAAATAATTTCGAAAACTAAGAAAAGCAAGTAATAAAAAGCCTTATATCTGTGAAAAATATATTTATTTATTGATATCTCTATTACATAAATGTATAAAAACGTTAAATCACATGTTTAATCTGTTAATTTTTCAGCATAACCAGTGTTGACAGTTGTCAAAAATTTTACCCTAAAAACTAACAAAATCGGCCCTAATCCTTGCTTCCGCGGCAAAATTTTTTTATTCTAGGACAGAGAATAGGAATGAACCGATTGACACCCAAAAAAACGAAATTCCTTTTAAACACCTATTCTACACTTTAGCCGTCATTTTATTTAAACTGCAGAAGAAGATATAAACGATACTTTACTATTGTCACTGCTACTGTCACTGTCATGTCATAATCATTTAAATTTTACGTAGTAACAAATGTTAATCGATCCTGGACTACAAGATACCGAAATACTAAATTATAAGTATATACTTTAATTATTCTTAAATGATAGAAGATACAGAAAAATTTATAAAATACCGATTGTAGATAATAATCACATAATCTTTCATTTAAAATAAAAAAAATTGCCTAAAATTAATTATTTATCAATTTTTTTTAAAAATTTACTACTTCCGGTTTGTAGATTGAAACCAAAAATAGGAGGTGCACAACTAGATGCTATAACAGTTCTAAATACAAAATTTCAACTTTCTACGTCTAACCGTATTTGAGTTATGCGACACACATACGTCCGTACATACGTACGTACAGACGTCACGACGAAACTAGTCATAATGGATTCAGAAAAGGTCAAAACGGATATTTCCGTAAAAATCTGAGAACCGAAATTTTTCGCGATAACAATACTTCCTTATTACTCCGTACAAGGAAGTAAAAAAAAGATTAGTTTATGTCAAAAAAACGGATTTCTGTTGGACTCAAGTAGGGTGCGACCGAGAGGTCGTTTTGCGAGTAAATAAAATGCGGAATTACAAAACAAAATAAAGTGCGTGTCGAAACACGACTTGTAGCATGAAAAAATAGAATTCTAGAAAAGTGCAACAATGGACGGGAAAAGGATGGACACTCTTCACTCTCAGGAGCTGTTCTGAGAGACTTAACACAACAATGTCGCTCTTTGATGACGGAAGATGGGAAGAAACAGGTAATAGGCCCACAAATAAGTTTAAGGAAATGCGTAAATCTAATAAGTTGACGCCCTACGCAACAAAGAGTTAGAAAAGAAGCAACAATGCGAGTTAGAATTAAACAAAGTGGCGTTGAATAAGTGAAAAGTGCAAGTGTGTAGTTATATAAAAAATTAAACAAGTGTAGTGTCAAAAGTGTTTGAACTAAATACTGAAAAGTGTAGCAGAATAGCAAACTATACAAGTGTCATGCCAGAAGGGCTAAGTAAACTATTCAGAATGGTGTAGGAATTGAAGTGAGATCGCAAACACAGTACTTATACAATTTAATAATGAAATAAATTGAACCAGAGTACAACAAATAAACCCAAAGCATTAAACTTAAATATAGCAAAATAAATATTCCAAAAATACTTGCAAAGATAACTACAGCAACAAAATACTAAGCAATAAATAATTAATCAAGCAGAAAATGTTACAGAGCAACAAATTGAATGTAATTAAATATACGTAGTAGCTTAAAATATGTGATGCAGTGATACAAATAATAATAATTGGATCGTACTTACGATAAAGCAGAATTACATAATAGAATATACTTAGCAACAATGATACATCTCTATACATCCAACAATAGAAAACCATGTGGTGTTGAAAATGGTTTACTAGGTACATTAGCCTAGTCTCGGTCTTTGCTATACTGAGGATCGCCAGATCGTCCGCGAATGCTATTAATGTCGTGTACCCTTGTACTGGTTGGTGTAGTATATATATATATATATATATATATATATATATATATATATATATATATATATATATATATATATATATATATATATATATATATAATAGTGGCTTAACACTCCCGTGGGAGTAGCGCCGCTTCTCACGAAGCTTTCTAGATCCTTTTATCGGAGAGTATCAGTCTCCATATTCTCTTGCTCTATTTACCCATTCATCTTGGTGCAGTCAGAATCTCAATCCGTGCGGCGATCTGTGGTCTCAACCACAGCGGCAGCGGAGATATTCTTTGTGCAATCAGGACTACATTTAAGGTGAACAAGTGGATAGCTTGTAACACCCGAGTGTGATTGAATGCCAGACCTTGGGCATTTATAGTTTTACGACAAATCACACATTGTCGCCCGACGGAGACTCAAACCATCGATCTCGTTAACTGACGTCACAGCACGTAAGCCGGCGAGCCAGCTAACACGCTAGACCACTCTGTCGGGTGGTGTAGTATATCGTAGTAAATATTCCACAGAAGGGGCCCCAGGACTGAGCCTTGTGGAACACCGCAGGTCATACTATATGTTTCCGTGTTGTATGTTAGTTTCCTGTCTAACAAATAGCTACCTACAAGATTTATTATATAGCTAGGAAACCTTCTTCTTATTAATTCAAGCCTAATGCTGCCCCACGGAACCGTGTTAAAGGCATTTTTATATCAACTGCCACTAGGGCGCATATACCCCTGGTCTTACCTGTTTTTTCTTTTTCTTGTTCTGCTCTACCTTTTATAAGTTTCATAGCATCTATGGTGGATCTCCCATTTCTAAATCCAAATTGATTTGGCGATAGCTGACAGTTGTGTTCTAGGTATTTGTTTACTCTTACTGCTATGATTTGTTCCACGAGCTTTCCTACAGTATTCAGAAGACATATCGGTCTGTATGCCGACGAGTCGTTTCTGTCCTTCTTATTTGGTTTGGGGAGCAGAATTACTTTCGCCGTCTTCCAGTTGGTTGGGAAGGTACCGCTTTGCATGACCCTGTTTATGGGTTCTCTGAGAAGATCAGGTGATTCCGTTGCTATCAGCTTAATTATTTCCGCTGGGATACCATCTGGGCCCGGTGCTTTGCGGTTTCTCATCTTACACGCGGCCTGTATTATCTCATCCTCTGTAATCTCCTCCACGTTCTCCTGTGGTAGTGCGGGCCAGTTAGTTTCTTGTCTAGCCGGAAATAATGTGTTAAATATTTTCGGCACCAGGTCAGGTTTGGGTTGAATCGGCGTGGACATTTTAGTCCTTTTTGCGATTATCTGATAGGGTTGCCCCATACATCGTCTTCTACAGCTTCAATTAGTTCTTTCCATTTTGCCTTTTTCTCTCTCTTTATTTCCATACTGAGCCTTTTCTTTGCCTCCTTGTATCTTGCCTTGGCAAGTACTTCCTGGCTTTCATCCCCATTTCTGTTTCTTATACTTTGGTAGGCACGTCTACTTTTGTTGCAAGTGATTCTTAATGCCGCTATCGTGCTTGTCCACCAATATATGGGTGGTTTGCTACGAGCGGGGCCTAATTTCTTCATTGCTGCGGTCGCAATTTTGTACAGCTGGTTTGTGAGTTCTTCTATACTCCTGGCTGGTTTTAACTGTGATATGGCCTCTATACCTTTTTCTGCATTGAAAGTTTATCTCTTGAATATGCGAAGCAATTTTTTCCTGCGTACCTATTGTGTAGCATATATATCTGTGTGGGCTGAAGTTTTCCCTCTCTTCTATTACATGCCAGTCTCTAATCTTTATCAATAATGACTCTGACGCTGCTGTCACGTCTATGAAGGAAGATCCATTAGCATTTCGGAATGTTGGCGTTTGACCTGTATTGCAAACGCCTAAGTCTCTTTGGTATAACATTTCTGAGAGTTTTCTACCTTTTTTATCAGTTACCGGGGAACCCCATTCACTATGCTTAGCGTTAAAGTCCCCGGTTACTAGTACTGGATATTTGCTCGTTCTTACTGTTGCATCCAGCTCCTCAAGGAATTCGACGAATATCTCTGTTGCTCCATTGAGACTAATGTAACAGGACATGATTCGTATTTCATTTGTTTCAATCCAGGTTATATATTTTGTAGAATGGTAGTCTGTAATTGCTCCCCTGAAAAAATTTGTTATTCTTATACCGGTGTTGCACTTACACTTGTCCTCGTTGCATATCCAGCCTCTTTGATTATGCATAACATTCGGATTAGGTTCCGATGTTATGAGAATGTCTATTTTTTTATCTCTAATCTCCAGCTCTGCCATGTTATGGGCATCCTTGTTGCGATTGAGGTTTATTTGCAGTATACGTAGCTTATTCATTTTATGATACATTGGATTTTGATGGCCTCCGTCCATAGTTCTTTTTATTTCTTTCGTCCCGCACTTGTTTTCTAAAAATTGGACATGCCATAGTGCCTGTCTTATGCTCTTTCATTTCTTCGCACATGAAGCATGTTGGATCTGTATTACATGGGTTTCCTTCATGCTTTGTTTCTCCGCATGATCCACATTTTTCCTTTCTATCTGGCCCTTTACAGGTTGCTTCTTTGTGACCTGTTTCTAGGCATCTATGACAGCGGATAATTTTTATCCTTTCTCTTACACTACATTCATTTAGAGCAACTCTTAACGTTTGTCTTTGTAAAATGTCATGTGCCATTTCGTTTAGTAAGGTAATTGGTGCGGTCCTTAGTCCTTTGAAATTATTTTTAATTTCCCCTATCTCTATTTCTTTGGCTCTCCCTTCTTCAAGCTCTAGCGCTTTTTTAAGTTCGTCCCTTATCTCCTCTCCGGTCCTTATTGAGTCCATTCCCTTTATGAAGAGGACGGACTTATTCGATTTATTTGCCGCTCTTACTGTGGCTTGGGAGCCTGTTTTGTTTGCAAACAATTTTTTAAGATCCTCTATCTTTTCGCATCCTCTTTTTAATACTACTACTGTATGTCGTTATTCGCTATTTCTGTTGCCATGTTTCTAAGTTTTTTTAGAGTGTCAGCATAACTTACGCCGGCTCCCGTGGGGATTATTAAGGCATCTGTTCGGGGCTGTCTTTTATATGTTCTTTTCGTGCCTCTCATGTTATTTATGTTTTCTTTCGGTTGCTTAGTGTTATCCTGTTCTGGTATATTGCCCTCTGGGTTTTCGAATGCTACCCTGCTTTTCCTTCTTCCCGTTTTGGGTCTCTTTTCGTAGAAGGTTATTTTTATCTCTTTGTTGTGGCATAACCATCTCGCCATCTTCTTAATTATTTCACTGTAAGTCCTGTTGACATTTGACCATACAGCTGTTGTCATAGCTTTTGCTGCTATTTTCAAGCTGGCGATGTTTTTCTTTATTGTTCTCGGTACTTCTTCGTCTATTTTAATATCCGTACTCATCACGAGCTCTGCCATACTTGCCTCTGTAACTTGGCGATCTATTAAATCTCTGTCCCTGTTTATGGTCTCTTTTATGTATTTATTTATAGAGGTCTCAGCATTTTCTGCTTCCTCGTCCCAGTGTACCGTAAGGAAGTTACCCTCCTCCTGTCTGTATGGATTTCCTAAGTCTGTTTCAACTGGGTGAAAAACTCTGTCTGGCCAGTTGTCGTCCATTATTGGCCATATATCCTTGAAGTTGTTTTCTTCTTGTAATTTCTTTTGGAACTCCTCCATCCATTTGTCTTCCTTGTTTTTTCGAACTATGTTGCTATAGGTACCCGTATCTTTCTTTCTTTCTATTTCTAATTCTGCTACTCTGTCTTGGAGTTCTTGGAGTTTTATCTTATTTTCTTCCTCGATTTGGTTTTTCATTTGAACAATTTCCTCTCGTTTTCTTTTTTCTAGTTCTACCTGATAAATTATTCTTTCTTCCTGCTAACTCCTATCTTGTTCCGCTTTTTTGTCCATTAGTTGTGTTGTTAGACGTTCTAGTTCGTTTATTTTGTTTAACAGTTCCTTTATTGGCCTTTCCCTGTTTCCTTTAAATTGTACAAACGCTTTGTTTAGGCTCGCTATTATAGGTTTAATAGGTCGTGCTGTGTTTGTATACTTGTCCGTTGTTAGACTGTCTAGTTGGTTAGTAGTTGCTCTATGACATTTAATTCCTCTTCTGCTTTCATCTCGTTTTTTCTTGGCTCAAGGGCGGTTCCATCCTTTCCTTCGGCTTTGTCTTTCTGTTCTAAGGTTTTCTGTGACTCCATATTGCCCACCGCTTGTTTCTTAGTTTCATTTTTTAATTGGTCCAGTTTCATCCTCTTACCACTCGGGTCAACTTCTTCGGCAGTTTCGTTTATATCTACGGTTTCTACTGACCCTTCCTCTCTCAATGAGGAGCTCGCCAACATACTATCGTTGAATGGTTTTATTCCCAAAATCTCGCCCTCTTCCGTTCCTATAACAATTTCTTCGCATTGTCTAGGATCTGGGAAGACTGCACCGGTGTTTATATTTTCTCGCTTTGACTTGATCTTTATGAAGAATTGCTCTAACGTTTCTTCCTGTGTTTGGTTTGCGCTCTTTCTTTCCCTTTCCTCCTTTTCTTTTCTTCGTTGAGCTTTGCTTTTTACCTTCCGCTTACCTGTAAAGGAAGGTATTGGAATCATGCAAAAAATCGGGTAGTGAGTTTTTAGTGGATGAGCACGAATTAGGGTCCTTACAACTCATTTTTGATAGTTTCCCGATGATGTCTGTATGTATGTGTGTGTGTGCGTGTGTGTGTATGTGTGTGGTCCGGGCCGATGCCGTCTGTCGGATAACTCAAATACGAATTACCCAAAAATTTTGATATTTGGTATTTTACAATTGTATACGAATAGGAAGAGCTCATTAGATTTTGGTACAAATATCTTCACCGGAAGTGATATTTTTTGAAGATTGAAAAGATTAAGTGTCAAAAATTTCTATGAATTTGGATAAATATAGTATTTATTTGTAATAAGAATAAGAAGAAAAGTTATCTGCAATCTACGTAAAAAAATTGTCTTTATCTGGCAGCATTAAAGAACTGCAGTAAAATTTAAAAAATAAATTTATCAAATAAATAGATATGGCGGAAGGTTGTGTGATGGCCACGTCAGATTTTTTTTTTGTTTGGGTACTGAATCGGGTGCTCCGTTTCCATTACCATGTTCGTTTCCATTTTGTGTCTGTCCCTTGTCTAATTCGCTTTCCTTGTTCGCAGTGCTTGTTGTCATGGACGCAATATTTACCCCTTCTTCTGTTTTTTCTTTTCCTGAAACAGACCCTTTTCCCTTCTCTTTACCTGTTTGACTTACACTTACGGGTTTGCACCCCCCGGTAGCTTCTTCCCCCTTCTTCTCATCCTCGGTTCCTACTCTACTCTCCCTCTCTCCTCCTACTACTGCTGCTGCTGGTGCAGCTGCGTTTTGGTCGGAAGGCTCCATTCTATAACACAAAAGACCACAAAACCGTAGCATGCTCTGATGCATACTCTAGGCAGGCTCCCCCCATGATCGCGCGTAGTTACAGTCCCTCCGCAGACTGCAAAATACTTGTCTTTGGACATTCTGCGGAGAGCTGACATTCTCCTTGGCGGTACCATCTAAGGAGAGCCCCCATACCGAGTTCGGTACGGCCGCCATGGCTGGGTCGCCCATGGTAACTTCCTCTTGAAACTAAATCACGGATCATGCATCATTGACTACTCTTCCCACTGCACCTCCCCAGCCATAACCCCAGCACAATCATTTACAGAGTCCAGCTCCCTTGGGGGACCTTCCTATCCCCCGGTAAGGTTACGAGGTGAGACCTGAACAATCCCCGCAACGTAACCCAGGCTTTCACCTAGCTGGGTAGTCTGTATCGCTGATGCTCCGACATTCAACCCAAGACAATACGACATGCATACACCATTTATTCCACATAGAGGGTTTATGTTTGGAGTTTTCCTTCTCCTAGACAGGCTGCCGCCCTCGGCTCCCGAACCCTGTCTGCCCGTGGTTTGATTTTGGAGTGGCCTTCTCCTAGACGGGTTGCCAACCAAGGCTGACGAGTCCACGGTTACCCGGGTGTTAGGTCAGAGTTTTCCTTCTCCTAGGCAGGTGGTTCACGAACCCTGCCGTCCCGGTGCTGCATTTGGTCTGGGTCTCGACGTTGCCATCTCCCTGGAGTCAAGGGTCCACGCGTTGGGTTTCTAGGCCCATGATGATACCCCCCCAGCTTATCCGATAGCTCCGTGACCTCCGGAACCGAAGCCAGTTAAGGCCTTGCCAGAGGTCCGTCAACCACCGTGAAGACACACGCTGCCGGTTATCGGCTCATTGTGTGTCTCCTGGACTCACCAGCCAGTGTGGATGACTCCGAACTACCGCGCAAGCCCCCCCACCACGACAAGGTAACAGCACCCGGGGGGGACATAAACTAATCTATGCTAACAAAACCCTTCTTGGGTCCAACAGAACTCCGTTTTCTTGACATAAACTAATCTATGCTAACAAAACCCTACTTGAGTCCAACAGAAACCCGTTTTTTTGACATAAACTAATCTATGCTAACAAAACCCTTCTTGAGTCGAACAGAAATCGTTCACGCTAGGTTCTCGCTAGGTTCACGCTGTGTGGCGTTAGACACTCCCTATAATTTAATGAAACTTGAAATCATATTTAATTCAGACAATAATGTTATTTATAATTAAAGTTGAACAGCGTTGTTTTAGTATGACTTTCCAATCATATGCATCCAGGTTTCATGAACGGTACTATTTTAATATAAAAAGACAGCGTAAGTTAGGTTATGTATCATGGGTGGTGTTGTAAATGGAAATATTTCCAACGTTAATTTTAAATGACATAAAAAACTGCGAATAGGCATTTGTCTATAAGAAACCGAACTCTTAGACCATTATAATTATGTTCTAGACACATAACGCCTATTTAAATGTACAGTGGATCTTGAAGCCAGCACATATGTGAGCGGAGTTTAGTGAAGTGAGATAGAGACCCCACAGTTGCATCAGTGCAAGTTCCATACTTTACAATTTTAAGTGACATTTATTGCTTATTCTTGGATTCTTTCATTCTTGTTGAATTCTGTCACAATTTTGTATGTTTAGAAGTTATCTTGTGCATTTTGATTGTTTTACTGAATACTACAATGATTTTAATCACGAACTGTCACTTGTCAAATCAAAAATGCAACCCGCATTATATCAACTTTGGTGAAAATGCAACCCGAGAGCCTCTTTGATTATGCATAACATTCGGATTAGGTTCCGATGTTATGAGAATGTCTATTTTTTTATCTCTAATCTCCAGCTCTGCCATGTTATGGGCATCCTTGTTGCGATTGAGGTTTATTTGCAGTATACGTAGCTTATTCATTTTATGATACATTGGATTTTGATGGCCTCCGTCCATAGTTCTTTTTATTTCTTTCGTCCCGCACTTGTTTTCTAAAAATTGGACATGCCATAGTGCCTGTCTTATGCTCTTTCATTTCTTCGCACATGAAGCATGTTGGATCTGTATTACATGGGTTTCCTTCATGCTTTGTTTCTCCGCATGATCCACATTTTTCCTTTCTATCTGGCCCTTTACAGGTTGCTTCTTTGTGACCTGTTTCTAGGCATCTATGACAGCGGATAATTTTTATCCTTTCTCTTACACTACATTCATTTAGAGCAACTCTTAACGTTTGTCTTTGTAAAATGTCATGTGCCATTTCGTTTAGTAAGGTAATTGGTGCGGTCCTTAGTCCTTTGAAATTATTTTTAATTTCCCCTATCTCTATTTCTTTGGCTCTCCCTTCTTCAAGCTCTAGCGCTTTTTTAAGTTCGTCCCTTATCTCCTCTCCGGTCCTTATTGAGTCCATTCCCTTTATGAAGAGGACGGACTTATTCGATTTATTTGCCGCTCTTACTGTGGCTTGGGAGCCTGTTTTGTTTGCAAACAATTTTTTAAGATCCTCTATCTTTTCGCATCCTCTTTTTAATACTACTACTGTATGTCGTTATTCGCTATTTCTGTTGCCATGTTTCTAAGTTTTTTTAGAGTGTCAGCATAACTTACGCCGGCTCCCGTGGGGATTATTAAGGCATCTGTTCGGGGCTGTCTTTTATATGTTCTTTTCGTGCCTCTCATGTTATTTATGTTTTCTTTCGGTTGCTTAGTGTTATCCTGTTCTGGTATATTGCCCTCTGGGTTTTCGAATGCTACCCTGCTTTTCCTTCTTCCCGTTTTGGGTCTCTTTTCGTAGAAGGTTATTTTTATCTCTTTGTTGTGGCATAACCATCTCGCCATCTTCTTAATTATTTCACTGTAAGTCCTGTTGACATTTGACCATACAGCTGTTGTCATAGCTTTTGCTGCTATTTTCAAGCTGGCGATGTTTTTCTTTATTGTTCTCGGTACTTCTTCGTCTATTTTAATATCCGTACTCATCACGAGCTCTGCCATACTTGCCTCTGTAACTTGGCGATCTATTAAATCTCTGTCCCTGTTTATGGTCTCTTTTATGTATTTATTTATAGAGGTCTCAGCATTTTCTGCTTCCTCGTCCCAGTGTACCGTAAGGAAGTTACCCTCCTCCTGTCTGTATGGATTTCCTAAGTCTGTTTCAACTGGGTGAAAAACTCTGTCTGGCCAGTTGTCGTCCATTATTGGCCATATATCCTTGAAGTTGTTTTCTTCTTGTAATTTCTTTTGGAACTCCTCCATCCATTTGTCTTCCTTGTTTTTTCGAACTATGTTGCTATAGGTACCCGTATCTTTCTTTCTTTCTATTTCTAATTCTGCTACTCTGTCTTGGAGTTCTTGGAGTTTTATCTTATTTTCTTCCTCGATTTGGTTTTTCATTTGAACAATTTCCTCTCGTTTTCTTTTTTCTAGTTCTACCTGATAAATTATTCTTTCTTCCTGCTAACTCCTATCTTGTTCCGCTTTTTTGTCCATTAGTTGTGTTGTTAGACGTTCTAGTTCGTTTATTTTGTTTAACAGTTCCTTTATTGGCCTTTCCCTGTTTCCTTTAAATTGTACAAACGCTTTGTTTAGGCTCGCTATTATAGGTTTAATAGGTCGTGCTGTGTTTGTATACTTGTCCGTTGTTAGACTGTCTAGTTGGTTAGTAGTTGCTCTATGACATTTAATTCCTCTTCTGCTTTCATCTCGTTTTTTCTTGGCTCAAGGGCGGTTCCATCCTTTCCTTCGGCTTTGTCTTTCTGTTCTAAGGTTTTCTGTGACTCCATATTGCCCACCGCTTGTTTCTTAGTTTCATTTTTTAATTGGTCCAGTTTCATCCTCTTACCACTCGGGTCAACTTCTTCGGCAGTTTCGTTTATATCTACGGTTTCTACTGACCCTTCCTCTCTCAATGAGGAGCTCGCCAACATACTATCGTTGAATGGTTTTATTCCCAAAATCTCGCCCTCTTCCGTTCCTATAACAATTTCTTCGCATTGTCTAGGATCTGGGAAGACTGCACCGGTGTTTATATTTTCTCGCTTTGACTTGATCTTTATGAAGAATTGCTCTAACGTTTCTTCCTGTGTTTGGTTTGCGCTCTTTCTTTCCCTTTCCTCCTTTTCTTTTCTTCGTTGAGCTTTGCTTTTTACCTTCCGCTTACCTGTAAAGGAAGGTATTGGAATCATGCAAAAAATCGGGTAGTGAGTTTTTAGTGGATGAGCACGAATTAGGGTCCTTACAACTCATTTTTGATAGTTTCCCGATGATGTCTGTATGTATGTGTGTGTGTGCGTGTGTGTGTATGTGTGTGGTCCGGGCCGATGCCGTCTGTCGGATAACTCAAATACGAATTACCCAAAAATTTTGATATTTGGTATTTTACAATTGTATACGAATAGGAAGAGCTCATTAGATTTTGGTACAAATATCTTCACCGGAAGTGATATTTTTTGAAGATTGAAAAGATTAAGTGTCAAAAATTTCTATGAATTTGGATAAATATAGTATTTATTTGTAATAAGAATAAGAAGAAAAGTTATCTGCAATCTACGTAAAAAAATTGTCTTTATCTGGCAGCATTAAAGAACTGCAGTAAAATTTAAAAAATAAATTTATCAAATAAATAGATATGGCGGAAGGTTGTGTGATGGCCACGTCAGATTTTTTTTTTGTTTGGGTACTGAATCGGGTGCTCCGTTTCCATTACCATGTTCGTTTCCATTTTGTGTCTGTCCCTTGTCTAATTCGCTTTCCTTGTTCGCAGTGCTTGTTGTCATGGACGCAATATTTACCCCTTCTTCTGTTTTTTCTTTTCCTGAAACAGACCCTTTTCCCTTCTCTTTACCTGTTTGACTTACACTTACGGGTTTGCACCCCCCGGTAGCTTCTTCCCCCTTCTTCTCATCCTCGGTTCCTACTCTACTCTCCCTCTCTCCTCCTACTACTGCTGCTGCTGGTGCAGCTGCGTTTTGGTCGGAAGGCTCCATTCTATAACACAAAAGACCACAAAACCGTAGCATGCTCTGATGCATACTCTAGGCAGGCTCCCCCCATGATCGCGCGTAGTTACAGTCCCTCCGCAGACTGCAAAATACTTGTCTTTGGACATTCTGCGGAGAGCTGACATTCTCCTTGGCGGTACCATCTAAGGAGAGCCCCCATACCGAGTTCGGTACGGCCGCCATGGCTGGGTCGCCCATGGTAACTTCCTCTTGAAACTAAATCACGGATCATGCATCATTGACTACTCTTCCCACTGCACCTCCCCAGCCATAACCCCAGCACAATCATTTACAGAGTCCAGCTCCCTTGGGGGACCTTCCTATCCCCCGGTAAGGTTACGAGGTGAGACCTGAACAATCCCCGCAACGTAACCCAGGCTTTCACCTAGCTGGGTAGTCTGTATCGCTGATGCTCCGACATTCAACCCAAGACAATACGACATGCATACACCATTTATTCCACATAGAGGGTTTATGTTTGGAGTTTTCCTTCTCCTAGACAGGCTGCCGCCCTCGGCTCCCGAACCCTGTCTGCCCGTGGTTTGATTTTGGAGTGGCCTTCTCCTAGACGGGTTGCCAACCAAGGCTGACGAGTCCACGGTTACCCGGGTGTTAGGTCAGAGTTTTCCTTCTCCTAGGCAGGTGGTTCACGAACCCTGCCGTCCCGGTGCTGCATTTGGTCTGGGTCTCGACGTTGCCATCTCCCTGGAGTCAAGGGTCCACGCGTTGGGTTTCTAGGCCCATGATGATACCCCCCCAGCTTATCCGATAGCTCCGTGACCTCCGGAACCGAAGCCAGTTAAGGCCTTGCCAGAGGTCCGTCAACCACCGTGAAGACACACGCTGCCGGTTATCGGCTCATTGTGTGTCTCCTGGACTCACCAGCCAGTGTGGATGACTCCGAACTACCGCGCAAGCCCCCCCACCACGACAAGGTAACAGCACCCGGGGGGGACATAAACTAATCTATGCTAACAAAACCCTTCTTGGGTCCAACAGAACTCCGTTTTCTTGACATAAACTAATCTATGCTAACAAAACCCTACTTGAGTCCAACAGAAACCCGTTTTTTTGACATAAACTAATCTATGCTAACAAAACCCTTCTTGAGTCGAACAGAAATCGTTCACGCTAGGTTCTCGCTAGGTTCACGCTGTGTGGCG
This sequence comes from Agonum fuliginosum, assembly GCA_947534325.1. NCBI lineage: Eukaryota > Metazoa > Arthropoda > Insecta > Coleoptera > Carabidae > Agonum > Agonum fuliginosum. Next base: position 21,746,659 of record OX384038.1, read on the forward strand.
TTAGACACTCCCTATAATTTAATGAAACTTGAAATCATATTTAATTCAGACAATAATGTTATTTATAATTAAAGTTGAACAGCGTTGTTTTAGTATGACTTTCCAATCATATGCATCCAGGTTTCATGAACGGTACTATTTTAATATAAAAAGACAGCGTAAGTTAGGTTATGTATCATGGGTGGTGTTGTAAATGGAAATATTTCCAACGTTAATTTTAAATGACATAAAAAACTGCGAATAGGCATTTGTCTATAAGAAACCGAACTCTTAGACCATTATAATTATGTTCTAGACACATAACGCCTATTTAAATGTACAGTGGATCTTGAAGCCAGCACATATGTGAGCGGAGTTTAGTGAAGTGAGATAGAGACCCCACAGTTGCATCAGTGCAAGTTCCATACTTTACAATTTTAAGTGACATTTATTGCTTATTCTTGGATTCTTTCATTCTTGTTGAATTCTGTCACAATTTTGTATGTTTAGAAGTTATCTTGTGCATTTTGATTGTTTTACTGAATACTACAATGATTTTAATCACGAACTGTCACTTGTCAAATCAAAAATGCAACCCGCATTATATCAACTTTGGTGAAAATGCAACCCGAATTTACACTGTGTAAATACGAGAAAAATATCACTAGATTTTTTTGGCGGCAAAATTAAAATTATCAGCGTGCAAACTCGGTACAGTCACTGACAACAGCTGACGAGACAAGATGGAGAACATTCGTTTGTTTACATTACAAAGTTAGTGTGGTGTAAAACTGGTGTTACATCAGCCAATCAAAAACGATCAGTTTTAGAATTCCAACTTCAGATTGCTCCGTTTAGTTTAGAAATCAAGTATAGTGTCGGCTTCACAACAAATGACTAGGTGCGACGGTGCGAGGTCTATGGTATCTATGATCGAAGCTAAAATATAATAAATTCTAGTAATATTGTTCTAAGATGACTCAAACTCCAAGAAAACCATCAACTCCGCAAACCACATTTATAGATATCTTATTTGTTTACCGTTTAGTTTTATTGTTATCCTGATTTATCAAATATTAAGTCACAACTTTGAGGATAAATACCTAAAAAAAGAAAGGCCGATATTGAATTGCTGTTTGCAGCACTGTGTTTATCACACTGTAGTTGACTTATTTATAGAAATTTACAAATTATTTTTAAAAAATCTGACGTGGCCATCACACAACCTTCCGCCATATCTAGATTTTAAACAGAAATGTATACGTGCAATCCGGTGCCCATTTAAAATATACAAATAAAAATCTCAAATATTCAAACACAGAAATTTGCATCACCTGAATAAAAAGATTCATTCAATGGAAAACTCTGCTGTATTGAAGCCATCCTCCGTTCAATTACTACATTTAATATCTTACTTAGGACTTATATAGCGCTAGTTTGCCAACTTGTCACCCGTCTCACCTGTCAATATTTTTTACGCAGAAACAAAAATCAACCGATCATGGATTACAAGATATCAACGTTTTATTTGATAAATTTATTTTTTAAATTTTTCTGCAGTTCTTTAATGCTACCAGATAAAGACAATTTTTTTATAACGTAAGTTGCAAATAACTTTTCCTCTTATTCTCATTACAAATAAATACTATATTTTTCCAAATTTATATACAATTTTGACAATTAACCTTTTCAATCTTCAAAAAATATCACTTCCGATGAAGATATTTGTACCAAAATCTAGGGAGCTCTTCCAATTTATATACAAATGTTAAATACCAAATATCAAAATTTTCGGGTAATTCGTATTTGAGTTATGCGACTAACAACCCTTGACCACACACACACACACACACACACACACACACACACACATACACACAGACATCATCGTGAAACTATCAAAAATGAGTTGTAAGGACCCTAATTCGTGCTCATCCACTAAAAATTCACCACCCGATTTTTTGCATGATTCCAATACCTTCCTTTACAGGTAAGCGGAAGGTAAAAACTGAGTTCCATTTCAATATTAATCAATTTTAAATTTTTTATTCCAGCTGATAACCGCACAATTTTTAAATAAATCTTTACCGATCACTGTCACATTAAAGTTGAATAAATAATCCCTGATAGATAAAAGATAAATAATGTAATATATAATATTCTGAATGTTGGAATTATGAATGGTGATTTCTATGTAAGCTTTGTAAATATCTTAAAACAATTATACTTCATTTCAGCTATAGCAAATGGCACTGAGAATGCCAGTAAGTATTACACTCACACATTTATTAGTTCAAAATTTGACGCGATCTTAAATAAGTTATGTTTTGTGAATAAAGCTGTCATCTATGTAGTACTTCGATGTAACTATGAAATTCAAAATAAGAAGGTATAAGTAATGTTAACGGAAATGAAAATGTTTGCTAGTGTAAATCTACCTACCCTACCCATTTTTAGCCCAAAATTCCGATGGGTGCATTTTTCATGAAATATTTTCAAAAATGACTTTTTACTAATCACAGAGGAACTTTATGCAAAAAGGCGATTTTCAAAAATTTCTCATGAAAATTGTACCTTACAAAGGTGTCAGAATTTTTAGCTTAAAATTTATAATGAAATTGGATTGCAGGAAGAATTAAATGGTATATCTCACCGTTTTAGAGTAGAGGGTACCTGTCTACAAATTTTAAAAACTTTAAATTCAGTACGTTAATTTAATCAATTAATGGTACTTTGTATCAATTAATGTATAAAATTTGCACTTATTTGAATAATAAGTATTTTGTATTTTTGAAGATTATACATTATTATACATGAAAGGTAAAAATTATTTACACATATATATCACAAGAGTATAAGTTGATTATTTAATAACATAACAATATCTACTAAATATAAACTTTTACTTAATAATTTGGCACAGTGTAGTTCAAATGGTTATCTATAACATTTTTGCAGCATATAAAGTTCAATGGAAATATTATTATCTTTAACTATTTCAAAGGCGTGCAAATTTCACTAAAATTTAGTTATATTTAAGACTAAATAACATTCTTCATCAACCAGAAACACAATAACTATTTCACTATCAATATTATGGTTAAAACGCTGTCTGTATTTCAGTATCTAGGACAGTCAGACTAGTTCCAGTTCCTTTGCTAGACTAGACCTGACTAGGGAAAGAACGTGGTGTTAGTATTCTGGGAAAGAACTGCTTTGCTTACTAAAGGAATTAGTATCCTTTCATGGTGCACATTGTGCTGTTTTTAGTGTTTCTCATTAAACGTAATACATTTAAAGGGATACCAATCTACACAAAAAGTGTAACATATGCACTAATTTGGGTAATTTAATACTTATATTAGTATACAATAACCAAAATTATAATTTAAAGGGTAAAATCAAATATTAAAAAGTATAATAAATACTCAAAAGTTAGTACCTACTCAATAAAATTCAATAAAATTTTACTCTTGCCCTTTTACAAGAATACATTTTTGATTAATGTTTCTTTTATAAAGTGTACTATTTTACATTTGTAAGAGCAAAAATTAGAACGTTCTTTTAAAAGAGTACCAACAAATAATACTCTTATTTTAAACAGTGTAGGTACTGAATTTAACGTATTGAAGAGATTAATCGTTGTTTCTTCTAACAAAAATATACAGTAATTTGCCACCTAAAATGTAAAATAAAATAATTATTTATAAATCACCGGTAACCCTAATTAAAATTAAAATAATCTATGAGTTTTACATAAACACGTCTATAAAAATGTAGCGGATAAGTGTATGCCTACAGAATTATTATTTTTTGCACTGTGCATTAAAATAATAGCAGGTTTTTTATACTTTTGAATTATTGAGTCCTCTTTGAACCGTTGTATAACGAGAGCTTCTTTTATATTTACAGCAGAGATTCAAACAGATAACTCTACTTGAAAGTATTTTATGAAAACCGACCGTCTACATTCTACACAGATTTTATTTTTTTATGATTTCGTCTCTATAATGGTTGTCAAATGATTTTCGTTCTTTTATCCGAAAACTTTTTGATCTATGATCTATGAACATATCGCATAGAAATTTACTGTCTGGAATTTTGTATCGTATAAAACATAAAGCGTACCTACTAGTGACTTGTTCTAATTGTACAGAGCAAAATGTATTCAAATTCTTGAACTTTATTTTATTATTATTTTTAATTTTATTTTCCAAGCCAAATCATGAAACGAACTTCAAGAAGTGGTTCAAAGTAACGAATAATTATTATAATTAATACAAAATAATCAACCTCTTTGATATCGTAGTAATGAATAAAAAAAATTTTAATTAAAATTTCCAGATACCTACTAATAGGATAACTGGACACATTGTAGGTATTTATATTATTTTAGATATCAAATGAGAAATACATTAATGATCTATTAGAACAATAAAATAAAGTAATTGATATATAAAATATTTTATATTTAAATAAATATTGAACTATAAATATCTTAGCATAGTAGTTAATAGTAGCAGCAGTTAATATAAACAATGAATAAAATAATTTTTCTTCTTTTAATAGTCACAGTTTTCTGTGCTACACTTTCTACTGCAGAAGGTAAGACTTATAAAAATATATTTGTAATTATTTTGCGATTGTAATTTATACGAATTATCGTTCAATGGCATTTCTTATTTGATTTTTACCTCTCGCCTTATATTCTATAAGAGAGGTATTGTAATGGGTCAAAATTTTCGAGTATGAGCTTTTGGTGGATAAGCACGTTTCAGGGTGTCTAGAATACGAATTTAATATTTTCATGATGATGTCTGTGTGTGTGTGTGCATATATAAGGACGTATATGACGATTTTTCGTCCACGATAACTTAAAAAGTATCAAACCTTTGATAACCAATTTTCATATTTAAGGTTTTAATAAGAATCTTAACACCGGATAAGATTTTGGTAGAAATCCGCAAACCGGAAGCAGTACTTTTTGAAACTTGATATAGTTTTCCTTAAATAAATTAGTACATTATTTATTTATGACAATTTTTGCAATTAGAAATAAAAGAAAATATATTTATCTATGGATACAGTTGATTTTAAATACAATTTGCTGAATCTTGTAGTATTTAACAATAAAATGAAGTACAATTGATATTCTACTTTTTTGAAATTCCAGTATCTTGTTGTCCATGATCATATGAAATTTGTTTCTACACAAAATTTTAATTATTATGACAGTGACAGTGCAGTTGACATCTTTTGCTTGCATTTTGGTTTACATTATCGTTTACATAGGTATTACATGAACATGAAACCATTAAAATTTAAGTAATACTATTTATTTAGTTAGTTTAGCGAGAGGTCGTGTGCTGGCCACAGCAGATTTTTTTTTCTGTATTTTAGATACGAAGCTTTATTGCGATACTTAGCTAGAAGAAAGTTCATAGGTTACTTGTCTTCATTATTGTCACACCTTATGAAAACGCGCAGAATAAGAAGGTACTTAATACATGCAAATGTTACGATTGGTCGTAGATATAAACATAGGTATACATATGTAAATCTTTTGAACAAAATTACTTACAAACAATGTAGATGTCTGACCAACACCAACAAATCATAAGCACTTAAGAGGCCCGTCTACCTCCTAAAATTCAACATAAAATGTACTAGGTAACGTAGCGAGTGTTTTGTGGCCAGTACAAGAATGATAAAGTTTTATTTTAACAAGGATTATATACTTAGAGGATCAATTAACAGTTGTGCTTTTTAAAATTTTCATAAAAAAATCTGATGTGGCCTGCACATAACCTCCCGCCTTGACACTGTAATATGTGAATTGGGTTTTAGTTAAAATTATAGTTCTTCAAGCAAAATACCGATTCCGATTGACATTAAAATCAAATTAGTTCTTTGTAGATAAAATGTTTACTTTATTATTATAACATTATGTCCAGTTAATTATGAATCGATGACGCTTCTTGCCTGAATACGTTTAATGGAAGGATACAAAATTACTGGAATTCAGTCAGTGTTTTGCCTCTCGCGATTCAGTCCTGTAATGCCTATGGCACACCGGTCGCGGAGCATCAAGGAACTCCACGATGAAACGATAGAACGTTACAGACGTGTTTTTTGTATCTGATTTCGCTCAAAACTTTGATGTATTTGTCATCGATGAAATAGAAATCCATCGCGGACGGGTGCGTTCTGTCGTTTCATCGTGGAGTTCCTCGATGCTCCTTGATGCTCCTCGACCGGTGTGCCATAGGCATAAGAGAGGTATTGCAATCATGCTAAAATTTCGATAGTGATAGAACACGATTTTGATTCATAGAAATTTCCAATTTATGTACTTATCTTTTTCTATTAGATGTTTAAAAAAGCATTATCTTGAAGTCAATAATAAACTGACAGTATACTCGGAACGAAAACACTTTTACAGTATTTTTCAACTTCAAAATGACATTGCATAGCTAGGATGCGGCAAAGTACGAGTTTCGGGCTAGTTTCGTGCAGCTATAGTAGTGGGGAAGGGAGTGGAATAGAAGAAAAATTAAAATCGAAAGTATTCTAGGAATTCAGAAAAAAACCTATCACTGTTCACACAAGGATTCTTTCATGCTTCTAATTCTTGGGAATCCTGTCAAATAGCGGCGGCGCTAAAATGAATCTTCATTGAGTCTTGCCAAGAAAGAATTTGTATTACATTGTTAGCTTCAAATCAGCGAATTTCTTTTTTACAGGATTCAGAATCATCAGACTCCATGTTATATTATTATACAATACAAACTATGAGACCTTAAAGTAGCTGAAAACTTTATTTCTATTTCATTTAAAACGTACAAGAGCTGTGTTTGCTGGGTATAACTTCAAACCAGTGAATTTCTTTTTTTTCCAGAATTAAGAAGCATGAAAGAATCTATGTAAGAAGTTATAAAAACTTAAAGAAGCTGAAAACTTGTTTCTTATTTTATTTAAAACGTCAGAATCTTGTCTAAGCAGCTAGAGAGGTATACACATACCATGGTATAAAGAAACTTTCTTTATACCATGTACACATACAACTCTGACTAATTTCGTTCTCGTTTACGTTATCGTTCTCGTTCTCATCTCATGATGATCGGATTGAGATTGTGCACTTGATAATGTTGTCTTTAGTGTCGTACAACACAGTCATGTCCAAGGCTTCAGTAATCCAGTAATGGCGGATTACGACAAAGGAAACCAACGAGGTAATAACACCACCATCATATAAAAGTCAAAAGGACACTTTGTACGTTGTAACCGTAGCTGTACAACATTCATTTAAAGCTTATAAGTTGGTCTTGTTGGTCTTGTTACTCTTTTAAGTACCTATCGTCTATCAAGAATAGATTGTTTACGTGGGAGTAAGGTACTTGTGATTTTAATTAATGTTTTATCTGAAAACAGGTTTAGCTGTACTTGTATTAGATTAACGGAAAATGTTTCTTGTTATTCTATCTTTTAAAAGATGTTTCAATTTTATTTTAATTAAAAAATATACTGAAAACAATTTGACATTTCGTTTTTTAAAGAATAAGATTACAGAGTTACAATAATTTAAACAATATATCAAATAGTAAAAACTACTAAGTGCATTTGACCTTATAAACAATATACGACGTTTCGGAAACGTTGTGTTTCCATTATCAGATAACAAAAATGAATAATCTACCCGAAGCGTCGTATTTCAAATAAAAATATATCAGAACTAAACTCAAATAAATGATGCCATTTGAAAATTTATTTCGACTCCCATGTCTATTAATATCATAGCTATTGCTAATGTTCGGCCTTAGTAACATTAATCTATGTAAAGTCCCAATGCTAGTAATTTGGTAATAATATCGCAATTATGTGTAATTCTCTCAGATGTTTGTATTGAGTATGTAATTCTTGATCGTACTCAGGATGTGGCTAGGATAGACTTACGTAATATCATTGAAAGAACACAAACAAAATTCATTCTTCCTCTGTAAGCAAATTAATTAAGGGTATAAGCTTCAACTACAAAAAAATTATTAACTTTATATTACCTTTGAGATATAAATGTCATACAATGGAAGTTAATTAAGAAAAATTTAAGTCAATATAAGAGTCGTAGCAAAATGAAAATACACATAATATTGGTAGAAGTACGAATAAAAAGTGTTATTTCCACACTCGTGCGATTGTCATCATTGCCAATAATCATTTGTTCAAAAGTGAACCTAACATTGTCGTATTTGTATAAGTTTGTTTGAACGAAATGCATAGTGGTTCTCTACAATTTGTTTACAATGTTTTAGTTCAACTTCAGTAGAATTGTCAGGACGTACGTTGTCGAAAGCAGCAAGCGCCAATATCGCTTTCGCTTTACCACTCTGACTCTAGAAATGAGACTTCGCTTAGTTTCACTTTGCCCATTAATTATCCCTTTGCGTTTCCGTCAGAAGCTGTGAATAGTCAAAGTAAAACCGACTAAACATGTATGTAAATATATGTAAATAAACGCATCACTGGAAACAAACATCATTATTCAAATACATGCTAATTCATACATTCACTACCTCTAGTAATAAATTTATTAAATTCACGCAAAAATACTATTGCTATATTATAAATTCTATTTAAATTTTAAGTTATACCAAATAAAGCAAACGTACTACTTTAATTTATGTGGATAAATCACTTTTAATGACGTATTTGTCCATTTTAATGGAATAATGCAATTTATCACGAAATACTTAATGATAGGAAAAAATTATCAAATGTCAGAAGGACAACACACGCCTACTAAAAGGTGAAATAAAAATTGAAACTGTTCGATAACATATCAAACGGGTTGAAAGAATATGTGATATTGTTTATTTTCGTAGCGAAGTAACTGTATGGAATCTGTTAGTTTCGTATATGGTCGTGGGAAAAATTTTCACTGGAATAACAATTTGGAAAGCAGACGTATAACGAATTCTTTTTCACATAACGGATCTGATTTAATTAAACCCTTTCTGAGTTTTATGCGACATTTAAATGTATTAAATGTCAGATTAATAAATAAATGAATCATTGTAGCAAACTTCCGCGGACTGGAAATTCATTTTATAAAATGTGACATAAAAGACGCCAACGTACCATAAAAATGATAAAGTGGACAGCTGCTCTCTGTTGAACACGAGAGCATGACCACGGCGTGGATTGCGCTACTACATCACTGAAATATTCAAATTTTCTTCCCATTCAATTTCAAATGTACGAGGACTGAGGACTGTACCGCGCCATTTTATTTTTTAGTAAATGCCTGACACCCTAAAATGCGGCATTACACTATCAAAATTCTTTGAATAAGATCTTTTATAAAAGATATATAACGAACAATTCTGTAATAGCTCTTTTTTTATAAATGTTGAGCTAACTTTTCTAAAAGTAGAACTATTACACTATCACATTTCTCGTTAAACATCTTTTGTAAAAGATATTTGTCAAAGGCGGAGCAATAAGTTTTGAGTGAAGAACAGAAATTGAAAATTTGGGGATCACTAAAGAGTTTAAATACACTGGCGGAAAAAAATAATGAAACACTTTTAAAAAAATTCATAACTTTGTTCCAAATCATCGTAGGAACTTCGTTCTTTGAGTCCTCCACAGAAAATTGAGTGAATTTTAGTGCCCTTTTGATGGATCAAGACAAAAAAATTTAAATTACATACACATCGTCAAAGTTGGACATATTTAAAATTATAATTTATTATTTTTCACCGGGGTGCTGGAGGGAGGCGGAAGGGGTTGCGCTAAAATTCTCAGGCATGACTTTAAAATAGACACTTCAAAGTTTTTCGCCCACAAAGATTCATCGAAATCGATTGAAAATACGCCGAGTTATGGCGGTTTAAAAATGGTCGAAATTTCACGAATTTCAAAGTGTTTCATTTTTTTTCCGCCAGTATAGTTTAGAACTTCCATGCAACGTGGTGTTTTGTTAGGGAATGACCACCCCAACATTTTTAAATAGCAACCCCTGTCGAATTTCACATTATTTTAAAGGTTATGAAAAAAGGAAAACACACCCATAAACCAAAACCTGATATCTTAATTATTTCAATAATTCAATATTAATTAATTTTAATGTTTTTTACACATTTATTACGATTTTTATATCAAATGTTTAAATTGTCGACCTTCTTCGGTCTCGCAATGACCGAAACGCTTTAGTTATCCCCAAATTTTCATTTTTGGAAAACCGTGTATTTTAAATGGCATAATGATGGTCGAGCTTAGGAATTTTAAATTAGTAAACAATATTAATCGAGCAGGCATAGATCAGCAATTTTTTTGGCAGAATCCGCTTCGCTACCTTGTAATAGTGTATATAGCAGGGTTGTTATGTTTAAAACAATTTGTTTTAAACAAACTGTTTTAAACACGGCCTAATGTTTTAATGCATGTTTTAAACTGTGTTTTAAATCAGGTGTTTAAAAATGATATCGAAATCCATTCACGACGCATAACACAAGCAAAACAAATTCAACTACTGACCATCGGTGACTCCTAGCTACGCAGCTAGAGCGATGTAAATCCCCGTCCTCGCACAAAAAGTAGCATTGGCGACATATTTCGATGGAAATAATATTTATTTAAAACAGATATCCCGTTTAAAACATGTTTTAAACATGCTTTTTTGTTGTTTTTTGTGCAGAGTTAAAAACATGTTTTAAACCAAAAAAACAGTTTTAAACAGTAAAAAACAAATGTTTTGTATAAAATTGAAAAAAACATGTTTTTTTTCAACCCTGGTATATAGAATCCGCCCAGCTCGGATCTTCTCTTGACTCAGTTGCTCTTCAGGCGAGTAATAAGTTGGAGAACTTTAACTCTACTCTGTGTAGAACATAGGCATATTCTTTATCTCCCTTACCGCACCGCCCAACTCTGACAGTCCATCAAAGACGTCAAGTGGCTAGCTTGAAGTGCCCGGAATGCGATTTAAATGCAAGATGTTTTAACCTCCCGCCTCACATTCTATAAGGGAGGTATTGTGAAGGGTAGAGATAAGCACGTTTAAGGGTCCCTATAATACGAATTTGAAATTTGAGATGATGTGTATTTTGATGAATAATTAATATTTTTATGTCAAATGAAAGATTATATATTATGATCTACAATTTTTGCATTTTATAAATTGTTCTGTCATTGTACTTTAGGAATTAAAGAATTATTTATAAATTAGAGTATGAAACTTCAGTATCTTGTTCTTGTTGTCCATGATTCTTTAATTTGTTACTACGAAAAATTTAATTGATTATCACAGTAACAGAGTGAGAGTGCCAATAGTGACACAACATTTATATCTTCTTCTAAAGTTCTACAGTTGACCAAATGACTAAAATATATTTGTATCGTAAGTACCTATACATTTGTATATAGTAGTAAAAAAGTAGGGTATTGCAGGAGGTCTTTTGCTGGCCACATCATATTTTTTTAGAATATAACGAATTTATTATCTAGTAAATAGACTACTCGTATATTGAAAAAGTTGCAATATAAGCACAAGAGCTGTCAAATTTCCCTCAGTTTCCATCTGCCCACGTACGATAATTTTCTAATCTCCCCACTTCATATAATATTTGAAATGAAATGAAAACAGTTGATTTATTTTGATTGAAAATTCCAGTTGGCGTGTTTGATAAACCGCCCTCGGGGTATAATCACTTCTTGTGTTGGGTGGCGCACAGCGCGGTGAACACAACCACTCAAGCCTCGGCTAACCGAGGCGTAAGTAATGTAATGACACTTCTAAACTTATCTCTAAGCGTAAACTCTTTGAAGACGCTCCACTGTTGATCCGCCCTGCGCTTAATTATCAGCCGTTTGCTATCAAGCAATTTTCCTCTACATGTACCGTACGATCACTCATTCCAATCAATCGTAAATTAATCAATCTATACCACGTGATGCACATGGAAAGACATTTTCAATGGAAACTGTTTCGCTTATTTTAATAAGGAATATTATCTTTTGAAATTTTTTGAAATTATTAATAGCTTCAAAACAGTGAATTTCTTTTTTCCATGATTCAGAACCAAAGAATCGCCAAAGAATCCATGTGTGGACAGGGCTTAACATAATGAATCTAGGTTTATTCGAGATAAAATTTCAGTAATAAAATAAATTATGAAGTGCATTTGAAACATATAACAAGATACACAAACCAGAGTCAATTCGTATAGTCTGCAAGCAAATCAAGGACGTAACTAGGATATTTTTTAGGTAGTCCGGGGCCAGTAAAAAATTTAAGTGGGCTACACCTTTTATAGTAAAATTTTCGTTATCAAAAATACAGGAATATACCGAGCGGAGCTGAAGGAATTTTGACTTAGTTTCTCCTGAAATTAATTTCGTAGAAAACAGTAGGTACCCAGTTAAGAATATGATATCAAATATGTGTGCATAAAGATTGCATGAGCACTGACTGACAAGGTAATACATTATATCTCTTCAAAAATACAACATTTACGATTTACCAGCAATAAATCTATATCTATCCGCTATTCAAATTTATAAACAGTTATTTTGCCTCAATTAAGTATAAATCTATATCTCTGCATCTCTGCCCTAGTATTAAGTAAGACGCATTATTAAATATTTTATATAAGTATAGGTATCTCTTACGTAAACTAATGTAAAAATATTTTTGGGTGGGCCACTGGGTTATCCAAGACTTTGCAGGGACCCAAGCCCACCCTTAGTTACGTCCCTGAAGCAAATCTGTAAAATTTTGCATAATCTTCAAAAATAAGCATATAATTACGAAATTACACGAAAACTGCCATGTTTACAAAAGCAAAAATTTGTGCATTATTTCATGCAGTTTTTAATTTTAAACATTCATTATATTTACAGTTTTGTTTTTACATCAAAAGGCAAGTCGCAATCATCAAATTAATAAAATAATATTGATTTCTTTATTCTTAATACTAAAGTTTACACCTCTTTATTATTTTTGTTATAAAAAAAATTAAATCGTTGTGATTTTGGCCAAGTAATACGAAATTAAAATAAACAATAGTCAAGTTTAAAAAGTATTAATTGGTCTGGAAATATTCCTGTATGTGATATTACAAATATATGGCCATACAAAATGATTTTCTCATCCCTAAAAAACGATAACCAATTTTAAACGTCAAAAATAATGTATGTGTCTGTCTTCCCTTTCCACTTATTTTGCCTGTGTGGAGTAATTTGTATGCAATTAACCGCACATTATAGAAGTTTCTATTATGATCTGTTCCACTATAAATCCGCCTCCCCTATGCTACAAATTACAAATATGAATTATTATGTGTCTACCAACTAAATTGAAATTTAAACCGTTAATTAAAATACCAGCATGAGGAAATAAACGTCAATGAAATTCGACGAAAATCAATTTATTATGTATGAACATTAATGAGTAAGTTGATGGCTGGTAACCGCACACACGATGATTCACAAAATTTGAGGCTTCCATAAATTTTTCATGCCATTAAAAAAAAAATTAACATAATTTTTTTCAAATTATAAATTAATGTACTCAATTCTAATTGGGTATAAATTTATTTTATCTACAACTATTAAATAATAGGTAGCTTTATTTTATATCTAACTCCAAATACAAAATGTGCCTCATTTTATTACACACCGTGTAATATGAAATTTCATATTCCACGCTTGATTCAACCAACAGCAAGCAAGTATTTTCATAGAGTTGCAAGCATTTGTCTGAAGCTTGTTGGTCGATGACAGATATAAGTAAGGTTATGTGTGTTTGATTGATACAAGAAACCATTTAACTGCAACAAATAGTATCGTATTCTATCCACTGAAATATAGTAATACTGGAACGTGCACTCCCTATGCTCGCTGCGTAGGAAAAGCGAGCCTAGAGAGACAGCTACTCACGGGTGTTTCTATCGTTGTCTTACACTCCTGCGCATGCGGAGTCACGCGGCCATCAGGACCACAAACCAATCAGGACTGTACGACAAAGACGCAATCACCCGCGAGTCGCTGTCTCGGTCGGGTCGGGCTGGCGTCGCCAGTGCACGTTCCAGTATTATTATATTTCAGTGATTCTATCGTTTTGACGTAAAGAAGGTAAATGATATATAGGTATTGAAAGTAGTGAAATAATATGTTCACCTCCAGAGATACGAGAAGCTGCAAGAGCGGTGTCACTAGATTTGTTGCTCATTTGTGTGTTTCTGTCATTGCTAAAAACAATAAATTTTGATATTTTTATGAATTTCACAAATTGTAGTAATTGTACATTAATTTTGTAAGTAAATAAATTATTCTAGCAAGCATTTTGTCAGAGTTGTAGTAAGCGTAATGATTGTTGCTTGTTAATCGATGACAGATGTACATAAGATTATACAACACCAAGTTCATTTACAAGTAGTTGTAGATAAAGTATAGTATTTGACTCGCATATAATGGTTATATTACACTCGGATGATTAGAACACTCGCCTATGGCTCGTGTTCTAATTTTCATCTTCGTGTAATATAACTATAATATACTATTATCCACGCCAGTGATATAATAGTCATATTATTTTCATTATTTGAGTGAGGTAATTAGTTATATTACCTCACTAGTGAAGTAATATGATATGCTTTTGTCTATTACCTCTCGCATTTACTCTACTTCATTCGTTCGTAGCCATGGATACCATTAATAAAAATAAGATTTTTGTCATTATTTGACAGCAGTGTTGAGGTTATAATATACTTTTCTACCTATTTATTCCTTAAATACTCTAGGAATAAATCAATTTTGAATTACTGTCCCATAATAAATAATTTATAAACGAATAATAAATATCACGTATAAACTTACAAATTAAAAATTTGTTTGAATATAAAACTGACAGGATGTCCTGCTTTCAAACAAAATTTTTGTGCCCTGTTGCTTTGATTTTAAATCAAAATTATAGAAACTGACATCTATCAATAATAGTCAAAATATACAATTTTTTTAAATTTCAAATCTGACGTATAAACAAAAATATAAATTTTTAATAATTTTGAGCAATCGTGGATAAAATTTTGTACATCACATGTGGAGTAAAGCATATTACAGCACTCATGTGATTACACACATTGAACTGTTGTAATATTGCTCTTATACCACTTGTAATATAAATAACTATTAAATACTGTCCGTGCAGCCAGAGTTGGTCGACACAGTAAGGGAGAGAAAGAATGTTCCTATTATGTTCTACACAGAGCTGCGTCAAAGTTCGCTAACTTGTTACTTGCCTAAACGCAACTGAGCCAAGAGAAAAACCAAGCTGGATGACTTCTATATACAGTATTTCAAGGTAGCGAAGCGGTTTGTGCCAAAAAATTGCTGATAATCTATGTCCGCTCGATAAATATTATTTAAGTAGGTACCAATTTAAAATTCCTCATTCCGATCATCTCTTTTTCGCGTACTGTATTTAATCTACAGTACTTAATAAGCTACTTTTATTTGATAACATTATCTGTTTTTACTTCCTTGTACGGAGTAATAAGGAAGTATTGTAATCGCGAAAAATTTCGGTTTTCAGATTTTGATGGAAATATCCGTTTTGACCTTTTCTGAATCCATTATGACTAGTTTCGTCGTGACGTCTGTACGTACGTGCGTGCGTACGTACGTGCGTACGTACGTACGTACGGACGTATGTGTGTCGCATAACTCAAATACGGTTAGACGTAGAAAGTTGAAATTTTGTATTTAGGACTGTTATAGCATCTAGTTGTGCACCTCCTATTTTTGGTTTCAATCTATAAACCGGAAGTAGTACTTTTTAAAAATATTTTGATAAATAATTAATTTTAGACAATTTTTTTTATTTTAAATGAAAGATTGTGTGATTATTATCTACAATCGGTATTTTATAAATTTTTCTGTATCTTCTATCATTTAAGAATAATTAAAGTATATACTTATAATTTAGTATTTCTGTATCTTGTAGTCCATGATCGATTAACATTTGTTACTACGTAAAATTTAAATGATTATGACATGACAGTGACAGTAGCAGTGACAATAGTAAAATATCGTTTATATCTTCTTCTGCAGTTTAAATAAAATGACTAAAATATATTTGTGAGTATACTAGTATAATAAGTTAAAAGAATTTTTTATATTATTCTACATTTTAGTTATTAAGAAAAGTATGAACAAACAAGGCGTACAAGGAAGTCATGTGGTGTCCACGTCAGATTTTTTCAAACTTCAATAAAAATGGAGTGCCAATATATACCGGGAGTTTTTTTTATTAGTAAACACTAGCGTCAGGCCCCGCTACGCGGGCCTTCGGCTAGGTCGCGCTGCCGCGCGACAAGGGTGATTCGCCCGCTCCGCGGGCTCAAATTCCACGCACCCTGAATGTGAGACAATTCGGCACTTCGTGCCTCAATTATAACGATTTTAACATTCAGACTCTACCGCTGGGCGCGACAAAGGAAATTCGCCCGCTTCGCGGGCTTAAGCTCCGCGAACCCTGAATGTGGGACAATTTGGCACTTCGTGACTCAATTATAACGATTTTAACATTCAGACTCTACCGCTGGGCGCGACAAAGGAAATTCGCCCGCTTCGCGGGCTTAAGCTCCGTGGATCCTGAATGTGGGACAATTTGGCACTTCGTGCCTCAATTATAACAATTTTAACATTCAGACTCTACCGCTGCGCGCGACAAGGAGGACTCGCCCGCTTCGCGGGCTTAAGCTCCGCGGACCCTGAATGTGGGACAATTTGGCACTTCGTGCCTCAATTATAACGATTTTAACATTCAGACTCTACCACTGCGCGCGACAAGGGGGATTCGCCCGCTCCGCGGACCCTGAATGTGGGACAATTTGGCACTTCGTGCCTCAATTATAACGATTTTAACATTCAGACTCTACCGCTGCGCGCGACAAGGAGGATTCGCCCGCTTCGCGGGTTTAAGCTCCGCGGACCCTGAATATGGGACAATTTGGCACTTCGTGCCTCAATTATAAAGATTTTAACATTCAGACTCTACCGCTGCGCTCGACAAGGGGAATTCGCCCGCTTCGCGGGCTTAAGCTCCGCGGACCCTGAATGTGGGACAATTTGGCACTTCGTGCCTCAATTATAACGATTTTAACATTTAGACTCTACCGCTGCGCGCGGTAATAAATTATTTTATTAATTAGCCCTTATTTAGAAATTTGATTTGAGGTATGAAATTCGATATGACACTATAATTTTTTAGAAAAAAATGTTGATGTTCGATCCCCATTTTTAACAATTTTATAAAATAGTTATCATCTAGCACTTTAGTTTAAAAAAATATATAAAACTCGACGGATTTGTGATAAATTCCGAGGAAACTATAAAACCGGAAAATTCTAATATAAAATGTTTATAATTTTCACTGTAATATAAGTACTAAATTTTCTGACGTCTTTTGATGTGATTATTGGAATATACCAAATAGGTACCTAGTCATTAGTGTTTTAAAAAGAAAATAACAAAATTTTGTGAAAACTAAAAAAATGCTTTTTGTCCGACTAAAAACAAAAGCCAAATTGTTTAAAGTCATTTTAATGCATTTTTTGACCTTTAATTTGATATCAATCGCGATATAATTTAAAACATATTCAGAAAAAACAAATGCCGCTCACCGAGTGCAATTTATACTTACTAAACAGCCATAATTTTGGGCAACATTAGACGATATGTTTGGTACCAATCATGATTATATTAAATTTTTATTGAAAAACAAATGCCGATCATAGAAGCCATATTTTGTACCCCTTGGTGCTAATTATAATACCATACATACTTTTGTAAAAATAGATTTGATACTTGATACAAGTGCAATAACAATCTAGATCATGTCTAGTCCGCGTCGTGTCTCGTGCTTGTCCAGTTGTTAGTTAGTGTGCGTATTTATTCAGGATAAAGATCCCAGTAGGGCGACTTGGGCAGGACAAACTCAAATTCAACCCAAACTCAAGTACAATAGATAAAAATCCCGATTATCGGACGCCATTTTTAGCACGTTTGTTAAATTTGTATATTAATTTGACATTTATAACTTATAGCAAATTACTGAGAAATAGTATTATCCACGGATATTGGATATATAGATACCTAATTTTAATTGAACATTTACACTTGGGTCAAAATATATTACTATAAATACTACAGTAATAAATAACAATATGATTCAACTTCACAGTGCATTGTTAAGTTGAATAAAAAATTTCAAAAAATATATTACAAATTTATACAAAAGTATCTAAACATAATGCGTGCTCCATCTTTAAATACTCAATAAAATTTTCAAAATACTTCTACCTTATCAAATATAAAAGATAAATCCAAATAAAATTTCAAATTGGAAACGTCAAATCTGACAGTAGACAAAAAAATCATTTTTATCAAAAAGAAAACAAAACTTCCATGGCATGCTCCCATTTGCGTTCCGTGCATTTTTCAGTTTTTTCTTAATAACTTTCTTAATATACCCAATATTGGGTTGAAACATGCATAGAAATATAGTCAAATTCATCCTCTACCTATATGTCAAATGAAAAAAACAATCGAATAACGTATAATGCCCGTATCCAAGGAGTCAAAAAAATCACTGTTTTTCAACTCCCCTGCGACTACCACGCCATCTACAATATTCATATACCCAAAAGGCACTACTTCACATGATCCTCTATCAAATAAAAAAAAGTTCATAAAAATCGGTTCACTCGTTTAGGCAGTAGGCGAGTCGAAAAACGGTTGCTAAGCTGCTGAAAATGATCTCAAGCCTTTTAGTATATAAGATAGGGCATGTCATTACCATAGTTACAGTGTTACAGAATGACAGCAATGTATCAGTAAACATAGGGATAATTATATACTAAAATAAATATGAAATATAAATTAAAGAAATGATAAATTATTTATTTATATTTTCTACACTTAAGAACTAGGTAGATACCTACATTAAACGAATGAGAATTTTTTAAATAGAATTAAATGCTCAAAATTTGAACCATTAACTTCTAAACAATATCCTAAACGATTATAAAAATAATTTATAGCATTTGCTGGGGAGTAATATTTTGGGAAGCAACACTAATTCGATTTTTTAATTGTTCAACATTCATTCTGTCACCATTGTACACATTATTTTTTAAGTGTCTACCTAGTTCTTAAATTCTCATTAGTTTAATGTATCTACCTAGTTCTTAAGTGTAGAAAACATAAATAAATAATTTATCATTTCTTTAATTTATATTTCATATTTATTTTCGTATGTTAAATATCCCTATGTTTACTGATAAAAAAATCTGACGTGGACACCACATGACTTCCTTGTACGCCTTGTTTGTTCATAATTTTCTTAATAACTAAAATGTAGAATAATATAAAAAATTCTTTAACTTATTATACTAGTATACTCACAAATATATTTTAGTCATTTTATTTAAACTGCAGAAGAAGATATAAA
The DNA here is from genome assembly GCA_947534325.1 of Agonum fuliginosum. Lineage (NCBI taxonomy): Eukaryota > Metazoa > Arthropoda > Insecta > Coleoptera > Carabidae > Agonum > Agonum fuliginosum. Next base: position 21,766,151 of record OX384038.1, read on the forward strand.
CGATATTTTACTATTGTCACTGCTACTGTCACTGTCATGTCATAATCATTTAAATTTTACCTAGTAACAAATGTTAATCGATCATGGACTACAAGATACCGAAATATTAAATTATAAGTAGGTATATACTTTAATTATTCTTAAATGATAGAAGATACAGAAAAATTTATAAAATACCGATTGTAGATAATAATCACATAATCTTTCATTTAAAATAAAAAAAATTGCCTAAAATTTATTATTTATCAATTTTTTTTTTAAATTTACTACTTCCGGTTTGTAGATTGAAACCAAAAATAGGAGGTGCACAACTAGATGCTATAACAGTCCTAAATACAAAATTTCAGCTTTCTACGTCTAACCGTATTTGAGTTATGCGACACACATACGTCCGTACGTACGCACGTACGTACGCACGTACGCACGTACGCACGTACGCACGTACGTACAGACGTCACGACGAAACTAGTCATAATGGATTCAGAAAAGGTCAAAACGGATATTTCCGTCAAAATCTGAGAACCGAAATTTTTCGCGATTACAATACTTCCTTACTTCGTACAAGGAAGTAAAAAATCTGACGTGGACACCACATGACTTCCTTGTACGCCTTGTGTGTTCATACTTTTCTTAATAACTAAAATGTAAAATAATATTAAAAATTCTTTTAACTTATTATACTAGTATACTCACAAATATATTTTAGTCATTTTATTTAAACTGCAGAAGAAGATATAATGCATATTTTACTATTGTCACTGTCATTTCATAATCATTTAAATTTTACGTAGTAACAAATGTTAATCGATCATGGACTACAAGATACCGAAATACTATAAATTATAAATATATACTTTAATTATTTTTAAATGATAGCAGATACAAAAATATTTATAAAATACCGATTGTAGGTAATAATCACATAATCTTTCATTTAAAATAAAAAAAATTGTCTAAAATTAAATATTTATCGAAATATTTTTAAAAAGTACTACTTCCGGTTTGTAGACTGAAACCAAAAATAGGAGGTGCACAACTAGATGCTATAACAGTCCTAAATACAAAATTTCAACTTTCTACGTCTAACCGTATTTGAGTTATGCGACACACATACGTCCGTACGTACGTACGTACGTACGTACAGACGTCACGTCGAAACTAGTCATAATGGATTCAGAAAAGGTCAAAACGGATATTTCCGTCAAAATCTGAGAACCGAAATTTTTCGCGATTACAATACTTCCTTACTTCGTACAAGGAAGTAAAAACGCTCTAATGCATTGCTGTCATCCTGTAACACTGTAACTATGGTAATGACATGCCCTATGTTTACTTATAAAAAAAACTCTCTGTATATAATGTAATCATGCGCATAGCATCAGCTTCAGTATCATGAAATAACAAGTGACATGATTGGTACACGTATTTCGCAGGATCGAGCCATATCCGATCAAAGCCTGCCATGACTGACATATCCTAATTAATAGATGTCAAACTTTATACTGAGTTTAGTTGTTGTTTATACCAAACAATATTTAGTAACGCAAACAAAACTCGATATTGATTGGAATAGAAGCATTTATTTTGTAGGAAAGTTATGATGTACAAAATATGAACAGGAACAACATTAATTAGTTTTCAAAGTTTAGAGAAAAACGTCGAGTAATTTAGGTTCAACTGCTAGTTGCGTTTTTCAGGAAATTGCTTCGAGTTTTGCTGAAAATGAAACAGAAATTTTACTAAATTTGTCTTTTCATGATTAATGATGACTCGAATGGAAATATTTTTAACCAATAACTAAAACAAGCTATAATTCAATAGTATGAAAATGTATGCAATCCCTGAAGGCGAGTGTATAATCATCCGAGTGAATTATAGCCATTATATGCGAGGCAAATACAAATTGTTATTGTTTATTCATTAAAAAATTAACATAACATCATTTTGGTGTGAATTCAGATGATAGCTGTATTGAATAATGGACTCATAATACAATAGTGTTGAATTATGAATCCACAGTAGGATAGTGTGTCTCACTGAGGGGTTTATCTTGTTTATCTTTATTAAGCGGCCCGTCTACGTTTTTTTGGAATTCCTAAAATACTATCCTGAAAAAAATATGTTAGTAGTTATATTAAATAAATCCTATATTAACGTGTAATTCGTTTACAATAAATATGGCACAGTTGAATTCAACATAGTTTTACTTTTTATTAATAAATGCAACAATTTCTTAAATTTCTCTGAAACAAATAATTTATTAACGTAACATTTCGTCGGCCGAGTATTGGTTTGTCTCATGTCCATAAATGTTAGATTCGAGATAATACGGTTTGAAAGTTCTAATGAAATTATTTATTTACTTGTTAGTTTATATGTATATCTGGAAGTAATTTAATAATCGGTATAATAAAAACTACGTAAAATGTGTAAATTTAATTATAATTTATTATGTTACTGTCATACAACAATGGACATGGTACAACAAAAATTTAAGTTTTTCGAAATACAACACCATAAAGGACAACTATGACTCTATTTCTCAAATAGAGTCGAATTTTTCGACATGGGCCAGTGGACTTGGTACGTCAGAATACGTAGAACAATAATATACACAAATCTCGAACATTTTAAAAATGGACATGAGCCAAACCAATACTCAGCCGACGATTTGTTAATATTTACAATTTTCATTAAAATGTTAAGTAAAATTTATTTGTTTACATAGTGAAATTATTTTAATAAATAGAAACTTTAAGGTAAATTTATATTTGTTTACTTATTCATTTTAATATACAGGCCGATACAGGGTGTCTCTGTACTTCGGGAAAAAAATTAAAGGGTATAATATACTGTAAGACGTACTGATCATGGAACAATTTTTTTTTAAATTCGCATAATTAAGGGTGGTTTACTTGAAATGAACATTTTTAGAACCACTGAAACAGCGTAGGTACTTTATGTAAAGAAACAATTTTTAATTACACAACATCAGACATTTATTTGGCGTTGTGTAAATAATTACTTCTTGTATTATTAGTAGATTTAAATAAAATAATTAAAAATAGCTATCAACCAGTGGCTAACAAAATGTTTCCTTTAAATACCATGCAAATTATTTTTCGAAATTTGAAAAAATTCTTTTTGTTCCATGATCAGTACGTCTTATGTATATACCCTTTAATTTTTTTCCCGAAGTACAGAGACACCCTGTATTTATTGTAAGGGAATGGCTATTAGTAGTAAATCTATCGTTTTTTATAAGTTAATAAATCTATATTCATTGTAAAGAGTAGTAAACTATATGGTAATATTATATTTATTAACAATTAATAAAGTTCCTTTATTTTTAGATTAGGTTATTTTACATTAATATATTTTAGTTTAAAAGGTTCCTATTTCGTCGCAGTATTTACTAACAGGAACGCTTCATCTTTACAACGTGTAAAACTGCAGATTCGTGATTCGTGTTTAGGTTAATTTATTCCAGACGCCGATTTTGTATTTTGTTGTAGAAAAGTAGTGAAATAATGACAGTGACATCGCTTTGCAGAGCTCTTAAATATGGGTACCTGTCCTGTGAATATTGACAAACCTAAATATGGCTGATGTTGATGAAAAAATCTGCTGTGTCCACCACAGTACTTCCCCGACTATAAGTTTTAATAACTTATTTCGTAACGCCTTTAATTTTATGCTTTATTCAGCAAATTTAAATAAATTTATCTTTTTCCCAAATTATTTAAGTTGATACCGACTTGATTGAATATCGCATAAATGTCATTTTTTACATTTTTACTAAATTCGTCTCCCCGAGAGTTTTAAATTGACACCAAAGTCGGTATAATTTGAATAATGTATTAAAAAAATTGACGATCGGTTAAATGTTATTTTTATCTTTCTACTAGAATTATTTTCCCAAAAGCTTTAATTTGATACCACACACGATAGTATTTTAATAAAAATAAAATAAGTTATGTTTATAAAGTTGGTACTTACCACTGGTTGAATAAAAAAATTAGAATAATTTTTTAGAAACATTTGACAATCGCATAAATGTCATTTTTTACATTTTTACTAAACTTATATCTCCAAGCGCTTTAAATTGACACAAAACTTGATATAATTTGAATAATTTATAATTAAAAAACAATTGATGATCGTTTAATGTTTTTTTGTTTTTCTACTAGAATTCTTTTCCCGAGAGCTTTAATTTGATACCACACACGATAGTATTTTGATAAAAATAAAAAAAGTTATATTTATAAAGTTGGTACCACTGGTTGAATAAAGCTCATTAATGAACTTGAAGTCAGAATTTGGTTCAAGATCTTAAATATAAAATTTCAGTCCAAAATTCCAACGCGTTTTTAAGTTATGCAACATCCAGGCAGACCCACAGACCGACAGACCCACATACCCACAGACCGACTTTTTTTAAAATTATGTTTTTTTGGTTCAGTAGGGTCTAAAACGTGAAGATTCACCAAAATCTCGAACTGTCAAAAAATCACGATTACAATTTACTTCCCTCTATTACATAGGTCGGGGAAGTAATAATAACTAAAAAACATGATTGGGGTTTCGGCTTTTTACTTCCCCGATCTATGTAATAGAGGGAAGTATTGTAATCGTGATTTTTTGACAGTTCGAGATTTAAAATTTAAAAAATAAAAATAACATTTAACCGATCGTCAATTGATTTTTATTTTATAAATTATTCTAATTTTACCGAGTTTGGTGTCAATTTAAAGCGCTCGGGGAGATAAGTTTAGTAAAAATGTAAAAAATGACATTTATGCGATATTCAATTATTTTTCCAAAAAATATTCAAATGTCGTCAAGTGTATTATCAAAAGTTCTCTGGGGAAAAAATTTAGTCGGAGAATCAATAACAACATTTAAACGATGGTCAGTTGTTTTTCCCGTATTATATTCTAAGGGCAGGTATTGTGAGGAGTTAAAATTGTGTGAGTTTTTAGTGAATAAGTACGTTTTACAATCCATAGAATACGAATAAAGTTTTTTCGAGATGATGTCTGTGCGCGTCTGTGTGTGTGTTACAATATTTTGTGGACGATACAAAATATCAACCAAATTTTACATTCAAGGTTTTATTACAAATCTTAATCTTAATCTTATTTTTTGTAGCAATCCCCAAACCGAACGTAGTACTTTGCTTAAATATTTCGATAAATTATTAATTTATGACAAAATTTTCTATTTCAAATGATTATATTTTTGTCATCTACAAATCGTATATAAAATTTTTATCTGTACATGATACTATTTACAAAATAAATTATTGTTAATAATTCAGAGTATGAAACATAAAATTAAAGGCGTTACGAAAGTAAGTTATTAAAACTTATAATCGGGGAAGTACTGTGGTGGTCACAGCAGATTTTTGATCCTCATATTCAAAGGTAAGTTAATATAACCCGTCTTGCATTTATTTTTTGTGAATTTTGATTTGTTCTAGAATTGGAAAAGTATCAACCTGGCATGTTAAATAATTTATTTACTATGAATATAAATTATTTAAAATATAGTAGTAAATTATTTGTTGGTAGATAATATATATTTGTACCGCCATATTTCAATAAATTCTTTATTAACATTAAATAAAGTTCCTTTATGGTAAACAAACTGTTTTTTCAATGATACATTTTATGCTGGATTTAGGAGGTAGACGGGTCTCTTAAATTACCTAAGTACATAATGAATGGTCGTAGATAGAATTGCTGAACCCAGTCAAGTAAACTTTCCAGATTGACTATGCACAAAAATTTTCCACTCTCCACTAACAACCATGAGTGAGTTGACGGCTGGTAACCGCGCACACTGTATCAATACTGATGATAATGGCAAATAGTAGCAGTAAAAGAAAATACGTTTAGGCACTGTTTTTAAATTTAATTAGAAAGATGTCAAGATGAACCGTGACAAGAGAGGCAATAAAATCGACAAGTAATAAAAATGGCCGACTAGAAGACGTCACAGTGTCACAAGAAGTGACATTTGAAAAAACACGAAAATTTAATTTCCTCCAAAACCGAAAATGTTTGTGTAGTTTAAATTCATTCGAATTCCCCCGCTTTAAGGTGACAAGTCGTACGCAGATTATATGATTCACAGTCGATGATGGCAGATGCATTCCGTGCTCACTATATAAAAGAGACGGTAGATGGTATATAATTTTGCCGCAAAAATACATGAGGATTACACGTGGAAAGTAATTTTGAGCATAACATTGAATTGTATGGGGTCAGTAAACAACGATTAAACTTTATTCACGTGTAATATTAATTAGTGTTTTTGTTTTTGATAAATTTTGATTCATCTTTATATTGTGAAAACATACTTTCGAGGTCTAATTCTTATCATACTTTAACTGGGAATAGGAATAAATCCGCACCTTTTTTTAAAGTTTCATATTGGTATTTATTTCCATTCCAAGATGGAATGCGGCACGAATGGTTTTTCTTTGTAGCAATGCACGAAGTCGTAAAATGAAAAGGTTTTAAAAATTCAGAGCAAGTCACATTAAACCAAAAGTTGTGAAATACCGAATAAGTCCCCAAAGAGTGAAAAAAATAAATTTTCTGTTTGGAGATGAGAAGGTAATATATAAATATCTTAGGCCTCCCAGTTGTTTTTCAATTGACTAGCAACCTGCACCGGTACCGGAAACGGTAATTTTGGAGAGAATTATAAAAATAAACCTTATATAAATAAAAATATTAAATGATTCTTTTAATTTGATGATATTATATTTACATGGTTTTCAGTGTTCAATCTTGGAATATTTTTCTTGCTTTAAGATTTGAAATAAAAGTAGGTATATCAAAAGGAAGTCCAGAAGGTAGAAGGTTGAGGTTGTTCTTCTCTTAAACATGTTTTATTAGCAAATTCGTTAACTCATACGTCATTCAAAATATCACTTACTTAGTAATCAATCATATTCAGACTATCGATAATATCAGAACTTATTTCAAAACACTTTATACTTTATATCGACATGTAAAAGCTTTCCTAACTTTTTATCTACTTTTTTATTTTTATTTTACTACGGTATTATCATCTAAGTTTTTAAAATAAAAATACTTGAAATCGATCTATAGACGGTCATACTTTTATTATTTTTAATTTATTTACATATTTGTTCTTAAATATTCGAGGCCATTAAGGTTCCTTCACAGCTATGAAAATAAAAATAAATTACACATAATAAAAATAAACATAAGAATCTAACAATTCTCATGAAAGTGTTCATAATAGCTTAAAAATAAAATGAACATAATAATAAAAGAATACAACGATATGCAGATGTCAAATATTTTATACAAGCATGAGCAGAAACACAAGTGTTTGATGTCAATCAGAGAGATAGGGAAAAAATTGTTAAATGAAATGGATATAAATGTGGATTAAATTAAACAAGTAGTTTTAAAGAGAAGGATTGCTTGCAAAATTGTGTAAATAAATAATATGCTTTAAAGAATAATGTATTATATTTTTTTAGAATAATTAACGAAAATGCGTATGAGATGAAAATGTTTTTACATCATACATTGTATAGCAACGTTAATTGACTTGAAGTTTAGCTGGTGTTGTGTTAATAGTTTAAAAGGGAATGTTTTGCACCGGAAGGAAGGAAAAGTGAACGTGAACGTGAGTGTGGAACGTGAGAGTTACCCCACTGGAAATGGACTTTGTGTAGGTCAAACCACATAATACAAAACTTGACCTATATTATATTGAAGTCGTGCGAACTGCGAAGTTTTGGTAGAGAAAACTTCCTTAATAATAGAATAGATATATCAATAAGATCAATAGAATGAAAGTAGTAAGGGCATTTAATTCATATCACATAAATAAAATCAATAAGTACTTTGAAAAAACTTATACAGGGTGATTCGCACAACTTCCTGCAATAATTAATTATAGTACTCAACTTGCTAATCATGGAACAAAGATAATTTGTTTTAATTCATAAATTTGAGTCGCACGAAACACATTTTGAAACCACTAGCTTTCTGGTTGTAATGGATAACTGAGTAACTATGAATGGAATAAAATTTAATTTAATTGTGCGATGGTAAGAATAGTACATTTTTGAAATTCCATTTGAAAATAGTTATCCAAAACTGTTTGTTTATAAAACCTGGAAAGTAAAATTGCGTATTTTGATTCATTCGGTTCTGTGATAAGTGAGTTGAGCACAATATGCCAGTAAAATATATGCACGAGTCATCCTGTATACTCGTATAATTTGTTACTCATTGTCTATCAAGATCAAGATTTAGGATAGGTTTGCCTTGACATCTAATATATGAATAGATAAGAATATAAGGAAAGTCAGGACAAGATAAAGATTCTTCTGTTTTTAAAACTTTGAACAAAAAAATTATTAGAAATAGATATATAACAAACACATTTTGGCTTATGGGAAACAACGGACTAAATTACTTATAATATGTGAATCAGGCAAGTTAAATAAAAAGCGTGTATGCACGGTCATATCATAATTTGACAGTTATACACGAATTTCTTTGACATAAACGTTACTTTATAGCCCACGGATCACATTATAGCGCAGTGCGCCATAAATTAACGGCAAATTAATGCAAAACGTATATATTTTCAATTTTCCTTATATAAACTAACTAATAATCCTATAAATAACCATTTTCTATAATTAGTTTTATAATTTTTTTATTTAAATATCATCATTTTTACTTACATTTAACATAAATTATCTTGTAAATATTTAACTCAATAATGACAACTTTGACATTTAGATTTTTGTTTATTTTCGGAATATTTTGGTATCTTAGCAACAGTCCAAGAATTTAGTAATTTTTGCTAATTTGAACAAGTAAATTAAAGTACCTAATTAATTTATTAGAAAATATTCAACTGTGCATAAAGTTGGGTAGTACCACGGACGTAACTTGCTTTTACGGTTCTAGGTGTGTTTTTACCCTTCGGCTGTTTAAAATGAATGATGATTGCTTAATTGCTCTAAGATCTAAGGCCTTCTTTTATTCTTTGATAGACTCGAACTCGAGTATCTATTCCCTAAAAAATATTAAACTATAAGAAACTTTAAGTCTTTCTATAATTTTAATTACCTACAAGATGTTCAGAAAGGTTTGTTTAGGCCTCAAAACAACAATCAATTTATAATAAACTAGCGAAATAGCATAATGGTTAAAAAAGGAACGTATATTTTTATGAATAGATTTTTTCCTGCATAACCAAACAACCTGCAAGACGATTACCATTCCACTCTACCTGTTGCAATTCCTGCGTCCACCGTCCAACCGATAAATCAGATTCCTGCCATTTTCTGCTCTAACGAGGTTGGGGCACGTGATCGTTGCATAAACTCCCCGTGCTGCAGCGTTCTCCTGCTGCATTCAGCTGGAATAAACGCTTCTGCTGCGCCTCTCTCCTCTCCTGCATCGTCTTTGACATCCACCGGAAGCAGACGATAATGTGAGGTTAGGGTTGGAGTTTGAAGTGAGGCGAGGGACAGACGGACAGAGTCAGAATGGTAATGAAGGTAGTAATTGACAAGAATGTGAATAGTTAGGAGTTGGAGTTAGAAGTGGTGGGTTTATTAATGCTATAGTGCTTGTAAAGTGGGGTAGTTATTATTAATGAGTTGATACAGGTGGGCTATTAAATACTGGATCGTTTTGGGAAGTAATGGTTTGCAAGGGTGGATCTGAATTTTTGTTTTGAAGCAATCAATGAATTAGAAATTATTTTTTTCAAGACTCATTGACGATGCAATTTAGCAGCGCCGTAACTCTCACTAGAATTTTTTTTTAATTCAGAAGCATAAAAAATCTTCAGAGAATCATTGAGCGAATAGGGCCCAACGATCACCAAAGGATAAAACTCATACACAGGAAAATGCAACACCAAAAGATACAAATCTAGAAAATATATAAGTAATCAAATACCTACCTACATCAAGTGATTCATTTACAGAAAAATTCAAATATAGAATGTTAGATTTGACAACAGGAAGATGCAAACCTATAGAACACAAGATGATTAGGTTGAATCACGGTGTATAAACTATAGGTGATGTCGCGAGAGACTGAAATCTAAAGGATTAAGTGGGCAAGATGGCCGCCAAAGTCAATGGTGTCAACCCTGGGAAAAATAAGACAAGTAACAGTAACTCTTGATAAACAATCGAAACAAAAATACAAAATTACGTGTACAATTGTAAGACGGTTTACAAATAATTGAAATTTAACCTGCGCATGAATGTTTTGATGCAGATATTTTATTACTTATAAATTTTCTTGATTTGTATTTTGGTGTTGCTATAAATATTCTAGTTTTTTCTGGTGTTTCCAACGATCGTTTTAATTTTTCCGCTTCAAAACTTGAATTATTACAAACACAATAGTCAGTAACATCTTTAACCCTCTGATGCAGGATGCAAAATTTTTACACTTGTATATGAAGTGGGTCATTTTGACCCATTATTTATTTTTTTTGTGGAAATTAAAAAATCTGACGTGGACACCACATGACTTCCTTGTACGCCTTGTTTGTTCATACTTTTCTTAATAACTAAAATGTAGAATAATATAAAAAATTCTTTTAACTTATTATACTAGTATACTCACAAATATATTTTAGTCATTTTATTTAAACTGCAGAAGAAGATATAAACGATATTTTACTATTGTCACTGCTACTGTCACTGTCATGTCATAATCATTTAAATTTTACGTAGTAACAAATGTTAATCGATCATGGACTACAAGATACAGAAATACTAAATTATAAGTATATACTTTAATTATTCTTAAATGATAGAAGATACAGAAAAATTTATAAAATACCGATTGTAGATAATAATCACATAATCTTTCATTTAAAATAAAAAAAATTGTCTAAAATTAATTATTTATCAAAATATTTTTAAAAAGTACTACTTCCGGTTTATAGATTGAAACCAAAAATAGGAGGTGCACAACTAGATGCTATAACAGTCCTAAATACAAAATTTCAACTTTCTACGTCTAACCGTATTTGAGTTATGCGACACACATACGTCCGTACGCACGTACGTACAGACGTCACGACGAAACTAGTCATAATGGATTCAGAAAAGGTCAAAACGGATATTTCCATCAAAATCTGAAAACCGAATTTTTTCGCGATTACAATACTTCCTTATTACTCCGTACAAGGAAGTAAAAATAATCATAATTTCATGAACGTTTTTACTTCCTTGTACGAAGTAAGGAAGTATTGTAATCGCGAAAAATTTCGGTTCTCAGATTTTGACGGAAATATCCGTTTTGACCTTTTCTGAATCCATTATGACTAGTTTCGTCGTGACGTCTGTACGTACGTGCGTACGTGCGTACGTGCGTACGTGCGTACGTACGTGCGTACGTACGGACGTATGTGTGTCGCATAACTCAAATACGGTTAGACGTAGAAAGCTGAAATTTTGTATTTAGGACTGTTATAGCATCTAGTTGTGCACCTCCTATTTTTGGTTTCAATCTACAAACCGGAAGTAGTAAATTTAAAAAAAAAATTGATAAATAATAAATTTTAGGCAATTTTTTTTATTTTAAATGAAAGATTATGTGATTATTATCTACAATCGGTATTTTATAAATTTTTCTGTATCTTCTATCATTTAAGAATAATTAAAGTATATACCTACTTATAATTTAATATTTCGGTATCTTGTAGTCCATGATCGATTAACATTTGTTACTAGGTAAAATTTAAATGATTATGACATGACAGTGACAGTAGCAGTGACAATAGTAAAATATCGTTTATATCTTCTTCTGCAGTTTAAATAAAATGACTAAAATATATTTGTGAGTATACTAGTATAATAAGTTAAAGAATTTTTTATATTATTCTACATTTTAGTTATTAAGAAAATTATGAACAAACAAGGCGTACAAGGAAGTCATGTGGTGTCCACGTCAGATTTTTTATTCATATAATTACAGCAATAATACGTATGTAAAATGTAATATGAAATAAATGGCTAATATAGGTATCATTTAATTTATTATGAAACAAGACAAAAATCTTATATTTGCTTGGGCTTATGTTTCCATTACTAGCGGTAGTGACATTTACGTAATGACAAATATTTCCATAAGGCTGACTATATGAATACGTTTATCTGTGACTAGGATTACAAAAATCAGTGGAAATCACCTATACCCTCTGTACAATATTAATCCTCCTAAAGTATAATTTGGGTCAAAATGACCCGTATCATGCACAAGTGCTAGATTGTAATAAAACTTAAATATTATAAATAAATACTTAAAAAATTATAAAATAGAAATATTTATATTTTGAATATGCTGACATGCATTTAATTTATGGCGAAGCACGCAGAAATAGCAGAGAAGCTGTTAGATTATACAGAGGAAGATTTCTTAACAGACAAGTGCCATACAGAAGGACATTCGTAAATGTTGATAGAAGATTGAGAGAGTTCGGCGACGTAAGAAGAAATATTTTTGATATTTGTAGACCTGTAGTAGATAATGGTGTGCAACGGGTTGAAGAAATTTTAACTTTAATTGAAAATGATTCAACTCTCAGCATTCGAGAGGTTACTCATCAATTAGATACATCTACATTTACAGTGTAGAATTTATTGAAAAGGAAAAATCTTCATCCTTATGTGACGCCACTGATTTAAACTTCAAATTTGACAAGTAATACAATTTACAGTAAACACATTACTTGATTTCTTATTTTTTACCTTCCGCTTACCTGTAAAGGAAGGTATTGGAATCATGCAAAAAATCGGGTGGTGAATTTTTAGTGGATGAGCACGAATTAGGGGCCTTACAACTCATTTTTGATAGTTTCACGATGATGTCTGTGTGTATGTGTGTGTGTGTGTGTGTGTGTGTGGTCAAGGGGTGTTAGTCGCATAACTCAAATACGAATTACCCGAAAATTTTGATATTTGGTATTTAACATTTGTATATAAATTGGAAGAGCTCCTTAGATTTTGGTACAAATATCTTCATCGGAAGTGATATTTTTTGAAGATTGAAAAGGTTAATTGTCAAAATTTTATATAAATTTGGAAAAATATAGTATTTATTTGTAATAAGAATGAGGAAAAGTTATTTGCAACTTACGATATATCTGGTAGCATTAAAGAACTGCAGTAAAATTTAAAAAATAAATTTATCAAATAAAACGTTGATATCTTGTAATCCATGATCGGTTGATTTTTGTTTCTGCGTAAAAAATATTGACAGGTGAGACGGGTGACAAGTTGGCATACTAGCGCTATATAAGTCCTAAGTAAGATATTAAATGTAGTAATTGAACGGAGGATGGCTTCAACACAGCAGAGTTTTCCTGTGAATGAATCTTTTTATTCAGGTGATGCAAATTTCTGTGTTTGAATATTTTAGATTTTTATTTGTATATTTTAAATGGGCACCGGATTGTACGTATACATTTCTGTTTAAAGTCTAGATATGGCGGAAGGTTGTGTGATGGCCACGTCAGATTTTTTCTTAAATAAATTAAGCGATTTAATTGGACGATTCAAAAGACCTCTTGCACCTAAACGAAAGACTGCAGAAATGAAATAAGGGTTAATTACGATTTCTTTTGCTCTTTTGACTCAGCAGTTAAGCGTTGATGCTATACTTACATAACATCCTGTATACTTTATTAATTGATAGAAGTCAATACTTTTACACTTTTTGGAATGAATTCGTAAGAGCTGAATTTAAAAAGCTACGTAAACTATTCTATTTCAGTTCAAATAGTCGTAGACTGACAAAAACTGAGAATATTTCACTCCTTTCCATTTCAGGAAGTGCGCGTCTCCTGGAAGTTATTTATGTATCTATAGTTTTAGGAACAAAGCGTTGATTTACAGTCACCACCTAGGACCAATACATTTTGAAGATCACAATCGATAGATCACTCCATATCAGCAGGTTACTAAAAAGGAGAAATCCATTAGCTAAAAGCCAAACAGAAAAACAGAATCGAGTAGGCTGCATCGAGATTCGACTTTTCGACGTTTAGACCCTCCCTTTCAGCTGTTTCAGCAGGAGAGCGTTCAACGCCGCCCTGTCTGTGTAGAACGGTCAGGAGGCTATTGTTTTGTTTTGAAATTCGTCCGCTGGTCGTTCAACCCAAGCTTGGAAAGTCCTGCTACTTTCTAGTAAATTTTTAGCATGAACTGCTTGATCCTCTTAAATGTAATCCTAGTTGCAAATTGCAGTAGCTGCGTTGGTTTAAGCACAGCTTTCTGCATGTGATGACGTACGAACCTGGAGTTTCGTGGTTCAAGTCTCTCAGCCGGCAGTGTGTTATTGTCGTTATTGTCTCTTTGAATTTCTAACTGCACCACGATGAATCGGTCGAAGTGATTTAATTCCATTATAATAACATCTAGCATTCTATAATTAGGAGTAAACTCTATGTAGAATGGTTACCAGCAAAATAACTATAAATAAATTGGAAATTAAATTACCTTTTATTCGAATTCCTAGAATACGTTCGATATTACTTTTTTTTCTATTTTACTCTCTTCCATACTACTACGGCTGCTCGAAACCAGCCCGAAACTCGTACTTTGCCGCATTCTAGCTATGCTATGTCATTTTGAAGTTGAAAATATTAAATTATCACTTGATCGCTTCCAATCGCGTTTGTAACCAAACTTACAAAACAGTTGGCACGCTGACAACTGACACTAACAATTCTTTGTGAGCGTGTAGTGGGTGTGGTTTCATGATGCACTAATTTGATTGGATGCTAGTTTAAATGAAACAGCGGGAGCGATGCGTGCGCAATTAGCGTATAGTTTTCTCCACGAAATCACAAAATTGGCAGCCATTTGCATTGAGTTTATCCTTCTACCTTTATTTATATCTGTGATTATACTTCGTGCAATGACCATTGGGACATTTCTCCTCGGGACGGATTGATTCCCACCCTCTACAGCCTACAGGGTCATTGTGACGCATTGTTTTCGTGCACGGCCACCTAGAATGCAATGATTCACACGTTGGTGGCATTGTGTGCGCGGCAGTGGTTCTCTCCGGCACTTGGCTCTTCATGCAATATTCATTACTTTGCACTTGATATCACCGTGCCAAGTGCACGTATATTTCTTGCCTTTGCAGCGGAGATGTTCTCTATGCAAGATTATGAAGTCCACACTACCGCAAGACCTATCTTGGAATGGAATTGTGGCATCTACATATCTTTATAGTTCGGGGTGAATTGTAAAGGTGGATGTAATTATGTTTTTGGTTGTTGTTAAAATTAGATTTTGAATTCTTAGATTATTTGGCATTTTGCAGCTCAGATTTTTTTAAAGATAATATACAATACACCTAATAAATTTCATTCCGTAATCAATTTTGACAGTTAAAATAAGTGTACGTTTTATGATTGTATGTTCGAAGTTTTTTACAGTTATCTTTTAAATCTTCTAACCCTGAAGAAAGTTTCAGAGTCGATTACACAACGTCGAAACGTCGGTTGGTTATGTTAGTATTCTATTTGTTAAATATAATAATTTTATAATAATTATTTGATATTTATTTTAATAGATAGGTACATTTAAATTTAATATCATAAAAATTTTATCTTACAACAACTGAACAAATTCCGAACATTTTGCAAGTTTTTACGTATTACGCAGGAAGCACAGGTTTTTCGAAGCTGCAAACTTGGATTCACACTACCGTAACTGATCCTAACAACATATAAAAAAATCAGAACTACATCACGCTTTGCGATTTTAATGTCTAATTTGACTGGGCTAAAACATATTTTCAAATATCAAAATTAATAAAGTTTTATTATAAACCAAAAAAATAAATCATGTATGGAATTTTAGATGAAAAATTAATTTCAAAATATTATTTTAATTATAATAGATTTTTACAATAAGATTGACAATAAAAAATAAAATTTAATATTGTGTAATTTTAATTAAAGTCAATATACAGCATAGTTGAATAAACATAAAACGGTATTAAAATAATTCCATCAAAAAGCTAATCATGTTGAAATTCAATTAAAAATAAGAACCTCTCCAATGAATTTTTTGTTGAATTAGTTGTCTCTCATAAAAAAACACATCAAGGAAAGAAAGACTGGCAAATAAATAGACGCTGAATTGATTGTCTGAAACGTACCTGCTTATCAGTGGCGTACGTACGTCTGGGGCGCAGGCCTAAGCCACCGAGGGGAGATAGCAAAGAGATTGGTTTGATTCTCTGTCTCCGTTGGGGAGAAAACTATAAAATTGATTTAAGAACTTAATAGATTGCTCAAGTTTTTCCTTTAAATTAAACGTCACTTTTAAAGTATTGCTTCCAGTAGTGAGAAATTAAATGCACAGACATACGGATTCTTGAATGAGATTTGATGCACAATGTGTCTTACTTTAGGGGATATTGCTATTCTGATAGCACTGGGATTTATTAAATGACTTATTTAGGTGTAAAAAACTTTTTTTAAACAGTAGGAACTCGGAAAATAAACAGAAAATAATAACACAATAATCCTAAAATTACAAAGTTTAAAAATATATTAAATAAAGTTCTGACTTTTGACGAAGTAAATTAATTAAAGAAGTATAAATAGTAGAGCTGCAAACTCACTCTCGAAAATTTTGACCCATCACAATACCTCCCTTATGTATAGAATATAAGGCGGGAGGTAAAAATAATAGCGACCGTAAATAATAAATTATTATAAAATCATGTCAATCTTCATATTAAATAAACAAAAATTCCTAATCAAAATCCACTTCCAAAAAAGCATCTACAAAACTTAATTGAGCGAATAATACAAAAACTCCACTCAGACGAGGGACTAGGCGCAACCATCTATAACCAACGTCGTTATGACAAGTCCAAGAGTAGAAAAAAGCCTTGAAGCATATAAATCTTAGACTTTAAAGCCAAAATGCTAGAAACACACGGACAAAAGAGCCATCGCACCCTAATGTGGGGACGAGCGACAGAGGGTCTAGCGTCGCCTTCGCCTTCGTCGGCTGCTCCACCGGGAAATCTCATGGAAACTAAACGAACAGTGCGATCGCTGGATGCTGAACATATCTACGACAGCAACGGAACTTGGAATATTTTAAGGGTGCTGTCTCTGTAAAACTTGAGTATATAGAGTTAGATAAAAATACATACCTAAAGCTGTTGTTCCAATTTTTATATTACATGAGTACCTATTTATAAAGATCCATTAAAAAATTAGTTATAAAAAATTAAAGAAAATTTCTGTTTTGCTACGTTTATTTTTTAATCTGCTGCCGTGTCATAATGACAACGTTATAAGCCTCAATTTGAGGACCGTAACGTCGTTCATTATAGGCCAAGGACCATAATCCATAATGATTTCAGTATGGTACCAGGGACGTAACTAAGGGTGGTCCCTGGACCACCCAGGCCCACCCACCCAAAAAAATTACAATATTTCAAATAGGGAAGAGATGAAGAGATATAATTTATACTTAATTGAGGCAAAATAAATGTTTATGAATATGATAGCGGATAGATATAGATTTATTGCTGGTAAATATTGTATTTTTGAATAAATATAATGTGTATTAACTTGTCAGTCTGAGTGCTCGTGCAATCTTTATCTATGCATATATATTTGATATCATATTCTTAAACTGGATACTGTTTTTGTACGACATTAATTTCAGGAGGAACTAAATAAATTAAAGATATAGATAGGTACCACGAAGTATACCTAATATATGACAGGAGTTGACACTAGGGCGTTTGAAGTGTGGTCTTTCTGTTTACATTTTCGAAAGAGACCGAAAATACGGGCCAGCTTGGAGCATGCATTCGATGACGATAAACAACGGTATCGACGGTAACGCACGGACCCAGTAGTGATCTTTTTCTCTTACACAGGGTAAACAAAAATGCCACAAATCTACAGTATTGCTAAGATACGGAGTGTCCACTCCTGTGTTTATATTACACTTCGTGATAGATACCTACACTAAAATAATAATTGTATTTTGAAAATTAAAAAATTCTGTTACGCCACTGGCGCTCGACGCCTGGCGTCGCGATGTATCCAGGCGAGAAAGAAAGCCACACAGCCCTCAACGAGATCAAATCCTCGACCGTCATCCAAGATCAAGGCAGCAAGTCGCTACCAAATTACATTTGAATGTAAGCGAACGTATTACTTGTTAAATTCGTTTTTCAATCCTGACGAAAGAAAAATATATTCAATTTAGGTCCTTTACATGTAAATCTATTTTAGATTAAATTAGGTTCTACATGTAAGTAGACGGATATGCAACATCACATGAACTAAGGAGGTCCACTACTTCTTGTCTCAAAAATATGAATTTTAAATTTAAATTTACAAAAAACTCCAACTATAAAGTAGCTCAACAACGCTAGATTTATTTTTCATTTTTGTGTCATAAAATAAGACATTAGTTCTTTTGGTTTTAATATGAAGGAGACTCCACGTAGCTCAACACCGCATTTGTGCTACGTTAATGCATAGAAACGCTCGCTAAAAATACGAAGAAGCAGGCAAGTTATTTCTAAAATGCTCACGAAGTTTTATAGATAAAGCTAAATTTCATAAATTTATTTACTTACAGACGAAGAATGCAACTAGGTTTATGCCGAGTTACATTTTCTAATAAATAACTTAATAATAAGATAAAGCATGTAAAAAATTGTTTAAGGGTGTCGATTCCACGCAGCTCAACATTTCGTTTGTCCTATGGTAACGCATGGAAACATGCGCCTAAAATACGTAAAAGCAGTCTGGCAATTTTTAAAATGCTCAAAAAGTTTTATAGATAATGAAAATTTTTATAAATTTATTTACAGACGAAGAATGAAGCTAGGTAAGATTTTCTAATAAATCTTTTAACAATAAGATAAATCATGTAAAAAATTGATTTAAAACATACTTTTTCGTTAATTACCTCTCGCCTCATATTCTATAAGAGAGGTATTGTAATGGGTCAAAATTTTCGAGTATGAGTTTTTGGTGGATAAGCACGTTTCAGGGTCTCTAGAATACGAATTTAATATTTTCCCGATGATGTCTGTGTGTGTGTATGTGTGTGTGTGTGCGTGCGTGTGTGTGTTTGTATGAATGTATGGACTGACGATTTTTCGTCCACGATAACTGAAAAAGTATCAAACCTTTAATAACCAAATTTCATATTTAAGGTTTTAATAAGGATCTTAACACCGGATAAGATTTTGGTAGAAATCCGTAAACCGGAAGTAGTACTTTTTGGAACTTGATATAGTTTTTCTTAAATAAATTGGTACATTATTTATTTATGACAATTTTTGCAAATAAAAATAAAAGATAATATAATTATCTATGGGTACAGTGAATTTTAAATACAATTTGCTGAATCTGGTAGTATTTAGCAATAAAATAAAGTGCAACTAAGTACCAGTATCTTGTTGTCCATGATATGAAATTTGTTTTTACTCAAAATTTGAATGATTATGACAGTGACAGTACAGTTGACATCTTTTGCTTGCATCTTGGTTTAAATTATCGTTTACATATTACATGAACATGAAACTATTAAAATGTAAGTAAAACTATTTATTAGATTAGTAGAATAAGCAGAATTAGGCGAGAGGTCGTGTACTGGCCACAGCAGATTTTTTTTTATATGGATTCCAAAGATTTTTTCAGATTCTAACTAGGCATAAACCTAGATTAATTCTTTCACAAACATCTAGTACCTGTTTTTCCTTTAAATTTTTAATTTTTAATGCAATGAGTAAAGCAGAAACTGCTAAGCCTCTACACACGTAATATTTTGTTACAGAGACGAGACTCTTAATGTATTATAAAATTGAAAATTGTTGTCAAAATTCGATTACTACAGCTGACGCATGGATATATAGTAGCTGAAAGGATAACTGACCTTTCGCTTTGATAATATTATTGCACAAAACGAGAAAAGAAAACGGGTAAATACCGGCATTCTATCTATAAAAAGAAGAAAAATCCACTGGACATATCGAATTGAAAGTATAATGGTCAGCAGTTTGAACAGAATCCAGACTTGATCCTTTCTTATGAAAAATGTATTTTATTACTTTAATTTTATATTTTCTTACACATCTTTTATTGATTTATTCAATAATAGTATAATAATAGTGAAAACATAATAAATATTATTGCTGATTTGAACAATTTATAATAATTATAATTATGAAAACTTTATTCTCTTTCATCAGTTAAATTGTCAAATAGATTAGTTACGTACCAAATTAAAATGACATTATGCCTTGATCGCAGGAGAATTCTTTGAGGATTCTTTAATGCTTTTTTAGAAAAATAATCCTAGTTAAAATTGAATGCCAAATAGCGGCAGCGCTAAATTGTATCTTCAATGAGTCTCGGAAAAGAAGAATTTATTATTCATATTGGTTGCTACAAAATAGTAAATTTCTTTTTATGCAAGATTCTTTTCGTACAAGCATGAAAGAATCCATTGTGTTATCCTAGAAGCCGAAAGGTATTTATGGGAATTTCAGTGAAAAAAGTAGTATCTAGTAATGTGTATCAAGATTATTTTTATAATTTCTTATTTGGATTGCTATTTAATCTAGTTTTACGGATCTAGTCATCATTCCTAGTGAGTTTATAATTTCAACTCTTTAAGAAGGTTAATTTGGTTATGTTTGCTTTAATATAAGCGGGACCACTGACAAAAAATATGTTCAAGTCAAGCTTTAGTGCTTTAGTAGAATAATTGACTACATTGTATGTACTCTATGTACATTGCCCAATAATGAGTGCATTCCATATGAGCATGATGGAAGCTGCTGTTATCTAAACATGCGCACCGCATTCCTAAATAAATTCAAATTAGCATCTGGTTGTAGCAGGACTGTAGGAAAAAACTTATATCTTTATATTTTGATCTTTTTGGAACAGGTACTTAGACAATAAGATTAAGAAGAAATAGGTATAAATATCTAAATAATAAGTTATTAATTTGTTATCTTATTTGGAAAATGTTGTGAAAGAGTGTTAAAGATTTTGCGAGAAGTGAGAACGAATTCTGAGAAAAGAAAGAACAAGAAGAAAAGATAATTCGGGAGATTTCGGGCAATGAATAATAAATAAAGTTGAAAATTGTCTCTTCCGAACAAATGATAAACGGTCAGTGAAGCGTGTAACTAAATGACGAACATGAATATTAAAATATGTTTAGTAAGCGGGTTGTGAAGTCGTTTTTTTCGGATCAATTGGCTTGAGACAGCGCGCGGAGACGAGACAAGGGACTTGATGGGCCTAGGGTCTAGGGAACGAAAGGGTAGTTTGCAATGCGTTCGTTACGAAACATTTACGCCACGTGGAGATAAAAACGAAAGAAGGAGGCAGTGCCACTGCCCGAGACGGAAATGCTTCTGTTGTTGCATTTCGGGATATTTTGCCCTCTGCGATTTCGTCCATTTTAATAGGATATTATTTTTTAAACAAGCTATTATTTAATTAAAGAGTTGTTTGCTTTTCAGTCAACCATAACATATTAAATATCAATTATTTCGGAATCATTCAATTTTCCAATATAGGTGACCAAATATGCAAATAATATATTTAAATGTACTTATTTGTTTATTAATAACATTTATTTTGTAAATCAATTATGGAGGTACATAAAACTTGAAATTTTATATAAACATACTATTGAATGGATTCAACTATTCAACACCAGAAAATCCGGAATATTCTTACACTGGAAAATGCACACCAAAAGATGCATCTATAGCATTTTAGATTCGGTTTAAATGCAAACACAGGAAAATGTAACCAAGTATGTGGGACGTGGAACTGTAGAGCTCAATAATGGTACCTACTTGTGTTGAAGAGACACACTAGTTTTCTAGATTTGAATCTGTGTTTGAATTTATACCGAATCTAAAATTCCAGAAATGAATTTTCCTAATGAATCTTATTTTGATAGATATTTTATTACTTATAAATTTTGTAGATTTTCATCTTCTGATGTTGCATTTTCCTGTGTACGAATAAATGCCTAATATAGATATTTATTTTGGCAGAATATTTTTTTGGGAACAACATTTATGCACGGATACAATTACGAGTAAACAAAGAAATAGGCAGTAGCTCAGCTGTCTGCATTTCTGCATGTGATGACGAAGGAGTTAGAAGTTCTGTGGTTCAAGCCTCTCGGCGGCAGTTTGTGATTGCCACTTGATCGTCTTATTTTCCTTCCCAAATTCCATAATCCAGACAACCCACTTGACGCATAAATCGTCCATGGGATGTAGTATATTACGTATTAATCTATCCTACCCACATCCTGAGTACAATCAAAAATTACATACTCAATAGAAACATCTCAGAGAATTGCATTGGATACACAATTTGGATATTGTTACCAAATTACTAACATTGGGATGTTATACATATATGATAATATTACTAAGGGCGGACATTAGCAATCGCTAGGATATTAATAGGCAAATACAGCAAGTAACAAACGTGATATTCACATTCTTGAAATGCTCTGGGGATTTTATTTTATCAAGTGGTAAGATTTCTCTTCAACTTCATACACAATTGGGATATTATTACCAAATTAATAACATTGGGATGTTACATGATAATATGTTACTAAGGGCGTACATTAGCAATCGCTACGATGTTAATAGGCAAATATAGCTAGTAACAAGCTTTATGTTCACATTCTTGAAATGTTCTGCGGATTTTAATTTGTCAAATGGAAAAGTTTCTCTTCAAGTTCATATTCAATTGGGATATGATTACCAAATTACTATCTTTGCGATGTTACATGATAATGTTACCAAGGGCGGACATTATAAATCGCTAGGATGTTAATATACAAATATAGCAAGTAACAAGCGTGATTTTCACGCTGGGGATTTTATTTTGTCAAGTGGGAAGGTTTCTCTTCAACTAAGTTCATCTTAAATGTAGTAGCGTAAACCGGCAGTGCACAAAGCAGCACTGGGCGTCATCTGCAACCCTTGGTGGAGGATTTAGTGCAGATTTATGAGTTGAAGTCCGGCATTATCCGCACGCCCGCCGCCAAGCAATCCCGATCTTACTGTCGCCGCACAGCTTCTGCACGTCAATGCGGGCGACTGTGCTGTACGGGCCGCGGACAAGGGTCGCGCGCGCTATTCAGACACATTCGCGAGGACATCAGGCCAGATCAATATGCTGCCGATGCCCATACTAGAATGTCCATTTGATAGAAAATTATTTTTCCCACTTTCGCTCGTGACACAAACTTCGAGCTCGAGTGCGAAAAAGAAGCGCTTTCCTCTCTAGTTGGACAAATAAGTATTTCTGCCACGACATTTAAGCGTTCACTACGCTCTTCGACAATGTTTACTACAAACATTACAGAAATGCTGTATGAACGTGTGGCAATGGCAATTACCTACAGTAGGTACCTACGTGAAATAAGAGATGTCCGGGCTTAGGAATTTTAAATTGGTAGGTATTGGTAAACAATATTAATCGAGCGGGCATAGATTATCCAACAAATTTTTTTGAAGAAACCGCTTCGCTACCTTGAAAAATTGTATAAAGAAGGCGTGCAGCTCAGTTTTTCTCTTGACTCAGTTGTGTTTGGGACAGTAATAATTACAAACCTCACAAAAAATTACATTATAATTGTATGTCTAAACTGTTGATGTCCTAAAATGATCAGAACATCAGAATAGAAAGTAAGAAATATAAAAATACATAGGAGAAATGAAGATAGAAGCTGTTGCAACCAGATGCAAACTTGCGCTGCTCAAGCATAAATAATGGCAGCTTCCATCAAGCCCATTATTTTAGTATATTAAAGGAAATTATATTAATAACATGTAGAATATTTTGTAATTTTGTGTCTATAAGTAAGTGTATTGAAGTATTGTGCATTCAACTAACACCAGACATAATTAGAATATAGAAACTGTATGAAGTAAATTTAATCTGTACATCTTTTTGTGAGACGAGCCGTAGGCGATAGCGGCACAGACATTCCAAACGTGTTGCAGACTATACTTTCTCTACGACTATAAATTTAATTGTACTAAAAAAACATAACCTAAAACTATTAACATAAAAATATATGTATTAATAATATAATATTCTACATAAAACTAATAAATTAATAAATCTAAACGTAATTAAAAGCAACCCACCAACCAAAAACATTGAATAAAGTTATTATGACTCTTCACATTTTATTCCATCACTAGTGACGGAATGAATCCATTCCGTAACAAGTGACAGAATGTAACCATTCCATAATTAAAAATGATGTAAGAATGATAACATTCTATAACAGCCGTATAGAAATAACAATATTGAATTTACCCGTAAAGATTATTGTATAATTATTCTATGTTTCACATTTCATTTTACACAAAATTTAATCTTTTTGTTTGTCTGTGTATTTTTGAAAAAAAATTTGCACCAGTGATATCAGAATGGCGTAGGTAGTGTTATGTTCGAGATTAAATTTTTAATATTTCAGTTCTGTATGTGTAGTGCAAAATTTCATTTCCTTGGGCTGAAATAGTTTTTATAACGACCAAGCGGGCTTATCTCTTTTCCCATTGGTCGTTTCTTTCAAGTGCCATAGCATAATAGCGTAGACGACGAGAATACTATTTTCTTTATTATATTATCACTGAAAAAAGAC
This sequence comes from Agonum fuliginosum, assembly GCA_947534325.1. Classification (NCBI taxonomy): domain Eukaryota; kingdom Metazoa; phylum Arthropoda; class Insecta; order Coleoptera; family Carabidae; genus Agonum; species Agonum fuliginosum. The sequence goes on from OX384038.1 coordinate 21,790,911, forward strand.
AATATCTAATTTAAATAAATTGCATGCAAAATTTTTGTAGCATCTTGTCGAAATGTGTAATATGCACGGTGATGGCAAAATATAAACAAAACTGTTCGAATCCGCGGATGATACTAAATGATATGATTTTCTTTCAACTGTTTACATTTTCACATTTTTTTATTTTTCAATATAGAATTTTACTTCAAACTATACTCATAATTTAACACTATTTAATAAAACGTTGATTTTATAATATTTAATACATGAACATATAACATACCACTAAAAATTCTTAGATTAATAAGTCAATTACGTATAATTAGAAAGAGCAAGACGCAAATATACTTCAATGGTACTACATACAAATTTTTCTCAGACGAAATCTGTTCTATTTGCAATACATTCGAAGAAGACAGCTTGGATCATTTTCTATTCAAATGTCCTATTTTTACCCCAATAAGAGATCAATTTCTAACAAACGCTGAAACCTCAAATGAAGAAAACTTTATAATAACAAACCTATTGGCGGAATTGACAAACGAAAAGATATACAACATATTTAATTATGTGACAACATCATTAAAATTAAAGTGTTTCATTGAAAATAAATAACTTTGTGAAATAAAGACATTAAAATCAAAGTGATCAGTGTCAGTGAAAAATACGCGAATGGACTGTTCTCTCGTATAAATGTGATAAGTGATATCAATAACAACTGCAGTGCAAAATGGCAACATACCCGCCTAGCCTTCATACACATTCCAATAAAGATAACCTTTAGTTAAATAGATTACCACTTGATATAAATTCTAATTATTTAAAATTAATTTAATTATCTATAATTTAACAAAGTTCTGCCGCAAATATATTTTCAAACTTATTATTTAAGAATTATATTATATGATATTTAAGATATTCACTAATTATGTTAACTTTTACTTTAAATATAACTAAGTTAATCTTATTCTAAATTGTTACCGTCTCTAGTTAAATAGATCGCTTATGGATTTAGTTGGTCAATTATATAAAAAATACAGTTTCAGTAACTAACTATGGATGTAATCAAATAAGTGATATCTCTACTTTGTATAATCATTTCAAAAGATTAGATGCATTTACCATGATGTTTTATAATGTATAATTAAATAGAATCTTTATTAATTATTACTAAAAATTTCGATATCATAGTTATATATTTTAGTAACTTTCTTGTAAAACCACTGTGCCAAACTTCTTTGTAATAAGCTTCGCTTGTAATACAAATAAATAATAATAATTATTATTATTATTACATGAACATCAACACAAAATTGATTTAAAAAATCTGACGTGGACACTACATGACTTCCTTGTACGCCGCCTATTAAACTGTTCATACTTTTCTTAATAACTAAAATGTAGAATTATATTATACAAATATATTAATATATAAGTACTACTACTATTGCTACTATACTCACAAATATATTTTAGTCATTTTATTTAAACTGCAGAAGAAGATATAAACGATATTTTACTATTGTCACTACCACTGTCACTGTCATGTCATAATCATTTAAATTTTACGTAGTAACAAAAAATGTTTTTCGATCATGGACTACAAGATACCGAAATACTACTACTTATGATATTATATTTCGCTTCAATCATGGAAGCTACGACAGTGGTTTGAATCTATAAATAAACTACCTGAATTCAACACACCTTATAACGCACTTACGAAACAATGCTCTCAGCAGAGTATTTACCTTGAGATGTAATTTACCTTCATGAAATTTCGTATCGGAGCTCGAAGGAAGTCACAATGTAAATGTTGATTGTATAGAACCACTGTAGTCTGTAGTAGTCTGTGGAATATTAGTATTCGACTGTGGAACAGCACAACACAGCACACTAAGCACTGTGGGTAACAATTAAATGTTCCATTCCAATCGTGGAACGCATGTGGAACGCAAAAGCAAAGGCTCGCCAAGAAGAAGATATAGGAGAACTAGAAACTAGTTATTTCTATAGATTATTCTATGAATAAAATACTACTGCATGAGTACACAGTACTAGTACTGTTACCTGTTTTTGTTCAAAGCGTTGTTGTTGTATTTATTTTGGAACAAAATTTAAACTAAATGTAACACACGTCGCTGTCGCAGGCTAATTTATAGAATCATTTATAGAATAACTCGGCATAATAAAAATGTCATATCATTTTATTATACAATATGCCGAGGCTTCTGGTAGAATCTCTGAACTGAACTATATAAACTACCCAAAACCCTCCTTGAACACCATGCACAGACTTGGTTTTGGTAGACACTCCTAATTACTGAATTAAATAAAAAAAACAATACCCTTCGTGAGACTCACTCAATTTTGGCTGATTGAACTGAACTAAATAAACAACCCAATACTCTTCTTGAATCCCATGCACAGACTCGGTTTTGGTAGATACTCTAATTGCACTGAATTTAATTTTAAAAACCAATACGAATCGTTACTCCCACATACTAAATTTTAGCTGATTGAACTGAACTAAATGCACAGACTCAAATTTGGTAGACACTCTAATTGTTGCACTGAATTGAATAAAACCCAATACCCTTCGTGAGTTCCACCCACATACTAAATTTTAGCTGATTGAACTGAACTAAATAAACAACACAATTATCGAATCTCATGCATAGATTCAAATTTGGTAGACACTCTAATTGTTGCACTGAATTAAATAAAAACCCAATACCCTTCGTGAGTCCTACATACTAAATTTTAGCTGATTGAACTGAACTAAATAAACAACACAATTATCGAATCCCATGCACAGACTCAAATTTGGTTGACACTCTAATTGTTGCACTGAATTAAATAAAAACCCAATACCCTTCGTGAGTCCCACCCACATACTCAATTTTAGCTGATTGAACTGAACTAAATAAACAACCCAATACCACTCTTGAATCGCATGCACAGACTCGGTTTTGGTAGACACTCAAATTGTACTGAATTAAATAAAAATAATAATACCCTTCTGAATCCCACTTAATTTTAGCTGATTGAACTGAACTAAATAAATCAAATAAATAACCTAAAGTGAAAAAATTTCTGCATAAATATTGGTTCGCAATGACTCATATTATGTGAGGCTGCCACACTCAAATCTTTTATCTTTCATTTTGCTGGTAACCATTCAACCGGATTTTCTCCCAATTATAGAATGGTAGATGTCTTGGTACAGGCAGAATCTCAAACCGTGCGACGACCTTTGAAATTCTATGCGGCAATGTTTACGGCAATGAGAATTTCTTATGCAACCAGAATTACATTTAAGACGATCAAATGGTCAGCTTGAATCATTCGGTGCGATTTAATTGCAAGATGTTTCACAATTTAACGACAATCACACACTGCCGGCCGAGAGACTTGAACCACGGAACTCGTACGTCATCACATAAAGAGAGCTATGCTTAAGGGCGCGTTTAAAAATGAAAATCCGTAACACGGAATTTGTAATGATAATGTTATTAACCCGATAATAGTCAAAATCTTATTATTTGTCATAATTTGATTTAAAAAAAAGTTTTTTTTCTGTAACTACTAGTGTAACCTACAATGAAAATTATGTTTCACAATGAAAATATATAAATACCTAATTATTGCCTTATTCAAAAAATGATGTCTGGAATAATTGTTCATTATTCATAAAATTCATTGCAATTTTATGAATTTTGCTCCCTCTTCTTTCATTTCTACTGCAAATTTTGTTTATTTTCAGCTATTCTTATTTAGCATAAAGCAATCTAGAAACACTAATGATTCTATTGATATAATATTTATGCCTATTGCTTGTTCTATTTGCAGATAAAGTGCATACAAATTACTGTCTGCAAACGGTTTCGAGGGCGACCTGCCTCGACTTACATTCTTGAGGGTAATTATTAAACTCTCGTTCAATAATATAATATTTCCAAATTATATTTATTATTTGAGGTGAATTTAAAATTTACAATAAATTCTTGAAGAGTGATATGGCTATTACAGCAAAACGTGATAATATTTTGCATAACATTATGTTAGCATGCGAAACTACTCGTAAGCTTATCCAAATACGAATCGTGATCTGTGTATAAATAGAGATATTTTAGTTCTCGCTGCAAGGGACAATCCAGAGTGGCACTACGGGGTGTCATAGCGATAGCCGTGAATATTGCCACTACAAACTGCCTTGTGTACTATAAAAACTCCCCTGCATATCCAAAAGTGAATCCTCAAAGTTGGGGAATGTTTGTGTTATGTTATGACTGCATAACACTTTATTTGAATAAATTGCTCGCAATACCATCAGTGGAAATGCTTTGTAAATGCGGAAAACATCGTCGTTTATCGAGAGTATAATAGTTCTTGTTTTATCATAAAAATGTCATAAACAACTACTACCGCTTCTTAAAGATGTGTTGATATATAGGAAATAGTGAGCATTTTGCAGGCGAAAGATGATATACGAAGAAATAAATCAAATCCTTTATTTAAATTTTGTTCCAAGTGACAGCTATTTTTTTAATACAAATCCCTATACTGTTGCAATAAAATTTATTTAAAAAAATCTGACGTGGACACCACATGACTTCCTTGTACGCCTTGTGTGTTCATACTTTTCTTAATAACTAAAATGTAGAATAATATAAAAAATTATTTTAACTTATTATACTAGTATACTCACAAATATATTTTAGTCATTTTATTTAAACTGCAGAAGAAGATATAAAGCATATTTTACTATTGTCACTGTCATGTCATAAACATTTAAATTTTACGTAGTAACAAATGTTAATCGATCATGGACTACAAGATACCGAAATACTAAATTATAAATATATACTTTAATTATTCTTAAATGATACCAGATACAAAAATATTTATAAAATACCGATTGTAGGTAATAATCACATAATCTTTCATTTAAAATAAAAACATTTGTCTTAAATTAAATATTTATCGAAATTTTTTTAAAATTTACTACTTCCGGTTTGTAGATTGAAACCAAAAATAGGAGGTGCACAACTAGATGCTATAACAGTCCTAAATACAAAATTTCAACTTTCTACGTCTAACCGAATTTGAGTTATGCGACATACATACGTACATACGTACAGACGTACATACGTACATACGTACAGACGTCACGACGAAACTAGTCATAATGGATTCAGAAAAGGTCAAAACGGATATTTCCATCAAAATCTGAAAACCGAAATTTTTCGCGATTACAATACTTCCTTATTACTCCGTACAAGGAAGTAAAAACAATAGTTTGCGCAGTCGTGTCGTATAAAGTTTACAAAGTCAATGTAAATATAACTGAAACTTTATGAGAAGTATCAAATGTATTTTACGTTGCTAATATTTGTTAATTTAATTTGAATGTATAAATAGAAATTTGAGATTGACAAATTCTAGGCGAAGCTTATTAGTTATTACCATATAAACTTCGTGACTCCGTACGTATACCTACGTCATAAAATTAATTGAATTTAAAAGTAAATTAATTACAACTGCGAGAACATGAAGTAAAAGCATAGAATTTCATCGATTTTGATTCTGACTCCTACTCACTTTATTGTTAAAAATTATAGCTGAAGTTTAACATGAATAATAAATTATAAAACAAGAAACTTCTTAGATCAACAATAATGATGCCACAATGATTCGGAGATGTCACAAATAGCGCCCTTTACACGTACGTTTTTAACCGCGAGTGTTTGAACGCGGGTAGGTCTGCGGCACGCAAGTGTGCGGTGTAATTTTTGAAATAAAATGCAGTACATTCTTCCCTGCGCGCGTTCAGGAGTGCCACGCGTAAGATTGTCCGTGTAATAGTATATTACATTACAAGTCATGAAAATGTTTCATTACAGACGAGGAGGCTTGTTTGAAGAATGCGAGGATGCGCAGCGTCCGAGCGTTTCTTCAAAGCCTCCGAGTCTAGCAAAGAAATTTTTATGACGCGTGATGTATTTTTTTTTTAAATCGGCAATTATAGAAACTTAAAAATATAGAAAAAACGAGAGGTAATTAGGTTTGCATAAATCATCAGAGCTGTAACAAATTTTAGAAAACGTTGTCATGACAAAGTGTTTGTACCTACAGACAGTGGAAAGTAAAAATGACTAGGCATGAAAATTTTATTTTCATGCCAAGTCATTTTTACTTATTTATTTTCATGCCTAGTCATGGAAATCTTACTTCCAAGACTCAAATTAGTCAGGAAATGAAGATTTTCATGCCGATTTTGAAAAAAGGTACGTTACTGTGCGCAACTCCGAGCGACTGAAAGGCGTGTGGAGTTTCAAAAAATTCGAAAGTTTAGTTACGTCCACAAAAATGTCAAATATGTTTAATGCAGAAAAAATCGAATAAATGCTATTGCTAGTGCTGCAATATGTGTGGCAGCAATTAATATTCTTAATAGGAACAAAATAAAACGTCTTTTTTGGTTGAAGGAATACAGACTCCGATATAACCATATGCCTTTAAATAAAGAGCTACGAGAAAATTTCTCAGATGATTACAAAAATTATTTAAGGATGGATTGTGAATCATTTGATTATTTATTGGGTTTAATCGAAAATCGAATTAGGAAAAGTAACACAGTAATGAGAAGGAGCATATCAGTAGAAGAACGCCTGACACACCACTGCGCTTGCTGTCTATCACTTTCTTTAATTAAACGACCCACGAAGACTTTGAATTTTTTTGTGACAAAATCTCTATTTGCGTCGGGAAATACTGATTTACAAAATAAAACCATATTATCGTAAGATTAGTTTTTTAAATTTTTAACTGGCTCGTCCGAAATCGCGCGGTTAAAAACGTATGTGTAAAGGGCGCTAATGATTCATTGCTGTCAAAGTTGTAACCATGGATATGAAAAATCCCATGTTTCACGTTAAAATAAACTTACTGTATGACGATAAATAACGATAACGATTGTAACGTATGCGCCCAGTAGTGATCTTTCTCTCTCGCACAGGGTAAACAGAAATATCACGAATCTACACTATTGCTAAGATACGGAGTGTCCACTTATGTGTTTCTATTATACTTCGTGCAGCGGTGCAGTAAACACATCGACTATAAAATAGTTACGTATTTGTATAAGAAGTTTTGAAAATTTCGTCGAACGCGAACGAACCCAGATGGCACAATTATCCAGAAGATATCTCTAGGATTTCTTATTAAAGATATCTGTAAGATAATTTCGAAAGATATCTTATTGATAACAATTTGAAGATATTTCATGTACTGTGAAATGAAGTAATCTATATGAAGATATCTCTTTGATATCTCCTAAAATTTATCTTATAGATATCTTTTACAGATATTCGAACGATAAGTTTAATCTAAATAACGATCCGTAGTGAATACGAGTATATCTTATATACTGTGAACTGAAAGTAATATACTCGTATTTAGTTTGGAATATGTATCAACAAATCAACAATGTATTTTTGCGTAGAGTTGATTTGAAACTAGCGGTCTAGCGGTTATCATTTCGAAGTTTGTTTCCTAGGTCTCATGATTCAAGTCCCACTCAGTTAGCAGTTTATCCTCAAATTTAGCATTGCTAGGTTGTTAAATCAACGCGTCATACATAATTGTTATATTAGGATTCTTTAGGATTGCTTCTATAATTGACCTAAATAATCGATTTTAAGAAATGTAAAACAGATATTAGTAAGAGATCTATAGGATAACTTTTAAAGATTTAAAAAATGATAACTTTCAGATAACATAAAAATCGCAAAGATATCTTAAATATTTCTTTTTGTAGTAGAACAGCGATATCTCATATAAGATAACGTGATCTAAAAGATATCTTTAGGATTTACTTCGTGTTATGTGGGAAAATTGCAGCCCGAGAGAAGGGAGGGTTGCAATCGTTTAAGTTCGACAAAATATTTTCAATAGGTACGTGTTATGCATACTATATTTTCTACTCCTTTTCAAAGGAAGTTAAAAAAGAAGTTAAAAATACAAAAATAACTCTTAATTTTTTGACATTTACTATCAACAATGGACATTCAAAAAGAAAAAAAATAGTGTTGCAAAGTGCCCAAAAGTGTGCGACAATAGTTATTTGTACAACTAGAGAGGAAAGCGCTTCTTTTTCCCACTCGAGCTCGAAGTTTGTGTCACGAGCGAAGCGAGTGAGACAATCGGGCAAGAGTGGAAAAAGAGCATTCCTCTCGTGTTAGACACAACATTTTTTTCACGACATTATTTAAAAACATAGTAAATGTAGAAGAAACACATAACTAGAAGTTAGGTTATAACTGCCATCTGTCAGAATGACGTTTGAAAACAACGAAATGCAGCCAATATGCCAAATTAAATTTAAGTTGTAAAATCGTGAAATAGTAGAAAAGAAAGTATAAAACATAATAATTGTATAATAATAGTTTACAGTATATCACAATAAAATCAGAATTTTCAATAAAATAATAAATTTACTTACAATTTTTAAAATATTTCATCGTAAAATAACACTGGTGGTAACAGTGCTTACTTTCCTCTCTAGAGAGGGAAAACCTACTTTCCTCACTATTTCGCGAGAAGAAAATTGTGTTTTCTCCGTATGTTGTGAAAAAAGGTAGGTACTTTGCAACACACTTGCGACACACAGCTGCTTTCAACTTTAGAAACAATGTAGAAACATGAACTTTCAGAAGCTGGCGTAGATATTATGTTAAACTCACCTTTATAGTAATTTTTAGAAATTTAACAAAATACAACAATATTTTTGTCAATTCCATTCCATAGTCGTGTAAGCACAAACTTTAAGAGACCCGTCTACTACCTAAAATCTAGCATAAAATGTACTAACGTAGCGAGTGTTTTGTGGCCAGTACAAGGATGGTAAAATTTTATTTCAACCAGGATTTAATAGAGAAAAAATGGATCTACAGATGTGCCTTTTTAAAATTTTGATTAAAAAATTGTACATGAATATAATATTCCGAAAAATTCAAAAAAATCTAATTTTATGCAAACTTTACACGGTTATACCCCATGATACAAATTAATTTTTAAAATTTTAAAAAAGCACATTATGTAGATCCATTCTTTCTGTATTAAATGTTTATAAAAACATTATTCTGAATTCAATAATAATCTGACAGTTTACTCGCAACGAAAACACTTTTACAGTATTTTTCAACTTCAAAATGACATTGCATTGCTATAATGCGGCAAAGTACGAGTTTGGCTGGTTTCAGGCAGCCCTAGTAGTGAGGAAAAAAGTGGAATGAAAAAAAAGTAAAATCGAGAGTATTCTAGGAATTCGGTAAAAACGTAGACGAACCGCTTAAGTAGGTACATCATAGTAAAATATGAGATCATAAATTCCATAACCAAAGTTACAAAACGATTTATTGTGCCATGCACTTTTAATTTGGTATCCAGAGATGCGCCTAAATATTTCAAGTTAGTGTCATATCTGCCACGAATCCTTAATTAGAGACTGATCCCTAAGACTCAGTCCTCTGTAGAGGCGTCAAACAATACTACCAGGTATGGACCCTCGGGCGATGTTGATGTGGGTGTCCCAAGTCTGTGTGAAGGAAGAAGGAAGAATCCTTGGAATGGCCGAAGTGCCAAGCGCCACGTTATCTGCAGGATAATAGGGGAGGATTTTGAAGAGCATAAAATGCGCATAACACAGAGAATACTAGATAATGGAGATGGAGACAGAGATAGAGACACTGCGATCGATGTGTGCTCCGTGGTCACGTGGTCCGCGATTTAGCTAATCATGAAGATGTGAGGAAATCCACTGCATCTGCACTTTAACTGCCAAACCAGGGCTGATGCAAATTTGAGATGAATGTTTCAAGCTCTTTAGGGTTGCATACATTTACATTGTAGTACCAGTGTGTTCTGAAACGCATTAAAATATACTTCAGTCAGTACTTATTATTTATCTGCGACTACTAAATAATATATTCATTATATTTTTTGCAGATTAATGCCCTATTCACACAAGGATTCTTTCATGCTTCAGAATTTTGGGAGCTAAAAATCCTTTTATCAATAAGACTCATTGAATTTAGCGGCACCGCTATTTGACAGGCAATTCTCATTATTTTTAAAAAATACAGGAACATGAAAGAATCCTTAAAGAATCCCAGCGTGAACAGGGCATTAAATTAGAATACTACTAGGAAAATATTATATCAAAATTATATTTGGCCTATCAAACTACGCCACTAGCACGACAGTGTGGTTAACATAGCAGCATTGTGGGCATTGTGGGTAGCTCATTAAAAGGATCGACTGTACGACTGTACACTTAAAAGCAGTGTTGAAACTTATCTAAGATAAATCATCTGGTTAATTTAGTTTTATCTATTATCTTATCTAAATATATTTTTTTATTTATCTATTATCTTATCTAGATAAAAATACGAATTATCTTTATCTATTTTAAAAGTAATTTGTAATTTTTATCGAATTCAAATATAATCAAACGGACAAGTCCGCAGCGCTGCCGGTTCGTCAGCTGGTACCGCTTACTACTTTTAACATGATAATGTATATTATTTACAATTATCTAGATAATAATAATTTATCATTAATATGTTATCTATATAATTTTTTAATGGTTGTCTATTATCTTATCTAGATAAATAAAAAGTTAGTTATCTTTATGTTTATCTAAATAAAAAATATTTTATATGCCTCCGGTCGGCATCGCTAGTTTTCCATATATCAAAATCCGCCAGAAACTCTTTGTTGCCAGCCTAGGCCGGGGGCAAACAACCGGAAGTTATAGGTTGGCATCTTGACATTACTACAGTTGTCAAGCAGACGTCAATTTTATGCGTTGAATATTTTTTATACAAGAATTAACAAGATTTTGACAAATTTTAGACGTAAATCGTTAATAGAAACTAAATTAAATATATTTTAAGCTCAAATGCAAGTATTCAGTGCACAATTTTTTAGGTTATGTATAATTATTTTATATTTTTGTAATGAAATCGGCACATAAAATATTGTGTATTACACGTCCAGAAACTGTTATGCTAGTGCTCGTAATTTGCAAGCCTCGACTGTGGCTCGGCGTGTCAAAAATACTCGCTCTTGCAAAAGGTCAGTTTCTGGCCTTGTGATACAAATAACTATTATATCTACTACAACACTGCTTAAAAGTAAAAGAATATATTATTTTTTCACAACATTTTCAGAAATTTGTATACACAATAATATTTAAGTTTCTGTATTTTTCAAATTAATTAATTAATTTACCATGTGTGCAGTTACCAGCCGTCAACCAGTGGCGCACTGGCTCCGGCGGGAGTACGGGAGCTTTCCCGGTAGGCCGGAGGTACCGAGGCCGGTGGCCGGTCAAATTTTTATAAATAGATATATAAAAATCTGACGTGGCCATCACACAACCTTCCGCCATATCTAGATTTTAAACAGAAATGTATACGTGCAATCCGGTGCCCATTTAAAATATACAAATAAAAATCTCAAATATTCAAACACAGAAATTTGCATCACCTGAATAAAAAGATTCATTCACAGGAAAACTCTGCTGTATTGAAGCCATCCTCCGTTCAATTACTACATTTAATATCTTACTTAGGACTTATATAGCGCTAGTATGCCAACTTGTCACCCGTCTCACCTGTCAATATTTTTTACGCAGAAACAAAAATCAACCGATCATGGATTACAAGATATCAACGTTTTATTTGATAAATTTATTTTTTAAATTTTACTGCAGTTCTTTAATGCTACCAGATAAAGACAATTTTTTTATAACGTAAGTTGCAAATAACTTTTCCTCTTATTCTCATTACAAATAAATACTATATTTTTCCAAATTTATATACAATTTTGACAATTAACCTTTTCAATCTTCAAAAAATATCACTTCCGATGAAGATATTTGTACCAAAATCTAGGAAGCTCTTCCAATTTATATACAAATGTTAAATACCAAATATCAAAATTTTCGGGTAATTCGTATTTGAGTTATGCGACTAACAACCCTTGACCACACACACACACACACACACACACACACACACACACATACACACAGACATCATCGTGAAACTATCAAAAATGAGTTGTAAGGACCCTAATTCGTGCTCATCCACTAAAAATTCACCACCCGATTTTTTGCATGATTCCAATACCTTCCTTTACAGGTAAGCGGAAGGTAAAAAGAAAGACGAAAGAAAATTTAATTCGTGAAAAAAACAATTTCGTCGAAAAAACCACAAAATGCACTATATTTCGTTTTTTGAGCCTTAATTGAATAAATTTCAATGTCCTTTTGGTGGATCGAGTTGACAAATTTTTCCAACTCGGTACACATCGCCAAAGTTGAACGTTTTTTGGCACAAAAACGTGTTTTTTTGTTCGAGGGTACGAAAAGAGATCATCCGATTCTGAGTTTAACCCCCTTTAAAATACAGCCACAATGGATTTTTTCTCGAAAAAATCGTCTAATTTGGTTGAAATGTCGCTGAGTTATGTGCGAAAAAGCTAAAAATGCACTTTTTTAAACACCCATAACTTTGTGCCAAATCATCGTAGGAACTTCGTTCTTTGAGTCCTGCACAAGGAATTGAACAAATTTTAGTGCCATTTTGATAGATCAAGTCAAAAAAAACTTTTTCAACTCCGTACACATCGTCAAAGTTGGGCATTTTTAAAATTAAAAACAATTTTTTTAAAGCGCTGCTAGAGGGAGGCGGAAGGGCTTGCGCTTAAGTTCGCATGCATGACTTTAAAGTAGACACTTCATCGAAATCGATGGAAAATACGCCGAGTTATGGCGGTTTGAAAATGGTCGAAATTTTTATGAATATCTTGTGTTTCATTTTTTTTCCCACCAGTATATTTAAAATTTCCATTTTTTTAGAATTATTTTAACAGTCTAATTAAAAGTGAGATTAGAACTTTTAAGAGGCCGGTCATTATTAAATTTTCCGGGCTGGTTAAATTTCCCAGTCCGCCACTGCCGTCAACTCACGCGGTCTTAGTATTCATGGTGTCATTTTAAATATAATTTTATCAATATTTGTATTTCTATAAATTATATAGGTACTGATAAATCCACAAATAAAAAGAATAATGTTTCTTTATTTTTTGTAAGGCATCGTGGTTTTAGAAGCAAATTAAAATAGTATATTACATTACAAGTCATGAAAATGTTTCATTGCAGACGAGGAGGCTTGTTTGGAGAATGCGAGGATGCGCAGCGTCCGAGCATTTCTTCAAAGCCTTTGAGTCTAGCAAAGACATTTTTATGACGCGTGATGTATTCTATTTTTTTAAATCGGCAATTATAGAAGCTTAAAATTATAGAAAAAATTAGGTTTGCATAAATCATCAGAGCTGTGACAAATTTTAGAAAACGTTGTCATGTCATGACAAGTGTTTGTACCTACAGACAGTGGAAAGTAAAAATGACTAGGCATGAAAATTTTATTTTCAGACGACCACTATGGAAACTTGCCATAACAATGTTATAAACTACAATGGAAACAAACAAATAACACAAACTAACATGTTATTCTAACGCACACTTATAACGTAACGCTTCGAGTTGCACTATATGACAACAGATGGCGTTACGAGTAAAAATCAATTCAAATAAATGGAAAAAAAGTATATTAATGCAATAAATTGACATTTTGACACAGTCTGTAATATTATATAGAAACAAATTTTCATTTTTCAATTTAATAATAATTATTTATTGGCTAATTGTGTATTCTTTAGTATTTTTGACATTTCAGATTATAGTTCCACAGTTGGTATCGAGGCATAACCTAACTTTTAAACGTCAGTGCTTCAACTTCAACAGTTGTATAAATTTAGTTCATTGAACATTTTTTTAAATATTTTGTGGTCGTCTGAAAAATAGTGTACATAACTCGCTCAAAAGTGAGATAACAGTGCTCGTGAAATTGAACCACTCGGCGCTATGCGCCTCATTCCTCAATTTCACTCGCTTGTTATCTTACACTTTCGATGCTCGTTATGTAATATACTATTATATGCCTCCGGTCGGCATCGCTAGTTTTCCATATCTAAAAATCCGCCCGAAACTCTTTGTTGCCAGCCTAGGCCGGCAAACAACCGGAAGTTATAGGTTGGCATCTTGACATTACTACAGTTGTCAAGCAGATGTCAATTTTATGCGTTGAATATTTTTATACAAGAATTAACAAGATTTTGACAAATTTTAGACGTAAATCGTTAATAGAAACTGAAATAAATATATTTTAAGATCAAATGCAAGTATTCAGTGCACAATTTTTTAGGTTATGTATAATAAAATACAAATTAATTAAACTAATTTTATATTTTTGTAATGAAATCGGCACATAAAATATTGTGTATTACACGTCCAGAATCTGTTATGCTAGTGCTCGTAATTTGCAAGCCTCGCCTGTGGCTCGGCGTGTCAAAAATACTCGCTCTTGCAAAAGGTCAGTTTCTGGCCTTGTGATACAAATAACTATTTCATGCCTAGTCATTTGTACTTATTTATTTTCAGCCTAGTCATGGAAATCTTACTTTCAAGACTCAAATTAGTCAGGAAATGAAGATTTTCATGCCGATTTTGAAAAAAGGAAATTTAATTAAAAATCATGCTTTAGTAAAAAGCCATAACGTTTTTTATAAATTTAAGTTCATCGAATAAACGAAGTAGCCATCAGCGTCAATGTAGAACATGAAGAAATGTAACGATCCAACGATCGTAAATAGTCGGAAGCTCTATAAACAGTCCTCTTTGATTAAATCCATTTCATTACCGACACTAACTGAAATCTTATCGAGATTTTTACAACGTTCGTTGATACTGATTTATTTTCCGCTTAGCTGCGACGTCAGGCGGGTCGCTGTCGCCTCCCCTAGTTGAGCTGGTGTTATCCTCAGTCCTAAGCCATAGGCCTGCGCCCGGAGCCCCCAGCTCCCTTGCACCGCTTGACGTATGCTCGTCGCTTTTGAATTTATCCGATGTCTCCGGAGAGCTGCGACTTTTCACCATTTGTGTCTTGTGATTTTGTATCGCTATAGAGTCAGAGAAAGGAACAAATAATGCGAACCATGTGCCCTTGCTTGTTCCCAGTGACGGTGCACCCTAATGCTGTCATAAAATTGTTAGAAAGTACCTATGTAGATATTATATGATATTCTATAAGGCAGATATTGTAATTGGTCAAAATTTTGAGTTTTAGTTTTTAGAGGATATGCACATCTTCTCTTCTAAATACGATTTTATTAATTTATGAAATACTAGCTGAAGTACCCGGTTTTACCGGGTAGATCTGGCCGCCATTTTGTTTCAAGACTGACATTGTTATACCTATGTCTTAAGTTAGATCCTTATAGCTTTTACTGTACAAGATATGCCTATGATTCAAGTCAGATCCTTAGCTATTACTGTACCAAATTAGAACGCATTCGTTCTAATACACTTTGATATATCTGGCCGCCATTTTGTTTCAAGATGACGGACTGACATTGTAATATGTCTATGTCCTAAGTTAGATCTTTAGCTATTAGGTACTGTTTTTTGTTCAAGATGGCGGACTGACATTGTAATATACCAATGTTTTAAGTTACATCCTTAGCTATTACGGTACCAATTACCAAATTTGAATGCAATCACGCAAAGTTTTGGAGCAATCGCTCTAGTGGTCTAAAGATGTTGAGGCACATACATACATAGAAACATATTTTTCTTCTTTATATACTTATTTATAAAAGATTAATAGAAAGAGCAGAACTACATAAGTTATAGGTCATCATGTGCATTTAATTTATTAAAATTATTAATAATTATTTAAAAAATGTTTTATATTCACAAAATGAATTGACCCCAAAACCCAAAAGCAAAATGAAGTTATGAACTTTATATTTAACGTCTTAAAACTTAAATGTTAATGAAGTCCTGGTTTCATAAGAATCTCTCCATTGCCGCTTTGAATTTCACAGGTCGTCGCACGGAATAAGATTCTGTTTGAAACAAGACGAATCAGTCGAAGTGGTTGGATTCCACCACAATAACATCTACTATATCATCCTATTATATAATAAAATAATGTACTCTTAGAAACTATTTTATTTATTCAAACAAGGATTCCTAAGGCCGATTATAAAGTCAGTTTTAATAACATCTACCATTATAAAGATGGGAGTAAATCTTGTTGAATGGTTACTATCAAAATAAAAATTGGCTACAAGTTTTGCTAATTAATGTCACAGCAATTTAAAACTTGCATTCATCGATTTACTAATGGATTCATTCCAGCAAACACGCAAACACATAGCAAAAAAAAAACGTGGACACCACATGACTTCCTTGTCCGCCTTGTTTGTTCATACTTTTCTTAATAACTAAAATGTAGAATAATATAAAAAATTCTTCTTTGTACTCCCTACTGGATATTGGCAACATACCTTCATACTATCATGTGTGGATAGGGATGTCATATCCACACCAGGTGTGGATATGAAATTCAAAGTCAAATACGTCAAAAAATTGTTAATGCGTACAAATTATGTTTTTATTATGACAAATAATTACTAAAAACTTTAAATCAACTGTTATTTATTAATTAATTATGTTTAAAAGCATTATTTTATTGCTAAAAAAGCAAATAAAATTTAGAGATTTTACGTTGGCAACAATTATTCAAATGTCATATCGTCACCTGAGAATTATAATGTTCTATCTGCACTTTTACTAGTTTTGAGTTATGAATGATTTAAATTTTTATACTTTTAAGAATTACAAAACCACGAGTTATGACTTTTGTGTTGATGTTTGTGTATTTGTTAGATATAAATGAATATAAGTTTTACTCTTTGTCATTTATATTCGCCTAAAATATAGAAAAAACTTAATAATAAATATTACATAGAACATTTTGTCACCCCTTATTTTATTTCGTAGTAGAATATTGTTCTATCTGAAACGTTATAATTATTTCCTTATTTTATATACGATTATGAATTACTAAAATACTAAACAACTCATCTAAAAACATTATGTATAAAAAATTGAAGTATTTTTTATGTTTTAATAATTTTTACTGACCCAAATCCCAAAATAAATATAATAATTATGTATAATTTTAATAATTATTATTTTTTGATTTATTTTTGTTATTAGTAAAGAGCAGTTTTGAGTTCGTTGACTTTTTCAGGAGCAAATAAATATTTTATATAAATATAACAATATAAGCATAAACTGAGCTGTTAACCATTCTTATTAATTGAGAATTATAATGTTCTATCTAACAAAATGCTCCCATTTCATTGGATGCGGTATAGATAGAACATTATAGTTCCAAAATATTTGAAAATAAGCAGATAGAACAAAAATAACTTGCTTTTAAATAGAAAAATAAAAAACATTTAATGTATAGTACCTATACAGATAGAACAATATGACATTTTTACAACAAGTTACACCAAAATATCATTTTTCTTAAAAAGTGCAGATAGAACATTATAATTCTCAGGTGACGATATGTCACAAAATAATTGATGTAACCCTACTTTTAAATAATTTTTGGCATCACATTGAGTGCATTTTATTGCAAAAACCATATTTCGTAGAAAAAATAGGCTGTACAACTCGAGTGGATTGCCTATATCGCAAGCGAACGTTTGCAGACACTCCCCCTGTGGGGTCGTGACTGCAAACTCGTTCTCGTGAGATATAGGCATCACATCCACTCTTGTTGTACAATATACTATTAACTTATTATACTAGTATACTCACAAATATATTTTAGTCATTTTATTTAAACTGCAGAAGAAGATATAAAGCATATTTTACTATTGTCACTGTCATGTCATAAACATTTAAATTTTACGTAGTAACAAATGTTAATCGATCATGGACTACAAGATACCGAAATACTAAATTATAAATATATACTTTAATTATTCTTAAATGATACCAGATACAAAAATATTTATAAAATACCGATTGTAGGTAATAATCACATAATCTTTCAGTTAAAATAAAAAAAATTGTCTTAAATTAAATATTTATCGAATTATTTTTTTTATTTACTACTTCCGGTTTGTAGATTGAAACCAAAAATAGGAGGTGCACAACTAGATGCTATAACAGTCCTAAATACAAAATTTCAACATTCTACGTATAACCGAATTTGATTTATGCGACACACATACGTACGCCCGTACGTACGTACATACGTACAGACGTCACGACGAAACTAGTCATAATGGATTCAGAAAAGGTCAAAACGGATATTTCCATCAAAATCTGAAAACCGAAATTTTTCGCGATTACAATACTCGAAGTTATGTACCTACGTTACGTACGAAATACATATAAGATACATGCAAAATTTACTCATAGAATATAAATTCAAATAGTACCCTTAAGTATTTTTATAATGCTGCTCAAAGGTAAAACTATAACATCTTGAGTTTGTTAAGCATAAGTTCAAATTCAGTAGGTTTAGAATTTGGGTTTTTATAAAAGATGTGTGAGCTAAGTGAGCCTATAGGCTCCAAAACCAAGTATAACAGCCTAAGTTAAGTTACCTGAATACTGTAAGTTGGGGTTTGTTTATAAAAGTGCGAGTCCACCTTCTTAAACTGAATAGCACTTTAACTGAGTATAACGGCTTGAGTTTGTTTAGCGAGAATTCATAGGGCGAGGCGCTATGGTTTATAATATTATTAGGAGCACAACAAAGCGAGCCTACCATAGACGAGTTCCATAAAAAGAGTTGATTTTGTTATATTAAAATTTTATATACAGATAATAGAGCGAGAAACTATAATGAAATTGTTAAACTTTTAGTAGGTATAATTGAGTAAACAAAATAAAAGGATTCGCCTTGATAATGGTTAATTGATGAATGATAATGATTATGTTTTTAAATTAGTTACACTAAAGTTTTATAACAATTTCATTTATTTTTTCGCTTCATTTAAAGTGTTAAGCCTATTATATAGTTCTGAATTCCGGTAGATGGCTCTGGATGCATTACAATGCTTCTCCGTAGTTTTTACCTACTTATTTGAGACCAAAATCCGGGCTACACGTTAAACAACACAAATCTTAACAACTCAAGACATGATGCATGTCATATTGACTTGGTTATTCTGCACTGGTGAAATCTTAAGGTGGGTCCAGACCAAACGCGCCGCGCCGAATTGAACCGCGCAGAACGTTCGCGAACGTTGCAAATCGTGTCAATTTGGACGGTGCAATGCACACAGACGCGCTGCGCTGCGCACGAACGTGCGTAAGCGAACGCGAACCAAACTCTGTCGGTACATCAAAGAGATTTGTGTGTTCAGCGCGGCGCAGTTTGGACGGCGTACTCGCGCACAGAACTTAGTAAATTATTTTCTATATGTAGTTGTAGGGTTTAGTATTATATTTCGTTAGTTCTATTCCAAAGTGGGTATACCTACATTATTTATAATTATTGAAAATGCAGGATGCAAATAAGTGGGACCATGAAAAAATACTTCGCTTAATAGTATTATACCAGGATAAAACAGAATTTTCTGCGTTTATTCTTCAGAGCGTCATGCAGAATAAATGCAGAACATGCCATTCTAAGATCATTACTCATTATCTAAATTATGAAATTTTGATGTATAAATTATATTTACAACAAACTGTGCGCGTGAAAAACTTGAGACCTTCTGCAACACGAACGAACATTAAAATGTTACATGCAATGTGGACGTATGCCGCGCCGCGGTAATCTGAGCCGCGCAGAACGTTGCAAACGTTCTGCGCTGCTCAGTTCGGCGAGGCGCGTTTGGTCTGGACCCACCTTTAATAAGATCAAAAACACGTGTCTCAGTCTACAGTTATCTACCCCCTACTAAACTGATGATGGGTTGACGATTGATTCAGTCAATTCAGTGGTGTATTATAAAATGTTAGTATTATTTAAGAAAATCCTGTAATCACTAATCAGTAATGAAGTTTATCCTTTTTAGTTTATTATATATATATATATATATATATATATATATATATATATATATATATATATATATATATATATATAATATGTATATATTTCTCGTGCCTTTAATGATACATATATTTTACATAATATGTTACAAGTCGATGATGCTGACATAGACCCATAGATTCTTATATGAAAGTATGTTACTGAGTTATTACTGAGTATTATTATACTGAGGGGTTATATAGTTTATACGTAAATGATACATAATTGTGTTTGCTGGGAAGACTCTTAATTTTAAATTCAGTTTGAAATATTTATTAATATAGCCAGAATTGTTAATAATGAATTTTCTGAATATCAAAAAAATAACATCTACCATTCTAAAATTAGCTGCAAGTTTTGCTAACTGATGTCAAACAATTCAAAATTTGCATTCATCGATTCACCAATGATTCATTATTCTTCATGTTAAATTTTAGCTTGATATATTTATTAATATAGCCAGAATCTTTGAAACTGTTGCGCCACTGTCGCTACGTGTTGTAGAGTGGAATCGCACAGCCTCCATTTCGCACGTTTGTTGCTTTATTGTACGAGAGTACGAGACTCCCGAAATGAGAGAAACTTTGCATTGCCACGTTCGTTGCCACGCTGCTTCCCTTGCTGTTGCACACATGTGTTACTAATTCTTACTTCGACAAATTTATATTTAAATGCAAATTTATTTCACGAAGAATAAAACAATACTTATGAGCATTTGGAGCTATATTACTTAGAGCTACTACAGACAAATTTTTTATGTTCCATTAATAATTACGTCGTTATTCATACCTATATAAAAATAATTCACTATATGTGTGCTGTTATCAGCTATCAACACAGTCATGGTGTGGACATAGGTAGAGATAAAATTTTTGGGCTTTTAAACTTAAAATTTGCTAATATCGGAGGAAATGTTAAAAATGACAAAATGCAGTTAGATTCTCAAAATATGAAAAAAAAAAAATTGGCGTGGAGGGGTCTGATTTTGGCTCTTTACCGAAAAAAATTACAAGTCTAAAGCTAAGTTTACATGTACCGTTGGCACCGGCAAACGTCACGGCCGTTGACGCCGTTCTATGATTTGATTCGTTGATAACCAACTAAATGACAGCTCTGTCAAACTGCGTCATTGATTGTTAACGAATCAAATCACAGAACGACGTTAACGGCAAACGTTTTTACGGTGTCAACGGTACATGTGAGGGAGACTTAAGAATAAAAAAAATTCTCCGCATACCATATTTTATTTCTTACCATATCTTACCTTAAAATTCTCTTCTAATTCTAATTCACTCACAAATATTTTATTTACCCAAAAATAATTATTTACCAATCCCCTTCCCCCAAGCAGTATTTTTACTTCCTTGTACGAAGTAAGGAAGTATTGTAATCGCGAAAAATTTCGGTTCTCAGATTTTGACGGAAATATCCGTTTTGACCTTTTCTGAATCCATTAAGACTAGTTTCGACGTGACGTCTGTACGTACGTACGTATGTACGTACGTACGTACGTACGTACGTACGTACGTACGGACGTATGTGTGTCGCATAACTCAAATACGGTTAGACGTAGAAAGTTGAAATTTTGTATTTAGGACTGTTATAGCATCTAGTTGTGCACCTCCTATTTTTGGTTTCAGTCTACAAACCGGAAGTAGTACTTTTTTAAAATATTTCGATAAATATTTAATTTTAGACAATTTTTTTTATTTTAAATGAAAGATTATGTGATTATTACCTACAATCGGTATTTTATAAATATTTTTGTATCTGCTATCATTTAAAAATAATTAAAGTATATATTTATAATTTATAGTATTTCGGTATCTTGTAGTCCATGATCGATTAACATTTGTTACTACGTAAAATTTAAATGATTATGACATGACAGTGACAATAGTAAAATATGCTTTATATCTTCTTCTGCAGTTTAAATAAAATGACTAAAATATATTTGTGAGTATACTAGTATAATAAGTTAAAAGAATTTTTAATATTATTTTACATTTTAGTTATTAAGAAAAGTATGAACACACAAGGCGTACAAGGAAGTCATGTGGTGTCCACGTCAGATTTTTTAAATTCAATATTATAACAGACATAATAGTTATTTAAGTATCAAGGTCAGTAAGTGCTTTCTACCGGTTGAGGATGATTTTGGAGATCGAGACGAAGTCGAGATCTCCAATACATCCGATACCGGTAGGGCACTTACTGACCGCAATGCTTATTACGTTTTTTGCACGATCGGCGCAATAACGAAATTACAATTTAGAAATATTTGAAAATTGTTTTGACATTTTTAGTTGTCAGAGTTGTTTTTTTTACACATTATTTTTAAAGTAAGCTTTGTTCGTTGTTATGTTGTCATGGACGTACGAAAACAATAATTATTTATTTATCAAGAGATTTTTTCTGTCAGTTCTTTGTAAAATAAAGCAAAATAATAGTAATTTATTATACAAGACGATAAAGAGATCATTTATCGAAAAGTGAAAGATGTTAGTTCACGAGTGACGAAGGAACGAGTGGGCTATCTTTCACGTGTCGATAAAGACTCTTTATCGTCGTGTACAATATATTATTTTATTTTGTACTTAATGTTAATTTGTGTAAAAATATTCTTATTTTACTTAAATTTTATTTTATCTACTCAAATTTTACTTTATCTACTCAAATTTTACTTTATCTACTCAAATTTTACTTTATCTACTCAAATTTTACTTTATCTACTCAAATTTTATTTTATCTAAATTTGATGTTAAAGTGATTTTTTATCTACAAAAAATGAACGCATATAGCCTACTTTTAACATTAAGTACAAAATAATAGTAATTTATTATACAAGACGATAAAGAGATCATTTATCGAAAAGTGAAAGATGTTAGTTCACGAGTGACGAAGGAACGAGTGGGCTATCTTTCACGTGTCGATAAAGACTCTTTATCGTCGTGTACAATATATTATTTTATTTTGTACTTAATGTTAATTTGTGTAAAAATATTCTTATTTTACTTAAATTTTATTTTATCTACTCAAATTTTACTTTATCTACTCAAATTTTACTTTATCTACTCAAATTTTACTTTATCTACTCAAATTTTACTTTATCTACTCAAATTTTATTTTATCTACCCTCGATGTTAAAGTAATACTTTATCTACTGAAAATGAACGTATAAAACCAATTTTTAACATTAAGTACAAAATAATAGTATTTTATTGTGAAAATTGGATGACAGTGACGATCAAGGAGGGTTACGATTCTGATCTGGAAAATGCATGGAACATAGGATGTTCCTCAATTATTCCAGAGAACGGTATGAAAATACCTATAAACTTTTCAAAGCATGGTGCAGTGAGAAACATTGTCAAAACATCACAGAAAAGGTACTCTTGGCCTATTTTGTACGAAGAAGTGATAAACTTATATCTCCAGGGAGTTTATGGGCTGAGTAGGTACTCTATGCTTAAGGCTACAATTTTTTTAAATGATGCGTCCGATATTTCGAAGTTTAAAACCTTAATTGCTTTTCTTAAGAGAAAAAATACCGGATATCGGCCTAAGAAATCAAAAGTTTTTTCTTAAGAAGATATGTTCAAGTTTCTTAAGGAATTTCCCGATGAAGTTTATTTAAATATGAAACTAGGTATGATATTTGGCATAGCAGGGGCGTGCAGAAGGGAGGAATTATATAATTTAAAATTAGAAGATATTCAAGATATTGGGTCCTTTATTATAGTCAATATTCCTAATACTAAAACCAATATTCCGCGAACTTTCACAATTACTACTCAAGGAAGCGAAACTATTAATTATTTGGATATTTATAGAAAATATTTGAAGTTACGACCAGAAAATTCAAAATCTTCTAACTTTTTCTTAGCAATGCGTAATGGAAAAGTCATTAATCAAGCAGTGGGCAAGAATACAATAGGAAGGTGGCCCTCGAAGATAGCGAAATGCCTGAATTTGTCAGATCCACTTTCTTATACCGGACATGCGTTCAGAAGAAGTTCGGCTACCTTTCTGGCGAACAAAGGTGTTGATGTTTTAGGCCTTAAAAGACATGGTGGGTGGCGCTCGTCTTCTGTCGCTGAGGGATATGTGGAGGATTCTCTCCAAAACAAAATTGAGTTTTCAAAAAAAAATTTAAGTGAAAATGGAGATAAACATTCTACTCCTAATACTTGGACTGCAGCATCGGAGAAGATTATTGCAGCAAACATCCCAATAACTTCGAGTACTTCGACTGTAACTGAAGTATCCAACACGGAAAATATTGTATCGGAGAAGATAATTGCAGCAAACATCCCAATTACATTAAATAATTGTTCCAATTGTAATTTTAGTTTAATTTTTAATAAATCTGCTTAATTGAAAAATATAAAATTATACATTCATTCTTTATTTACTTACCGCCAAGTAATTGTAAACAAAACCTACTGCCCTGGAGACCCTATCGGTAAACCTCAAAAAATAGTCTGATCGTGCAAAAAGAAATATTAATAAACAAATGTAGAAAATAATGAACATTCATAATTACAAATTTTTCTGTTCTCAAAACTCAAAACACATCTTTCTTCTCGGGCGCAAAGAAATTTGAAAAAAGCTGCGCGCACACTTTCTTGAGCGAAGCGAAGCGGCGAGAAGAGAAGTTGAGCTCTTCTCTCGGAGTGATCGGGGGGATTCATGGCAATTTCATCGCGGGAAAATTCATCGCGGAAAGTTCATCGCGGAAAGTTAATCGCAGGAAAATTCATCGCGGGGAAAATTCATCGCGAGGTAAATTAATCGCAGGAAAGTTCATCGCGGTAAAATTCATCGCGGGGTAAATTCATCGCGAGGTAAATTCATCGCGGGCAAGTTCATCGCGGGGAAAATTCATCGCGAGGTAAATTAATCACGAGAAAGTTCATCGCAGACAAGTTCATCGCGGGGGAAAATTCATAGCGAGGTAAATTAATCGCGAGAAAATTCATCGCGAGGTAATTTAATAACGTAAGAGACAGAATGTAGAATAGGGTACTGGCTTAAAATGCGATTTTTTTAGAAGATGGTAAAATATGACCTAAAAAAGCAAAATTAATTTTTTTAGGTTAAACTCAAAATGTCAAAATTGCTGAAAATTTAGTAAAAACAATAACATTTTTCTTAACTCATACCTACTCGAAGAGTAGGTATTTTTAACAAGATTTTTGAATAAAATGAAATTTTTGTATGTAAACCTCAAAATAGCTAAAAATTGAATAAAAAACAATAAAACTAGAAAATATTCTTGCCTAACATTTTTCTGAACTTAACCCACTTAACCCCGTCATACTCGAACAGTGTTAACAAGATTTTTTGAATAAAATGAAATTTTTATATGTTAACCTCAAAACGTCAAAATTTCTAAAAATTGAGTAAAAACAATAAAACTAGAAAATATTCTTGCCTAACATTTTTCTGAACTTAACCCCATCATACTCGGTTACCAATAATTGTAAAAAGTGCAAATATTGCATATCTAAATTATACTCATTTCCACACCACCCTTGAGGTAGAGTACAGTACCTAGTGCGTTTTTTTAATGTGGAAATACTTACGTATAATGGAATGATATTATAAAGATACTGCGATTAATTATTGTCGCGATGAACTTTTACGAGGTATGTTAAGCTGGAATAACCCCGTTAGCAGAACCAGCCAAAACCAATAGGAATAATTAGTACTCGATTATTACTAATTAATTACCCTAATCCCTAATTTATTACTGTGGTTTAAAAAAAAACAAAGCTAACAAAACCATACTAGAGCCCCACAAACTCGGTTTTTGTTTTTACTACACTAACAAAGCTAACAAAACCGTACTAGAGCCCCACACAATCGGTTTTTGTTTTTACTACACTAACAAAGCTAACAAAACCGTACTAGAGCCCCACGAACTCGGTTTTTGTTTTTACTACACTAACAAAGCTAACAAAACCGTACTAGAGCCCACAAACTCGGGTTCGTAAAACCCTCGTTAATTTAAAAAAAAAAACCACAGTAATAAATTAGAGATTATTGTAATTAATTAGTAATAATCGAGTACTAATTATTCCTATTGGTTTTGGTCGGTTCTGCTAATGGGGTTATTCCAGCTTAACCTATCAACTTTTACGTTATTAAGTTACCTCGCGATGAATTTTCCCCGCGATGAATTTTCCTGCGATTAACTTTCCGCGATGAATTTTCCTGCGATGAATTGTCTGGACACGGATCGGGGGAGATCACACACTAACACGAAGCGGTGCGAAAAGAAGTGGCGCGAAAAGAAGTGGCGGAATTTTTATGGCAGAAAAATTGATCGCGGAAAATTGACCGTGTGGATAATTGATCGCAGGCAGAATTGATCGCCGGATAATTGATCGCCGGATAATTGATCGCCGGAATATTAATCGTGTGAACAATTGACCGCGGGGAAAATTGATTGCCGGAATAATGATCGCCGGATAATTGATCGCCGGAATAATGACCGTGTGGAAAAATAATCGCGGGAAGAATTTGACGCCGGAATATTGATCGTGCGTGCAATTTATCGTAGGAAAATTAACCGCGGATATAATTGATCGCTGAAATATGATTATTTTTACCACCAATTGTGTGTATGTGTGTGTGTTAGTATGTTAGTGAATGTGATTTGTGGTTTAACAAAACCCTCCTTGCTGACATATTTCAACTCGTTTTTAAGTTAGCCTGCGGCGCACTTTAAAAAATAACTCGAGGACTGCGCGCTCCGCGCTCCAACTCGTGCTGCGCGCAGCTTGTGGGACTGACAGAGAGTCATTATGGCGGGGCAAAGGTCCAACTGGGATAATAAGAGCCCCACAAACTCGGTTTTGGTATTTACTACACTAGCTTAAAAAAACCGTACTAGAGCCCCACAAACTCAGTGTTGGTATTTACTACACTAACAAAGCTAACAAAACCGTACTAGAGCCACACAAATTCGGTTTTGGTATAAAAATGTATTAGTGGTAAAACGGACTGTGTTAAATAAGCGCATTTTGCCTTTATCAGTTTTCGCTTATCACATTGGAAAAGCGCATAAAACAACATTGGAAAAGCGCATAAATTGTAGTTGCATAAGTACACATTTGAAAAGCACAATGGTTTTAGATTAGCCTGCGGCGCACTTTAAAAAATAACTCGAGCGCCTCCAACTTGCGCTGCGCGCACTTTTGGGACTACAGTGAGCCGTTAGTCGGGGACAAGGTCCAACTGGGATAGTGACGTCAGAGATCAATGGTTTTAGGTTAGCCTGCGGCGCACTTTAAAAAATAACTCAAGCGCCTCCAATTTGCGCTGCGCGCGCCTTTGGGACTACAGTGAGCCGTTAGTCGGGGACAAGGTCCAACTGGGATAGTGACGTCAGAGATCAATGGTTTTAGGGTAGCCTGCGGCGCACTTTAAAAAATAACTCGAGCGTCACTTAGTCAATATTCCACCGTTCAATTCTTCCCGCATTCAATGTTCCCACAATCAATTATCCGGCGATCAATTATCTAGCGATCAATTCTCCCAGCGATCTATTTTCCACACGGTCAATATTCCGGCGATCAATTAGCCGGCGATCAATTATCCGGCGATCAAATTTCCCCGCGATCAACATTCCGGCGATCAATTATCCGGCGATCAATTTTCCCCGCGGTCAATAGTCCGTACGGTCAAAATTCCGGCGATCACTTATCCGGGGATCAATTCTCCCCGCGATCAATTGTCTACACGGTCAATATTCCGGCGATCAATTATCTGGAGATCAATTTTCCCCGCGATGAATTATCCACGATAAAGAAGTAGTCCAGTCAATGAAGGGTTCTGGATAGAAATGCCGAGATCCCAATTTTTGACTTCAGGGCTGTGTTTGGACTAGTTAGGAGGTAAACATATCAAAAGTCCCCGGATCTAGGTGGCGAGGGGGGTGCAAGGGGGCACGAAAAAGGTACCGGATTTTGGTTTTTTGCTTATATCTGGAAGACCGTTCGCCCTAGCTAAAAAGTAGTTATATACAAAATTGAAGCTGATAAAATTTCCTATAAGAAGATCTTTTTAGTTTTTTTTATCTGTTACAGTTTTGGAGTTATATGCCCGTCAAATTTACAAATTTTCGGAAAACTTTGTTTTGTCTCACGTTTTGTGATAAACTTTGCCTTATAACTTTTTTACCGCTAATGTGAGAGGAAAGAAATTGTAGAGCATTAAATTATCTTTTAAATGAGTATAATAAACAATATCTTATCTTAAATTGATCAAGTGTGTAAGCAATTTAAAAATTTCGATATATATGACACAAAATTACGTATTTCTCCTTCTCATTGTATGATGGGTATTCCATTGCAGAAATGATATAGTGGTAATTTACAACATAATACCTGCGTAGAATGCATCAACAACCATTCAGGCCCTTGATAACCCAAAATGTAATTATTATCTTCAAGTGAAAATTACAAAATTTTATAATTTTAAATATATTTTGTGTTTAATTAACTCTACTTTCTGAACGGATAAAGATATCGACTTCCGGTTTGCGGCGTTGGATTCCTTAGTAAATTTTATGTAAGATACGTTATACTATTTTTTTAAAAGGTCTCTAATAATTCGAAATTTAATTATTTTCTCCGAAATATGCTTCTAATTCTTATAGAAAATTTAGTCAGCTGAATGCATTCTACGCAGGTATTATGTTGTAAATTACCACTATATCATTTCTGCAATGGAATACCCATCATACAACGAGAAGGAGAAATACATAATTTTGTGTCATATAATATCAAAATTTTTAAATTGCTTACACACTTGATCAATTTAAGATAAGATATTGTTTATTATACTCATTTAAAAGATAATTTAATGCTCTACAATTTCATTTCAAGGTTCTTTCTTCTCACATTAGCGGTAAAAAAGTTATAAGGCAAAGTTTATCAAATAACGTGAGATAAAACAAAGTTTTTCGAAAATTTGTGAATTTGACGGGCAATAACTCTAAAATTGTAACAGATTAAAAAAACTAAAAAGATCTTTTTATAGGAAATTTTATCAGCTTCAATTTTGTATTAACTACTTTTTAGCTAGGGCTAACAGTCTTCGAGATATAAGCAAAAAACCAAAATCCGGTACCTTCTTCGTGCCCCCTTGCACCCCCCTCATCACCTAGATCCGGGGACTTTTGATATGTTTACCTCCTAACTAGTCCAAACACAGCCCTGAAGTCAAAAATTGGGATCTCGGCATTTCCATCCAGAACCCCTTTTTAAGCGTTCATTGACTGGACTAAAGAAGTAATTGCGAGAATACAACAGTACGTTTTAAATGCTAGTGGGGATTCCTCTTAATATCATTTTTTGAAATAACATTTTAAAAAAATCGAATAGATACTTATTGATATTCTATAATAATGTACTTATATTTGACTTACCTTATTTGATGAATTGATACTTTTGAACCGTGTTAATATTATGGTTGAAATTTTATTTATAGTTTCATCATGCAATAAAAGAATAAATTGATAACATATCTAAAGCATCTTATAATTATATTTTCGTATAAAATTGTACAAAATAAAATAGCTCAAGCTTATAAATAATTTAAAAAAAAACACGTAACTAAACTTATTATCTTCTAAAAATACTGCGTCTTTTACTGGATCCTCGAGGAGTCACATTCTGCAAGAAAAACAAAAAGAATATTACTCATTATTTTTATAAAAAAATACATGCAAAGCTATTTTTAAATTTTTAAGTATTTACTTGCCACACCAATTAAAGAAAATATTACCCCACACAGAAAAAAATCAAGAATCACTACAACTACGGAGTGCAGAAAGGATTAGTTCTAATAAAAAATTCAATATTACTCATTTTACACATGTATTTACTTGCAACTTTAAATTCACAAAATATATGTGTACACCTTACTATAAATTTAAATAATATACAGGTTGGTTTATCTATTAATATTTTGAGTAAATAATAAACCAAAATAAACCTGTGCTACGAATGTAAGTATAATCACTAGAAAATCACTACGAATCACAGAACTTGTATACAAGTAAATTAATTTTTTAAAGCAACCCCTTGTAAATAATAAATAACAGTAAAGAAATTACAGAAATAAATAGGTAAAGTAAGCCGCAAAAAGTGTAAGCAAAATAAGCAATATAGTAGATTTAGCTGCAAAAACATTAGGTTCGTTTGCGATCTGTTGAACATCAAGAGTATTTAAATGGCTACTAAGAGTGCTAGTCGGGTGCCTGCGTAGCAACGGAACCAACGAATGCGCGTTATATTTCCATACCTCTGTATCCCGGCCGCTTCGTGAAAACAGCGCCCGGATTCTACTAGGGGTGCTGCTATTTCGGGAGCCCTGGCCAGCTGGGGGATTCTGCTCTCGGAGGGGGGCAACTTCGCCCCCTTGGAACGATAGGCGCCCCTGCCCGCCGTGTTTACTCGGAGTAGGGGGGCCTGGTTTCTTGTACAGAGTCTGCCCCCAATCTTTCTTCTTTCGCTCCCCTGGGAGCAAGACTGTGACACTATCGTCGAGATCTGTGCCTCCTTTTATGTCGTCTTCTTTGAAAATACCAGGACTCGAAAATTGGGTTTCTAACGGGTACGAGCTTTTTAAATGGGGCGGGCATAATGAATTTCTATACTTCAGTTCCGACATGCGACTACTTGTGCTAGATATTGATTCCCTACTATCGGAAATTACGCAACGGCCAGCTTTTAAATCTGCTAAATAAGTGTTGTTGAATATCTCTCCCTGTTCGTCTTCCATTTGCAAACCGGACACGGCGGTAATTGATCTTCGTTTTCGCGTAACCGTAACCGATTCTTCGAATACTTCTATTTTTGCATCGCGAGGCAGAGTCGAAATTCTACGGTCGTCCAAATTATTTTCGGACGGGTAGTTTGGTAAACTATGTAATGAATTACGCGAGCCATGTACGTCGTTGCAATTTTCTTTACTTTTCATTTTTGATACTTGAGAAGCGAGTTTTTCGTACTCTTTTTTCAAATCTACGTATTTATTACCCGTTACCCAAAGCTGAGATTTTAGAGCAGATATTGTTTCTTCTGCCTGTAAACATATAAAACAAAATAGTACAGGCGATGTAGCACCACATTTTGTTAAAATTAAATTAAAGACAGGAGTGGGCACTAGGGCGGATGAAGTGTGGCCTTTCTGTTTACCTTTTAGAGAGAGACAGAAAATACGGGCCAGCGCAGAGCATGCATTCTATGACGATAAACAACAATAAAGATGGTATCGCACAGGTCCAGTAGTGATCTTTCTTTCTCGCACAGGGTAAACAGAAATGCCACGAATCTATAGTATTGTTAAGATACGGAGTGTCCACTTCTATGTTTATATTATACTTCGCGAAATTAAATAAACAAATTAATTTTTATATTTCACTCAACATGAACCTCACATTTCGTGAGTAATCGGTATAGATATACAGAGTGATTCACAACTTCGTGCATATATTTTAATTGCATATAGTACTCAATTTACTGATCATGTACAAAAAGATTTTTTTTTTAAATTCGTAAATTTAAGAGCAGATTTTGCAGGAAGCATATTTTTAAATTGTTGGTTGTATAATGGATACCTGATTATCTATATGAATGGGATAAAATTTTAATTAGTTGTGCAAAACTGTTTGATTAAAAAACTACATAAAAAACTATGACGAAGAGTGAAAACGCGATGCGAAAATTCTGCTTATAGACCATATTAATTATTCAATGCGCATGCTCAGTAATCACCAATCACAATGCTGTGAGTACTACCGAAATGGAACTAATGTTTCCTTATGGGAAAAAGTGAATTTTTAAACTAATATAGTAATTCATGCAGACAGAATCACATGGCCGTTTTTTAATATCAGTTATATTTAATAACGAAGTATCGAATTCTGCTCCTGTTTAATATAAATGATCATTAGTTTATTATGTGAAAATAACTATAAAAATTTGAATTTTTTAGCGGGATCCCAACATCTCGAGTGATAGATAACTTAAAAGTGTGTTTTTTCTGTTGAAGTAGTGTCATATAATTTATATCAATATGCTTAGTTACAAATATTGTGTTTCAAATCATGTTTTAAAATTAAAAAATTAAAATTTTTAACACCGAAAAGGCTGATCATTGCCAACTTATTTAGAAATATAAGAAATTGTTGGCATCCCTGGTATCAATTTTTTACATCGCAAGTCAGCCGGAAGAGGCGCTATAATAATTGATATGGTCTATTGAGCGATAGTTTTTACCTTCCGCTTACCTGTAAAGGAAGTTATTGGAATAATGTAAAAAATCGGGTAGTGAGTTTTTAGTGGATGACCACGAATTAGGGTCCTTACAACTCATTTTTGATAGTTTCACGATGATGTCTGTGTGTATGTGTGTGTGTATGAATGTGGTCAAGGCCGGTGTGTATGTCGGATAACTCAAATACGAATTACCCAAAAATTTTGATATTTGGTATTTTACATTTGTATACAAATTGGAAGAGCTCATTAGATTTTGGTACAAATATCTTCACCGGAAGTTACATTTCTTGAAGAGTAAAAAGTTTAATTGCCAAAAATTTCATTAAATTTTGATAAATATAGTGTTTAATTGTAATGAGAATAAGAGAAAAGTTATTTGCAACTTACGTTATAAAAAAATTGTCTTCATTTGGTAGCATTAAAGAACTGTAGTAAAATTTAAAAATTAAATTTTTCAGGTAAAACGTTAAAATCTTGTAATCCATGATCGGTTGATTTTTGTTCCGCGTAAAAAATATTGACAGGTGACAAGTTGGCATACTAACGCCATATAAGTCATAAGTATGATATTAAATGTAGTAATTGAACGGAGGATGGCTTCAACACAGCAGAGTTGTGAATGAATCTTTTTATTCAGGTGATGCAAATTTCTGTTTGAATATTTTAGATTTTTATTTGTATATTTTAAATGGGCACCGGATTGTACCTACGTATACATTTCTGTTTAAAGTCTAGATATGGCGGAAGGTTGTGTGATGGCCACGTCAGATTTTTTAAAATCTGGTATTTGTTGTGACGTTGGTGGTATCTTCAGTGGCACTCAAACAGTTTGTTTTACTAACATTTTCCTAATAGGGTAGTTTTAACATTTTTTTTTAAATTTTTTATTGAAACTTCATGTTATTTGAAAGCGATTGAGAGTACTGATAAGCCTTAATTGTTCTTAATAAAGCTATAATTAATTTTAAAAGTTTGTGTGACGTAGATGTACAACTGAAAATCTTCTCAAACAATGGGGCTGGAATTAAAATGTGCTCATGTAAAATCAACTGTTTTTAAATGTTACAAAATATAAAATACAATTTGGCAGTTTCTTTATTACTGTATGTAAGAATACACGTGAAAATATATTCTTTAGATATATAATTTATAAATTTGCCTTCAAAAATTTGATCCTGAGTTTTAGTACCACTTATATGATTCGCAGACCTATGTCATTCAACATATCTTTCAATGGGAGTATTCGGACAAAGCTTATAAATTTTCATTACAGATTTAGCTATGATTTTATGCTAGCGCGCTAAACTGCACATATTTTACTAAAAAATTCGGGTAAGGTACATTGGAATTATCAAAGAATTTAATTTAATTTTTGTTACTTCAATTAATGAAATTGATTAGAATGATAACGGATCCACGATATCTACGAAATATATTATAAAATGTCAAATTGGTTAAATATTTTGACAATTATATCGTTTGTCTGTCCCAATGGTTTGTATTTATATTTTACGGCTAATATCGAAGACTCAACGAAGCAAAGTCTCTAATGTGTAACTTTATTTGGCAGAAATCGTTATAAATAAATTTAATTTCTTGTGATTAATTTTTAAAGTACATTATGCCTAGTGCACACGGAGAAACTTTTTGACATGTTTCCTGGAAAAAGTTTCCGGAAACTTCAAAGTTTTAACGGCGCCTATAAAATAGAGGCGTTTTCAGGAAACATTGTGAAGTGCAACTAACTTCTTATTTCTCAAATCGTCAAATGTGACATATGATCATAAACATATTTATAGTTTTTCAAAGAAAATCTCCATTTTCTGGAAACTTTTTTCAGGAAACTTTGTGAAAAGTTTCCCCGTGTGCACTAGGCATTACTTTACATGACAGTTCATAGATAAAGAAACACTACGTTGAACAAAGATAGACGGCATACACGTTCAAATAATTCAGAATGGGATAGATGTGTGAGAGAGAGAGCTCGAGAGAGAACGCATTACTGTGACGTAGATGTACGATCCGTAAAATCTCAAATATTTAAAGAACTATTAACTTTTTGAAAACTTGTTTCATGGCAATAACTTATTACTGGGGTCTCCTTTCAATATAATTGACTGGATTGCTAATTTGCTATTATGGTAAAGTACCCTATTATATATTTATTTTATATTAAAAAATCCGATGTTGCCAACACATGACCCCTCGCCATACTCTACTATTTTACTAAGAGTGAATGAAGGTACTTACTCACAAATATATCATTGTAGAAGGGAATTCGGGAATTGTAGTTTTTATAATGTTATTAAAGTTTATTATGACCTTATAAATAATAAATTCCTTTTCATATTTTTCATTTCAATTTGTCAAAAAGACAAAAATTTATATATCATTAACACTCAAATATTTTATTTTTTGTTTTCATAGGTAGGCAGATAAATCAAAATTGTAACAAGTTTTACCTCTCGCCTAGAGAGGTATAGGGATCGTGAAAAAATTCGATGTCGAGAATTTTGTCAATAAGCACGTTTTAGCACCTTTAGAACCTATTTTGACTATTTTCACGAGGATGTCTGTGTGTGTGTATGTGTGTCTGTGTGTGTATGTGCGCCTACTATGTTCTTTCGTTCTGATTCGTTATCTCAAATTCTACTGAACATAAAATTCTAATATTTTGCATTATACATTTATACATATTAATGAATAGCTGAATAGATTTTGGTAAAAATCTGCCAACCGGAAATGGTATTTTCTTGAAGCATTCAAACATTTTTTGCAAAAAATATAGGAAATACTGCGATAGTTACAATTTGTCATGCGACATTTGAAAGAACAAATTATCTCTTACAATATATATTTAACATCTTTTCTATATCTCTTACCAATAAAGAAAAATTATTTTTCAAAAATATGTAATTATACCTACCACGATTTGTAAATTGTATTATAGAAAAAAAAATTAAAAACAAAAATGAAAATGTCAATGTGACAGATGAACAGACGTATACACAGTTTTTGAAATTTTTGTGGTACTATTTTTAAGGAAATGTATGTATTATTAACTGGGTTTGAAACTAGTACATAGGAGCCGAAATTTAATAAATAAAAAGCTGACTGAATTCCAGTAATTTTGTAGCCTTCCATTAAACGTATCCAGTCAAGAAGCATCGTCGATTCATAATTAATTGGACATAATGTTATAAGGTAATAATAAAGTAAAAAATTCTCTAAAAAGACCTAATTTGATTTTAATGCCAATCGGAATCGGTATTTTGCTTGAAGAATTTTTTTGCAGAAAATAGCCTAACAAAAACCAAATTCACATATTACAGTGTCAAGGCGGGAGGTTATGTGCTGGCCACAACAGATTTTTTTTGTAGAATTTTTAACTTCTTTAATTGAAAAATGGTGCTATATAGAAACAACGTTTTAAATACAATTTGTAGACAGTAACATATAGTATACTATGTTATTTAAAAAATTCCTATTAATTCATAAATTTTGAGGATATTCCAGAAAAACTCTTCAGATGTTCACGAAACTACCACTTCCGGTTGCACGATCAACACCAAGATCAAATCTAGGGTATCAGAATATTATATACAAAATTTTAATTTTTTATTAGGTGGTATTTGAGTTATCGTACCTCCAATATCCATCCACACACACAGACATCATCGCGAAATTATCAAAATAGTGTCCTAGGGACCTCAAAACGTGCTTATCCATTGAAAACTCATTATCGAAATATTAGCATGATTACAATACCTCTCTTACAGATATGAGTGGCGAGAGTTAAAAATAGTCTTGCTATGTTCAAAACATATTTTGTAGCAGATAAAATAAAATAAAATCAGCACGAATAATGACCGATGGAAGTTACGTTTTCTGCCGCATCATGTCTCTTCTCATCATGTTCTCATCGCGCGAAAATTTTACGACCAAACATGTAATTTATTTTTATCATTAATATTCATTACCTATTTCGATTATGGTGGAAAAGCTTATTGCGAATTTTGAAGCAATTCTTTCAGCTCCCCGATAAGTAAGTTGCCATTAAAATATATACCTACACGAAGTTGTGAAATAAATACACATGGCTCAATCAATTAAATTAATATGAGTATATAGACTTCGAATTGTAAAAGCAAAATATAAAATGTAACTCACTTGTCCTTGCTGTAAAGTACACACTTTCTTCTTTTCTTTCTCCACTTCTTCCCTGTACAACTTCACAATCTTTTCTTTCATCTTCTTCAGCTTTTCTTCATACTCATTCCGGACTACTTGTATTTGTTCATTGGTTTTTACACTTTGTTCTTCTAGAATACGTTTGAATTCTTCCTTATCTCTAGTTCTTTTATATCTTAATGTGTCTAATTCCATATTCACTTTATTGTTATCTTCTAAAAGTTTTTCATACGAATCTTTGATGTGTGTTAAGCAACTTAATTGAGTACTTCGTTCTTCC
This sequence comes from Agonum fuliginosum, assembly GCA_947534325.1. Taxonomy (NCBI): domain Eukaryota; kingdom Metazoa; phylum Arthropoda; class Insecta; order Coleoptera; family Carabidae; genus Agonum; species Agonum fuliginosum. The sequence continues at coordinate 21,827,708 of OX384038.1, forward strand.
ACTGTTTTGCGCAGTATTTGGCAATCAAGATGTAATTTAGAATTTTCTGCACGCAGTTCGGAGTATTCAGCAAGATTTAGGGTTAAAACTTTGTTTTTCTCTTCAAGTTCTGCAATAGTTTTTTTGTAGTTTGTTATTTTAGTTTGTAAATTTAAAATTTCAGGATCTATGCTGCCAATCTTTTCATTGGCTGATTCATATTTTCTGTACAATTCTTCGTATTTACTTTCGTGTTCTGCAATATCATTATTATTATTTTTAATTTGTTGTTGAAGATCTACCACTGTTATTTGTAATTTCTCGTTATTGTCTTGGTATTTTTCTTTAAGATTTTGGAATTCGTGTTGCAATTTTTTATGTTCCGTCTCATTTTCGTTTAACACTTTCTGCCAATTATCGCAAGTAGTTTTCATGATTTCAATTTCTTTCTCGTATTTAAATTTGTCAAGTTGTTTTTCTGAAATTTGTTGTTGATATTTGGCTATTTCTAGATTTAAGTCAGATATTTTTTTATTTAATTTGCTGTTTTCATCTTCTGTATTTAATGAAAGATCGTATTTATGTCTTAAAGTTGATAAATCATGTTTTAAACTTGATGAATCAGATTTTAAAGTTTCATAATTATTTGACAACTGCTTAGCTGTCTTTTTCAAGTTTAATATTTCATTGGAAATTAAGTCAAATAATTTGTTTATTAATTTACTTTCGTCATTTATTTTATTATAAGTCAATTCTTTTTGATCTTTAATTTTATTAATTTCGCTTAGTACATCTTTATTGTAGTCATTATCAAACAAATATAAGTACAAATCAGAAAATTTATTAAAGTGTTGTTTACAAATAGTAATTAAATCAGAATTTTTATTTTTTTCTTCCTGCAATTCCCTCAGTAATTCACTTAAATTTTCCTGGGAGTCTTTGAGAGATTGTTCCATTTCTGTCGTAATTTGTTCTCTAGTGTATTCCAAAATATTCATTTTTGAGCTCAGTTCATCGAGTTGCAAATTTAAACTATTTTTATCGAAACTTAATTCTTGAAGTTTTGCATTTAATTCAATTATTTTTTCATTCAAATCAGTGTTGCTTGCTTGTAATTCATGATTTGAAGATTGCATTTCTGCCAGAATTTCTATTGATTTTTTGTAAGAAGTTTGAATTTGTTCTAAGTCTTTTTCAAGTGTTTCTGTTTGAATTTTATAATTTAGTACTTCCTTGTCATGTTCTTTGAGCATTTTGTGAATATTTTGTGCTGTTTGTGCCAAATTTCGCTCATAATCTTCAATTTGTCTTTGTATTCCGTGATTTTACCTTTGTATTCATCATCTAGTGTGGCTTTTAAATTTTCTGACAATACGATTTGCTGCTGTAAGTTGGTTATCTCGTTTTCGAGACGGCGTTTTTCGAATATTATATTGCAGATGTTGTTCTTAACTGTTGTTATTTTTGCTAGCAGATTATTTTCACTAGGTTCATGTATATCTTCTTCACTTTGAAACATTTTTTCTATTGTTGAGAATTCTATATTGATTAGGGCGAAATTTTGCGAGTATTCTTCACATTCTGTATACTTTTCACCTAATTCTGATGTAAATTTATTGTTCAATGTAGCAAGTTGTTCTTCAACGATATTTTTTTTTGTCATTAAATCGTTTATTAAAATTTCTTTGTCTTTTACAGTTTTATTTAAATCATTTAATTCTGTCTCTAATTCTACTTTTTGTGTATATTTGCTGGCGATTTCTTCATTTAATTTCGCTATTATTTCTTCACAGTTTGTTTTTTCTCCTTCAAGGGTCGAAATTTGTTGAGACTTTTCTTTAAGTGCTCTGGTCTTATCTTCTAGTTTTATCTTCAAAGTTCTGTTGGATTCTTCGGCACTTACAAGCTGTTGTTTCAGCATTTGTATCCTTAAACTCAGATTTTCTTGATGTTTTTGTACATTGTCGGATGTTACTTTCTTCATATCTTCGAACTGTTGGACCAATTTTGATTTATCAACTTGTAAACTTTTCATTTGTCCTTCAACTTCGGCAATTATTCTTTGAAGGTCTATGCATTTTGATTCTATTTCGGATTTATTTTTCCTTTGAAGACCAATTTCTTTATTTAAATCGTCGATATTTTTATTTAGTTCCACTTTCTGGTTTTCTAATGTTTTTATTATGTTTTCTTTTTCTGTTAGGTTATTTTTTATTTTTTCACAGTTTTCTTCAAGCAGTTTTTTACAGAATTCTTCTTCATTTAATTTAGCTCGAGTTTCTTGTAAATTTGAAGATAAGCTTAATTTTTCTGTTTTCATTTCTTCAAAGTATTTATTTCTTTCTTCTATTTTTATTTTTTGTTCCGCAATTATTGATTCGGCGTTTTCTAATTTGACTGTCAAATCATGTTTTTCTGTGCGTAATAAGTCTTCAATTTTTTCATTTACTTGTTTTTGCATTTCGCGCAATTCTTCTTTTAACTCTTGAACTTCATTGCATTTCTCTTCGTGAGCTATGGTCATACTGTCTAAATTTGTTTTTAACGTTTGGTTGTAATGTTCTGCCATTTCAAGTTTCGAGTTTAAAGTATTGATGTGTTTCTGAAGATTATCAGCTGATACTATAATAAAATCTTCAAATTGTGTACGTATTTTTTGAGATTGCTCCTCATAATCATCAATTATATTTTGTAGCTGAACACACTTATCTACTGCTTCATTTTTTCTCTTTATTTCATTTGAAATATCTTCATTCAGTTGTTGATTCACTGCATCTAGTTCCAGGTTTTGGTAAAGTAGTTTTTCTATTATAGTCTCTTTTTCTTCCATTTCTGCTCTAATGGTCTCGCAAGTAGTTACTTGATTTTCTCTCTCCAATGTTTCTTGTTCTAGTTTACCTTTAATTTCTTCAATTTTGCTCTTCATATTTTGAAAATTTGATTCCGAGGTTTGTAGTAAAGCGTTTAGATTATCTTTTGCTTCATTTTCATCGCGTAACTTTTCTTCATAATCTTCAATTTGGGTCATCAAGTTGTGTTGATCATTTCGTAGTTGGTAGATTTCTCGAGTTTTTTCTTCAATAACCAAAGGCATTTTTTCATTTACTTCTTTAACTAATTCTTCTAACGACTTTACCTTTAAAGAATAATTTAAATTTTCTTTTTTTAATTCATCAATTATTTTGTTGTTATTTGAAATCCTATTTTCATACATTTTATTGTTTTGTTCTGTCTTTGTTTCCGATATTTTTAAAGAAATTTTATAATCTTCTAGTTCTTTTTTTTCCTTGTCAAGACAGTCCCTCAAATTTTTAACTGTGCCTTCCATATCTTCAACAAATGAACCCATATGTGAAGTTTGAATTTCCATCTCTTCAACAGTCTGTTGCTTTTTTTTCAGGGCTTGTTGAAGAGAAACAATTTCACTTGCCTTTTCTTCAATTGAATTTTTACAGCTGATAATGAGTTTATCATTTTTTAAACTTTCTTCTTGTAGATTTTGTATCTTATTCTTCATATAATTTCTTTCTTTTTCCGAAGATAAAATTTCTTCCTCTAAGTACGCTACTTTTTGGGACATAGTTTCTCTCTCTTGAGTATCGTTTTGAATTTTCATTTCCAGTTTTGAGAATAAATTATCCAAGTTTGCAACAGTGTCCGGGTAGACGATTAAATTCTCTTGAAAGTAGAAGGAAAATTTCAGTATTGATTTATTAAGAAGTTCTATTACATTGGTATCTAAATCGGTGAGAGAATTTTGAAGTTTTGAATTTGAATCGATAAATTCGTTTAATTTGGATTCTAATTCGAAATTTTCTTGTTTTAAGTTTTCATAATTTTTGTTTAAACTGTCACTTTCATTTTGATAGTAACTTAAGTTAAATTCGGTTTCTGATAATTTTGATTTCAAGATTTGGTTTTTAAATTCAATGTCGGTCATTTTATCCAATAAATTTGTATGATCAGAATTAAGTTTTGAAATTTCGCCTTGCAGTCCAGATAATTGTTCTGTTAATCCTGATGAGTTAATTTCTAGTTCACTAATATGTTTACGCAAACTTTTGTTTTCTTCTTGGGCGTCTATTAGTTGTACGTCGACTACCGTATGGGCCAAATTGTCATAATCGATGGATCCTGAACAACAAATATTTGGTTCAGAGCCCAGATCTATATATATATATATATATATATATATATATATATATATATATATATATATATATATATATATATATATATATATATATATAAATTGACAGATAGCATGTTCCATGTATTCCGTTTGTGTCGACATGTAAGTCGAGCGCCATATTGAGTAACGTACGTATAGTCCATCCAGCGAATTAACCAATTCCGACACAATGCACAACCATTGTTACTTTATTGTGACGGAATCGGTTATTCGCTGGATGAACTATACCATCAACGCGAGTGCGCAGTTAGGTAGTTTGATCATATGATGTAAATTTCAACGAATCTGATTGGTCAATCAATTTACATTACTCAATATGGCAGCTAAATACATTGCGCCTCTATAACACTAAGTTATCTGTCAATTTATATTTATAGATCTGTGGTTCAGAGTTTCGGATTAAAAAAATGACAAAAATACTATTTCCAAAATATGTATGCTTGTGTTGGAAATTTTAAATATGATACTTTATGAATTTATTTTAAAGATAATCTGAGTATAGGAATGGCAAATTGAGCCTTGTCGAAAATGTGTAAAAAGTAACTCCTTTTATTTATGTAGATATGCACATACAACGTATGTACGTATAATTATGCTATTATAATAAAATAAAATAAAAACATAATACATATTTTAAACATAAGTAATTTACAGGTAACAACTAACAAGTTAAGAAAATGGTGAACACTTCTTGTTCCCGTATTAATTTTAATTAATTATTAAGCTTACAAATAAAATAAGTCAAAAATATTGTCTCATTTACAATAATTAAATAATTAGAAATAATATTTAATGGCGTAAACTCAAAGCTAGAAAATTCACGTAGAAGAAAATTCTTGCGAAAATTCAGAGACAAGAAAATGTATACATAAAAAATGCAAAAATAGAAAATTCAAATCTACATGGATGCAGAAAACGCATGTAAAGTAATATTCAAATCTGGAAAAAATTGGAATTTTTCCAGCGGTTGTTAAACAATGGTTTAGAAATCATTTTACTTACTGTAGGCTTTTTAAACTAGAACCACGGTTAAAGAATAATTAGGTTTGCCAACATGATCGTTTCTAGCGGTCAGAATGTGTAATGGATCTAGATATCTCTGGCTGTATCAGGGATACTAATGACACTGATTTAAATGTAAAAATACACTTTAATACTATAAATAGTATCTAAAATTGGAATTTAGATATATCTAAGCGGCTATGTTCCATAATTTACCTTTAGATCGAAAATATTATGACAAAACGTGTTTCAAAAGCCTCCATTTTCTGCGAAGGAGATCGTCGTTATAAATAAATAATTTCACAATATATGAACACATTCTCGTAGTGTATCTATTCATCTTCATTATTCAGTTTATAAAACATCGATTTTTACTCATTTCTTCTAAAATTAAAATAACCTATATCTACATTGACAGTTTTTCTGAAATACTTTTCACGGCGATTGTGGCAAAAAAATTCGTTATCTTGTCAAATGAGCTTTTTTAAATATACATAGGTATTTCCTTACATAATATCTAAATCTAAATTGCAGTAAACGATATCCAAAGCGGTGGATAACTACTTTCAATACAAATAATAACAATGAACTGTACAATTTTGCGAGTTCAATGGTTCAGCCTACGGCACATAATATATGCCTTAAAAAGGATTATTGGTTGTTATTTATGAGCAAGAAAGCTTTTTAAAGGAAATATTATCAATAAATATTATTCGTATCTTCTCAGTTCCTACAAAATATAAGATATTTCTGTGATGCAAACTTCAAATTGTTTGTAATTTTTGTACTGTTTTTCACTTGGTATACTGTACGTTTAAAATTATTGATTACCGTATGAAATGAATTCATCTCCTGTACAACGTATTTATTTCAAAATAATTAGATGACAATTTACGAATTTGCTAGTTGTATTCTAACCTAATTATTCTTTAATCGTGACTAAAACTGACCCTAACAGCGAACACGCCGCTGTGCGCTGTCACGAGGGGGGCACTATACTTTGTTTCAATACCCGTTGACACTTGAGCAGAACACGTGAGAATCTGGCGACCATGATTTTTCTAGATTTGCAAAAATTTTCTGTGTCCATTGGATTTTTGATATTAATTTTCTTTCTGCTTTTTTTGTGTACGAGTTTTCTTAGACATGAAATTTCGTTCGTTTTATAATTCTAAGTAAAAAAATTTCTTCACTAAATTTTCTAGTTATAAATATTCTAGTGCTGAAGACATTTCCATCGAACATATAAATTTATTTTGTAAATACAACAAAAAGAATATTCACTCGTTTCCTTCGACTTATAGGAAATACAATTCATTTTCTTACCTATTGATTTTAGAGCCAAACTGTAAATACTATAGATTAAATAAAAAATTTCTGTATTCAAAAAAAGTCTACAGTTGGTATAGTAATTGATATTTTCGTGAAATTTGGTATAAAATTCAAAACGCATTAATTTCTTCTCTAATAAATACTAATTATTTAAAATGATGAAACAATAATAATTCAGGTATTAATTTTAAAAACCATGAGAAATTAAATAATGATACCTGCAACAAATTGGGGCTGTGAAATTGTGAAATTTGTGAAGTCTGCCATTATGGTATATGTACTACACAGCACCAAATTTCAGTGCTGTGAACGCAAGTACACATTGACATCACAAATTTCGTCAAATTTGGGGCTGTGGGCAAATTTGCACAAAAAACTTACCTGATCTGTTATGAAGAAAGTGTTCATGACTATTGTCGATTTCGTATGACTCGTCGCACACATTCTTCGCGTTAATTTCTTTCAAAATCGAAGACAGTTCCTCGCACTTCTCCCTGAGTTGGTAGAGCTCGGTCTTGTGCATTTCATTTTCTTCATTTAACTTCACGTTCTGCCGCTCTAGATTCAAAGCCCGGCTGTGCCACTCTTGAATATTTTCTTCAATTTTTGCCAGTTTATTTCGAGCCCTATCTCGCTCATTTTGAAGATCTTCTTGCTCTTTATGAAGAATGGAGACATATTTTTCCAAACTTTGTATTTCATCTTTGAAACGTTTGTGTTCTCGATTATCGGTCTCTGAATTTGACGGAGGGGAGAATGTTTCTAAATTTAGTAATTCTAAACGCAATTTGGTAATTTCTGACTGTTTATCGCTGATGACTTTCTCTAATTTTTTGTTTTTAATGTATTGTATATTAAGTTCTTCTTGTAAGTCGCCTTTTTCGAATCTTTCGAAGTCTAGCTGGGCTTCTAAAGTTATAATATCGCGTTTGTAAGCATCTAACACTTGTTGCTTTTTTAAAGGTGTCTTTAAAAACTCTAACAAAGGTGTGTTTTGTACATTATTTGGAGATGTTATTCTAGTTGGTGTCGAATTTGATTTGATTATACATAAAACGGCATCGTTTATAACATCTCTTGTTATGATTACTGCATCAGCAATGTATTCAAGAAATGATTTAATGCAAAATTGTGTATGAGGAATTAAATTTTGACATAAAGGCTCTGTGAATTCTGCTCTACCGTCTATTAAACAACAATAATGTAATAGAAGAGAACATATATTGCAAATCTCTAAATCGTCTTGTATTAACGTAGGTTCTGCATCCAAATAATACGCTGGATAATGCTCTAAAATCATAAAAAATAGTTAAACAAGCAAAAACCGTTTTGGTTTAACTTACTTTTTAAAAAATCTGTCATACAAACATGTCCTTCTGAACTGTCAGTTTTGATTCTGTAAATATATCATGTTAACCTTTAAATTTAAACTGATTTAACAATACCACTTACATAAGTTGTAATAATGTCTTAAAAAATTCCTCGTTTTTTAATTCAGCAATGTTTTGTACTGGTTTAGATAAATTTAAACAGTTTACCTTAAAAATAAATAAATAAACACAATAACATAAATGTCACATCTTAAAAAATTATCAAACTCACCCATTCTACAATAATATATTGCCATTTTATAAATTCCATAATACCACGATTAACTCATATATTATCACACAATAAAATAAACGTTATACACAGTAGAAATTCGTTACTTTTACACACACAAACAGCATCAAAATGAATTTGAATTTACGATGTACACAAGACAGTTAAAACCGTTAAACAGCTGATTTCCCATTGGCTGTCCTAAAACACTGCTTATTACGATATAATATAAAATTACCTAAATACTATCTGATAAATCATACCAGTAAAATATTTAGAATTAAACGTTTAATAACAACTAATTTAGAGTACAACGACAACGTGAAAATAATTCAACAAAATGCATTTTACAACGATAAGCAAGATCAAAGGAGGTGTGGCTTACTTGGCCGTTATGACATGTGTATAGTCTGCACAAAAAGTACCTATCGGAAATATAATTTATTATTTAAAATTGTATTAATTTATTATGATAATTCAAATTACAGTATTTAAATTTATAACAATGATCCACAAAATTTATTTCTTGAGTTAATTATGTTAATAAAGCTATATATAAGATTTCCACAAATTGCGCAGTATGAAAAGTTGAAGAATTTGATGCGCATGCGTTTATATTTATATCCCAAATTTTCAAATTTCATAAATAAAACACAAAAAATGTGTCCCGCACATGACCGCTAGCCTAATTCTGCTCATTCTACTAATCTAATAATAATAATTACTTACATTTCAAATTTAAAGAACCTTTAGCGCAAATGACCAATGACTTAGAAACGTCAAACCTGTTGATGTGTATGAAACGAATCAACGAAAGTCAAAATGCGCGAATGTTGTATTGTACATAGGTACACTGCAATCTCGACTGCAATGGCAAAAGTAATTCACGATTTAAAATCCCAAACGACCATATACCTTAATATTTAAAAAATAACTTAATATCTAAAAAAAGTTGTCTATAATTGAATTAAAAATTAAAATAACTATTATACAAATGAAATTTAAAGTAACCTTTCTATTAATGCTATTTTTTGGCCCGATGTTTTTGCACCTCTTTGAAACAATACATTTTTTAATTCTTCGACTTTCCAAATTCCAACTTTGATAATATGACATGGTTATAAAGTGGTATTGTCTATTGTCACAGGTATTGTTGTATAAACTTCAACAGAGAAGTCATAATTACACGCAGTAACGTACGTCTTCCTATTTTTACTTATGCCCTGTTCACACGTTGCTACTTTGAAGACACATTCGTGCTACTGTGGCAAGAAAAAATCTGAGTCGCTTGTCAAATAGCAGCGCTGCTAATTTGTAGCATCAAAGTATCAAGAACTACTCGTTGATAATTTCACATCGTTGATCGTTGTATGTGTAGATAGCGATTTTTTGCGGTTATTGTTTCGATTTAAATATTTTTTATTATTTGCGTCTTCAAAAACTTCTTCTTTTCATGCTACAGTAGCACTGAGTAGCACGTATGCGTCTTCAAAGTAGCAACGTGTGAACAGGGCATTAAGTATGTATCAATGTATCGTATAATACGTACTTCGAAAACTAGCTCCTTGCTGCCACCTATGCTAAGCTTTGCGCTAACGGTCTCATTGTTTCATGTTCATGTAAACGAAGGATGTTTAAACATCCTTGATGTAAACTATACTTTGTCCCAGAATTCGGAGGAGCACCTAGAAAAGTCCCATTTATACAGGGAAAATAAATTGAAGTATAGTTTGGCGGCAAATTTGAATCACTTACAAATCAATGTAATATTTGAATTACAAATCAAATAAAAACGATTACCTTTCATTTTTATTACTTGTTCCTGGTTTATCCATTGTTAACCTTAACACTTTGTTACTTAATACAATTTACACGCAAATATTCTAACCTATAAAAGAACTGTCACATTTTGTAAACACTGGAGCTAAATTATTGGGTGTAAATATGGCTCAGAAATGAGCAATCTGATTGGTTGGAAAAACGCGGCAAAAATAAGCTTCTCCGAATTCTGGGACAAAGTATAGAATGTTAATTGTACTTCATTTTATTATTAAATACTACCAGATTCAGAAAATTGTATTTAAAATTATCTGTACCCATAGATAATCATAGTCTTTAATTTTTAATTGCAAAAATTGTCATAAATAAATGTACCAAGCTTCAAAAGTAGGTACTACTTCGGTTTTCGAATTTCTACCAAAATCTTATCCGATGTTATAGAGTAAGATCCCAGAGCCTTAACTATATAACTTATTTTCAAAAAGATGACGTCTTAGGGTCTGAGTAGTGTCTTTTAATATCTGCGTGCTTGTAGAGTTCGCTCTGTGACACCTGGGCAGGGGCAGGTACAGTCCGTTCCAGTTCCAGCTAAGAAAGGGACCGCGACGTCACATGCGCAGAAACTAAAATTCGTCCGGTTGACCGTTACCATAGCAACTCGTAGCGAAACGAACAGTTCAGTGGCGTAGATAAATGTTGTAACTAAAATCGAACACTATTATAATGTCGAAAAAAAAAACTTGGTGTACGGGGAATGGTGATCCATAGCCGACTCGTGAAATAGTAAATAATGTGCGAAAATTTATGCACGAACCTGAATTCATAACATGAAAATAGTTAGCTAAATAATACTTTTCAGCAAAAGAGTTTAGAAGCCACAGGTGTTTCAAAAAACACATATCAAAATTTTGGGAAGCAATCCTATAATATAGAGACAAGCGCAAGCTCTTCATTTACATCACCAAAGAAAAAGAGACCGAGGAATTTTCCAGTGTTAGAAGAAATTTCAGTTGGAGAGATTTTAAAGCAATACGAACACTAATTTATTATTTCTAACAGAAAAACAGAAAAAAGAACACCTATCTACCCTAAGTTGCATTTTGAAAATATCTTATAAATTAAATTAAATCAAAAAGATCATTACTTTTATTTTATTAAGTATATAAAATTTATTTTTCATACTAATAATGAATATTAGTATAGTAGTCATATAGTATACATCGAAAAAAGATATCAAAAGTCAGAGCTATTACTTCTACAGTAGACAAATAAAATACGCACGGCACTGGTGTGACGTCACTACTTCACGCATCTCTGATGACGTAGCGGTCCCTTAGCTGGAACGGACTCTACCAGGTGAGAAAGATAACTAAAAGTAAGAGTTAGGTACTTAACTTAAATTTGTATGGCTGATTTTTACATATATTTTGTCGAATATTATTCTGAAGTAATATCAAAAGTGTCAGACGCTTTCCATGGACCAGAACTTTTGTCAGACGCTTTAAAGCTCCACAAAAAAAATGAACTTAACTTATTTTTACATGTCTGATTTTTAAATATGTTATTAAGACAACTATTACAAAGTTACATTTAATCAGTCAGACAAATTGTAATGACCAAACATCCCCTAAACACAAAAATTATTCAACCATGAGTATGAGCGCGTTTCAGAGTAAGTGTTTAAATATTTTAAGAAAACTTACTGCTTTCGATTTTATATTTTTGCATTTTATAATTTTTAAATTAATTTAATTTATTGCATACATTTTGGGGAAATTAATTTTTTTTGGAGTAATTGTGTTTTATAAAGAAATTTATATCAGTGGTGACAATTTTAACAAAAAATAATTTTAGTAGAAAAATATTCAACTATAATTATGTTGGGACATTATGCATAATTTGAAAAATGATGATTCGAATGTATGGTTATAAGCAGGCACCGGAAATTACCAAAAATATATTAATTTAACAAAATTTACGAGCACTTGGGACCGTCTTTGTGTAGAAGTTTGTTCTACTAAAATTATTTTTTGTTAAAATTGTCACAACTGATGCCTTTTACTTCCTTGTACGGAGTAATAAGGAAGTATTGTAATCGCGAAAAATTTCGGTTTTCAGATTTTGATGGAAATATCCGTTTTGATCTTTTCTGAATCCATTATGACTAGTTTCGTCGTGACGTCTGTACGTACGTGCGTGCGTACGTGCGTACGTATGTATGTACGTACGGACGTATTTGTGTCGCATAACTCAAATACGGTTAGACGTAGAAAGTTGAAATTTTGTATTTAGGACTGTTATAGCATATAGTTGTGCACCTCCTATTTTTGGTTTCAATCTACAAACCGGAAGTAGTAAATTTTTAAATTATTTCGATAAATATTTAATTTAAGACAAATTTTTTTATTTTAAATGAAAGATTATGTGATTATTACCTACAATCGGTATTTTATAAATATTTTTGTATCTGGTATCATTTAAGAATAATTAAAGTATATATTTATAATTTAGTATTTCGGTATCTTGTAGTCCATGATCGATTAACATTTGTTACTACGTAAAATTTAAATGTTTATGACATGACAGTGACAATAGTAAAATATGCTTTATATCTTCTTCTGCAGTTTAAATAAAATGACTAAAATATATTTGTGAGTATACTAGTATAATAAGTTAAAAGAATTTTTTATATTATTCCACATTTTAGTTATTGAGAAAAGTATGAACAGACAAGGCGTACAAGGAAGTCATGTGGTGTCCACGTCAGCTTTTTGGCTAAAGTGTAGAATAGGTGTTTAAGAGGAATTTCAATCGGTTCATTCCTATTCTCTGTCCTAGAATAAAGCAAAATTAGGCCGCGGAAGCAAGGATTTGGGCCGAATTTGTTAGTTTTTAGGGTAAAATTTGGGACAATTGTCAACACTGGTTAATGGTTATGCTGAAAAATTAACAGATTAAACATGTGATTTAACGTTTTTATACATTTATGTAATGGAGATATCAATAAATAAATATATTTTTCACAGATATAAGGCTTTTTACCTCTCGCCCAGAGAGGTATAGGGATCGTGAAAAAATTCGATGTCGAGATTTTGTCAATAAGCACGTTTTAGCACCTTTAGAACCTATTTTGACTATTTTCACGATGATGTCTGTGTGTGTGTGTGTGTGTGTGTGTGTGTGTGTGTGTGTGTGTGTGTGTGTGTGTGTGTGTGTGTGTGTGTGTGTGTGTGTGTGTGTGTGTATGTGTATGTGTGTGTGTGTATGTGTGTGTGTGTGTGTGTGTGTGTGTATGTGTGCGTGTGTGTGTGCGTGTGTGTGTGTGCGTGTGCGTGTGCGTGTGCGTGTGCGTGTGTGTGCGTGTGCGTGTGCGTGTGTGCGTGTGCGTGTGCGTGTGTGTGTGTGTGTGTCTGTCTGTCTGTCTGTCTGTCTGTCTGTCTGTCTGTCTGTCTGTCTGTCTGTCTGTCTGTCTGTCTGTCTGTATGTGCGCCTACTATAGTCTTTCGTTCTGATTCATTATCTCAAATTCTACTTCACATAAAATTCTAATATTTTGCAATATACATTTATATATTATGTTAATGAAGAGCTGATAAGATTTTGGTAAAAATCTGCCACCCGGAAGTGGTATTTTCTTGAAGCATTTTAACATTTTTTGCAAAAAATATAGGAAATACTGCGATAGTTACAATTTGTCATTCGACATTTGAAACAACAAATTATCTTTTACAATATTTATTTAACATCGTTTCTATATCTCTTACCAATAAAGGAATATTAATTTTCAAAAATTTGTAATTTTACCTACCACGATTTGTAAATCGCAATATATGAAAAAATTAAAAACAATAATGAATATGTCAATGTGACAGATGAACAGACGTTTGCACAGATTCTAAAATGTTTGTGGCACCATTTTAAAAGAAATGCGTAAATATTATTAACTGAACATAATGTAATAAGGTAATAATAAAGTTAAATTTTTATCTATAAAGAGCTAATTGAGAACTAAGAACTATAAAATTATTTTCAAAAAGTTTGTAAATTTATTGCAAAATTATAATTTAAGAAAGCCTAACTAAAGTCAAATTCACATAAATTACAGTGTTAAGGCGAGAGGTCGTGTGCTGGCCACAACAGATTATATATATTTTTCACAGATATAAGGCTTTTTACCTCTCGCCACTCATATCTGTAAGAGAGGTATTGTAATCATGCTACAATTTCGATAGTGAATTTTCAATGGATAAGCACGTTTTGAGGTCCCTAGAACACGATTTTGATAATTTCGCGATGATGTCTGTGTGTGTGGATGGATATTGGAGGTACGATAACTCAAATACCACCTAATAAAAAATTAAAATTTTGTATATAATATTCTGATACCCTAGATTTGATCTTGGTGTTGATCGTGCAACCGGAAGTGGTAGTTTCGTGAACATCTGAAGAGTTTTTCTGGAATATCCTCAAAATTTATGAATTAATAGGAATTTTTTAAATAACATAGTATACTATATGTTACTGTCTACAAATTGTATTTAAAACGTTGTTTCTATATAGCACCATTTTTCAATTAAAGAAGTTAAAAATTCTACAAAAAAAATCTGTTGTGGCCAGCACATAACCTGTGTGTGTGTGTGTGTGTGTGTGTGTGTGTGTGTGTGTGTGTGTGTGTGTGTGTGTGTGTGTGTGTGTGTGTGTGTGTGTGTGTGTGTGTCTGTGTCTGTGTCTGTGTCTGTGTCTGTGTCTGTGTCTGTGTCTGTGTCTGTGTCTGTGTCTGTGTCTGTGTCTGTGTCTGTGTCTGTGTCTGTGTCTGTGTGTGTGTCTGTGTCTGTGTCTGTGTCTGTGTCTGTGTCTGTGTGTGTGTGTGTGTGTGTGTCTGTGTCTGTGTCTGTGTCTGTGTCTGTGTCTGTGTCTGTGTCTGTGTCTGTGTCTGTGTCTGTGTCTGTGTCTGTGTCTGTGTCTGTGTCTGTGTCTGTGTCTGTGTCTGTGTCTGTGTCTGTGTCTGTGTCTGTGTCTGTGTCTGTGTCTGTGTCTGTGTCTGTGTCTGTGTCTGTGTCTGTGTCTGTGTCTGTGTCTGTGTCTGTGTCTGTGTCTGTGTCTGTGTGTGTGTGTCTGTGTCTGTGTCTGTGTCTGTGTCTGTGTCTGTGTCTGTGTCTGTGTCTGTGTCTGTGTCTGTGTCTGTGTCTGTGTCTGTGTCTGTGTCTGTGTCTGTGTCTGTGTCTGTGTCTGTGTCTGTGTCTGTGTCTGTGTCTGTGTCTGTGTCTGTGTCTGTGTCTGTGTCTGTGTCTGTGTCTGTGTCTGTGTCTGTGTCTGTGTCTGTGTCTGTGTCTGTGTCTGTGTCTGTGTCTGTGTCTGTGTCTGTGTCTGTGTCTGTGTCTGTGTCTGTGTCTGTGTCTGTGTCTGTGTCTGTGTCTGTGTCTGTGTCTGTGTCTGTGTCTGTGTCTGTGTCTGTGTCTGTGTCTGTGTCTGTGTCTGTGTCTGTGTCTGTGTCTGTGTCTGTGTCTGTGTCTGTGTCTGTATCTGTGTCTGTGTCTGTGTCTGTGTCTGTGTCTGTGTCTGTGTCTGTGTCTGTGTCTGTGTCTGTGTCTGTGTCTGTGTCTGTGTCTGTGTCTGTGTCTGTGTCTGTGTCTGTGTCTGTGTCTGTGTCTGTGTCTGTGTGTGTGTGTGTGTCTGTGTCTGTGTCTGTGTCTGTGTGTGTGTGTGTGTGTGTGTGTCTGTGTCTGTGTCTGTGTCTGTGTCTGTGTCTGTGTCTGTGTCTGTGTCTGTGTCTGTGTCTGTGTCTGTGTCTGTGTCTGTGTCTGTGTCTGTGTCTGTGTCTGTGTCTGTGTCTGTGTCTGTGTCTGTGTCTGTGTCTGTGTCTGTGTCTGTGTCTGTGTCTGTGTCTGTGTCTGTGTCTGTGTCTGTGTCTGTGTCTGTGTCTGTGTCTGTGTCTGTGTCTGTGTCTGTGTCTGTGTCTGTGTCTGTGTCTGTGTCTGTGTCTGTGTCTGTGTCTGTGTCTGTGTCTGTGTCTGTGTCTGTGTCTGTGTCTGTGTCTGTGTCTGTGTCTGTGTCTGTGTCTGTGTCTGTGTCTGTGTCTGTGTCTGTGTCTGTGTCTGTGTCTGTGTCTGTGTCTGTGTCTGTGTCTGTGTCTGTGTCTGTGTCTGTGTCTGTGTCTGTGTCTGTGTCTGTGTCTGTGTCTGTGTCTGTGTCTGTGTCTGTGTCTGTGTCTGTGTCTGTGTCTGTGTCTGTGTCTGTGTCTGTGTCTGTGTCTGTGTCTGTGTCTGTGTCTGTGTCTGTGTCTGTGTCTGTGTCTGTGTCTGTGTCTGTGTCTGTGTCTGTGTCTGTGTCTGTGTCTGTGTCTGTGTCTGTGTCTGTGTCTGTGTCTGTGTCTGTGTCTGTGTCTGTGTCTGTGTCTGTGTCTGTGTCTGTGTCTGTGTCTGTGTCTGTGTCTGTGTCTGTGTCTGTGTCTGTGTCTGTGTCTGTGTCTGTGTCTGTGTCTGTGTCTGTGTCTGTGTCTGTGTCTGTGTCTGTGTCTGTGTCTGTGTCTGTGTCTGTGTCTGTGTCTGTGTCTGTGTCTGTGTCTGTGTCTGTGTCTGTGTGTGTGTGTGTGTGTGTGTGTGAGTGTGAGTGTGAGTGTGTGTGTGTGTGTGTGTGTGTGTGTGTGTGTGTGTGTGTGTGTGTGTGTGTGTGTGTGTGTGTGTGTGTGCGACCCATCACAACACCTCTCTTAAAGAATATGAGGCGAGAGGTAATAATATAAATCGACTTAAACTTGAAGCTTCTATGTCTTTGGTGAAACTTGTAAGTTATGCAGCGTGCATGTGATATGTGCCGATCTGGCGACTAACATCACGAGTGCTTCAGTCTTGGGTTAACGAAGCAAACTTATGCAGCATTATGTAAATAACTATGTCAAATTGCAAGTTTCCTGCAAGCGTTTGCTACAAATTAATTAAAATCATTCAGAAATGCAGTCGCACGTGCTGCTGCCTGTTTCTTACAAAATTATTTTAAGGCTGAACAATGGGGTTGTTTCACAATTTTTGATTTATTTTTTTCTTGAAAGAATACGTCGTACTTGATAAGTAGGTGTATATTTTATGCTCCATAAATGATTAATTCAAGAGATAATGATTTTTGAAAAACGACTTCGAATTTCAAATCTTCTTTGAGTGACGTATTCAATTGACCAGTCTTCGTGTATTGGGTGTATGTTTCGTATTTTACGAAGCACTCCGAATGAGCCCCGATAACTTACCCACAGACTTACAAACCTAGCGGACAAATTTTGAACTATGTTTTGTTACTTTTAATTTCGGCGTTACGTTTGTTTATTTATAAAATACAGAAAACTACATTATCAGCGATGTCAATGCATAAAACAAAAATCTGGCGTGGTCACGGTAGTCACCACACAACTTTCTTATACACAACTGTGCGTACTCATCAGCCGGCGGAATCTCAGGTATCAGGTAGCCTTTGCTGAAACGGCTGAAACACAGTTTGTAGTTCCCCTCGGTAAATTTAGATGGCATTCTTTCATAAATTATCGGTAAAAAAGAGAATTAATTTATTTATTCTTAGTGCAAGTATTTTCTTCACTTGATAACACATTTTGACTACAAATGATACTGTAAGTAATTATTTATTATAAAGGCTGGAATGTAGAATAGGTGTTTAAGAGAAAATGCGTTTTTTATTATGCTTAAATATTATGTCAAATAATTTCGAAAACTAAGAAAAGCAAGTAATAAAAATCCGATGTGGCCAACACATAATCTCTCGCCATACTCTACTATTTTTATTTTTCTAATATAAGTATATATTATGTAGTACTTACTCACAAATATACCATTGTACTAGAAGGGAATTCGGGAATTGTAGTTTTTATAATATTATTATGACCTTATAAATACTAAATGACATTTTATATTTTCCATTTCAATTTGCCAAAAAGTCAAAAATTCATGTGACATTAACACTCAAATATTTTATTTTTTGTTTCCATAGGTAGGCAGATAAATCAAAATTGTAACAAATTTGTAGAATTTTTAACTTCTTGTAATTGGAAAATGGTGCTAGATAGAAACAACGTTTTGAATACATATTGTAGATAGTAACATTTATTATACAATGTTATTAAAAAAATTCCTATTAATTCATAAATTTTTGAAAATATTCCAAAAAAACTCTTCAGATCTTCAAGAAACTACCACTTCCGGTTGCACGATCAACACCAAAATCTAATCAGATCTAATCTAGGGTGTCAGAATATTGTATACCAAATTTCAAATTTTTTTATTCAGTGGTATTTGAGTTATCGTACCTCCAACATCACACACACACACACACACACACACACACACACACACACACACACACACACACACACACACACACACACACACACACACACACACACACACACACACACACACACACACACACACACACACACACACACACACACACACACACACACACACACACACACACACACACACACACACACACACACACACACACACACACACACACACACACACACACACACACACACACACACACACACACACACACACACACACACACACACACACACACACACACACACACACACACACACACACACACACACACACACACACACACACACACACACACACACACACACACACACACACACACACACACACACACACACACACACACACACACACACACACACACACACACACACACACACACACACACACACACACACACACACACACACACACACACACACACACACACACACACACACACACACACACACACACACACACACACACACACACACACACACACACACACACACACACACACACACACACACACACACACACACACACACACACACACACACACACACACACACACACACACACACACACACACACACACACACACACACACACACACACACACACACACACACACACACACACACACACACACACACACACACACACACACACACACACACACACACACACACACACACACACACACACACACACACACACACACACACACACACACACACACACACACACACACACACACACACACACACACACACACACACACACACACACACACACACACACACACACACACACACACACACACACACACACACACACACACACACACACACACACACACACACACACACACACACACACACACACACACACACACACACACACACACACACACACACACACACACACACACACACACACACACACACACACACACACACACACACACACACACACACACACACACACACACACACACACACACACACACACACACACACACACACACACACACACACACACACACACACACACACACACACACACACACACACACACACACACACGTGAAAATAGTAAATTCGTATTGTAGAGACCCTAAAACGTGCTTATCCACCAAAAACTCGCATACTCGAAAATTTTGACCCATTACAATACCTCTCTTATAGAATATGAGGCGAGAGGTAAAAATAATTAATAAAAATTGAACATTTATTATGTGCCGTAGAATGTATTCATCATATTCTATAAGACAGGTAAGTATTGTAATGGGTCAAAATGTTCGAGTATGTGGCTAAGCACTTTTCAGGGTCTCTACAATACGAATTTACTATTTTCAGGATGATGTCTGTGTGCGTGTGTGTGTATGGACGTCTGGACTGACAATTTTTCGTCCACTATAACTTAAAAAGTATCAAACCGTTTATAACCAAATTTCATATTTAAGGTTTTAATAAGTATCTTAACACCGGATAAGATTTTGGTAGAAATCCGCAAACCGGAAGTAGTACTTTTTGAAGCTTGATAAAGTTTTCCTTAAATATATTTATTAATAACAATTTTTGCAATTAAAAATTAAAGAAAATATATTTATCAATGGGTACAGTTAATTATAAATTCAATTTGATGAATCTGGTAGTATTTAAAAAAGAAATAAAGTAGAATTAATAATATATTTTTTTGAAATTCCAGTATCTTGTTGTCCATGATATGAAATTTGTTTCTACATATAATTTTGAATTATTATGACAGTGACAGTACAGTTGACATCTTTTGTTCTTTTGCTTGCATCTTGGTTTACATTATCGTTTACATATTACATGAACATGAAACTAGTATTAAAATGTAAGTAAAACTATTTATTTGATTAGTAGAATAAGCAGAATTTGGCGAGAGGTATTCCTATTTTGCAAGTAGTATGTATAACAATATTGTCTGATTTATAACTTTATTTATCTTATAGTTACACATTTAGTTACACATTTGATTTAGGTATAGTACTATGAAACTGTAAAAGTCGTGAGAAAGAATTTTTTGCCAATACAAAAAAGTTTTCCTTCCATGTATTGTTAAAAGTTTTGTTATCCCTTATTGAAACTTGTTACAATGTTGAATTCTTATCTTGAAAGAATAATTTGTTGATGAATTTATTTATGCGAGTTAGATATTTTCAGCAAGCTATTCTATTCTTCTGCATTGTTCCCTAGTCTTATCAGTTTTGGAGCCTTTCCAAAATGGATATAAATTGAGTAGATGCCTAGAACTTTGCCTATTATATAAATTTAAAATTTCTTTTAGCTATGTGTCTAGACTTTAAACGTATTAATAACAAAAATCCCCGCGGCTAAGGAAGAAAAATTGCACCGATATTTTGTGTTAATACGAAATGAAATCTGAGAGCATGTTACCACAGACTTAAAATTG
The DNA here is from genome assembly GCA_947534325.1 of Agonum fuliginosum. Classification (NCBI taxonomy): domain Eukaryota; kingdom Metazoa; phylum Arthropoda; class Insecta; order Coleoptera; family Carabidae; genus Agonum; species Agonum fuliginosum. The sequence goes on from OX384038.1 coordinate 21,848,369, forward strand.
AGAGACGGATATTTATTTAGTTCATTCAGAATTCATATTTAATTTGGATGTAACGCTGCACAGTTACCATTAATTCTTTTTAAAAATGTTGTGTTTTAGTTTTCCCAAAATTTTTTGAACGACCATACGCTTGCTGACATTGTATTTTTTGCCAAAGTTTCTTGCTAATTATTTTAATATTAGTAAGCCCTGTTCACAAATGGAATCTTTGAGGATTCTTTCATGTTTTAAAAAATATGGTGATTTTTATGGATAGTATGTGTACTTATTAACAACCGTGGCCGCGACATTTAATTTATATATTTGAAGAAATTATTAATACATAATATACTCATTAGATCATTTTAATTTTATACAATAAATTTAACTAAATTGACCTCATTATCTATAATAATAATAAAATTAATGATATCTGAATTTCCGAAGTTCATTGTCACAATAATATAAAACAAAATCGTTCCGTTTACGAACTCGTCAATGAGTAATGTATCCAGATTCGTGTACGGTGTAAGGTTTGATACAAAGATCGATAAAATGTAAGATTCAATGCAAAAAACCAAACACAACACTAACTGGGATACAAGACTCGACACTAGGTTGATCACGACGCGTTTCGATCTTTCGACTGAAGTTGGAGAATGGGAGGTAGGGTTTTATTTTTATATTAGTAATTTTAACGGTTGAAAGATTATGTCCGATTGGCTATTAATTTGGATGTTTATTACCGGTTGACTGATTTTTTCTTTAAATATTTCTAAATTTTCGGCTATGTTTAATCTATTACTTTTACTTTGTTGTTTACAAATTGACATGATGTCTTCAATTTTACCTGCTGTATGTTTATGATTTAGTAAATGTGTCGCGTAATTTGAGTCACTTTTAAGATTTTTAAAGGATTTAATGTGTTCTTTATACCGATCTTTAAATTTACGTCCTGTTTGACCGATGTAATTTAGGTTGCAAGTGAAACATTTAAGTTTGTATATACCGCTTTTATTATATTTATTGTTAATTTCAATATTATTATTTATTTGATTTTTAAGGTTATCTTCAGTTTTAAGGCGATTTTAATGTTATGATTTTTAAATAGTTTGGTTATCATATGCGGGTTGATTTACCGATGTATGTGAATTTACTCCATTGTTTAATTTCAGTATCAGGTTTAGGTGTGTTATTTTTATATTTAATTTTATATTTTATGTCTTTATGAATTTTGTGTACCTTGTTTTTAGTGTAACCGTTGTTAGTTTCGATTTGATGAATAGTTTTTAGTTCTTGTTTATAATTTTCTTTATTTAGCGGTATAGTTTCAAGACGATAAAGTAAGCTACGAAATGCTGCGAATTTATGTTGTTTACGGTGTTCTGATGTCGCGTGTATTATATTATCAGTTTGAGTTGGTTTACGATATACCGGTTGGTGGAGGTGAAATGCGAACATAGGGAAATATATGACAATGGAGTTATCATGGCTAGGCATCTTGATATACGTGGAATAACTACTGTCAATGTCAAAGTAGTCATATTATGGAAATTTTTATTTTCATTAAAATATTTTCTTTGCATAATAATGTATGTGTACGAGCAGAACGAGAAAGTTTACATACACTTTTAGATTTTATTATTATTTCTGTTCTTGATTACTCTATTTGCCACACAAATTCACATTACTCGTTTTGTGACACTACTACAAAATATATCAAGATACCTGGCATGAAAGTTCGATTGTCATGTATGTTCCCTATGTTCGCATTTTACCTCCACCAACCTGTATATTATAATTGATTTTATTTGATGATTTAGAAATGGTTAGGTCCAGATAATTAATTTTGTTATTAACTTCTTCTTCTAAAGTGAATTTAATATTGTTATTATAGTTGTTTATTTCGTTTAAGATTTCATTAGCATTTTCATAGTTAGTTATACACAATATGTCGTCAACGTACCGAATACATTTAACGATTTTATATTTTATTTTTATGTTATTAAGTAAATTATCTTCCATGTTTTGTAAAAAGATTTCCGAAAGTATACCAGAAAGGGGGCTTCCCGTGGCTAAGCTGTTATTTTGTTTATAGTATTTATTATTAAATTGAAAATAATTTTGATTAAGTACTGTGGTTAAGAGATCAGTTAGTTGTTTTATAAATTCCGGGTCAAATTCTTTATCGATTAAGGTGTTTTTGATTATTTCTACTGTGTCTAAGATGGGTATATTAGTATATAGATTAGTAATGTCGAAGGATATTAGTCGCGTGGTTTCGTTTATTGTTAGGTTTTTAGTTTCATTTATTAGTTCAATGTTATTTTTGACCGTGTATTTTTCCAAATTAAGTGTTTTAGATAATTTATAAGTCGGAGCTTGAGTGAAGCTAACAAGTGGTCGTATAGGTACATTAGTTTTGTGAATTTTAGGAAGAGCTTTTAAAACCGGCGATTGAGCAGGGTTCATATTTAGTTGTAAGAACTTTTTATTTTCGTCGATTATAAGAGGTGCGTTTTTAATGGCATTTTTTACCTCCCATCCTCCAACTGGCTACGTGTTGTTTTGTACAGTGCTTATTCGTACGCCCAGCATAATAGTGCTGGTTCGTACGGTCGGTCCCTTTTACCTGTATTTTTCCAAGAACTCTTAATCCGTCGCAGCGGGGGTTTCCAAGACCGGGTTAGTTCGTACAACGTTAATATCGCACACAAATACTTGATGTACCCAGGTCATGCTACAGATACGTTATTATAATAATTGAATAGTTGGATATTTAAATATATTTGTGCAGGACAACTAATAACAAAAACGAACTGTTTTTTTAGCATATTTTCAAAACTGTTCATTCTTCGTCTTATATATCAATATAAATAATCCAAATAAATTATTATTTTAATAAGCTGTACACAGAAACTCTTTCAAGACATTTATTGACATAAAAACTATTCATTATTTATTAATTTCTTCGCAGTCTACCAATTAGAGAGTATTAGGGTTATCGTGATTGGAGAATTCTTCTGTAACTTTGAAGTATAAGAATAATAAGTAATTAATCATTAATCGTACTTTAAAGTATTTTGTTTATAATGTCACAAATTTTATATTTAATCGGCGTAATTTAATGCTAGTAGAATGAAAAATTATTACTAAGTAGGTATTTAATTTTTTATAACATAATTCTTAATGTAAAGTTTATATTTAAAATTTACTTATAGTTCTTGTTCATCATGAACCTGCGTATGAATTCAATTAATTTTTCCCCACCTAGTTGTACGAAATAGTTCGGACTTGGAAACCCCCGCTGCGACGGATTAAGAGTTCTTGGAAAAATACAGGTAAAAGGGACCGAGCGTACGAATCAGCACTATTATGCTGGGCGTACGAATAAGCACTCTGTACAAAACAACACTACACCCCTCCAACTCCAGTCACCTGATGATGATCGAAAGATCGAAACGCGTCGTGATCAATCTAGTGTCGAGTCTTGTATCCCAGTTAGTGTTGTGTTTGGTTTTTTGCATTGAATCTTACATTTTATCGATCTTAGTATCAAACCTTACACCATACACGAATCTGGATACATTACTCATTGACGAGTTCATAAACGGAACAATTTTGTTTTATATTATAATAATAAAACTTAATTGAACAGTTCATTAAATAATATTACATAAATATAACTTATTAATGGTTGACACAAAATGGTCGGGAATCAGTCTTATATATTTGAGTAATAAATCAAATATATAAAACTGATTCCCGACCATTTTTTGTCAACCATTTCTAAACAACAGTCGATCATCGTTTCATAACTTATTAATATTACATATTACTGGTGTAATCAAAAATTGAACTCAAATGTGCAATTCAATTCACCTAAATTGAAATTGATTTTGCATAATTTGAAAGATCTATTTTATTTCGCAAGTAGCATAATATTAGAGTATTTTTTTCTTATAGAAAAATGCAAGAAAAAGGAAACATGGTCTATAAAACCGGTTAAATACTTACCTGTTAATTGATAGTACCTACATAATCCTTGTTCAAATACAATTTTACCATTCTTGTACTGGCCACAAAACACTCGCTACATTAGTACGCTTGTTGCTGGATTTTAGAAGGTAGGCGGGCTTCGTAAATTGAAACATTGTACTTACACCAAAACTAGATCAATCTAATTACCAATTTTATTTTTATTAATTGCAATTTTCCGCCACTGGAAAAAGGTCAACAAAGTATGAAATCAAATTTTAATATTTACAAATTACGGCTTCATAATCTCTGTATAGTTGAGCCTTTGATCTAAACGGATATCACATTAAATTCATATTTGCGTTTTAATTAAACTTTAAAACTAATTGACGCGGGAGAATCAGAGCAATAAAGCCAATGTACGTTTATATACAGACGATTTTTAGACATCAAAATTACAGATATTCATTTGGTATCTATTGATTTTTACTGGTTCTTTGAAAAACTAATTATACCTAGGTACTGTTTTGTGATTCCGTTTTTGATCATTTTATTAATGGCATTTTTTTGTACTATCGGTATAAAAAGTAAGCTTTTTAAACCATGCTTCTTTGTTGACCTTTGCTAATAGTGACGTAGGCCAGTCATTCTGGATGAAATTTACACTGGGTACATGAAGTTCTCGTGCAGTCAATGAAAGTTGTACCCATCGATAGAATAAAGTCCCCTGACTAACATATTGATTTGTTTCCGCGTCAAAATATCAGCAACATTTATTATTAATGAAAAATTAAAGACGAATCTCGTCGGCTGCACTTTACCGCGCTATAAGTCCGGTATTTCACTGCTGACCGCGAGAATAAAATTATTACCGTGTAGGGCAGGAAATTTCCCACAAAATACACCCACATTTCAACCCCCAAACATGCGCGGATATTTTTAAATAAATTATAAAGACATTTAATTTATATCGGGAGTTATTTTTATTATTAAACATAGGGCATGTCATTACCATAGTTACAGTGTTACAGAATGACAGCAATGTATTAAAGCTGATCGTTTGACGAATCGCCAAAAAATGCTTTTATAATTTATTTTAAAATATCCGGGCATGTTTGGGGATTGAAATGTGGTTTTATTTTGTAGAAAATTTCCTCCCCTACACGGTAATAATTTTATTCTCGCGATCAACAGTGAAACACCAGACTTATAGCGCGTAAAAGTGCCGTCGGCACGATTCGTCGTTAGTTTTTTACTTCCTTGTACGAAGTAAGGAAGTATTGTAATCGCGAAAAATTTCGGTTCTCAGATTTTGACGGAAATATCCGTTTTGACCTTTTCTGAATCCATTATGACTAGTTTAGACGTGACGTCTGTACGTACGTACGTACGTACGTACGGACATGTGTGTCGCATAACTCAAATACGGTTAGACGTAGAAAGTTGAAATTTTGTATTTAGGACTGTTATAGCATCTAGTTGTGCACCTCCTATTTTTGGTTTCAGTCTACAAACCGGAAGTAGTACTTTTTAAAAATATTTCGATAAATATTTAATTTTAGACAATTTTTTTTATTTTAAATGAAAGATTATGTGATTATTACCGAGGGGCGAACCGCGACATAAAATTTGTACACCAAACTTCTATTTGGCAAGAACTTCTAATATTTCTGTGAACTTCTATTGACTTCTACAAACTACTGTTGACTTCTACAGACTACTACGAACTTCTACATATTACTGTTGACTTCTACAAATTACTGTTAACTTCTACATATTACTGTTGACTTCTACCAACTTCTATGGACTTCTACGAACTACTGCTAGTAGTAACTTCTATATAAATATTTGTTGATTTGTAATGTTAATGATAAACAAGGATTTCTCTGGGTGAAAAATAAAAAAAACTAGGATTCAATTTATTTAACTTTTGAACGAGAATCAGAAACAAGATTATATGTATATTTATAGTTTCTAGTTCGGTTTCTAGCTACTTCAAACTTGCAGTTAGTTATTTAAATTTAAATCTGTTCGTCGTTCGTCCTATATATCCAAAGATAAAAATTAACTATACATGATCCTTTGCCCAGTCAACAGTCATTTTTCTAAGAAAACCTTCTTATTCAACCCTTTACCCTTTGATACTGGTACTAATAAAATTACGAAATATTTGTATTTGAACTTAATTTTAAATTATTGCAATATAATATACTTTAAATTTTTACTATTTGTTTTGATTTATCAGTTTTAAATATATCTTTTTCATATTGAAAATTAATTCAATTACCTAAATCAAAAAATTGGTTTTCATTTTATATTATAAAAGATCTTGTAAAACAATTCATTTTGAATTGTAAATTTAATTCTTTTTTACGTGAATAATGAATGGAATACTTGCATGGTACTGAAAATTAGATTTTGAACACTATGAACATAATGTTAGGCCTAAAATATCGGTAAAAATACAAATTTTATTAAAAAAAAAATATTATGTTTTTTAGTAAATTGAGAAAAAAATTTTACTGTGACGTCACTATTTTGTATTGAACATTATGGCAACTGTGTACGTCACACCACATTTTCATTAATTATTTTTGGGCTTGTTAATAAAATTTTTGTAAAAATAAAAAATACGGGTTTCAAGTTTTTATCTCTTCTTCAAAAATATTCAATAAAAAAATCATGCAAGTAGCCCATTGTGAATTGTTAATTCCTTTTTGTTGTTGTGAATTAAGAATTATTTTCTTTTTTTGCTGAATTGTTCCAGTTCTACAACACACATAACTAACATTTACCCCATCATGTTCGTTTATGTAACAATAATATAAAATATAGTAATTTGTTTCCTTTTAGATCAATTCTAATCACATTAGATCAGCACAGATTTACACTATTGTTGTTCTAAGAAACGAGAAGCCACATGTAGACTCATGTCAACAACTCATGCAAACAATTTTTTTTATAAATGTGAAAACTACTGCTAACTTCTATAAACTTCTACATATTTCTGCAAACTTCTACAATATTTCTGCATATTTCTGCAAACTTCTACATATTTCTACATATTTCTGCAAACTTCTACATATTTCTATATTTCTTTTAACTTTTACATATTTCTATTTAACTTCTACGAACTACTGTGGGCTTGTACACCAAACTTCTATCGCGGGTTGCCCCTCGATTATTACCTACAATCGGTATTTTATAAATATTTTTGTATCTGCTATCATTTAAAAATAATTAAAGTATATATTTATAATTTATAGTATTTCGGTATCTTGTAGTCCATGATCGATTAACATTTGTTACTACGTAAAATTTAAATGATTATGACATGACAGTGACAATAGTAAAATATGCTTTATATCTTCTTCTGCAGTTTAAATCAAATGACTAAAATATATTTGTGAGTATACTAGTATAATAAGTTAAAAGAATTTTTAATATTATTTTACATTTTAGTTATTAAGAAAAGTATGAACACACAAGGCGTACAAGGAAGTCATGTGGTGTCCACGTCAGATTTTTTTTATTAATAATTAATGTTGCTGATATTTTGACGCGGAAACAAATCAATATGTTAATCAGGGGACTTTACTCTATCGTTTAGTACAAGTTTCATCGGCTGCAAGAGAATTTCATGTACAAATTCTAAAATGACTGGACTAACGGTCTGAAAATATTTTCATCTCGCTGCTTATAAAAATCTATTTCAGTAATAATAAATAATTTATTAGGATTTGGATAAATTCATATTTATATTTTAGCTTTCGTAGATATGCTAGTACCTGTTAATTGTTTATAAAAATTAATTAATTGCAAAAAATATTATGGATATACAGGGTGGGGCAAAACAACCTCCCTAGTTTCAATAGAGAATTGTGTATAGCGACCGGTATATATGCCGTTTGCGTTACAAAAGTTTCAGTCGTAAACATAATGTGGACGAACGAGCAACGAGCTTTTGCCGTGGAAACATACATACGCGGTGTAATCGCCGCCCACCGCGCGTTCCGTATTCGATTCCAAATTCCTCGTCGTCAAGCAGTTCCAGACCGAAAATCGATTACGTTGTGGGTAAAAAACTTTCGGGAAACAGGATCTGTGGTCAGGAAGAGAGGTGGGCGACCTCGAACTGCTCGAACACCCGACAACAGATCCTGTTTCGCGAAAGTTTTTTACCACAACGTAATCGATTTTCGATCCGGAACTGCTTGAAGATTCGATTAGATTCCAAATTCCCCGTCGTCAAGCAGTTCCGGACCGAAAATCGATTACGTTGTGGGTAAAAAATTCTCGGTCCGGAACTGCTTGACGACAAGTTGCAGCCCTTGCTTCGCTCATATGCTTCAATTTCCGTTACATCGCTTCTCGAAAATAATCGACAGGGAGCAAAATATCTCAAGGGAGCAAAAACGTGTTTTGCTCCCTCTATACAAGCACGTTTAAGCTCATTTTTATGTGCACTCGTTATAAAAATTATCGTATGCACTTCGGGAGGAACGCTTTTGCTCTCTCGGGTGAATTTACAGCACTCGACTCACCCGCGGGAGCAAAATCGAGTTTTTCTCCCTTGGTGCATAATGTAGGTACTATTATTCAATTTTGACGTTGTAAACTGTAATTATTTACTCCATAGTAACAACTTTAAACAACTGTTTATTCGCAAGTAAATTAAATTTTTAAATCATTCTGACGTTTTTAACTGTCATTATTTCCTCAAAAATGTATAAAAACAATGACAATTAATCACTGGCACTGGCAGTGACAACTACTTTGGTTAGTTTTATTATTATGTGAAAATAAATTTATAATTCATATATTTGAAATAATTTCGTCCAAATTGAATAATATACAGGGTGTTCATTTTAAGTGGCGCACCATTGCTAACTCGAGAACTATAAGAGATACGAAGTTGGTTAAATTAGCAAACAATTTCTATTTTATATGACTACTTTAATGAACGAAACAAAAAAAAATTTAGACCAGTGGTTCTCAAACTACGGGGTGCAACTTTCTTATTTCAAATGGGGACCTATTTTTTTTATTTGCTTATTCGATTCAGTATTTTTTTCTGAATTCAACGAGATATTAGTTTTATACCCTTGCATAACAAAAACATATGAAAAACGCTTTTCAAAATTATGATAATTTCATTAAAATCTGATGGTTAGTTAGTGTTATGGAAGAAAACAATTGAATATTTTGTTTCATATTAATTGTTAGTGAAAAAGATTCTAGTATACTACACTGATCAGACCAAATAAGGTCGAAACACGTGTCCGTAGTTACCTCCACCTTGTACCCTACTAAGTACTTTAGTACCTTGAACTCATAGTAGCGGTCCTGATCTCTTAATTAAAATCAAAGAATCTTTTTCATTATAAATAACAATTGATATGAAACAAATATTCAATTGTTTTCTTCCATAGCACTCTTGTAACACTCAGATTTTAATTAAATTATCATAATTTTCAATAGCGTTTTTCTTATGTTTTTGTTATGCCAGGGTATGAAACTAATATCTCGTTGAATTCAGAAAAAAATACTGAATCGAATAAGCGAATAAAAAAAATAGGTCCCTATTTGAAATAAGAAAGTTGCACCCCGTAGTTTGAGAACCACTGGTCTAAACAAATTTTTCTTTCGTTCGTTAAAGTAGTCATATAAAATAGAAATTGTTTGCTAATTTAACCAACTTCGTACCTCTTATACTTCTCGAGATAGCAATGGTGCGCCACTTAAAATGAACACCCTGTATTGTATAAACTACGTGAGTTAAGAATGTTTATTCACTCGAAGAAATTATCGCACTCGTAATTCGGGCTCGGGAGCTAAACTTTCTTCTCTTGACGAGACGTATCTCACTTGGTGTACCTATAACTATCTATGATTTTGAAACACTTAAAGAAAATGAAACAGTACTTACAAACAACTAACATTTTTAATGAAAATGATGCTTTTTAATTCAATTCAAAGGGATTTTCTAAAAACATTATTTTTATTCAATGTCAAAGTTACGTTTTATTTATTCTGGACATAATCATTCGTATTTAAATATTTTTAGTCTGGTAAAATTTAACTACCATATTATCTAGGTCTAGACAATTATTATTTACCTTGTTTAACAACAAATTATTTGTTTGATAATTGCCATATTATTGAAAGCTATACCTACCTACCTATTGTAAAAAATAATTAAGAAATTATTTTTTCATATTTATAAAATTTTTATGGCCGGATATGTATTAATAATTTGTATAAACATATAAAAAATAATAATACTTAATCAATGTTGGCCTTAGACCAACAAAGTTTTAACAATTGTCTGCATTCCCGATTATTTATTTTATAAATTATGGAGAAATAATACAAATAATAATAAAATATGATAGTAATCGTCAGGAAATAATATTCATTACATTGTAGTACCTAGGTATTGCACTTTATATATTGTAATCATATTTCCAGTTTTAAATAGTGATAAATGACATTTACTTGCACCATAATCATCGTTTGTGTACTTAATCTGCTATATAATGCGAAATTTATATGGAGTTTTTGTACTTTGTAATATATTTTGGATTGTTTCTTTAAATCGGGTATTTTTTCTAATATGTAACATTTTTCATCTTAAATAGCATTATTTGTTTTAGGACAATTATTTTGTGCATTTCGAACGGATTGAAATAGAGTACAATAAAAGTTATGGTACTATTGACTTTGAATTGTTTTTTATTAACAGAACTACAAAGGCTTTAAATTTAACAGGATATCTCCTTGAAGATTTTCCGTTCAGTGTTAATTATTTTGTAAGTAGATATACTATAGGTTTAGTAATAAAATATGTATTTGAATAATTTTAGATTGAAGTTAAAGTTTACGAATTTCTTAGTAATGAATATAAGATATTTGGATTAAACCAAAGGTATATTTTTTGTTATTATATGCAATCATTTTATAAACATGCTTTTTGGAAAGACATGCCGGATTTTCTTCCTCCTGGCTGTCCTATTAAAAAAGTAAGCAGTTTCTTAATAAAAATCTTTACAAATTTTTCAATGATTAAATATTACCGCTTTACATTTTTAGGGTACTTATAAAATCAGGAACTATATACCAACACAAACAAGTATGCCGAATTTGCCTTTCAAAAAGATCAAATTTGAAATAATAGCTTTACAGAAGGAAACTGAAATAGCAAAGTTGACATTCTATGTAAAGTTTGACCGCGATATGTGGTATAGAGAACAATATTCTTAAATAATAAGTATTGAATCCACTATTTTATGCATAATGTTATATGGTATTAAAACAGCTGAAACCGTTGTAAATTGATTAGTTTTGTTTAATGTTAAGTTCTGAATTAAATATAATATGCCATAATTAATTCAAATGACATTTACTCTTTAATAAATATTCACAAATATTAATTTTAATCAATTGTTTTAATTGCGACATACATCAAATATTAAAGAATGATAATTGAATGCCTCTGTTTGATTTTCATTAATTTTCAAACATACGACTATAGTTTTGTGCACCAAAGCGTAATTAATTTATTATATTTTAATTAAATATTTTGCATTATCCACATTGACATTGTCGTCCGCAATTCAGGCCGCGAAGTAAAACATTTATATACGATACATTTCGCGGCCGCGTTGCTATTAGTAACTGTGCGAAGTAATTGAGTTGTGCATGTCAATGTCAGATATTTTTAGCAGTTGTTACAATAAATAAAATAAGTGTTTTTAATTAATATGCATTGCAGTTGTGTTGCGAAACCGGTACAAAATACACACAACGCCCGTGATGCTTATAATATTTTTTGCCCGATCGATGCAATAAAAATAAATTTAAAACTAATGTTTATTTTTAGTTATGAAGATTTAGTTTGCATTTTGATGCTGTTGCCTTGGTTTCTTACCGCATTCTTTATGAGTTCTTACCGTCTTCTAAGATTACTTACCGCCTTCTTTTGTAAACAAAACCTACTACCTTGGAAACTGATCCAGTAAACGCTAAAATGACCGATCGTGCAAAAAAATTAACTCGTCTGCGAAATGTGTTTAGTGTCCTGGAGAATTATTAAGCTTCGGCTAAAAATTCTGTCGGACGCTATAGACATTTCGAAGCCTAGGTACGATATAAACAACTATTTTTATATTTTTAAACTTTTTATGGCCGCAAATTCATTAATAATTTGTACAAATTAATGGAAAAATAATAATACTTAATTAACGTTGCCCTTAGAGTAACAAAGTTATAACAATTGACGGCATTCCTCTATAAATAAATCATAGAAAAATAATACAAGTAATAATAAAATGATAATGACAATCAGGAAATAATAATATTCATTACATTTTAGTATTACACTTTATATATTGTAATAATATTCCCAATTTCAAATTGTGATAGTGATAGTGAAATTTATTATTATTATAAATGATATTTACTAGCATACTCATCGTTAAATCTGTTAAATACAATGCGACATTTATATAGAGTTCTTGTTCTTTGTATCATATTTTGGAATGGTTCTTTAAATCAGGTATTATTTCTAATATGTAACATTTTTCATTTTAAATAGCATTTTTCGTTTTAGAATAATTATTTTTTGCATTTAGAACGGTTTGAAGTAGAGTACAATAAAAGTTATGGCACTATTGAGTTTGATTTGTTTTTTATTAACAGAACTACAAAAGCATTAAATATAATAGCATATCTCTTTGAAGATTTTCCGTACACTATTAAATATTTTGTAAGTAGATATAATAAATTTAGTAAAATAGTTACACATAAGCACATAACATATAACATAATATTACATTACATACATGATACAAGATTTTCAATAACAAGAATATAAATTTGAATAATTTTATAGATTGAAGCAAAAGTTTATGAATTTCTTTTTTTTTTTGAAAAACATGCCGGATTTTTTTCCTCCTCTCTGTCCTTTTAAAAAAGTAAGTAGGTACTTAAATAAAAATCTTTAGCAACCGTCTTTTACAATTTTTCAATGATTCATTATTATTTATTTCACATTTTTAGGGTACTTATAAAGTGAAGAACTATATACCAACACAAAGCAGTTTTCCGAATTTGCCTTTCAAAAAGGTCAAATTTGACTTAATAATTTTTCAGAAGGAAACTGTAATAGCAAAGTTGTCAATGTGTGTACAGTTTGACCGCGATATGTGGTATAGAGAACAATATTCTTAAATAATAAGTATACTTAATCTACAAGCAGATCATACACTTAATAATATGTGTAAAATTATTAGTTTTGTTTAATATTAGTTCTGAATAAAATATAATCTGCGATAATTAATTCAAATGAAATTTACTTTTCAATATAAATATTCTTTGTTATTTGTTATTGATATTTTGAGTAAGGTAAAACTAAGCATCAGTGGCAAATTGACAGTTTATTATTGACAGTTCATAACAGTTAATTTGATTCGCGAATGAAATTCGATTGTATTGCAGGTATTTGAGATTGAATGAAGGAAAAGTGGCTTTCTATTGAATCCATGTTCCGTTGTAAATTACATCCGCCTTCTCAATACGTTATGAGCCATTTTAGGGGAAGAAGAAGCAAATTGCATTGCAAATCTTACAAATTAGATATTCCAAATAGCATCCTTCCTTCAGGGGAAATCAGGTCAGAGTGAAATAAGCCTTACCACTACGCGCGTAATAAACAATATCGCCCATATCCTGAATTCAAATTCCGTCCCAGCCAAAATCGAAAATCGAATAATCGAATTCCAGACGACGCGACGTGGTATTAGCGTTCGGGGAGCGAAATGTATTTGTGACTTTTATAAATTGCATAGCATATCCCGTTATCCGATATCTAATACATCACCGCGCCATGTTTCGATATTTTTTGCCTCGGCGTCGGTGGAGTCGAGTGCTGATTTTGCAGTCCAGCGCCGTTAAAAAGCTACCGAGAGCCGTATACTTTTTCTTTGCGTCGTATCGCTCAGAAAACGCACAGTCAGCAGGATAGCAGGGAGAGAGACGCAACTCTATCACTGAACGCCGATTTGTCCGATCGGTTTTCGACCTCATTAATAAATACCTACTCTTTGCTTCTGTCTACTCCTATTCTTCTACACACACTTTGCTTGAGCACTTCATTCCAGGCTTGACTAAGCTTTATTTGTTCATTGGATCGGTCGAATTTATTTCTGCATCACATATTTATAAACTCTTAAATACTTTCCACAATTTATAATAGTATAATATGAATTAAGTTTTATAAACGGCATTTTAGCCACGAGTTTTTAAGGAACGAGCTCAGCGAGTGTATAAAAAACGAGTATCTAGAGCACACTATTCATACAGTTATAAGTAACAAGTAAGTCTTCTAGCATTTTAGCAAAGATGATCTCTTGTAGGGTCTAAATTGAAGTCACCTCTAGAGTTCATTGACGAGTCACATATTATACTTTTTCTACGACAAGAATTTAAATAGGTAACATAAATATGTATTTCATTTAAAATAATTTAACATTTAATTTAAGTTAAATCATAATGATATATACTAAATACTAGGGTGCTTCAGACCACCCGTACTCCCCGAATACGAGGGTCGTTTGATAAGTCTGGTAAATTTCTAAGAGAGGCCGCCACAATGAACTTTTTAGTACATAACCTAAAAGTGTCATTCTTCAAACCTCTAGATACACCGGCTTTTCCATAAGCAACGCTTAGTTTAATTTTGGTAGTCGTTAGAAGTGAGTAAGGCAGCAGCATCAAGAAAACGCGCCGGCTCACACCTCCGCAATCGCAATGGCAAAAATACACGAATTGGACTTTGAATTGGTTCCGCATCCACCAAGTCTGGTGAATAAGGTGGATGCGGAACCAATTCAAAGCCCAATTCGTGTATTTTTGCCATTGCGATTGCGGAGGTGTGAGCCTTTTAGGTTATGTACTAAAAAGTTCATTGTGGCGGCCTCTCTTAGAAATTTACCAGACTTATCAAACGACCCTCGTATCTTGCGAAATACAAAACGGATTGAAAAACCAAAAAATACATCCAAAATATTTTTGAACGTTCTATCGAATGGTACCAAATGAAACTTCCCCCTCACCTGAGGGATTAACAAGGTACTTTAGTCCTGTGGTACATACGCTATTTTTTGCACTTCATCCTCAAACGAATACAATAGTTATTTGTATCACAAGGCCAGAAACTGACCTTTTGCAAGAGCGAGTATTTTTGACACGCCGAGCCACAGGCTAGGCTTGCAAATTACGGGAAAGGCTGCAAAACCCGAAAATGCATTTTCCGAAAATGCATGGACCGAAAATGCATGGACCGGAAATGCAAAAACCGAATGTAACAAATTCCGAAAATATTTAAACCGAAAATGCATTAACCGAAAGTGCAAAAACCGAAAATGCATCAACAGAAAGTGCAAATTCCGAAAATGCTTCGTCCGAAAATGCATCAACCGAAAGTGCAAAATCCGAATGATGTAATTTCCGAAAATGCCTAGTCCGAAAATGCATGAACCGAACTATGCATATTCTTCAGTATTCAGTATCTTAGTCCATGAACCATGATCGTTTAACATTTTTTGTTATTACATAAATTTAAATTGATTATGACAGTGACAAAATAGTGACAGATCGTTTATATCTTCTTCTACACTCTACAGTTTACATAAAATGATAAAAATATGTTGTGAGTACAGTAGTAAAAACTAAAAAGAATTGGTAGAGTATGGATGGAGGTCTTGTGCTGGCCACATCAGAGTTTTTCAAATGTTATTTAAATTATGCAAAAATTGGTATCAACTTAGTTTGGGATAAATTTATTTAAATTTTGCTGAATACAGCATAAAATTAAAAGCGTTACGAAAGTAAGTTATTAAAACTTATAGTCGGGGAAGTATTGTGATAGACACAGCAGATTTTTTATTTGATGTTTGACATTCGAAAAATATTAGTGTAAAACTCATAGCTTGATCAAGTAGGTATCATTTTATTCATTGTTATGGCAACTATTTGTTTGTTTGCTGTTGTTGATAGCCTCCTTCGTTGATATTGATAGTAAAGAATTTTCAGTTGTGTCAAATTTTGTCTAAAAAATTTCAGCATCTTCTGGTTTAAACATATCTAATTATAAAAACTTTGTCTTGAGTGTTTAGTTTATAAAACATAAATTTCTGTGTGTATTAATACTTATTTATAATAAAAAACATAAAATTTGACCGAATTTCTATTTTTAATTTCTCCTTCAAAAATGCGTGTCATTACGAATTCATAAGGACACAACTGCCATTAAAAAAATTCATAATGTCACGCAAATTAGCGCACCTTTGTAGATAAATATAATAATTTGATCAACAAACTGCATCGTGAATCAATACAACATGAATGTAACTGCAAATTCTACATTATAAACTGTCAAAACCTTTCAAGCACACATGCCAAACCATACCATATCGCAATAATAACTGAGAGCTTTGAAACTAGAACACTTACAATGACATAATGTGCAAATCGAAGTGGTATACAACTCAATGGAGCTATTTCTGCAATCCGCAACGTGGTTGTAAGTTGTAAGTCGTGCATATGCAATTACAACGTGATTTATGAGATACAATGCAACGGAGGACAAGTGTTCCGATATATTATTCCTTAATGCACTCTCGTGTCGTTTATCACTTTACCTGTATTCAAGATTTACGCTATTTATCGAATTTCGCTTTAACGGAGTTATGTGATGTGGATAGTGGTTTATAATCGAATGAAAGCCATTAGTACTTGTACTTTGTTGTTACGATGCAAGTACGAATGTGCATTTAACACAGTTTTATCAAATAATGGAGTTATGGTTTTGTTTTATTAGCATTCATAAACGCTATGTAGGACACAAGTTTTTAATCATGATTTTTATCATTATAAATGTTTGTATTTTAAACCTCGTTTATATTTTCTTATCTGATTAATGTTCATTAAACATTTAAATTTAAATAATTTTAAATGTATCCTTGCAGTAGATAATTAACAATAAACATAATAGTCCGGCGGCTTAGTGAAATTATTGTGCACTTCGAGCCAAAAGCAATTTTAATTTTTTTTTCTCATTTAACACACAATATTGAGTATTTTAAGGGGTGGAGGCATCACCGGAAGTGTTTGCGTTAGCCGCCATTTTGAAAAAATTGGTCCCGTTTTTAGTTTTTCACGTTTATCTTGCAAATGCATTACATTACAAAGAAAACAGTTAAACAGAATTGTAGAGCACAAAATTCTCTACCAGTTAGATTTAAATAGAAATTTCTGTAAATGGCAGTGTTTGAGAAAATCAAGAAAATGAATTTTGCATATTTTCAAATTATTTATAAAGTCGTTTTTACCTCTCGCATAGAGAGGTATAGGGATCGTGAAAAAATTCGATGTCGAGATTTTTGTCAATTAGCACGTTTTAGCACCTTTAGAACCTATTACCTCTCGCCTAGAGAGGTATAGGTATCGTGAAAAAATTCGATGTCGAGATTTTTGTCAATTAGCACGTTTTAGCACCTTTAGAACCTATTTTGACTATTTTCACGATGTGTGTGTGTGTGTGTGTGTGTGTGTGTGTGTGTGTGTGTGTGTGTGTGTGTGTGTGTGTGTGTGTGTGTGTGTGTGTGTGTGTGTGTGTGTGTGTGTGTGTGTGTGTGTGTGTGTGTGTGTGTGTGTGTGTGTGTGTGTGTGTGTGTGTGTGTGTGTGTGTGTGTGTGTGTGTGTGTGTGTGTGTGTGTGTGTGTGTGTGTGTGTGTGTGTGTGTGTGTGTGTGTGTGTGTGTGTGTGTGTGTGTGTGTGTGTGTGTGTGTGTGTGTGTGTGTGTGTGTGTGTGTGTGTGTGTGTGTGTGTGTGTGTGTGTGTGTGTGTGTGTGTGTGTGTGTGTGTGTGTGTGTGTGTGTGTGTGTGTGTGTGTGTGTGTGTGTGTGTGTACGCCTACTATAGACTTTCGTCCCGGTTCATTATCTCAAATTCTACTGAACATAAAATTCTAATATTTTGCATTATACAATTATATATGTTAATGAAGAGCTGAAAAGATTTTGGTAAAAATCCACCAACCGGAAATGGTACTTTTCTTGTAGCACTATAAAAAATTTTGCAAAAATTGTATAAAATAATGCGATTGTTACAATTTGACATACCACACATGAAAGAAGAAATTACATTGTACAATATTTAATCTTATTTGTTTCTATATCTTTAACCAATAAAGAAATATATTTTTTTAAATATATAATTTTACCTACCACGATTTGTGAATCCCGAAATAGAAATAAAATTTAAAACAAAAATTAAATTTTTAATGTGACAGATAAACAGATGTCTGTGGCAAGGAGGTTTCTCTGTGGTGTAGGGCATGTGTAGAGTGTGGTGTAGAATTTTGAAATGTTGGATATAGTATGGATATTAACTGGACATAGTATTATGTAAATATGGTATTTATAAAATAAAATTATATATTAAACTAAGAGCTGATTAGATTTGTGAAATATATAATTTATTACCTAATTAAAGCTTAATATTTGGTTAAATACGAGGTTAAATAATAATACTTCAATGTCAAGGCGAGAGGTATTGTAACGGCCACGTCAGATTTTTTTGTTATAATACAGGAATATGGCTGTAATATTTTATCAAATAAAGATATCGACTTCCGGTTTTAAGCATTCGATTTCTGAAACATTTTTCTATAAAACACATAATTTTCAAAATTTTGGAGACTCTGGTGTAGCCACAATTTAATTATATTTTACGAGAAAACAAAATAAATATTAGTCATTTTTGTGTTTATTCATTTGTCATTTCTAAACGGATATTAATACCGACTTCCAGTTTTCAGCATTGGATTTGTCGAACTTTTTTCTTTTTTTCTGCATTATTTCAAACATTTAAGAGGGTCTATGTTGAGCCAAAATTTAAACAATTTACATATATTTATTCATATTTTGAGTTTAATTAGCCGTAGACTTCGAATGGATTAAAAAATTGACTTCTGGCTTTCAGTTCTGAATAGAAACATGTATGAGAACACTAATACCGAAAACCGGAAGTGATATTTCACAGATTTACTCCAAAATAATTTTAGTGTTTCTTATTTATTTTATATAATTAACTGTAATTTCATAGCATATACTAAAATATCACTTCCGGTTTTCAGTATAAGTTTTCACAAACATGTTTCTATTCAGAACTGAAAGCCAAAAGTCAATATTTTAATTCAGTTTAACAGTTTTCTTCGTCATTTGCATCATAAACACGAACGGGACGAATTTTTTCAAAATGGCGGCTGACGCAAACACTTCCGGTGATGCCTCCACCCCTTAAAATACTCAATTAGTGACCGTTTGCACCGCTTACACTTAAATGCTTTACTTATCAAAGGGGTACTTAATATTTAAGGTTAACTTAAATTTATTTGGTTTGCACCAGTACCCCTTATAGACTAGGAAAATAATTTCAAAAGACGTCTAGACATCACTCCTAGAGGCAAATCATGTAACAATTGATTAACAGGTTGAACCTTAAGCTTTGATACCCGCTGAATACGCCTAGGTATGTTATTTGCTCGAATTTTTACTCCTTGTGCCCCAAATTCAAGATGGCGGACGAAAATTGTGTCCGAAAATTTTTTACATTTATCTCAGAAACTATTCATATTAGGTGAAAAAGTGTTAAATAAGAAAATGTAGATCATAAAATTCTCTATAAGATAGGTTCTTAACAATTTTCATGTAAGTGACACAGTTTTCGAGAAAATCGAGAAAATGTATTTCGAACATTTCAATCATTTAAAACCAAGTCCAAATTATGTCTCCCTTCATTAAAACGGTTGTCATTTATGAACTAATAATAATATCAACTTCCGGTTTTTAAAATTAAATTATATGAAATTTTTTTTATAAGATATATTATTTTAAAAACTTTTTAGTGCGTTCATTGAGCCAAAATGTAAAATTTTCTTCCGAGAAATTTTACCATTTTTTATATTATTTTGTATTTAATGAACTGTGACTTCAGACCGAATAAAAATATTGACTTTCGGTTTCTTTTATTAAATTCTACGTACATTTCTCTATAAGATACATTATGTTAAAAACAGTTTAAAGCTTTCTTTAAGCCAAAATATTACATTTTTCCCCAAGAAAAAGTTGAGAAATTTTTAAATTTTTTGTATTTATTGTGTTTAATGAACTGTAACTTCTAATCGAATAACTATATCGACTTCCGGTTTCTTTTATTAAATTCTACGAACATTTCTCTATAAGATACAGTATTTTAAAAAGTTTTAAGGGCGTTCGTTAAACCAAAATATTAAACTTTTCACCGAGACAAAATTGAGACATTTTTAAATTTTATTTATTTATTGTGTTTAATGAACTATAATTTCTAAACGAATAAAAATATCCATTTCTGATTACTTTTATTAAATTCTACGAACATTTCTCTATAAGATAAAACATTGTAAAAAGTTTTAAGAGTGTTCGTTATGCCAAAATATTACAATTTTTCCCGAGAGACAGTTGAATTTTTTTAAGATTCTTCGTATTTATTGTGTTTAATGAACTGTAACTTCTTAACGGATTAAAATATCAACATCCCGTTTATTTTATGAAATTCTTCATACATTTTTCTATAAGATACATTATTTCAAAAACTTTATAGGGTATTCATTAAGCCAAAATTATCATTTTTTGCGGAAGAAAGGTGATAATTTTTTTAATTTTTCATAATTATTGTGTTTTATGAACTGTAAGTTCTAAACGGATAAAAATATCGACATCCATTTTCTTTTCAAAAAAATTTTCAACAACTCTAGAATAACCTTCTATAGGTATGTATTTTCAAAATACATAAAGTCGATTTTTTCTCATATTTAAGAGTTAGATTACCAAATTTTTTTATAAGGAACATTGATTTCAAAGTTTAGTTGATCTGGTTTAGCCAATATTTAAGGATATTCTCCAAAGACAACTTTGGTAAATTTCTATAAAATTGCTCTGATTTGTCCCTAAAGTTAGCAATCCGAATATCTACGAAAATATTCGTTCTTAATAATGTTCACTAACTTTTGCAACCCCGAAAACATAAATAGACATTTCTTTCTAGACGTCTTTTGAGATTTTTTTCCATAGTCTATAAATCTAGTGCCTCCAAAATTTTAAGAACAAAGTTCCTAAAAATAAGTTTTCTTAGAGAATGTTGTGATATATTTTCTTATATAACAGTTTCTTTTACCTAATATTAACAATTTCTGCGATAAAATGTTCTGAAAAGAAACCGGAAATTCATATTTTTATCCGTTTAGAAGTTAAAGTTCATAAAACAGAATAGTTACGAAAATTTAAAAAAAATTCAACTTTCTCCAGGAAAAAAATTTGATATTCTGTCTTAATGAACGCCCTAAAAAGTTGTTAAAATAATATATCTTATAGCAAAATGCTCATAAAATTTGATAAGAGATACCGGAAGTCAATATTTTTATCCGTTCAGAAGTTACAGTTTATTTAACAAAATCAATACGAAGAATTAAAAAATTTCTCAACTTGCACTCAAGAAAAAATGTAATATTTTGACTTAAAAAAACTCTATTCGTAGAATTTAATAAAAGAAACCGGAAGTCGATATTTTTATTCGATTAGAAGTTACAGTTCATTAAACACAATAAATATAAAAAAATTTAAAAATTTCTCAACTTTTTCTTGGGGAAAAATGTAATATTTTGGCTTAAAGAAAGCTTTGAACTGTTTTTAACATAATGTATCTTATAAAGAAATGTTCGTAGAATTTAATAAAAGAAACCGGAAGTCAATATTTTTATTCGGTCTGAAGTTACAGTTCATTAAATACAAAATAATATAAAAAATGGTAAAATTTCTCAGAAGAAAATTTTACATTTTGGCTCAATTAACGCATTAAAAAGTTTTTTAAATAATATATCTTATAAAAAAAATTTCATATAATTTAATTTAAAAAACCGGAAGTTCATATTAATATTAGTTCATAAATGACAGCCGTTTTCATGAAGGGAGACATAATTTGGACTTGGTTTTTAATGATTGAAATGTTCGAAATACATTTTCTCGATTTTCTCGAAAACTGTGCAACTTACATGAAAATCGTTAAGAATCTATCTTATAGAGAATTTTATGATCTACATTTTCTTATATAACACTTTTTCACCTAATATGAATAGTTTCTGAGATAAATGTAAAAAAACTGATGTTCGGACACAATTTTCGTCCGCCATCTTGAATTTGGGGCACAAGGAGTAAAAATTCGAGCAAATAACATACCTAGGCGTATTCAGCGGGTATCAAAGCATAAGATTCAACCTGTTAATCAATTGTTACATGATTTGCCTCTAGGAGGTATATTTTCGAAAAAATTTCCTTTAGTTTATACTTAGCAAAGGGAACGTTTCTGTGAGAACAAGAAGAAATCGTAGGGATATTTCACTTTAGTAATGATACATTCTGGTTAGTTTTGACATTTGTTATGTTCTGTGGCTCGTAGCTGAGTAAGTGCTAACAGAATTATTATTTGAAATTTGTTTTATAAAATCTGTTAGCAAGTATAATTATCTTCTATCCTGTAACGAATTACTTTATTATATTTTTGTCTTTATGATATTTATCTATATTTTCCTACATATAATATTAATCTTATATACATATTTCTGATATTCATTTTAGGAAATCGACAACCACAAGTCAAAATATTTAAGTGTCACTTCAACGTGTTAATTGTCTCTTTTCAACTCACTATGATCACTTTAATATAATGTGATATGATTGGACGCATGTACAAATTTAGATTTAGAATATAAAATATGGTCATATTTTAAATGTAAATTATAAATCTAAATTCATCATGAACCTGCAAAGGCAGATATGTATATTTTATATTCCTAAAGGCTTTTTATATATGCAGTATTTACGTTAAGGGTACCTCTAAGTGGCACCTGAACTTCAGCTTAAATTTAAAGGGGAGCTGTAGTGATTTAAGGGTACCGTAAAAATTGGTGCAATTTATTTATTTGGATAAGGGGTACTTAAAAATTAAGTGAAACCGGTGCAAACGGCCATAGGTGTAGTAAATGAGAAAAAAATTTCTTTTGGCTCGAAGTGCACAATTTATAATATATATTACACTACGCCGCCGGACTTTAGGGTTGGCATGATTTAAATCAAGTGATTTTTACTTTCCCGATCTGTGTAATAGAGGGAAGTATTGTAATCGTGATTTTTTGACAGTTCGAGATTTTGGTGAATCTTCACGTTTTAGACCCTACTGAACCTAAAAAAACATAATTTTAAAAAAGTCGGTCTGTTAGTCTGTCGGTCTGTTAGTCTGTCAATCTGTCTGGATGTTGCATAACTTAAGAACGCGTTGGAATTTTGGACTGAAATTTTATATTTAAGAGCCAAAATCTGACTTCAAGTTCGTTAATGAGCTTTGTTCAACCAGTGGTACCAACTTTATAAACATAACTTTTTTTATTTTTATCAAAATACTATCGTGTGTGGTATCAAATTAAAGCTCTCGGAAGAAGAGAATAGAAAAACAAAAATAACATTAAACGATCGTCAATTGTTTTTTGAATATAAATTATTCAAATTATACCTAGTTTGGTGTCATTTTAAAACGCTCGGGGAGATAAGTTTAGTAAAAATGTAAAAAATGACATTTATGCGATTTTCAATTATTTCACCAAAAATAATTCGAATTTTTTCAAGTGTATTATCAAAATTAAAGTTCTCTGGGATTAGTCGAAGAATCCATAGCAACATTTAAACGATGGTCAGTTGTTTTTACCTCCCGCATTATATTCTATAAGGGGAGGTATTGTGACGAGTTAAAATTTTTGAGTGTTAGTTTTTAGTGAATAAGTACGATTTACGATCTATAGAATACGAATAAAGTATTTTCGAGATGATGTCTGTCCGCGTGTGTGTGTTTGTGTGTGCGTGTGTGTGTTACAATATTTTTGTGGACGGTAATTCAAAAAATATGAAACATTTAACAACCAAATTTTACATTTAAGGTTTTAATATAAGGTTTTAATAAAACCTCCTATGGGGTAAAAGTAAACATTCATTTTTACACTTACCCCTCATATTTCATATATAGGACAACAATGTAAAAAATTATCAAACCAAATATATTTGGCCGGACATAGAAGACATGGATAGTGTGTCTTTTGAAAATATAATGAAAATGTTGCCGGAACCAAAAGTAGACAGAAGAGGCATGTTGGAGTTAAAAGTTGGATTTCAAGGATACAATGTCTAAACATGAATTTACCTGCAAACTATTTTTATAATATTGTTACTAATATATGATTTCAAGAGTTTAACTTTATTTTTGTTAGCATCTAACATATTTTTTGTTATTCCACTGTTTTTTTTTGAAATATTAACTTTGTGTGAAAATAAAAGATATCGTTTTGTTTTTCGCTCATCAGTAGTATTTCAATAAAAGTTTATAGATGTTCAATGAATAGGATTTGTTTAATTCGGTAAAAACTGACTTTCTTAGATTCAAATCCTACATATCCCATTTACCCCATGAAATTTAACATACATCCCTATAGAAAGTTCCCAGGCGATTTTACACTTGCCTCGAATTGGGGAAAGTGTAAAAATGAAAATCCAAGAAAATATATATTGACCTATTTTTTCAGTAATATCAATGATGACTATTGTATTCACGGAACTTCTTAAGAACATTCTAAAGTATGTATAAAAAAAATTGCAGCAATTAATAACAATGAAAAAATGTTATTTTACAAAGCTAAACTTCAACTATCCAAAAATCGCTTGCCACTTGCCCCAGTCTACCTTACTTCAGTGTCAAAATAGTGACACATCGTTTATATCTTCTTCTACAGTTTACATAAGTGAAAAAAATATATTTGTGAGTATTTATAGTATAGTTAAAACTAAAACGAGTGGGTAGAGTATGGCGGGAGGTCTTGTATGGCCACATTAGATTTTTTCACATGTTGTTTAAATTATGCCGAAGTTGGTATCAACTTAAATAGTTTGGGGGAAAAAGATAAATTGATTTAAATAAAGCATACGAAAGTAAGTTATTAAAACTTATAGTCGAGGAAATACTGTAGAGTGGACACAGCACATTTTCTTAAATAAAAATATAAAATACGAACTCTAAAATAGTTAATATAGGTAATAGACTGTAAAAGAAGGATTTTTAAAATTATATACGAATGTATGGTACTTATATTATTTTTTGAGGTAATATCCGAGGAAGATATCCAAATAATATTATTTATTATTTAAGGTGATTCGAGCGTTGTAACAAATCCATAAACTTTTAATGAAACATATGAAGAAATCAGTTGTTGACACTGTTTTCTATATACATTTAAAATTTCAATCGATTTGACCGTCTCTATCCAGAGATATTCACATATAAATATAACATTTTTAACATGGTGGGTATAGGAAAAATGATACTTTGCTGAATATATTACATTAAATTATTTACTTAAACCCATAAACTTTGTTTAAAATACTATTTAATTTAATGTGTGGTTATATATGAATACGTATGCGAAATATTATCAAAATTGACCGCCTAGTTAACTCAGAAATAAATATTTTATGTTACTAATTTCAAAAAAATAACGGAATGATATGTAGATCTTGCACCGTTGTCTGCGATAAATTTGAAACACAAAATTTTTGACAAATTACGTTTTAATGTGGATGCGTTCGTATTTTATATCTTATTAAATAATATAAATAATAATAATTTGGAGTAAACCGTCCAGTATAATTGTAAATTTTGTTCTAATTTAAAGATTTTGACACTTTCTACAGCAAACTGACAGCTAACATTTGATGCTATGTTGTCAGTTGTCAGACGTAGAATGTTATGTTTTAAATTTTATATTAGATCATATATTACTTACAAAAGCTACAGTATATTTATGTGTACATCGATTATTCATCTATTTAATAATGTTTGCATTATATTTAAAGCTTAAATGATCTTTATAATAGAATCGTTTTGCTTATATATTTTGTTTCAAAGTTGGTATGATACTCAAATCAGCAACTTTTAATTGACATAAAAATTATTTACTTTATTTACAAATAAATATTATATAAAATAGTAGGTACCATAATTCTTCATAACGGATGTTTGAAACATATAATTGAAATTTTTAAAAGTTACAATACAAGGTTACATTTAAACCATGATTTGACTAGCCTGAACCGCTCGAATCACCTTAAACAAAATATATACATAACATAGATCATTTTTATCAGACAATTTTATCATAACTGTTTACACAAAAACAAAACAAATATATTTGTTTTTGTTTTGATAGTAACCATATGATTTTCTCCCAATACCAGAATGGTAAATTTTTATTATAGTAATAGTAATAATCCACATCTTGGTACAGTCAGAATCTCATTTCGTGCGACGATCATTTTGAAAGCGGCAACGGAGAGATTCTTTATGCATCCAGGGCTACATTTAAGACACTCAAGTGGTCAGCTTGAAACGCCCGAATGTTTTTTTTTACAATTTTAACGACAATCATACACTGCCGATTGGGAGACTTGAACCATAGAACTCTGGATTCGTATACATAAAGAGCTGTGCTGTGCCTAAACCCGCGCAGTTACTGCCTATTGTTTATAAAGTAACTAATTAAAACAAACAAATTTTTCACAAAAATAAAAAATCTGATGTGGCCAACACATGACCTCTCGCCATATTCTACTATTTTACTAATATAAGTGTGTATGAAAGTACCTACTTGCTACTCAGAAATATATTTAGTACCTACCATTGTAGAAGAAAATTGGAGAATTGTATTTTTTATAAATAATATTAAGTATTAAAGTTTATCATGACCTTATAAATAATTACTTAATGACATTTCATATTTTCAATTTCAATTTGTCAAAAAATTTATTTGACATTGACACTCAAATATTTTATTTTTTGTTTACATTGGTAGGCAAGGCAGATAAATTAAAATTGTAACAAAGTATAGAATTTTTAACTGGTGCTACAGATACAACGTTTTGAATATAAAATTATTGTAGATAGTAACATTTAGTTTACATTGTTATTTAAATATTCTTATTAATCTATAAATTTTGAGGATATTCCAGAAAAACACTTCAGATCTTCAAGAAACTACCACTTCCGATTACACGATCAACATCAAAATCTAATCAGATCTAATCTAGGGTGTCAGACCTCAAAAAGTGCTTATCCATTGAAAACTCACTATCGAAATTTTAGCATGATTACAATATCTCTCTTACAGTACTGAGTGGCGAGAGGTAAAAAATAAAAACAATTATGATTTTTTTATTTTATTTAAAAACATCCAACCATGAATACCTACTAGTATTTTAGTTTGACAGCCTCACATAATTTGAGTATCTATCTGTAATAAAAAAAAATTCAATTTCATATCATCAATATCTATGCAGTTTCCAGAAAAACAAAAACATAATTCACTGCAGCCGACAAATATTAATGTATTTTCGGCAAAGCTTGATAAACGAAGCAAAACAAAACCAAGAAACACATTTAGTAGGTATCTCTCTCTTGTCAAACGCAACTGTGGTCCCCTAACACAGCCGGTGCTCAGATATGACCAGCATCTATCCTAGAGATCGTAGACACAATCCTCAATCCTTGAAGTAAACATGAAGCAATGTACATCCATTATTGAATGAACGACGTGCAGTTATATAAAAAATAATAAATTGCAAGGGGCTTTTGACAAGCGCATCCATCTTGCTGACGTGAGCAACACAAACAAGGTCCTCGGTGTCTCATTACACACTTGCTACCCGCTGGAAGGGTAGTGATGATGATAGCGAAGGAAGAAGCGGATGACATGCTGCTTAACAATGTAGCCAACTGACTGCGTAATGGTATTTGGGAGATAAGGGTGGTCGATGGTTGAAGGATACTTTATATTTGGTGGCAAATCACTGTATTTTCGTTTTCGTCATAATAAGAAACAACGATGAATCATTAATCTTTTATTAATATTTAAAGGTGAACTTTAAATTTATAAGCATTAGAAACCTATGTGCCATTATTGTTGCGCATGAGAGAGATTATGCATTACTCATTAGTCGGTGTGTTACATAAATATATGAGACGTGTGTCTTGTTTGAACCAGACAGGTTGATTTTAATTAAAATATACGTTTCATGTATTCGTTTACACGTAATGCCCATGTCACACCTATAATACACTGTATCATGTCTGATCAAACCTGTGTATGACGAAAAATAGAAGCGCTGCTATTTCTGTCATACACGTCATATCGAATCAGACGAAACTGTTTGTTACTCCAAATAATTTATATAATTTTTCATATTATTTATATCATACAAGTGTTACATGCAGGCGAGATATTTTCGTCACACACGACAATTTTCATAATACATATTACAAGTATTACAAGTATTACAGGTGTGACATGGGCATAATTGACTAATTTTATACACAAGTAATAATAGTTATTTGTAGGTATAACAAGTTTTGAAAAAAAAAATTTTATACAACGCAAATGAAAATTGCAGCTCGAGCGAAGGGAGAATTGCAATCGTTTAAGTCCGACAAAATATTTTCAATGTGTGTTGTACACACTATTTTTTCAACTCCTGCAAAACAAGGAAATTAAATAATACAAAAATAAACATTCAATTTTTGACATTATACTGACAAATTTTTGTCAAATATCAATGTTGTTACGAAAACAATGGACATTCAAGAAAAAGTAAACTGTGTTGCAAAGTGCACAAAAGTGTGCGACAATAGTATATTAAAGAACAAGTTTAACAAGACATAATTTTTTCGCACGTGTTCAAATTTACTAAAGAACAAGAGCGAAAAAAGTCTTATAAAATCAGTTCTTTATACTATTTTTTCTATTTGGTGTCTTTTTATTATTAAAATTTAAATTACTGCCACAATATACACAAGTCGATTTAGGAAAATTTATGTGTGTAACGTTTTGGTTGGTGATATTAATATTGTCATTTATTTAACTGTCACTGTCACTGCAAACGTATATATTACTGAACTATTCCAGGTGATAAGTACAGATATTATAGAAAATATTGAACATATATTGAATTTCTAGATTCATTAATTTTATTGAATAAAAAGTAATTAATTAAGCAAAACATATTTAGAGGTTATACTGAAATTTGTCAATTCTGAAGTTTAACGTTTAAAAATTGAAATAAATGTCATCTGATACTGATCTGATATTAGCTATACCAACCTTCTATAAAAATATGTTGCGTGTCACAAAGTGAGCCCTAGCGACATTCAGTTGCGTTTCACAAAGTTAACTTTGTGAACTCCAAATAAAAAAAGGACTTTGTCGCACACTTATTCACTTTGTCGCACACTTAGGTTAGGTACTTTGTCGCACACTTAGGTACTTTGCAACACACTTGCGACAAACAGCTGCTTTCAACAATGTATTAACATGAACTTTCAGAATTAGGCGTAGACAAAAATATGATTAAAGTTAAAGAATTTATTTAACACTGTTGTTGTAAATTTTTAAATAGGACAAATTAGTAAAAATATCAAAATTTAAACGTTAAAATACTATATTTTCTTGGAATGTTTATTATTCAGGTTGGTGGAGGTGAAATGCGAACATAGGGAACATACATGAACATGACAACCGAACTTTCATGCCAGGTATCTTAATATATTTTGTGGTAGTGTCACAAAACGACGTAATGTAAATTTGTCTGACAAAAAGCATAATGAATAACAGAAATAATAATAAAATCTAAATGTGCATGTTGAATATGTTAGTACTATAGTAAAAGAGTAAAAGTAATTATTATGAAAAGAAAGCAGGAACATATTATTTATTTTAATTGTTAAATAAATTATAAAGCAAAAACAACAATAATAATTTAAATAGAATTTACAATAAATATTCAAATAAATTTCCTCCCTTTGCCTAACAGTAGCCTAAACGATTGTAAAATTCAGTTCTGACATTATTTAACATTATTGTGGCGTAATTGTTGCAAATGCAAGTTATATTACTTTGTTTGTGAGATATGTTTTTAAAAACAATTTATTTAACTTGTTAAGATATGTCAGAACTTTATTAAAAACAGAATTAATACGATTTTACAAGTAATTGTTTACAGAATGACTTCATGTCTCTGACTGACTCTGAAACTATATCATTAACGACTTGGTGATTTCCTTGGCACTTTCTCGTTCTGCTCGTACACATTCATTATCACACAAACAAAATATTTTAATGACAATTCAACTCATGTGTCATCTGTCAAAAATGGACTAATCAATTTTGAGAATTTATAAATTTTCCACCAATTGAAACGAATTTTTTCGACAATTTATCACTAGTGCTCGCAGCGACATAATTTTTCGACAATTTTCACTAGTGATCCAATCGACAATTTTAAACAATTGAATATATCTTTATTAATCAAAATCCTATTGTTATAACTGTTGTAATGGAAGTGAAGCTATTTATAAATCATTTTCATAAAGAAAGAATACATTTTTATTCGGTGAATTGTCCTCCGAATACCATTCGTGTTTATGATTATTACGCTTGAGAAAATACCCATTCGTGATACAGCAACAAAAATTGTCGACATACCTTGGAACACTAGTGGTATTATATATGAAAATAAAAATTTCAATAATATGACAGCAACTTTGACATTGCCATTGACAGTACTTATTCCACGTATATCAATTATCAAGATGCCTAGCATGATAACTCAATTCTCGTCTATTTTCCAATGTTCGCATTTCACCTCCACCAATCTGTATATTTATTTATTTATTTTGTTTGGTTAACCAACAGCCGAGGTCAATAACAGGTTAACGCGATTTAATACAAATATACATTATAATAACATAGATAAATACATATAAATATCAAATCAAATATCAGAATAAAGTTTTACAGATTAGCATATAAATTAATATAATATTAATATACAAAATATACATATTACAAAATAGTTTAGGAAGACTATTATGGATTGAAATAAACTAAAACATTATGTTTAAATTGATGCAGATTTAAGAAGAAAATATCAATATTTGAAAATTTGTTATTGTAGGTTGACATCATCCTATTAATTACTGAATTTTGAAAACAATTGGTATTACATTTATGTGTTGTGAAGCAAACATTATATCTAGTTTTAATATATGGTTCGTTCAAGTTAATTAAATGTAGGAAAGAAACAGAAATCAGATTGTTATTTAGAATTTTATGTAATAATAACATATCAAATAGTATTCGACGATCTTGTAAGGAATGCAGTTTGAAGTTTATAAGAGCAGACTCATAGGTATTATAATTGAAGCCAAATTTTTTGCAAAGAACAGTTACAAACTTTTTTGAATACGTTCGATTTGGTTACATGAGTTATAGTACATTGGATTCCAAATAGGAGATGCATATTCCATAATAGATCTGACAATCGAGTTGTATAATATTGTGAAGGATTTTACAGTAGTAAAATGCTTCCCTGTTCTCCAAATGAACCCTAAAAGTCTGTACGCTTTCTTTGTTATTAAATCGATGTGTTCATTAAAAGAGAGCTTAGCATCAAAAATTACACCAAGATCTTTCACGGAATTATTGTTTGCTAATTTTTCGTTGTTTAAGTAATAGTCGAAATTAATTTTGTTTTTATTTCGTGTAAATTGTACAACAAAACATTTTTTTATATTTAATGATAAATCATTTTTTTCACAATATGCATTAAGCCTGTTTAAATCCTGCTGCAGTTTAATACAGTCATCTATTGTTTTGATTTTACTTAAAATTTTAAGGTCGTCAGCGAAAAGTAAAAATTCAGAATTTAAGAAACATGATGAAATGGAATTAACATACAAATTAAATAACAATGGTCCTAAGTGTGAACCTTGGGGAACACCGGAGGTCACAAGAATCTCTCTAGATACATATCCTTTGATTGCAACAATCTGAGTATCTCAGTAGTGAGCCATGTATTCCTAATTGTAGTAATTTATTAATTAATAAATTATGATTTACCCTATCGAAGGCCTTACAAAATTCTGTATAAATAACATCCGTTTGAATGCGATTATCCAGATTTGAGCTGACAGTTTCTGTGAATGTTATTAAATTTGTAAGTACCGATTTCTTTGTACAAAACCCATGTTGTTCTGGTATTATTCAGTGGCGGACTGGGAAATTTAACCAGCCCGGGAAATTTAATAGTGACCGGCCTCCTAAAAGTTCGAATCTCTCTT
This sequence comes from Agonum fuliginosum, assembly GCA_947534325.1. Lineage (NCBI taxonomy): Eukaryota > Metazoa > Arthropoda > Insecta > Coleoptera > Carabidae > Agonum > Agonum fuliginosum. The sequence goes on from OX384038.1 coordinate 21,880,688, forward strand.
TTCATTAGACTGTTAAAATAATTGAAAAAAATTGGGGGAAAAAATGAAACACTTGAAATTCGCAAAAATTTCAATCATTTTCAAACCACCATAACTCGGCGTATTTTCAATCGATTTCGATGAATTTTCGAGGGCGAAAAACTTTGAAGTGTCTACTTAAGTCATATGCATGCAAACTTAAGCGCAACTCCTTCCGCCCTCCTCTAGCACCACTGTGAAAAAAAAATTGTTTTTAATTTTAAAAGTGTCCAACTTTGATGATGTGTACGGAGTTTCAAATTTTTTTGACTTGATCCACCAAAAGAGCACTAAAATTTGTTCAATTCCTTGTGCGGTACTCAAAGAACGAAAATCCTACGATGATTTGGCACAAAGTTATGGGTGTTTAAAAAAGTGCATTTTTAGGTTTTTCGCACATAACGCAGCGACATTTCAACTAAATTAGACGATTCTTTCGGGAAAAAATCCATTGTGACTGTACTTTAAGAGGGTAAACTCAGATTAGGATGATCTCTTTTTGTGCCCTTCAAAACTCGAACAAAAAAAACACGTTTTTGGGCCAAAAAACGTCCAACTTTGGCGATGTGTACCTACCGAGTTGGAAAAAATTTGTCGACTCGATCCACCAAAAGGGCATTGAAATTTGTTCAATTAACTGTGCAGGACTCAAAAAACGAAGTTCCTACAACGATTTGGCATAAAGTTATGGGTCTTTGAAATAAAGTGCATTTTGTGGTTTTTTGACTCATAAGTCGAAAGTTTTTCGACGAAATTGTTTTTTTTCACGAATAAATTTTCTTTCGTCTTTCTATTCACATATCTATTTGTAAAAATTTGATCGGCCACCGGCCTCGGTACCTCCGGCCTACCGGGAAAGCTCCCGTACTCCCGCCGGAGCCAGTCCGCCACTGGTATTATTATATTACTAATGGTAAATGTTATGTTTTTCATAATTAGAGCTTCAAGAATTTTAGAGAACGTAGACAATTTTGAAATCGGTCTATAATTTCCAACATCTCCCACATCTCCAGACTTGAATATACAGGGTGAGTCATCGATATGCCCGTGGTCGATATCTCCCTTGTCGTTAAAAATACAGCACAAATTTATTAACAGAATTTTTCGTCTACTCAAGGAGCATAACTTATTTTCACATATACAGGGTGTTGCATAACGACTTGGCAATAATTGTTCGTCGTTTTTTAAATGAAACACCCTATATATTTTTATATATTTTAAATTGTATTTTATTTACCTATACGAACATATAAGTTTCATTTTAGTTTTCCGCGGCGTTGCCAAGTTATTCAATTTTTTCTCTAAAAAAAGCCGAATACACGTATTGTTTTATAAAGGCGTACTGAAGTTATTTTAATAGTAAAAATTATGAATTTTTTTTTCTGTACCACTGTAACTATACTCTTTGTTCTGACATAACTTTTTTTAAATGTTATTATACAGGGTGTTCAGTACAGAGAATCAAATTTACTCATTTTCAAATGGCTATAACTCGTCATTTTCAAATGGAACACCCTATATTTTATTATTCTGTTGTGTGTATTTTTGCATCTTTTTATGTTATACAGGGTGTCGTATGCATAAAAATATTAATTTAATTAATTTAGAAAATAATGTTTTTAGGCATAGGACATCCTGTATAACATAAAAAGATGCAAAAATACACACAACAGAATAATAAAATATAGGGTGTTCCATTTGAAAATGACGAGTTATAGCCATTTGAAAATGAGTAAATTTGATTCTCTGTACTGAACACCCTGTATAATAACATTTAAAAAAAGTTATGTCAGAACAAAGAGTATAGTTACAGTGGTACAGAAAAAAAAATTCATAATTTTTACTATTAAAATAACTTCAGTACGCCTTTATAAAACAATACGTGTATTCGGCTTTTTTTAGAGAAAAAATTGAATAACTTGGCAACGCCGCGGAAAACTAAAATGAAACTTATATGTTCGTATAGGTAAATAAAATACAATTCAAAATATATAAAAATATATAGGGTGTTTCATTTAAAAAACGACGAACAATTATTGCCAAGTCGTTATGCAACACCCTGTATATGTGAAAATAATTTTAAGTTATGCTCCTTGAGTAGACGAAAAATTCTGTTAAAAAAATTATGCTGTATTTTTAACGACAAGGGAGATATCGACGACGGGCATTTCGATGACTCACCCTGTAGGTGTGAGGTAGGACAATTTCCATTTATCAGGAAAAATTCCTGTATTTAGTGATTGATTAAAAATTATATAAAGTGGATCAACTAAATAATATGCACACGTTATAATAAATTTAGGATGAATATTGTCTGGCCCACACCCTTTGGAAATGTCCAAATTCTCTAGATAAGTAAGAATTTCTGCATGAGAGAGATTTATCTTACCAAGATTAATATGATTAGAAATTGAGTCTAAGTCTTGTTGGTTGGTTATGTTGGAATTCGTGTTAAAATGTTCCGCAAACAGATTACAGATTTCAGAGCCTGTTTCAGCTTTAACATTATTGTAATGCAACACATTTGGTAAATTGTTACTTTTTTTAAAGGATTTACTGTATTCCCAAAAGTGTTTAACATTTTTTGTAATGTTTGACTCAATATGATTCATATGATTTTTATGATCTTTTTGTGTTAAAAGTTTTACCCTGCGTCTAAGAGTAGTAAATGAATTATAGTCCGAAATATTTCCATATAATTTCCAACGTTTGTGGTATTTATTTTTTTCTTTAATTGTATTAATTAATGATTTTCTAAACCAAGCTGGATTTTACTATTAGTATGAGTTTTATGTTTCACTGGCACATACGTTGTTATTAAGGAATATATTATAGGTACTATAAAACGTATCGACATTTTTATTTACATTTGAATCACTTAATCTATTGAACCAGTTTATATTAGAAAGTTTGTATACTAAATCTTCATAGTTACACTTATGATGGTAGTCATAAGTTTTATGACAACAATCATTTAGGTACTTTTGCAACTTAATTGGTAAAACTATTTCGAGTGCTGGATGATGACAATCTAATTTTAGTATTGGTAAACTACAAACATTTACCGAACATTTAGAAGTACTTAAGATCAGATCGAGAATTCTGTTATTAATATTAATTATACCGTTATACTGATAAAGACTACAAAAGTTCATTGTGTTAATTAATTCAATATTTAAATCAGTTCTTCGTAATAAATCTGGTTCGAAATAATTAGAATTATCAGTCCATCTAATATCTAGTATATAAACAATTGATATGATTATTGAAACTTTAAAACAGACTTAGAACTATCTTTTATCTTTTCAGCACTTTGAGAAACTTTTTTAATATTTTAAGAAATAAGCTCTCAATTCCGCATAAACAAAACCACTATCACTATGAAATTTCTAGACCAGTGAAGTTCATTCTTAAGGTTGCCGTCGAAAACAGTCCAATCCTATTTCCATTATTGTGAAAGATTGAGTTGATCAAATCAAATGTGGTTTTATATATTGATTCTGGGAAATAATGATCTATGCAATAAGTATACATACGATTTTGTATCAACAATTATAATATTGTTTACAAAAATAAATCATGCAATAAACGATAAAAATGAGTTCAAAGTATACTAGTTGCGTGTAGAAATATATCTAGTATTTGATTATGAAAACAGAATTTTAATACAATTAGTAATTGTTGCGAAATAAGGGAACTACAATATTCCCCTATGCTGTAATGTTAATTTAGTTCAGCGTTTTGCCGGAGCGAGATTGTGGTACTCTACCGTCGCCCTCGCTGCACCGCGCTCGCCACCACCTCTCTTTAGGTCATACCAACACTCTTTTTCTCTCATGTTTACGCTTGATGAACGACTTTTGCTTTTGATTTCCTATTTTATGCAGGGTAATCTTTATGTTAATAATATTATTGCACTGATTAATATATTTTTTTCACGACATGCGAAGAAAACACAATTTTCTTCTCGCGAAATAGTGAGGAAAGTAGGTTTTCCCTCTCTAGAGAGGAAAGTAAGCAGTGTTACCACCAGTGTTATTTTACGATGAAATATTTTAAAAATTGTAAGTAAATTTATTATTTTATTGAAAATTCTGATTTTATAGTGATATATTGTAAACTATTATTTTACAATTATTATGTTTTATACTTTCTTTTTCTACTATTTCACGATTTTTCAACTTAAATTTAATTTGGCATATTTGCTGCATTTCGTTATTTTCAAACGTCATTCTGACAGATGGCAGTTATAACCTAACTTCTAGTTCTACATTTACAATGTTTTTAAATATGTCGTGAAAAAAATGTTGTGTCTAACACGAGAGAAAAGCTCTTTTTCCACTCTTGCTCGATTGCCTCACTCGCTTCGCTCGTGACACAAACAAAGAAGCGCTTTCCTCTCTAGTTGGACAAATAACTATTTTTCATAAAAAATGGGTAAGAGTTCAAGAAAAAACTGGCCTTCTCTTCTAAAACAAAAAAAAACGTACCAAGAAAGCTTATAAAAGAAATAAAACTTGTGTTAAAAAAATACCAATAACCTAGAAGCAAATAATATAAATGTTGCTGAGAATCCAACAAGAAGAAATTTGTTAGAATTGTATGATACTTCTGAACAAATGCCACAAAATTCTGAATTTAGACAATGCAGAAAAATTAATTAATTTAGAAGATATCTGGTGTTCAAAAAAAAAATATGAAAGGTTTGTTCAGTATATTATTTTTGTCAATATTCATATAGGTAAATATAAATATTGGGTTTAACTTTAACAGAAATATATTACCAAATCATATGTACTTATCATGAAATAATATGAATATTGCGGGTATTGTAATATTTATGCACAAAAAATATTAAATACTAACAATCAAAAATAACAAAATGTAGGTATACGTTAATTTTGAGAAAACCATCACTGGTAATCGCATTGTACAATTAGGGTATGTTCTGCAATGGGCCATGAAATTACAAACGGATCATTCCAAAATTTGCACTATGAGACACTTATATCCGTTCAAAGAAACATGCAGAGGATTGGGTCTTTATTATGCCCAGTGCACACGGAGAAACATTTTGACAAGTTTCCTGAAAAAAGTTTCCAGAAAATGGAGATTTCCTTTGAAAAACTATAAATATGTTTATGATCACATGTCACATTGACGATTTGACAAATAAGAAGTTAGTTGCACTTCACAATGTTTCCTGAAAACGCCTCATTTTTATAGGCGCCGTTAAAACTTTGAAGTTTCCGGAAACTTTTTCCAGGAAACATGTCAAAAAGTTTCTCCGTGTGCACTAGGCATTATGTTCTTTATACTGTGTGTGTGTGTGTTCGTTCAGTAAATATATGACAGTCTTGTTAGCGAAATACACTGAAGATCCCAATAAAGACAAATCCGATATAAATATTATGGTTGTGTATGGGGGACTATAGCGACTGGTAGTACATATTCGCACACTGAGGAGTTACTTTCCACCATGAATATAAAAGCAATGAATAAGGATACATTTTATAAAATTGAACGTGGTCTCTAAAAGGTACATTAATATTATTAATATTCACGTGCTAGAAGTATACAAAAAATTTAGTTATCTAAGTAATAAATCATATCTTATATAAAACGGAAATTTTTTAGCATTTCTGCTATCAAACTGAAAAATTATTACAAAAATTTAAAAAAAATTACTTAGAATGTATGTTGGCCGAAATAATTAACAGGAAAATTCCAAATGGGTTAATTTGCAATAAGGAAACACATCATTGGGGGAATTAGGTTTAGAATAAATACATATTTACATTTTAATCAATTTATTCTAAATTTTATTTATATAATCCAAACTACCGACTTATTTTTTCAGATATTTTTATTTTAAATCATTAAATACTAATGACAATGACTTTACTTTATTTAGACAAGATATTTTCCGGCTAATTCATCCCGCTAACACAAACCAGCCTTCAATCGCGGCATGAACACTATTAGTCCAGTAACCTAGTACATCGTAAGTTGCATCAAGTGGTGGTAGTAGGTTTCTATTTTTTTTCTTGTATAGGATGTGACTGAGATGCAAAATCCAAGTTTTCGACCTCGGCAACCCTCCGGAACACTTTTGAATATCTCAAAAACTGCTAAATTTTTGCACTTTTTTCGGATTCTTACCATTTTGACTATGAAGGAGCACGATTTCGACAAAAACCCTTCTATACATTTTTAAACTAGATTAAATTGTCTACAATCTAAAACCAGAATGGGCTCGGTAGCCCTAATAGTTTCCTAGATACAGCTTTTCAAAGTTTGGCAAAATATACAGATTTAAAACACCAACCGTTTCTCTTCTACAAAAATTTTACTATATTCTCTCGCGGAAGAACTTTAAATTTCAGCTCAAGGAAGACCATTGAAAATTTTTGACAGAATGTAACTTATAGAAAAAAGTACGAGGAATTCAGTGCTGCAAACCGGAAGTCAATATCATTATTCGTTCAGATATTATAGTTAATTAAACACAATAAACAAAAGAATAAACAAAATTTTTACTATATTCTCTCGGGGAAAAACTTTAAATTTCAGCTCAACCAAGGCCACTGAAATTTTTTTACATAATGTATCTTATAGAAAAAAGTACGAGGAATTCACTGCTGCAAACCGGAAGTCAATATCATTATTCGTTCAGATATTATAGTTAATTAAACACAATATACAAAAGAATAAACAAAATTTTTACTATATTCTCTCGCGGAAAAACTAACTATAATATCTGAACGAATAATGATATTGACTTCCGGTTTGAAGCACTGAATTCCTCGTACTTTTTTCTATAAGATACATTCTGTTAAAAATTTTCAGTGGTCTTCCTTGAGCTGAAATTTAAAGTTTTTCCGCGAGAGAATGTAGTAAAATTTATGTTTACTCTTTTGTTCATTGTTTTTAATCAACTATATTATCTGAACGAATAATGATAGAAATTTCCGGTTTGCAGGATTGAATTCCTCGGACTTTTTTCTATAAGATACATTGTGCCAAAAAATTTCAGTGGTCTTGGTTGAGCTGAAATTTAAAGTTTTCCCCCGAGAGAATATAGTAAAAATTTTGTTTATTCTTTTGTTTATTGTGTTTAATTAACTATAATATCTGAACGAATAATGATATTGACTTCCGGTTTGCAGCACTGTATTCCTCGTACTTTTTTCTATAAGATACATTCTGTCAAAAAATTTCAATGGTCTTTCTTGAGCTGAAATTTAAAGTTCTTCCGCGAGAGAATATAGTAAAATTTTTGTAGAGAGAAACGGTTGGTGTTTCAAATCTGTATATTTTGCCAAACTTTGAAAAGCTGTATCTCGGAAACTATTAGGACTACCGAGCCCATTCTGGTCTTAGATTGTAGACAATTTAATCTAGTTTAAAAATGTATAGAATGGTTTTTGTCTAAATCGTGCTCCTTCATAGTCAAAATGGTAAGAAACCGAAAAAAGTGCAAAAATTTAGCAGTTTTTGAGATATTCAAAAGTGTTCCGGAGGGTTGCCGAGGTCGAAAACTTGGATTTTGTATCTCAGTCACATCCTAAACAAGAAAAAAAATAGAAACCTACTACCACCACTTGATGCAACTTAGGCCCATTATAACCATGACAAGGTTACTGGACTATATTTGTTCTCGCCGTGCCGTAACCTTGATCACGTATTTTCAAATTTTACTCTCGGAGAGTTTGGCGGCTCTCCTCGAGCTCTCCACTCTCCTTGCGATTGTAGCGCTACGCAGCGGAATAGTTTGTCTAGCCCAAATCGACGCGGACCTACAAATTTCTGTAAATAATTTTGTAACGGTATCGTACAGTATAGGTATTGTATTTTAGCTCGTAATTGTATGAATATTATACTTAAATAATGAAAACAGTAATACAAAAGGCGGATTTGTATCTATTCCTATTCAAATTATGATAAAAATTGAACCACGAAAGTATATCAAGATCAGATGAATCAAAATATATCAAAAATACGTGAAGTTTAGTCATTGTTTATTAACCACATAAAATTTAATGTCGTGCTCAAAACTACTTTCCAATTGAAACCCTCATTATGTATTTGTGCGGCAAAATTTGCCGTCTCTTTTATATATTAAACAATAATTAATGGATTTACCATATTATCATTTCGAGTATAAATAAGTAATGTAGCACAATTTAAAATGTCTAGGTGTTTAAAATTTAAAAATTCAAAAGGAAGAAAACTTCTAGAGCAATGGCGTGGGTTGAAAGAAAATTACAAGGCACTTTTGTTACATGGACGAAGACTAACAACTCTTCTTATTCGCTTTGTGAGAGATTCTACAGCGCACTAATAGATTTTCTTAAAAAGTTTTTTGTTCGTCGAAATTCGTATCTTCGTATCTATTCTTTTCAACTTCAATTTTAGAGCTCTCCGCCGAATGACATAAGATTCCGCACGAAAAGAAATCATTTAATTTCTGTTATTTATTTTCTAAAAAAAATATAGCAGACGAAAAGAAAAACAAATAAATAAGAGTTAGATACGTATTTATATTGGCATTGCTATACTTCATTTGTAGGTAAACATGTTTATTGTAAAAAACACTGATATCTATTGATATTTTTATACACACATATTTCATTTTTATTTTTGTCATACTGATATACTCGTAGAAGTCTCATTTATTTCATGAAATAATACAGATAACTTTGACATCGTTTAAATAAATGAATTGTTATTTTTGTACATATTATTATGATTAATGGACTATTTGCATGATATCGAAAATTAAATTTCTATTACTATGTACCTAATGTTAGGCAGAAAACATTAGGTAAAAATATAAATTTTATTTAAAAATTGTTATATAGGTACAGATTTCCCAAAAGTCTCGGAACAAGCTATAAGTTTTGAACGAGTGAAGAAAAAAAATTAAAAATTTGGGGATCACTAAAGAGTCATAAAAACTACATTCTTAGATAGTTTAGATGTTTAGAACTTCCACGCAACGTGGAGTTTTTTTAGGGGAAGACCACTCAAACATATTTTTAAATAGTAATGCCTGTGGCACACCGGCCGAGGAGCATCGAGGACCATCGAGTAACTCCTCGATGAAACGATAGAACGCACCCCGTCCTCGACGAAAAATAGGGGCGCCGCTATTTTCATCGAGTTGTTCCTCGATGAAACGAATGTATCTCATTTCAGACGTATCTTTGGATTTGATTTCGCGCAAAACTTTGATGTATTTGTCACCGATTAAATAGAAATCCATCGCGGACGGGTGCGTTCTTTCGTTTCATCGAGGAGTTACTCGATGGTCCTCGATGCTCCTCGACCGGTGTGCCACAGGCATAAGCCATGTCGAGTTTCATCTTATTTTAAAGGTAATGAAATAAGAAACACATCTCCATAAACCAAAACCCGATATCTTAATTCGTTCAAAAATTTAATTTTAATTAATTTTAATGTTTTTTGCACATTTATTACGATTTTTATAACAAATGTTCAAATTGTTGACCTTCTTCGATCTCGCAATGACCCAAACGCTTTAGTGATCCCCAAATTTTCAATTTTTGTTTCTTCATTTATTCAAAACTTATAGCTTGGGACTTTTGGGAAACCGTGTATGTTTCTGTAGTAAATTGAGAAAGAAAATTTTCTGTGGTTGACCGCTTTATCTTCCCGCACAAGCAGGACTTAACTTAGTCTATGAGCAGGACGTTTACTAGTTGAGTCGTTGTTGGCTTACGGCGTGCTCTACGTCACATAGTAATATTCCATTATCATTATTATTTTTGGACTTTGTCAAAATTAAAAAAATACGTGTCCTAAGTTTTGATCTCTTCTCTAAAAAAGTAATGCAAGTAGCCTATTGGTACCTACAGTTTTTTATTTTACCGTGTGTGCGGTTACCAGTCGTTTGCTCACGGATACTCATGGTTAATAATGGAGAGTACATAAAAGCGGAGATTTTTGTTCATACAGTTAAAATAAAATAATGTACTATACCTAACTATAGTCTGTTCCAAATAAGAATGGGGCAAGAGGCCTTACGATTTAAGCGTTCTGATTGGTCTAGTCGGAAACCAAGTTTACATCAGCGAAAAATTTGTGATATGCGCGCATCATTTAGCTGTCGAACGCCGTAGTAGTAACAGCTGGTATTGTTGAAAAAGTGAGTAGTTGATTAGCGTCAGTAGCGCGTGACGCGCGGAACATAACACTATTTCAAAAATACCGCGCTACGTTTAAATTTCTATTTAATGTGTGTAAAATGGGCTGGCTCCGCAGCGCCATCTACTATACTCTTATTTGGAACAGGGTATAGTTCGAGATTCATCCGAGAAGTTCCTAGCCATTTCTAGTATAATGTAAATCTGAGATTCCCATCCGAGTTCCGTTCGATTTACATACTTTTTTCTAGTATAGAAATATACGCCCGGCTCTATTTTTCTATTCGAGATTCATACTATACCCGGTTCCAAATAAGAGTATAGTAGATAGCGCTGCGGAGCCAGCCCGTTTTACACACATTAAATAGAAATTTAAACGTAGCGCGGTATTTTTGAAATAATGTTATGTTCCGCAAGTCACGCGTTACTGACGCTAATCAACGACTCACATTTTCAACAATACCAGCTGTTACTACTACGGCGTTCGACAGCTAAATGATGCGCGCATATCACAAATTTTTCGCTGATGTAAACTTGGTTTCCGGCTAGACCAATCAGAACGCTCAAATCGTAGGCCCTATCTTGCCCCATACTATATTCTTATTTGGAACAGACCATAGATTTGTCTACGCATGCGCAGTTCAATCTCGAGTCAGTTTGACCAACCTTTAAAAGTTTTGATATTTTGTTTTGATTTGTTCACGTTGACGTTTATGAGTTTTGCACTTGTACGTGTTATTCAAGTTGTGTTAATATTTTTCCATTATGAATTCTAACCTCCAAATCTTAAGTTCTCACTTGTCAGAATAAGTAAGAATATTACTTATTATTTTGAAGTTTCCTAACTTGGACCATTTTGGAAAAAATCGAAGAATTCCGATTGTATACGAATAGTTTGGAAATAAAGTATGAAAATCGAATGAATCTCGGCAAGGACGTATCCAGGATTTTGTTTTGGGGGGGGGGGGGTAATTGGAGCAAAATTTAAAATTATAAATTGTAGGTATAAAAAATACTTTATTTCTATAAATAAATAATATCATTAATAATAATTATTATTATCTTTGGCACAGAAAAAAATCAATTTTAATATACAGGTACATTTTACAAAATAAAATCAAGTTTTCTAGATTTTTTGTTTGCAAATCTAGATATGATGTCTGAAACATTTATTTTGATGTCTCTATGTATATTAAGTAACCAATCTTTCTTCAGTCATTGTTGACCTAAGCCAGGATTTTAAACGTTTCTCTCTGCTGATGCTACAGATATTGGCAGAGTTATCAAAATGTGCAAGCATTTTTTAATTGTGGGAAACGCCATAGTAGTAAGAGCTGGTATCGTTGAAAAAGTGAGTCGTTGATTAGCGTCAGTAGCGTGTGACACGTTTAAATTTCTATTTAATGTATGTAAAATGGGCTGGCTCCGCAGCGTCAACTACTATACTCTTATTTGGAACAGGGCATAGATTCGAATCTGAAATTTCAAAACCATAGCAGCTCACATAATACTTTTGGCTATCTATCCAGACACATTAGTAGTAGTAGTATCTAAAATTATTATAAATTATAAATTTATTTATCATGTTTTTTGCTGAACGTAAGTTAATTCAAATATTAAACACCAAAAGTTAATAATACAATTTATTTACAATATGTTTATAATATCATAAGCATTACAAAACAAATATACAAGTATTTTTTCTATTTTGCTTATACCAGATACAAAAATAAATGATATATTCGTTAAGTTTATTAGAGTGGTAGAGCTATGTTTATCACAGCCACCTTCAAGTCTTTTAGAATTTCCAGCCAATCACAACTCAGTTGACTGACAGCGTTTCGCAGCTGTTTCTGTTATTCGCGCCAAAACCATGCACTGTCAATTGTTTCACTGAAAGCTGTACAGAAACATTGAATTCTGCAATAAAAACGTGCTATACTGTGATTTTAATACAAATATACGTTATATAAATCGTACTACTAATTAATAGGATAGTTTTAAGACAACAATTTTTCATCGTGTTTGTTTCTAAACATAACCTATTCATCCCAACTTCGTTAACGTAGAAGTTTTAATAATAATTAATTAAAAGTTTGTTTAGTTTTAATGTGTATCATTTATATTTCTCGCGTACACCTGAAGTTGCTCGGGGAAGTATTTAAACTTTAAATGAGAACAACATGTCTCTGCTACTTTCTGCGGAATTAGATGCGGCTTGCAATGCACTAGGCTTTTATAATAAGGAACATGACATTTATTTGAGTGAAGACAATCTCGTTGAGGCTGTGAAAGACATTATTCGGTATTTGAGGCGTGATACCGAAAATCACGAAGTACGGAGGTATTTCGGAGAGTCGAACATTGTGGTGAAGAATTTGCTGCCGTTGCTGCAACTCTACTGGGAGCAGACTGACTTGTTTGATGTCTTGCTTAGGTATGTAACATAAAATTTGTATGATTACCTTATTTTTTATAAATATGATATAGGTTTACCGAAATACACAGTTTTTATATATTTTTACGCACACACGGTATTATGTTTCTCGATCCACAATGTGAGGCTGTCACACTCATGTTGGCGTTGTGTGAAAGGCGTGAAAGATCCTATGTATTATAATATAAAATATAATATTACTTTCGGCTTTTGCTTTTGGCCAGTGACAAAACAATTGAATCGAAAAGTGCTGTTAATATTTTGACATTTAAAATTAGGAAATTTTTACCTCTCACCTTATATTCTATAAGAGAGGTATTAATTGGAATGGGTCAAAATTTTCGAGTATGAGTTTTTAGTGGATAAGCACGTTTCAGGGTTTCTAAAATACGAATTTACTATTTTCACGATGAGATCTGTGTGTGTGTGTGCGTATGGATGTATGGACTTATGTGACGATTTTTCGTCCATGATAACTTAAAAAGTACCTATCAAGCCTTTAATAACTAAATTTCATATTTAAGGTTTTAAAAAGGATCTTAACACCGGATAAAATTTTGGTAGAAATCCGCAAACCGGAAGTTGTACTTAGAAGCTTGGTATAGTTTTCATTAAATAAATTATTTATTTACGAAATTTTTTGCAATAAACAAAATAAAATATATTTTTTCGCCAACCGGACGTATTTGATGCAATTGTGTCATTGTTTTTTTTTTGTAAAAAGGAGGCCATTTGGGGATTGTTTTTGATCACTATAGCAACTGTACAAAAAGTACCTAATACAAAAAATGATTATTATTATGGTAAAAACAAATTAGTATGTTTACATTTTAATTGCTGCGTAATATGAGGATATGTCAATTTAAATGAAATTACATCTATTTAAACGGCTAGCGAAAAAATATTATGTTTCATTCATACAAAAAATGCTTATTTAAGGCTCGTAAGATCGCCGAACTCCGCTGCGCGTCGTCCGGCAACCAGAATTATTCATTTTTTGTATTAATGAAACAAATAACTATATGGGTACAGTCAATTTTAAATACAATTTGCTGAATCTGGTAGTATTTAACAATGAAATAAACGGAAATAAAGTACTCGTACAATTAATATTCCACTTTTTTGAAATTCTTGTTGGTATATGTTGTTGTCCAAGATCATATGAAATTTGCGAGAAATTTGTTTCCACACAAAATTTGAATTATTATGACAGTAACAGTACCTACAGTTGACATCTTTTGCTTGCATCTTAGTTTACAATATCGTTGACCTAGTCGTTGACATAATATTTGAACATGAAACTATTAAAAATATAAGTAAAACCAAAACTATTTATTAGATTAGTTGAATAAGCAGAATTAGGCGAGAGGCTCGGCGAGAGGTCATGTGCTGGCCACATCAGATTTAAAAGAAATTAGACTCGAAACAGAAAAATGTACGAAAAAATGTGACTGATTTTAATCGTTTTAAAGACACAATTAATTAATTTTGAAAATAAAATCCACCGTTAAAAAAATTCTAATTGTAAAACATGAGTTTCTTTCATTATGTCATTTTTCTATTTTAAGTTATTTTCAATGTTTGTAACTTGTAAGCTAAGATAATATGAAAAGGTCATTATATCTCTCCGGACTTGAAAGTTCAAAACTTGGAAATGTATTGTAACTTACTAATGTAGCTAAACTTTGTTGTGAACTGTTGTAATACAACATCTAACTGACTTAATTAACTCATTATTGACTGCACGCCATGGAGGACTATTAATAATGCTCCAACAACTTCGATAAACATTGCGGAATAGTTTATTTACTATTATCTCTCCGAGTATCTCTCACCGTATAAACACCATAATACTTCGTTTTCTGCATATTAGGTGTATTACGAGTACATGCATTTACTGTACTAATGAGCAAATAATGTGAGAATAGGAGTCATTTTGTAGGAAATACAATAACTCGAGCGAATTATAAATTGTGTTTTGTATTTGTACCTACTTATATAAGTAATACCTAATTAATGATTCATAATATTATTACTATATAATTTTTGGGACTATGATACATATTTTAAAAATCTGACGTGGCCATCACAAAATCTCCCGCTATACATACTTTATTCTTTTTACTTATTATACAAATACATTAATATAATAAGTGCTACTACTACTGCTACTACTCACAAATATATTTTAGTCATTTTATTTAAACTGCAGAAGAAGATATAAACGTTATTTTACTATTGACACTGTTACTGTCATGTCATAATCATTTAAATTTTACGTAGTAACAAATGTTAAACGATCATGGACTACAAGATACCGAAATACTAAATTATAAGTATATAATTTAATTATTCTTAAATTATAGCAGATACAGAAAAATTTATAAATTACCGATTGTAGATAATAATCACATAATCTTTCATATAGTAAAATAAAAAATTTGGTCTTAAAATAATTATTTATCGAAATATTTTTTAAAAGTACTACTTCCGGTTTATGAATCGGTACCAAAATTTACTGGGCTCTTAAGATTCGTATTAAAATCTTAAATATAAAATTTGGTTGTTAAATTCTTGTAACTTTTTGAGTTATAGAAAACGAAAAAAAATGTTACATACAACCTAACATACATACACACACACACAGACATCATCTCGAAAATACTTTAGTCGTATTCTATGGATCCTAAAACGTGGTTATCTCTTAAAATCTCACACTCGAAAATTTTGACCCATCACAATACCTCCCTTATAGAATATGAGGCGAGAGGTAAAAATTAACCCCAAAATGAATATACAGGGTTTCCTATGAAACTGTTTAAGTGTGTGGATCTCGAGAAATAAGAGATACGAAGTTGGTTAAATTAGACAAAAAGTTGTCCCTTTAGGGAGCCAATTTAGAAATGTTTTTGTTTTTACACAAATATGCATAGGTGACAAGATATTCGCGAAAATGTAAATTTTGCCAATTTCGTTTTTCACCTATAACTTTTTTGTTTGAATTAGTACAAGTTTCTAATTTTCTATAGGCACTTTTTAACGAGGAATTCATAGCAGTCCTCAAAAGGCGTGATAGATAGATGATATAACATCCGTATCGTATTTGTATGTTCTAAATCTACCTTGAGTTGAACTCGTCCTAGCGAATATTTGTCTCGCCTTTCTCTGATTACGAGCACTCTATGTATCAAATAAAATAATAATGGTGGTTTCTTGCGAGAGTGAATTATGCCGAGAAAAAGAATAAAATAGGTTGTATTAAAAGGATGATTATGGATTTAAGTCTTTAAGGGCCGGTTTTTCAATCGCTGGTTAAGGTCTTGGTTAGCAGTTACCATGGATATTTCATATATGCAGACATAAACTCGTATAACTTTCGATCGGAATGACGTAGACACGTCAATGATAGCTCAAAATGTTGAGAATAATGTGCACTATACACGTAGACACTTAAAGCTAAATATTATGCCATAATAACCGGTCTAACAACTCCAGACACACAAAAGTGGTTAACGCACAAAATAATTTACGCATTTCAATTATATATTCTTATTATGATCAAATAACATGGTTCTACATTATTTTGTATAGAATAGATACAGAGAGTGACGTGTATAGTACCGGGAATAATATAAAAACAAAAGAAAAATTATATAAGTGTACAATTTTACCGATTATGTACAGAGGTAACCCAGTCAAATGGTAGAAAATAAGGAATAGTCTTGGGATTGTTTTGAAATTTTTATTATTAAATTCTTCGAACATTTCTGTATAAGACAGAGTACTTTTAAAAAAATTTGAGGGCCAAATTTACGATTTTCTACGAGAGAAAATTGAAAAAAATCTTAGTTTTTAAATATTTTTTGTGTTTAATGACCAGTAACTTCTAAAATAATTAAATTTTTGATTTCCGGTTTCTTTTATCAAATTTTGAGAACGATTCTCTACAAGTTAGATTATTTTAAAATTTTGTTGAGGGTCTTTGTTAAGCCAAAAAATAAAGATTTTCTTCACGAGAAAATTTAGAAATTTTAGTTTTTAAAAGTTTTTTTGTGTTTAATGTCCTGTAGTTTATGAACGAATACAAAATTTGATATCCGGTGTCTTTTTCAAAATTCTCTGAACAATTCTCTATAAGATAGATTATTACATTACAGACATTACAGGTCATTATACACAAAAAAATTTAAAAAACTAAAATTTCTCAATTTTCACGCGGCGAAAATCTTAAAATTTTGGCTTCACTCAGGCTTTTAAGATAAAAATAAAATAATTTATCTTATAGAGAATTGTTCAGAGAATTTGATAAAATAAACCGGATGTCAAAATTTTTATTCGTTCAGAAACTACAGGTCATTAAATACAAAATAAATATTAAGAACCAAAATTTCTCAATTTTCTCGCGACGAAAATCTTAAAATTTTGGCTTCACTCAGGGTTTTAAGATAAAAATAAAATAATCTATCTTATAGAGAATTATTCAGAGAATTTGATAAAAGAAACCGGATATCAAAATTTTTATTCGTTCAGAAACTACAGGTCATTAAACACAAAATAAATTTTAAAAACTAAAATTTCTCAATTTTCTCGCGACGAAAATCTTAAAATTTTGGCTTCACTCAGGCCTTTAAGATAAAAATAAAATAATCTATCTTATAGAGAATTGTTCAGAGAATTTGATAAAAGAAACCGGATGTCAAAATTTTTATTCGTTCAGAAACTACAGGTCATTAAACACAAAATAAATTTTAAAAACTAAAATTTCTCAATTTTCTCGTGATGAAAATCTTAAAATTTTGGTTTCACTTTGGCCTTTAAGATAACAATAAAATAATCTATCTTATAGAGAATTGTTCAGAGAATTTGATAAAAGAAACCGGATGTCAAAATTTTTATTCGTTCAGAAACTACAGGTCATTAAACACAAAATAAATTTTAAAAACTAAAATTTCTCAATTTTATCGCGACGAAAATCTTAAAATTTTGGCTTCACTCAGGCCTTTAAGATAAAAATAAAATAATCTATCTTATAGAGAATTGTTCAGAGAATTTGATAAAAGAAACCGGATGTCAAAATTTTTATTCGTTCAGAAACTACAGGTCATTAAACACAAAATAAATTTTAAAAACTAAAATTTCTCAATTTTCTCGCGACGAAAATCTTAAAATTTTGACTTCACTCAGGCCTTTAAGATAAAAATAAAATAATCTATCTTATAGAGAATTGTTCAGAGAATTTGATAAAAGAAACCGGATGTCAAAATTTTTATTCGTTCAGAAACTACAGGACATTAAACACAAAATAAATTTTAAAAACTAAAATTTCTCAATTTTCTCGCGACGAAAATCTTAAAATTTTGGCTTCACTTTGGCCTTTAAGATAAAAATAAAATAATCTATCTTATAGAGAATTGTTCAGAGAATTTGATAAAAGAAACCGGATGTCAAAATTTTTATTCGTTCAGAAACTACAGGTCATTAAACATAAAATAAATTTTAAAAATTAAAATTTCTCAATTTTCTCGCGACGAAAATCTTAAAATTTTGTCTTAACTAAGGCCTTCAAAAAATTTAGAATAATCTATCTTATAGAGAATTGTTCGGAGAATTTAATAAAAGAAACCGGATGTCAAATTGTTTATTAGTTCAGAAACTACAGGTCTTTAAACACAAAATAAATTTTATAAACTAAAATTTCTCAATTTTCTCTTGAAGAAAAACTTTATTTTTTGGCTTAACAAATACCCTCAACAAAATTTTAAAATAATCTAACTTATAGGGAATCGTTCTCAAAATTTGATAAAAGAAACCGGAAGACAAAAATTTAATTAGTTTAGAAGTTATTGGTCATTAAACACAAAAAATATTAAAAAACTAAGATTTTTTCAATTTTGTCTCGTAGAAAATCGTAAATTTGGCCCTCAAATTTTTTAAAAAGTCATCTGTCTTATACAGAAATGTTCGAAGAATTTAATAATAAAAATTTCAAAACAATTTTAAAATTTTTCCCTATTTTCTACCATTTGACTAGGTTACCTCTGTACATAATCCGTAAAATAGTACACTTATATAATTTTTCTGTTCAATTTTATTATTATTCCCGGTACTAAACACGTCACCTCTGAAAGCAACAGTGTTCTCTCTGTATCTATTCTATAGAAAATAATGTAAAACCATGTTATTTAATCATAATAAGAATATATAATTAAAATGCGTAAATTATTTTGTGCGTTAACCACTTTTGTGTGTCTGGAGTTGTTAGACCGGTTATTATGGCATAATATTTAGCTTTAAGTGTCTACGTGTATAGTGCACATTATTCTCAACATTTTGAGCTATCATTGACGTGTCTACGTCATTCCGATCGAAAGTTATACGAGTTTATGTCTGCATATATGATTTGCCATCCCTTAGGACCTTTTGGCCTCTCCCGAGGGAAGCAAGCGTCGGTAACCTTGGGACTTTCTAGGAGAGTTATACTACGTTATAAGGAACATCTGTGCAAAAAATTAGAATTCTATCTTCTATTTCCAGGTTAAATCTAGATTGACTGGGCTAAAAGTATTTGACATTGAACAAAAAAAATTCTTAAAAAACCCTATTGTTTTTGTTGTGATATTTAAAAAATTATCATCGCAGATTGTTGATAAAATGAGACTATTTTTTCCAGATTATTGGGTAATTTGACAAGTCCCGTGTTGCTGCTGTACAAAGAAGAAGTCCCGAAGGATAAGACTGCACGACATGAGTTCTTGCAGATCCTCGATCACTTGCAGTCCTACAAGCAAGCCTTCCATCAGTCGAAAATCTGGTCGGTGCTTAGCACCCGGCTTAGTCAACTTCTTAGTATCGTAAGTAAAAAATCTATTTAGGGCCGGTTTTTCAATCGCTGGTTAAGGTCTTGGTTAGCTGTTACCATGGATATTTTATTGAGTTTTTTGAATTTGTGTTTTTCAATCTGTAGCTACTACTTAAGTTGTAGTTAACCTATACTACAGGTTTGGGGTATGGTTAACTTGGAAGTAGTAGTTAATTTGAATTTGTCATTTTTGCCATTTGCTATACTGTCAGTATATTTTAATTAAAAATAGATTACGATATTGCTAATGTATAAAACAGTGATGCAGAACAGTGGTTTATAAGCCGATAAAAATGTATAAAAGGATACAAAATTTAACAGTATTTAACCTACGATGAATTCGATTTAAAAAATAAGATTAGATACCTATCTAAAATGGCAATCCTAAATTTTGAAGAAAAGTATTCCAAGAGACTTTAGTGTAGGTACCCATGTACCCCGTAATAATAGCTTAATTAATGCACAATCAGGGTGGATAAAAATCGTGATTTTAAAAAAAAAATAAAAAAAATCGATTTTTTTGATTTAAATCAGATTTTTTTGATTTAAATTAGATTTTTTTGATTTAAATTAGATTTTTCGTCATTTGGACTTGTTCACTCAAAATTGAGAAACCGGCTAGGGACTGAAAAGGCTGGGAAACTGGTCTTCTTATTTAAATATTTTAATAATAATGTACCAGTAGACTAAATGAAAAAATGTTTCCTCTTTATTTTTGCTCCAAGAATTGTTTTATTTTTTTTACTGGTGATTTCTTTGTATTTTTGATGTAATAAATACATATACAGTAATAAAAATTATTAATCTTTTATTTAAATTATTAAATTTAATTTATTTTGATTTAAATAAAATTTTTTTTTTTTAAATCACTTGATTTAAATCATGATTTAAATCACTCAACCCTGTTAATTTTTAGTAATGGTTTTATACTTATAATGGATAATATGCTTGTGAAAAATTAATTATTATCTTTCTCTTTCGTTTTTTATACATCCTGCGTGTAAATTTATATTATTTTTTAATTTTAAAAATAAACAAATTAAATGTATAGAAATAGATCTATAAAAGGTAAAAATCATATGACGACAAATAATTACTACTTACGAAGTACTATTACAAAAATATTACAATAACTAGACACGCTGACACGAATGTATTAAAATTGTCAACATTTTTTTGACATAAATCAATTGCACTTTCAAATATTATACTACCAACTTAAAAATAAATATTCTTAACTACGGGTTAACAAACTATAACTCAAAATTGTTTTGAAAAACGATATTGTTTCTAACCATAAGTTAACTTACAAGTTAGAGTTAAGTAACTTTGAGTTTAACTATACATTGAAAAACCGGCCCTAAGTATTTTTATTAGTTTTATTATAAGCCACTAGTTAAGATTTGTTAGATTATCATTTGTATTTATTAAATAGAAATATGCATATGGTATCAATCCTCCACTATTTATTACAGATGAACAGTTTATTTCTTCGGCTTCGGATTGCCGTACTTGGTCTCTTGATAAATTTTTATTACTGGTCTGCATTTGTTTTTCAGAAGAGGAAAATGTATCACCCACTTTCATTTTACACATAGCATACCTGTAGGAGGGTCAAATATAGGTTACGTTAACATGTTTTGTATAACATAAAGATCGTCTACGGAATTTTAATTTCTGATACTGCGCATCCTTATACGGATCTGCAGTGCAGCAAATTATAAGTCCGTATACGGAACTCTAATGTCTATTACTGCCTAAAATATAACATCAAACTGTTGCAATATCGTAATTCTAAATTTTAAAAATAGTAATAAAATTCTGCTAACGGTAGTTTTACAGGTAGTAGGTAAATCTTTTGCTGCATATCGTGCTACAACGATGTTACAACTAGATGTAACAATCGAATTAAAAAAACACTTAACACTCAAGATACATAAATAGCTATTATGATTCAGTTAATTTGCAATCAGTATGTTGTCTAAAATCAATTCCCCATGTTACTTATGCATACCAACATCCACTTGGCAAAATAAAATTCCCAGAACATTTCAAGAATGTGAACATCACGCTTATTGGCTTGTTACTGGCTACATTTGTCTATTAACATCTTGTTAATATCCTAGCGATTGTTAATATCCTCCCTTAGTAACATTATCTATGTAACATCCCAATCGAGATCTCTATGTTAGTAATTTGGTAATAATATCCCGAGTAATATCCCAATAGATGTTTGTATTGAGTATGTAATTTTTGATTGTACTCAGGATGTGGCGAACGTAATATCATTAAAGTATAAGAATCAAATATTTTTAAACATCCCATGGACGATTCAAGTCAAGTGAGATAAGGTACTTATTCGTGAAGGTATGAGTAAGGTTCCAACCTAACTTACTTATATTGTTCTTGTTCACGTGTGAGAATGAATAAATGATGGGTTGCCGAGCGTGTGTAGGTGTTAGATCGGAGGAGCTAGTTTGTAATTTAAAGCGGCGGGCAACAGCCCTGAAATACGTGTAAAGTTTTCGCAACGAACATCCAATTAGCTTTCAAGAATTATGCTCGTAATTTTGTGTTGAAAAGCGTCTTACAAGCGCGGTGTCGAGGTTACTGCCAAGTCCACAGCGCCATAATTGGGTCAGACCTGCATCCAGAGATACGAAAATGCATCATCGCACCCTATTCCCATACTTAAACAGTCCAGAAAATACGAAAAATAAAACAAAATGTGATAAAATATTGGGCCAAACTTATATAGATAGTCAGTTATTATACCATTATATCTTCGAAAATAATCGAAAATACTGCCGACTGATAAGACGTATTTCTATAGAAACAACTCGAGACTGGAGGTCGAGAGGTGTTTTGCGGAAATACGTCGAACCAGGAGGCAAAAGTATTTTCTATTATTTTTGATGATCGAGTGGTATATATGCAAATACGCATACGCATTGACTATTTCATGAATAAAACAAATTTAACAATTTTATTTAATAGCATAATTTTAAAATTCATTTTTAATATTGTGACATTTGGTGAAAAATAAACAAACATTTATTATTGTTTGTCATGGTTACGGTGAATATACGCATACTATGTCAATATTCAAAAATATGCACTGGAATAGTTGTTTATATAGGTAGTTTCTATGTTTTTTTTTAAATAGTGCATTTTAATTGGTTAAAATATACCTAATGAGGGAAATAGTCAGAGGTATACATAATTTAAAAAAACAATAACCAATAACCTAACTAAATAATGATTTTCAATTTAAATGAACTGCCTTATTATGGTGTATTGCCAGTATTTCAAAGGTACTACAAATATTGCCTAGAATGCTACTAATATTTCCAAGTACTTATTAAGTACTAAGTAGGTACTTTCATCCGAGATTCGTTAGAGTTTCATCGAGAGTTTCATACTTAATTTCTAAACTATTCACATTCAATCGGAAATCTTCGATTTTGCCGAGCCAAAATTTTTAAAGGTTGGTCAAACTGAATGCATGCGTAGATAAATCTAGTACGAATCTCGAATAGGAAAATAGAGCCAGGCGTATATTTCTATGCCAGAAAAAAGTATGGAAATCAGATGGAACTACGATGGGAATTTCTGATTTATATTATACTAAAACTGGTTAGGAACTTCTAGGATGAATCTAGAACTAGAATCTAGACGAAATAAGCCGAAAAT
Source organism: Agonum fuliginosum (assembly GCA_947534325.1). Classification (NCBI taxonomy): domain Eukaryota; kingdom Metazoa; phylum Arthropoda; class Insecta; order Coleoptera; family Carabidae; genus Agonum; species Agonum fuliginosum. Next base: position 21,903,864 of record OX384038.1, read on the forward strand.
AAGCATAATGTAATTCAGCCTTCACTCTCCTGAACGCAACTGAGTCAAGTGAAAAACCGAGCTGGACGACTTTTATAAATATGTAGGTACCTACACTATTTCAAGGTAGCGAAGTTGTTTCTGCCGAAAAATTGCTGATAATGTCCGGTTGATTAAAATTGTATACCAATTCCAAGTCCAGCCTTCTCTTATTTCGCGTTGTGTGTGTGTGTATTTCCACTTGCTCTACATTTCAGTTTAACAGTTTTCTTTGTTATGTAAACAGTTTGCAAGAAAAATGCAAAAAACTAAAAATGGTGACCATTTTTTCAAAATGGCGGCTGACACAAATACTTTCGGTGATGCCTCCACCCATTAAAATACTCTACAATGTATCTTAAATGAGAGAAAAAAAATTGAAATTGCTTTTGGCTCGAAGTGCATAATAATTTCACTAAGCCGCCGGACTATAATAATAAATAAAACACAATGCTGGGATGCAGTCAATTTATTAAATATATATCATGACATACTTTTGTAATTTTTCACGACATATCACGTAACTTTTTAAATGTTTCAAAATTTATTCATATTATATTACATTCATAATACTTTTGGTAGCTCCTGAAGATGACCCACGTGGGGCCGAAACCGGTCGAGGTTGATTAATTTTTAATAAATTGACTGCATCCCAGCATTGTGTTTTATTTATAATAATCCTACAGTCAAGCTTGCATTATTGAATCTATAGGTAATAATAAGTTTATATTTTTTCAAATTCTGGAAATTCTGAATTTTTAAAAATTTAAAACTAGGATAAAGGATCTTAGTATAACATAGGTACTTGTAACGCAACCGATTAGTTTTAACTTTATGACTTTAACAATATTATTAGCATATTAAAATCTTACAAATTATGACTCAATCCTGTTCTCTATGGGAAATCGGCGCCATGGAACTGGAAGTTAAAGTTCGGGATATCTTTCCATTCGTGTTGAGCGAAGCGAATTCAGAGCCAACTCTCGAAGCTTGTGTACGTACTCTGCTGAGCGGTGAGCGGAACGTAATAAGCTTACTTGGCCACCTTTTAAAATTATTAGCGGTCGAACTAGTCGATTTTCTTTCCATGTTGCAACGTTTCAGCGGAGTACAATGGAACTTTTGTTACCTCTATTCTCTAACTTTGCGAGATCAAAGTTTTCCCGTGCTGAAATTTAGATTAGGGAATCTAATTTGTTATTACTAACTTGGGGATTCTTCTAGATTAGATGTATAATATCAAATTATGTGCATGGTTCTGAAAACTCAGATATTCTGCTTAACTACAGGGATTCGAACCGCACAAAACAACGGTTCAAGTTAGGTTCGCGGTTCAGTGTTTCGGTTTTCATATTACTTCTTGAAGTGAACCGGTTACCGGTTTTTTTTAAAATTCTGGTGTGGACTTTTTAATACATGAACTTGACACACGTTTGGCATAACGTAACTTATTAAGCTTGTTTGTTTACAAGCAACTTTGATTATTGAAATGTATTTATTAAATTTATATAATTTTGTATTTCTCAAACTTGAAAGCAGTACAGGAAATGCATTTAACGACAATTATTCCTTATATATTATTGTTAACATTTTATATTTGTAACATTTTTATAGCTTCCTCCATATTTGCAATAAATTGAATTTATTGTTGTGTTTTAAGAAAACTTCCTCTTCCTGTTTTCGAAATGCGACTAAAATCTTTTCAGCTCTACACAATATTTCCTAAACTTTATAAATACCCAGTTTCATTATTTTATATTTTCTCGTTCATGAGTTATTGAACACATCCATCCATCCTCACACACAGACATCATTGAGAAAATGGTCAAAACGAATTCCTCAAAACGTGTATTTCCGCGAGAATCCCGGTATCGAATTTTTTCATGATATCTAAATATCATTATATGATAGAGTAGGATGGATAATAACTCATGAACTTATTTATACTGTTTCCGGTATCGCTTCAATAATTTATTAAATAACAAGCAATTAATTAAAAAAATGCGTTCCAGATTTGGACTAAAATTAAATTAAAATGAAAAAATAAAATAAAATCGTAATTATAGTACTGAGAATACAACTATTTTTTATAAAAATTTAATAGCATTTTGACGAAAAAACGTAAAATGACTGCCACAGACGAGTAAATTAAGGTTCTCCTCGTTAAGTAAAATACTGTATAAATTTATTTCAGGATTCAGGTAATATGTAAATGCAGAATAAATTTTAAAACAACAAGTTCGATGTTATGAAAACAATTATCCCGATGTGTAGCATATTTTGTAGAAAATTAAATTGTTTCTTAAATCTATGCTGAATATTTTATTAGCATGTGCCTAAGTAGTTTGAAACCGCTTAAGGTTTTAGTATTACGCTTATACGCTGTACCATAGTTATAAATTTTAACTAGAATACTTATGCATTAGTTATCTCGGGTTCTGTAACGTTATTCTGTGTTCAAAATAAATCTTAAATAACTTATTTGCATCTTTGGCCATAGTCATGTTAGTGACCCTTTTACATATTTATAGTGAAGGTATACAATATTATGATGTAGAAATTAATTTATGAATATTAATTATAACGTTCCCTAAAAGGTAGAGTATCGTAAGCGACATTTTTAAAGAAACTATAAGCATTAATTAGCAGAATATTTTAAGGTAGAAAATGCGTCAAATGGCCAAAGCAGTCAAATAATGAGAAATAAATCATTAAAACACACTGATTTGGTTGTAAATTACAAATCATAGTTATCCATAGAAATAAAAATGATAATTGAAATTAAAGTTTACACTGAAATGCACTCGTATGACGTTAAAAATACAATTTTTCTTGAGATTGGAACCTTTTACGTGCGATTTCTCAACAGTTATTGCGGTGACTCATAATTTTTATTTTGTAATAAATATCTCAAATATCAAAGAATAAAATATTCGTTTTCCAAGTATGTGTTGGGTTGTTATGATATAATATTTTCTAATCGTTTAGTAAATCTACTGCTAACCTCCATATATTCAATGCATTTTAGCGCGTTTTAGTGTCAACTTTAAATTCAATTATATTCGATATTTTACTGGTTACCAATGAATTTTAATTTTTATCCAAATTATACGGCTTCTAATGAATGCTGTAGTGAATATGAATTTCAGTCATATTTTGGGTTGTCACTACCCATGGATTTTAGATTTTACTACCTTAAGCACCACTGACGGTGATTTTGAAGGAAACATAATATCTTAAGCGCCATTTTAGTGCCAAATTATTTATTTTGTATTAAATTTGCCTACAAATCAAGTAATTACAAGTAAATAATCCAAAAACCGAATACTAAATCAGTTTTTTGCCTTGTAGGGGACGATATTTAATTTGAACCATTAGATATTGCTCAATGAATAAACAATAATGTACCATGTTTTTAGAGTTGATATTTGATTATATTTTGTGTTCCAAAAGTAATTGCCTGTTCTACATGACCATCTAGTTGTAATGGGCATGGCACCGGGCAACTGGACAATAAAAGTAATTTCTGACATTTGCAGTAGTTTCATTACCTGTGGTCTGCAAACGGTGATAGTAATATAGTATTATTGGCAGAGTAGTGTGTTTTCAAGCCGTTTATCAGACACAGACATACGAGCAGAATGTAGATCCATTCCTAATGGACGCTAAATCGCGCGGTACAAACAAGCAAAGTGAAAGAGTTTTGGAATGTTTGGCTGTAGATAAATATTCGATTTGGCAAACTGGTGTCGTGTGGAAAATGCCCAGGTGTTCGTGCCGATTAGGCAACTCTATAACGTTTCAATTCATTTGAGCTCGATTTGAATTAATGAAAAACTCAAAACGTGGCGCATTTGAGCGTGAAGTATGGTTATACAATTACAAACAGAATGGAAATCATTGATATCATATGGAGGCATATTTTGAAATTTCCAGACTGCAAATTATTAGCCAGGAAAAAACGTAAAACAAATATTTAATTTAATAGGCTACTTGCGTAGTAGGTACTGAAAATGAGATTTTTATCACAATGTACCTAATGTTAGGTCGAAAACATAGATACTTATGTAAAAATATAAATTTTATTTAAAAAATCTGATGTGGCCAGCACAAGACCGCTCGCGATATTCTACTCATTTTAGTAAGTACTATACGAATATAGGTAGGTACCTACTTACAAATATATTTTAGTTATTTAGTCAACTGTAGAAGAAGATATGTCACTGTCATAATCAATTAAATTTTTCGTAGTAACAAATTGTTTAACAATCATGGTTCATGGACAACAAGATACTGAAGTTTCATATTCTAAATTATAAAAATCTGACGTGGACACCACATAACTTCCTTGTACGCCTTGTGTGTTCATACTTTTCTTAATAACTAAAATGTAAAATAATATTCAAAATTCTTTTAACTTATTATACTAGTATACTCACAAATATATTTTAGTCATTTGATTTAAACTGCAGAAGAAGATATAAAGCATATTTTACTATTGTCACTGTCATGTCATAATCATTTAAATTTTACGTAGTAACAAATGTTAATCGATCATGGACTACAAGATACCGAAATACTATAAATTATAAATTTATACTTTAATTATTTTTAAATAATAGCAGATACAAAAATATTTATAAAATACCGATTGTAGGTAATAATAACATAATCTTTCATTTAAAATAAAAAAAATTGTCTAAAATTAAATATTTATCGAAATATTTTTAAAAAGTACTACTTCCGGTTTGTAGACTGAAACCAAAAATAGGAGGTCACAACTAGATGCTATAACAGTCCTAAATACAAAATTTCAACTTTCTACGTCTAACCGTATTTGAGTTATGCGACACACATACGTCCGTCCGTCCGTACGCACGTACGTACGTACGTACGTACGTACAGACGTCACGTCGAAACTAGTCATAATGGATTCAGAAAAGGTCAAAACGGATATTTCCGTCAAAATCTGAGAACCGAAATTTTTCGCGATTACAATACTTCCTTACTTCGTACAAGGAAGTAAAAAATACTTTAATTTCTAAAGTACTATGACAGAACAATTTATAAAATGCTAAAAATTGTAGATAATAATATACATATACTTAATCTTTCATTTGAACTAAAAAATATTGCGATAAATTTATCAAAATATTTAAGAAAAGTACTATTTACGGTTTTGGGATTGCTTCAAAAAATGTGGGTTCTTAAGATTTGTATTAAGACGTTATATATAAAATTTGGTTGTTACATGTTTGTAACTTTTTGAGTTATAGAGTCCAAAAAGCAAAAAACTTAACGCACATACACACGTACACACTCATACATCATCTCGAAAATACTTTATTCGTATTTTATGGATCCTAAAATGTGCTTATCCACTAAAAACTCACACTCGAAAATTTTGACCCATCACAATACCTCTCTTATAGAATATGAGGCGGGAGGTAAAAATATTTTATTTAGTAATTGAGAAGTAAATAATGAATAACGTGTGCACCATGGCATTTTAAAAATGACTCTTTGATGAGTGTTCTCAACTTTAAAATGTACGAGTACTTACTTAGCGTTAGTTAACTGCATTCCTAATAATGTTGAACCCGCCTATTAAAAGTTACCTCAGTCATCTTTTTCTTCCGAGAACATGAAGCCTTTGCAGCGGCAGTTACAGTAAAACAGGAGGGAAATACAGAGCGCTTCAGTGCTGTGATAAGATTGAGATTACGGCGTCGCGTTAATTGCTTAATAATATGTTAATTTAACGCGCAATTTCCTCTAGAAACTGAAACAAACCCGCTAACGAATTAGTTTATATCAATGGCAGTCGCCGACGCTGCAGCCGCAAATTCAACAGAGAAATAAAACGAAATGAAACTTGTGATGTATGTGCTGTGGATAGAGTTATGGTTAACGGGGCCGGTCTCATATTTCTGATTGTATTCAGTTGTCAACTGTCTGGGATGTATCTTGATAATGTTATTGTTCATTTTAATAACTTGAGATTTCTAAAATCGTTTGCAATTTATCTTCTCGATTTTATTGATACGTTTAACTGTAAAAACTCACTATCGAAAATTAAATTTTGTATTTTCTATCTCGAACTATTAATTTTTACCAAGAGAATGGTTTGCAATTTATTTTACGGTTTTACCTCGGGTTTTACTAAAAATGTGTTCATATTTCATTTTAACTGCACAAAAATCTTTCATGGTTTGTACTGTCCACAAACAACCATAAGTAACTTGGCGGTTGTTAACCGCACACACGATAAAATGCAGATTGATTTTATACTTCAGTAAAACATCTATAGAGTGATTCATAACTTCTGGTACAAATTTTAATGGTATATAATACTCAACGTACCTACTGATCACGGAACAAAAATATTTATTCAAAAATTTGCAAAATTAATGGTATATTAAATGTCAAGTACAGTAAGGACAATTTACCGATGGAAGACAATGTTTGGAGACTGAAATGAAGGCTCCAATTTTGTCTGATATCGGTAATTCTTTAACCTTCGTGATGCTTATATTATTTTTTGTACGATTGGTCTTTTTTCATCCATACGTAAATATTAATTTCTTCATAATTAATATTAAATTACTTAGCGTTTTATTTAGCCCAGCAACCGGTAAGATAAACAGGGTGCCTACTCAAATCTAAAAAATTCAGAGCTAGAAAATTCAAGTACAAGAAAATTCTTGCCCGGAATCATAAAACAAACGAAAATTTAGAGACAAGAAAATGCTTACATAAAAAATGCATTCATAGAAAATTCAAATTTGGAATCTGATTGATGCAGAAAACGTATGTAAAGGAATATTCAAAACTGGAAAAAATATGGCTGCGGAAAAAATCGGATTCTGGCTAATATATAAACTAATCTATGCTAACAAAACCCTTCTCGAGTCCAACAGAACTCCTTTTTTTTAGATAAACTAATCTATGCTAACAAAACCCTTCTTGAGTTCAACAGAACTCGTTTTTTAAACGGCCACAACGCTTTGTTCAGCTGACAGCTTGTAGCCAACTTCAGGTTTGACCGCCAAGTAAATTTTCTGTGTTTACTTGATTCCAGATATGTCTTTTCTATTAATGTTTTTTTTGTGAATGAATTTTTCTTAGCTTGGGATTTCGTGATTTTCATGATTCCTGTCAAGAATATTCTCTTCTTGAATTTTCTAGTTTATAATATTCCAGTGTTGAAGACGTTCCCAGATAAACATACCGTCTTGGAAACAGGCATGGTAAATTGATAAAAAAGACCAATCGTGAAAAAGGTAGTTTTCTCAAAGAGTACATTTTGAATACCACTGGATTTGCGTGTTTCTTTTATAATTAATAAGGTAATTATTTATGCAATTGTATAAAGAAATATTTGTACTTAAAACAAATTAATGTATTTTCAATTTTCGAAAAAATTATTTTTGTTCCGTGATCAGTACTGTTCATGCAGCCAGAGTTGGCCGGAACGGGAAGGGAGAGGCAGAATGTGCCTATGTTCTACACAGAGCTGAGTCACAATTCGCCAACTTCTTACTCGCCTGAAAGCAACTGAGCTAAGAGAAAAGCCGAGCTGAACGGCTTCTATATACACTATTTCAAGGTAGCGAAGCAGTTTATACCAAAAAATTTCATGATAATCTATATGTCCGCTCGATTAATATTGTATACCAAATTGAAATTCTTTAAACCACGTCTGTTGTTGGCAATTCATTTAATTTTGCGAATCTTACAAAAATTCTTTCTGTTCCACGCTCAACACCCTTAAGGTGATTCTCTACCGTGCCAGAAAATTGACATGGATTTCACCCGCCACTGCACAGCGTTTATTGTTTTGTTAAATAGAATAATCTAAAGATATTGTTGAAGATAAAAATACAATCTACAAAATGGTCGATGCAGAATTTTAAAATTTAGCTTTAAAATCGAAATAATGTTAATTTGAATTTTGAGAATTTTTGTTATTTTTTGAACACAGGTATCTTCTATTCTAAAACGAATTTTAAAAATTCGATCGGTTATTTCGCAGATCCAAGCTTTGTTGACAACATATTAAAATTTCAAGTTAATTCACTTTTAATAAAAGCTGTATAGAGGGCGCGCGAAATCCCTCTTATTTACAAATATTGCAGTTTTAAATATGGGTGACAAAAGTATTTTTGCCCCTCAAACATATAGTTATTTGTTTAACTAGGCAAAAAAATATTAGATTTGCTGCCGCAGCTAGAGTTTCATAGACGAGGCGCAGCCGAGGCTATGAATCTAGCTTAGGCAGCAAATCTGTATTTTTTGCCATGTTAAACACATTATTTTTTCGGCGATTGTTATTAATTAATATTAATTTAGTGATTATTTTAAATATATTGATAGGTATCGCAATCAAATTATGTTGCTATGTGTAAATGTTGACAGTTGCTATGAAAAAACAAAATATGTTAGGTATGTTGATGAATTTTATAAATAATGTCAAATATGTTGATTCACCATAGTAACAATTACTTTTGCTGCCTAGGCTTTTTTACTATTTTTGCTGCCTAGGCAGCAAAAGTGACACTTTGCCGACTGTCAACTGTAAATAAACGCTATAAGAATAGCGTGCGGAATCAATGTTTTTGACTGTTGTCTGCGATGGGCCACCTTAAATTAAATTGTTTTTCCTGAAGTATATAAACACCCCGTAGATAGGTATTATATCTATTCCGATGACGCACAGTATGTAAGGTTGCTACGTCCAATTGAGTAAAAGGCTACTACTACAAATATATGTTTGCGTTTATAAATATATTCTACTAAATTTCTAGTAATTCAAATTACTTTTCGCGATATAATTAATAAAAAAGTTTAATTATAACTATGTGTCGTATTTTGCAGCGTTTCATTTGAAACTAATTTCGTTTAGTAAGCTGGTAACATTTTAAAGGACTAAGCGTGACTAAGTCTTCCAGCTTTGCTGTTATTTTATAAAAACTTCTTACGAGCTTTATTGCACCGAGCCTGATGTGTGACCAGCTTTAAAAGCTGATTTATACAGGCTATAACTTCCGTATTAAGTCTTTTAAATGGGTAATCGACCAAAAACGACAAGCGTTATTTTAACTCTGCTCTGCTAAATGTATCGTATTAGTTGAGTAATGGACAAGAACTAAACCCAAGATTGTTTTCGGAATTAATGTGTGATAGTTACTTCGAAAAAGTAATCCAGGATATTTATCAGAGTTCTTCAATTTTAAATAGGTAATGTTCTCAACTCAATTAAGCTACTAACATGGTACTGAAAATGAGATTTCAATCACTATACCTAGGTCAAATGCAGAGGTAAAAATATACATTTTATTTAAAAAATTGAGAAAGACAATTTTCTTTGACGTCATTATTTTCAAAAGGAGGAAAGAAAGCATATAAGAATATGTAACATGTAGTTGGCTGTTTTAGCTTTCTGCACAAGCCGTTCATTAGTTGAGTCATTGCTATGGCTTTATGGCCATTTATTCATTGGTTCGTCGTGATTCTACATTATATATTAATTTAATATTCAATTTAAAATTTTTTGGGCTTGTTTATAACATTTTTTGAAAATGTAATATAGGTACTATATGCGAAATTAACAGTTTCCATACAGTTACCTACGAAAATAAACAATATCCCACATCCGTACAACTCGTTCGATATGTTATCGCACAGTTTAAATTTTTGTTTCACTTGTTAGTAGGCGAGTGTTGTCATTTGGTAATTTTCTTGGCAAAATATATTCATGAATAAAATGTTTAGCGAGATGTTTAGTCATATTTATGATCGTGGGAAAAACAGTGTACCTACATGACTCGCTGAAAAGTGTCTATCGAAATGCCTCGTGCGTCAACATTCTCACTCACACGATATTATGCACTTTCCTCGCTCATTATGTAATATACTAGGTAGGTATTAAATAACCGATTCTGGGAATGTTCCGAACTGAAAGTGTTTATCGAGCTTTTAATAAGATAATAAATTGTGTTGTAAGTTGTAAGTAATTACCGCAGCAATTTTCAGTATTAACGTCTTGTGTTACGGCCGTAGATAACCGAAATTATCCGTGCAATATTTCATGTGAAATTACAGGATAACTAGATAACGCTGCATTGGTGTAAAAATAAGATTCCGGTTAGTTTTCTCATTAGAAGAGTTCACACCTAGAGCGTGGAACAGTTGGCAGCAGCGGCACGTGACGTCACTTCCCCAACCACAGCACTTCCGGTTTCTTAATCGCGCGCGGTTCGCCCATCAATTAAAGCCGAGGCTCCGCAGCGCCCGCTGCGAAATTCATTATGCGGAAAATTGCAGCTGTACAACCTTTTTAATTAGAAGTTTAATTGTTTTGGGTTGTTTTTTCTCTTCCTCGTTTTCTTTTCCTTCGTTCCTTTGCTGGAAATCTGCGCACTCTATTATGAGAACAAGCAAAGAAAAAAGTACCCGGCATAAAAGAAAAACATGGGCGCAATTATCAATTTATTGCTTTCCATTCAACGGTGACATCAAGTCGCCCTAAGTAATGCGCTACTTAATTAGTTCGCCAGGGACATCTAGTTAATTCGCTGCTTCCACTGCTTCTTCCAGTACCGGATCTACATATTTCGCCCCCTAAAATTTATACCTACTAAACCCTTTTCCCCGTTTTCTTTTACCCTTAATTCAGAAATCAAACATTAAAAAATCTGATGTGACCAGCACGAAACCTCCCGCCAAACCCTACTATTTTACTACTACTTCCAAATATATTTTAGTCATTTAGTCAATAAACTGTAGAACTGTAGAAGGAGATATAAAGGATGTCATTACCAATTAAATTTATCGTAGTAATTGTTAAACAATCATGGTTCATGGATAACAACTAACAAGATACTGAAGTTTTATACTCTAAATTATAAATAATACTTTAATTCCTAAAGCACTATGACAGAATAATTTACAAAATGCTAAAAATTGTAGATAATAATATGTAATCTTTCATTTTAAATAAAAATATTGCGATAAATTAATTATTTATCAAAATATTTAAGAAAAGTACTACTTCCGGTTTGGGGATTGCATCAAAAAATAACAATTACTAACCGTTTCATTGTACAGAAGTACAGGTATCTGCATGTGATGGCGTACGAACCCGAAGTTCCGTGGTTCAAGTCTCTCGGCCGGCAGTGTGTGATTGTCGTTAAATTGCAAAAACATTTTGCTTCAAGCTGATCACTTGATTGTCTTAAATGTATTCCTGGTTGCATTCGAATCTCTCAATTGTCGTACGGATTGAGTTTTGGACTACATCAAGATTAATTGGCCGAATTGGTTGAATTGTTGAATTCCAGAATCATAACATCTACCATTCTATAATTGGTAGAAAATCTTATTGAATGTAATGGTTACCAAAAAAATAAAAATTAAAAAATGGCATTTAAAGAAAGTAATTGTCATAATATTAAACTTGACAAGAATATTACTCTTAATCTGAATTTTTTGAATAGTAAATTAATTAATTTTTCGGATCCGGCCCTGTCTTCTGCTGCTATCTGCTCCACGTCAATGTTTTATAATATTTTAATTGGACGCAAATCTCGCTTTTCTTTCTTTTCTTCATTACAACACGTTTTTCATGTCAAATTATATGAAAGTTCAAACATGTTCGTGTTAAATTTAAAATGAAAACGTCATTGACAGTACCTAATTGTATTTGTTATGTTTGCCAGGCTAGTCGCAATTATACTCTCAGTGTTAATAAATTTAAATTAAATTAGCTCAAACAATGCAGGATATTATACATGTTTTCTTTGTACCCATTTAGATAAGGTTCGTTTAAATTTATTTTCCCACGACCATATACAAAACTAACAGTTTCCATACAGTTACCTAAATAAACAATATCACACATCCGTTCAACCCGTTCGATATGTTATCAAACAGGTCATATCGCCACAGTTTAAATTTTCGTTTCACCTTTTAGTAGGCGTGTGTTGTTTTCCATATAAATTAAAGTAGTACCTTTGCCGACAGTGACAGTTGATAATGAAAAGGTTTAATAATTATTGTCGCTCACAGGAAAGTATTTTTTTGTCATACCTGCACAAAAAGTAACCTTTTTCGTGCCTGTTTTCCGTGCGCAAAGTGGCTTATTTTTAACTAGACAAAAAATGCGTGCGCAAAGTACAAGCGTGCGGGAATAGCGTGCGCAAAATTTCACTTTGCGCACGCAAATTGAACACTCACACAGTTTTCTGTAGTTACCGACACGAAATGTGCGCGTAACACTAGCGCCACACACGTGATAATCTAATACTACAAGCACGTGAACAGCTGTAGTACCACTTCTCTATGCATAGCTTGATGCATAGTTTCTACTGTGGACTATTGTGCAGATTGTGCATTGGATCTAATGGACAATAATATTTTATTCTTATATTTTAATGTTCTTTTCTTTACTGTTAATAATTAGTTTCTTATGCTTTTACATGTAGGTAAATATTAGTTACTTTTTTATTTTATACATATTCATTTTAAAAGTATTCATTTTATCTTTTGATAAGTAAGGTCACTCAAAAGGTTACTTTTTGTGCAGTAATGACAAAAAATATCGTGTGCATCTCGTGAGCAAAGGCGCAATTGCGCTTGGCTTCGTTGCAGCCCTCGCCGTAGCGACCCTCGGCCACCTCGGCTCGCCTCGGTAGACCTCGAGCCGCTACTGCTCGGGCTGCAACTCGCCTCGCGCAATTGCTTACTTTGCGCACTAGATACACAATATACTATTTGAATGCTCGTGAGATTTCCGAACCCGGCAAGCCTCGTGCGTCAACATTCTCAGTCACACGATATCAATAGGTAACTTTCCTAGCTCATTATGTAATATAACAATATTAGGAACAGAAAATATAAATTTTAGATGACTGCTAGCAGATTATTATTTATTTATTTTTGAGATAAATGTAAGTTACTAAGCAACATACTATTATTTTTAATATGATATAACAGATTTTATAAGTGGTTTACTGTGTGATTCATAATTATTTTAGGTGGATCGGTATGTAAATTTGCGTATTTCTGTGCAAATATTTTAAACTGTTTCACCAGAAATTTTGCTAGAATTCTGTAAAGCGAACGCAGTTTACTTAACAAATTAGATCTCGTTTAACATTTAATTTATTAGGTCAGTTACAAAAACAGCAAAACATCAAAAGTTCTGTAAGGTAACCGTATCCTTTAAAGTAAAGAAACAGTTTTTGATGTCGGTAATTCAGTAAACTAATAGACGAACTACATGTAACGTGTACATTTACTTAGTTACCTCTGTACTTTGTACATAAATTCTTGTTTACAAACATTTCTACCTTGACTAAGTTTACGAGCAAACATAAATATAAATACGCGGATCCAAGTTGACTGCCGCAGTGATTCAAAAGAAGCTCGGGGACTGTTGAAAACTTATCGATAAGTTAGGAAACTGGAGAGTGGAGACGCACAGGGCAGCAAGGGTGTCTTGTCTGATTTTTGTACCTTTCGTGTTTGGACCATGCGTATACGACCCTAGTAGTACAGTAAAATTAGCTCCAAACCCGGATATAAAAAATAAACAAAGGTTTGAGTGCTCCAAATTGTTTATTAACCTTTGCTCTAAATGTGGTAAAAAGTCTCCGCAGTCGACCATCCTACGTAGAGCAAAAGTATTCAAATGAAAGTTGTAGAGAATAAAATTTCCTACGACTTATATTAAACAATTTTAAATGACAGAGGAAAGCGGGGCGCTCTTTTTAAATATTATATTGTCATCGATATTGTCTTAATTTTTTTTTGTCGTTAATTTTTTTCATTATATACAAAAACGTCTGTAACTTTTTAACAGACCAGAATATCGACTTCCGGTTTCAAGCATTCAATTCCACAAACTTTTTTCTATCAACGATATAATTTTGTAAACTTTTGGAGGCCCTAGTTTAGCCACAATTTGAACAAAGAAATTAAACATGTTTTAGTATTTTTCAATTCTTTAGCATTAGATTCCCCGGACTTTTTTCTATAAGAATCATTACATCAAAAACTTTTAAAGGGCTTGGTTGTGCTGAAATTTAATATTTGTTTACTGTGTTTCATCAACTATAATTTAAACATTTAAACGATGGTCAATAATCATTATTGTTTTTCACATGTTATTCAAATTACCTATGTCGAAGTTGGTATCAACTTAAATATTTCGGAAAAAGATGGGTTTATTTAAATTTTGTTGAATGAATCATAAAATTAAAGCCATTACGAAAGCAAGTTATTAAATCTTACAGTCGGGGAAATACTGTGGTAGCCACATCAGATTTAAAAAAAAATTGACATAGGTACATGACCTATAAAACCTTGTTTAACTATCAAACTGAATAAACAAATCAATAAATTATGCCAATATTTAAGCTTGTAAATCATATTTGGTATTATGTCAGCATTATTTGTCCTGTTAAGGTTAAGGGTAGTGTCAATTCTGCTTGGTACAAACCAGCACGTGACCTGATGCCCCGTGACATAATGGCGTCATGTATTGATGCTCGCTTGTTTGTGTGATCGGCAGGAATGGCAGGAACGAGGCTCGGAGAACGGCCTGATAATTGAACGCATTTTAATCCTCGTGCGAAACGTCCTCAGCGTTCCCGCCGACCTAGACGATGAAAAACGCGCCGATAATGACGTCAGCGCACACGATAAGGCAAGTGAATTATATACCTTCTACTTCATCACAATGCATGACAATTCATTTTACACACTTGTCACAGTACACATATTGCTATTTATTTAAGCCCCCTGGTTTGCTAAGGATTTTTTTATGCTTTGTAATCCTGAAAAAAATTATCTGTTTTGAAACTTTCCATTTTTTTCTGATTTACGGCAGCAGATAAAATTTTGTATTCAATTCAGATCGTAATTAATTATTACTGTATATTGCATGTTATTAAACTCGGCTTCATCTCGTCTGATAATCTTTATGACTATTGGTTATTCATTCCATACTAGGCTCAGTGTGAGAAGAATGAGCATTGCTATACTTATGTTGCCAATTGAATTATCTCTTTTTAAGCATCTAGTACATTCTTTCTATCTTGCTGATTTAAAGTAAAGATATATTGCATCCCTGTACTCCATAAGAGCCCACCTAAAGTGTAGAATTTCCTATAGTACCATATTAATTGACATTTAAGCCACATTCACAGCTCGAAATTTGTACTTGCGTTCTCATCACTGAGATTTGATGTTGTGAACGCAAGTACACAATGCCATATGACATACTTCACAAATTTCGTCAAAATTCACCAAATTTCGGTCTGTGAATGCGGCTTAATATCCTTATAACATAAATAACTATCATTATTATGAGTTCTGAAAGTTCTTTTAAACATAATTATAAATTATATTACGTTTATAACATCTTTTTTTGTAATAAAACCTTATAAAAACATTAAAAGTATTGTAATGTAATTCACAATTAAATAATACTGATATGCTGATAATGGGGTACATGAACCCCATAAATACCAGTGACAGAAGTTGCCTATATTGGCAACAAATTGTGCGTAATTTCCGTCGTGGAATCAAGACATAACAATACCTCTCGAATAACAGAACCCATTCCCCGTTAACAATTCCACCACCACCACTTCTTTAGGTGCTGTGGGCACTGGACGACTCGGGGCTGGTGAATACCATCCACTACATGGTGAGCTCGGACCAGGAGGAGTCGTACGGCATGTATCTCCTGGAGATCCTGTCGCAGATGTTGAAGGACCACCGCGCCATCGACCTGGCGCAGGTCTGCGCGGAGAAGACCCAGAGCGAGAAGACGTTGGATGATGATGAGTTTGCTAGAATCCGGAGGAGAGAGCTGGCCCGACGGCAGGAGAGGCTGAAGAACTACACCAGTGCCCGGTGAGTTATATTCACTCTTTACTGTCATTTTAGTAATAATTTAAGGTAGCAAATTATACGCGGATATAAAGCCCTGTTCGCACGAGGATTCTTTGAAGATTCTACCAAGATTCTGAATCTTGAAAAAAAAATTCATGGTTTTGAAGCAATCAATAAATTATAAATTATTCTTTTCCAAGACTCATTGAAGATTCAATTTAGCGGCACCGCAATTTAACAGGTAATTCTCACTACAAAGAAGAAAACTTCTTTTCCTGGCTTTAGGATCTTGGTAGAAACTTCAAAGAATCCTCGTGCGAACCGGGCTTAAGATTCATAGTCTTATGATGGCAGGATACATCATTTTTGTAAAGAAGACTACAAATCAGGGTGTGAAAAAAATCGATTTTTTTGGAAAAAAATCAAAAAATCAGATTTTTTTCATAAAAATCAGATTTTTTTGATTTAAATCAAATTATTTTTCGAGTCGCATATCAAAATGCTTGTATTTTTCTGAATTTTTCATCTACTATAACAGTAAAAGCATTCAAATTTAAAAAAATTATTACTATTATTATTATTCTATTTGTTTACTTATTAATTATTTAATGTTATATTTAAACGGAATAGTATAGATTGATATGTTCTGTAGTAAACTAGTTACTTTTCTTATTGGGTTTACTTCTGAATAAATTGTATATTTTTCATTTATTTATTCGACGTTTTGGAAACGACAATATAGGTACCTAGAAAACATAATTGAGTGTTAAACTTTTTTTTCAACAATACAATAATAAGTTCTTGTCAAATATTTTATTTGTAAAATAAATATTAGGTACCTACCTAATGCAACACAAATTTATAATTTTAATAAGAACAATTTAACAGTGATAGAAACAATAATAGGTAATGAAACAAAAAAATAACTTATAATAATTTTTGACATTTTATTAAGCTACTATTTTATAAAAAGATATGAAATTTTGGAAATTTTGATTTAAATCATTGATTTTAATTAAAAAAATCATGTGATTTTAATCGCGATTTAAATCAACGATTTAAATCATGTGATTTAAATCATGCACACCCTGCTACAAATGGTTCATTTTGCCGCACAAATACATGAGGGTTATACGTGGATAGTAGTTTTGAGCACAACATTAAACTTTATTCATGTGTACTAATTGAAATCGTATTTTGGATAAATTTTGATTCATCTTGATCTTGTAAAAGAAATTAATAACATTACACTTTCGTATTCCAATTCTTACGATAATTTTACTGGGAATAGAAATATATCGCCTTTTATAGTGCAAATTATGCTATTAAAAAAATAAACACTATAAGTCACCACACTAATTGTTAAGAACTCGTACATATAAGATTACAGTCTAAAAGTGTCAACTTTAAATTTAATGATCTTATTTTTCAATGGATACCTATGATTTCTAATTTAAATACGAATTCTACCACTTGAAATGAATTATTTCTCTTTATTTAACTCGATTTTACTCCATTTGTCATCCACGCTTATGATCAACTGATTTTCTATATTAAAAGTTTTATTTTAATGAATTGACTAATAGATACTTTTTTTACAATGTCAATAATCTGATATGATTCAACATCTGTCTTACATGAACGCAAATTGTATGTCTACTATAAAATGTTCTTTCCATACCATACCTTGCAACATCTGGGCCATTGCTATTTAATTTATTTATTAACATTGTTAAATTGATTAAATATTCTGAATTTTTACATTGCGCTGATATATTTAAAACTATTATTTTTTCACATGATGCTATCAATTTAAAAATTAATATTATTAGCTTGATTAAATAAACTATTAAAGATGCTGTGTCCCATTTTGTATCCTTGAAGAAAAATGTTTTATTGCTCTACTTAATACTTTAAAACCTATATTCCATTTTACATTTTTCAATCGTTTTTTAAAAATTATTTCTAATACAAAATTAATTATAAAATTTCACAGCAAAAACTCTTGATTGGCATTTATTTTTAGCAGTGTTTTCAGAGAATTTATATCATTAAATAAAATATGCTTCGGAAAGCTTTTTTATAAACAGTACAATTCATTATTTATTTAAACTTTTCCATACATACTGTTCTCGTTTTACTTGAGTATAATTTCCGCAATAGGCATTCGCGTTTCGGCGGAACGTACGTATTCCAAAACATCAAATCCGTCAACGATGCCCAAGAACTTATCTACCACAAGAAGTTAAACACAGCGGACTCACTTGACTTCGATATAGAAAAGTCCAAAACCAAAGTAGCAAAGAATCGCAAACCTGTGAAAGAAACAAATTCACACCGTCGTTCTCCTTTGAGCATAAGACTTTTGTTGAAAGAATTTTGCATTGAGTTCTTAAACTCAGGCTACAACAAACTAATGCATGTTGTTCGGGGGAAGCTTGTGCGAGGACAATCAATGGAAAACGATGAAAGCTATTATATGTGGGCTTTAAGATTTTTTATGGAGTTCAACAGACAATACAAGTTCAACGTAAAGTTAGTCAGTGAAACCATGGGCCACGAAATCTTCCACTACGTCCAGCAAAGAATGGAACACAGCTTCGATATGATTTCTTCTGATAAAAGAAGATGGCCCTTATGGGCTAAACGTTTGCATCTAGGGCTTCTTGCCTATAGAGAACTCCTGTATAATATTAATGCTATGGATAAATCTACGGACTCTACCATAAGAGAACATGCCAAAGTTATTAAAAGTAATATTTTTTATGTGCCGGAATACCGAGAATGCATTCTGCTGTTGTTGGCGGCGTATGATGAAGTAAAAATGTCTGATGCGTATCTGTTAGATCTAATTGAAACTCAACATATTTTTCTTAAAATGCTGGAGGCGTACTGTGGACGGAATAATACTATTGTTGTTCAGACGATACAACGAATTCAGAAAAAGAAGAAATATAAATCAGGTTTGTACTTTACTCTCATCAATCATTATTATAAGCAAAAGTGCATGCATCATCTAATAAAATTAACCGTATTAAACGTAGATTGTAGCATTTAGATGTACAAAATGTATAACATTAAATAATAAACTGCAAAGCGAGCGAGTCGTAAAATAAATCGATAGAGCAATCTATCCTTCAAAATTGTAAAATTCAAACGACATCTACCTTTCGGTGGAAGAACTACACGGGGTGTTAAAAAGGGGGTTCAAATCTACATTTTGATGTCTTGTTTTTGAATCAAAAGTTAATATAAAAAATAAATTATTAAAATGGCAAGAATAATAAATTCATAAAATTCCATATGAAATTATAATATCATTGCTAGGCAAAAGTACTTATGGTGAACAGATAACTTTGTTCAAATGCATTTAAAATTTTTAATAGATACCTACCTTTGTTATCATTATAAAAATTATACTTTAACAAATAAAGCATATGCTCTATGTTATTTTAAAATGTTATATCGTTAATGTTATATAGTACGAGTAGTAGTAGTCATTATTATGAAAATTTCTGCTTGAAGTGAAAAAACGCTCTCTATGCAAGTTTCTTTTTCTACAGCCGCCGCTCCCGTAGTTTCAGTAGAAGAAGCTCTTGAATTAAAATGGGATGAAGTATCGCCCCAGTTATCCACTGTGCTAGAAGGGGGAGAAAACATTCCCGTTCTTGTTCCGTTTGATGCTGCAAGTGATGTTCCTATTGACGACCAAAGGTTTGTTGCTTATTTTCACATTGTTTGTGTTGTTTTAATTTTAATTTGTTGTTACAGAAAGGATGCCATGACCAAAATACAGGACTATTTGAGAGAAGCCGAAGTTGAGAATGCCATTGGTCTACTAAGGGCAGCACGGTGAGTCAAACAAAATTATAAATCTATCCGTCTCCCTGTTTTCGCAATACCTGGAACACTCTTGATTTTTTTTTCTATTCCATTATTTTCTCTACTACTACGACTGCATGAAACTCGTACTTTGCCGCATCCTAGCTATGCCAACAATACAATAGTTATTTGTGTATCAAATGCGGATAGAGCATTGTTTGTTGCACACGGCGAGAAATTTGTTCAGTCGATGCGAAGCCGAGATTGACGACTCGCCAAGGGCAAGAAACAAGCTCTATCCAACGAGGTGCACGCAATATTTTGTCTACAATCGTATATCGTCAATAAAGCTAATTTTAAAATTATTATTATTTACCGTGCTTAGAACAATTCAATGAAATCGTGGTTATCGATCATCATCATGACAACGTTTATAAACAAAACAAAAAAATTTCAAACAAAATGTTCACAATCATAGTTTGAGGCCAATTTGACGCAATACATTTAATAGTATTACGTTTTTGTCGTACTAGTGCGACAAAACAGTACTTTGTCGCACTAGTGCGTCAATTTTGTACATATCCAAACTTAAAATTGAATAACAATGTGCATATTCTACAACGATTGTAGACAAAAGAATTTCAGTTCCGAGTAAACTGTCAGTTTATAATATTGATTTAAAGACAATTTTATAGAATATAAAAATGGATATACAGAAGATGTGCCTTCTTAAAATTAAAAAAATAAATTTTTATCATGAAATATAGCCGTGTAAAGTATGCTGAAATTGAACATTTTTAAAGAATTTTTATAATTTACTATAATTTTGTATCGAAGTTTTAAAAAGGCACAACTAAGGTATATTATAATCTTTGTTAAAATATTATTATACCATTTTAATACTGGCCACGTACGTACTTCAGTACATTTTAGTGCAGAGCTGAATTTAAGAAGGTAGATGAAAAATTGTAATTGTATTAAAATAATAAATCTCGGAGTTCCGTGGTCCCGGCCAGTAGTTTGATTGTCGTTAATTTTTGTAAAACATCTTGTAATTAAATCGCACTCAGATGCTTCAAGCTGACCACTTGATCGTCTTCAATGTAGTCCTGGTTGCAAAAAGAATCTCTCCATTGCAGCTTTGAATTTCAAATATTGTCTCACGGATTGACTGCACCTAGACGAATCAGTCGCAGTAGTTAGATTCCACTATAATAACAACTACCATTTTACAATCGAGAGTAAATCCTGGTGAAAGGTTATCAGTAAAATATAAAATAAATAAATAAATAGAAAAACATGCAATTTATTTATGTTTAATTTGCACCAATTTAATATTCAAGGAAAATAATTCAATATTAATTTTAAATTTAATTTAAAAAATGAATAACGGGCAATAAACTTTTTTCGCGGAATAAAATTATTCATTACTTTCATTTCTGTGTCGGTACGGACGCAAACACGGCGCAAATAAGAAAAAGGAGTGAATAAAAATCTGTTGGTGTATTTCAGAGACGTCTGGCCCGACAATGATTCGTTTGGAAGCAGCAGCATGACGCCAGAGGAAGAATTCTTGGCCATCAGGGAGATATTCTTCGCAAAGCTGCGCGGTAAGTACATCTGCTTATACTTTAATTGAATCCGTCGTCTTATCCGAGCCTGTCCACTCGTAAATTTCCCTCTGCATTTCGCGAAATGATATCCTTTGTGTATGGAAAAAATCAGTGAAATAAAGCACATAAAAATATGATTTACTGGGAAGGAAGTAACGGATAAAGTTCGATTTATGGCCACGTTGGGCGCTGCGGTAGTGCAGTGCACCAAGGGATCGACGTAGGCCTCGCCTCGCGCTTGGGGATCGCACTGCACTGTGATTTATTTTATATTACATATAAACATACACCGCATCAACATAAATACTTTTTTAGGTCACGCCTATTTGCGCCTGTTACTAGTTTATAAAGAAGTTTTTATATCGTAACCATACCTTTGCACTCACCTTACAAGTTTTCAAATTTTTTTTACTATAGGTATCATAATCATAAAGAAGGATAAGGAAAATAATGTTCCAATATTTTTTGCTGGCACGAAATATTTCGTAATTCCGATTAAACTTTAAATGTATTGTAAATTTATTTTTACTTCCTGGTACGGAGTAATAAGGAAGTATTGTAATCGCGAAAAATTTCGGTTTTAAGATTTTGACGGAAATATCCGTTTTGACCTTTTCTGAATCCATTATGACTAGTTTCGTCGTGACGTCTGTACGTACGTGCGTGCGTACGTACGTATGTATGTACGTACGGACGTATGTGTGTCGCATAACTCAAATACGGTTAGACGTAGAAAAGTGGAAATTTTGTAT
The DNA here is from genome assembly GCA_947534325.1 of Agonum fuliginosum. Taxonomy (NCBI): domain Eukaryota; kingdom Metazoa; phylum Arthropoda; class Insecta; order Coleoptera; family Carabidae; genus Agonum; species Agonum fuliginosum. Next base: position 21,925,972 of record OX384038.1, read on the forward strand.
TTAGGACTGTTATAGCATCTAGTTGTGCACCTCCTATTTTTGGTTTCAATCTACAAACCGGAAGTAGTACTTTTTTCAAATATTTCGATAAATATTTAATTTAAGACAAATTTTTTAATTTTAAATGAAAGATTATGTGATTATTATCTACAATCGGTATTTTATAAATATTTTTGTATCTGGTATCATTTAGGAATAATTAAAGTATATATTTATAATTTAGTATTTCGGTATCTTGTAGTCCATGATCGATTAACATTTGTTACTACGTAAAATTTAAATGATTATGACATGACAGTGACAATAGTAAAATATGCTTTATATCTTCTTCTGCAGTTTAAATAAAATGACTAAAATATATTTGTGAGTATACTAGTATAATAAGTTAAAAGAATTTTTTATATTATTCTACATTTTAGTTATTAAGAAAAGTATGAACACACAAGGCGTACAAGGAAGTCATGTGGTGTCCACGTCAGATTTTTTATGAATAATATGCTTTAACTGCGCAAAATCGTAGTAAAACTACTACTTTTTTTCGATCAATCGAATTGCCGAGTTTGACCGATTACTAGACTTCAATAATTATTGTATCACATGTTTTGTTTTGATTTTTTTATGAGTATAGATTCTTACATTTCAATAATGAAAATTATTTTGACACTATTCATATTTTTTTGATAAATATTTTACTTCATTAAAAAAAGAGTCATTATATTTATTTTCCTGTTATTTTTATTGGTATTTCATTAACGTAAATAATAGAAAATTATTCTCAATTATCATTATCAAAACATTAGCAATAAATAAATAAACGAGTATACATTTCATTTATAATGTAGATAATTTTAATATTCACATTTTGATGTTATTAAAAAATGTTATGTCTAGCAGTAAAAATCATAATTGGTAAAATTAAAAATATATTTCAATGAATAGGCAGGTATACTACATGAAATTAATTTTCATTTGAATTTGTTTATAGTTAATTTCTGCTTTACAAAAGCATGAAAACACATATTTTTCACTAATAAATGAACATCATGTATCATTTTTATTGCATAAAATATTTTGTTTTCAATAAACAACAACTACGCAGAAAAATATAATGGTTAGTAATTTAAATCACTAAGAGTAAATGAAAAAACAAAACATTAATATTTATCATTGTGTTTATTGTTTAAAATATTTAACCTAATTTCTAGGAATTTATTTGTTTTGTCGGTTTTTACTCTTTTCGATTTTGCATGTATTTTTTATAAACAATATTTCAAATGACCGAGCCAGATTTTATATATAAAGCGGAAAAAGTTATCAAAGAGTGAATAAACTTTTGCTGGCGCAATTTTAAAACTGTCAAAATTTCATATGAAAATATAAAAAATTTACCCATTATCAGAGCGAAATATTATTGATTTTTTTGTTAAAGCTTTAAATAATATTTATGATTAATACATAAATGATAAAAATATTGAAGCATACACTTCTTAATAATATAAATTAACGAGATTTTAACAGTAGCAATTACTTGCGAGAATGAAACAACTATTTAGAGAAATTCTCAATTTACTATTTCTACCAATTGTTCGATTTTCTACTGTAAAATGTATTCAATACTATTTTATAAAACAAACTTCGTATCGCAAAATATGAAATTGATATTTATTTGCAAATAAAGTGAACGTTGAAGTAGGTATAGTTGAGTTCGGTAGCGATATAGATGTAAAGTTCGTGCCTGAAGCTAAGACCAGCGACGTTCTCATATCGACAGCGTGGAACCGTTGACTGATAAACTTGTTTTCAATATTGCATAGCGTTATGTAACCGACTGTGGTTCTGAAAATTCAGGTTCGAATCCAGTCAGCTACACATTACAGTTTCACTCCCCTGTGGTGTACTCTTCAGTAAATGATGATTACGTTGACGACTGATCATCGCACACATGAAAACAGGATTATTAGCATATATTTTAATGGCATTATAGTACTCAATTTACTGATAATGGAACAAAATGAAAAAACCTTTCACTTCCGTGATAATCCTTAAAAATCTGACGTGGACACCACATGACTTCCTTGTACGCCTTGTGTGTTCATACTTTTCTTAATAACTAAAATGTAGAATAATATAAAAAATTCTTTTAACTTATTATACTAGTATACTCACAAATATATTTTAGTCATTTTATTTAAACTGCAGAAGAAGATATAAAGCATATTTTACTATTGTCACTGTCATGTCATAATCATTTAAATTTTACGTAGTAACAAATGTTAATCGATCATGGACTACAAGATACCGAAATACTAAATTATAAATATATACTTTAATTATTCTTAAATGATACCAGATACAAAAATATTTATAAAATACCGATTGTAGGTAATAATCACATAATCTTTCATTTAAAATAAAAAAATTTGTCTTAAATTAAATATTTATCGAAATATTTGAAAAAAGTACTACTTCCGGTTTGTAGATTGAAACAAAAAATAGGAGGTGCACAACTAGATGCTATAACAGTCCTAAATACAAAATTTCAACTTTCTACGTCTAACCGAATTTGAGTTATGCGACATACATACGTACAGACGTCACGACGAAACTAGTCATAATGGATTCAGAAAAGGTCAAAACGGATATTTACGTAAAAATCTGAGAACCGAAATTTTTCGCGATTACAATAGGTACTTCCTTATTACTCCGTACAAGGAAGTAAAAATATATGTACGAATTTGTGAATAACCTGTATCTATACCCATAACTGACGGTATGCTGTCTTAGAGTTCTTAGATTGTGTCTTTAGAATATTTAAAAATTATTTAAATTCAAGTTTCTTTTGTATCTAACTTAATTTTAAGTGAGCTAAATACCAGTTCTTCAAAATGTACAATATTATATTAATATGCTAAATTATGCAAATGAATTTATTTTAGCCGGTTATACAAATTCATTCAGTTATTTATGAAGTAAATGTATTCAGTTTTAAATATTGATTAAAACATTCGCAACATATTGTTTTATTAAATAATAAATATTATTTCAATTGTACAATTTAAATAAAATTTGCATAGTGTTACAGTTGACCAAAATGCGGTTTATTATAGAAATTGTTAGTTTTATTCTCAAATTTGTGGAGGAATGTTTTATTCAGAACGAACGCTATTTAAAATAATATATGCCGCAGGCTAGTTAAAAAATCAGTTGTTTTCTAAATGACTCGACATATAATTTCATCATTTTATTACACATTATGCCGAGGCTTTTGGTAAAAATTCTGAATTGAACTAAATAAACAACCCAAAACCATTCTTGAATCCCACAGACTCGGTTTTGGTGCACTGAATTAAATAAAAAAAAACCAATACCCTTCTGGAGTCTTAAATACTCGGTTTTGGTACAAACTCTGATTTAACTGAACTAAATATACAACCTAATACCCTTTGTGAGTCCCACATACTCTGTTTTGGTTGATTAAACTGAACTAAATAAAGAACCTAATACCCTTCTTGAGAGAAATAAAATTATGTGACATGTTTTACAATCTGCCTACGACGTACACGCCGTAAAATATAAAAAAATACATTTAGGATCATGAGGTAATTAGATGGTCGTCTATCACTGCACACTGCACGATATTATAATAGAAAGATTAATGGTAGTACAAATAACAGGTATATTATTTTCCATGTATTTGTATTAGTGGTTATGATAAATGAAGCTTCATCATTTATCAAGAAAGAAAAATGAAGAATCTGGAAACCAATATATTTCCAACACAATCGACTTGCATTTTAACTCCGCTACAAAATTAAAAATAATTTATGACGAGGTTTATAACGATGAGAAAATAATAACAATAAAACAAATCAGTGTCATTATAAATTTGTGTAAGTAATTTCTATATTAAACTATATTATTTCATCTACGAAAATATTTTTAAAGACAGTAGTTGTCTGATGTTCTATTCAGAGGTGGATCTACAAAAAGTGTAGGGGAGAGGCCATAGAATGTGTAAAATAAATGCTGATATTATATTTATATATTCGATTTTACATTCATATTATCAACATCAACACAATATTCATAAAAACAGTTCGAGTATCACTGATTTACTATACTAAATTCAAATAATATTTCGAGTACAATATTCTTAGGAATAAACTGAACCTGATGAATTCTTGTTTGCGCTGAGCTAGGAACCGATATTTGCAGGTTCAGTTCACCGCGGTTTGTCGAAGTGCATGTAGCAATGTTTAGAAGATAAAATTAATTATTGTGTATTATTTTGATGTATTAAATGTGGAAATGTCTATAAATTGTGTGTAATTGAACTTTTAATGCGCAAAAGGATATGAAAATAATATCGACTATTTTAATTTTAATGTGTAGTGTCATAAGCAATTTAAAAACTTTCTGGAACACCTACAGGATGCCCATCGTCACAGTACACCAAAGGTTAGCATTTTTATTTATATTATTAAATATTAACGATAGCAGGACCCATTGGGCAGAAACACTTCAACCATAATATGGAAACTAAAATGTTATTAGTTGATCTATTGCCGAATTTGAACCTCTGATATTTATTTATAAAATCATGGGTGTTGTCAACATTTAGAATGACAAAAAGATTTATTCCTAAATAAAAATTATTTACAATTTTAGCCAAGATGCCTTTCCCTTGGATCCAATACAAAAAATTTATATTTTAAAGCAAGAGTATTTTACTCTCGATTAATATTGTTTAGCAATTTAAAATTCTTTCCCCGGCTATCTCTTATTTCGCGTACTGTACAATTTTGTACGGAAGGCTTTTGTTATAATAGTATGATCATTTAAGAAAATTAAGTTGGAAATAATTAAGAATTGTGCGTATTTTGCTAGATTATTGTCTGCTTTGATTAAATTTGGCATTTGAAGTTGGGTATGTATTAAAATGAATTTGAGGGTAAATAGTGAAGTTCCGGTGGCTGCCACAAGTGGCGCTCCATCTTTACATCCATTATTGACACTTCGGTTATAGCAATTGGCCAATTCGGAACTTTTTTACTGAACAAATTGAATATTCCCCGCTAAGCGGCCGCCCTGGGGCACAGCACACTGGATGCTTCTCTGTCGGTGTCATTCCCGTGCGACGCCGACCTCGTCTAGCGCAGTTCATAAGAGAATGACATTTTTTCCACAGTTACAGACCATATTTATTGTAACTCAAAATGATATTCACTTAATGTATGACTACTGGACTAAGCCAAAACATTGCGATTGAGTAGTGTTGAGCTGTTGTATACAGGTTGTATGTTCAAATTTATGTCAGATAAAAAATGTTACAATTTCAAGTTAGGATGGAACACACTTGGCAACCATAAAGCTATAGTGGCTTTAAACAATGGAGTACAACACATAATAGTAAAGAAATAAAAATCTTGCAAACAAAAACAAATGTGCCATCTTAATACAAATTTAACCCTTTTATCCAAATTTTGAAATTTTTACATACATCATAATACATATCTATTCTGTATAGATATACAGGGTGTTTTCTTTAAAACAACCAGCGCTTTTTTATGCGAACTAATGACTTTAGAGAAAAATGTTATACACAAAAAATTACCAACAAAAGGGGCTTCATTTAATAGGAATAAAAAACAAAAAATTCAACCAGTGGTTTGCATTTGTTTATTGCATAGCCTACTTCAATATTGTAAAATTATTTCTGATTTTTAATACCATTTTTCTCAAAATACTTGTTATACAACCCCATGTCATATTTATACTGTTGAAATCAAAAAAAATCTCTATCTAATGCACTAAAAATTTATATAGGTTACCATTTAAAAATATATAATTTTATTTTGCTGGTCATTTTTTGTGTATAACATTTTTCTCAAAAGTCATTAGTTCGCCCAAAAAAGCGCTGGTTGTTTTAAAGGAAACACCCTTCCGAGTGCGATTTAATTATTAAATGTTTTTACTACTGCCCCGACTAAATTCGGAATCTACCCCATACATATTTAGAAATGAATAACATCTTAAGGCATTAAATGCTCTTGAGATCAAGTCTGATTTTTTTTCATAATTTACTTGACGGTATAATATTACCATTTTTAAAATACTGTGTTCAGAGACAGGCAATTCGAATTTTTGTCAGGTCTGGATCTCTGCATCTCGTTCACGATTGAGATCCGGATCTTGTGAACTGGTAATCGTTCATGAACATCTATTGCAGTCTATAGAAGTAATTTTCGTATAGACGGCACCACTCTAGCAGAGAATATAAACTACCTATCCACTCGTTCGTTTTCATTCAGTCGCAGCACAGTGGTGGTAACGACAATACATCGTTTAAATATTCACGGGTTACACATTCTATTTGCGAGTGTCGCGTGCGGCGCCATACATACACCTCCCCTGGGGCTGCTTGTAAACTCAATCTCTTTGCTTTTCTATTCCTTTCCTCTTAGCTCTTGCTGCGACTCACACCTCGCTTCAAAAACTCATCCGCATACATCAATGCGACAGATATATTAAGCCCTGTTCACACATGGATTCTTTGAGGATTCGTCCATGCTTCTGAATCTTAGAAAGAAGAAATTTACTACTTTGAAGCTATCAATGAATTAGACATTCTTCTTTTCCAACACTTAATGAAGTTTCAATTTAGCAGCGCCACTATTTCACAGGCAATTCTCACCAGGATTATTTTTCTCAAAATTTAGAAGCATTTGTGTGAACAGGGCTTTATGTATGTAGCACGCGCAAATGCCATTATTGTCTCCGGTGTCAACCACTTGTGGGTATGTTTTATTAGTGATTGCAATATGAGTGGGTGGAAACTCTTGTGTTAGGATAAGTGCATGTATGATCACAATTTGATTATTATATTTGTTTTACTGTAAACTGAGAAGCAATTCTATGTGCATTAACTTAATACACGGTTTCCCAAAAGTCCGGGGACAGAGCGTTTGGGTCATTGCGAGACCAAAGAAAGTTGACAATTTGAACATTTGTTATAAAAATCGTAATAAACGTGCAAAAAACATTAAAATTAGGTAATTAAAATTAAATTCTTTAAAGAATTAAGATATCGGGTTTTGGTTTACGGAGATGTTTCTTTTTTCATTACCCTTAAAATATGGTGAAACTCAACAGGGATTGCTATTTAAAAATGTTGGGGTGGTCATCCCCTATAAAAACTCCACGTTGCATGGCAGTTCTAAACTATCTAAGAATGTTGTTTTTATGACTCTTTAGTGATCCCCAATTTTTTTTTCTTCACTCGTTCAAAATTTATAGCTCCGTTCCGGGACTTTTGGGAAATCCTTTACCTATGGACATTATCCCTCGGGACAATATCCCCCCTAGGACAATTTCCCCCCAGACAATTTCCCCCTAGAAAGAATCGGACATAGTTTTTTTAGAAGTAAAAACCTAAAACACTGTTGTTGTTTAAGTGTATTATGCCTAGTGCACACGGAGAAACATTTTGACATGTTTCCTGAAAAAAGTTTCCGGAAACTTCATCGTTTTAACGGCGCCTATAAAAATGAGGCGTTTTCAGGAAACATTGTGAAGTGCAACTAACTTCTTATTTGTCAAATCGTCAAATGTGACATGTTATCATAAACATATTTATTGTTTTTCAAAAAAAATCTCCATTTTCTGGAAAATTTTTTCAGGAAACTTGTCAAAATGTTTCTCCGTGTGCACTGGGCATTACACATTTTAATAACTATTAGTTTATGTTAAAAAAACGGAGTTCTGTTGGACTCAAGAAGGGTTTTGTTAGCATAGATAAGTTTATGTCAAAAAAACTGAGTTCTGTTGGACTCAAGAAGGGTTTTGTGAGCATAGATTAGTTTATGTCAAAAAAACGGAGTTCTGTTGGACTCAAGAAGGGTTTTGTTAGCATAGATTAGTTTATGTCAAAAAAACGGAGTTCTGTTGGACTCAAGAAGGGTTTTGTTTTAAGGTTTTGTTAGCATAGATTAGTGTATTATAATTAAAACACATTTTGCGTAGGGGGATATTTTTTTAGGAGGATGTTGTCCAGGGGGAAATTGTCCTAGGGGGATATTGTCCAGGGGGATAATGTCCGGGGGGATATTGTCCGGGGGGAAATTGTTCTAGAATCGTCGAAATGAATCCATTTTAATAAAAAATTTCATATTGCTACAGATTTCAGGGGTAATACTTTTGACGTTTCCACGGCAACTTATTTCTAACAATTTTACAACACAAAACATCATCTCAACTACATTTCGAGAAATTTTCCGTACTTTAGACAATAAATTATAGTACCTAGTTTTAGAATGGCTTTCTGGGAACAATTATAATTTTTTAATGCTGAAATAATCAGCGAAGAATTTTAGACTATAATTTTGCTTCCAGTTATTTTATTTTCCACCAGTGTTATGTGTAATTAAAGTTTCAAGCTTTTGCAGAGTTCGTTCCATAAATTTCCGAATTACGACATGAAAATTTTATGCTGTGCCTTTAGATCGCAAATAAATTTTACAGCTAGAAATTTATGACTCAAAAATGTTATATCATAGAAATTTCATTTAAGATGGAAATAATATAATATTTTCATTTGATTCACGAGAATTTAGCAATAAAAAGTACTTATAAGAATGAATGTTTAACACACCAGTCACATTATTAAACTCAAGAAGATTACTAGGTACCTATACTACTTTATTTACAACTACAATTATTTTATAAAGTAAATTTGAAATAATAACTGTTAAGCCTCATTCATATAAGCATTTAGTTTTAAGGTTTACGTTTAAGAATGTTTAAATCCTTTAACTATATAAACATAAGCATCCGTACGTTTCACTTTCTAGCACACTAAAGTTTGAAACCTCCAAACTTTAAGTTTATGTTTACTTACCACTTACTAAAGCTATTTTAAGTTCATTATGTGAATACTGTGATTCTTAAACTTAAATATATAATGTAAACTTTCACATTAAATGCTTATGTGAATGAGGCTTTGCCTTTGCAAAGATTGGCCATTTTATTTTTGTGATTTATGTTATGTGTAATTAGTTCTGTTGGACAATAACCATAATACAAGATGTTTTATTTTTAAAAAGTTATTCGGGTTTACTTATTAGTGAGTATTTTATGACATTACTTACTGAAAACAAACAATAATGTATAACGGCCGTAGACAATAGTATATTATACAACGACGCTAAATGGTTGCTATTATTCCCGAAGATAAAGATTTAATGATCGGAAGGAATAGTAGCCATTATAGCGATGTGTATACTGTACTCAACTACGACTAATTTATAACGTACATGATTGTAATAAAATAAACACCAATACTCAAAAATTTTGACATTTCCAAATTTCAATTTTCTATCATCATTGCATTGGTATTATTCCCTGTGGGATTAATACACACATTTAATATTCATGTTATACATTAGTCGTAGGTGGATTGTGGATTCTTTCATGCTTCTGAATCCTGAGAAAAAGAATCCTGGTGAGAATTGCCTGTCAAATAGCGGAGCCAGTTAATTGAATCTTCAATCAGGTTTGGAGATGAAGAATTTGCAGTTAATTGATAGCTGGCTTAAACTAATTAATTTTTTATGTGTTAAAAACTTTAAAATATTTGTTAGATTTGTATCGTTTCTTAAACATCCAAACTGGATTCGAAGCCTTAGGGACAGATAATCCGAATTTTATTAGGTTTACCATAACAGATTTCTCGTTATTTTGATTTCAATCCAAAGCCGAATCAACAAAAAATCAAAGTATTTTTATTAAATATAGACGGAATTCCTCCTCAAAGGAATCAAACATATCGGCATTATTGAATTGCATTTCTTCATTCCGCCAGTTTGAAACGATAATCTCTTCAGCGGTAAATCGTATATCGATTGCGCTGCGGTCACTCGAGAAAATATGTTTTCATAAAACTGAGTCCGTGAAACGACGACTGCGGCTTCAGCTTCTACAACTGGAATCCATATCAGCAATATTTTAAAATAACAAACCATATCGCGGACCTATATTTCAATTTCAACATTACTTTTCATTACAATATAAGGATATTTTTGGTATAAATAAAATTTCAGCAATCAACTTTGTCCCAGTTTTCGTAACGTTCCGCAATACCTGTAAAGAAAGGTATTGGAATCATGCTAAAAATCGGGTAGTGAGATTTTAGTGGATGAGCACGAATTAGGGTATGGGTGTGTGTGTACGTGTGTATGGATGTGCCATGCCTTTTTTACGTAGCTCAGATAACTCAAATACAAATATATTAACCGGAAGTGGTATTCATTGAAGAGTGAAAAGTTTTTTTCAAAAATTTCGGTAAATTTGAATAAATATTGTATTTTTTACCTTCCGCTTACTTGTAAGGGAAGCATTGGAATCATGCAAAAAATCGGGTACTGAGTGGATGAGCACGAATTCGGGTCCTTACAACTCATTTTTGATAGTTTCACGATGATGTCTGTATGCATGTGTGTGTATGTATGTGGTCAAGGCTTTTTGGAGGTCGGATAACTCAAATACGAATTACCCAAAAATTTCTCTTACCAATAAAGGAAATCTATTTTTCAAAGATAATTTTACGTACCACGATTTGTAAATCACAATATAGGAAAAAATTAAAAACAAAAATGAAAATGTCAATGTGCCAGATGAACAGACGTATACACAATTTCTGAAATGTTTGTGGCACCATTTTAAAAGAAATGTATAAATATTATTCACTGGACATAATGTAAAGGTAATAATAAAGTTAAATTTTTTATCTATAAAGAGCTAATTAAAGAACTAAGGACTATAAAATTATTTTCAAAAAGTTTGTAATTTTATTGCAAAATTATAATTTAAGAAAGCCTAACTAAAACCAAATTCATATAAATTACAGTGTTAAGGTGGGAGGTTATGTGCTGGTAACATTTTTTGTAATGAGAATAAGAGGAATAATTATTTGCTGCATTCTTTTTTTTAAAAGTTTTCTTTATCTGGGCGCATTTATTAATTGTATTAAAATTTCAAAATTAAATTTGTAATCCATGATCGGCAGATATTTCTTTCTGCGTAAAAAAATATTGACAGGTGACATTAATCGACATCCATGGTTGAGTTAAGTAATCAAATATTGAAGTGATTGTATATTTTTGTTAAAAATTCAATTTTCTCGATAAGGCAGAAGGTTGTGTGCTGGTCACATCAGAATTTTTGAACATGTGTTGTTGATAATTTATAATGATTTGAGCATTTAATTAGAGCCGTACTTTGTATTGAAATAAAACTGATGATTTTCGTGTTAGTTTATCGAATATCAAATGCATATAGGTATTTATAAATTAACGTGGACTGTTTGCTAAACGGCAATAAAATTATCAAACTCTGTGCTTTACAGTTTACTAAACAATTTACTCCTAAATTGAAAACAAATATGCAGATAATGTGATAAATCTGATTTAAATGAAATAGCTTCATATTTGATTATAAATGTTTAATATTCTGTCGTAATTGCTATTGGGTATTAGAAATTACGTGCATGCTCACATAAATGATTATATTAAAAATTAACACATTTTTATAGCTAACAAATATTTTCTCTTATTTGCTAATTTTGTAACACAGTAATCATTTAATTTGTTATTAATACATCAATAACGGTAAGATTCAAAATGATCTATGTCACATTACACATTAGTAAGTTTGGAAAACAAAATATTATTCGTTTAATGAAAAAAATCTCTGTGTGCCACAAATTTAAAGTTGCTATTATTTTCAGTTTATTTCATTGCATTTCCACAAACATTTTAGATTGCAAGTTGCCAAGAAATTGTTACATTAAATAATATAATGTCACTTGCAGTTCATGCAGATATTCTCAATTATTGTATTTGCAATCTGAAATTTGCAAGTTAGTAGAGAAGCATCTATCGTTCCTCTATTTATATTAAATCGGCTAACTAAACCTGAATTCCGTATAAATTTATATAGCAAATACCGCAACGTAATATCATAATATTACACTATTGCTACATTTGTCGATAGTATCAAAGCAAATTAATTAAAATATTTCATGTTCCCGATTTTAACAAGATACAACGTAAAGTCAAAGTGTGCTTTGGTATTAATTATACAAACTGGTATTAATAAGAGATTACAGATAAATGCACATAAATACACAGGAGGACTACAAATTCAACTTTGAACTTTCACCTTTAGCAAACTGCAGACACCTAGAACTACAAATAATGTGTACAAGTAATTTCTAAACTAAATACAGAACTTTTAAACGCAAAATTATATCATTTTAAATGTGACTTACATTAATAGTTTCTTCTTCTTTCTATTCTTACGTCTCGAAAATGGTAAGTTATAATGTTGTCTCCTCTCCATGTTTAAATATATATTATTCTTGTACTTTAAGTGATATTACGTAAATTTATCCTAGCCACATTCTGAGTACGATTAAAAATTACATTCTTAATACAAATATCTCAGAGAATTACTCGTACATGGGACACATAATTGGGATATTATTTCCAAATTACTAACATTTTAGGATGTTACATAGATAATGATACTAAGGGCGAACATTAGCAATCGCTAGATTATTAACAGGATGTTAATAAGCAAATATAGTAAGTTACAAGCGTGATGTTCACATTTTTGAAATGTTCTGGGGATTTTATTTTGTCAACTGGGATTCCTCGCGCCGAATTTCGTGGCTATAAAAATTTTCAACACAAAATTCCGACTGGTACAATTTTAAAAATAAATATTTAAAAGTTTTTTCTTCTACTGCGACTAAAAAATGATAAAATGCAAATAATTTGCCATTCTCTCATATTTTGAAAATCCTTCATAAAAATGTACCCATGTAGCCATTGGAAGAATTGATTACAATAATAGTAACCACGGTGACATTAAAAATTTTCAGAACTTATTTCCGGAGTAACCTAACTGAAGTGGGATTTTTTCTGTCACATGTCAGCTTGACATTTAAATTAAAAATTGGTTTAAAAAATTCAGGAAAGAATAAATGCTCATAAGATATTATAAGTGAATATTTGTTTATCCATTTAATTCATCACGAAGTCAATTTTAAAGATGAGGTCTGAAATATTTATGTGAACCAAATTATTCGCAATTTATAATTTTTTAATCGCAGTAGAAGAAAAAACTATCAAACATTTATTTTTAAGATCAATGTATTCAGGACTTTATTCAGAATGTTAAACTGAACCACCAGGCTGTTTAAATATCAAGAGTATACTACGTTATAATAACACTAAAGAACTTTAACTTGAATATTATCACTGTTGTTGCAAAGCACACGCCATGATAAAAAAGAAAAAGAGTAGACTCGTACATAATTAATATAGCACCTGTCGTAACAAACTTTTTATCTTGGTGACCTCATTTGGAATTAAGTCTAATTTTTGTTTTATACCCAAAATAAAATAAAAAAAGTTGTGAGTCCTGGCGGCGTATAAACAGACATTCCTTTTATAAAACATTCAGGGCTGTGGGTCATCTCCTCTCTCCTAACATGTGACGTAAACATGTACCGTGAATTCTGCGCAGGTAGGAGAATGTGCACCAATCAAATTTTAAACGCTCTTTTCATTATTTACCATGTTTTCCCGACCACAAGAGGTTTTTTCTATTATTGGGACAGAGATAGTTTCTGAATTTTTATTCGCTGTTTTTTAAAAGATTAATTCAAACAACAAAACAACATAACCGGCGCTTCGATCAAATATTTACAGCAGGAATTTGAAATTGATAAACAATATTAATCGAGCGGACATAGATTATCAACAAATTCTTTGACAGAAACCGCTTCGCTACCTTGAAATAGTGTCCAAAGAAGTCGTCCAGCTCGGTATTTCTCTTGACTCAGTTGCGTTGAGGCAAGTAATAAGTAGACGAACTTTGACTCAGCTCTGTGTAGAACATAGGCACAATCTTCCTCTCCCTTGCCGCTCCAACCAACTCTTTAATCATCTACCATATTTTTTTATCCTTAAATTAATATCTAAGTTAAACAATTGGTAAAATGAATTATTTTCTGAAAAGGCAGTATTATTGAATTACAAATTTCCGGTAATTGTGTTCACAGACAGATTAACCTTTACAAAAATAAAGTGTTTTCAAAGTTCAGTACGTACTGTAGATAAATAGGAATATAATATTATCCATAGTACATACAAACTTAGTTTTCAATTTGATGGCGATATTCACGAATATAATACCAGAAACACTGGTGACTTTAAAGTCCCTCTCTCTAAATTAAATATTGCTAAACACTCTCCTAATCAACTACAATCTAAGCGAACTTCTCAATTAATCTGTACTTTCTGGTGTACACAGAAATGTAAACTAATAAATAAAGTTTTGTTGTATTTCTACACTTTGCTGCTCTTGATACAGTCTAGTTTAGAGCAGACTTCTGATTACTCAGGAGTGGCATCGCGTACTTTCAGTCTTTTTTGGTTAATTAAATCTCAATAGGGTCTTCCACGTTTTTTCAAAAACCTCAAAAATAAATTCTATAATAATAATAAAAAATATTTACAATAATTTTTCTGTCGAGATAAGTCGATGTGACGAGCAAACGCGATTATAAAATGAACGGGGTTTGAAAAGGTCCCGAAAGACCGCCATGTTGATGTGACGTCACTACGCACTTTGGCGCTCAGCCGCAGCATTGTTTGCAATGGAGCCACCGACAGAAATGTCGGTTTTGCCTAAAAAAGCGGCAAATAAGTATTGCATAGTGCCTGGGTGCAACAGCAGCAGTCATCGCGAGCCGACTAAGTTGTTTATAAACGTGCCAACTGGAAATATTCGGAAAAAGTGGCTCCAGCAAATCCGACGTGATACCGCGAGTATTATTGTGAAGACCATTTCAATATAAGTACAAAATTTACTGTTATTTTCAATCATTTATTGACAAAAATCGATCGACATATAATATTGGTTGTCATTGTTGGTAACTACATAACCTCAAAATAGATTTGAGGGGTCCAGTTCACAAAAAACACTTTTCATACAGTTATTATTTGTTTAAACTACTCTTAAATTGTGTAAAATATGTTTTTTCCAAAAATCGCCTCATTATAAATAGATCTTTTCTGTTTATTGTAAACATAAAAATGAAATTGATGGTAATTTAAATCAAAGTTTAAATGTTGAACACTTTGATTCTAGTTAAACAAAAAACATGTTTAGACAATAGTTTCAGCAAACTGTTCATTGTAGAATTTTGTTCAGATGATAAAAATAATTCTAATTTTGCATAAAAAAATTCGTATGAGATTTAGTACAAATTGCACAGGGTTCTACAGTATTTCATTTTTTCTTACAGCTTGAAGAGGATTTGGAAAATTTTATTCGGATAAAATTAGATCCTACTGCAAAAGCTGCGTTGAAAAACTCACTTTTTGAGAGAAAAAGTCGGCAACCATTAACACGGAACCTTTGGCAGATTATCTGACTGTCCCATTACCACCCCTTTACGAAACCGTCGGAACTTATTTTGGATTAGATTGGATTCTGAGTCGATTTAATCGACGACTCGTAACATGCGTAATGACGTCACAGCGGCGCTCGGCCAATAACAGCGTTTCGTCGGTCACGTGACAAAGTTTGAAAGATTTACGATATTTAATGTTGTTTATTGACTTGTTGCAATGAAAAATAAGTTTTTTCTATATGGGATGATGTATTATAGGTTATGAATTTTACGTTAAGACACAAAAAGACTAGATTAAATTTTTTCAGGAATATAAAAATTATTTGTTGAAAAGGAATTGTCGGAATGTGGACAGGAACAAAGCAAAAATTTACTATTATTAGTTAATACTGTTTTAAATTTGTATGTATTATTACTTAATATTAAAGGTTTTTTGTAACGCTTCCCATAAAATGTATTATTTTCTACGGGAATAAATAAAATATAGGTACATCGTATATAGATTGGGAATGGAAAAACAACGAAATTAAAATTTATTTAAGAAGTAAAAAATCAATTGAGTGAGTGAAGTAAAATATTTTAATTTTGCAGAAAAGAAATAATTAAATTCTTATTTAATTCTTTGAATAATTAGATAGCTTTCTCATAATTTACAGAACTCTCAAGAATACAAAGTTTAATCAGAGAACATAAAAACTACGCCTCCAAGTAATAATTTTTCTCTTTTGCTGAAATTATAAATTTCGCTAGTTTTTGTCTAGCAAGTCCAAGTTCTACGAACAAAAACTTGACAATATACGGTGCGGTAGGTTTATTAAGAGGAATAAGGAAGAAGTAAAGGAAGTAGAGTTTTTATTTAAGAGTGGAGTTTCTTGTGCAATCACAACACCTACTAACGTATATGGCGCAGAAGAGATATAGCTATAGAGTTAAATGACTCCGACCCTTTCGTAATGTCTTTATATGTGCTACATCAGCGTTTTGTGCCACCCTTATTTGTCACCTTCCACTTCGTTACCAACACATTATTTTGCCGATTTAGAGAGTGTTTCTAAACTTATGGATCAAACTGTTAGGGTATAAAGCTACGTTTTGACCTTTTAACATTAACACTGTTTTAGTTTTAAGACATAACCTTAAGATGTTTGACATACGTAAATGCGGCTGATCGTTTCCATCTACTGTTTTAAATATTATCACAGTTTTTTTGTGGCTATTGCATATATAGTTGTTTTACGTATCCTTTAACAGTCGTAAAATATCACTTTTTTTGACATTCTGTCAAAATGACCACTTCACGGCCGCTATTATTTTGCTCATTTCTTTAAATAACAAATACATTTTAATTGGTAAAAAAATAAATTTATACAATTTTTTCAAAAATAAATTTATACAATTTTTTGTGACAGCACCTCGGCTTAAAAGTGTTTTTTGTCTCATCTGAATTGCTAGCCTCGGCTATAAAGATAAAAGTTTACCATCAATGGGGGCTTAAAGTGGCGCTAGTGTTCCAGACCCAAGAACTAAAATTTTTACCCCCTCCAAATATTTGACGTTTTAAATATCAGATATCAGATGTTTGTATTTTGAATTTGTAATTGTAATAATTCCATTATTAATTTCTATTTACTACCATACACCGCACTGTTTAAAATACTTGTTTACAATATTTTTGACATTTCAAATACACGGGTAATGACACAATGTGTGTGCGTTCATATATCACATTTTTTGGGACTGGACCACGGCTGCCATCTAGAATAGTTTGGCCTGTAAGCCCCCATTAAAACACTTTGAGTTCTGTTTTGTAAGTACGATTGGAAAATTGGAGAAGATTTAAAGAAGTATCATTAATTCCATAAAATTTAAGTTTACTTAGCAAAATATTATGTGAAACACAGTCGAAAGCTTTGGACAGATCACACAGTGTACGAAGTACGACATGTGTTTTTTATCTTCTAAACCTTCTACGAGTACAGTTTTCTCAATAATTTTTACTACTGCTTGTGTAGTTGCCTTCCCTTGACGAAAACCGGATAGGGTCGTTTACTTTTGGTAAATTCCTATAAAAATCAATAAAATGTTACATAATATTACTGTAAAAATATTGAAGTTTAAAATAAGTTCTTATTTTACAAGTATTTTAATTTATAAACGTGGGTTTTTTCTCCCACATTTAAAACAGCCCAACAGCAGCAAAGCACTACGCCAAGGTTGGTGTAGCCAATGAAAATGTTTCTCGCCAAGTGCTTGTTGTTTTCTTGTATAATGTCAAGTGACAGCTTAGGTTATCTACTGTTAATCTGTTTTATCGTTTTGATATTTGTCAATACTGGTATAACCACCTAAAACTGAGCTTCTTTGATTCTGATCTTCTTTGTGAACAGTACTAAACACGTGTGATGTGGTCTTTAACTACTGTGCTGTAACTGTACTTTTGACTTACGCGGACATGCGCAGTAGGCATCATCCCAATCCTGACGTCACAATTTTCCAACTTTTTTCAAGGTCACGTAATAAAAATTAGTTTTTGGCAAAATTATAAATTTTTAAACAATAATTTTTGTTTCACAGGTATTGTTTAGACCCCTTAATTCGTTTAATCAAATAAAAAAAATTGGTAAACGACTCTATTGTTTATCATTTAGCAATTTGTCCGTTTTTTCGTATTTTTTCAAATATTTTGGACACAGCTGGTATAATATATTATTATTCGCTGTGTACTGTAGTGTAGTATTAATGAAGAGATTTTTGTGCATTTAAACTGGAATTATGTATCCGACTTGATTTGGATCTGAATTTTCAGAACAACGTGTTTCTCGTATTTTCTGGGCCGAAGAAGAAAGGCACAAATCCTGCTCCAGTTCTACGTTTTCGCGTACGCCTCCCAAAGTGCTAACTCTATGAGTATATCGTAAACTGTAGATTCCACGTACCGCAACTAACTTATTTCATGGAATTTGCTCACGCGTGGGTCGCGAGACCTGTTAACTTTGTAATTTCTAATTGAATTTATATTTCATTTGAGTAGGTACGGAATTAATTTTATCAGTTATGGCTTCTCCTTTTTCAGAACTAGGTTTTGCTGAACTAAGCTAATTCCTTACGAGCTCACATCTGACACAGCGGTTTATACTTTGTAGGAGCGCAGATATTTTAGTTTTTATATCGTTTTCTCTTCAAATATAATGTATATAATAATGCTAGCACACAAAAAATTATTCTTGCTTATGAAGTTATATATTCTCATCGTTTCTTACTGTATGTCTGACTTCTTGTAGTATTATTTATTGAAAAAAATTCACTTCCACGGTATAGAATTTAATAATTTACTAATTATGCACATGAAAGAATCCTGAAACGTCAACCTGTATTATAGCGGAAAATGTTAATTTAGCGTTAAATCAGAAACCTTATTAAAAAGTTTAACTTGTAACATAATTATGAAGTAGGTAGAAAAAATTCCGCTGATTTATGCCAGTAAAAACTAAATAAAAGTTTTAATTAAATGCAAAACATATTTTTAAATTTGACATGTGCAACAAACCATTTCAGCAAATAATCAACGGAGAATTATATACATAAATACATACATAACTATTACGCCTTTCACCCAACTTGGATGTGGCAGCCTCACATATTGTGAGTCGGCACCATTATACAGATACACAGGATTATAATAATTGTATTTTATTAATCAAATTTTTTTCAAAAATTCAGATTCTTTTTTATAACGTCAATAAAAATGTTATACCTATAATTATTATTGATGTTATGAAAAAAATGTCTGACGATTTTTACCTTCCGCTTACCTGTAAAGGAAGGTATTGGAATCATGCAAAAAATCGGGTAGTGAGTTTTTAGTGGATGAGCACGAATTAGGGTCCTTACAACTCATCTTTGATAGTTTCTCGATGATGTCTGTATGTGTGTGTGTGTGTGTGTGTGTGTGTGTGTGTGTGTGTGTGTGTGTGTGTGTGTGTGTGTGTGTGTGTGTGTGTGTGTGTGTGTGTGTGTGTGTGTGTGTGTGTGTGTGTGTGTGTGTGTGTGTGTGTGTGTGTGTGTGTGTGTGTGTGTGTGTGTGTGTGTGTGTGTGTGTGTGTGTGTGTGTGTGTGTGTGTGTGTGTGTGTGTGTGTGTGTGTGTGTGTGTGTGTGTGTGTGTGTGTGTGTGTGTGTGTGTGTGTGTGTGTGTGTGTGTGTGTGTGTGTGTGTGTGTGTGTGTGTGTGTGTGTGTGTGTGTGTGTGTGTGTGTGTGTGTGTGTGTGTGTGTGTGTGTGTGTGTGTGTGTGTGTGTGTGTGTGTGTGTGTGTGTGTGTGTGTGTGTGTGTGTGTGTGTGTGTGTGTGTGTGTGTGTGTGTGTGTGTGTGTGTGTGTGTGTGTGTGTGTGTGTGTGTGTGTGTGTGTGTGTGTGTGTGTGTGTGTGTGTGTGTGTGTGTGTGTGTGTGTGTGTGTGTGTGTGTGTGTGTGTGTGTGTGTGTGTGTGTGTGTGTGTGTGTGTGTGTGTGTGTGTGTGTGTGTGTGTGTGTGTGTGTGTGTGTGTGTGTGTGTGTGTGTGTGTGTGTGTGTGTGTGTGTGTGTGTGTGTGTGTGTGTGTGTGTGTGTGTGTGTGTGTGTGTGTGTGTGTGTGTGTGTGTGTGTGTGTGTGTGTGTGTGTGTGTGTGTGTGTGTGTGTGTGTGTGTGTGTGTGTGTGTGTGTGTGTGTGTGTGTGTGTGTGTGTGTGTGTGTGTGTGTGTGTGTGTGTGTGTGTGTGTGTGTGTGTGTGTGTGTGTGTGTGTGTGTGTGTGTGTGTGTGTGTGTGTGTGTGTGTGTGTGTGTGTGTGTGTGTGTGTGTGTGTGTGTGTGTGTGTGTGTGTGTGTGTGTGTGTGTGTGTGTGTGTGTGTGTGTGTGTGTGTGTGTGTGTGTGTGTGTGTGTGTGTGTGTGTGTGTGTGTGTGTGTGTGTGTGTGTGTGTGTGTGTGTGTGTGTGTGTGTGTGTGTGTGTGTGTGTGTGTGTGTGTGTGTGTGTGTGTGTGTGTGTGTGTGTGTGTGTGTGTGTGTGTGTGTGTGTGTGTGTGTGTGTGTGTGTGTGTGTGTGTGTGTGTGTGTGTGTGTGTGTGTGTGTGTGTGTGTGTGTGTGTGTGTGTGTGTGTGTGTGTGTGTGTGTGTGTGTGTGTGTGTGTGTGTGTGTGTGTGTGTGTGTGTGTGTGTGTGTGTGTGTGTGTGTGTGTGTGTGTGTGTGTGTGTGTGTGTGTGTGTGTGTGTGTGTGTGTGTGTGTGTGTGTGTGTGTGTGTGTGTGTGTGTGTGTGTGTGTGTGTGTGTGTGTGTGTGTGTGTGTGTGTGTGTGTGTGTGTGTGTGTGTGTGTGTGTGTGTGTGTGTGTGTGTGTGTGTGTGTGTGTGTGTGTGTGTGTGTGTGTGTGTGTGTGTGTGTGTGTGTGTGTGTGTGTGTGTGTGTGTGTGTGTGTGTGTGTGTGTGTGTGTGTGTGTGTGTGTGTGTGTGTGTGTGTGTGTGTGTGTGTGTGTGTGTGTGTGTGTGTGTGTGTGTGTGTGTGTGTGTGTGTGTGTGTGTGTGTGTGTGTGTGTGTGTGTGTGTGTGTGTGTGTGTGTGTGTGTGTGTGTGTGTGTGTGTGTGTGTGTGTGTGTGTGTGTGTGTGTGTGTGTGTGTGTGTGTGTGTGTGTGTGTGTGTGTGTGTGTGTGTGTGTGTGTGTGTGTGTGTGTGTGTGTGTGTGTGTGTGTGTGTGTGTGTGTGTGTGTGTGTGTGTGTGTGTGTGTGTGTGTGTGTGTGTGTGTGTGTGTGTGTGTGTGTGTGTGTGTGTGTGTGTGTGTGTGTGTGTGTGTGTGTGTGTGTGTGTGTGTGTGTGTGTGTGTGTGTGTGTGTGTGTGTGTGTGTGTGTGTGTGTGTGTGTGTGTGTGTGTGTGTGTGTGTGTGTGTGTGTGTGTGTGTGTGTGTGTGTGTGTGTGTGTGTGTGTGTGTGTGTGTGTGTGTGTGTGTGTGTGTGTGTGTGTGTGTGTGTGTGTGTGTGTGTGTGTGTGTGTGTGTGTGTGTGTGTGTGTGTGTGTGTGTGTGTGTGTGTGTGTGTGTGTGTGTGTGTGTGTGTGTGTGTGTGGTCCGGGCCGATGCCGTCTGTTGCATAACTCAAATACGAATTATCCAAAAATTTTGATATTTGGTATTTTACAATTGTATACGAATAGGAAGAGCTCATTAGATTTTGGTACAAATATCTTCACCGGAAGTGATATTTTTTGAAGATTGAAAAGATTAAGTGTCAAAAAATTCTATAAATTTGGATAAATATAGTATTTATTTGTAATAAGAATAAGAGGAAAAGTTATTTGCAATTTACGTTATAAAAATCTGACGTGGCCATCACACAACCTTCCGCCATATCTAGACTTTAAACAGAAATGTATACGTACAATCCAGTGCCCATTTAAAATATACAAATAAAAATCTAAAATATTAAAAACAGAAATTAATATCACCTGAATCAAAAGATTCATTCACACGAAAACTCTTTTGTGTGGAAGCAATCCTCCGTTTAGTTATTACATTAATTTAATAGCTTACTTATGACTTATATAGCGCTAGTATGCCAAATTGTCACCCATCTCATCTGTCAATATTTTTTATGCAGAAACAAAAATTAATCGAACATGGATTACAAGATTTCAACGTTTTATTTGATAAATTTATTTTTTAAATTTTACTGCAGTTCTTTAATGCTACCAGATAAAGACAATTTTTTTATAACGTAAATTGCAAATAACTTTTCCTCTTATTCTTATTACAAATAAATACTATATTTATCCAAATTTATAGAATTTTTTGACACTTAATCTTTTCAATCTTCAAAAAATATCACTTCCGGTGAAGATATTTGTACCAAAATCTAATGAGCTCTTCCTATTCGTATACAATTGTAAAATACCAAATATCAAATTTTTTGGATAATTCGTATTTGAGTTATGCAACAGACGGCATCGGCCCGGACCACACACATACACACACACACACACACACGCACACACACACACACATACATACAGACATCATCGAGAAACTATCAAAAATGAGTTGTAAGGACCCTAATTCGTGCTCATCCACTAAAAACTCATTACCCGATTTTTTGCATGATTCCAATACCTTCCTTTACAGGTAAGCGGAAGGTAAAAAAATTGTCTTTATCTGGTAGCATTAAAGAACTGCAGTAAAATTTAAAAAATAAATTTATCAAATAAAACGTTGAAATCTTGTAATCCATGTTCGATTAATTTTTGTTTCTGCATAAAAAATATTGACAGATGAGATGGGTGACAATTTGGCATACTAGCGCTATATAAGTCATAAGTAAGCTATTAAATTAATGTAATGACTAAACGGAGGATTGCTTCCACACAAAAGAGTTTTCGTGTGAATGAATCTTTTGATTCAGGTGATATTAATTTCTGTTTTTAATATTTTAGATTTTTATTTGTATATTTTAAATGGGCACTGGATTGTACGTATACATTTCTGTTTAAAGTCTAGATATGGCGGAAGGTTGTGTGATGGCCACGTCAGATTTTTTTATTTTGATGTCAGTAATTAATAAAATAAATTCAACAAATTTGAGATCATAACACCGTCAGGAAATACGCTTCAAATACGTCGATTTTCACTGGAATTTTTTGACGATGCTATGATTTTAAATTTATTGAATTTTTTAATTAATTACTGACAAAGAGCACGACCGAACGCCCCTAACGTATGTAAGTACTCGAAGTAATAATACATTCTGTATATATTTCCGTGTATGGCTTAGTCGTCAGCTCAATAGTAACTTATGGTTGTTTTCTGTTGTTAAGGGGCTTCTCTCACAGTAAAGAAAGTATTAAACAAATTACTCCCAACCTATTAAACCTATAAATCTGAAAAAAAATTAAGACAAAGACAGTAAAAAACTAGCTACAATGTCGAATTTTTTAAATTGTTAATATTTTTATTTATAAACAATTAAAAAATAACAATTATGAGAAAAACTCTTCGTAACTCTGATTACATTGTAAATTAAAATGTTTGTATCGAGTAATGTTTGTCGAGTAATTTGTTAAATAAATTTAAAAATTGCATGAGCGTTATCCAATCAAATTGAGTATTTTCTAAACAAGAACGGAGCGGTACATAGCAATTAGATAAATAGAGACAACATGTACTCAAAGCACATTGGCTTTCAGCGTGGATACCTGAAATAGCGAGGATTTTTGAGCTAGCAGCGCTGAGCGATAAAACCCCCTTAAACTGAACCAAAGTTATCAGAACCACAATCGGTCACATAGTACCATTCCGCTCCATACATTTCAAATCCATTGCTTTCTGTCACTGACCACTGATGGTCACAAAAATATCTTGTTGACTAATTAATTAGAACGCTTCTAGATTTTAATTATTTCATATTTTCCGCGGGTTATATTGTATAAATATTCATCACTGGAACAGTAGTGTTCGATGGCGTTCATTTGGTAGGTAAACATGCCTTGTATTGTATCTAATTATAAACTCATATCGTACTGACCTAGTTCATTAGGTCCATAATTCAAAATGGCCGTTTGAAGCAAATGCCATGTGATGAACAATGACAAGCAACTTTCAACTTTTGCTGCGGGACCGAGCGCTAGGGCCGGGCCCCAAAATTAAATTACCTGATATTTCACAGCCTATTGATCAATTTGTGTACATGGATTCCGTCGAGTCCATCGCATAATTCAATTCTACGTCAAATTGGTGCGCTGTGAAGCAAACAAAATTCAATCTAACTTCTGATGACCCTACTCCCATCATAATTCAGACAATATCATAATATTCAACAACTATTTACTTTGGGTTTATTAGTTTACTTGTAACTTTGTTTTATATGACTAGCAACCATCAGAACTCGTCAGTTCACGGCTGGTAACCGCACACATGATATAATGTACCTATAATGTCGTAGCCCATTTACGAAATTTGGGTGGCCCTTTATGAAATTGAAAGAATCTGGATATTTTTAAAGTTCTAACTTTAAAATGAAAAAAAAATCTATATCAAGAGCAGAAATTTATAATTTATATTCATAAATTTGTATTATTTTTACTTCCTTGTACGAAGTAAGGAAGTATTGTAATCGCGAAAAATTTCGGTTCTCAGATTTTGACGGAAATATCCGTTTTGACCTTTTCTGAATCCATTATGACTAGTTTCGTCGTGACGTCTGTACGTACGTGCGTACGTGCGTACGTGCGTACGTGCGTACGGACGTATGTGTGTCGCATAACTCAAATACGGTTAGACGTAGAAAGCTGAAATTTTGTATTTAGGACTGTTATAGCATCTAGTTGTGCACCTCCTATTTTTGGTTTCAATCTACAAACCGGAAGTAGTAAATTTAAAAAAAAAATTGATAAATAATTAATTTTAGGCAATTTTTTTTATTTTAAATGAAAGATTATGTGATTATTATCTACAATCGGTATTTTATAAATTTTTCTGTATCTTCTATCATTTAAGAATAATTAAAGTATATACCTACTTATAATTTAATATTTCGGTATCTTGTAGTCCATGATCGATTAACATTTGTTACTAGGTAAAATTTAAATGATTATGACATGACAGTGACAGTAGCAGTGACAATAGTAAAATATCGTTTATATCTTCTTCTGCAGTTTAAATAAAATGACTAAAATATATTTGTGAGTATACTAGTATAATAAGTTAAAGAATTTTTTATATTATTCTACATTTTAGTTATTAAGAAAATTATGAACAAACAAGGCGTACAAGGAAGTCATGTGGTGTCCACGTCAGATTTTTTATGTTATATTTATAAGGCAGCATTATATTCGTGTTTACTTTTGCTGAAACGTAATTGAATTTATTTTTTAGCGATTCTTGCGGTACCTCTGTACTGTACTGGCATTTTCTTCTTCCATAAAAATTATAAAAAATGTCAAAGGTCCCGACAGATGGCAATTTAAAAAATCATTTGCTTCTTGCGACCACTAATATAATTACTGATATTAGTCATTTAGCTCCGGAAAAAGTGTAAACCTGTTTAATTTTAGGAAGCGTTTAGAGATCCGTATACGTATCAGAACTTAAAATTCCGCAAACGGACTTCTTACAATATATCATGACGGATTCGTATACATATCACAGTGTCAGTAATTAAAGTGCCATAGACGGTAGATGAACTTCTTCATATTTAACTGCGGATCCGTATATGTTTATGTATTATCAAAACTTAATTACGAATTTAAGAAATAATGTTCCACTAGACCCATGTTGGTCAGTCTTTTAGAAAATAATAGATACATTATAGTTTATTTGATGCACGATTGAACTCAAACAAACAGTTTCGTATAATATAAGTCTATTCGTTATGCGAATAATCTATGAGAATTTCTTAATTTTAAAATGTTATGCTTTATCTTTTCCACTGTGTGATATGTGTGCCTAACTTTCAAAGAATCTGTCGTTTGGATGCAGATAATAGTCATTTATGTAACAAGTAGGTACTGAATATAGAGTCTTATAGAACGAATCTGTTTAAGGACAAGACGCAAGCCGAATCCTTAGATTATATGAGTTCTCTAAAACTCAGTTTGTGTACGTGTTACAAACATTTTTTTAGTATTATGTTCTCCTTTGTTTAGTAACTATACGAAATTATTCTAAAATGTGTAACATTAAAATAATATTTTGAAAAACGTAGACGATGAAACAATAAAAACTAGTGAAAATAATTGCAAAAAAATAAATACAAAATAAAATTCAAATAACAGCTCATTGCCTAGGTAACGTCTTATTAAAGGACAGAATCCACTAAAATATTATTTTGTATACTCCAAACACTTCGCAGAGTAATGATTTTAGATAACATACCTATTATACTAAAAAGGTATTTATAAGTTAAGCATATGCTTTTATTTTAGAAAACATATTTTTTAAGAATTCTGTTCGTTTTAGTTAAAAATATATTTTTTTATAAAGTTGTAGAAGTATTTATTACAGAACAACATGAAATGTAGTCCTGGGTTGCAAAGAATCTTTACGACGCCGTTTTGAATTTCAAAGGTCGTCGCATGGATTGAAGAATCGGTCTAACATAATAAAATATCATTCTGTAATTGGGAGTAAATTCTGTTGATTGGTTACCACCAAAATAAAATCTTTATATATGTGTGAGGCTATTTGATAATTTTCTAAATCTGCAATCGCATTTGAATGTTCTAATAATACATTGAGACCTGATACCCGATAATTTTGTTGAAACAAACTGTTTTAGACAAAGTCTGAACAACATTGTGGTTGTTTGTAAACTATACGTTGGGGTAGTGTTATTTTATTCCTGCATTGTAGCATACATTTTCTGATGTACTATTAACTGAACAACAAGTAAACAAATATGTTTACTTGTGTGGTTCGTTGGTTTAAATTTCCACAAAGTTTGCAGGAATACTGTAACTATTGCATACTATGTCAGTTTTAAATATTCTATAACTGAGCCACTAATTGACTGATCTTAATAACAAAAATTCATGCAAGATGCAAGTACCTACCCTATTGAAATATAAAAATAATTAATATACATTGAAATGTGTATTATAAAGATTAGAAAATATTTGTAAGGATATTATGTAAATCGAACAATATATTATTAAAAAGATAAATATTATTTTTTGCGGAAATAATAAAAAGTTTCTGTTTGTTTAACGTATATACGAATATAACTCAGGAATGTATTTTGTGAAAACGAAACGCATATTTTAATCATTAAACTGAAATTGCAAAAGCAGGAATCTTCCATGCTGGTAATTGAAACACTTAATGAAATTTTATTACTTTTTCTTTTTTATCCGAAACAAAATGAATTTTCATCCGAAATGGAAAAGTGCTACCGCAATTCATAATTCAGTTAAAAAAATCAATTTGTCTCGTCCTGGAATTGCATTTTAAGTAAAATTTTACAAGTATGCGGAGCAGTTGCCGTTCTGGGCAGCAAGATGTATAACCGAGTTAGACTCAAACAAATTTTATTACACATTTGTCACATCTCGTTCTGTGGGTTCTTTTTGTGAACATTTAAATTGTGTTAACTTATTTATCACTTTGCATGTATCACATAATTTATTTTAATTGTACTTATGTGTTTTTAATCATAATTGCTGATTTCAATATTATTATTATCTTGATTTGATGAACATATCTATTATCTATCACGCCTTTTACCCAACTTAAGTGTGACAGCCTCACATATTGTAACTAATCAATATAGATACATACATGCTTCATTACTTCCAGAGTTCGAGAATTAGTATATTACATTACGAGCAAGGTAAAACAGTTTTTACTGCTGAAAGGAGGAAATAACCGACGAGCCTGTCACTTCCTTGAAGCAGTAAAACAGTTACCTTGCGTGTATTGTACATTTTTCTTATTACTCATTTGTAAATCAAAATAAAAATTAAAAAATTATAACCAAATATACTATCATTCACACACAACTGTTCTGTCAAAAATTAACATATGATTTTTCATAAACCTTGGAAGTATTACTGTGGCAGCGTGAATTTAATAAGTTAGCAACTTGTAAAGATTCATTTTTAAAGGTATCTAATGCGGGGATTGATTAAATGACTTTTACAAGTGAGTATCAGTATTAGTCTATTACATAATGAGCGAGAAAAGTGAATGATATCGTATGGGTGAGAATGTTGACGCACGAGGCTTGCCGAGTTCGGAAGTCTCACGGACATTCGATAGACACTTTTCTACAAGTTGTGTACACTATTTTTCCTACGACCATAAATATTAAAATATATTTTAAAGTCAACTGTCACTATCATAATTTTAATTTTACGAAAAATAAAGCACGATCATGGAATACATGATACAAAATTTTAAATAACTTAAATTATTAAATTATATCAGATAGGTATTACTTTAATTTATGTGGATAAATAACTTTTATCTACGACTAATGTATAACATGAACATTAAATGTATGATGTTTGCTACATAATGCCATATATTAATCCCGCAGGGAATAATACCAGGGAATAATAGTAAATTTTCCCTCCTCTGCACCAATCAGAAAATTAATTTGCCTGAATCAATTTATCTGTGCAAATTATTTTTTAAAAAACATTGCAATGTTTAACGATGTATCTATGGTGATTTGAGAATGAGAATTGACATTTGTAAATGTTAAAATTTTTCGTATTGCTATTTATTTTATTAAAATCTTGTTCGTAATAAATTAGTCGTAGATAAAGTACAGTATACAACTCGCTATAATGGCTATTATTCCCTCAGATGATTAAAACCCTCGCTCGCTTTGCTCGCTCGTGTTGTAAAACTCTTCAGGAATAATATCATCCATTATAGCGTCGTTGTATAATATACTATTAATGTCGTGTTTGTCCATTTTAATGGAATAATGCAATTTATCACTCAACGACAGAATAGTTATTTACGATACAAATGCGGGAAGATTATTGTCCCACATGAGCGGCTTTTTGAAGCACGAGCGAAGCGAGGGCTTCATTAACGCGAATTCTGGGACGGGTCTTCCCGCAAGAGTGTTGTACAATGTTTTTTGTAACGAATAAAACTCTAATCAAATACATTCAAGTTGTAGTTATAGTCTTGTCATTAAATTTGAGGTTACGATGCTTTTTGTACTCACTACTACCGACAGATGGCGCGCTGATCACACATTTTATATTTAAATATTGGCGGTTATTGATGATTTTTGTGTATTTAATATAGCGGGAAGTAACTTTTAAAAGAATAAATTAGATGATTTTACTTCACATTGTCCAGAAAGGCCAGTGTTTTTGCTAATTTTTCCCGTTTATGAACAATGGGAAATTGAAGTTCCCGTTTGTCAGTAACGTGTGGCAATTGTCATTTCCAATGTTATGAGTACAAAAAAATATTATCAAATGTCAGAAACACACGCCTACTAAAAATTGAAACAAAAATCTAAACCTTACGGTAAGACCTGTTCGATAACATATCGAACGGGTTGAATGGATGTGTGATATTGTTTATTTTCGTAGCTAGGTAATTGTTAGTTTCGTATATGGTCGTGGGAAAAAGTAATTATCAATTTAGTGGCACGAAAAATATTCTCCTCAGATACTTTTGAAAATTCTTTTTGAGCCGAAAGATATGATACACCCTGTATACAAATCAAATGTTCGTTAAATTTATTTTAAAAACATCTTATGCTACAAGCACAAGAAAATTGTGAAGCCAAGCGATAAAATAATAAATTGACTACAGTAGCAAAATCTTAAACACAGTTGTAATCTCTACGGAATCTGGCAGACTACAAACACCTAAATTTTTTATTAGACCCTCCCTAGTTGTGATCATTAATTCATTGCAAAGAACGATTTGTTCGTTATGTATTAATTACGCGTAGCGTAGACATAGACCAAACATAAAGGGAAACTACGCTTCAGCTGCCATCTAATACAAAAATCTATATCAAGAATAAGAAATGCAATACAAACAAAATGAAATAATACAAACAGAAATGTGGAAATTCAGTGGTCGGTGGAGAATCCGCTGACTTACCCTCTGTTTGCTCGCTGGCGTCGGAGCAAAAGATTTCCCTTTAAGTGGTTCCTTGTCTCAGTTGAGGAAACACTCCATATTTCCAACATGACATTTGAGATGATAAAAATACCGAAATTAAACGCCAAAAACCAAATACGAAAGATGTAACTTCATCGCAAAAATATTGAAGCTGCTGAAAATTTCATATTTATTTATTTTATTCAACACCTCTTAATAAAAGCATCATGATTTTAAACAAGCAGAGTAAAAGATTATCTACTAGTGACTGTGATCAAAATTATACTCACTAGTGGGTAAACTGTTACTTTGCTTGTTGGAAGTCACTATAGTAACGATGTTTTAGGTTGGAACTTAATATTTTTACCTCCCGCCTCATATTCTATAAGAGAGGAGAGAGGTATTGTGATGAGTCAAAATACGAATAAAGTAATTTCGAGATGTTAAAGAGTATGAAACATCAGTATCTTGTTATCCATGAACCATGATTGTTTAACAATTACTGCGAAAAATTTAATTGATAACGACAGTGTCAGAGTGACAGTGCCAATAGTGATACATCATTTATATCTTCTTCTACGGTTGACTAAATGACTAAAATAAATCATGATAGGTAAGTACCTATATATTTGTATAGTACCTAGTAAAAAGAGTAGGGTATGGCTGGAGGTTTTGTGTTGGCCACATCAGATTTTTTAAAATATTTTAGCAGTTATTAAGAGGTGTTGGATAAAACAAAAATAAATATTTCATTTTATTTTTCAGTACAAATATTAAATTTTTTATATTATTTTAACTAGAATTAAAACAATGGTTCGTTTTAATTAAACATGAACATCAGACAGGAAAAGTAGATTTAATGAAACAAATAGGTACATGAATAAAGTTGTACCTACTATTTTGAAATAAAATGGATATTATTGTTATCAATATTAAAATATTCAAATAATCCCTAACAAGCAAATATTTAACAGTACCTACCTCGAAATTTAAAATATAATATTGTATTTGGGATCCTCTTTTTATGTCAAAATTGAGTTTTAAAAATAAAATGGATAAACATAACTGTTTAATGTAAGAATTCATTGAAAATTCTTTTTGTTTAATAAAACATGAAATAATTTCACATTTGCTGCGTTAATCTTTCAAAGCTCGTTGAAATGTCATGTGATATGAAATATTTAACAAACAAAAATCGTACAAAAAAATAAAGCTTAAAGTTTTTACTGTTAACTTCGTACGCCAATGAATATTTTTCACATGCAGAATCCTTCAATAGAATTATAATCAACTTACGAAGGATTTATCCGTTACAATGAAAGTGAAACGAAGTGTTGATATGTGAATGAATTCAATCGAACAAGGTGCGAAGCTGCCTTTGTTTACCTCGCGAACAACGGAACAAATAAGGGGGGGGGGGGGGGTCGACTCGAGTCTCGGGTCTCGGCTTCGAGACATTGACGGCTTGATCGCTGGAACTTATGTGCGAACCGCGGCCGGCAGAGAAGAATGTGTTATTTTAGTTTGTGACTTCGACAAGCAATCTTAGTGATGAATGGCGTTTTGTTCGAGTAAAATGTTTTCATTTAGTAAAAGCTCTGCTTTTATTATCGGCGAGGTCCATTGTCGAGACGGGAGACATTTCAGTTGATTGAACACGCCTGTATCGAAAACTCTATCGCCAGCTCCACATTTTAATATTTTTGTTCCACCAAAACAAGGATTATTCAAATGCTTCACTTGTCAGAAATTAATTACTTCCCCGACCTATGTATTGTAATCGTGATTCTTTGACATCTCGAGATTATGATGAATCTTCACTTTTTAGATCCTACTGAACCCAAAAAACATAATTTCAACTGAAATTTTATATTTAAGATCTTGAGCCAAAATCTGACTTCAAGTTAATTAATGAGCTTTATTCAACCAATGATACCAACTTTAAACTGAACTTTTTTATTTTTATTAAAATACTATCGAGTGTGGTCTCAAATTAATGCTCTCGGGAAAAGAATTCTAGTGGAAAAATAAAAATAACATTTAAGCGATCGTTGTTTGGTATCAATTTAAAACTCTCAAACGATCGTCGTTTGGTGTCAATTTAAAGCTCTCAAACGATCGTCGTTTAGTGTCAATTTAAAGCTCTTGGAGATAAGTTTAGTAAAATTTTAAAAAATGACATTTATGCATTTTTCAATTATTTCTCCAAAAATTATTCAAATTTTTAAATTCTAGTCCAAGAATTTAAAAACAACATTTAAACGATGATCAATAATAATTATTGTTTTTTACATGTTGTTTACATTATACCGAAGTTGGTATCAACTTAAATATTTCAGGAAAAAAGAACTTTTTAAATTTTGCTGAATGCAGCATAAAATTAAAGACTTTACGAAACAAGTTATTAAAATTTAGAGTCAGGGAAGTACTGTGGTGGCCACAGCAGTTTTTTTTTCTTCGTGTTTGTGTTGCAAATAAAAATATAAAACAGGTGGGATTTTGGAATGGTTATGTTTTGAAACACGTTTGGTATATTTCAAAATTTATTGTATTTTCCATTTTGTTGGACATCACAATACACATTACAAACTGTCAAGTACGTAAATAGAAATATATGTGACAATATATACTTAAATGTTATATACAGTAGCAAAACGTTTGGCCACTACATTACTCAATTTTCTCTCGTTCTCTCGATACTTGCTAAGGATACGCGGTCCACTCTTTGTTTTGTACATAGTGGTCCAAAAGATAATTTTCATAACTTAAAATACTTTTGACCGTTATTTGCCTTATTTTATTATTGAAATAATGTTCTTTTGAACCACTTATATGCAGAATTGATAGAAAAGGAACATAAATGACTTTTATGCTAACATAATAAAAAGAAACACATCATAAATATAAATTTGTTTCTTATTTTAGATAGTACTATTTCAGTGAATGTCACGTTTGTTGTTTTGGGTTCATCATACTCTCATTTAATTCTGCACAAGTTTAGTATGTATGTAAGTAAGAAGATGATGTATGTTGTATGTATGAAGTGTTGTGTGTAATGGAAAGAGTTCAACACTAGAAACTGAAATTCTGGATTGTTAGTACACAGGCAAATGAAAATCTATAATAAAATACTTGCATCGAAAGATACATTCGCAGAGAAATTCAAATCAAGGATTTTAGATTTGGCATAAATGCAAAACAGAAAGAAAAATTTGTGTATTCTCCTTGTGTTGAAGAGACAAACTAGTTTTCTAGATTTGCATCTTCCTGAGTTTGCATTTATGCGGAATCTAAAATTCTAGTTTTGCATTTTCCTATGAATGAATCTGATGAAGGTTACGTATACATTTTCTAGATTTCAATTTTCTTGTGCATGCATTTTCATGTGTATGAATATACTAGAATTTTATTTTCTGGTGCCGAATGGTCATCGTGAGTATGAGTCATACACATAATAACTTCTATACTGCTGATTCTCCAATTCAAAACATGCTGACTGATAAAAAAGGACATAAATGCGCATGCGTACAATTTGTTTTAGAAATTGACAATATTGTGTAGTTGTTTACAAACAAATTTAAGGAACATCAGATGCCAAGGAGACAACATTTACACATCTGAGCCTTTTTTTCAATCAAGCCAAAATGACTAGAAGCAGCGGTATTGGAGTTATTAGTTCAGGCCATCGTGTCGTAGAGCACGGCCTTGTCGTCGGCCGGATCCCGCAGGTGTCACCAGAGCTCGTGCTCGCTGGCCAGACTGCTGATCTCGATGTCTTGGTGGCGGTCGTAGCGCGGGGGCTGCCGGGCCCGGTGCCGCCGCCGCCGCACGTGCGACACCAGCGAGCACAGCGCCGCCCCCAGGCCCAGCGCCGCCGCCAGCAGCGCGAACAGCCCCGGCGTGGGCCGCACGCCCGCCTCCGCCACCGCCGCCGCCGCCACCCCTGCCACGGTGTCATTAGACGCTTCAGTGGCCAAGCGATTGTCTGGCGGATTTATCTCGTCGGTGTGTCCATCAGTCACCGAAGGCACGGTTTCGGTTTTATCTGTCGAGGGGCCCCAATGAAGTTGAACGCTGGTCGGTGCTGCGCTAGTCGATCGATGCTCGTCGACTAGCGCTGCCATTTCCTTCTTCTCTTTCGCCGCAGAACTTTTAACCGTGTTTTGCAAGCCTCTCACGGTCGAACGATCTGCCGGCTCTGTGTTATTAAGAGAGCTTTCGCTCTCCCGCTGCACGTTTGAATATATTGTCGTTTCTTCCACTGGCACAGTTTCATTTTGCACTACTTGCTCTGTGCTCGCTACTGTACTTGTGCTTGCACTTGTGCTTGTGCTTGTGGTTGTGGTTGTGCTAGTAGTCGTACTACTTGACGTCGTTAGTGGCTCTAGCACGTACGTGTCTTGTAAGTCGACCACAAGGGTTCCGTACAGCTCTGGGGGACTGGCACATGCCACTTTGCGGTACTCGGGCTGATCTTGCCGTCGCATCCACAACGCTAACCACAGCAACCCAGTGCAGTTCAGCTGATTACCAGTTAGATGAAACTCATGCATTTGTGGCAAGTAGTGCAGTAAATCTGACCTGACATTTGTAAGTGCGGTGTTTGCGAGATTGAGTTGTTGTAGTTCTCGGAATGCGGCGAGTGCGGCAGT
Organism: Agonum fuliginosum; assembly: GCA_947534325.1. Lineage (NCBI taxonomy): Eukaryota > Metazoa > Arthropoda > Insecta > Coleoptera > Carabidae > Agonum > Agonum fuliginosum. The sequence goes on from OX384038.1 coordinate 21,960,694, forward strand.
GTCCGCCAGGAGCTGCCTGGCGAGGCCGACGCTGCCGGTCAGGTCGAGGCGCACCAGGTGCTCGGGCGCGGGCACCGGGAACGACATGTCCTCGGCTGGGGGCTCCACTGTCAACTCCGCCAGGCGTAGCATCTGTAGCCGCGCGGGGCCGGCCAGTGTATCGCCGGGTAGAATACTGATTGGGTTGCGTGACAGGTCGAGCGTGACAAGCGACGTTACCTGGCTGAACGCTCCCTCTTGCACCACTTTGATTGCGTTATCATTCAGCAACAACACTTCCAGCTTCGGAAGCCCCAGTAAGTCCCCAGACACGATCTGCTCAATGCGATTGTATTCAAGATGCAGGATCTCTAGCCTGTCAGGCAAACTTCTTGGTATCGCGCGCAACTTATTATCAGTCAGATAAAGAACTGCAAGCATTTCCAAGCGGCCAAGAGCATCTTCTTCAATTTCGTCCAGAGAATTAGTGGTGAGGTCAAGCAGTTGAAGTAGAGGATAGGAGTCAAGATCGCCGCAACGTACGGCTCGGATAGAGTTGCCCGCGAGCCGCAGCGTCCGCACGGAGTGCGTGAGCGTGGCAGGGACGTGCTTGAGGCCGGTGCGCGAGGCGTCGACGGTCTGCAGGCGGCGCCCAGTGCCCACCAGCAGCGCGGCCTCCTTGGCGCCGGCGCCCAACGCGGGGTTGTCGGCGAGCAGCAGGCGCGCCAGGCTGGGCAGCGACTGCAGGGTGCTGGGAGCCACGTGGCTCAGCTGGTTCCACGACACGTCCAGCTGCTGCAGCCGCAACAAGCTGCCGAAGCAGCCGTCCGCCAGCGTGCGCAGCCGGTTCCCGCTCAGGTTCAGGTGCTGCAGGCTCATCAACGGCACAAACACAAGCTCCGGCAGCGCGCTGATGTTGTTCGCGGACAAGTCCAAGGTCTGCAGGGCCTCGGGGCCGCGAAGCCCGTCCACTGATATCACGTCTATAGCGTTCCCACTGAGGTTCAACACACGGAGCGCGCGGAGAGTCCGGAACGGCGAGCCGGTGACCGCGTGCAGGAGGTTGTGCGATAGGTCCAGCACCTGCAGGGCGGAGTTATTGAACACGCTGGCGTCGGGCGGCAAGCTGGCGATGTGGTTGTGCGCCAGGCTGAGCAGCTGCAGGCAGCCGAACGCGGCGAACGTGACATTGTGTAGCGAGGCCACGGAGCAGTGGTCCAGGTGCAGAGCGGTGAGCTGCGTGTCGTTGAGGTCGAGTGGGGGGTCGGGGCAGCGCGCCTGCACCGCCACCACCAGCAGCAGCAGCCGCAGTGCACTCATCACATCGCGAGTCACGTCACATCTCACTCACTACAACCAACCAAACACTAGACACTGCCGACTCTCTGAGCGGCTGCTGTCGACTGGCGACGCCGCTGCTGCTCTGCTGGCCGGAGCCGCCGCGACGCCGGAGCCTGCGCACTAACGCTTGTCATAAGATCGTGTTACTAATGATATTTAACCGATTTTCTCGCTTTATAAAAGTATACTGCTCGCAACTGGAAGATAAAATCAAATTTACAAAATCAGCCTGGGGCTTGACATCGCCGCCTTTTTGTTCGCGTGTATAAATGCTTATTCACGCACACGCGCGCGTCACTTGTCACGCTCGCGCTCTCCCTTGTGAGGCTCTGCTTTTTTGCTTATTTACTTAGTTACGCAGACTCACTTGCCTTAGTTTATCTCGAAGGGAGTTTATTTAGGTCGTAATAAGACGCCCTTAGCTCTGGTTTGTATCACGTGATCAACGTTTCCGACGCTAAATCCCTCGGCGCTCACGTGTGTTGCAGCCAAACTCATTACATTTTATTCTGCCTTTGGAAAACTCTTCCTTACCATTTCAAACCCTTAGATTATTCAGAAAACTTAATAAATGTTAACTACTTTCCTAGTTTTGTTAAACAAATTTACATCATCAGCGTGGAAGATTTGTTGAAAAGAAGACGTTTTAATTATTTCCAAATCTCTAGAGCAATGAATCTCGTTTATCCGAATCGTGTGACACACTATCCAAAGTTGCAAAGAAAAGATTGAAATCACGACATATATCTCAATCTGGCGCCATCCTCCATCAGCAAAGGAAGAATTCTTGTGAGAAGTTCCAGTACGAAGAACAAATTTCTTTATCCGAGGAAGCAGGAACTGCAAATGGAGTGCAGGATATGAGATACACCCCTCGGGGAGATATTATGTCACGTGCACCGGGTGTATCTGGGTGTAGTTCGGTGCAGCGGTGCAACTAACGTAGATTCTGTTTACGCGAATGTGGAATGGTGCCCATGAGTGCACACATTAATATTACTTGATGTATCTTACTTCTGTGCAGCGGTAAGGTCCCCTGCCTATAGTATTGACTGGTAATGGATTTTATTTCCATTCTGATAAGCTGATAAGTATTCCCCTTGTGTTCTCACTCGCTGTCTAATGGATGAAGTTTCGTTTTGCTTGTCAGTTTTATATTACATTACACTGGTATTCCAACTGTTGACATTTGTCACTATAATTATTGTACAACCCCCTTTAGATTCGAGACAGTACATGCATATAATTACATTATCTATCACACCTTTTACCCAACGTGGATAAATGGCAGTCATTGGTATAGATATTTATTTGATCGTGTGTCATGGTTTTGAGTATTTAAATAGTGTTGGCACGAACCTCTTAAAACAAAAACTCATACATCTTAAGGAATCCTCTACATTTTTTCCAAATTTCTAGAATACTCTGGATTTTACTTTTTTTTTTCTATTCCATTCTTTTTTTCACTACTACGGCTGCCTGAAACCAACCCGAAACTCGTACTTTGCCGCATCCTAGTAATGCAATGTCATTTTGAAATTGAAAAATACTGTAAAAGTGTTTTCGTTGTGAGTAAACTGTCAGATTATTATTGACTTCAGGATAATGATTTTATAAATATTTAATAGAGAAATAATGGATCTACAGATGTAATGCGCCTTTTTCAAATTTTAAAAATTAATTTTTATCATGAGATATAACCGTGTAACGTTTTTTTTTCATTTTTTGGCTTTTTATTTTGATCAAAATTTTAAAAAGGGGCATCTGTAGATCCATTCTTTCTCTATTACATCCTTGTTGAAATAAAATTTTACCATTTTTGTACTGACTACAAAACACTCGTTTAATTAGTACATCTTATGCTGGATTTTAGGAGGTAGACGGGCCTCTTAACACGAATCTTTACAAACATTCAACATTTACCTATAATCGATCTACACATACATGAACAAAAACCTAAAGAAATTAATGCAAAAATTAATGAATCTAGAAATAACTACTCAGAATTTAAATTAGTACCTACCGATGTAGCTAGTAACAATCCTAAATACTAAATTTAAATTGGGCACAATAGATTCACTAATTTTGAACAAGAGCTCTCCAATACTTTAGAGAAATGTCGTGATTGAGTATTTTTATTTAAAAAACTCTTCACGCTTCGCCAACAACATCCTGTTTTTGTTATACAAATATTTGAAGAATCTTTTGAAGCAACAGTTTAATATTGTTTTAAGAAAAAAAATTGGGAAACGATGTTTTAGTTTTAAAAGGATATCCTAAATAACACCAACGAATTTAAATATTATTATGTAATATGAATAATGCAGTATATCTTTGATTTAGCGTCCCGGTTTTTATTTTTTAACTTTTAATTAATAAACCACAAAGATGCATCCACTAATCCTAATAAAATGCTGGACTATATTATTTGATTGTACTGTGATATCGGAATGAACTTGCAAAGGCATGGAACATAAATTGTATTATTTTTGGCATTTAAAGTATACTTTATCCGGTTTTGCAGTCAAAGTTATATTTGGTTAAGCCTAGAGCTTACGTAAAAGTTATGATAACATAAACTCTCATTCTAACTTTTTTTAAATCTCACTCCTACTTTAAAGCGCATATTTTAAAATTTAAACCAAAATTTTATATGACCCAGCAAACATTTTTCAAACCTGGTACTTTAAAATTCAATTTACGGTGTTCATTTATTTAAGCCTTCCATGATAGAAAATTCAAATAGAGATAAGCTTTGTCTATAAAACCAAATAACTTTTATGGAGTTATGATAACGGCTGCAGAATAGTATAAAAATGTGAGTTACTAAAATTTATGCAAATAGCTTTTGTACTCATGAACATTCAAATCTATTTTGCTACCTTACTGTTTTTATTTAATTGGTGCAGATTGACAGATTGAGTGTTTGTAATGTACTTATGTACCAATTGATATTATTAATACTAATAACTTTTATTTTTTTCAGGTAAGTACCTCTTCAATTCATTCATTGTTTCCTAGTCCTGTCATCGGTAAGTCGATTTATTTCATTAATTTAATTTGCCCATGATTCATACTTAAAGTTACTACACTTCTTTTTTAAAAAAGAAGACAGCACTTTGTAAACTTTGCTACTCTATTATTGGATAATCGTAAAACAATTCACATAACATAAACAAATTCGTAGAAGACATGAACTGCTGCCAGTTGTCGAGCATTTGAGTAAAATTATCGTTTATTATAATATCAACTACTGTTTTCTTAAAAAATTATTTATACTTCGATATAATCATACTCCACTTTTTCTACGATATGTACAAGAAATTTTTGTGAATTTTTATAATCATGTACAATTTTTTTATAAAAATTTTCAAAGGGCACAACTGTTAATTTATCCTTTTAATATACAATCCTTGTTGGAATGGAATTTTGCCATTTTTGTACTGGCCACAAAACATTCGTTACGTTAGTACATTTTATGCTGGATTTTAGGAGGTAGACGGGCCTCTTAATGGTATTAAAAAACACCATTAAGGGCGAGATTCAGCTAAAGTTTGTATGAGACGCATTTTTATCTTTTGTCTAATCTAGAGCTTCAACTCCAGACAAATTTGAATTATCTAAGTAACATTCTCCACCACACTTACCAATTATCCAGCAATGTATACATCCTTGGTTGGTTCAAGCAACTCACATACAACATTTACAAAGTTCATGAGATACAGCAATATTGATTAACCCTGAGAGCAGACCCAGCGTGACGCTAGTTCATACGACGATCCATCCGCGCGTGAGAGACTAGCATGTTTGCACCAACCTGCATGTCACTTGACCTCTGTCTTGTCGCAAATGTCACGCATGACGGAAATGTCTTGCTAGACTTGTCAAAGCAGATGCAGAAGCCAAGGTATGAGCTGTTTGCTTGTTTAGGTGATGTAAAATGTTCAAAGACGAGCGATGCAAATGTAATATTACAGGTAAATGTACTCAGTGGATTGTGATCTTGTTTTGTACGGTCAGTGGTGGCACAATGGTTGAGTGACTCCCTAGCAAGCTAACAAGCTATAGTCTGTTTTTAAATTAGGAGGAATAAAAAAGTCAGATGATGTCTCAAATCACCCAAATTGTAATTTAATGACTTTATTTCAAAATTGAATAACATACTTAACATCTATCACAACTTTAATCCTGGCAGCTTCGCATATTACTATATTATAAGTGTGTGCGGTTACCAGCCGTCAACTCAATCATGATTGTTACCTCATGAAACTTTGTTATAAAAATTTAATAATATCCAGATAAATAATTTATTTTTATTACGAGTCCTGAAAAAATCCTTTCAATTTATATGGAATAATTATTTTGAACTGTAGATATTATTGGAATATAGGTGGTAAATAAAGAATAAATTCTATTTTTGAATAGGCTGAATACTGAATACCTATACTCCATATATTATTAACAATTTTCTTTTGTAAAAGTAAAAGTAACTGTCAAGGTTTTCGGAGTGAATTCGTAATATTTTTATCAATTTATCACAAATACAATACACAAAACATTTTTGTTGGACTCGTCTAGACCGAATCTAATCTAATGTCAAAAAACATGAAACATCTTACATAGAATTTATTGTTATGGTAAAAAAAAGTTGATGGGTTTGAACTTTTTCTTACCAAACCCGACTATTATAATCAGTTCGTTTATATGACAAATTCTTTACAAAATATCATCATGAAATTAAATATTTTTAATATTCTGTATAAATATTTATTAAAAGTAGATCACCAACAAACTGTAAATTTTAATAAAGTAGAAATGAAATATACTACTTGAAAATGAATATATAAAGTGTGATTCAATTTATTTATTAATAAATATATATGAAGACGAACAAGTGTATAAAATATAATTCGATGCCGTTTTTATAAATATCTATACATTTTCAAAGCTTCATACACGTTTTACTCAATCGCATGGCATGTAGCCATACTTTGTATTGTATTCTGGTTAATCAAATAAAATTAGTACGATAATATTTTAATATTTAAATCACGTAAACAATTACCATATTGTTATATCTGGCTAAAATTTAATTTATAATTATATGAATGAAAATGTGCCCAACAAAATTTATAATAGCATTAATTATATCAAATTGAAATAATTTGCATTCACTTGAAATAATATTTGAGTTCATTTAAAGTAATCCCGATTCAACAAACATGCATATAACGATATAAATTTAACGAATGAAATATGTGTCATCGGAAAATTATATTTCATTTAATGAAAATGAGACATGCGCCCATGCTAAATCAAATAGACACGGAATATTTGAATATCATTTACAGATTTACAAACAAACGCACGGAAACATTAACACACACTGTTGCCATGAAAAATTACATATTTATAATTTTGAAAATGCCCCTCGCATTATTCCCCATTTTGTAACAAATGCTACATTTTAAATTTATAAATAAACAATGAATGAGGTTGAACACACTTCTGTTGATAAAAATGTTTTAATTTGAACATTTGAAACAATAACTCGAAAACGGTAGACGCTTAAAAATGAATACCATAAAAATGCTTTATTTAAAAATGCTAGTATAGAATGAAAGAATGTACAAATTAAAATTCTAAATCACTGCAATTCTGTAGGTATTTGAAAAAGTCATAATGAAAAATATGTGTAAGTTTTTTTTACAATTTGATCGATATCAATGGTACAATTATTATTTTATAACTTGCTGCTATATTGCTATAGCATTGCTAAAATGTTAAAGTAGTTATTTTTATATCAAGTGCCGAAAAAGACTCGTTACGTGAAAGTGCAGAGTTTAACGCGCTAGGCTTGCCGAGTGCGGAAATCTGCACGTGTAAGTAATCTTTTTCGACACGTGTTGTAAACAACATTTTTCCTACAACTAATAATTTAGAAAATCACTTAAATATTATCAGGATTTATAAAATTTTAATGACATTACATTAAAACTTTGTTTTACGGCGTTGCTATGGTTTGTTTGTTGATTGCTTCATCTGTTCTACATTATTAAGAAATTTTTTATACAGGGTGGTTACTTGGCCGACGCAGCATAGCGATTACAATGTTAATTTTTGAATGTGCATTTATTTGCTCCCCTAATTATTTTAGAGTTAATAGGTTTTTTGTAGAGAAAAAAATACCGAATTCGAATATATTTTTGTTTTCAAATTTAGAAATTCCAGAACCGTAATAATCAACATTTTAAATAATTGTATTTTTACAAAAACACTGAGGCCATGGAATTATTAAAACAAACAAGGCATTTCCATTTGTTGTTTCTATTTGACGTTTGTAAAAATCTGATGTGGTCAGCACAAGACCTCCCGCCATACCCATTTTCCCATATCCAATCAATCTGAAATTTGGTACATAGATTCGTTGTGACCAAACATTTACTTTGGCACAAGAAAAAATCTGATGTGGCCACCAAAAGACCTCCCGCCATACCCTACGCTTTTTAACTCTGAAATTTGGTACATAGGCTTGTTGTGACCAAACATTTACTTTGGCACAAGAAAAAATCTAATTTCTTGAAACACACTATCTAAGAAAGAGTTACAATGAAAACAAAAATATAAATAAATATCGATCGAGTCTCATATTATTAAGGATTTATAGTCAAAAACTTTGTTTTTACGGGTTCATTTTTTTGTATGAATGAAACATAATATTTTTTCGCTAACCACTTAAAAGATGTAATTTCATTTAAATTCACATATCCTCATATTACGCAACAATTAAAATTAAAATGTATAACCATGACAACAATGTTTTTTTTGTATTAGTAAGAATAGATTACTTTTCGGTACAATTACTATGGTGATCATAAACAATCCCCAAATGGCCTCCTTTTTTACAAAAAACCATGATACAATTGCATCAAATACGCCCGGTTGGCGAAAAAGTATATTATTTAACGAGCACATAATGCAGGCTATAATTCAATAGGATGAAAGTTTATGCACGAGCCGAAAGCGAGTTTATAATCATGTGAGTGAATTATAACAAACTATTATGTGCAAGTCAAATACAACGTTTTATCTACGACTTTTCAAATAAATAAATAAAACATTTCTTTACAAATTTTTATTTATTAAACCTCACATTTTGATGTGATAACAGTGACAATGGTATTGAATAATGGTCTCATAATACAATAGTGTTGAATTATGAATTCATAATACAATATCAAGGGGTTTATCTTACTACAGTTTCCTACATAATGAATGTATTATTCTATGGTCGTAGATAGATTATATTTAATATATTGCAACCTTATAATATTTTTAAGAATGAATTTATTTATTTATTTATTTAGGATACAAAGTATATTACAGGCAGAGCCCAAATAGTACAGAAAATAACATTTATGAAATACGGAGTAGTAATAATTGTTTACATGAGCATAAATTAATATTAATAAGAATTAAATGTAACATAACTTATAAATATATAAATATAAATATATCAACCTTATAAATACAATTCAGAAAATATCAAATTGGGTATATAATTTAGAATATTAATCTTTGGAGAAGAGAAACAAGTAATATATCTTAAAATTAGACTATTTAATTAAATTTATACATTTTGTCAGACTATTAGAAAATATATCGAGATCAGAACAGAATTCATTAGTGATTCTAATCAAATTGTTTATAGTAGAGTATTTTCCTTGTTCTGTGGAGCTATAAGAAATATTCAAAAGGTTATTTGATCTACACGGATAAGGTGGAACTCGAAAATTAAATTGTTTCAATAATTCAGGACAATCAATTAAACCATTGATTACCTTGTATCTGAAAACAAATGAAGCAATTTTTCTTCTAGCAGCGAGTGATTTAAAATTCAGCATTTCTAATCTAATATCATATGCATAATCAGTCTTATTAATTCTTAATTTATAAAATATAATATATGAATGTTTTTCCGGAAACTAATATTATATTGGCATAAGAAGTGTAAAATATTTATACAATATAAAATACACGAATTATTTACTGTAACATTAAGATAAATGTATCTTATTTTGAGAAGTCTGTAATGTTGTTTGTTAAATTTGATTTATACCAAGATCGACAGATTACGAAACAAGATTTGATTACATTCACGTGACGTCATTTCTGTATGAGATTGAACCTTCTATACTGATTGAGAATTCATGCTTTCGCTTAGAGCTTTATTTTCATGATGTTATCGTCTTTCACATACATTCCTTCGAGCATTCCTTTTAGTATCCTTTTATTCAGAATTTCGACGCTTGAATCGCAAGACCTCAAAATCGAGTTTTCCTTATTTTGCATGAGAAGCTTAAAATATATTTGCTTTATTTATTTATCCTCAAATTTAGAAAAATCAGCAGACATGCCACGATTTTCTTAAAGCTTTAATTCAACTTTTGAGTTTCTAGATTGCCTTATGCTAACTAAGAATACCTGAAAATAAAAATAATTTGCAATAGAAATAAAATCAAATTGCAATGAATTTTATGCAAAATGAACTATTATTATAGACATAATTTTGAGAATAAGGAAATTTAGAATCTATATAATATTTTCATTGTAGGTAAAATCCGAAATTTATGCAGAAAGCATGTGCAAAATGAGCCATGTAAAAGTTTTACACGTGACACTAGTAGTTACAGAAAAAAACAACATTTAAAAAAATCAAATTATGATGTATAATAAGATTTTGGTTATTAGCGGGTCAAAAACATTACCAGTACAGACCGAGGTACAGACTTCGTGTTACGATTTTTTAACTTTTAAACGCGCCCTAGACATAACATCGTTCATGAAAATAAAACCTGGTTCCTTTTAACATTTTACCAGCACAAGTTCAAATGTTTTATGTTAACAGTACCTACAAGAACAATAAGTTTAGCTTAAGGTCTAAAGAAGTAATGTATTGAACAATAAAACAAATAATAAACTTCTGAAAATGTCCGTAAGAGATTTGAATACATTAAGCTCTGAATAGAACAGAACTGCAGCTGGTGAATTTTCAGCATTTAATTTAGTTGGCGGCACTGAATGAGATTTAAAGAAATTACCACACATAGCTCCTAACGGCGCTGATAAAATCAATTCTATAATCCGGGATGCGTCTTGTACAGTGGAAAGTTTGTATCCGGGAAGTTAGTTCCATGTTCGCTTTTACGAGTAGTGTGCTGTGTTCCAGTTCGAAACCTGATAGGATAGCAATAGCACCTCCAATTCTTAAACGTCTGTTTTCAATCCCAAACTTCTCACATGCTGGAAATGTGTTTTTCTACGCCTACCACCGAAATGCGCACTTCCCACATTCACTACACTCTTCGAAAATGTCATCTTACGCACAGTAAAACGGCCGTGTGGAAATATCAATTGAAGACGCAGCATGAGCGTATCTTAATGATTTAAACATGCATGCAGAGCTGGGCATTACTTAAGTATTTCGATACTTAAGTATCAATTTTTAATAAAAAGTAGTACCTACATAATACTTGTACTTAAAATTTTAAGTACTAAATAACAACAACTTGTACTTAAGACTTTATTTTCATTTCATTATCGTAAATAATATTGAAGTACTTTTTAAATATTTAAGTGTTTCAATAATCCTGAAATCATGTAAAAGTACTTAAGATTCTTTAAAAGGAAATAATCGAATGTAATAATAGGTTATAAATCATGCAATTAATATTAATTTTAAAAAAGACGGGTACTTAAGTACTGTGAAAATTTACTTGAAAATGTACTTGATAACAAGTACTGACCGTATATAGTACTGGTACTTATACTTAAGTATTTTGGTTTCGATACGTGCCCAGCTTTGCATGCATCAGTTGCTATGATACCGCGTTATTCATAAAAAAATTGTCAATGTGTCAAAGTGAAATGTTATAAAATCATGAAAATGTAAGTAAATATAGAGTTGTAGAAAAAGTATAGTGTGAGATACTTTAAAAAAATGCTATTTACAAGCTTATATTTCTTGCAGAACTCCCCTTCGGGTCGTGCCGTAAATGAAACACTCGCAAGTAAGATGCTTATTTTTACACTTACTTGATACACAATATTTTCGCATCGTCGGTATGTACACTGTCCTCTGTACACAATGAACTATTTTGCTGCCTCCCCCAGTTTTGTTATGCTAGCTGGTAATAGTTTTTTTTCTCATATTTCTTTGTCGACCCTCTGTGATTCTGACTGCAGCGAACGGCAAGCGGCTTAGCCTTGTATTGCACCGTGCATTTGTGTAATACCGTCGTTTCTATAAATCTTGAGCTGTCCGGCCCTGAATCCAACGAGAGCACTAATTCGTCATGTGCCCATTCTGTACACATTTCGACCCGAATTTATACATCAAAGCAACGTTACTCCAATTCAAAAATTCTGCCCTTGTCCTTAGTATCTTCAATTATTTATATTTTCTTATACGAGTACCCAATACTTGTTCACAAATTTGCAGCCCAGTCATTCAAATCATTAGTTTCTACCTCAAAAATATTGACTAATGGTGATGACTAATTCAGTTGTTCCAAAAGATTTTTAATTTATTAACTTAACAATAATTATATTGACTAACCAAAAATAGTAAATGGTTTGTTATTATGCTTAAAGCGTTTTTAAATTGTAATTTTCGACACTTCTAGTGAATATAAATTTTAGATGTACCTACCTACGAAATTAACTTCCAGGGACTAAACTGGGCAAAACGCCATGGGGTGAAAATGCACATTGCAAAGTTCTGGGGTTAGTGTCCTGAGATTTCCTGTAGAAAAACATCGCCATCCCATAAAGTATATAACGCGGGAGAAATATAATCTCATAAATATTATCTATATGTATTTTTAATGTCCTTTGCTCTGGGCTGAAGTTGCAGGGTCTATAGCGTATTGCGACGGATTCTTTTCAATTTTTCTATTCGTAAATATAACATACATATGTACATAAGATACATTTCGAAAATTATCCCACAGACAAATAATAGAACCAGATATTTATACCGATGATTCACAATATCATGTGAAACTACCTGCTGCCACATTCAAGTTGGTTAAAAGGCGTTATAGATATGTGTCTGAGGATATAGGACTTATCACGGAACTGAAGGATTTAAAAAATAATAATTCGGAAGTTTAGTTTCTAGATTTTTTAATCAGATTTTTTAAACAGTTTAAGGTCACTGTTTTAAAATTGAATTTTATAATTTGACTAGGTACCTACTCTTGCCATTGCACAATGGGAGTTTCCATGATTCTTTGATTTTTACTTCCTTGTACGGAGTAATAAGGAAGTATTGTAATCGCGAAAAATTTCGGTTCTCAGATTTTTACGGAAATATCCATTTTGACCTTTTCTGAATCCATTATGACTAGTTTCGTCGTGACGTCTGTACGTACGTATGTACGGACGGACGGACGTATGTGTGTCCCATAACTCAAATACGGTTAGACTTAGAAAGTTGAAATTTTGTATTTAGGACTGTTATAGCATCTAGTTGTGCACCTCCTATTTTTGGTTTCAATCTACAAACCGGAAGTAGTACTTTTTTCAAATATTTCGATAAATATTTAATTTAAGACATTTTTTTAATTTTAAATGAAAGATTATGTGATTATTACCTACAATCGGTATTTTATAAATATTTTTGTATCTGGTATCATTTAAGAATAATTAAAGTATATATTTATAATTTAGTATTTCGGTATCTGGTGGTCCATGATCGATTAACATTTGTTACTACGTAAAATTTAAATGATAATGACATGACAGTGACAATAGTAAAATATGCTTTATATCTTCTTCTGCAGTTTAAATAAAATGACTAAAATATATTTGTGAGTATAGTAGCAGTAGTAGTAGTACTTATATAATATTAATATATTTGTATAATAAGTTAAAAGAATTTTTTATATTATTCTACATTTTAGTTATTAAGAAAAGTATGAACAGTTTAATAGGCGTACAAGGAAGTCATGTGGTGTCCACGTCAGAATTTTTAATATGTTAATCTATACATTAAAATATTGGACTCGTATTTTTTCTTTTTGCCAAAAAGTTGATAATAAGCCAGAAAAAAATTCATTAAGTTTAAAAAAATAGGTGCCACGAAAAACGATGCCGTGTGACACGATGTGCCGTTACCGACCCTGAGAACATACGTTCACCGCGGTGACAAGGACCGAATCCGATACATAGATCTTTCCTTATTTCAACACAGGTCCCTCGTCCATTCCGCAGTGAAAACGACAAAAAACGATCTTACACGATCAAAATCTAATCACGGTTTTGTTTCAATGTTGCCTACGTCACATATGGCGCATTTTAATGCACATTTCAAAAGAGTTACATTTTCATTTCGATAAAAAGGTAATAAATCTATCAAAATTAATAATTATTATCACATTCCTATAACTTTCATATGCTGAAAATTGATATCCAATAAGTATTTCTTTAAAAGCCATAGGCTTGGAAACCCCCATTAATTAAAATTTTATTTTATTCGATTCATAGTTAATCAAATATCAACAATCCAGTGGTTTAAAAAAGTGCTTCTTTTTGTTTTATGATTAGTAACTTATGTCATTAAAATAAATATGCACGAAGTTGTGAATTAGCCGTATTAACTATAGATTTTTTATCCTAGCTCGCTATGACGTCACGCGAACCACACATCAGTGGTTCGAGTCCCAGCGCTGCCGATCGACAATGTGTGATTTGTCGTTAAATAAAAAGATTACAGCTACATGTATTCATCACACTCGGATGCCACAAGCCAGCCACTTGTGCATCTTAAATATGTAGCAAATGGCTACGAAACCCCGCATCGGCAGTACGGCAGTGTCAACGCTGCGGCTCGGTGATACCGATGCATTAAGGGGAGGCGAAGGCCCGATTTGGGCTGTAGAGCCATTGTAAGAAGAACTATAGATTTAACTAAATTAATTCTTTAAGAAAAAATCTGTTCGCAATATTTTGTGACAAAGTCAAGGCTCTTACAAAAGATTTTGCAAGCTACACTGACAATATTTTCAAAAACTTAGCCACCTTCACAAATATTAGAAGCAAGCAAACAGATTTTGTGGCAATTACATGAATTTTTTATGTGATGTTTTGAAAAACTCTGCTGTAAATTACTGGGGGTGAATATTTAAGCACATTAGACGTTTAACCCTCTGTCGTTAAGGAAAAATTCCACTTTTTACCCTAAACTTCGTTCCTGTTTCGCTGTAATGGCTCTAAGCTTTAGATTTCATGATGCTCTCGAGAAGCCTTTAATACTAAGTAGCAGGGAGCATATTTTACTTTTTGCTGAGGATTGATTTATAATTCTGTATTTTGCAGTTTGCTCCTTGAAAATCTACCTAGTAGTACACTCTTCAATAACAACTATGATTGCACAAATAGCACAAATTTAGTTTTACGGTTTACATTTATGGTTACGTTTAAGAAAGTTTGACATCTAACTAAATACGAGCATGCACAGTGCTTCACAGTGGGTCGTGTGAATTCTCGTATTTAGTTATATAAATTTAAACTTAGATAAATGTAAACATAAGTGTAAAACTTAAAACTAAATGAACCAGTATGCTGATTATCAGCTAATCCATGAACATTGTATGATATATTAAACTTGATATTACTTACCGTATAATTTTAAATTATAAAATTATATGAATAACCCTCCTGTCGGAATATCTGTAAGTTGATGGCTGGTAACCGCACACACTGTATAATATAACCGATGATAATTCTTATACTTACATTAATTTTAATGGAGTCTATAGCCAAGAGCGTTACTGTGACTGTGATTCTGACAACTAAGGTTCGAATCTAATTTGATACACATTCTAGTTTAACTGCACAAAAATTCCTTGTGGTGTACTCTCCACTAAAATCCATGACTCAAAATATGAGACTGTCTTACCCAAGTTGGAAAAAAGGCATGATAAATATGTATGTATCTAAAAAGCTTCTTTATTTATCTAGTTCGTTAATTTACACTTACAAATTAATCTGATTTTAGCCTCATTCACATAAGCATTTAGTTTTAAGCTTACATTTATGTTTACGTTTAATAAGGTTTAAATTCATATAACTTCCCACTTTCAAGCACTGTGAATGTTTGCATTTAGTTAGATGTATTCAAACTTTCTTAAACGTAAACATAAATGTAAACTTTAAAACTAAATGCTTATGTGAATGAGACTTTTCAGTTGGTATTACATCAACAAACGTCCGCCATTTAAATTATAAAAACTACTTATATTGCCACGATAGTAAGCGTGAGAAATGTGTATTTCAATGCCAACATAAATCTCACTTAAAGTTCTTCACAAGTTTGAGATGATACGACGATACGAGAAAGTTTCATCAACTGTATTAATTAATTATGTTTGATTGCTTGAATATTAGTCTGTAAACTTTATAATTGACAACCGCAGTCACCAGAAAGAAGTAAGAAGCTTTTCTTATTTAACGAGCATTTTAAGTTGTTGGACTGAAAGCTGTGAATTTGTATGTATTCAGACATTTTAATTAAACAGCTTTCATATTTTACTATAGCAGAAGTCAGCTTTATTTTACTTGCAACGTGGTGAAATCATTCAAACATCAAAATTTCAAGAAATTGAACAAATGAAAAGCAAATGTGAATTGTAAATCTTGTTGAAGTAACAATGAAAAAACTATTTTCAAGTCTCTCGGTCGGCAATGTGTGATTGTCGTTGAATTATAATATATCTTGCAATTTAATCGCTTCTTAAAATTTAGTCCTGATTGCATAGAATCTCTCCATTTTCGCTTTGCATTTCAAAGGTCGTCGCACGGATTGAGAATCCTACTGCACCAAAGCATATCGGTCGAAGTGGTTGGATTCAACTACAATAACATCTAAGTACCATTCTATAAAGGCCTATTCGCACGAGGATTCTTTGAAGATTCTACCAAGATTCTAAATCCTGGAAAAGAAGTTTTCTTCTTTCTAGTGAATCTTCAATGAGTCTTGGAAAAGAAGAATGTATAATTTATTGATTAGGTACTCTTAAAACTCTTCAAAGAATCCTCGTGCGAACAAAACTTAATTGAGAGCAAATCCTCTTGAATGGTTACCAGCATATCAGCAAAATAAATTTAAAGATAGTTATGTTATTCGATGTTAAAGTTACTTTCTGAAAACTAAAGCCTCATTTAGGTTTACATTTATGTTTACGTTGAAGAAAATTTGAATACATCTAACTAAATGCGAGCATTCACAGTGCTGGAATATAGGACATGTGAATGCTCGTATTTACTTATATGAATTTAAGCTATTATTTACAAACATAAATGTAAACCTTAAAACTAAATGCTTACGTGAATGAGGCTTCTCAAATTATGTTGTGTTTGCCGGTAAATGTGAGCGCTAAAGCCTCATTCACATAAGCGTTTAATTTGAAGATTTATATTTCAGTTTAAGAAACATTGTATTTACACAATATACTTAAAATTGCTTAAGTAAGTGTGACACATAAACCTTAAATTTGTAGTTTTCAAACTTCAGTGTTAGAAAGTGGGAAGTGTGAATAATGCTTGTATAGTCCCACTTGACATGAATCGTCCATGGGACGTTTAAAAATATCTTATTCTTGTACTTTAAGTGTTATTATGAAAATCTAGCTACATTCTGAGTACGTTCAAAAACTACATACTCTATACAAACATCTCAGGGTTTTACATGGGATACATAGTTGGGATATTATTATCAAACTAACATTGGGATGTTATATAGATAATGTTACCAAAAGCGGACATTAGTAACCGCTAGGATATTAATAGGATGTAATGGGCAAAAATAGCAAGTAACAAATTGGGATGTTCACATTCTTGAAATGTTCTGGGGATTTTATTTTTCAAGAGAGATTATATGAATTTGAACATTTAAACGTAAACATAAATGTAAACCTTAAAACTAAATGCTTATGTGAATGAGGTCTAACTTGAAACTTAACGGCAAGTTAACGTGTGCAAAACCCCGTAATAGTGATAGAAACGTATAGCATCTTATTGAATCACCGTGCGCCGCTTTGGGTATCGGTGGAATAAATCTGAATTCACATTTAGCTAACCAAATCCAGGCGAAGTCGCTGACAGTTAAGACAAATTAGCAACATTTAAATCCGGCACACTCGCTGAATTCGAAATCAGGACACTATAAGCAGGTAATATTTCCTCGGCCCTGGAATTGTCCGGGAAAGCCCGCATATCGGATATCGACGATCAGGAGAATGGAATCTGTGATTGTCTGTTTCAGTGGGGCGCATAGCCAATTGGGTTATGTAGCAAGAATTGTCATTATCATGGATAGTTAAGTGCGTTATAATTTGACCGGTAGTGATTATGACAACAAACTCAGGTTTGAATCCAGTCCCTTGTTACGTTTTCTCTACTGACAACCATGACGACTGGTAACCGCAAACCTTACTCAAGTTTTGCAGATAAGCAATTTTGTGGTGCCCAGTCAAATGCACCGCACAAATATTATGTACTATAAATGGCTTTTTTACAGAGAGTTACAAAAATATCAGTCATTTAAAAAATCATTTTATAATGGATTTAAGGAGGTACACTCGGGCGGTGAGGGGTTAGGGGAATCTCCTATGCTCGCAATGCATTTCATATCAGGGTTCCAACTTATAAAAAATAATAATAAACATTTTTATTGTATGTAAACGCAGTCTATTCGCATTTTTATCTAATAAAATGAGATTTAAATCAATTAATTAAGAATATTATTAATTTTTATTATGTAAAACTTGTTTACTTTATAAGATTTCATTCGGTCAAATACCAGTGTAAACTACGGCAACGCTGTGCTGTTCTTATGTCAATCTGACAGATACAAAACATGAAGGTGAAGAGAATTCTGTACTTGAAATTTCATACAAATCGTTAGGTATAAATTATTTATCATTTGTACACAATATACCTTTCATTCTTGCGAAAAACTTGTGATTATAGATATATAAGGTTTTATTCTGGTTAAAATTCAAATTTCGCGCTTTTCAACGTTGCCGTGTCTATATTATGTTTTCGCCTATATTCTCCAGTAGACATAAACGTCAGTCTTTCGATTAAGAATTCTTGTTAATTACGTGGTAAGTGATGCTTGTATTACTTTTATCCGGTCTTTGAGATAGTAATGCACGTTTTAAAGAAGCAATTGGAATTTTCTTTCATTTCGTTAAATGCTTTTTACGTTGATTTAAAAATAGTCCCATAAGAGGCCATGTAAAATGTAGTTTTTTAACATTTATTTTTGGATAATCTACGTGGTGAAAAATTATGAAAAAATTCAGGTAACATTTTTACAGTGTTTTGATTAATTTTGCAAAGTTTCATTAAACTCTCTCATTATTTCAAGTGTCGAGTGTACCTCCTTAAGACTCACCCAAATTTCGTTTTCATTAATCTGCCACATATCAAAAATATCCCAGCGAGAGATAATGACAATTAAATTATATTATAATAATTCTCCATTTCATTTATTTATTTATTTTATAATACGTTACTGAAATGTCAACATAATGTCACTTTATGAAAATTAGAGATAGCTCACTAACTGTACGATTGTCTATTATATTTTAATAATAATTGTTTTTCCATAGCTGATGTTAAAGTGCTACTTTATCAGTTATTTTGACTTTAACCGCAGTGGTAGATAAAGTAAAATTACAGTAGATAAAGTAATATCTGAGTAAATAAAGTAAAATTAATTTTTTTTTCAAATTTCTTTTCACACATTTTTGCATACCTACTCTATGAAAAAATTAGAATGATGAAAACATTACAAACAAACTCCGAAATTGTGTTTTGATAAAATTTAATTTAAAATTGGTTTTCTTATATTTTTTCTTTAACATCATATCTATAGAAATAAATAGAATTTTATACACGACGATAACATTATATTATTGACTCGAGAAAAATACACTCGCTCCGTCATCGCTTGTGAATTAAATTTTCTTTGGTCGATAAAATATAATTTTATTGTCTTGTATAAAAAAATAACTATTCAACAATTTTAGAATTACTCATAAAAGCAGTCAAGAATTATTTTAATAAGTAATTGCCACGTTAAATTCAAACAGAATACAATAATATAATAATGACGGATTTAAATACTAACACAGTTTTAAAAACAAATTTCAAGTAAATTTATACTTGGCACAGAATGTGCGGTAGTATAGACAGCTCTATTAGTTAGTTTTTATAAAAATTATTTAAGAAATACCAATTGTTATATTCTTTATGATATTTTGTATAAAAAGGTACATTTAAAGCCGGAGCCAATTCTGATCTCTGTCCTTATTTCCTTGTACAGAATCATTAAATAATAAATGGTTGACTGCATTTGAAAAGCACAGAGAAAAGAATTGTTCAAAGTTTGAAATTGATCTGAGAGTCTGTAACAAAATAGCACTGGCAAGAAGCACTGAAGAATGCATCGCAGTTAATTTAACATAAAATAAACTGTATGAAGCGAAGTTAGAATAGAAGAACTGATAACAAATAGGCCCGGATTTATCCCTCCCTGGTGGGGTGGTATAAATTAGGCGATTACCTTCAGAAGTCACTAAATGCTATGTTAACGTCCACTTCGGGCAATCCCCTGCAAGGGACGAGACCGAGATCGAGATTTAAAATCTGGCCGACTGGGATCAAGCCGGCGTAGAAGATAAATGATGATCGAGGAGCAGGAGGCCGAGTTGTCGACGCTGAGGATGTTTCTAATGATTTATGCGCGGATCATCAGCAGTCGATGCACTGATGGAGGCCTCATCACTCGGCCGTTGTCATCGGGAATAAGGCTTGGCTTATTATGGATGTAACCGGTTACTTATTCTGTATTCCGTTAAGTTGAACTGTACGGTTCATAATGACGCGGAGACGTAACCTTTAAATCCTTTGATCACCTTAAAAGGTCTTCTACCTTTTTTCGAATTTCTAGAATACTCTCGATATTACTTATTTTCTATTTCATTCTCTTCCCCACTACTACGGCTGCCAGCCGAAACTCGTACTTTGCTGCAATGTCATTTTTAAGTTCAAAAATACTGTAAACATGGCTCCAGTATTCCCATAATAACTTCTGTATTTTTTAAAGAAATTAAGTAAAAGAAAAATTATTCGAAAAAGGAAGGTTAGTTGCATGCTTCTTGCTTTTTAAATTTATCTTGCCGTTATAATATAGTGACCGAGAAAAATCATATCAAATAATGACAAAAAACCGCAAGAAACGTTATTTTAAATATTTTTTTACTTCAAATTCCTAGGCCAAAGACAAAAAGTATAAATATAGAAACATTAAGACATCCTTTGTTAATACACTCATATATAAAAGCATCATATATTTCAATTATAATTAAAATAAACGTGGAAGACGTACTCCTCTGTAACGCTGTAAAATTTTAGGGTAGACATATTGTCTTTTGTCAGTCAAAATTCGGCATAAAAATAGTTATTTTTATACAAGACCAGGGAATTACTTATCGAGTCGGTAATTCAATTTGTTCATCGTATAAAATATTCTATTTGTTTAATTTGATATTAAAGAAAAAATATTAGAAAAACCAAGGCAAGTAAACTTAAATCGATTCATGACAGAAGAGAAATAGACGTAGAATGAACCAATGAACGTCAGTGGAAGCCATCGGTTTTTGTAGTGATCAACTTTTAACTTTTTATCCTTATCGAATCTTGAATTTAATATCACAGAGGTATACCTACATGCCATGTTATTTATTAACGATATATTACATTACTTACATTTACATATTACATTGTTTCTATTATATGTGTACAGCAGTGAAATGACAGTGGCACAAGAATGGCTTCCATTGACGTCATATTAAGTTTTATTTGATTGGTCCAATTTCATTGAAACTACCTACTAAAATAAAATTCTATTATAAATTTTATTTTATTATTAAAAGACAATTTTGAAGTTTGTTTGTAAACAAGTTTCTTTTTTCATCTAATTATTTACGAAGTAGATGCCGAAATGTGTGAAAACGAATTTTAATAAGAAATATAAGTAAAAATTAAAGTACTATATATCGTCATAAAAGTAAGTTACGCCCGTGGTACTACATACCCAACTTTATGCACGATTGAATATTTTCTAATAAATTAATTAATGTAATTTACTTGTTCAAATTACCAAAAATTGCTAAATTCTTGGACGGTTGTTAAGCTACCAAAAAAAAATCTGAAAATAAACAATTTACAAGATAATTTATGTTAAACGTAGGTAAGTAAAAATGATATTATTTAAATAGAAAATTGTACAACGAATTATACAGAAAATGGTTATTTATAGGATTATTAGTAGTTTATATAAGGAAAATTGATCATATAAACTTTTTTCATTAATTGACGTTTTTTATGGCACACTGCGCTATAAAGTGATACGTGGGCTATAAAGTGACGTTTATGTCAAAGAAATTCGTGTATAACTGTCAAATTATGATATGACCGTGCATAAAAGTTTGATCAACCCTTGAGATTAAAATGTTACTTTTCGATTCGATATTGTCGATGATGTAGGTAGGCATTTATTTAACGACAAAAGTTGAGGGTATTAATTTTTACTTCCCCGATCTATGTAATAGAGGGAAGTATTGTAATCGTGATTTTTTGACAGTTCGAGATTTTGGTGAATCTTCATGTTTTAGACCCTACTGAACCCAAAAAACATAATTTTAAAAAAAGTCGGTCTGTCGGTCTGTGGGTCTGTGGGTCTGGATGTTGCATAACTTAAAAACGCGTTGGAATTTTGGACTGAAATTTTATATTTAAGATCTTGAGCCAAAATCTGACTTCAAGTTCGTTAATGAGCTTTATTCAACCAGTGGTACCAACTTTATAAACAAAACTTTTTTATTTTTATCAAAATACTATCGTGTGTGGTATCAAATTAAAGGTCTTGGGAAAATAATTCTAGTAGAAAAACAAAAATAACATTTAAATGATCGTCAATTGTTTTTTTTTTATAAATTATTCAAATTATACCGAGTTTGGTGTCAATTTGAATCGCTCAGGGAGATAAGTTTTTTTAAAATGTAAAAAATGACATTAATACGATTTTCAATTGTTTCTCAAAAAATTACTCAAATTTTTTTATTCAACCAGTGGTACCAACTTTATAAACATATCTTATTTTATTTTTATTAAAATACTATCGTGTGTGGTATCAAATTAAAGCTTTAACTGATCGTCAATTTTTTTATCATACATTATTCAAATTATACCGAGTTTGGTGTCAATTTAAAGCTCTCGGGGAGATAAGTTTAGTAAAAATGTAAAAAATGACATTTATGCGATAATCAATTATTGTTTCTCAAAAAATTATTCAAATTTGTTCAAGTGTATTATCAAATTAAAGTTTTCTGGAAAAAAATATTAGTCGAAGAATCAATAACAACATTTAAACAATGGTCAGTTGTTTTTACTTTCCGCATTATATTCTATAAGGCTATAAGGTATTGTGACGGGTTAAAATTTTCGAGTGTGAGTTTTTAGTGAATAAGTATCAGATTTTTTATGGTATTTAAATTATGCCGAAGTTGGTATCAACTTAAATAGTTTGGGGGAAAATGATAAATTTATTTAAATTTTGCAGAATAAAGCATAAAATTAACGGCGTTACGAAAGTAAGTTATTAAAACTTATAATCGGGGAAGTACTGTGGTGGACACAGCAGATTTTTAAATTTATTATTTGCGGTGTTTTTTGGAAACAATTGAAGGGTATTACCTATATTACATGACGTAAAGGTACTGAAGTATAAAAATATTCTTTAAAATGTATATATTTATAAAATATGATATATTGAAGCGTATTATTATATCAGCTGCGATTTTTTGTGCTTAAACTAATACAAAATAATGTAATAAATTATGTAAATAAGTTCTGATCTTAGTAAAAAAAGCAAACAGCAGAAGTTGGTTAACGTTTCTAGTTCACGCTTCATTACTTCAAATTATTTGTGAGTGTTTGCGTCGACAAACAGCTTCATGTACCAGGATTTACACTCGTGCTCCAGAGTTCATCCTTAGAGCCCGAGGCGTCAGACCAGGACAGAATTTTATTAAAACTTATACATTTAGTTGCGTCGTGTGCACATTTACAAGCAGCAAAAAGCACAAGCTACAGCCAACACAAGTAGCCGGATTTGTTGACAGTGAATTTTATCAAAAGAGCCCGTGGGATGCCCGGGATTCAGGATTCTATCCTGTGTCCTTTGGTGTTTGGTTAGTCCTGCCAACGGTTTAAGGATGCATATTTGCACACGTAGGTGGACAAGGACCTTCGCAACTTTTTAACTCACTAATTAACGAGTTTGTTAGCGGATTTAGATGAGCAAATATAAAGCTATTTATTTTACTGAAGCTTTTACAGATTTTAATGTCACTGATATTTATTTCATTAGCTACAAAGCTACATATACCTCTCCTTTTAAATTGAAGTTCTTGTTTGGGTGGATCTAAAGTTTCGTCTCCCGTTATCCTTTAAGAAAAACTACAGTGTATCTGATTTAAATCAGATGTTTTTTATAAAGATTTCAATTTTCTATTATTGAATTAATTTGTTTGACACATAATAAATTAACCGTTTATTGGTTTTTGCGACCAAATGGTTACGTTTATTTTTGTAACCATAATTGGTCAAGGTGCTTATAACTGTATAGAAAACAAAACTACTTCAAATAAAACTGTGACTAGATGCCAGATTAAAAGTTGTAATGGTATCTCCCTCATTTGTAATAGAGCTGATATCAAACGGTTGCATTGCCTGAGAAGCTACAAATTGAAGAATACGAGGGGAAAATGCTTTTATAATCATTGTAGCCATATGGTTATAGGATCCATTAAACGATAAAAAATATTTTTTAAAAAGATAAAAGAGGGCAAAATACTTTAGAACAAAATTCAAAATAAATTAATATTAGGATGTAGGAATAAAATAAAACTATGAACTATAGTGCTTTAAATTGATACCAAACGCAATATAATTTGAATAATTTATCTTTAAAAAAATTGGCAATCGTTTAAATGTTATTTTTATTCTTCTACTAGAATTCTTTTCCCTAACGCTTTAATTTCATACCACGCACCCAATAGTATTATTTCAATAAAAATAAAAAAGTTCAGTTTATAAAGTTGGTACCACTGGTTGAATAAAGCTTAGTAACGAACTTGAAGTCAGTTTTTGGCTGAAGATCTTAAATACAAAATTTCAGTCTAAAATTCCAACGCGTTAAGTTATCAAACATCTAGACAGACTCACAGACCGACTTTTTTTAACACATGGCAAACCCAAATTTTTGGGTTCGTCAAAATCTCGGGCTGTCAAAAAATCACGATTACAACATTTCCTCCTATTATATTATTATGCCGGGGTAGTAAAATATGACTTCATGATAGAAACCATGATATTTAAAAACCATTTAAAATAATAAATTTTTCAATTTTTTATGTTTCGCACAAAAACCCTACGGGTTGAAGCATACCGTAAAAGACCGCACTTGAACGTTCCCTGATGCCGGCGAACGAAGCATCAGACGTCGGCAATCGAGTCAATCATGTAATACGGACAAAACCAAGCCGAACGGAATAGTTTCAATTAACACAATGGAAGAAACAATAATTTGTCTAGCTAGTGGCGCTCTCAGTCGATCATTTTATATTTAATTTTTCGTGTATATAAAACAAGGATAAAGATAAGTTTTTTAGTCTGAGATCGACAGTTGAGCAAAGATGTAATACTTTCTGAAAAAAGGACATTTGCGTATTTTACGTGTTAATAAAATGAAAATAGATGCTTCATTGCAAGAATAATTATTACCCTGTAATATTTTTTTATGAAAACTAATTTTTAATCAAAATATTGTTCATGCAATACAAACAATAATAATTCAATATGCAGCTTGTAAAAATTATTTTTTTTGTTTTAATGTTTAAACAATAAGGACTAAATATGTTTTATGTCTTCCTAGTAAGTAATTGTACGTTATAAAGTTCATTATGTTGAAATTATCATGTTTACAAATGTGTTTCTTCTGAAATTAATATAATTATAGTAATATAATATATTATTATTATAATCCTTGCTAGGATATCATAAATATTAACAAAATATGAAACGTCGCGAAATGTCACGAGCGGGCTATTTTAAAATAAAATAGTAAGACATAAAATATGCACCACGGGCATCATTGATGTTTACATAGCACTCGGGCGATTTACAGACTCTCGGGCCAGAGGTCCTTGGGCTTGTAAACATGTCGTCCTCGAATGAGCATAATCATCATCATGATGCCCTTGATACATAAATAACTATTATTGTTTTAAATTATTACAGATTAACAAATTAATATAATTAAAAAAAAATCCCTTCATAAAAATATGGCGTTAAATGCAATTCATTTTAACAAAATGTAGATAGGTATTTATTTCTCAAATAAATAGAAATATAACCATTTATTTCACAGGTCCTAATATTGAGTGTATTAGAGTTAAATAAAAATTATACATTATTATTTTTGCATTTAAAAATTGTAAATTACTATAGGTAAGGATAAAGCAGAGGGTAAAGCAATCACAAACCTTAGATTATATCGATTTTCAGCTATACTTCATTTCAGCTAAGAAAATAGCAGATGGCACTGCGAATGCCAGTAATTTATACACTCACACATTTTATTATTTCAAAATTTGACACGATCTTAAATAAGTTATGTTTTGGAATAAAGCTGTCATCTATACAATAATGTAGTACTTCGAAGTAACTTTGAAATTCAAAATAAGAAGGTATAGTAATGTTAACGGAAATGAAAATGTTTGCTAGTGTAAATCTACCTCTCATCTCAACCAATCATATTCAAGAATATCATTGCCCTATCTAATCCAACGCTATTTTCTTAGCTGAAATAAAGTATAGGTTTATAATAATCACACGAATAGAATCATGTTTTCATGTTAAATCTAGCGTTTTTATATTCAAGGAATTGTGTGTTTAATGGGCAAAATGCGTATCCGATATCTTTTGATACAATAAAAAACTTACAATAAATATTAATATAAACTATTCTCATTTTACTGAACTTTATCGAATTATATTTCATTTTTATCACATTTCAACATTATTTATCTTAGTGGAATATAATAATAATATTTAGTTTCTCAATATTTGTTATTTAACAATTAAATATTTATACATAATCCGACATGCGTTTGGGGCTATTGACATTAAATCATAATGGTGGCTGTCCTTGATGTGATACAAGATAGTAAAACAGACAAAAATGTGAACCTGTGAAATAAATAAAACAAGTGTTGAATGTTCGAAAATGATAAATACATATAATTAAAGGTACGTGCTGTAGAAATAAGCTTCAAATTTTTATGTTTCTAATGATTAACCTGAAATATGAATGCAAAATTTATTTGTCCAATCGATGAGGTAGGAAGCCATTGTTTGACATTATACAAGTTATTCTTCCTGCAAAATTTTAGTTACTGAAAATTGATTTACTTTATTACTGATTACAATATGCTGCTTTATCAATCTAAATAAAGTATGCCTTTGAAGGTAGTACTACAAATTATCTGGTACTGTTTTTATGATTTGGTGTAAAATAATTAAATTCCTGTTGAGCAGGTAATATTTAACACAATTCAATAAATATTTGATTTGTTAATTAAACAAATATTGCAATATTGGATAGTAGTTATTGATAAGTGAAACACAATTACAGTAATATTCGTAACACAGTGAACTTGTTCTAAATTATTAATTGTGTAATGTTATTTTACCTTTAGTGCAATTTGATAATTGAACTATAGGTGAACAAACATTAAACTCAACAGAGAAAA
This sequence comes from Agonum fuliginosum, assembly GCA_947534325.1. NCBI lineage: Eukaryota > Metazoa > Arthropoda > Insecta > Coleoptera > Carabidae > Agonum > Agonum fuliginosum. Next base: position 21,987,966 of record OX384038.1, read on the forward strand.
TATAATATTAAGAGCACATATTTGTGCAACATATAGCCCGAATTATGTTATTCAATTATAAGTCTAATTTAATTGTGCTGATGAATCATATAGTTAAATTTTATAATGATTCGTCTCCCTGCTTTATGTTTATTAACATTTAATGAATCTACTAAAACACCAATTTGTATTTATACAAGTATGAAATTGTGGTTAACTTCAAATGAAATATTGCTTTATAATTAATTGCATTCACACTGTGTGTAATTTTGTACTATCTAAGTAAAATGCATTTCAATATGAAACATAATTGTTTACAACAAATTGTTCTTGCAGTCTGAAATACTGTTGCTATAGTTGCACTAATATTTATAAAATTTGAAAACCATTTAAAATTGTATAAGTAGCTTTAGTTAATCTTATGGATTAACGGAACTTCGGGTTCGAATCTCATCACTAAGCTGAGGACTTTTTGGCTTTTGACTATTTTTTGTACCAAAGATAGAACAAAATTGATAGAACTTATTTTTGTTTCTATCGTTTATATTTATTTTAAGATAAATTTAATTTTACCTATTTAGCCTATTTTGTAAAATTTGACTTGCTCTTTTTAATATATTTTGGTTTATTTCTGGCTTATTTTTGCCCTTAAATAGCATTTTTATCTTATTAAATCCTTTATATTAACTTCACCGTCATACGTACGTACGGCAAAAAAACAAAAGTCAAAAATGACCCACTTCCCGGGATCCTATCGAGCTGAAATTTTGGAAATAGACTTTTGTCACCTAACAATGCACTTTGGCACAAGAAAAAATCTGATGTGGCCAGCACAAGACCTCCCGCCATACCCCAAACCCATTTCCCTATATCCAATCAATCTGAAATTAGGTGACCAAACATTTACTTTGGCACAAGAAAAAATCTGATGTGGTCAGCACAAGACTTCCCGCTATACCCATTTCCCCATATCCAATCAATCTGAAATTTGGTACATAGATTCGTTGTGACCAAACATTTACTTTGGCACAAGAAAAAAATCTGATTTGGCCAGCACAAGACCTTTTTTAACTCTTTCTTGAAACACACTATCTAAGATAGAGTTACAATGAAAACAAAAATATAAATAAATAAATATCGATCGAGTCTCATATATAAAGGATTTATAGTCAAAAACTTTGTTTTTACTGGTTCATTTTTTACTTCCTTGTACGGAGTAATAAGGAAGTATTGTAATCGCGAAAAATTTCGGTTTTCAGATTTTGATGGAAATATCCGTTTTGACCTTTTCTGAATCCATTATGACTAGTTTCGTTGTGACGTCTGTACGTATGTACGTACGGACGTATGTGTGTCGCATAACTCAAATACGGTTAGACGTCGAAAGTTGAAATTTTGTATTTAGGACTGTTATAGCATCTAGTTGTGCAACCTCCTATTTTTGGTTTCAATCTATAAACCGGAAGTAGTACTTTTTTCAAATATTTCGATAAATATTTAATTTAACACAAATTTTTTTATTTTAAATGAAAGATAATTGTGATTATTACCTACAATCGGTATTTTATAAATATTTTTGTATCTGGTATCATTGAAGAATAATTAAAGTATATATTTATAATTTAGTATTTCGGTATCTTGTAGTCCATGATCGATTAACATTTGTTACTACGTAAAATTTAAATGATTATGACATGACAGTGACAATAGTAAAATATGCTTTATATCTTCTTCTGCAGTTTAAATAAAATGACTAAAATATATTTGTGAGTATACTAGTATAATAAGTTAAAAGAATTTTTTATATTATTCTCCATTTTAGTTATTAAGAAAAGTATGAACACACAAGGCGTACAAGGAAGTCATGTGGTGTCCACGTCAGATTTTTTTGAATGTAAATGGGCAGATTATAAAAAATTCAGTTGTCATAGTGTTGTGTCTTAAACTGGTTTTTGAATATTTGTTTTTACTAAAATTCCACATAATAAATTCATTATCAATTAGATATGGAAAAATAATCAATAAAATATATTGATTGAATGCTTTTTATTGCCTATTTTTTTAAATTCTGGCCTATTTTAAATAATTTTTGCCTTTTTACTAGAGTTGCAACGAATATTAGGCATTTTCATTATTCGGCCGAACATCGAATATTCACATATAACATACAATACTTGGATTGTCATTGCCTTTAAACGGTCTCTTGAAAGTGCTTTATTTAGATATTTCATTGACAAACAAAAAATATACCTATGTTTATACTTGAGTTTAAAAAAATTATTATTACTAAAAAAATAAAAATAATGTCAAAAACTTTATTTTGCAAGTTTTATATAAATAAAAATGATAAACTGTTTGTTATTAAAATTTAAAAGCGGCAAATTATGGAGCAAAAAATAAGTTTCTTTACATTCAAAGCAGCCTCGTCAATCCTTGTAAGTCATCATTTGGCACCAAAAGGGTGCAGAATATTTGGATATTCGGCAGACAGTCCTGCACAATATTCGTGACCTATTCGGCACATTTACTATTCGTTGCATCTCTACTTTTTACCCTACCTTTTTAAGATTAAAAATCCAAAAAATCCTCAGCCTAGTCATCACATGCAGAGAACTTGGGTAACCGAATAAAAAAAAATACCGTCGAAATAAAAATGTTGTGTACTATCAAATTCAGGGTACTCAATGGGAAAAATATTCTCCAATCTTTTTCATCAAACGTTCATAATCGATAATGAACAATCCAATTAAACCTTCCCATTCAGATAACACCATATGATTTATGATAAACACTCATTTAACAAAAACCCTCATTGAGGTTTCGACTCTGGCTGATTCCCAAGCGGTCGAACCGGAAATGAATTCGAATAATAAAACGGTAATGGCAGCCGTGGTGCTGCAGCGGTAGCGGTAGCGGTAACGGTACAGATGCGGAGTCGCCAGCAAAACAACGAAACCGATAACTAGCGTAATATCGCGGACTCTGGGGACTTGAGCATGTAAACCCACCCTCCTCAAGCCCCTGGGAGCCTGTGAGCGATGAGGCAGTTGCGCCCCTCTCAACAAGGAGTGTAATTTGATTGTGGTGACATCTTTATCATAATTGTATTATAGAACTAGTCAGTAGTTTTAGTTTACAGTAATACTAGATTAGAACTAGTATTATTTTTAAGAGGCCCGTCTACCTCCTAAAATCCAGCATAAAATGTACTAACATATAGCCAGTGTTTTGTGGTAAGTACAAGAATGGTAAAATTTCATTTCAAAAATGGATTTAATAGAGAAAGAATGGATCTACAGATTAAAATTTTGATTTTAAAAATTCCGAAAAAGTAAAAAAAATCCAATTTATGCAAACTTTACATGGATATATCTCATGATAGAAACTAATTTTTAAAATTTGGCACATCTATAGATCCATTCATTCTCTATTAAATGTTTATAAAAACATTATCCTGAAATCAATAATAATCTGACAGTGTAATCGCTACGAAAACACTTTTACAGTATTTTTCAACTTCAAAATGACATTGCATAACTAGGATGCGGCAAAGTACGAGTTTCGGATTGGTTTCAGGCAGTCGTAGTAGTGGGGAAAAGAATTGAATAGAAAAAAAAAGTAAAATCGAGAGTATTCTAGGAATATTATCTCGGGTTATGGGGTAGATAGCCGAGGTCAATAATTTTACAGTTGTAAAGATTCATTTTCAAAGGTAATAAAGCGATTGATTAAATGGCGTTTATAAGTGAGTAACAAATAAATTATTTATCTTATTGTTGACTCGTTGGATAAAAAGTCTGATAGTTGTTATATATTTTGAGAGCAAGTTGGGCCGATAAAATGGACCGATCCCGTAGACATGAGTTGGAATTTAATTTTACATTTGCATCTTCAATTAGACGTTGTTCTTAATTTTTAACTTGTTACATGTAAGAAAAAAATATACTTTTGAAATTGTTGTGACAGTCACAATTTTGTTCAAAAAGAAAAGTAATTTTTAATTCTTTTAAACTTATTTGAAACTTTTTTCCACAAGACATCATTAAGGAATTAAAATGAAAAAGATTTAAAAAGTACATAATTGAATTAGTTATGGTAGATTATGCTTTGACCTCTTAATCCACATTACTTTTAATTTAATGCTCGCGGTTTTAAGATTTTGATGGTCGGGTGCACCAAGAAAACTTTTATAAGTAGTTAATTCCACATCTGTATTTTTAAAGACAAAAAAATTTGACAGTTATATTAAGGAGTAATCTACTCTCGGTGCATTACTTGGGGGTCGTTACTTATTTACGTATTTACTTGACCATTTTTCTTACACGATGAATCAAATTTTTGTATTATCATTCAAACTTCTGCACTTGTTTTGAAAAGTGGAACACATTTTTCCATTAGACACACGTATAATCAATTATAGTATCTTAACATCAGTCCAGTGAGGTTTTATAATTATTTAGTTTCATTTTTATTAAAAATTTTAAGTATACAAAGTTTTTTTACCACTTGCCTCATATTCTATAAGAGAGGTATTGTAATGGGTTAAAATTAAAATTTTCAAGTATGGTGGATAAGCACGTTTCAGGGTCTCTAGAATATGAATTTAATATTTTCACGATAATGTCTGTGTGTGCGTTCGTATGGACTGACAATTTTTTGTCGACGATAACTTAAAAAGTATCAAACCGTTTATAATCAAATTTCATATTTAAGGTTTTAATAAGGATCTTAACACCAGATAAGATTTTGGTAGAAATTCGCAAACCGGAAGTAGTACTTTTTGAAGCTTGATATAGTTTTCCTTAAATATATTGGTAAGTACATTATTTATTTATGACAATTCAACTCATGTGTCATCTGTCAAAAATGGACCAATCAATTTTGAGGATTTATAAATTTTCCACCAATTGAAACGAATTTTTTCGACAATTTATCACTAGTGCTCGCAGCGACATAATTTTTCGACAATTTTCACTAGTGATCCAATCGACAATTTTAAACAATTGAATATATCTTTATTAATCAAAATCCTATTGTTATAAATGTTGTAATGGAAGTGAAGCTATTTATAAATCATTTTCATAAAGAAAGAATACATTTTTATTCGGTGAATTGTCCTCCGAATACCATTCGTGTTCCAAGTTATGTAGACAATTTTTGTGGCTGCATCACTCATGATTATTACGCTTGAGAAAATAGCACTCGTGCAATTTTCAATCAAGCGTAATAACCATTCGTGATACAGCAACAAAAATTGTCGACATAACTTGGAACACTAATGGTATTATATATGACAATTTTTGCAATTAAAAATAAAAGATAATATAATTGTCTATAGGTACAGTTAATTTTAAATACAATTTGCTGAATCTGGTAGTATTTAACAATAAAATAAAGTGCAACTAATATACTACTTTTTTGAAATTTCAGTATTTTGTTGTCCATGATCATATGAAATTTGTTTCTATACAAAATTTGAATGATTATCGAATGATTATGACAGTGACAGTAGGAGTTGACATCTTTTGCTTGCATCTTGGTTTACATTATCGTTTACATATTACATGAACATGAAACTATTAAAATGTAAGAAAAACTATTTATTAGATTAGTAGAATAAGCAGAATTAGGCAAGAGGTCGTATACTGGCCACATCAAATTTTTATTAAAAATTTTAAGGGTAATGTTCAGTATAGTTTTTTCCAATGGTTCTTTGAAAAGTACGACCCGTATATGTGTGTGTATAGACTGCCTCTTAAATGTTCCATTTCATGCTCATGATCATGAGTAATGAAACGGTCGTTGAATTACTATTATGAATAGATGGAACAGTAATGGCAGAATTGGCTTCACAGCAGCTCAATGTTGTATAATCAGCGCGAGGATTTATTAACGATGTTTTTATGTTGTTTGAAATTGGATTTATGGATGAAGCTGTGGCTGGAATCTCGCTAAAGATTACTTACCGAGAATATTATTGCCCTCTTAAGACCTAATCAAAACCATAATTGCTACATTGTGATTACTGGAAATCTTCTGATTAGATTTTATCGACGATTGGAAATGTGTTATGTGATAACGAGGTGAAGCTATGCTCGTAAAATTCGCTAAATGATGTTAGGGGGACCCGACCTGATAGAGCATATTGTAATGTTTGTATATTTGCTTTTAACTTGATAAGTAAGGGACCTTATAAAGGGAAAGGGACTTTATGGGTATCTGATGCCAATTAAGTATTGTTATCTTACAGGGAAGGGAACAGTTGTTTACCAGGCTTTTAAGGCATGGGGATATTAGTAATTAATATTCAGGTGTTTCAAAAACGATAAAAATAAATAAATATTCAAAGGTCCTAGATTCAAATCCTAGCGGTCGTCTGAATTTTCTCTTTTCATTTAATTCGAATCGGTCTGATTTTCTTGCAATCAGAAATTTCTAATCTCTAAAAAAACCTACATGTATAAATAAAGCCTGACGGCAGACATTTTTTTCCATTAAACTATTCATGTTTCAAATGTCAATCTATTAACTAAGCCATGGGTACCCATGAGTGGAGGGCTTGTAACCGCACACACGATAGAAGATTTCTTCACAATCACAACTGACTCAGTATTGAGGCTGCCACATCCAGCAAACAAATTTTCTATTATTAAAGTGACTTAATTTTCTACAAGTTGCCACACTTATTGAGTAGTAAATAGCAACTTTGACATTCAATTAACTTGCATGTCTTTTTTTCTGTTGTTAAACCTGTATTATAGGTTATATACGTCAATTAAAAATTTAGAACATAAATTAAAGCGACAATTTTGTGGTATAACTTACGCTTTTTATTTTACATCGTCAAGAATTTTATATGCATTTTATAGCACAAACTTACTAAGGTATTAATATTATGTTTTAAGGTAATAATGATAATTTTATTTCCCTTATCAATTTATTAGCCTGTAAAACTGGAATACATTTTCCTACTTAAAAAGTTAAAAGCTGTAACCTAACCTATAATAACTCTCAATTTATAGTTTTTTTAGTTTCCGAGTAACTTCAGAGAATTCTTTTTTGCTTGGCTCTCTTATATAATAATCCAATTATCCTTTGAAGGAATCGCTTTTTTATAAATCAATTATTTTTTCGTTTCCGTTTTCCATTCATTTTTAGATAATTTCACTAACAAATTCAATAAAAAAACAAATTCCAGTAATTTGCTATTAGTACATTTGTAGTCAATTGTTTTCTTCACAGAGACGCGGAATTAAATTGTTCTTTGTCGAGAGTCGAGATACAGCCTCTTAGTCTTCTAAGGCTAAGGCTTTTAATTTCGGACGAGATCGATAAAACGGAGATTTGTGTAGAAGAAAAAACTAATTCTGATAATAGCTACTTTACATCGTACCAGAAGCCCCAAAACTTAAACAATAATTTTGCATCCTAATTATTGAATGACGGATTTTATTATTTACCGTGCGTGTGTTTACTAATTGTCAACTTAAGAGGACCATCTACCTCCTAAAATCCGGCACAAAACGTACAAACATAGCGAGTGTTTTATGGCCAATACATGAATGGTAAAATTGTATGTAAACCATAAGGATTATATACATAAAAAATCAATTAACAGTCGTATCTTTTTAAAATTTAATAAAAAAATCTGCTGTGGCCAGCACATGACCTCTCGCCTAATTCTGCTTATTCTACTAATCTAATAAATAGTTTTACTTACATTTTAATAGTTTCATGGTCATGTTATATGTAAACGATAATGTAAACCAAGATGCAAGCAAAAGATGTCAACTGTACTGTCACTGTCATAATCATTAAATTTTTGAGTAGGAGTAGAATAGAAACATATTTCATATGATCGTGGAACAACAAGATACTGATATTTCAAAAAAGTAGAATATTAATTATTGTACTTTATTTTATTGTTAACTACTACCAGATTCAGCAAATTGTATTTAAAATTAAATGTACCCATAGATTATGTTTTCTTTTATTTTTATTTGCAAAATTGTTATAAATAATTAATGTACCAATTTATTTAAGGAAAACTATATCAAGTTTCAAAAATTACTAATTCCGGTTTGCGGATTTCTACCAAAATCTTATCCAGTGTTAAGATCATAAGATCCTTATTAAAATCTTAATTATTAAAGGTTTGATACCTTTTAAGTTATCGTGGATGAAACATCGTTACATACGTCCATACGCACGCGCACACACACAGACATCATCGTGAAAATATTAAATTCGTATTCTAGAGACCTTGAAACGTGTTTATCCACCAAAAACTCATATTCGAAAATTTTCACCCATTGCAATACCGCAATACCTCTCTTATAGAATATGAGGCGAGAGGTAAAAATTGTACATGATTATAAAAATTCCGAAAAATTTATAAAAATTTCCAATTTATGCAAACTTTACACGGTTATATCTCCTGATTTTTAATTTATTTAAACAAATTTTAAAGGCACATTTGTAGATCCATTTTTTCTCTATTAAATGTTTATAAAAACATTACCTAATAATAAACAAACAGTTACTCGCAACGAAAACACTTTTACAGTAGTTTTCATCTTCAAAAAGACATTGCATTGCTAGGGTGCGGTAAAGTACGAGTTTCAGGTTGGATTTATGCAGTCGAAGTAGTGGGGAAAAGAGTGGAATAGAATAAAAGTAAAATCGAGTCCTGTCAACTAATTTTTTAAATAGTGTTTCCATTGTTTGTTTTTAGTAACAAAAATTTAAGAACTCTCTTTTGAAATAAACAGTTGCAACAAGTTGCTTATTTTGCAGCTATTTAATGCAGACACGCTTTGAGTACTGGATTTTAGCAACTTGAATAAGTAATAAGTGTAAGTTAGGTGGAATGTGAATGTGTACCTGCCTGCATTCGAACCTCAGTTGTAAAGTTTATGTCAGTTCATCTAAAAGACAAAAAGTATCAATTTATGTAATGTGATACATAGAACATAAAATATAGGATTCAAATGCATCCCCTATTCGAAGGGGCATTTCAATCTTCTTTAAATTTATTCAAACTCCCTTAAACATATCAGCACTGAACAAGTATGTAGATCCCCTACTGTTTCTATACTGGAAACAACCCCAAACGCATAAACTAATATTAACACTCAGACAATGATGAAAACATTTTTTGGAAATACAGGCGGCCATGTCACTGGCAAGAAACAAGCGAACGTCGCTCTCGAAATAAAATGGAATGTCAACGTGACGCGAAGATTTTCATTTGTCATGGGGGGAGTTGAAGATGCCAGCAGCAAGAGCCAAGACTCGGTTTCCATTGAACGTTACATTTATTCCCGCAAATAAATTTGCGCGGATTTTACGCGAACGTGACTTGTTCTTTAACTGACTTTCAGATTTGGTTGCCGGGGAAATAATGCGCCCACCGCTCAGTAATGCCGTTTAATAACGAACTTATACAATTTGCCTGTTTTCGTCAGCAAACACTGCCAGTAATACCCACGTATAACGTCATATTGAGCAATTATATTTTACTATCGTTTCATTGTTCACTGATTCCTAAACGAAAAGTCTTCATTTGTAATCAAATATAATGCTGCATTATTACGTTACGAGCTTGCATTCTGCTAATTAAATAGTCAGTAGTTTATAGCTACTTCTGTATCTTATTTAATTACAAGATTTAAGTACTTATATAAGAGATACCCAGGGAAAACCTTTTTATTTTAATTTCTGGAAATTTATTTGTGAAGAGCACAATGGTAAATGGTACATTGTTGAATCCAGATGCCAAATATTTCGGGTGTATGTCGATACATTAAATTTCGTTTCATTAATTCCAATGCCAAGAAATATCTACACTTCATAATGAAGCTTTTTAAACCTAACACATTCTTGCGGCGGTTCTGCCTGTTTAGATTGAACTCATTTTTTAAAAGAATTTTGTTTTGGTAGGGACTTGGATCGAGATTTGTATTAAGGGTATCGACGCAACGTAGCTCAACCCCGCGTTTGTCCTATGGTAACGCATGAAAACATTCGCCTAATGGCCATTTGCACCGCCTTCACTTAAATTTAAGTGTCACTTAAATGAAAAATATCGAATCGAATTAATGACAGCAATGTTATTTCTACATTTAAAATTTAAGTGGAAGCGCACCAACTGGCCATAAAATACGTAAAGCAGTCTAGCAATTTTTAAAATGCTTACGACGTTTTACTTTATCTGTAATTTATTTGTAAACGAAAAATGGAACTAGGTTCATGCCGTTACATTTCCAATAAATCTCTGAATCATAAGATAGATTATGTAAAAATTGCTTATAAAACACACTTTTTCATTAATTTTTTATATGGATTCCAAAAATGTTCACAATTCTGAGCATATAGGTACCTAGATTAATCCTTCCACAAACATCTAGTACCTGTTCTTCTTTCAAATTTTTAATATGCAATGAGTAAAGTAAACTGCTACACCTCTTAACACGTAATATTTTGTTACGGAAACGGTACCCTTAATTGAGACGTTTACTTGAGGGGATATAACAAGGTTTTATGAGACACACGACTCGATATGGCACGAGACGCATCGAGTATTGATGTAGCACTACATAGAAGTGAAAATAGATTTTGATTCAGCGATATTTTGATATAAAAAGATCAGCAAAAATTTTATTTTGTATTTTTTTTAAATGTTACAGTCCAATGATCGACACTTCTATCTTCTATCTTTATTATATAAAGCTGAATGTTTGTTTGTCTGTCTGTTTGTTGTGATGTACTTCTAGAAACTAGACCGTTTGTTAGATCCTGATTAAATTTTTCATGTACCATGTCTCTATTTTCAAAAGTCAGATTGTAATGTATATTTGAACTCGATTGGACTATTAGGTGTGGGGATTTTTTTTTCGGCTACCTACCTATACCACAGCTAATATACTAGCTTAATTAAAATGAATGGGAATTATATTTTTAAATTGTTATAGTAGTCTTTAATGTAAAATTGTATCTCTTATTATTCGTCAGACTGAAAAGTCTAATCATGTAAATAACGCTGCAAAGGATAAAACTAAACCCGTCAACCGTTTGGCATTTGTTTGCACCACAGCGCCGCATGCGGCGTAATTAAAAACTGGTTTTTTAATTCTCGGTCGCTTCTCTGCGGCAGCCGTTACCACGGCCGGTTTTTAATATTTTCCCCAACACTTAGACATAATGGCCGCGCACCGCGCACGGTTTTGCCTTTTAGTTCGCATTACATGTGGAGGGTTTGCATAAATGAAATTATGTTTTTTCTCGTGCTCCGTTTACAGCATATTCATTTAGCAAAAATGTCGTTCAACGTCCGTACACAGAGAAGGAATTTAGGATTGGGCGCCAAGGTCGCTTTGTCCTTTTCCAGCTAATTTAATTATAAAGTTTGGCATAATGTTCGGATGCCAGTCGAGCTGTATGTTATTTATAATTATTACCTGCCATCATTATATTCAGGATATAACATTTCAGGAATTTGTATTTCCAAAATTTATTATTGTGATAGTGTAAAACCGAGTCCTGCACTTATTTCAGTTTAATTGCATAAGATCTCCTCTGTCATGTACTTTCTACTAACAACCTAAAAACAATGAGTGATTTTAAGGCTGATAACTGCACACATAGTGAAATACTATTTTACTCAATCCAGAATCCAATTGATTCATAATATGCGCGTTTCAAACATTTTATTAATAGTTTTGGCAGTTTTATTATAATTTGTTCAATTTGTCTACCTTACTTGAAAATAGAGATGACAGAGTTGCTTAGTAACATGAGAATTTTTTTATTGATTTTGTCAAGTGTAAAGTGACATTCAACTAGCCTGCAAAATATTTCCAGCTAGCTGGGAAGTGAACTTAGGTAACAATGACTCGCTTTTCAACTATGTCTTAAGGTTGGACTACTAACCGAGTGTGAGTAATAGTATATTACATAACAAGAGTTGTAAGAAGTACAGGGTTCGCCAGTCAAATGGAAAGATTTGATGTGGTGCTTAGAGCTCGTAGGGAGGTGGTGGGTAGGAAGCTCGCCGACTCAACATTATCAGCGTGGTCTACCATTTAGTTTACAATGTAACGTTGGATTGGTGAACACCGTGGCTACGCAGTTAAAGTTTGGTGCAAACGCGACGCGATTTTAGACGTCATTTCAACGTACCGCGCAATCAGCCTGTTCCGTCGAATAGGACGATTCGAACGTGGATAAACAATCTTGAGCAAAGTGGATCGACGTGTAAAAAAATGCTGCGAGAGGTCATGCTGAACTTCCAGGCCATGGCATCAATGGATGATGCATTCATGAAGTCATATTCATTTTACCGTTTTTTACAACTTACAGGTAGCTAATATAACCATATTACATGTATTGAACGCATTCAAAAAAAAATCGTTGATTAATAATCTTGCATTAATAGCGGTCATTAATGTATGATTTTTTACATTAATGATACGGAAAAAATCACTTGTGAATAAACAATTGTTTAAAGTTGTTGCTATGGAGTCAACAATAACAGTTTAAATCGTCAAAATGGAACAAAAAAAATAAAAACAAATAAATCAACTTGCCATTCTATTAGTTTATGCTTGAGATCCGGTGAAGAGCTAAGAATAGTAATGTATTATTAATGTTTCGTTTATTTTAAAACCTTTATATTCCTTGAGATTTAAACTCAATCTGTCTGTCTATATAATTTTCTGTTAGGTAGAAATAAAATTATTATTTTCTATGGAAACTTTTGCTGAGTAGCGCATATTAAATATACAATAACCAACATAAAAACATAACTTGATATTTATTCAAAGAAATGGAACAAATATTTATCTTCCTCTTGAAAACGCTGATTCGCTTTTCAGCAGTTTGCGCTTGGTACAGCAATCTACTTTTCCCTTACACGTACTCATTATCACCTACATTAACGAACACATTAAACAAAGGTTAATTTAAAGTGTAATTAATACTATTAACGAAGGTGAGCCGTGCATTAGAACGAAGCTAGCGCTGAGAGAACGTAGGATATTAGCGATGTGCCGTTGGCGATGATTGGTTGTTAAACGTTGAACCTGAACCGCTCCACGCGGAATATTAAACGTGATCCCATCGTGTAATCATCGGCCAGGAGTTGCGTCAGTCCCTACACTGAACACTAATGAAAGTGGTCGCCCCTAAAAACTAGCAAGTGATACACTAGAACCCTTGCCGTTCAAAGCACAGTCGATTATTAAATTCTATACCGTAGAATCTATAAAGTAAATTGGACGAGCCTTCATTGTTTATCAAAAGGGTTTGGCAGAATTTAAATAGTCCCACTTGACATGAATCGTCCATGGGATGTTTAAAAGTATTGTTCTTCTATTTTAAGCGATATGACGTAAGCCTATCCTAGCCACATCCTGGGAACAATCAAAAATTACATACTCAATACGAACATGTCAGAGAATTACATGGGATGCATAATTGGGATGATATTACCAATTTACACACATTGGGATGTTACATAGATAATGTTACATTAGCAATCGCTAGGATATTAATAGAATGTTAATAAGCAAATATAGCAAGTAACAAGCCGGGATGTTCTCATTCTTTAAATGTTCTGGAGATTTGTCAAGTGGGGTTCATTGTCCCAAGCAGGGTTGGCAAAAATCATGATAAAAAGGACCAACCTTGCTTTTAAATATCATATACGTAAAAATTGTCGAATTGAAGTGACCAAAATGATTTGACACTTTGGTTTAAAGTTTAAATTGAATATTGAATAAAGTCTGATTCACATAAGCATCATCAAGTCTCATGTGGTCCTACGTCCTGCTCCTGTCAAAACAGTTGAAGAAACTCGAAACCTCTTTTGTCGTGACCAGTGACCCTGACCCCAGTTCAAGCGCACAAATATTTTCTCTATAAAATTTGTTCGAGTTCAAGAGCAAAATCAATAATCAAATGGAGAATTTCTACCCCGAATATTATATTTCCAACCATAATATTTGTAAAGCATGCCATTTTCTTTCACTGGAACCGCATTTATTTTCATGGAGACAGGAAATATAGAGTTACGGAATTAAAGTGGCCAAAATAAACATGGCAAATAGAAAATTCAACAATCTCTTATTTTTAAAATATGAACTTGAACTTTTCACATAAGCATTTAGTGTTAAGGTTTACATTTATATTATTTAAGTTTAAGAAACAGCATTAAGGAACTTAAAATAGCTTTAGTAAGTAGTAAATATAAACTTAAAGTTTGAAGGATACTCATATAGTTACATGAGTTTAAACATTCTTAAACGTAAACATAAATACAAACCTTAAAACTAACTGCTTATGTGAATTAAACTTAATTAACTTAAACTTCACTAAATAGCTCTATGTTATCAAAAATGTATAGAACAGAAAAGCTTGATTTATTTTTCATAGTCAATTCCATCTTTTAAATTATATTAACAAAAATAATAAGAAATGTATATGTTTTTAAATTAAGTTAATATTATCTTTTCAATGTTTGTCTTTCATTTTATGCGATTTTATGATTTTATTTCTTACATTTCAATTGAGAATAAATATATTTCTGATTTTATTTAACGATCATTATTATTCTCGTAACTCTACGTCCTCTACGTTTCCAATTTTCATGTCTTTATGACGTACATCTACATTGATTTATGGACCAATTTTAGGACTACATGTAACATATTTTATCTGCTTTAAATGATCTTTTCGCAATAAAATTTTATATTTTTCGTATAAAGATAAAATCTAGGTGCTGAATTAACTTACAAGTATAAGTTAAAGCCATTGACTCTTGACTAACAAGTATTACCTTTTCTATTGAAATCGTAAATTCTCATATTATTTATTATGGAAAATAACACTCTTTCTAATATCTTTATTACTTACCGCTGCGCGCTGTTTCACAGTTGTGAGCATATATTTTAATGGCATATAGTCTATTTGCATTTCAGAGTATTAATAAAATAATTATACAATTACCTATAGCTAATTATATAACAACAATATTATGCGATTTATAATACCGACGATGTTGCAAGGGCCGAGGTGAAACCGAGTCTCTTTGAACATCCAAGGGGGCTTAAATCGCATATATGCACGTTATATTCAAAGCTTAATCGTATCATCAACGACAGCGACAATTTTATCTGTCAATTAGTTGACAGTTTGCTTATTATGGAAGGTTTTGCTGTTATTATGGTTGTATCTAATGTATCAAGTTTGTAACTAATGAATTTTAATTATAAGTATCTAAGGTATTATAAGTAATTATGTTGTTTATAATTATTATCAATGTTGCATATTAATAGGTAATAACAGTTGATGATACAATTAATATTGTAACGAGCGGCGCCTGGGTGGCGGCGGCTAAGCGACATGCACGGACCAGTTTGCATTGTCTAGCCGGCGCGCTATTGTGTTGATGACGCAAGAGGGGGATGATTCATCGGGTCATGCGATACGGTAATAAAATTTAATGACTCTCTGGAAGGAATTTATGGAATCTACCAGAATTACCGGCTGTGGATATATAAACACTACCCGAGCGGACGGTGAGTCAGTCTACGATAGCATGGTGACATAAATAGAAGTCTACGTTTGAATGGTGACATAAATAGAACTAAATATTGATGTATTGTGAAATAAATAGTGTTTAATGTTATTTACTGGTTAAATAAATAATTATAGTGTATAAATAAATAATCGTAGTAGTGTTAAGTGTGTAAATAAATATTCTTAGTGTATAATTAGTGTTTTAAGTTTAATTAATAGTGCGTGTTTATTTAATTATCAGTAACTTTTATGTTTTATTTTTCGTTATTAAACTTGTTATATAAATATTCGTGTTTTACTGATTTTACACTTCACCTAAATAAATAAAACCGTTACAATATTATATCTATATACCGGTGACTTACAATATGTGAGGTTGTCATATATCAATTTGGCTTGATGTGAAATTATTCTAGTTTTCCGTAAATATTTTTATTATTTCATGTAAGGTTTCAAAGTTAAATAGAACAAACACATTTCTATTAATTAGTATACATTGGTACCCACTCTGCAATGTCTTCCACGGGACGTAGTTTAAAAGAGCTTGCAGAGCGGCACTGGCTTGAAATATTCAACAGCACATTAATGTGCATTAGCACTGTGAATGTGTGTGTGCAGCCTTAATTCCACCGCCGGATACATTGAAATTCAATTACGGATTCCCGGTGTCTATAGGTGAACGCCGAGCACGAACGCTCGCTGAGGTTACATTAGGTTCACGGGAACCAACGGTAGGATTTCGGGTTGTCTAGCCAATGCTGAATGGCCAATGTCTCTACTATTCGAATGATTTGTGGCCGAAACAATCACAAATCCTTTTCTAGATGTCGGAAATACGAAAAAGGTTTAAATTATACCATATACTGACAGATAATAGAAGAATTATTAGGAAATTTGCCTCATACTATGATGCGTCATATTATCCGTGCTTGTGCGATCACCAATTGTCAACTCTTTGTATTACACATGACATATGTTTGTGCATTGCCTTTAGTTTCCCAATTAAAACTTTAAAAGGGAAAACGGTTTTTCGTTAAATAAATGTACCATTAATTAGTATGGTTTTTAGATCAATTTTCATTCACCATTTTCAGATCTTACATCATTTCAATCATGCTTTTTACTCAACTTGGAACTTGCAGCCTCACAAATTATATACACTGCCGACCAAAAAAAAGAGCCACTCTGGTCGAGACCAAAATTTGACAATTTTAAATTAATAATAATAATAATAGCTACAACTTTGACAATTTTAGTCAGATATGCATGAAACTTTCTCCACCTGAAAGCTCAACTCTTCCTCTGCATAACGTCTCAAATCCTCTGCCCCCTGAGCCCCATTCGAAAAAGGGAACAATTTGGATGAAAAATTCGCTTCGTTCGCGCACACACATCGATTGATGTAAAAATTTTCCAATCTTGCAATAGCGTTCGATAGATCGCACAATTTTACGTTGATCAGTTGATTTTTCAGCGAGAAACAATTTGTTGAAGTTGAAGCTGCACAGATTTCTATGCTCAAGAACCACAGTTTGGTTACAGGCGAATAAAGCGCCAAATGCGCTCAACTTCAACAAATTGTTTCTTGCCGAAAAATCAATGTATCAACTTGAAAGTTCATGTTCCTTAAGCTCTGTTAGCACCAAGATTCTTTGAAGATTCTATCAAGATTCTGAATCCTAGAAAATAAGGTTTTTGCTTTAGTGAGAATTACCTGTAAAATTGCGGTGCCGCTAAATTTAATCTTTAATGAATTTTGGAAAAGAAGAATTTATAATTTATTTATTATTGCTTCAAAAGCATGTAATTATCACTAGACAGAAGAAAACTTCTTCCTTTCCAGGATTCAGAATCTTGGTAGAATCTTCAAAGAATTCTCGTGCGAACAGGGCTTTAAGCGAAATTGTGCGATCTATCGAACGCCATTGCAAGATTGGAAAAATTTTGCGTTAATGTACGCATACGAAATTGCGAAATTTTTCATCTAAAAAGTTATCTTTTTCAAATGTAGGTATGACTATGTGTACTGGTACCAGTCGTGAAACCTGGCACTACAATATAATTTATAAGCACATTCCTAAGTGCAGTTCTGCAGTTGGTGAAAATTTAAGCAGAGGTTGTTGTGTAAGTATTCTAAATGCAGATCAACACCGACACAATGTTTATAAATACAGCAGCTTACATGTAATTCTACAGTTGCAGTGCTCTGCAAACATTGTTGCACTGTTACAGAGTTGTGTAATTCATGTAACTTCACGGGTCATCGGCTGAATAAACTGAAAACCCAATGAATGAATGAAGTGTAGGAGGCAACCGTGGGGGATAACTGTAAACTAGAAGCCAATGTTAGTTGAGGTTTGGGGAATTCAGAGAGAATTCAATCGATGAATCTGGTTTTTCTGTTTTTACTGCGTTTATTTGATTTTCGAATCAGTTGTGCAACAGCGAGTTCGATTGTCAAACAAACGTTATGTAGTGCCCTTACGATAAATTTGGGATCTTGTCTTTTGGCATTTATAGTTAGACAGAAAGCAAGTGAAAAACACTATTATTAATTAATATTGAAACAAAACTGTAATTTAATGTTATGTATAATAAAATTATATTGTCAAGAAACCGCAAGAAACCTAACACTCCGTTTCGTAAAAATTTCCATTTCGGGCACTGATTGCATGCAAAAAGTAACGAGTAAAACTAAAACCTGACTCAGTTCGAAAACTAAAATACTTTTTTAGGGGTAAAGCGAATGGATAAATAAAAATATCTTTACGTCTTGAGCGCACTGTTCTTTAATGGTCTTTCAATACGAGTGATAGTTTTTTCAATAAAGATTTCTCGGTTTCTGATATATATTTTATTTACTTCTAGGTGTCAAATTATTTAGTATAGTGTGCAGTTTTATGATGCAACGTTTGACGCCTCTAGACCGGTTGGAAATAATAAAAATATATTACCAAAGTTCGATCTCAGTTGTGGGTGCTCAACATTTATTCACCCCAGAATTGGGTCGCCCTCACCGTTACTCTACGCAGGCTATAAGACGCACTATGATAAAGTTTGAGTTAACATTACTAAGACAATAAGCCACCAAGAAGACAACGAAATGTTCGAAGTGAGGAGAAAATCACAGCTGTAGCGGTCAGTGTTACAAATGAGCCAAATTCTGCCAAATTGGAGCGATCTTGTGATCAGTGTCAACAAAGTCGTGGTGGACATTTGAACGATATCTTGTTCCGAACATAACTGCATTGTCTAAGCTTCCAAATAAAGCAAAAACTAAATTGATATGTCAAACCGTTGACGTTTTATTTAAAATTAAAATCCTATCACTCTTAATGAAAGACCCTATACTAATAAATTTATTAGTATTAAATAAAAATATTCTTATCATACTGTTCTTTCATACTAATAAAATTATATTTTAAAGTTTAATACTAATAAAATTAGTATTAAAGAAAAGTGTGATCAAGACATAAGGATATTTTTATTTATCTACATATTCCCTTTGCTCCTAAATTAATACTATCACACTTGGGAGTAGCTACAGTTGAAATAAAATACTTTTTTAAATTTTCGTTTCACATTTCCCAAATCTCCTAACCATTTTTTTATGATAATGCTTTTTGTGAAATAATTGATTTCAAGAATTTGAAGCGAATAAAAATTATTTTGCTTTATTTTTCTTTCATTTTAAAACAAAACAACCGTTAAATAATAAAAGAATTCCGATCGGCATATAGGTTTGGCTCTTCCAGGAAGAATTTTTCGACGTGGTATGTGTTTCATTCTTGCGACGCGCTGTTCATTATAAATGAGATATGAACTGCGAACTTCATTTCGATGTAACGTTATTTGTGACACTCTCAATAAAAATGCTCGTTTTAATTTTTTATAATACGTAATTTAAATATGTATGAAGTATATTCAGGAGCACTGATGCTGATGGTGCTCTTCTACGTGTGTGCAAAAAATGAAGCCTGTTATTTTTTGAAGCGTGCATACATTACGTGATATGAACTCCCTCACAATATCTTTTGTTTATGTTCTTTTAAAGCTGACTTACTCTACTGGCCCATAAAATTTATTTGCCTGTGTCTTACATTATATTGTAGTAAATATTCTATGCAGATTTTATGCTCGTGTTAAAACCGCCACTCACTAAAATTTTACATTCAAAATTTACATATTCCGTTAAAAATGAAAAACTGTCATTTTCAAAAATTATTAATGGAAATCTTCTCTCGCTCATGGAATCATTTGGCAAAAATTGTAAACTGTGAGTAGATTTGGTCTAGAAAACTATACTTAAATTAATATTTATTTATTTCTCCAGTTTACATAATATAAGATAAGTATTGTTACCGCGATTTTCATCAACTTCTAATCAGATAATTCTTTAAAAACGACTATAGATATTTTTGTCTGCTAAGACTTCCAATAATTTAAGAATGCATTCGAATTTTGTAATTAAATGGTAGTATTAAGTTTAATATCTAACTAGTAATATCGCATAATTACTAATGGGTGTTTTCAATTTTTTCCGTATATTTGTAATTTGTCCATTAAAGCCTCATTCACATAAGCATATAGTTTCAAGCACTGTGAATGCTCGAGTTAGATGTATTCAAACTTTCTTAAACGTATACATAAATGTAAACCTTAAAACTAAATGTAAATGATTTTTTAGTGCTACACGAGGGCTGATTACGTTAGTTAAAAAATTCCAGAAAATAAATTAGGTAATCGCAATGACACCGTCGCTGAAGGTAACTCAAGCTAGTAGTAGGTAAATAATTTTCGAAAAAAATTAATGTTACCTTCTACTAACTCTCACCATGTCAGCTGACAGACTGACAGCTATGAACTTAGCTGAAACTGTTTACTTCAAAAAAATTCGATAGTTGCTCCTTTTTCTTGATAATGGTCCATCGAAAGACAATTTAACAGAAGTACAGTTAACTTGAGGTTGGGCTAGTTCTACTTTGGCTTCAGTAGATTTGTCAGTATCTGGTATCAGATATTTTTATTAAAATATATCGCACATAATGTACATAATTGAGGCAATTACGCGCTGCACCGCACCAGTAATTTGTTAATAATTTAGCGGTAAATTTGCTCCCAGTGGGTTTGCATGTATATCACACTCAGCGCACCACGGTGGCCATATATAATTCAAAGCGAACAATTATACCATGATCACTTATTGCGAGTTGCACACTTGAGATTCTATTAGGGCGGCGCATTTTCGCGACTTTTAGCGACGTTTTATCGAGCCATATCCGTTTGTTCTTGCAAAGAGAACAGACGGTAGGTTGGTGATGGTTTCGGATCTCAATACTCGAGATTCCATTCGATTCCATTACGTACTCGTAGAAGTGACTTATTATCTCGCTTATTATCAGAACTAAAAGTGAGATGGTACATCAAACTACCCTTCCGCTTGCAAGAAGGGTGGTGGAGGTTGAAATAATTGTAAAAGTCTGATATTTCCATACCCAGTGAAAAAGATATCTGTAAGTATAACATGACAACTCACTTTGAATGAGAAAGTTAGATTTGGTGCAAACATGTTTCATGGACGAAAATGGATCCTATTAAACGTTTTTTGTATTAGTCCAAAAATGATTTACTTTTTGTACAGTTGCTATAGTGATCATAAATAATAAATACCTTAATGGCCATCTTATTTTACAGAAAACATTGACATAATACTCGTAGCATCAAATGCGTACGGTTGGCGAAAAATAATTTATTGTAAAAATATAAGTAGGTATCTTTCAGTTCTTAATACCTTATTATTTGCATATACTTACTGATAGAGTTTTTATGAATGTATATTTTTCACAGTACCTAGATAGGGTTCTACGACAAAATGTTCCCAGCAAAATATCCCCAACAAAATAATCCCAACATAAGGTTCCTGAACAATATTTCTCCAAACAATAAGTTCCCACCAAAATGTTCCTGACAAAATGTTCCCAACAAAATATCCCCAACAAAATATTCCCAACAAAACGTTCCTGAACAATATTTCTCCGAACAATATGTTCCCAACAAAATGTTCCCGACAAAATGTTCCCAACAAAATATCCCCAACAAAATATTCCCAACAAAAGGTTCCTGAACAATATTTCTCCGAACAATATGTTCCCAACAAAATGTGCTCGACAAAATGTTACCAACAAAATGTTCCCAACAAAATACCCCCAACAAAATATTCCCAATAAAAGGTTCCTGAACAATACTTATTTCTCCGAACAAAATGTTCCCAACAAAATATTCAGTAGTTAATTTGGGTGAGTTAAATAAGCGCATTTGGCCTTTATCAGTTTTCGCTTATCACATTGGAAAAGCGCATAAATTGTAGTTGCATAAGCGCAGAAGTGCACATTTGAAAAGCACAATGGTTTTAGGGATTGTACGACAGTTTTTCTACAATATTTTTTGAATTTTTTACAACTAGAAAATATTCTTGTCTAACATTTTTTGAACTTAACCCCATCATACTCGAAGAGTATTTTTAACAAGATTTTTTGAATTTTTTAAAACTAGAAAATATCCTTGCCTAACATTTTTCTGAACTTAACCCCATCATACTCGAAGACGATCTGGACTAACTTGTTATGGTCAGAAATCTCATTTTCGAAAAATGCGCTCATTCAATGTTACGATCTGCGCTTATTCAATGTTTTGATCGGCGCTTATTCAATATAAATTTACTGATTATAGGTATTTCTGCACTTTTCCAACATCTTAATGACAAAAATGCGCTTTTACAACTCTCCGGTTAAGTTATACAACAAGAGCTTCGAAAATTACTGAATATTCAGTTGAGAGAGAGGATAAAATGTATTGCCAGAAAACACAATTCATTTTTCAACGAGAAACTTTTTAATAGAATACTCCACTGGTAAACTAAATAAGGAATATTAATAACAAAAATATAAAAATGTATTAGGCATCAATAACCGGCATTGGAATCCTATAAGATTATTGGTAACCAAGTTCTAACCCTTTTACTTTTTAATAGTTATTACCAAAATATAATCAATTAGAAAGTTTCGCCTAACAGAATGATTCAAGAAAGCTTATGACTACACTATATTAAAATAAGAATACTACAACACTAATGTATTTATCATTTTTAAACCATTTATTTCACTTTAAACTCAACTGACTATGCTAATTTCTCCGATAGTAGGCATGTAATTTTGAATTTCGATTGCTTTGTACAGAAATGATTTTCTTATATTTTTGACTTTTTAGTTTTAAAACATTTAGTTTTTAAAAATATATAAGTACATTTTTATTTAGGTTAAAAATAGAAATTAATGTATAAAATATACTTAGGTAGGTACTGTGAGAATCCATTTTGTCAGGAATATTTTGTTGGGAACATTTTGTTCGGGGAAATATTGTTGGGGATAATTTGTTGGGAACATTTTGTTGGGAACATTTTGTCGGGAACATATTGTTCAGGAACCTTTTGTTGGGAATATTTTGTTGGGGATATTTTGTTGGGAACATTTTGTCGGGAACATTTTGTTGGGAACATATTGTTCGGAGAAATATTGTTCAGGAACCTTTTGTTGGGAATATTTTGTTGGGGATATTTTGTTGGGAACATTTTGTTGGGAACTTATTGTGTGGAGAAATATTGTTCAGGAACCTTATGTTGGGATTATTTTGTTGGGAACATTTTGTCGCGACACCCTAGATAGGTACTTACTATTAGTATATTTTCATTGGCTTTATTTTTTATTTTTTTATTCCAATACAGTACGTACATACATTATGTGCCATTATACGAAATTGACTTCTCATATTTTTCAATATAATTATATTTTATTTTATGTATAATATTCTGTTTTAATGTAGTAACTTTTCTCTATTAAACTTTGATAAAATAATTTTACTCATGGAGTTCGATGTAATAAGGTTATCAGCACGGAATATCAAATGTAAAATTTAATGTACGTACATAGAATGTAACATTATTATTTTCAAAAAATCAATAGGTATATAAGCATTATACAGGTACCTATATCTACTACCAATCGTAGAAAGTTATTCGTTATTTTTATTATCAGTTAAATTCTCTATTAACTATGCATAAAAATTTTACTGATCTTGAAGCTGCTAATTTATCAAAATTTTGATGCGATCAGTGAAAAATTTAGGAATGTCAAATTTTGTATTTATTTATCTTGAATTTGACAACAGATATCAAATATCTCTTGAAATTTACACATAAAAATAAGTGTCTTTTGTGAAAACTAATTAAAATAACAGCAATTTGTATGTCTCATTTGACAATTTGGTTTAGATTTAAATAGTGTTGATAGATCATTTTAAAAAGGATCTTGATTGAGTTCAAGAACTTCCCGTTTAATATATTGTAGATTAGATCATGATCAATTTCCATGATCGGATCTTTTTTAGATCAGATCATAAATGGGCTTCCTGCATGGTACTGAAAATTAGATTTTTATAACTATGAACAATATTAGGTCTAAAACATTGGTAAAAATACAAATTTTATTTAATTTTTTTTTAGTAAATTAAGAAAGAAATTTCACTGTGACATCATTATTTTGTACATGAGGGCAGATTTCTACGTCATATCACATATTATTCAATTTTCATTAATTATTTTTGGGATTGTTGATAAAAATTTGGTGAAAATAAAAAATACGGATCCCAAGTTATTAATTCCTTCAAAAATATTTCATAAACAAAATCATGCAAATAGTTTAAAATTTCAGCAGATTAGTATTTCCAGTCCAGATCACATACTCTCACTAAATTTTTAATTTTAAAATTTTAAGTTGCATTCCATAGAAAGATATCAGAATCTTATTTTTATGTTTAACCTAGATCAAAATCAAGATCCTTAAAGACAAGAAGATCAAAATCAGATCAAAGATCACACAACTTGATCTAGATCAGCCACAAGACTGGTTTTAAATTAACTTTAAATTTAATTGAGAGTGGAGCCATAATATGAATCTGAACAAAAGATATTTTTCAACTTTGGTCCTCATCGAAAAGGTCTGTGGACAAACCCATCTAGACTGAACGCATACCCACGCACATAATAATTTCACGTCGGGGCAAATCCCCGCGGATGCGCGCTTTTAAAATTACATTCATTAGCAGAAATCGCGTGCGAGCGACAGCGCTCATTATTAACACTGATGCGGCTATTTACGGGACAGGTGATCCGGACACAACCCCAATGAACCCCGGAGCTGCCCGGAGTTTTAAATCGCACGCAGCTCATATGGAAAATATCGCTGATATGGTATATGCCTGCATTCATATATAGACATTTGTAATTAGTTTTTCTGTGTCAGTGATTTTGATTTGAAAGTGAAGCGTAAACTAATGGATTTTGATTATGATATGATGGTTTTTGTTGCTGAAAATTGCTGTTATCTAGTTTGCAAATTTTGGTTGCAATTTGTCAATACTGCAACTCATTATTCATATTAAACAATGGCATGTTCTACAATTACAGTAGCGTAGCCACAAAAACTTGACAAAATAAAATCCCCATAACATTTTAAGAATGTGAACATGGCGCTATATTTGCCTATTAACATCCTGTTAACATCCCAGCGATAGCTAATGTCCGCCCTTAGAAACATCATCTATACAGGATGTTTCATATCTTCAGGTACATACGTTAAGGGTATATGTATATGTATAAGAAGTGTATATAATACAGATTACGAATCAAAAAGAATTTTATTTAAATTGCAAAATTAATTTCCATGTTTCCTAGTCAAAAAATTTTCGTTGCCACTGTCACTGGGTGGAGTAAATATTGTTTCATTAAAAATAATTAAATTTTACTAGTATTATGTAATTTAAGATGTTGATTACCGACTTCTATTGTTTGTGTTTAATAGGAAAAGGAATCCAGTGCAGTACTACAAAAAATGCTGCAGGTAAACTACCCTTAATTTTTCGAATTTAAAAAAAAATGATTCGTAATCAGCATATCAAACAACATAATCTTTAACGTATGTACTCGAAGATATGAAACACCCTGTATAACATCCCAATGTTAGTGATTTCCCATTTATGTGTCCCATGTAATTCTTTGAGATGTTTGAATTGAGTACCTATGTAATTTTTATCGTACTCAGGAGGTGGGTAGGATAGACTAATGTATCACTTAAAGCACAAAAATAAGATATTTTTTAACATCCCATGGACGATTCATGTCAAGTTGGTTGGCTACTTGTATGATTTTTTTTATTAAATATTTTTGAAAATGAGATAAAAATTGGGACACGTAATTTTTAGTTTAACAAAAAATTTATTACCAAAAACAATTAATGGAAGTTTAATATTTATTTTGTGAACGCCCCATAACTTTCTCAATTTATTATTTATTTATTTATTAAAATGTTCCAACTACGCTACTGCTGAAATGGATATAGCTAAAAAAATTAACACAATTTAATTAATTCATATTAATTTTGTTATATTGAATTTAAATTATGCAGCTGTTCAATAGATAAATATGGGTACCTATCTATATTATTTTTTTCTGTAAAATAATTGTATAAACATAACGTTTTATTATGAGTAACATTGTATAATGATAATAATGTATTATGTGTTTTATGTGAGTTGTAAATTTTAATCATAATTAAATATTATGTGGACAACTTCAAATACTATTAAATCATGATTTTGCATTATGTATGTAATTAATTCTATAGTGGATATGCATGATACTCTGAGTTGCTATAATTAATATTACAATAATGATTCAAATTAGTTCTTGCATAAAATGAAGGGTAGACACATATTATTTGATATATGAACTGTAATTAATAATTACCGCAAAATTTGTACGTTAGCTAACATTTTTATGGCACTGAAAGTACAGAATAAAAAATAAAAAATAGTATACATTTTAAAATAATTTCATTTAAATTGCTCACTGAAACCGGAATGATGGTCACAAAGTGTGTTGTCTTATGTCCGAAGTGTAGTATACCTTTCATTTTTATACAAAATATTAATGATAAATTTGAACTGAACACGTTTACGTTGACTTCAAGTTTTATTAATAATATGTTTCTTTTTTTTCAGGTGAGTGTTCTTTATTATCTATTACGACATTTCTTAGACCAGATGAAGGTAGGACGTTTTTTCTTTAATCTATGACGACTAAGAATTTTGTTGTAACTATTTTGATAGCAACAAAACAATAGGTAATAGGTTACTTGTATGGTACTGAAATGAAATTTCTATCATCAACTATAGTGAACAATCAAAATTTAACATAATAAAGTTCTACAGAGTGAACACGGTCAATTTTTATTATGTGAACAGCTCAGCAGTGCTTAATACAAAGTACAGATGATCTACTTGATACCTTGGTAGGTATACTTGGGACTTCCTTTAAATACGAAGTTTTAAAATATTTATTAGCTTTAGAATTGCATTTACTCTTTTTAAACCTATATGAAAGTAAGATATTTGAACTTGATTATTTATTTATATTGCGAAAATGTAGAGATATATGGCCGATATGGCATTACTAAAATGTTTCAGTGCTAAAACAATGCAAAAACAAATTGCTAATTATCTTAATGTATTACAAACATGAATATGCTTCGAATAATATTAAATAGATACATGTAAAATGCATTTTCGGTTAAATGCACAATTTGATTTTATGAATTGTTCTGGTTTTTATTAATTCATATATGTTTTTTGGTAAATTGAAAAAGTAATTTTCTTTGATGTCATTATTTTGTAGAGGAGATATGGCAGCATTCTACGCCAAATAAATATTCAATTTTTACTAATTCTTTTTGGGTTTGTTCACAAAAATTTTGTGGAAAAAATACGGGTTCCAAATTTTTATCTTCTTTCAAAAATATATAATAAAATAATCATGCAAGTAAGGCTATTTTACTAATTAAAAAATAAAGATTTTGAGACTGACAATGCAGGCAATAGTTAGTTTAGCAATAGTTATTTACTTTACTAGTGGGTAAAGTAAGGTATGACCCACTCGAGAGAAAGAGTCTTCTCGAGTGAATCATACCTCTGTACCCACAAGTATAACGTTTTATCCAATACCTCATAATAAATAACAATAATTACATATGAAAATAAAATACATCATCATACGTTCATCTTTTTTACCTTTACCTCTATTGCGTTTGCGTTACGAATTGCAATGCGTTGTTATAACGACACCTTTATTATTGATTCAATTGAAGAACAATATAAAAGTGCAAAAAAATATTCTTTTTCGCCAACCGGACGTATTTGATGCAATTGTGTCATTGTTTTTTTGTAAAAAAGGATGCCATTTGGGGATTGTTTATGATCACCATAGCAATTGTACAAAAAGTAAATATATGCGTCTTAATACAAAAAATGATTGTTGTTATGGTAAAAATGTTTAGATTTTAATTGTTGCGTAATATGAGGATATGTCAATTTAAATGAAATTACAACTATTTAAGCGGCTAGCGAAAAAATATGTTTCATTCATTCTAAAAATGCTTGTTTGAGACTCGGTAGATCTCCGAACTCCGCTGCGCGTCGTCCGGCAACCGTCTTACTCGTCCCAAAATCATGCATTTTTGTATTAATGAAACAAATAACTATATCGTTTTTGTGGTTTTAAAATTACTGCGTACTGTGATATGGATGTTTCGAAGGGTACATTTGTGCCAGAAGATATTATAGAGGAAGCTAAAATTGCGACATTTCATTTGATACCAGTCAAATCAAAGAAAAAATATGATATAGATAGAGTATAAGAATTTTGACAGTTGGAGAGAAGCAAGAAATGTTCACGGCATAAATGAAGATGAAGATGTAATGCTGGCATATTTTCATGGATTTGGAAATACTCAAAAACTGAAATCTACTTTAAAAGTTTACGAAAATGTGGACATATATTAAAGTAACTCAAAGCATAGGGTCTATAT
The DNA here is from genome assembly GCA_947534325.1 of Agonum fuliginosum. Classification (NCBI taxonomy): domain Eukaryota; kingdom Metazoa; phylum Arthropoda; class Insecta; order Coleoptera; family Carabidae; genus Agonum; species Agonum fuliginosum. Next base: position 22,016,498 of record OX384038.1, read on the forward strand.
ATAACTTTCTTTACTTACCTATTTTTATAATATTGCAGATTTATGAAGGTAACGGCGTACCTCAAAGGAAAAAACCAAATTTATACGCCAAGAAAAGCAAAAACATTAGAAAGAGAGCATATTGAACGATTTTTAAAAGAAATTACAACTATTTAAGCGGCTAGCGAAAAAATATGTTTCATTCATACAAAAAATTGTTTGAGACTTGTAAGATATAATATAATAAATATTTACTGATGAAAGTTGTTCTAATCATGGGTATATTTGGTGCATGTCGTTGTGAAGAATTAACCAAATAAGTATTGATGATATTGAAGATAAAGACTCATACTTACTAAGTACTTTGCCAGACGTCAATGTTTTTAATCTTTACAACCACCGAAGATTTTTCCTGAAATACAAGAAAGAGAAATGCACAATTCAACCAGTCGAGATTAATACGTCCTCTAGGAAACCCAAAAATATTGCTATTTATTTGAATCTTCCTGAATCAGAAACCTACACTGGACATAGTTTTCGACGCCCTTCAGCTACTCTACTGGCAAATGCTGGAGGTGATCTTATAACTCTCAAGCGTCACGGTGGCTCAACGGTGGCTGGAAGTCTTCCAGCATCGCTGAAGGATACGTTAAGGATTCTGTTTCTAATAAAATTGACATCGCGAAAAAAATAATGGGAGGCGAGAACTCTGGACCTATCAAGACCCATCCTAAACCCTTCGATGTAAATATGAGTATGTCTTCTTTGACTTAAAATACATTGAACGACGCTGTTAATTGTGGGCAATTTTGAGGAATACATTTTCATGGAAATATAAGTACTGTTAATTTTTATATCAAGCCTTCTGTTGAAAAAAGGACAAGACTCGTTATCTCCAAACGAGCAAGATAAATAATATTAAATTATATTAATAAGTAAAATTATATTGTTAAATTATGTTATGTAAAAACTGAAAATAAATAAATAACCCACTCGTTACTATAGGAATAACTGGGATAAGAAATTACCGTGGGCAAATAGTAACTTTCCTTGTTTAAAATCACCACAGTAATTGCGTCTTTATTATAAACTAATAAATACATAATAAATTCAATCCCATCTAGATAAATATTAAATAAGCAAGCTACTAACAAGTATAAGCTGCTGTAACACTTGTACGTCATTAACTGGATCGATTTGGCGTGCAATTTTAGTGTCATAAACGATTTAATAACAAACTTAATTTGAAAATGTAATTTGGAACCGATTTCGCAGCTCCGCCTCATCGGCTCTACGCCCAGTGTATTAGCGTTGCTGATGCTGTTGCTGATGACTCCAATACTAACCCCTCTGAATCACAATTAAAATACTGTCTCCCGGGAATCGCGACATCAAAGCAGAAACTCTCAAAATGTGAAGCGAGAAATATAATATGATATTCAATCAGATAGTGATAGTGACATTAAAACATAACTTTAATATGGAGCTTTTTGAAAAATGTTTTATTTAATTTTTGTAATATCAATTAGAATAGGCTACTTGTATGGTACTGACAATGAGATTTCTATCACTATGTACCTAATGTTAGGTGGAAAACATATGCGAGTAGGTAATACCGAGCTGGGAAATGCTGCATTACAGCTGAGCGGCGCGAGGCTAGAATAAGCTTACCCGCGAGGTTTGTATACTATTTTACTTACAATCCAATCGATTAATAATAATTTTAAACAACAATTTTATTAATTAAAAAAGATTTTTTTTCATTATTTCTGTATAGAGAAATGTAAGCATTCTATGTGATATAATAAATATTCAAATTTTTAATAGGATTATTTTTGAGCTTGTTAAAACTAATTTTGCCAGAAAAATACGTGTCCCAAGTCGTGCAATTAGACCATTTAGAGCCTTGGCTAAATATCGTAATATTAATCATAAAATTTATGTAGGAAACTGATTTTTAAAATCTCGATTTATCTTAACATTTGATATAACAATTTACATTATTTATTGTTTTATTGGCTCAACAGTACCTACTCACATTTGATTTGATATCACACACAACAAAATAGCAAATTAAAATTGTATTTAAAAACAGCTTACCTATTTGTTTTCTTATTTATTTTACAATCTAAATTTTAATTTATCTTTACGTGTGATTATAATAAAGCAATTATTGGCATTATTTTAAATGTTCAATTAACTCAACAGCCCTCACACTAATTTCATACCAATAGTATGTATAATGTATCTATAAAACAGTAAAGTTACAATGGTTTTGCGAAGATATGACGGATACAAAAAAATATCTATAAATAAACGTATTAGTTACCGCTACAACTTTTGGTATACCATTTTACTTTTCTTCGAGCTTTTCTTTTAAAATAAAATTAATATTTTATAAGTAGTTTTTATCCTCAAAATATTTCCACATTTGGTTGTTCATATCTATAAAAGATATGAGAAAAAGAACATAATTTTATTATTGCATTCCTTATTACTATATAATACTTATACGAAAGCTTCTTCCTGTCATAATGCCCAATAACTAAGCAATCAACAGTCAAGATTCTCCCTCAAAAATGCAATTATCCTTCCCATCTGTATGCCTCTCTGCTGCTATTATATTGCCTATTACACATACACTAGCGCGTTAGTCGTATAATAGAATAGACAATGTTATACACGGGATTGGGGCTACTGATAGCAATGTACGACGCTGCAGTGCTTTAATTAAATAATAATGCAATTATGCGTTCCAATTAAACACACGTATCTCGCTTTTAAAACTAGATTTGCACCATGTTAACAATGTGTTAATAATCAAATCGGGGCGTCATATGAACCTGGGCCTACAACGCGTAGATGCGTTCACAGCACCAGTGCATCGCAAAATTTCTACGAAGAGAAAGAATGTGCTTATGTTCTATATAGAGCTGAGTCAAAGTTCGTCAACTTATTACTCGCCTCAGCGCAACTAAGTCAAAACAAAAACCGAGTTGGGCGATTTCTTTATACACTATTTAATGTAAGGAAGCGGTTTCTGCCAAAATATTTGCTGATAATCTATGTCCGCTCGATAAATATTGTTTACCAATTTCAAATTCCTAATCCCGGCCATTTCTTATTTTGCGTACTGTATCTAGATCACAACTTTTATCTAAGTAACTTGGATGTTGAGGCCTAACATCCAAGTTACACACTGTGAACTAGTGGCGCACGCGAGGGAGGTCTTTAGGGGCTAAAGCCTCATCCAAAATTATTAAATGTCAATAAATGTACAATAATTACTTTCGTCAAATTTTCCATTAATTTAATTTTTTCAATACATATTAAATTCGTATAATATAGTATTTTGGACCATTATGTAGTATTTTTGTGAAATATCGTTTTCAATAATGCGAGCAGCGTGTTTGTGCACATTTACTGAACTGTGAATTTAGCTTGTGTAGTCACACACAGTTCTATGTGACAGTAGTCTTCGAAGTTCAAGATTGTTAATTTATATTTTAATACCAACTACTTCTACTATAATACTAAGCACTCGTGTGGATTCAAATAAGGTGTTAAACATGTAGTTTTTCACATAAATCAATTTTTCAATTAAAATGTTTTCGACTTTGATTTTCCAAAAAAAATCGCCTTCAGCGCTTTTTTCTTCACAATTACTATTAATTCATTATTTCAAAAATTTTAACCCCCTCTAAAAAAATTATCAACATCAACATAGATTACCAGCCGTCAACTCGCTGGTACTCGTGGTTGCTAGTGAAGAGTGCACAAACAAGAAATATTTTTGGTGCAGTTACCTGGAATTGGATTTAAACCTGAGTGATCAGAACCACAGTCGATCGCATAGCGCAATGTCAAAGTAACAAAAAAAATTAATAATGCAGAATTAGAATCCCTAATCCCATAATAGTGCTGAGTGTACTTGCCCAGGAAAATTAATTACAGTAGAACTCCTGTGTACGTACAATACCAACTTATATTTAATCAAGTGCAGTTATTGCTCGATATAATGAAATTTTTCTGTCTCGTTTCTACAAAAAGAAAATTAATGAAAAATGCAATATTGCGCTCGGAAAGACATTCATTTGCCATCATGTGGCGACGCAATAAAACTTATATTACACATTTGTAATTTGTAGTTTAGAACGTGAAACTACTGAACACATTGTAGAAATGTATACCCAGTTATCAAAAAATCAAATAATGCCATTAATTACAAAACTTTAAACACCTACTCAAATAACAGATCAGTTAAAAATTATTTTTAAAAAATGCCTAATAAATGCTTCAGTTCATTTTGGTCATATAATTATTAATTAATGTTTAATTCAATTTTAGTAATGTGTTATTCCAATAATGAAATATGTTTATATTAGAAACTAGAATACAAGTTTTAATCATTGTAGTAGTATTCATATTTAATGAAAATTGAAAATTATTTACAAATTTCGTGTCATAAAATATCAACTAATTTGTGATTCATTAGAACATGACACATTGCATACACTAGCAAATAATTTAATAATTAATTTTATATAATATATTTAATATGAACACTTTAATATTAAATGAAAAGATGACTTCTTAAAATTTTATTCATCCACCACTTTTCAAATTCTCTATTTCTTGTTAGTTTCGTGCAGATTATTCAGCAGAGTTCATTGTTTTGATATTCGCGTTATTTAATGTCTTTGTTCACTATTCAGATTTATTTACCAGTCTGAATGTTTCTGTATCATTTCTTTCCTTTTCCACATCTTCGTAAACATAAATTTCATTTTCATTTCATAATGCTTTCATATTTTCTTTTCTTCTCTCCCCTTTTAGTTTATTACTGGATTATTCATGTTGTTTGTGTGTATCTTACATCAGTTTTTTTTTCATTTCTTCTTAGTAGTATTGCGTTCATTTTGGCAATGATGCCTGCATCCATTATTTGGTTCTTAAAATGTAATACCCGATACATACCTACATGAACTAAGGTATAAGGTACTGCAATTTATTTAAATCTATAGATTTGGAAATTCAAAAATGTATGCCAATTTAATAGGCAAAATTTACAGTTTCCAGCATTGGATTCCTAAATATTTTTTATATTTTATTACCTAGAAGTTTTGAAAAATCTAACAAATATTAAAAATGTTTTAAATTTGTTTGTTAATTAATTATATCATTTCTAAACGAATAAAAATGTAATCCTTTTCTGGTTTCTGGCATTCAATTTTCTATAAGTACATTATTCTCTTTTAGAAACTAGAAAAAAATCAGCAAATCAGGGATATTGTTCAATATTCTTCAGCTAATGAAGCTTCTCTGAAATTATACTTAACCTAAATTAAAGTATACCTACTTATAATGTCCAGTTCACACGAGGAAAGTTTTCCTCAAGAGTTTCCTAAAATAAGAAAAACAAGTACTAGAAACTGTCATTTAAAAAAACTATCTATACTGTTCATACGAAGAAACTAAACATTTCTATAAAATATATTTAAGAATCTAGATATATTTTATTATGTAAGGATATATAACGAATATATGGTTGAATTCAGAAAAAAATACTCTATCGAATATGCCTAAAAAATATGAATATTCCCATTTGAAAAAATATAACTTTGGGTTGTAACTTGAGAACCACTAGTTTAAAAAATTATTTTATTCTTTAAGCAGATGTCCCCCTTGGTCTCCTACAACTTTGCTTTATAATATTTTTTTGTAACTATAATAATAATAAAGAAAATATAAGTGGTGGTTGGTTTCGGTGTTACACCCTGTATATCGCATAACCTGTGGGGACCATATACCCCTGCATACGTATATCACGTATGTAATATTCGAACCCTGATTTATGCATTGCGGTGCTCATTAGAGCCAACAGACCGCACACACACACAACCACGCACACATTGTCTCGGTAACCGCACAATTGTTACAAATTACCCTGTACCTGTTACACGCCGCTGTATTGTTTCGCTTTATTCTAGACGTTAGCCTCTTGTTTGCTGACGGAAGACAAGCGTTGTTGACACGTTGCCATTGTGCCATGGTTCATTTGTTGTTTTGTGTTAAAATAACGCGGTGACAAACTGTCACGCGTCGTGTCAAAGAACACAGACGTGATTGGCTGACACGATAACTCGGAACGAGGTTTTAATTAAGGATTTTATCTGATTTTGCCATTCATGAATTCTCTTTTAGCGTTTTTTGATGGTTTTATGTTTTGTGGACTGTAGTATGTGATGTTTTTGATTGTATCGTTTTCAGATGACAGATAATTTTTTTCCTCATTATGATAAAATTATACTTAAGTAGGTAGTTGATAAATACTTATTCGCTTTCTATATTTTTAAAGAAGGTATAAATGTTAATCTAAATTTATGAAATATGAAATAATAATATTATGTAGTATAAAATGATAAAGAAAGAAAAATTACTGAAAAATCAATCAGTTTTAAAGTATTTATTTTAATTTAAATCCATGTAGATTAGAAACCAGTTGAAATAAAATATTCAAAAACTTACTAATTTCCAGTAATTTTCCTTGCAATATGGATAATAAATATGCAATAATAAAATATAGGAAAATGTGAATCCAGAATTTCAGATTCGGCATAAATGCAAACATAGAAAGATGCAAATCTAGATAACTACACTCGAGGAAAATAAAAACGCACCACTTGAAAATGCACCAAAAATGACACAATTTCAAAGTGCGATATCTCGGCTGCATTTCGACGAAATTGGATGAATCTTCGAGTTTTGAAAACGTTGAAGTCTTATCTTTTATGTGATTATAGCCAATGTGACAAAAAAATCCACTCCACCACCTCCCACCGCCCTAAGAAAAACAACTGTACCTGATGTCCAAAAAGGTTCAACTTTGGCAACTTTATGCGCAGTGCCAAAAAAATCGTGGACCTTATTGGCCAACAGAGTAATAAAGATCAGACTTTTTCTTCAAGATCCACAAAATTTCAAGTACCTACGATGATTTGGCGCGAAGTTACGAATTTTTGAAAAAGTGCATTTTTGGGGTTTTTGGCCATAACTTGGCGAATTTTGCACGAAAATCAATAAATTTTGGATTTCCGAGAACGATAAAGGTTTCTCTATTCGGCCCTGTAAGTTAATCTGCCACCAAACCCGATCCACCCCCTGCCACCCCCGGATAAAAAATCATGTTTTTGACTGAAAAATGTTCAATTGTAGCAACTTGTAGCGTGAGTAAAAAATCGTGGACCTTATTGCCCAACAGGACAATAAAGTTCAATCCTTTTCCTTCAATTTTCTCAAAACTTCAAGTACGTGCGATAATTTGGCAGAAAGTTATGAATTTTTGAAAAAAATTTGTATTTTTGTGCTTTTTGCCCATAATTTGTCCGATTTCGCACCAAATTCGTTTATTTCTTAAAACATCTAACAAATAAAGGTGTTTAAAGAAATAAAAATTTTAAAGTCACTTTTAGATAATTGTTAATGAAATTCAGAAACCTCAAGAAGGCACTTTTTTTAAAAGATTCATAACTTCGCGCCAAATCATCGTAGGTCCTTGAAATTTTGCGGACTTTGAAGAAAAAGTCATTTTTCTATAAGGTACAGTATTTTTTGTTTTTTTAAGGCTATAGGAGAGGGTTTATTTTGAGATTTTCTCTTCGAGGGAAAAAACATTTTTGTAATTTCTTGAAATTTTTGTGTTTAGGAAGTAGTTAGACATTTTTGTATAAATAAAAACAAAGAAAAGTGAATCACTTTGACGTTCATATCAATAACAATAAAAATAATATAGAAATGTTTTAAAAATCCGATTCTGGACACCGGTAACCCATATTTCAATCCGTCTAGATATTAGAGCAGATTAAACACAAAAATTTCAAGAAATTACAAAAATGTTTTTTTCCTCTAAGAGAAAATCTCAAAATAAACCCTCTCCTATAGCCTTAAAAAAAACAAAAAATACTGTACCTTATAGAAAAATGATTGACAAATCCAATGCCGAAAACCGGGTGTCGAGATTACTAATCGATCAGAAGTTATAGTGGATTTAACCCAACGTTTAATAGAAATTTTAAAAAATTTCTTATTTTTTCTCGTAGAATAAGTTTACACGGCAGATAAGTAAGAGTCACAAAATTTTTGTTAATTTGATTCTTATAGAAAAACATTTCAGAAATCGCCACTCATCCGGACAAGCACCCAAATTTTTTTTAACCACTAGACCATTAGTAACAACTTCCCCATGGGTGCTTCTCTGGTAAATGTATGACACACAGAAGTATGTTCAGCAAATTATAATAATAATAATGACCGGTATTGACAGATTTTAATATGACAGCTCCTAGCACTTGTTATACTTTCAAGAAATCGTGAACAGGGCATTACATTCTGTGAATAAATCTTTTGATACAGGTATTTTATTACTTATGAATTTTTTAGATTTGCATCTTCTGGTGTTGCATTTCCTTTGTATGAACATTCTAGAATTTTATTTTCTGGTGTTGAACCCATTCCCTACATGAGTACATAGGGACAGCGCATTAATATATTTTTGTAATAACGAGATTTGATTATAATTTTAATTTAACAAAACAGCCATACTTATCATAAAATAAAATAATTACTACACTCATAAACCATAACAGCAGATATTAACGTTCCTTTTTTATGCTCATGAGTAATTTTTAATTACCTTGTTGTAGGTAGGGACAGCAGACAGCACACATAATCATAACACTCTACCTCGAACATATGTAGCCAAGTACCCATTACAAGTTTGATCATTCTATTCAGAAATAAACGATACTTAATTAGAAATTTTCCCGTGGCAAAGCGGCCGCAAATATGCTAATATCGTTGTTTTATCTAACGCTGTGACGTTAAAAACACTTGTTACTCTACATTACTTTTAAATGGTCAGTGCCGTCCCACGTGCGTTAGCGTCACGCATGTTCGTTATTGCAAACGAAAATCGTGTAATCATAATTGCAAAATGTTATCGAACGAAATGGCTTCATACATGGATTGAAAAATTTAAATTGCGTGAAAATGTACTGTAAAACGGGGTAACTTTGGAATCTAATTGATTTTTTTGTAATTTTTTTCCTTAGTTTGAATTTTGTGTTCGTTTTTGAAGTCATGGCAAAAACCAGTCTTATGATTTTATTACTATCTCAATGTATGATCGCTCACAAGCTGATGATGGGTGAAGTATTTCTTCCTACACTTGTACATTGTTTTCGCAACAACATTGATATTTCACAGAAAATTCAAAATTTGAGAGTAAATGTCAAAAAATTTATGGTTATTTTTGCATTTTTTAACTTCTTTGTTTTGTAGGAATAGAAAAAATAGTGTGTATAAGGTATAACACGTATTGAAAATATTTTGTCGAACTTAAACGATTGCAATCCATATTTTCAAAACTTGTTATACAAATAACTATTGTGTATATTATTTTGTATGTATTTAAATGTACAAATGTCTATAAAATACGTGAAATGAAACTTTTTAATGTGTAAAATGATATTAAATTAATTAGTCCAGGCAACGAATGCTCAAAAAAAGGTATAGAGGGAAATGCTTGGAACACAATTTTTGACTTCGTAACTTTGTTTGGACTAGTTAGGAGGTGAACATATCAAAAGTCCCCGCCCGTAGCCCTTAAGCCGAGGTGTGGCGGAGGGTTTGAAAGTCGGTTTTTTGCTAATATCTCGGAAGCTATGCGTTCCACCGACATGACCACTCTATACAATGAAAGCTGATTAAATTTGCAACAATTTAAGCCTAACCGCAGCTCTGTACGTCCTTTAGTTTCCGAGATATGACACTTCTAAAATAAACAATTTTTTCAAAAAAATGAAAGTTGAGAAATTTTAACTTTTTTCGTTATTTTTGTGTTTAATTAACTGTAACTTCTGAATGAATAAAAATATTGTCTTCCGGTTTCTTTCATTAAATTTCACGAACATTACTCTCTAAAATACGTTATTTTAAAAACTTTTGATATGTTCACCTCCTAACTAGTCCAAACAAAGTTATGAAGTCAAAAATTGTGTTCCAAGCATTTCCCTCTATACCTTTTCGTTGACTGGACTAAATAACGATTATTTTAAATTTAAAATGGAGTGCCATAACCAATATAAAGACTTTCTGGGACACCTATAAACGAATGCACCATCGCCAGAGTACACCAAAGGTTAGCATTTTTATTTATATTATAAAATATTAACGCACCTTAATCAGGACCCATTGGTCAGATTCACTTTAAACCATATGGAAATTTAGCTCTTTGTAGATGAAATTTTTTCTTTATTACATTATGTCCAGTTAATGATATTTTTAATTTTTTTTTAAATTGTGTAGGTGTACATACAAAATGAGTTTACTTTTTCTGACGTGGTGCTTAATAATTTCTCCTTATTATGTAGTACATCAAATACCAGAAGTAGTAAAATTAAACACTTAGTACATGCTAGTGCCCTGTTTGAAATCCCGGATGCAAATTTTATATGTACATTTTCTTGAAAGCAAGACTTGAATTAATACAAAAAGTAATTTCTGGCAAGTGGTAAAAATCAGGCACGATTTTATATTAAGGCTCTCTAGCTTAGTAAAATATTATGTAGTACCAATGATTTACGGACTGTAATTTAAAATCAACCAATAGATCAATACTGTATTAATTATAAAATAATATCATGGGATCAAATTAAGTTAGATACTACTTGAAATATGATTGTATTCGAAATGAAATTGAAAATGAATTTGACGCGAACAAAAGTATGCAAGTCTGAGTATAAAATGAATAGACGTAAGATCGCAAGAAGACTGAAGATATCAGGGGACAATTTGAGCGCTTCTCTTTCATGTATCCTGGAATAGAGCAGCGCGGCGTCTTATTATGAAAGTTTTCATGAGTCGTTTTGTTTTTATATAAATATTAAGTGGCCGACTGGGCTGGAGCGGTGGCTCCACGCTTAGATATGCAAATGAGATAAGCCTCCCGTTCCAACATTCATTATAATCCGTCTACTTATCCGAGATTTAACTTTACAAATTTGTATTATTTTAATATTATACGCCTCAGACTGCGCCGGCAACGCAAGGCAGTGGCGGTACTATATGGGGCCCACCAGCAGCTAGAACCCTATATCGATCTCAAATGACATAGGGCACTCTTCTTTAAGCTAATTATGCTTCTATATTTACCATGGAAAATATTTTTTATCTCCTCGCCCTATACTGCCGTGCTAAGCAAGAAGGTTGTGTATCTAATATTTTCATGATAAATCAGATATCGTATCTACTATCTTTTGCACTTGGTTTGGAAGTCGTATGTCGAAATTTACGACGATAAATCTATAAGAAAAATTAGTTTAACTCAAAAAATTGCTAATAAAAAAGTCGTAGTGAGTACTAAAACTTTTTTCCAATTATTCTAAACTATACTTTTAATTTTCATATTCAGTAAATAACAGTATTGTTAAACAGGAGTCTCATATTTATTTGTAAGTTTAAAAAGAAAAAAGTAAACAAAATGTAAAAACCTCTATAGGTAACTCAAAACTAAACCGTCTTGCTTAAATTGTAATCGTGATTTATTGACAATTCGTGATTTTGATTAATCTTCACGTTTTAAAACCCAAAAAAAAAAACAATTTTTAAATAAGTCGGTCTGTCTGCCTGTAAGCACGATAACTAGATAATTTTCGACTGAAATTTGATATTTAAGCTTTTTACAAAAAAGTTATATTTTTATTAGGGGCCCTATTTGTAGTGACACCACTAAGCGTCGGTGGAAAGCAGAAGAAAATAATAACGATATGATAAATGGAGCGCAGCAAGACAACGCGATAAAAACTTAATGCCACTAAACTCTATACTTGTGTTTCGAATGACGATACCCGGTAATGGAATATGTAAAACATGGGGGAGAAGGCAGTTTATGCACTGCACTCTTCACGTATCATTTGTTACAAACAAATATGTCATCCACTCTAAGCTTTTACTATCTTGTTAGTCGTAAAACTGATGTGACAATAGATTTTATTCAAAAGTAAAAACCTTATTTTACAAAACAATATTCACGATATCCTGTAACTTTGTTCTGTCGTTCCTCGGTTTCATTGACCGATATTACTTATTTTAGAAAGTGCTGGTAATATATCAATACTCATTATAGTAGCTACCTATATATTGCATCATTGCATAGAATCAGTGTATTTAACATCTAATGGAAAAGAACTTCAACTCTCAAGATAATGACAGTACTTTTAAAAGATTTTCCTTCCCAAAGAAACATAAAAACAAACTAGAAGCTAAATATCCCGTAAAATTTCGGAAACGGTAATGACCATTTATCCTAATTACAGTACTTACTTTCTTTTATTGTTAACAATGGTTAAAAGAACATAAAAAGATCTTGCGGATACTTACTTAAATCATTATTGCACTTCACAACAAATTAACTCGTTTTATAGACAAGTAACTGTTTAGCAATAGTAGTATTGCCTCAAATTCTTCATTCCAATTTATTTCACCTTTTACTAAACAGTGGAAGGACTCAAATTCAAACACGAAACTGTATTTACATTTGCAGTTGTTTACTATTTACTGCTAAGGGTATTATGTTCTGTTCTGTACGTGTTAAGTAGAGCAATTGATCATATACAAATGCTATTGGTTGCTACATACAAGGGATATTGGTTTTTGACACATGAAAAGAAAAGATATTGAAATGATTTATGAAGTGTGAAAAGTGGAGTGAAGTATGTTGTACGTCCGGTATGAAAATATTCCATTCATAACCACTTGAGAGATTTATTGTCTACTGTAACAATCTCTTTGTTGGGATCTACACCACTTTACTTTGCCTTTTATTTTTTCATTATATTTATATCTCTTATTCTGCGTAATAATTTTGAATATAGCTGATGTAACATTTTAGAAACCATAAACAAGTACCTAAGTATAAGCTTTTACTAAATACTTTTGAATAATGCTAGAAGTATCTCACTCGCAACAACAACGAGAAAAGTGTATCTCGACAATGCGAGTAAAGCCATTGCACATGCATATTAATGCCACGTAAAAATAAACATTCCATCTTGAAAAGTAAACATGCGCTATTTGTCAAATGCAGTTCATGTGAATTCATATCCTGGAGTCATAACGAGCGTATAGTCTATGCAGCCTGAATATAATTATTTAATTCTTTATGCACGCCCATGGACATCAGCGCAGATTTGAATTTCATTACATTAAAAAAATATATTTAAATTTAAATATTCAACCAGAAACATGCGACCAATAAAAGCAGTGGTTATGGTTACATAAATACAGAATGTATCATAATAATTTCTAGTGCATACGCCAAGGGTTTGTTAGACATGCTGATTACGAATTAAAAAGTATTTTTCAGAAAGTCCAAAAATTAAGAGTAAAGTTTACTTACTACTGGATTCGAATAATTACTATTAAAAGTAAATTAATATAAACCTAAAAAGAATGACATTAATTTACAATGAAAATGATTTAAAGTTTTGTTAATTTAAACATCAATCCAGTGACATGAAAAATATTCTCTTCATACTTTGAAATTTATTTTTGAAATTTTTGAAAAACTATGTACACTTAACGAATGTACTGGAAGTTATGATTATGATACACACACACACCGTATATCTGTAAAGCTTTGCACCCAATTTGAGTGTGGCAGCCTCACATAAAATTAGTTTACATTTAATCAATTATTTTACTCACACGTTAGTAATATGTGCATTTCTAAAGCCCTGTTCGCACGAGGATTCTTTTGAAGATTCTACCAAGATTCTGAATCCTTCTTTCTAGTGAGAAAATAAATACCTGTTAAATTGCGGTGCCGCTAAATTGAATCTTCAATGAGTCTTGGAAAAGAAGAATTTCTAATTTATTGATTGCTTCAAAACCATGAATTTCTTTTTTTCAAGATTCAAAATCTTGAAACTTGTTCTTTTTCAGGATTCAGAATCTTTGTAAAATCTTCAAGAATCCTCGTGCGAACAGGGCTTAAACCTTCTAGACAGTTGGAAAGCAAGTCATTGTTAATTTGGAATTTTTTCCGACTAATTATATGTCACTTTCCAATGAAACTGACAAAATCTATAAGTATAAAAATTCTGAAGTTACTCAGCAACTCTGTCATAGATCTTTATTTTCAAATAGGCTACACAAATTGAACAATTTATAATAAAGCTGTCATAAATATTAATATAATAAATGTTTAAAACGCGCATTTTATTAATCGATTGGATGTGAGTAAAATAGTATACAAACCTCGCGGGAAAGCTTATTCCAGCCTCGCGCACCTCTGTTATCTATGCAACGCTCGGCTGTAATGCAGCATTTCCCTGCTCGATATGTAATATACTCGTACTATTACTTGTTACTTGTAAACGTCATTTAATCAATATCTACTTTAACTTTGAAAATGAATATTTACAAGTTACTAACTTGTAAAATTGACAGGCTTATGAGAAATCATGTAAGACAATATTCGACAGAACAGTTGTGTGTAAATGATAGAATTTGTTTATAATTTTGTAATTCTTATTTTGCTTTACATTTGTGAGTAACAAGTAAAATGTTGTACTATACACCCAAGGTAACTGTTTTACTGCTTCAAGGTGACTGGCTCGCCGGTCATTTCCCCCTTTCAGCAGTAAAAACTGTTTTATCTTGCTAGTAATGTAATATACTTAATATTACTGAAATTCAATACTAATTATATTGAATCACAAGCATAAGAATCACCCTAGAGATTTGTTTTTATTCCTAGTTTAACATCAAACTATTTCTTAGACAAAGTGTACTGCAAACAAGTTTGTATTTTATGTCAAATGTCAAGATTAAGCTCATATTTATAGCCCTCAAGCTCCACTGTGCTTCTGTAAAGGTTAAACTGTAAAGCATAAAGGTTAATTTCTACAAGGGGTTATAAACTTGAAAAAATATTGAACCAAACTGTAGGCGAAACATCACAAACCCAAACCGAAGTCTCCCTCGGTAAGAATATGTTTTGTTCTTGACTGCCGCGTACTTTAATTATTGTGCATAATTCATCACTGTTGTTTTATTCGCTGTTTTGTTCTCTTTTGTTCTGGAAACCGCGGGAGACGCGACGCTCATCTCTGCGCGTTTCTATTATTTGTCGTTCATTCTGTTCTGCAACGAACGAAGCCGCTATTTTATCTGAAAAATTACCTACGACAGCGAAGTTTTGTTAAGTTTACTTGTCAGGCCCAAGAAGAGTTCGTGTCACGAGGAACAATGCAAGGACTCTATCCACCTTATGCAGCGGTTCTCAACAAAACAGACTCATGAAACTTTTAATTTAAATAATATGAAGTAACAAATCTGATGTGGCCAGCACAAAACCTTCCGCCATACCCTACTCTTTTTACTACTACACAAAGTATAGGTACTTACAAATATATTTTAGTCATTTAGTCAACTGTAGAACTGTAGAAGAAGATATAAATGATGTATCACTATTGGCACTGTCACTCTGACACTGTCATTATCAATTAAATTTTTCGTAGTAATTGTTAAACAATCATTGTTCATGGATAACAAGATACTGAAGTTTCATTACTCTAAATTATAATAATAATACTTTAATTCCTAAAGTATTATGACAGAACAATTTACAAAATGCTAAAAATTGTAGATAATAATACATAATCTTTCATTTGAAATAAAAAATATTGCGATAAATTAATTATTTATCAAAATATTTTAGAAAAGTACTACTTCTGGTTTGGGGATTGCTTCAAAAAATAACTGGGTTCTTAAAATTTGTATTACGACGTTATATACAAAATTTGGTTGTTAAATGTTTGTAACTTTTGATGGAAAAAATGTTACATACAATCTAACGTACACACACACACCTACAGACATCATCTCGAAAATATATTATTCGTATTCCATGGATCCTAAAACGTGCTTATCCACAAAAAACTCACACTCGAAAATTTTGACCCATCAAAATACCTCCCTTATAGAATAGGAGGCGGAAGATAAAAAGGTTGAGACACCAGCTGAGTGTGTTAAAACATAGTTCACTCATATTATGATTAGGAAAGGAAGCCGATATGAACTTATCAATATGCAGTGATTTAAGGGTCCCGTCTCCGTAACGAAATATTGCGTGTTTAGAGGTGTAGGTATCAGTTTCTGCTTTACTCATTGCATATTAAAAATTTGAAGGAAAAACAGGTACTAGATGTTTGTGAAAGCATTAATTTAGTTAGGATTATGAAAAAATCTTTAGAATCCATATAAAATATTTATGAAAAAGTGTGTTTTAAGCAATTTTGTACATGCTTTATCTTATGATTAAGAGATTTATTAGAAAATGTAACTCTGCATAAACCTAGCTCCATTCTTCGTCTGTAAATATATTTTTGAAATTTTGCATGATCTGTGAGCATTTTAAAAATTGCTAGACTGCTTTTACGTATTGTACGCAAAATATCTAGTGTAGCACTAATTTTAACTAGGTAATTATACACACAATACAAGGCTTAACTGGATCAAAAATAAAAATACAATAAAAATTGACGTGCCGAGAAGACAAACCTTCTCAGAGCAACATCTCAAAAAACCAGTAACGCATTTCACAGTTTACCCATAAATACAACAGACGGAGTACAGTCGTAGACAGCTGTTTCGGTCTTTTAGACCTCATCAGTACGACTTAAAAAAAATACGGGTCCCAAGGTTTTATTTTTTCTTCAAAAATATTTAATTTAAAAAATCATTCAAGTAGCCCATTCAGTAGTAGGAATCAACTGAAATAGACCTGAAAATGCTTAAATTATTATAAGAGCTAGTTTAGGAACCACTGTCCAAAGACTTCACTTTAGCGAATTGCATTATAATATGCTCGTCTCGTCATGAGAATATTCTCAGCGTATCAGCCGCCATTTTGACATGTTTTAGTACGCGGTGTCACCTCTTAAAAATGCGGCTAGCATGAGAATGAATCATACAAGCCGGCAGAGCGTCTAGCCCTCAAAATATAACCAGCTCCTTGTAAAAACTGAAACGCAGTCTGAGTTATGAATACGTTTTGCTGGAATATGGATGAGATCAAAGTGGAGAAAAAGTTATTGTAATAAAAGCTATGGACAATTTTGCTTTTGGCATTGGTTTCGAGGTTCTCGACTTGCATGATTTTTTTAATTAAATATTTTTAAAGAAGAGAAAAAACTTGACACCCGTATTTTTATTTCCACAAAATTTGTATCAACAAGCCCGAAAATAATTAATGAAAATTGAATAGTATGTGATGTGATGTAGAATGCTGCCATATCTCCTACAAAATAGGTTTAATAACAAAAGGTTTATAGTAGTAGAAATCTCATTTTCAATACCATGCAAGTAGCACATTTTAAATTTCTTTTAGTCCACGAGCTAGCGGTCAAATTAGTATGGATATTTCAGTCGTCAAATTGAAGGGTTTGGGTTTTGCATATCTGCTGAAGATGAAATGTCCGGTCTCGCAGTCCTAAGTAATAATATGTTTTAAAGTTTAACACAATCTGTTACTATAAATATTTTTGAAAGGTATAAGACAGTATAATTTTTTTGCCCGTTAAGCGAAATATGCTGTTAAATTTCTGTCAAATCTGACCAGTTCTTATGACCGATCCTGTACTTCTGGATTGTAAGAGAACTGTTAAATCCTCCAGGCTTTAGCAAAGGGTTTAGGGTTAAACCAAGCAAATAAATCAAATTCGAATCAGGCGCATAACGTATTAAAATTCATTTCGCTGAGAAAGGAGCAGTTTTTCGGCCATGCAGGGAATTAATATGCAATTATTATTCGATACAGCGAGCAGGGGTGTGACAATCCCTTTGCTTGGCGCTGACAGCTAGGCGTTCTGTGAAATTACCAGGCAGTTTATTACGCTTTACTTGCTGCTGTATCCTATAATAGTATACAATGTAGACAGACTTGATCCGCTTAGTATTTACTGCCTAGTAAATGCGTTACGAACTCCGCGAGTATTTCCAATTGTCAAGGCGAATCAGATTGCAGTTTATGATGCCCTTAACCCTTATGAAGTATTTATAAAATGTCGAAGAATGTTCATTAAGGGCGTGCTTAAAAGTGAAAAAACCGTAACACGAAGTCTGCAATGGTAATGTTTTTAATTAATCTAAGGCCAACGTTTCGCCACCTCTTGTGGCATCATCAGGGCAAAAGATTTAAAAATTATACAAAAATTAATCATCAAAGAGATGTTGTCAGATATAAAACAAAAAAAAATCGAGCACTTCTCTCCATGCACTCACAGAAAACCTTTTTTTTTGTTTTTTTTTGTTTTATATCTGACAACATCTCTTTGATTATTAATTTTTGTATAATTTTTAAATCTTTTGCCCTGATGATGCCACAAGAGGTGGCGAAACGTTGGCCTTAGATTAATAAAGAATTAATTTGACTGCATTCCTGTGTACCTACTCTCATTTTTCTAAAAATTATGTTTGTAATAATATGCAGTTTATTTTGCATAAAATTCATTGCAATTTGATGAATTTTTCTCCCTCTTCTTTCATTTCTATTTATTTTCAGGTAGGTATTCTAATTTAGCATAAGGCAATCTAGAAACTCTATTGATTCTAGTAATATATTTTTATACCTATTGCTTGTTCCTATTTTCAGAAATTTATGCAGATAACGTGCATAAAAATGACTATCTGAAACGGTTTCGAGCGAAACCTTAAAATATAATACGATTTTGACACCATCATATTTAAAATTATGTATTTCTATTCGTAGTACTTAAAATTTTAACCCAAGTTAGGTATGGCAGATTAGAGATTACTACATTTTATTTTGATGGAAACCATTCAACAGGATTTACTCCCATTTATAGAATGGTAGATGTTATTGCAGTGGAATCCGCCCACTTCTAGATAGATTCGTTTTGCTGCGACCTTTGAAATTCAAAGCAGCATCTTATGCAACCAGGACTATATTTAAGACGATCATGTGGTCATCTTGAAGCATCCGAGTGCGATGTAATTGCAAGATGTTTTTGCAATTTAAGACAATCATACACTTTTATTTTTAATAACAAGCCCAAAATTATTAAAATTGAATATTACTATGTGACGTAGAGCAACCTGGAACCAATGACTGGCCATTAGCCATAGCAACCACAACGACTTGTGAGGGAAGCTAAAACGGCCAACCACAGCTTACATTAATAATTATGCTTCCTTCCTCCTGTTTAAGATCACACCAAATTTTCTTTCTCAAATTACTTAAAAACATATAATAATTTTGAAATAAAATTTATATTTTTACATAAGTTTTCGATCTGCCATTAGATACAAGTAATAGAAATCTCATTTTCAATATCATGCAGTAGCCCATTGTCTTGATAAACAGAACATGTTGTATTATATCCATTTATGTTTAAAAATTCTGATTGTAGTAAAAACTACTTTGAAATAGAATGTAAAAGTTAAAGTGGCTAAGGTGGAGAAGGCTAAAATGTTTGCTGAGTGTTGTACTCTACAACCCCACATTCTACGACACATCAAGGGCGCAGATTGGCGTTTCCCCTCGGCTCTTCTTTTTCCATTTAGCATGTTAGCAGTCTTTAATGCAATATTTTCCCCAAGCATAACCATGACACTGTGTAATTACTGTAAAACCCGGAGCGTATTTGCAAGCCCTAGTTACATTACATATTAATGAAAAATTCCAAAAAGACCCATGAGAACGCGTGCAAATTGCCTGTATGATATTATTAATTGTTTGCATGTTTGTAAAATACTTTGAAAGGTTTTAAACCTGAAATTGATCTCAGGAAACGTCAGAAACTGAAAGGTTTTTATCGCGGAAATCTCCCCTATGCTGTGCTGTACACCCTTGAAGGTGGTGTGATTTGTTTGACTTGTAACCCCATATCGCTGTAAATATGTTAGTATCAAGATCTACATAAAAATGCTAAACTGGCGTCCTTCATATAAAGCACACCTACAAAACCAGATAATGTACGTATACTTAACTTCAAATTTCTTCATTTCTTATACAAATTTCAATGTAAAAATCTGATTTGGTCAACACATGACCTCTCGCCATACTCTACTATTTTTATTTTACTAATATAAGTTATGTTTTATATAAGTAGGAACTTACTCACAAATATATACCATTGTAGAAGGGAATTCGGAAATTATAGTTTTTATAATATTATTAGGTACTTATAATATTATATTATTTGTAGAATTTTTAACTTCTTGTAATTGGAAAATGGCGCTAGATAGAAACAATGTTTTAAATACAGATTGTAAATAGTAGTAACATTTAGTATACATTTCTTTCCTATTAATCCATAAATTTTGAGGGTATTTCAAAAAAGAAACTGCCACTTCCGGTTGCACGATCAACGCCAAAATCTAATCAGATCTAATTTAGGGTGTCAGAATATTATATACAAAATTTCAATTTTTTTATTCAGTGGTATTTGATTTATCTTACCTCCAACATCCATCCAGTCACACATACAGACATCGGGAAACTATTAAAATCTTGTTCTAGGGACCTCAAAACATGCTTATTCATTGAAAAATCACTATCGAAATTTTAGCATGATTACAATACCTCTCTTACAGTACTGAGTGGCGAGAAGTAAAAATAGTGAGAACAATTTTCTATACTAATATCAACTACCTAATTCATTTATAAGTGTAACTATGGCTTGTTGACTAATAAAACTCGCATTATAATAAATTATGGTTGTTGAGCAACAGAACTTTCATCCGCAAACATAATAATAAATATAGCCTTGTACGCACATTGATTCTTTCTTCTGAATCCTGGAAAAAAGGAAGAATAAGCTATTAGTGATATAAAAATTCTACTTTCCCAAGACTCTTGAAGATTCAATTTAGCGGCGCGACAGACATTTTTCACCAGAGTTATTTTTTCAGGATTCATAAACATGAAAAAATCTTCAATGAATCCTTTGTGAAGAGAGAACAGAGGTAACCGTACATTTATAAAGCATTTCTAAAAGTTGTAATTTCGAATAGCAATGGTTAATCTCTCGTTAAATTATATTACTTACCATATTATTTTATTTTTAAATATTTTTAATATATCCTTAGTCTTGTGGTGTTGTTTTTTATTTTTAATAAGAATATAACGAGCGAAGTGAAAATTGTTTAATACACAGTATATGAAAAGAAGGTTCCTGTGTGAAAAATTACCACTCACTCCAGAGATCAACCTAATAATTATTATATGCGAAGCAGCACTGAAATGAAAAACATAATTACAGTCTTTCTTTATGCTTATCAATACTCGTGCGAGTTCAAAGCTTTACTCGTCCTTTTGCGGGATTTTTGTAGAAAAATTAAATACAGAACCTGATTAAAAAGATATGAAAGAATTCTGACCTGAAATAGGACGGCGTGGGATATAAAATATCCGGTGATTTATGACTCAGATGGAAATTGATTCTGCGTTGAATATTAATAACCTTTAAAAGCTAATAAAAACCTTATGATTACCACCTCATTTATTAATCAGAATTTTATTATTCCTAACTCTATTGACAGTAACGGTTTCTGAAAGATTTAACAATATGAATTGAATATAATTATACGAAAGCTTGGAAGGGCAACTTTTTAAAAAGGTGAAATTTCAACATTAATCTTGAAATTTCAACTTTTTAAAAAGGTGAAATTTCAACTTTTCTTGCACATGAGTATTATGAAGCAGATTGCAACCCACTAAAGTTGGCACCCCCACTTTGCGCAAATTTAAAAAAATGTCATAAAGCCTCATTCCCAGCTATCGTTTTAACGCGTAGTGGATAGCGCGTAGTAGCTAGTAGATAATGCATAAAAGTTTGTACGATGGACTCTCGCTGAAGCATTCCCACGTCTGTTCAAGAGTTGTGCGTAGTGCACAAGCGTAGTGCACTAGCGCAAATGCTTGCAAGGTTCAAGCTTTTAGACACTATGCGTAAGCGTTATTGTGAGATAGAGATATAAATGATATATAGTTGCCCTTGTCTTTCTACGTCGAACTGTCAGAATAGCAGAATTCTAACATCTAACCTGCATTTGTTTGAGTGATAGTGAAAGAGCTAATAGAAAAATGAATATTGAAAATACAGTGAATGCTGTATATGAGGTCATAAGACGTAGAAGAATAGCAGTTGCTACGACAGCTTCCGTTTTTATTATGCAGTCTTCTGCAATAAATAAAAAGCGTCGCAAGCGTAGATGGTGGGTTCACCCTATGAATCAAAAACGTTTATTGCAAGGCGATTGCATGGTGATTGGGATAATTTAATCAGAGAAATGAGGCTTTGTGACAAGTTTTATTTTTCAATTATACTAGACTAAATGTCAATCAGTTTTTATCAATAAAACAATCAAACAAAACAAGAAACAAATATCTGCCTATGCTTTTCAAACAAAGTTCAAAAACAAAATGACGTAGTGTCGATAAGTCGATATTCTACAAAACTATTCATGTATCATTGTGTCCGATAGATGTCATCACTATCGATTTATGCATTAAAACATTCGCTGGGAATGGTCCTAAAACTTCTTTCTAAACACTACGCATAACGCTTGTGTTTAATGTATTATGAACAACAAATTAGTCTTAAATTACATCGTGATCGTGATATTGGTGAGAGTGGGGGTGGTGTCTTTATTAAAGTTAGCACGCCCCACTTTTCATAGAAGTATTCTGGCTAATACTCCAGTCAAAACGCGGTAAATGGTGTGATGACGCTAACCAGGACGGGAAAAGGTCTACTATAGGTTTTTTGGGTCGCTGAATCCGAATCCAGGGTCCAAATGACCTGGAAAATAGGGGAACACCCTTAAATCAGCAAAAAGTACCCCTTTTAAGGGGTTATTTTCAATATTTGGTAAGTAAAGCTAAAATTAATTTAAAAAAATTTTTTTTAAGTATTTAAAAATATTTTATAACATTTTGACCATTATACAACGTATTCACCCCTTGGAGGAGGAACTAACCCTAAATTATAAAAATTTAAAAAAACGCTATTGAATTTTATTTTTGATACTTTTCATTATACAACCGGAATACTAACAACATTTGTTGTACAAAAAATATTTTCACCCCCCAGGAGGTGAAAACGGCTGTAAACTACCCCTAAATTGTAAACAGAACTGGGCAAAATACTCCAAAAAAGTAGTTAAATATAAATACAGATACTTAAAGCAAAAATATATTTTAAATATAAATACTAAATACTTCATTTTTTCAAAGTATTTAAAATTTCAAATACTCTAAAAAAGTATTTAAATATTTTTCAAATACTTTATCAAATACTTTTTGTAAAAGTTTTGTATATGATAAAAAAAGTTCAAAAATTATTTCAATAAACATTTATATCTCGATTGAAATACAGGACGAGTTGTTACATAACAGGAACAGGATAATTACTAGATTTTAGATTGCATACATTCAAATAATTTTCCTTTATGGCCAATATAAAAATGTTTAAGTTATTAGGTTTGCAAGAATAGTTATTTTGGCTGTTCAAGCACAAGTGGCACAAAAATCGGTTTAAAAAAAAGTTATTTTGTTGAATACAAAATTGCGGGGCTAACTTCATAGTATTTAAATACTTTTGTATTTAAATACTGTTTTTTAGTACTTGAAATACTATGTTTAAAATACTTTTTAAAAAATATTTAAATATAGATACAAATAATGAAGAAAGTATTTTAAATAGTATTTAAATACTTAAGTATCTAAATACTGCCCAACTCTGATTGTAAACGACTAAAAAACACGTTATTGACATTTTTTGTTTTACAATCATGAAATTAGCATTACTTGTAGTAAAAACAAATATTTTAACCTCCTATGGAATAAAAACTACGCTTAAAAAACTGATAAAAACAAATGAATACCATATTTTGTAAATTAACAACATTTATTATTAACATTTATATGAATAATAACGTCTTTTTTAATTTTTTACAATTTAGAGGTAGTTTACACCCATTTTCAACCCCTGGGGAGGGGGATATTATATTTTAACCTCCTATGGAATAAAAACTACGCTTAAAAAACTGATAAAAACAAATGAATACCATATTTTGTAAATTAACAACATTTATTATTAACATTTATATGAATAATAACGTCTTTTTTAATTTTTTACAATTTAGAGGTAGTTTACACCCATTTTCAACCCCTGGGGAGGGGGATATTATATTTTTTGTATAACAAATGTTGTTAGTATTCCGGTTGTATAATGAAAAGTATCAAAAATAAAATTCAATCGCGTTTTTTAAAAATTTTTATAATTTAGGGGTAGTTCCTCCCTCCAGGTGGGTGAATACGTTGTATAATGGTCAAAATGCTATAAAATATTTTTAAATACTTACAAATTTTTTAAAAATAATTAATTTTACTTTTAATTACAAAATCTTGCAAAATAACCCCTAAAAAGGGGTACTTTTTGCTGATTTAAGGGTGTTCCCCTATTTTCCAGGTCATTTGAACCCCGGATTCGGATTCAGCGACCCAAAAAACCTATAGTAGACCTTTTCCCGTCCTGGTTAGCGATTTATAACCTCCCCCCCCCCACGCGTTTTGACTGGAGTATAACTGGTGTGGGTACAAATTCTAAATTTTTGCTACATATTAGTCCTAAATTATGACATTTTTTAAAAAAAATTGCGTAAAATGGGGGTGCCAACTTTATTGGGTTGCAATCTGCTTGACAATACTCATGCGCAAGAAAAGTTGAAATTTCAAGAAAAATTTTGAAATTTAAACTTTTTAAAAAGGTAAAATTTCAACATTAAAGTTGAAATATCAAGAATAAAATATTATCTTCCTTTCGTAGAATTAAGAAACGTATATGAATTCCGTTTTTCACGTAGAATGCGAATCTGCGAAAACAATTTGGGGTTCCCATTTAAGATTTCAAACTTACCTCCACCCCACCCCCCAGGATTGGGGTGGGGGGGTTGAATTTGGTGTCATTGGATGGCCCCCTCGATAATATTTTAGTCGTGTTTTTTGGATTTTTCATCCGATGCTTCGTTTTCGAGATATTCCTAAACGCATCTTAAAATGGCCCACCCGGTATAACAGTCAACTGGGAATCGAACCTGAATCGTTACATTATGCGGTTCAAGTTTCTGAGTAAAATACAACTTCTGTTTAAACAGCAATTACTTTCTTTATCATGTTCATGAGTAATTTCTACGCTTGAATTCTCGTTGAATATATTACTGTCTATAGTTTCTGCATTTGCTTTAAATACATCCAAAAGACGAGTAATAAAACAAAACCAATCTAGAAAACGAAATTACATAATACAATTATTACACCCCTTGATTCAAATATAATTTATAATCTCAACAGACTGTCCCCAGCCCTAATAAAACCAAAAACATAAAGTCTCCCTCAAATAGTATCATCGTTTCAACGAGTCCCAATTCAGCTTAGTTTCATGATCCCATTAGCTGTATAATTGTGGCATTTGAAAATATGCACCCGAGGGGGCAGTCGCCCTGTTAGTGGGCTAATCAGGGGGCGCAGCGCTGCGTTGATTAGCGCTCCCTCGACGCAGGGCTCCAGAGATAAACTAACCGCGACAGCCCAGTGAAGAGATGACGCGTGAGAAGATAGCAATGGGTGAAAAGTTAGACTATACAAAATACAGAGTGGTGCACAACTTCATGCAGTAGCTGCATGTGATGACGTACGAACCCGGAGTTTCATGGTTCAAGTCTCTCGGCCGTTAAATGTCGACAAATTTCAAAAATATCTTGCAATTAATCTCACTCGGCACTCGGATGTTTCAAACTGTCTACTTAATCGCCTGGTTGCATAAGAACCTCTCCGTTGCCGCTTTGATGTTCATAAATCGTCGGACGGATTCTGATTATTAATCGATTGGATTGTAAGTAAAATAGTATACAAACCTCTTGGGAAAGCTTATTCCAGCTTCGCGCTTATAGCTTATTTCAGTCATCTAATACAGCGCTCGGCTGTAATGCAGCATTTCCCTGCTCAGTATGTAATATACTATTACTTACTGATCAAGAATCTGAAAAAAAAAAATTCAGAAAATTTATAAGTAATAAAATGCCTGCATCAAAAGATTCATTCGCAGGAAAATTCAAATCTAAAATAGATGCACGAAGATGCAAACATAGGAAGATTCAAATCTAGAAAACTATAGTCTGTCTCTTCAAAACAAGTTGGCTACAAAAATTATGCCCTATTCACACATGGACACATAGAAGACACACACACGCGCAACAGTAAAAATTATTTGTGTATTGCTTGTGAAATAGAGGCGCCGCTATTTTATGGCTTCTATGTAAGTAAAGAAAAAATCAATTTTGAGGCTACAAACGTTCCACACGTTCTTCATTTTGCTTTTGCCTGTGAGTCGCATGTGTGTCTTCTGTGTGTTCATGTGTGAACAGGTCTTTAGGTTGAACGGCAGTACATATTCCGTACATACCTATTCAGTACATATTAACTTTTGTAGAATAGCATCTTCCTGTGTTTGCATTTATGCTGAGTCTTAAATTCTACCTATAGATTTGACTTTTCCTGTAATGAATCTTTTGATGCAGGTATTTTATTATTATTACTTATATATGCATCTTCGGGTTTTGCATTTTCCTGTGTATGAATATGAATATTATAGATTGATATTTTCTCATACGAAAATTCATGTTCTAAAACACTTTATGACTAACCTTCATTTTAAAATGATCTTGCAGCAACTAACTAATTTATATAGGTGAGCGGTTCACCCCTAATTTGAGAACATGGGGGTACTAACCTCATTGCTCTTACAAAGTTGTTCAGAATAAAAAATGCAACAACTTTTGTCCGAAAAGTTTTTCGAAAAAATGTTTACTTCTCGAGTTACAAGCAATTGTTTATTTAAATTGTTAATAACAAATTAATGTGCACTCGCTTTGGCAAAAAAATTGTTACGGAAATACATTACTCACACCAATACACCAATAAAAATTGGTTTCATCCAGGAGCAATGAGGTTAGTACCTCACCCGTGTTTTAGGCCGAATTTTAGGGGTAAACCGCTCACCTAATATTCCCTCTATAGTTTTATATGCTCTAAGGGTGAAAAGTTCATGTTCAACTGTGAACTGTGTAGTGTTTATAAAGCCCTGCGTCGGCAGTTTTGTTCTGATGCGTGCGAGGCTTGATGAGCAGTGCTTAATGCAATGTAATAATGTTAAAAGGATTCGTCTGTTTTATGTCGCAGTTTATAGAATTGCACAAGCTTTGATGTTCTAGGTTGTTAATTAGATCCCTCTCCTGATTTTCAAGATTAGATATCTTTTATTTATGCTGCAAAGACAGGGACATCTTATGAACTTTGAGCAATATAGTCGGATTTACATGGCTGTCTTACATAATGTGAGCCAACAATTTACGGATACTCATGATTCATGGTTGTTGTACTTACTCTCATAAGAGATATTTTTTATGTATCGACACCTGACTGGAATCGAACCGGAGTTGTCAGAGCTTCTTTCAGTTGGCAATCAGTCCCATTACCTATGTACATAATACATTAATCTTCATATCTATCACACCTTTTATCAAACTTAAGAGACCCGTGTACCTCCTAAAATCCAGCACAAAACGTACTAACCTAGCGAGTGTTTTGTGGCCTGTACCAGAAAGGTAAAATTGTATTTCAGGAAGAGGTATATACTTAAGGATCAATTTACAGTTGTGCCTTTTTAAAATTTTAATAAAAGAATTGTACATGATTATAAAAATTCCTTAAAAAATCCAATTTATGCAAACTTTAGGTACACGGTAATATCTCCTCGTAGAAATTTATTTTTTAAATTTTAAAAAGGCACATCTGTAGATCCATTCTTTCTCTATTAAATATTTATAAAAACATTGCCATAAAGTCAATAACAGTTTACTCGCAGTCGCAACGAAAACACTTTTACATAATTTTTCAACTTCAAAATAAATGACATTGTATTGTTAGGATGCGGTAAAGTACGAGTTTCGGGCTGGATTTAGGCAGTCGTAGTAGTGATAACAGTGGAATTAAAAAAATTGTAAAATCGATTGTATTCTAGTAATTCGGAAAAACCGCAGACGGGCCGCTTAACTGTGACAGTCAGAGTCCCAGGCTCATAATACTTTGCGATTGTAAGTCATTGGTATAGAGTTATATTATACATTTTGTGCGATTACCAACCGTCAATTGAAAAATGTATAGTAGCTACACAACAGGAGACTTTTTGTACATTAATGAAATGTGTAGGTACCTCTGACTGAAACTGAACTTAATTTGACAAAACCATTAACGCACTCGACTATACGGTCCATAAATTCACTCACTCACCCATGCTAAATTTAAAAGTGTTTCGAATATACCTTTGAATCTCGTTTCAAAATATACACATCAAATCATCAAAATACGTTTTACAAAATAAAATTTTGTAGTCCTTCCAATGTAAACTGAATTTTCATGTAAAATAATTTGTTTTGCATGAGCTATTTTCCAAACGTCCTAACTGGATAACGATTTTTCAATTGTTCAATTAAAATGTCAATCGTTTTCGTTTTTCCATTACTTCGTTTTGTACCTGGCCATCTATATACCTATCTACATTGCTAATATCACATTTAAAATCAATTTTTAAAAGTGTTTTATATTGTAATTTGTGTTTTAATAGACAACATACTTTATTTCCGTATTTCTCATTTTATGAGAAAACAATTTTTTAAATAAAGAATTATTTAAATTCCTTCCCAATTTATTTTACTTCAATCAGTGAACAAATTATTAATTTACTGCGTGCTCAATAATAATTATTATTATAATCACTATTAATTAAAACAGAATCCCTTTTTTATTTGATTGTATAGTGTTCACAGTAGACACATCACAATTGCAAAGCAGTGGATAATATAAAATATAAATATATTATTAGAATAAATGACATAGAGGTATTCTTTTTCTTCCAAGAAAATATTGCGCTGTGAACTGGATAAAATTTAAAATTAAAATCTAAATACTAAATATTTAATTTTCGTAATCAGTTTTCCTTTATCAGTTAAGTAGGTTTCGCTGTACGTCAAATTAATATTTTACGAATTAAACGAGGAAGTTGACATTAAATCATGATACGACTTTAAAAACGACATCGCATGCTTATGCTAAACGAGGGTATATTTCAAACGAGCACAGAAATTTTTCCAGAAGGGATGCATATCAATTTTCAAAGTTAAATAAAATGTAAATAAATAACACAGTAGGTATTCAACGAGTATTTAACAATGAGAATCACTTATGAAAATGAAAGTACCAGTCCTAGACGAGAGTGTCATCATTCGAATTTTTGATTGCCTTATTTATTTTAAATTAAATATAGCAGATGCACGACATCAGACGTGGTACGTCAACAAAATAAATGGCTATGACTATGATCAATGTTAAATATATTCGTTAATGACGACATATCAGCAATATTTTTGCAGAAACCGCTTCGCTACCTTAAAATAATGAAAGAAATCGTCCAGCACGGTTTTTCTCTTGACTCAGTTGCGTTTAGGGAAGTAATAAGTTGGCGAACTTTGACTCAGCTCTGTATAGAACATAGGCACATTCTTTCTCTCCCTTCAACTCTGAAAAAAGAAACTTTGGCTATCCCAGAATCTCACCCACCCGCTAAATTTAATGTGCTTTCGGTTAAAAACGCGTCCAATAATCCAAATAACTACAGCAAATACGACGCGTTAATGGTGCCATTATTCGTTCGCATTTTCTCTCGCTGGGCGCTGGAATTCCGGCGATTTAGACACGCAGTGCTCCATTGATTGATTGACAGACGAGATCCTGCACCATCAATGCCGTGCAAATCATCGCACAGAAATAAGCAATTTAGATGGAATGGCTTTCGCGCGCTCAATCATAGAAAGGACAAATTGGCACCAGGTGGTTGACTAGTAGTGAAATGGAACTATGTTGATTGGTTTTTTGTATAAATATGCGAGAGAGAACCAAACTAGCGATCAATCATTTTAATTGAATGTAGCGTGTACGTGTGGCAGCTTTACTGAACTGTAAGTGAAACAAAACTTTACAGTTTCACGATTGAATTTCATTGATTTGATTTAAATCTAGATATTTTAGCTGGAAACATGTATCTATGAATATGAATCTGTGATATTTATTGTAGCTACCTACTTATTTAGTTTTCAGTTATTTAAACTTTTTGACCAATTAACCTTATTCTTATTGTATTATTTATTTATGAGTATGGCCTATAGAATTTCATGTATACTAGGTATAATATATTTTTTCTACTCCTATGCTATAATTTATTTATTTTATATATGTAATCTGTACTTTAATGACACTCATTTCGATATAGATTTTCATTTCGATACAGATTCTTATACAGGATGTATTGTATTGAACACACTGATCATGAATCAAAAAGAATTTTGTTGAAATTCGTGAAATTAACAGTAGTTTGCAAAATAATATCATTTTGGGTAGGTACCACAAGTTGTCACATTTAAATTCAAAAAAAGTTAAACAATAATTATGCAGTATTTACTAGCGTAATTACATTAATGTAATAATAATTTTATAAACAGAAAAAAATGCAATTTGTAGGTACTTACAGAATGTCTCATTTGCTGGAACCCATTTTTAATTTGCAAATTTAAGTAAAATTCTTTTTGATTCATGATCAGTGCGTAACGCACTATGTGTTCAATGCTATACACCCTTAAATTTTGTTATACAGGTTGGGTTACACCCTGTATAGGTAATACAATTTTTCATTGCGATACAGATTTTCATTATGATACATACACGCAATGAATGACGTTATAACATAAATAACTACAATGAATGTGAACGTGCTATTTGTTTCACCTTCCATGTTAAATATGAATATTATGGAATGAAATCAAATTATGATAGTTTTCGTATGCATCAACTTCTACCTTGTTTAATAATGTAGATTCAATGAGAATAGCAGCTTTACAGCGACTGTATATTTATTACCTTGCTAATGGGAAATTGAGAAGTGTTCTATGCAAATTACTATTTGTAACAAAGCAACGGGTGTAAGTCGTTTTCAATACGACGATATATACAGCTCATTAATTTCACATTTACAACCAAGGTGTATAATACATTATTCATTGGACGTGGGTGAACCATTTTCATTAAGGGTCAGCTATAATTAAAATTTGATACACTCCCTTCAAAAAATATCGAAGGATATTATAATTTGTGGTGTTTTTAAAAATTAGTAGAGTTGGTTATTTTAGAAAGTAGTAGGTACTTAATTTTGTAAATTTCATTCTGTAGCCGTGTAAGCACAACCTTTAAGAACATCATTGAAAAATATGACCACAGATTACAAAACCAAAATTTCAAAATTATTTATCGTAACATGCTTTTTGATTTGAATATTATAGCAAGAGATGCACCTTAATGCCTTATATGTTTTTTGTGTTCGATTTATACATTCAAAATATTATTCATTAAGTACAATGGTATTATAATTTCACAATATTTAATTAAAAAATACAATAAGCACTATTCCCCCGAAATAATTCATCTCCATTAGTTCATCACGCAATTTCTTCAGCCACCAGTCTCGACTTCTTCGCTAATTGCTAATTATAAAAAACACCCTTAGTCTCTCGCAAAACCAGGCAACGCAGTAGGTACTCATTCTAAACACAAATAAACGTAGTCGCGGCTTTCGCATCCCTCGTCATCTCGCTCCAGCGACTGATGAAGTCGTATTCTGATGAAAATGAATGCGCCATTAGTTTTCACGCGCGAAGAACATCGAACAATGCACGTGATTCCGGACACTGCGGCTAATTGCGACACGCGAAATGGTTTTTATCGCGCTATAACCAACGCTGTACATGTAATTTATAACTGCGAGTGCACAATCCTATCTCACACCCCACCTGCTGTAATACGGGCATTTGGGAATATTATCCGTATCATAGTTTTTACTAGTTTTCGGTCTATTATTTTTGGTGGAGTATAAATCGTTCCGTAAAGTTTAGAGGAAAAACTGCAACATGTGACAGCGAGTTATTCAAATTTAACGGTTTAGTGCAGTTTTACATCCTCAATTATGTTTTATCTTCATCAATCTCGATATTTGATTTTTTACGTCTAAAATAATATTTTTTCATATTCCTCTGTCGTTCTTGGTTTGCGTTTAGGCTGTTTTTATGGATGTAACTGGTTACTTATTCTGCATTATGTACAGTTGAACTAGGTATTTCAAGATTTTGACTCCGTGTTATTTTGAACACTAATATAGAAACGTCTATAGTTCACCTTTACAAAATACAGAATAAGTATCCCGTAGCATCCATTATAAACCAAGTCTTAATAGGTGAGCGGTTCACCCCTAATTTGAGAACATGGGGGTACTAACCTCATTGCTCCTGGATGAAACCAATTTTTATTGGTGTATTGGTGTGAGTAATGTATTTCCTTAACAATTTTTTGCCAAAGCGAGTGCACATTAATTTGTTATTAACAATTTAAATAAACAATTGCTTGTAACTCGAGAAGTAAACATTTTTTCGAAAAACTTTTCGGACAAAAGTTGTTGCATTTTTTATTCTGAACAACTTTGTAAGAAGGCATTTTTCACGAAAACTCGATATTTTTCAAGATACCTATTTGCAAAAAAACTTATTAGAATGCTTTTTCCGCAATTTCTACGGGGATATCGGCACTTATTCCTCTTCGGTCACGGACAAAACCATTTTCTATTAGTGTATTTAATGTTATTGGTACATTCCCGTAACAATTTTTTACCAAAGCGACTGCACAATAATTTGTTATTAACAATTTAAATAAACAATTGCTCGTAACTCGAGAACTAAATATTTTTTCGAAAAACTTTTCGGACAAAAGTTGTTGCATTTTTTATTCTGAACAACTCTGTAAGAAGGCATTTTTCATGAAATTTTTCTTACAAATAAAACAACTTTTGTCCGAGGAGTTTTTCGAAAAAATATTTAGTTCTCGAGGTACGAGCAATTGTTTATTTAAATTGTTAATAACAAATTATTGTGCAGCCGCTTTGGTAAAAAATTGTTACGGGAATGTACCAATAACATTAAATACACTAATAGAATATATTCGAGAATATATTTCGAAAATATGATGTAAAACATAATATTATGCTACATAATTAAAGATTTTTTTAGCGAAGAATTAAAAATATAGCAAACACAATAATTAATTAATTAATTTTATTTACAGTTAAAGAAAAATAAAATTTATAATTATAGTTTTCAAGCTAATACCTACTACACACTCGAAGATAAATATACCTAGAATAAATTAAATGCAATAGGGAATGGTGCAAGAACCTTGTTGTAAACTACTACTGCTGATAATATTTTATCAAAGATTTTAATTAATCAAACGTTAAAAATATCCATTGTCATTCATATTGAATGAATTCAGTTGAACTCCAAAATTTTATTGTATTATTTCCAAGCGATGGAAATCACGATGACATTTTTATAAACTATGAAGCAAATTTTAAATAAAATATAACAAATTCTATACACATATACTTCTCAGCAATAATGTTCTTCTGATAATTGGTTTGAAATTGTAAAATTTGCTAGTTAGGATTCATTTTTCAATATTTCAGGCACATGTCAATATTTTCATAACGTACTTATGGTGAGTCAGTAGCTGTCTATAAATTAATATTGGGATTCTATGCAGTTCTATAACTTCTATAAGCGTATCTATAGTAACTTATAGACCGATCTTAAAAAATGCTATTCTGGGCAAACCTATAGCTTACAGATTTCTATAAATGTCTTATAGATTTCTATAAATTTATAGACAGCTACTGACTCACCATAAGTCGTTATGAAAATATTGGCATGTGTCTGAAATATTGAAAAATGAATCAAAACTAGCAAATTTTACAATTTCAAACCGCAATTATCAAAAGAACATTATTGCTGAGAAGTATATGTGTATAGAATGTGTTATATTTTATTTAAAATTTGCTTCATAGTTTATAAAAATGTCATCATGATTGGAAATCGCTTGGAAATAATATAGTCAAATTTAGGAGTTCTACTGAATTCATTCAATATGAATGACAATGATTATTTTAAACATAGTTTGATTAATTAAAATCTCTGATAAAATATTATCAGTAGTGTAGTTTACACCATCCCCTATTGCATTTAATTTATTCTCTAGGTATATTTGTCTTCGAGTGTGTAGTATTAGCTTGAAAACTATAATTATAATTTTTATTTTCCTTTAACTGTAAATAAAATTAATTAATTTATTATTGTGTTTGCTATATTTTCAATTTTTCGCTAAAAAATCTTTAATTATGTAGCATATTATGTTTTACCTCATATTTTCGAAATATATTCTGAAATTTTATCAGCACGTGTCATGTGTATTTCATTGTGTCAAATTTGTATAATCATTTGTCGCGTCAATGTGACAATGGCCTTCTTCAAAATTAATAATATAATTGAAATTGCAAGAAAATATTTATTAAAATTTACATGTTTTGCTGCAAATTTTGTTAAGAATGTCTTTATTTTTATACTAAAATATTATTTCTCTTCAAGAAAAGCAATGTACAACAATTAATTCATTATATTTACATGTTACAAAAATAATAGTATGGAACTATTGGCAATACTGTTTTTAAGATTCTATAAGAAAAATTTACAGATGTCAAAAGTTATAGACATGCAGTCAGAATACCATTTCAGCGAAATCTATAAGACTGTCAGTTACGGATTTTCCATAACTTATAGATCTATAAGTTTATAGAATTTTAAGATAATGCTCAGAATCCGACCATTATAGACATCTATAAGACATTTATAGAAATCTGTAAGCTATAGATTTCCCCAGAATAGCATTTTTTAAGATCGGTCTATAAGTTACTATAGATACGCTTATAGAAGTTATAGAACAATCCCAATATTAAATTAGTAGATCATGAAATTATGCATTAAGATTTATCATAAAAATATAATTAAATGATGCTTCTTATATTTGCATCCAGAGATGCTACGATATTTATTTCAATACCTGCACCGCAAAACAAGTTGAAGAATGGGATGAACCGAATGATGATAACATTGGTAAATGGGAAAATGTATAATAAATTAGAGTTGCAACGAATATTATGCAACTATTAGTTTTTAATAAGTATTGTTACTAAAAAAATATTGTCAAGACTTTATTTTGTAATTTTGAAAAAAATAAAAATGAGTAACAACTATTCGTTATTAAAAATTAAAAGCGGAAAATTATAGAGTAAAAAATAAGTTTTTCTGCATTCGATGTAAGTTTATCTTTTTTTTTGGCGCCATAAGGGTGCAGAATATTTGCAAAATATTCGGTTATTCGACAGACAATCATACATTATATTCGTAATTCGGCACATTTACTATTCGTTACCTATATCTCTAATAATAATTAAAAAATAATCTATTTTGGAATCCAGCATAAAGCAGGAGGAAAAGTATTTTTCTCTCTAAGGAGAAAAAATCAAGTGGATACCCGCATAAAGCGGGAGGAAAACTACTTTACTGACCGGTCAGAAATACCTCACTTTCGTCCCTAATAATAGGGACAAAAGGTGGCGTTTTCGGTTGCAGGTATTGAAAAAAATAATTTATTGAATTAAATTTGTTAATTAAATCAGATTAAAACTGACACAAAAATCTAAACATTTTTATTTCTTACATTGTATGTTACAGTTTAACTCTCTGGTTCAAAATTCATTAAGATTTCATACACTTGACGAAATTCTAAGTCAAGGTATTTTCTTGCCTCTCAGGTAAAGAGGATACTTCTTTTGGTTCTATTTTTTTGGAATAGAAGCAATATACCTTTCCTTTGCTACTTATCTCTCATCACCCTCACTCAATCGAACGTATATCGAATTTTTAATCAACTGTCGGTACCGTAGTGGGGCTTCTGGGCATTATTTCTGAACATTACTGTACATAACATACATTTCATAATCCTTGTTTATTGCATAATTAAAGATTTCAGAAACTTAAACAAAGTATAAAAGTTGATCAATCTACATATTTTTTTAATATTCAATAAATCAATTCCTCATTTTTTATAAAGATGTGTTTTTCTAATTTAATATATTTTTTTCAGATAAAGAGAAAGTTCCAGCCCAACCTACAGAAGAATCTGAAGAAGAGGATGAAGAAGATGAAGAAGGTATTTTTAGGAACAAATATAAAAACTAAGCTACCTACCAAATTAAAAGTATTAATGCTACCATAAAGGCAAGGCGCACAGTTTGTAGTTTGTGGAAAAAAAATGCGTGGGACGGTGTTAGGATTTTGACTTTTTACGAAAATTTTTACAAGTCCAAAACCCGATAGCCAAATGAAGTTATGAGCTAATATATTTATGCGTATACAATTTTGAATGCGAAAAAGTCAAAATCCTAACACCTTTATAATATTTATCGGCAAAAAGTTTTTATATTTTTTGATATGCACTACACACCTTGCACAATTAAATGCACGCCACTGATAAAGACAATTAAAATTTCAGATGATGATCATAGAGCAGTCGCCGTAGAAAAAGATTTCAAGTTCATGGAATTTGTTAAACGGTATGTCCACGGTTTTTTAATCTAACTAGAATACTTTATGTTTATGTAAATGTAGAGATTTAACATTAGACTTACATTACTACTTTATTCTATTATCTCTAACTCCAAGTGCAGAATGATCCGGTGTAGAAAATAAATGGTGTGAACATGGTTTTAAATTAAATAGTTTCTGCACTTGTACACGTCATAAAATATTTCACATTTCCACATGAGACGTCCTCATATCTCTCGTGGTTTTATTTCAGCATTTACGAAATTCTAAACTAAAAAGATAAAGAGTAATGTGTCATAATGTGGATAACTTTGCAGGTTCTCGCAACCCAAGGTGATCCAGGCGTGCGGGCTTGCGCTGCGGCGCTTTGATACCAACTCGGTGCAGGTGAATCATTGTATATTAAAACTTCTACATCGAATCGCCTGGGACTGCAAGATGCCCGCCTTGCTCTTCCAGGCCTCCATCTTCAGGACGTTTCAACGCATCTTTGCCGAAGGGAAAAACCCAGAATTTAAAGTAAGGACCCAATCAAACATTCACCATAACAAATCAATTCTTCCATTATTGATAAACAAAATGCTTGTTAGTTATTAACAGGAGTGGACACTAGGGCGGATGAAGTGTGTCCTTTCTGTTTATTATTAATTTATATCATCATGTAAACCGTGTACAGTAAACGTCGATTCCATGAAAGAACAGAACAATGAAAAAACAGAACACGAAAAAACAGAACATGAAAAAACAGAACATGAAAAAACAGAACAATGAAAAAACAGAACACTGAAGAAACAGAACAATGAAAAAACAGAACAGTGAAAAAACAGAACACTGAAAAAACAGAACACTGAAAAAACAGAACATTGATAAAACAGAACATGAAAAAACAGAACACATAAACTAATCTATGCTAACAAAAACCTTGATTAGTCCAACAGAACTCCGTTTTTTGACATAAACTAATCTATGCTAACAAAACCCTTCTTGACTCCAACGGAACTCCGTTTTTTTGACATAAACTAATTATGCTAACAAAACCCTAATTGAGTCCAACAGAATTCCGTTTTTTTAAATAAACTAATCAATACTAACAAAACCCTAATTGAGTCCAACAGAACTCCGTTTTTTTAAAAATAAACTAATCAATACTAACAAAACCCTAATTAAGTCCAACAGAACTCCGTTTTTTTGACATAAACTAATCAAAGCTAACAAAACCCTAATTGAGTCCAACAGAATTCCGTTTTTTTAAATAAACTAATCAATACTAACAAAACCCTAATTGAGTCCAACAGAACTCCGTTTTTTTAAAAATAAACTAATCAATACTAACAAAACCCTAATTGAGTCCAACAGAACTTTTTTGACATAAACTAATCAAAGCTAACAAATCCCTTCTTGAGTTCTGTTTTGTCATTGTTATTTTTTTTTCATATTCTGTTTTTTCATGTTCT
This sequence comes from Agonum fuliginosum, assembly GCA_947534325.1. Classification (NCBI taxonomy): domain Eukaryota; kingdom Metazoa; phylum Arthropoda; class Insecta; order Coleoptera; family Carabidae; genus Agonum; species Agonum fuliginosum. The sequence continues at coordinate 22,054,669 of OX384038.1, forward strand.
GTTTTATCAATGTTCTGTTTTTTCAGTGTTCTGTTTTTTCACTGTTCTCTTTTTTCATTGTTCTGTTTTTTCAGTGTTCTGTTTTTTCATTGTTCTCTTTTTTCATTGTTCTGTTTTTTCACTGTTCTGTTTTTTCATGTTCTTTTTTTTCATGTTCTTTTTTTTCATGTTCTGTTTTTTCATGTTCTGTTTTTTCATTGTTCTGTTTTGTCCGGTCACCGTAAACGTCATGTCGTACACTTATAAATTATAAGAATGAAATGAATGGTATAGGAATTCAAGTGTGCTAATGAAGTTATTCTATCTACCGGTTACTTGTTCTGATACCTGTAAAGTGGAACTACATGCATTTCTATGTAACGATTCATAATGACACGGAGCCGTAGCATAGAAATGAATTTGTCCAACTTTACAGAATACAGAATAATTAACCGCGTTTACATCCATTATAAACCAGCCTTTTTACACAAAGTCTGGGATTACGTGCAAGCTGTGAGTCTATGAGTAGTCTTAAAATACTATAATACGAATAGAACGTGCCAGGTAATTGCCATCTTTCTGTGCATTAAAATTTCGGTCCATGTCATATGTGCTGGAATTTGTAATTAATTAGGCAATTTAATTTGTTACTATTAAAAATCTGATGTGGCCAACATTATATATACATAACCGGCTGCAACTTCTTGAGATGCTTCATTGAGGTGAGTCTACCACATCTTTCCCTATGAAAATTTTCGATCTCGCGGCGTTCCCTCAATAATCTCTTAGAAATATAAATTTCTATTTGTCCGACGGCTATTAATAAATTTTTGGTCCTCAGGAAACGGACAATTTCCTCGTGTCGGACTGAAAAATCTCAAAATGATTTTTGTAGGACAATTGAATATTTGATTTAGATACGTTTTCATCGACACATTATGAAAAAATTGGAACGCTATCAATAAATTTTTCGACGCCGAAATTTTTGCATGTCTATCTTGGTAGACACGCTTGATATATATTTTGTCGGACAACTTTTTTTTCATGCGTTTCAGTTAATTCTTATTCGATTCCCTCATTCAAAATTAGAGTATGTATAAATTTTGTAATTAATACGAATAGTCGACTTCCGGTAGAATTATTGAGGAAACGCCGCGAGATCGAAAATTTTCATAGGGAAAGATGTGGTAGACTCATCTCAATGAAGCATCTCAAGAAGTTGCAGCCGGTTATGTATAAATGAAACTTTATGTCGGCGGGCCCACGGACTATTACTTTAATTTGTCACACATAAATTTAATAACAAATACTTCATAAAAATATTTTCTCCTGCAGGAATTGGTGAAATTTTCCATTTATATAATAAGACACTTCGTGAAAGTTACGGAAAAAAATAAAAAAGCATTTATGGAATTACTGTTTTGGAAAAACAGCCGAGACGCATGTGACATAGAAGAAGGATATGGAACTTACGAAACTAAGTAAATAAATGATTATAATGAACTGGAATAAAGACTTATACTTTATTGTTTTGCTTTAGTTTTAAAGCATCGAAAAAGACGTGGTCCGAAGAAGAAAAAAATGAATTACGAGTATTAGTCATGGAACACAAAGAAAAGGGAATCGAAGAAGGTTTGTTCAATAACATCATTCATTCAACAATACACTAAAAAACAATATCTTACAGATCAAATAGAATGGATTATGAATAATCTGATAGATAACACTAAATCCCGTTTACAAGTCGTAAAAAAATTAAAAGAATTAATGCTACTGGACCCCACTAGGTACAAGAAAAAATCTTCTGCTTCCATGCGCGCTCCTAAGGATTGGTCAGAAACAGAAATCGCTCAACTTGAAGAACTGTTCAATCAGTTTAAAGACGCGATGGGTAATATTGTCGCAATTTAGTTAAGTAACAAAATTACTTAAAGTCTTATTTCAGATCCGCTGAGCTGTATAACTGATAGACTGGACGTGAAAAGACCTAAAGCTCGAGTCAAGCAAAAACTTCTTGAGTTAGGATTGGCGGATAACAAGGCCCTGAGAAAAAAACGCGGGAAAAAATCAGGTGGTCACCATGAAGAAGATGAAGGTATGATGTTTTCAAATACTTAATTACTCCTATACTACCGTTGGCTCTAGTCATTTTGGCTTGATTGAGAAAAGTGTCAAATGTATATGTTTTTATATCTTTTGCATCTGTTATTCCTTAAAAATATGATTGGACAAAACACCAGCGTTTTGTTTGAAAGCAACTACGCAACAATATAAATTGGAGACTCTTCAAATTTTCTCGACGACCACGCGACTTCGTGACGTCACAAATAATCATATGATTCAAGTTTAATAGTTACAAGTTTACTCGATTGTTGGTGCAACCGGTTTATAAATAACTGTCAAAATTAATAGTTATTTATTGTATAAGTGTTTTAGATGGCGTTTTATCCACGAAAAAATGTTTAAATGCGAGAACGAAGTTCAAGCGTTTAATTTTTTTGAGTGGATAATGCGCAACTAAAACACGAATACAATATAACGTTTTATCCACAATAAAAACTTTTATTCAAAATTAATTCGTTTTACAAAATGTCATTTTAAAATTTATCAAATTCTAGATAATAATTCTTTTAACAGTGGAATAAAGTTACTTTATTCCACTAGTAGATAATAATTCTTTTAACAGTGGAATAAAGTAACTTTATTCCACTAGTAGATAATAAGTCACATTATATAGTTGCAATGAGCACAAATAAATGCTAATTATGAGATGATTGTGGATAAATAATTTTTTTATATGCGACTAATGTATAATACATGAAATGTGTGATGTTTGCTACATAATACCATATATTAATTTCGCAGGGAATAATAGTCATGATTCCCTCCTACATCAATCCGAAAATTACTTTGCCCGAATCAATTTCTGTGCAAATATTTTTTTTAAACATTGCAATGTTTATTGATAGCGAATTGACAAAAAAAAATCCTATTGATATTTATTAGTCGTAGAGAAAGTACAGTATGCAACTCGCTATGATGACTATTATTCCCTCCGATGATTAACATCCTCGCTCGTTTAGCTCGCTCGTGTTATAAACTTCATCTTCAAGGATAATAGGATCCATTATAGCGTCGTTGTAAGTACTAAACTTGGCGAATATATTAAAAACATTTGTGCTCTCTCTATTATTGCTTAATATAATTTTCAAATTGCTTCTATTATTTATATTACTACAGATAAATGTATCCGAAATTTCGAATTATTGTAAACGTCAATTTGACAGAATTTGAAGCAATTGACTTGCTAACTTGATCTGCCATTGGGAGCTGCCATTGGTTTAGTATATGAAAAGTATGTGTTAAACAAAGAAGGAGTATATACAAGTTGTGTTTTCTTAGAACGTACAAAAGTCACGTGGGTGCCAAGAAAATTTGAAGAGACTATACACATGCGCATTAATATCCACAAACAAGAGCGAAAAGATATAATTTTCCGTTAATTTTCTTGAATCAACATGTTTTGCAACTGAAGAATTAGCAGTATGGAAGTATTTTATGTATACGGATGTTTTTTAATCTCTTGTATCTTGTTTGTAAATTGATATGTGCAATTACTGTACGTAACTAGTTAAACTGAAAGTTAAATATGAGCCACTCCCTCTAGTTTGCAAGTTCCGCTATTAATCACAGCCAACTTGTTAAGTTCTCATCAGCGCAGAGACAACAGTTTTGATGTTAAAGCTGCTTGGAAACCGGAATCAATATTTCGCTTCTTTCGTGACACGGTTTCCTGTTGCTAATGTGTTTCTAAATGAATAAGTGCCCACCCCGTTACGTACAACTCTACGCACGCACTGCGCACGTAATTGATGGAGACAGTTGTTCTTTTTAATGTATACACTTGTCATTTTGGGGAACTATTTTTTGTATAAGTAGCGGCATTTATTATTAAAATGATAATCTACACATTATCTACTTCCGAGCATCTACAGTTTTTTGTAAAGCAAAGAAAACCGGAATCCAATAATGCAAACCATATATTCTCTCACGTATTTATTATGCAAAAGTCGTAAAACTAGATTAGGTATAATTAAACTACAATATTCTAAAAACTAATGCAGAAAAAAGGTCCTTTAATACTCGAATTGCATAATAAGATTTTACTTATCAGGAATGCAAAACATTTAGGTACCAATGGTAATTATTATTCATAATTATAAGAAATTTAAGGTTTTATACAGAATGTATCGTAACTCCGAGTAGTACATACAGTACGCGAAATGATATTTTAAATGGGTATACAATATTATTCGAGCTGATAAAGATTGCCATCAAATTTTTTGGCAGAAACTGCTTCGCTATCTTGAAATAGTGCATATAGAAGCCGTCCATAAAATGAATTAATTATAAAAACAGTCGTAGAGTTTAAAATGGCAATTAGTCATTCAAAATATTACAGAATTTTCCTACGGCTCGTGTAGTAACACACAAAGAAATATATTTTAAGAACTATAATATAAATATGAAACAGTTTTTTCTCTTGGCTCAGCTACGTTTAGGCGAGTGATAAATTAGCAATTGTGACTCAGCGCTGAGTATGACATAGGCACATTCATCTCTCACTTACCGCCCAGTCAATTCTGGCTGCATGAACTGTACGTTAAAGATATGTAGGTACAGTTTGCTATGCTGATTACAAAAATCAAAACGAATTTTACAGAAATAAATTAAAGGTAGGTATATAGAATTTAGAAATATTAAAAATTATATGAAAATAATTATCTATTCAGATGGTTTAAAAAATGTTCTCTTCTTTTTGATCCGTAATCAGCATATAACAGTACCTATATAGCCTTCTTGAAGTTATGATATATCCTGTATTATTAGCAAATGTTCAGTTTCTAGTTTTATTTTCTTGCAAACTTGGTCTAATTTTTAACTTAGATTTAAGGCTGCAAAACATTGCAGAAATAATGATTCTTTGGAAGTTGGAAAATAAATTTGGAGTACTGGTATTTGAGACAAGTCGGGTTAAGTTGGAACACGTGTGCAGCAGCCGCTAATGATCTAGCGAGCTAGGACATCGGCAGTAAGTAACCCGAGTTTGCTCTTCGCCCTGTTTGAGTATTTTTCACCATTCACCCGGACGTGTCATGTTGGCCGCGGAACTTTTCTAATTTATTACGCTTTGTTTTTATTTCGACACGGGAGCAATTAATTACGATTACATTGGCTGCGTCATGGACACTCTTTGCTGTAGTTCAGTTAATTCTATTTATTTATTTTTTGATCGTGTTTTGCTAATATTCTCGGGAATGTTCGGGAGAATTTACTGCCGTTGTTTATTTTATGTTAAAGCAGGAACACATTTACCTCACTTCAATTTTCCATTAATAGTACATTTTATTTGTGCAGCCAAGTTTTACTGTATTATAATCTGTTACACAGTGTATTTCATTTCACTGATTCGAGTTCTAATTTACATTTACATTTTCTATACATGTTCTTACTTCGCATATATCTTCGTGAAATAAATACAGCATATTCGCAAATCAGTATAAATTTAATTTAACATCGTATAAATAACGGAGCTGTTCTAAAAATATATTACTTTGTGTGTTACTACACGAGCCACTGACAAATTTAAGTAATTGCCATTATAATACTTTACTTTATCGACGGCTATATTGAATAACTCATTTATTTATAAGATTAATATATAATTTTGAATGATAGCTTAGATAACTATTTCATATTTATATTATGGTTCTTAAAATATATTTCTTTGTGTGTTACTACACGAACCGTAGAAAAATTCCGTAATATTTTGAATGACTAATTGTCATTTCGAACATTAATTCATTTTATGAGACAAATTTTGAATGACCGCTGCGACAACTATTCAAAATTTATTTGGAACATAATATTAAAATATGTTCCTTGTGTTTTATAACAGTACTAAACTGATTATTCATACCTATTTATTACGCCTTTTACTCAACTTTGATGTGACACTCTTACATATTGTGAGTCATCAAACGTAATACAAATAAAAAATATGAATGTATTATCAATTTATCGTTGATAAAATGTAAAAATTATTTCGTGCATTTTATTTAAATAATGCATCCATATTTTTATAGCAAGTTTCCAAATTATTTAAATTTATATTCAGATCAGTATCATAATGCCGTGTTCATACCAGGATTCTTTCATGCTTCAGAAAACATAAACCTGGTGAAGATTACCTGTCAAATAGCGGCGCCGCTAAATAGCATTTTCAATGAGTCTTGGAAAAGAATAATTCTAATTAATAAAAATCTGACGTGGACACCACATGTACGACCGAGTGTGCGCCTATTAAACTGTTCATACTTTTCTTAATAACTAAAATGTAGAATAATATAAAAATATAATAACCATATTTGATTTATGCGGAAAATACCAAAAAATACCTAGAGTAAAGTGCCCTTTTGGCACGGACGATCGCAAAATATTAGGTGATCAATTAGATACAACATGGGTCTCAAATACAAAATTTCAACTTTCTACGACATACCGTCTTTGAATAATGCGAAAAATACCAATTAGTGCCCTTTTGGCACAGACGATCACAACTAAAAATAGGGGGTGTACAACTAGATGCTATAACAGTCCTAAATACAAAATTTCTACGTCTAACCGTATTTGAGTTATGCGACATACATACGTCTTTCCGTCCGTCCGTACGTACGTACAGACGTCACGACGAAACTAGTCATAATGGATTCAGAAAAGGTCAAAACGGATATTTCCGTAAAAATCTGAAAACCGAAATTTTTCGCGATTACAATACTTCTTTTTTACTCCGTACACGGAAGTAATTTTGTGTGAACAGGACATAATGTATAAGTGGTGTCACCAAAAGCAATAATAGTAAAATTAGTTGTATAGAGCATCGATTGTCTAATTTAAGCGTGAGTGAGACAAAGTACACGAAGCAGCCAGCGGGCGGTATTCGCGGTTATTCCATCCGACCCTATTCCTGTTCCCGTGCACATGTCGAGGGCGGATGGTTCATTCGACCCTTGTGGCTGTGACAGGCTGCCCTCGCTCTCGGCATTAGCGAGGGTAAAGTGCCTTCTGGCGATCTAATGCCACGTCATATTTTTTACTCCATTATTTATTCATCTCGTTTTATTTGTGATTTTTTATTCCTGACTCGCGTCAGCTTAGCAAAGTACCATTTTGTTTTCATAAACGACTTTATCTGCTGTAAAATGGAATTAGGAATCTTATTCTTGATTTACAATTGACACGTTGCGTTCATTATTATATATATATATATATATATATATATATATATATATATATATATATATACAGGGTGTTCATTTTAAGTGGCGCACCATTGCTATCTCGAGAAGTATAAGAGCTACGAAGTTGGTTAAATTAGTAAACAATTTCTATTTTATATGACTACTTTAATGAACGAAAGAAAATTTTTTTTTAGATCAGTGGTTCTCAAACTACAGGGCGCAACTTTCTTATTTTAAATGGGGACATATTTTTTTATTCGCTTATTCGATTCAGTATTTTTTTCTGAATTCAACGAGATATTAGTTTCATACCCTGGCATAACAAAAACATGAGAAAAACGCTATTGAAAAATTATGATAATTTAATTAAAATCTGAGTGTTACAAGAGTGCTATGGAAGAAAACAATTGAATATTTGTTTCATATTAATTGTTATTTGATAATGAAAAAGATTCTTTGATTTTAATCAATAGATCAGGACCGCTACTGAGTGTATGAGTTCAAGGTACTAAGTACTCAGTAGGGTATAAGGTGGCGGTAACTACGAACACGTGTTTCGCCCTTATTTGGTCTGATCAGTGTAGTATACTAGAATCTTTTTTACTAACAATTAATATGAAACAAAATATTCAATTGTTTTCTTGCATAACACTAACTAACAATCAGATTTTAATTAAATTATTATAATTTTCAATAGCGTTTTTCATATGTTTTTGTTATGTAAGGGTATAAAACTAATATCTCGTTGAATTCAGAAAAAAATACTGAATCGAATAAGCAAATAAAAAAATAGGTCACCATTTGAAATAAGAAAGTTGCACCCCGTAGTTTGAGAATCACTGGTCTAAATTTTTTTTTCTTTTGTTCATTAAAGTAGTCATATGAAGTAGAAATTGTTTGCTAATTTAACCAACTTCGTAGCTCTTATAGTTCTCGAGTTAGCAATGGTGCGCCACTTAAAATGAACATCCTGTATATATATATATATATATATATATATATATATATATATACAGGGTGAGTCATCGAAATGCCCGTCTTCGATATCTCCCTTGTCGTTAAAAATACAGCATAAATTTATTAACAGAATTTTTCGTCTACTCAAGGAGCATAACTTAAAATTATTTTCACATATACAGGTTGTTGCATAACGACTTGGCAATAATTGTTCGTCTTTTTTTAAATGAAACACCCTATATATTTTATATATTTTGAATTGTATTTTATTTACCTATACAAAAATATAAGTTTCATTTTAATTTTCCGCGGCGTTGCCAAGTTATTCAATTTTTTCTCTAAAAAAAGCCGAATACACGTATTGTTTTATAAAGGCGTACTGAAGTTATTTTAATAGTAAAAATTAAGAATTTTATTTTCTGTACAGCTGTAACTATACTCTTTGTTCTGACATATTTTTTTAAATGTTATTATACAGGGTGTTCAATACAGAGAATCAAATTTACTCAATTTCAAATGGCTATAACTCGTATTTTTCAAATGGAACACCCTATATTTTATTACTCTGTTGTGTGTATTTTTGCATCTTCTTATGTTATAAAGGGTGTCCTATGCCTAAAACCATTAATTTAATTAATTTCGAAATTAATCATACATGAATTTTTGTAACTTGTTTGTTATTTCATTTTCTTGGTCTATAATGAATTCTATATGGTCCTAGGTATATAATGGATCTATTATGGTCCTTGGCCTATAATGAACACTATTATAGTCCTCAAATTGAGACTGATAATGTTGTCATTATAAACGACTGCAGAGTGAAAATAATCTTTTAAATAGAAAATAACAACTCAATTTCAAAATTTATTATTTTTCTAGATTATATTTGTGCGATTTTATCAGTTTCAGTTTATTCAGTCCAGTGAAAATATAGAATCGACTTTAGTAAACGGGTTCGATAGATTTGTCAAGTAGAAGAAGGGTAAAATGAATTGTGATACTTATTGTTTAGAGCGTAATATACGACTAGACTTGAGATTGATATTAAGGGTCCCATCTCCGTAACAAAATATTGCGTGTTTAGAGGTGTAGCAGTTTCTGCTTTACTCATTGCTTATTAAAATTTTCAGGTACTAATGTTTGTGAAAGAATTTATCACTAGGTTTATTCCCAGTTAGAATACTAAAAAATATCATCTATGGAATCCATATACAAAATTAATGAAAAAGTGTGTTTTAAGCTATTTTTTACATTCTTTATTTTATAATTGAGAGATTTATTAGAATATGCAACTCGGCATAAACCTAGTTTCATTCTTCGTCTGTAAATAAATTTTTTTTAATTTCTTGATCATTTTAAAACTTGCTACACTACCAATTACCATAGGACAAACGTGGTGTTGAGCTACGTGGAGTCGATACCCTTAATAGATGTATGGTAAAGTTAGTGCCTCTGCTTGTGATGTCCGGTGAGAACATACGGACGACACAGTGTTGCAATGAAGCTATACATTTCATTGTCAACCCCAGCGTGTGTACTCGCTCTGATTAATTCAAATGACAAGCTAAAATTGGCTTTTCCCCAGAATCATTTATCTTTCGTGTACCGCCCCACCCTGATTGTTTCTGGCAACTCGACACCGTCATTGCCGTCCGTTTTAACTTTTTTGTAGCGAACAAAAAAACTTATTTCCTCGCCAGATACACTTCAACGGTTCTGCACGGTGCTGTACGTCCGCCTAGGATCAGACTTAATTTAGTAAAAAAAAGATTTATTACGGAAACGAATTAGATTCAAAGATTAACTGTTAATGCGAGTAATAGAAAAACTTTTAATATTTTTCAAACGGAAATTTCTCCTTTTATAAAGATGCGTTTAAATTATAAAAAATACTATAGTTCGTTTTTTTAAAGAATTCTGTGTGGAGAAGATAGGACTCATTTGACCTTGATTTCTGATTGGTTCAAATCGCGGGCAAGTTTACACAGACGAAATTTAGTTGTCCATCTCAACTTTTTCTATTTATCTCTCTCTGTCAAACCGTAGTGTCAAGTTATTTGATAACGCATGCTACGTACAATTTTTAATTATATTAGGACGTAATAATATGTTTAAGAACTACTATCATGAAAATTGTTCATAAACTAAGTTTATAAATATCATTCTAATGAAACTTCCATGCATACGTTTACATCTGTCATCTGTCACTTGAATTTCGTTTATTTTTTAATTTTATATTTTAAACATTTTGATTTTCTAGTCTTCATTTGTTCATTTAGCGATTTTATAATATTTATAAATAAGATAATTACCAATATTTTATTCAAATGCACTTACATGACTATTATTATTTGAAATCGTTATATTTGAATTTAGCACCAAATTTTGTAACTAGATTGAAACTTTTTCACAGTATAAATCAGTCTTTTAGTTACAGAATTCTTTTAAAAAAACGAGCTATAGTTGGTCCCAATTTTGTTTAAATTATATTTTTGAAGAAATTTATTTCGTTTCTCTAAGAAGCAGTAAAGTGCGCGAAATAAGAGATGACCGAGATTTGGAATTTTAAATTAAACACTATTAATCGAGCGGACATAGATTATCAGCAAATTTTTTGGCATAAACCGCTTCGCTACCTTGAAATAGTGTATATAGAAGCCGTCCAGCTCGGTTTTTTTGTTGGCTCAGTTATGTTTTGACGAGTAATAAGTTGGCGAATTGTGACTCAGCTCTGTGTAGAACATAGGCATATTCCTTCGATTCCTTACCCCCTCCTCCGACCAACTCTGGCTGCACGTACAGTTCATGAATTAAAGTAGATGCTCACTGTTTTGTTCCTTGCATTAGTACCCTATAAGCATGTTAAAGACTCATTTACAATAGACCATATTAATTATTATAGCACCTCTACAGACTGATTTGTGAAATAACAAAAAGCGTGCCAGGATGCCAACTGTTTCTTATTTTTTTAAATAAGTTGGCAATGATCAGCCCATTCAGTGTTGAAAATTTTAATTTTTAAATTCTAAAACATGATTTGAAACACAGTATTTGTAACTAAATATATTGATTTAAAAATTATATGACACTACTACATCAACAGAAAAACACACTTTTAAGTTATCTGTCACTCGAGTTGTCGGGATTCCGCTAAAAAAATTCAAATTTTCATCATTATTTTCACATAATAAACTAATGATCATTTATATTAAACACGGGCAGAATTCGATACTTCGTTATTAAATATAACATATTAAAAAACGGCCATCTGATTATGTCTGCATTAATTACTATTTTACTTTAAAAATTCACAAACATTAGTTCCATTTCGGTAGTACTCCCTGCTTTGTGATTAGTGATTTCTGAGCATGCGTATTGAATAATTAATATGGCCTATAAGCAATAAGTTGTGTTTACGTTTACGAATGTTTAAATTAATGTAACCATACGAGCATCCGCACCATCGATATCCGCACCTATTTGCTTTGTAGCACTGTTTGAAAACGCCAAACTTTAGGTTTATGTTTACCACTTACTAAAGTTTTAATTTTTTATTATGTGAATGCTATGTTTCTTAAACTTAAATATAAATGTAAACCTTCAAACTAAATGCTTTCGTGAATGAGGCTTAAGCTGCATGCACATAAGACCTATTCACATAAGCATTTTGTTTTAAGCTTTACAATTATGTTTACGTTTAGGAAAGTCTAAATTCATCTAACTAAATGCGCGCATTCACAGTGCTTGAAAGTGAAAATTGTTAATGCTCGTATTTAGACTTTTCTAAACGTTAACAATTGTAAACCTTAAAACTAATTGCTTATGTGAATGAGGCTTTAAGTAATATTTATTTTTATAAAATAATTAACTTTTCTAGGTAATTATCCTTCGAGGTCTCATATCAGTGACGACGCTGATTCCGACAGTGACAAATCGTCAAGTGATGAAGAAAATGAAAACCGTACTAATATTATGACTACTACGGCTACTCAGCGACCCAAAACTAAAAAGTCAGATAAAGGAAAACGCTCTTCTGCCAAAAAGCTTGCCAAATCACAAAAATTAGAATTACCAGCGGCTAAAAAGCTAGTCTTAGAAATAATAGAAAAGGATATGACTGACTCTTTAAAATGGATTTCGGAATGTTTGACCGAAGCCGCAGAAGACCAAGAACAAGATATTAATTTAGATGGAAATGAGGGCATTCCATTAGTTCCAATTAACATCAAAGATATACAAGCAATTAAAAACCCAATTTTCGATAAATTTTTACTTGGAATCGGGATGCAAAAACCGGCTAGCGAACAGGTAAGTTAAAACGTCAATACAGGGTGATTCTTCTTTTTGTACATATATATATATATATATATATATATATATATATATATATATATATATATATATATATATATATATATATATATATATATATATATATATATATATATATATATATATATATATATATATACAGGGTGTCTGTTTATAAATGAACCAGCATTTATCTCGCTTATTTGTCGATTTAGCGTTTTTTGTCAAATACAAGATTTATACAATAGCATGTGTAGTAAATGATAGCGGATGTGAATCTTTGGTATCATTTCCGGTTTTTGAGGAAGTGATAGCAACTTTCAAATTTCAAATGGAACATTGTAATTTTTTTACGAATTTGAAAAGTACATTAAATTTGCTTTATGGTGGTATAAAAAAGTCATATGTTGTATTATTAAAATATTAAATTACGGGCACTTAAATTATGCACCTATGAACGCTGAAATAAGTAAGCCTTGCCGCGAAACTAAAACAATAGTTGAAAGCAGTTACCTGTCAACAATCAATATAAATTACAATAAAATATCTCTTAAATCTAAGTATAATAAAGAAAACGCATATTATGAATAATTAAGAAACAATTTATTTATTAGAATACCTCGAGAGTACCTAACTTTAATTTTATAAAAGATGTTCAAAATGTTGACAGGTAACTGCTTTCAACTATTGTTTTTGTTTCGCGGCAAGGCTTACTTATTTCAGCGTTCATAGATGTATAATTTAAGTGCCCGTAATTTAATATTTAATAATACAACATATGACTTTTTTATACCACCGTAAAGCAAATTTAATGTACTTTTCAAATTCGTAATAAAAAATACAATGTTCCATTTGAAACTTGAAAGTTGCTATGACTTCCTCAAAAACCGGAAGTGATACCAAGGATTCACATCTGCTATCATTAACAACACATGATACTGTATAAATCATGTATTTGACAAAAAACGCTAAATCAACAAATAAGCGAGATAAATGCTGGTTCATTTATAAACAGACACACATATATATATATATATATATATATATATATATATATATATATATATATATATATATATATATATATATATACAGGGTGTTTTAGACCACCCGTACCACCCAAATATCTCGCGTAAAACGGAACGAATCAAAAAAAGAAAAAATACGTCCAAAAAGATTTCAAAAATTCTATTAATTGACACCAAATGCAAATTTTTCCCCCACCCCCTGGGGGGTGGAGGGGGTTGTAGCTTTGTAAATTTAAATGGGGACCCCCATTTTTTATTGCAGATTCGGATTCCTAGATTTAAATAAAGAAGGTTTTGTCCGAAAAATTTTTTTTGATTCTTGATTTTGATTTGATTCTTCACCACCCTCAAATGAAGTTAAAAGGCAAATTAAATTTTGGTTTTAAACAGAAATTGATTCATTCAAATTTGACAAAAAGAAAAAAGCGCAGTAACTGAAACAAGAAATAAAAATCATTTAAAAAATTATAACTGTGTAAGGTACTTACCGTAATGTCAGTCCTATCCCACCCTTGCGTAGACGATAAATTACGTTGTTTTCGAAAAATCTTAAAAATTTTTCGGACAAAACCTTCTTTATTTAAATCTAGGAATCCGAATCTGCAATAAAAAATGGGGGTCCCCATTTAAATTTACAAAGCTACCCCCCCCTCCACCCCCCAGGGGGTGGGGGGAAAATTTGCATTTGGTGTCAATTAATAGAATTTTTGAAATCTTTTTGGACGTATTTTTTCTTTTTTTGATTCGTTCCGTTTTACGCGAGATATTTGGGTGGTACGGGTGGTCTAAAACACCCTGTATATACATCTCACTATCAACAGAGCGTCCGTTCAAAAAACCTGAATAGAGCGTCCGGTTGGTGTATATTCCCAATTCATAATCATTGAAGCGTCCGTTCAAACTATCATCTTTGAAGCGTCCGAAATATACGGATTATTACAATTCATCGATTATCAAGCGTCCGACAGTGTTGCCGCGACTGAACCATGTTACTTCGCGCGTTATATTGGGGATTTGAAATGAAAAGACGGAATTATTATCGGCAAGTTGAATAAATATGACAAAGTTATATTGAAGGATGTTAAAATTTAAATAAAGTTAATTTTCAGGAGTCGTAAATTTGAAAGCTATTTATTAACATTCCAACATTTCTCAATATGAAATTAAGAATAATTCAAATAGTATGCTTCAGTGGTGGTTAATGATGAATTGTGTGGTGCTTCAAATTTCCTAAAATTCAAATTAATTGAATATATACATCGTTTAGATTTTGTTTTAAGATGGTACATTGATTGATTATTTAGCCTATATTTTATGTTGGATTTCTATGCTTATAACTAAGTATAACAAAAATATAGTGAAAATCGGTCAAATTGTCTGTGATCTGATAGTTAATTATTTAAATGAAAATTAGCAACAAATGCATTATATGTCAATAATTACTAAATTCACAAATTTGTTGACAACACTATTGATTAGGTTTAAAATTAGAATATAATATCACTTAATGCATTTTATAAATAATTTTTGTACAAAATTTATTACTTCTGGTTAGGAAATAGTGATTTACCCAGTTATTTTGGTATGGAAAGCTCAAACCGAAAGTAGTAAATATTTTTATGTCAATGTTTGTAACGTTAACTACATAAGAGCTATTTATTTTTCCGAATAAATTTGTTTGCTACTTATCGAAATCTTGTTAAGTAGCAATTTGGAAAAAATAAATGTTTAATAATAATAAAAAATTGCTGTAAGCTTTATAGGTAAAAATGTGAAACAGAAATTATATTTGGAAGAAAAATAATGCTCGACACGACTGTAATTTACCCGAATTTACCTATTTAAAATCTACTACTCATTATACAGAAAAATAGTAGAAAATTAATCAAATGACATTAGGACATTACAGTACCTATATCAAGCAGTGTTTATTGGGTTTTTAAAAATAGGTAAATATTATTTTTTACTTTCGTTTGGTTTATAGACAATTTATTTCTCAAATTTGCGCTAGGAAATGAATTAAATTACTTCATGCAATGGTTTTTTTTATTTTACTCTTTAAAAAAAAATAAAATGTACACATATAAAACTACATTTATTTAAAAAATTATAGACTACATTGTGTAAAGAAACTTCAATATAAAATGTTTTTAACTTGCAATCACATATTTTATGGTTTTAATTTTTTAAAAATTCGAATAAAAATGTGGTTTGTAGATAACCTAATTTGGGTGTTTTTGTTTTATGTCATAATTTGTAAGACATTAAATGACAAAATTTCATAATTTCAAACAAAAATTTCTATTTATTCTAAATGAAAGTAAAAAAATATTGTATGCAACAGTAAGGAATCTCGGTAGTTACCTTACTTATGTATTTACAGAACTCGGCCACGCCTCGTGGTACAAATTTCACATACGTAAGGTAACAAGTTTCGTTTCCTTACTTGTTACATAAATATCTATTATCTATTTACTAAATAAGGTTTTATTAATTAACTACTTCTTTATTTGCTGTCAAAGCAATAAAATTTTATTTCAATTTCATAAAGATCGGACAAACCTTCTAGATTTAGATATTTAACCCCTACCCTCATGATAGTCCGATCGAATAAAAAATTATATGTATGACCCAACTTAAAAAAAGACTCTCACTTATAATACCATAAGTACTGTAGTAGTCTCGTAGTTATGTCGGTAATTTTTCTGGTAGTATTTCGAATGTTCCTTGCGCTTGGATATGAATATTACGAATGCGCATAAGGTACATGAATGTATAATACCTATAACTACCAGAAAAATAATATTTCTTATTTTATTTCAATGGTATATACCAAGTATTGTTGCAAAAAAACAATTACGGTCATTTGAGTGATTGTTGAATTTAACCCCCAACTCTTTGGACCCGAACAAATTCACAAAACACATACCTTAAAATCAGGCTCTTGTGAAAAGAGATCTGCTTGTAAAAATATGTGAAGTTCGGACGAACGGTCTAGGTCTAGATGTTAACCCTCATACCTCAATTTAAATATAATTTATAACCCGATAAATAAAAACTATCTTACTTTAGTTGATTGCTACATATTACCGAGTTCCGTTGAAAAAAAAATTACGACTGTTAAAGCGATTGTTTTAGTTTAATCCCTCCCCTTTCCATCATGATTCGATCGAATTTGAGCATACTTTGAAATCTGACTCTAGTCAAAAAAGACGCGCATGCAAAATTTCATGAGAATCGGACAAACAGTCTAGATCTATAGAGATTACCCCACCTCTAATAGCCCAATAAATTTCAAATATACCTAAAAATGTGACTATAGTAAAAAAAGAGTCCAGCCTGCAAAATTTCTAGAGATTCGGACAAATGGTCTAGATTCTATAGATTTATAATCCGCATCCCTTATGATGTATGATCGAATTTAAACATACTTTAAAATACTTTAGTTTTGACTCCAGTCAAAAGAGACTTGCGTGCAAAATTTCATGAGAATCGGACAAATGGTCGAGATTCTATATTATTAACCCCCACCCCCTAATGGTCCAATCAAATTAATACATAACTTAAAATCTAAGTCTGGTAAAAAAAATCTGCATGCAAAATATTATGAGGATCGGGCAAACGGTGTAGATCTTGATGTTTATCTCTCTCCCCTAATTTGAATATAATTTATGACCCGATTAAAAAAATCTTTTTTATTTAATGCATGCGAAGCACGCCGACACTTCCAGTTTAGAAGAAGAAAAACACGTTTTTGCCTCCTAGGGAGCAAAAGCGTGGTTTGCTCCCTTTAGTTTAAACAGGGAGTAAAGGCGTGCTTTGCGTTCACGTGCGACGAAAAAAAAAGTTTGTTATAAGTATATAAGTTCTTGATAAGCAGAACCACGTAGTCGAAACGAAAACTACGTACTTTGATATTTTGCTTCATCCTCCAATATCAAGAGAACACGAACACTTCGAACATAACATTTGAAAACATACGTTTCGGTGTTGCCAGTTTGAGGACGCTCGGTAGGCGATAGATTGGATGAAAGTATACTTATACGCCTAGCGCAGCAACGCCACGAGTGAGCGTTCGGCTGAACTAAAAGTATACGGCATGTATACGGCAAATGATAATTCACTATCAATTCGGCGTCCACCAAAATTTTTAAATATGACTACTAGATGGTCCTAGGAGCCAATTTAACATACTGACCAATCGAGCGTCCATATATGGACGCTTCATTGGAGCCGGACGCTCGGTTGATGGAAAATTGTCAATATAAGGACGCTTCAATGATAGTAAGTTGTATATATATATATATATATATATATATATATATATATATATATATATATATATATATATATATATATATATATATATATATATATATTTTAATGGCATAGTCACAGAGACTTAATTGACAGGTTTTTAAATCAAACAGTTTTGGACCACGGTACTATAAGTTTATTTAATTTTTAATTGTCTTCCCATTATATGATTCATTAAAATTTAATTTTATTCCATTCATCAAATAATTTAAAAAAAAATCTTTTTGTTCTATAATCAGTAAATTGAGTAATTGAGTAAATTGCTAATATAATGGCATTAAAAAATATGTACGAAGTAGTGAATCAAGTTTATCAAGATATTAATATTTTATTCTAATATTAGGAGAAATTCTGGAGAATTCCTGGGAATATATCAGCTGTAGATCTAACGCAACAAGCAACTTTTATTGACGAAATAGTAGAAAAGAGAGCCCAAGCCTTTCCTGAATATGATGAGCAACCTCCTGCAGAAAATCTTCCACAGGAGTCTTCAGACGATGAAGATGTTTTTGACCGCTTACGTAATTTTATATGTAAGCCTAACAATCGAACCAATGAAGAACCATATTTTACAGAAGAAACAAATGAGAAAAATAATGAAGATGCCATTATTGAACATGATTTAGAAAACGGCGTTCTGTCAAATAAATCTGATTCTGTTAAAACTTCTAAAAGAATTACAGTTTTAACTGATTCTGATGACTCAGACACTGAACTCGTAGAAAATCATGTGTCAGCTTCTAATTCAGAGAGAAAATCGAGCAAAATTTCTGTTTTAAATGATTCAGATGAATCCGATTCTGAAAACTTACGACACAACAAAGTAGAAAATGATAATGGTAACACTTCCATCAAAAGCAATAAAAAGAAAACAAAAAGAATTCAAATGCTAAGTGATTCTGACGAGTCAGATCACGGGAATCTAAATCAAATTGAGGAGGATGTTGAAAATATAACTAGTGCAACAGTTAAATCAAAAACATTTTTAGGTGAGTCAGATGTTGAAACGGTTGAAACATCTTCTGATTATAATAATACATCTAAATCAAGAAAACAAATTGTACAAGAAAATTCTGAAGAATCAGACACGGATCTTCTAGTTCCTACAGAAGCTATTTCAAAGAGAAATAGAGAATCTGATTCTGAATCTGTGGATCATTCCATTAAGCGCAAGAAACTTGCTATTATTGATAGCGATGAAGATTAGTTACTTTTTGCTGATACTTTTATTTTGTAACAATAAGTTTTATTTTCTTTTAAGACTTTTTGTTTTGTTGTGAAACTTTTCATTATTTGTAATTTTATTGTATTTATCTTTTTAAATAAATCAAGATTTTTCGAATTTTTTTAAAAATATTATACCGAAATAGGTTCTTTAAAATCTAAGATATTATAATAATGTTAGATATAGCATTAAAAAATTCAGGTACCGATGCATTGGGTAAGAGCTACGAGGTTGGTTAAATTAGACAAAAGTTGCCTCATCCCTCATTAGTAGAGGAGTTTGACCATGTATTTGTTTTTCCAATTAAATGCATAGGTCACTAGATATGGGCAAATATGTAAATTTTGTGATTTTCTTTTCTTGCTTATATCTTTGTTATATGAAATAATACAAGATTCTGGTTTGCACTTTCTTAAGGCACTTTTGCATGAAGAATTTGCAGGGTCCTCAAAAAAATTTATATTTCACCATTTTCGAGTTATTGATATTGACTTTTATTTTTCATATGGACGTCATAGTAAGCTATGACATTTTTAAAAGCCGCCATTTTCAACAATTTTATACCCCTCGGTGCTAATTAATACCATACATACTTATGTAAAAACAGATTTTTTATACTTGTGCAATTACAATCTAGATCCGCGCCGTGACTCGTGTTTGTCCGGTTGTTATAGTCCAGTCAATTTGTAAAATTTGATGGAAAAAAAGTCAATTTTTTTTCATAAATCGTTAGAGGGGCATGCAAGGAGCTTAAAACTGAGTTGTCACCGGGGGGTGACAACTCAGTTTTAAGCTCCTGCAATTTTTGTGAAATCCAAAAACATTTTGGATTTGATTTTTCGCGAAAACGGTAGGTTGTAGAGAGACATTTTGTTAACAAATATTGTTAAGGACAGTATTATCTACAATTTATGTCATTGGGTCACTGCTCTACGAGTAAAAGTGCAAAAAGTAGAGAGCGCCAAAGTTGCCAAAAATGACTTCTTTCATTTTTTCGCTGCGAAAAATTGCTTTTTGATCTGTAGTGTAAATGGAAGAGTTGTAGAGCACAAAAAAACCTTCTAAAATGAGTATTCAACGTTTTCCCTACGATGAACGGTGACTGAGATATAACGCGGTAACTGTTTAAAATGGAAGTAGGTAATTGAGAAAATGTTATGAAAATGAGTAAGTACGCTTATGTTTTTGAGGTCGAATAATTGTAATTTTCATTCAAAATTTTTAAAAACAAAATGGCTAACATTGGAAAAAAATCTGATGTGGTCAGTACAAGATCTCCCGCCATACTTACTTTATTCTTTTTACTTATTATACAAATATATTAATATATAGGTACTACTACTACTACTACTACTACCTACTCACAAATATATTTTAGTCATTTTATTTAAACTGCAGAAGAAGATATAAACGCTATTTTACTATTGTCACTGTCATGTTGTAAACATTTAAATTTTACGTAGTCACAAATGTTAAACGATCATGGACTATGTATTAATTCCGACTTGTGATTGAAACCAAAATTATATTGGCTTATCATATTAAAACCTTAAATACAAAATTTGAAATTTTAATGTTTGATATTATTTGAGTTATCGTGAACGAAAAAATTATAACACACGGCGTAACGAACGAACGCACACACACAAAGACATCATCTCGAAAATGTTAAATCCTTACTCTAGGGACCCTAAAACTTACTTATCCACCAAAAACTCACACTCGAAAATTTTGACCCATCACAATACCTCCCTTATAGAATATGAGGCGGCCTTCGGTGCGTCCTTTCCCGCGTTATATTTCAGTCACCGTTCATCGTAGGGAAAACGTTGAATACTCATTTTATGGCTGGAATGTAGAATAGGTGTTTAAGAGAAAATGCGTTGTTTTTTTAGGAGATCGTTTATTATGCTTAAATATGACCTAAACAAGCAAAATTAGACCGCGGAAGAGTGTTAACCTCAATGTGTCAAAATTGCAAAAAATAAAGCCCCACAAACTCGGTTTTGGTATTTACTACACTAACAAAGCTAACAAAACCGTACTAGAGCCCTACAAACTCGGTTTTTGTTTTTACTACACTAACATAGCTAACAAAACCGTACTAGAGCCCCACAAACTCGGTTTTGGTATTTACTACACTAACAAAGCTAACAAAACCATGGCAAACACTACTGAAATTTATATTAATCTAAAACAAATGTAATATTGTATTTATGTCAAATAATTTCGAAAACTAAGAAAAACAAGTAATAAAAAGCCTTATATCTGTGAAAAATATATTTATTTATTGATATCTCCATTACATAAATGTATAAAAACGTTAAATCACATGTTTAATCTGTTAATTTTTCAGCATAACCAGTGTTGACAGTTGTCCCAAATTTTACCCTAAAAACTAACAAAATCGGCCCAAATCCTTGCTTCCGCGGCCTAATTTTGCTTTATTCTAGGACAGAGAATAGGAATGAACCGATTGACACCAAAAACTCTTAAACTCCTATTCTACACTTTAGCCAATATATTTTAGTCATGTTATTTAAACTGCAGAAGAAGATATAAAGCATATTTTACTATTGTCACCGTCATGTCATAATCATTTAAATTTTACGTAGTAACAAATGTTAATCGATCATGAACTACAAGATACCGAAATACTAAATTATAAATATATACTTTAATTATTCTTAAATGATACCAGATACAAAAATATTTATAAAATACCGACTGTAGGTAATAATCACATAATCTTACATTTAAAATAAAAAAAATTATCTCAAACTAAATATTTATCGAAATATTTGAAAAAAGTACTACTTCCGGTTTATAGCTTAAAACCAAAAATAGGAGGTGCACAACTAGATACTATAACAGTCCTAAATACAAAATTTCAACTTTCTATGTCTAACCATATTTGAGTACAGACGTCACGACGAAACTAGTCATAATGGATTCAGAAAAGGTCAAAACGGATATTTCCATCAAAATCTGAAAACCGAAATTTTTCGCGATTACAATACTTCCTTATTACTCCGTACAAGGAAGTAAAAACAATTTTTCGCGGCGAAAAAGTGAAAGAAATCATTTTTGGCAACTTTGGCGCCCTCTACTTTTTGCACTTTTAGTCGTAGAGCCGTGACCCAATGACATCAATTGTAGATAATACTGTCCTTAACAATATTTGTTAACAAAATTTCTCTCTACAACCTACCGTTTTCGCGAAAAATCAAATCCAAAATGTTTTTGGATTTCCCAAAAATTGCAGGGGGCGAGAACTCATTTTTAAGTTCCTTGCATGCCCCTCTAACGATTTATGAAAAAAAATTGACTTTGCGATTTTTTCCACAAACGTCGAATTTTTGTTACAGATTGACTGACTAATAGTGTGCTGTCCCCTAATTTTCTATCCGGGAGGGCCTGGCGTATCCAGGATACAATTCCCAGTAGAGCTGCTTGAGCCGGCCAAATTCAAACTTAACCCAAACTCAAGTACAATTAAAAATCTCGATTATGGGACTCCATTTTTAACACGTTTGTTAAATTTAAAATACTGAGAATTATACAGGTTGGTGGAGGTGAAATGCGAACATAGGGAAATATATGACATTAAAGTTATCATGCTACGCATCTTGATATACGTGGAATAAGTACTGTCAATGTCAAAGTAGCTGTCATATTATTGAAATTTTTATTTTCATTAAAATATTTTCTTTGCATAATAATGTATGTGTGCGAGCAGAACGAGAAAGTTTACATGCACTTTAATATTTTATTATTATTTCTGTTATTGATTACTCTTTTTGCCAAACAAATTCACATTACTTCGTTTTGTGACACTACTACAATATATATCAAGATACCTGATACCTGGCATGAAAGTTCGATTGTCATGTATGTTCCCTATGTTCGCATTTCACCTCCACCAACCTGTACATAGTACATTTATTATCCACGGAAATTTGATATAATTTTAATTGAACATTTACATTTGGGTCAAAATATACCATAAATAGAACAGTAATAAATAACAACATGATGCAACTTCACAGTGCATTGTAAAATTAAATAAAAATATCAAAAAAAAATATTACAAATTTACCTATACAAAAACATGTAATTATAATGCGTGCTCCATCTTTAAATACTCAATAAAATTTTCAAAATATTTGTAAAATCAAAATTTTTTATCAAAAAGAAAACAAAAATTCCATGGCATACTCCCATTTGCGTTCCGTGCATTTTTCGGTTTTTACTTCCTTGTACGGAGTAATAAGGAAGTATTGTAATCGCGAAAAATTTCGGTTTTCAGATTTTGATGGAAATATCCGTTTTGACCTTTTCTGAATCCATTATGACTAGTTTCGTCGTGATGTCTGTACGTATGTACGTACGTATGTACGTATGTACGGACGTATGTGTGTCGCATAACTCAAATACGGTTAGACGTAGAAAGCTGAAATTTTGTATTAAGCACTGTTATAGCATCTAGTTGTGCACCTCCTATTTTTGGTTTCAATCTACAAACCGGAAGTAGTAAATTTTAAAAAAATTTCGATAAATATTTAATTTAAGACAATTTTTTTTATTTTAAATGAAAGATTATGTGATTATTACCTACAATCGGTATTTTATAAATATTTTTGTATCTGGTATCATTTAAGAATAATTAAAGTATATATTTATAATTTAGTATTTCGTTATCTTGTAGTCCATGATCGATTAACATTTGTTACTACGTAAAATTTAAATGTTTATGACATGACAGTGACAATAGTAAAATATGCTTTCTATCTTCTTCTGCAGTTTAAATAAAATGACTAAAATATATTTGTGAGTATACTAGTATAATAAGTTAAAATAATTTTTTATATTATTCTACATTTTAGTTATTAAGAAAAGTATGAACAAACAGGGCGTACAAGGAAGTCATGTGGTGTCCACGTCAGATTTTTTCTTAATAACTTTCTTAATATACCCAATATGGGGTTGAAAATGCATAGGAATATAGTCAAATTCATCCTCTAGCTATATGTCAAATAAATGAAAAAAACAATCGAATAAAGTATAATGCCCGTTGCTAAGGAGTTAAAAAACAGTGAGTTTTTATTATTTTATATTATTTTATATTTTTAATATCAATAACTCGAAAATGGTGAAATATAAAAAAATTTGAGGACTTCTGCAAATTCTTCATGAAAAAGTGCCTTAAGAAAGTGCAAACCAGAATCTCGTATTATTTCATATAACAAAGTTATAAGCAAGAAAAGAAAATCACGAAATTTACATATTTGCCCATATCTAGTGACCTATGCATTTAATTAGAAAAACAAATTCATGCTCAAAGTCCTCTACTAATGAGGCAACTTTTGTCTAATATAATCAACCTCGTATAGTTTGTCCAAAGGTATACCCTGGTTAGAATGCCACATAGAAACACAAAAAATTATACGATTCTATGGTAGTCAATATCGTTATGGCCCTCACGCAGGCCTATTGTTAAACATTTAAGCGGATTTAAGCTTGATTTATGGCGTTGAAAGAACAGGTACGTATTAAATATTATCCAATTTTATTTTATTTAAAAATCTTAATTCTCTCTAATCTTGTTTTTTCCTAATTTGACAAAAAGATCAAATCCCTTATTTGATTTTCGGGATTCATTAATAATAGAAATTTTAAAATGTCTATGAATTGAAATGAAAAATCCTAGTGTATTTAAAATTTTGCTAATCCTACCCCACGCGACAGGTAGTGCTAATTGCTAATCCCTGCTTAGTAAGTCAAAGCTATAACGATATATTTTTGTACAAACTTTAGCTCTTACGGTTCTCGAGATCCCACTGCATCGGTACCTTAAGGAGGTTGGGGCATGAGTTTGCGGGACGAAAGGCAAGGGGGCTATGCCTATGCTAAAGCATTGGGAAATAAATCAATGACTAACTTTTAAAAAAATATATATGAGAGCATATATTTTCGATTTTATAGCCATAATACAGAGATAAAGATAATTTTTTAGCAATATTTGGTACGCAATGACCCAACAATTAGTACAAGGAGAATATCTCGCCAACTACCAGGTGTGCCGCGGATGACAGTTTGGAGAATTTTAAATAATAATAACTTATATCCTTATCATTTTCAACGGGTCCATGCGTTAATTGAACCCGACCATATTCTTCGAGAAAGGCATGGTTTATGCATTACGGTGCACCACCTCATTTTAGCAGAAATGTTAGAAATCACCTAGATAGAGTATTTGAGGGCAGATGGATTGGTCGAGGAGGTCCTGTACCTTGGCCTCCTAGATCTCCGGATTTGAATCCATTAGATTTTTATTTTTGGGGTTATTTTAAATCCCTCATCTATATATATATATATATATATATATATATATATATATATATATATATATATATATATATATATATATATATATGTATGTCGGGGTTAGCAATCATGTTGATTGTAATAATAATTAATGATAGGAATGCAAGTGTGCTAATGAAGTTATGATCGTGTTTGTTTGTTCGATTACGTTATTATTATTAGTACACTTGGGCGAAGTCTGGGATTACGTGATAGGTGTGGAATGAGCCGGAGATCGGCAGTCTTGAATATGCTCTGATGCCAGTAGCACGTGCCCAGGAATTGCCACCATTCCTTATCGTCATAGTTTGTAGATCACATTTAACTGGTTCATAACATGAGTGGTGAATGTGTGATTTATTTGGTGTTTAGATTAGTTAACTATTCCATTAATCGCGCTTTTAGTAGTTTTGTTGTTCACGTAACTGATCATCTATGGTCCGCTCTTACTCCGCTCTTACTCCGACATCAGAAGTGGGATCTGAACATATTGAACACGGAAACAGCACTTAGTCTACTTGCATCTAGAGTTGTATTTGCATAGCGGAGGTAGTTGATAGAATAGTAACAGCGGTAAGGTAGGTGGTAGTTATAGCATTGCGCCCGCAGAGAGATGAGTCGAATTGATAACTCTAGGCTTCTGGTGAGTCTTTTAATTTTATAATAATTGCAAGGCTAAATGTTCGTTAATTGAAGGAAGTATTTCTATTTGAATATTGAAAGAATTTAGATAATGTGATTTCGTAATACAGTTTGTAGCAGATTAGAATTTATTAGTGACATGAACGATTAAAGGCATTAATTAATCTTGTCGATATCTCCCTTGTCGTGAAAAATACAGCACAAATTTATTAACAGAATTTTTCGTCTACTCAAGGAGCATAACTTTAAGAAATTTTTTTTCTGTACATCTGTAACTACACTCTTTGTTCTGACATAACTTTTTTTTAAATGTTATTATACAGGGTGTTCAGTACAGAGAATCAAATTTACTCAATTTCAAATGGCTATAACTCGTCATTTTCAAATGGAACACCCTATATTTTATTATTCTGTTGTGTATATTTTTGCATCTTCTTATGTTATAAAAGGTGTCCTATGCCTAAAAACATTAATTTAATTAATTTTGAAATTAATGATATCAATAATACAAATTAATCTAGAAGAAAACAAATTTCTCTTGTGTTATTGTTATGTATTGTTATTCATTGTTGTACTTGCTTTAGGATTAAAATAATTTATATTTTAATAATTTTTTGTTTAAACATACGTTGCAATACATCGTTGTAACCATGTAAAAATCCAATATGGCGCCCATTTAAAATAAGGAAGTTACTATTAATATCTTGGAAACCGCCATCTTGAATTTTATTCTGACATCATTTCTCTCATCTCTCATCAAATCATGTAACTTTTATATGAAACATTTTTTATATCTTTCATAATTACGGAGTAATTTGCCTTTTTTTAAATCGCGATTTTCAGTTTTTTTTTGAATAACTTTCAAACTGTTTGGAATTTTAAATGTTTCTCAACTGAATCTAAATAAGCCCTAAAAACTGCACAACATTACCCATTTAATCGACCTCGTAGCTTCTATAGTTTCCGAGATCGCAATGGTGACCCAATAAATTTGGGACACCCTGTATATATATATATATATATATATATATATATATATATATATATATATATATATATATATATATATATATATATATATATATGTATATATATATATATATATACACTCAAACGATTGTCAAACAAAAAAGTTTACGTAGAAGTACTATACTGCCCGCCAATGACCCACCGACCACAACATAGACTTCCAATAGGTTCCACTCCCAGACCCCAACCCACTCTTGAATTTACTGTATAACATTGTCCTAAGTACGACTACATCATTGTACATAATTTTGAGTTATCCGGTCGCTTATTGATTCTAACCCTGAAGAACAAGCCGCCCTAGTGTTGTTCTTATGCTCAAAAGTTTACGTAGAACGTCTAAACTGATTTCCCGTAGATTAAAACCTAGTTACACGCTATTCCAGTCGAACTAGGACTGCCTTTGACATACCTAGCGAATGAACCTTCTGACAACACGCACCGGCTCGATAGCCGCAGGTAAACATCGACTGGCTTCCCGTCACCACATCCGCTAGTACCAAGTACCATTCATACACTAAGGAGTCGTCCATCACTGAAGCAAGGGCAAGGCGTCCGCTTGCAGCTACGCTTGGATTCGCTTAGATATGAAGAGATTACGGTGGGGTACGCAGTCCAACGTTGCCCCATACACGACTATGGGAGGGTATATAAAACTAGACCTGCATGCTGCCGCACACATGTCTAGCAAAGCCAAAAAAGTTCTAACGGCGCCAAGTTAAAAGCTACTAAATATACTATTCCCAATTTCAATTCAAATCAATGCCACACCTAATTGCAAAAGAATAATTCGAGAACCGAAATATTTAACGTCACTGTAAGTTATTTCACCTACCAAAATTTCCTAAGTCTAAACGGTCTTGCACATAATTCATTAAAGAAAGATGCATGCTGTCTGCTGTTTCGAAGATGCCAGTTACATTGTTAAATATCTGGCAACAATGAATTTATTCATCATTGTTGTTCTTTATTTCATCATTTATTTCACATTTATTGCAGTTTCAAAAGCATCTCTTTATTTGCTTTGTTCCATGGACCATTAAACAAGGAATAAACCATTGTTTAATGTTTCATTTTTACGATTATGAAAGAAAAATGAAATTGATATTTTCAACTTTTCGTTTCAACGTTTCAAAAATGCTTTGTGTAAATTTTTATCATCCTTATAATTTGTAATTTATTATGTTTGTTTCTACATATTTATACTGATTTTGTATTATAATAGTTAAGATTTATTTTCATGTATGTATACTCCAGTATTTTTTTATTTTTAATGCTAATTGCTATTGCTATTATTATTGCTATTATTGTTGTACTACTCGTTTTGCTGTTATTTCTGTATATCTTTGTATTTTCCAACACTCTGTAATTGGAATATTTCTTATATCCTGTTGAGTGGTTGTTAATAATAAATAAATAAATATTTAAAATGTTATTATGTTCAATGTTCTTGATTTTATACCTACTTTAGTAGTACTAAACTTCGCCATTGCCTGATCCCAAGTCCAGGATGAGAAAGGAGGAGGGTTGTGCGTAGGGCTAGCAATTCTACCACGTAAAAAAACAAAACGGTAAAGAAACGGATACAAGCCTCGGAAACCAGACAGATAGAAAGAATACAAACACGGCTATGGCAATGGACACGAGGAAAGTTAAATACATAGGATGCTGGAAGGCAAGTAAAGCGCAACAAGTAGCAAGAGTAATGGACAAAAACAAGATAACAATCCTGGGACTAAGCGAAATCAGATGGAAGGGATGTGGAGTAATGCAAATAGGAGAAGATAAAACTATCTTATACTCGGGGAAAACAGATATCAAAGACAAACACGAAAGTGGAGTCGCGTTCATGCTAGCAAAAGAGGCAAAATAAGCGTTACTAGAATGGGAGGCAATATCGGACAGGATTATAATAGCCAGATTCAAAGCAAGGTTCAAAAACTTACTGATAATAAATGTATATGTCCCCACAAACTAAAAAGACCAAGAAACAAAAGAAACATTTTATGAGCACCTACAAACCATGTACGAAACGTTCCAGAATAAATACAAAAAAAAATATAGTGATACTATTGGGTGACATAAACGCAAAAATAGGAGCAGAAAATACAGGAAGAGAGACTGTAATTGGAAAAGAAGCACTAGGAGAAATAAATGAAAATGGAGAAATGTTTTTAGACTTCTGTACCCAGAACAGCCTAATGATAGGAGGAATCGTTTTCTGTCACAAGAACATACATAAGGTTACATGGATATCGCCGAACGGACAAACTAAAAACCAAATAGATCACATTGTAATAGAAAAAAAATTGAGACATACCATACTGGATGCGAGAGCCATGAGAGGAGCGAACGTGGGCTCGGATCATATGCTAGTAAGAGGGAAGATACAAATTAAGCTAATGAGAGCGACAAAACCTATGCAAGGGAAGAGAGTACGATACAAGGTTCAATAGCTAAAGGAAGGTAGCGGGAGTATAGAAGAATATAAAACCAAATTAAGAAGAAGGTATAACAACGAAGCAAGTATGATACCAGAAAAAAGCATTGAAGAACTATGGGAAACAACAAAACAGATATACAAGGAAACAGCAAAGGAGGTAATAGGTATACAGAAACGAGAATACAAGGCATGGCTAAATAGGGACACATGGGACACGATAGAAAAAAGGAAGAAAATTAAACAAAAAATGATAAATGAAAGGGATACAAAGAAGAGAGCAGTATTGAATAGAGAATATAGAAGAAAAGACAAAGAGGTAAAGAAAAAAGCAAGAAGAGACAAGAGAATATACCAAAAGGAAGTACTAAAAGAGGCAGAAATAGCAGTAAGGAATAACAACCTTAGAACCCTCTACAAGAACACAAAAAAACTCAACAATAACACAAAGATCAACGCAATGCATGTAAAGGACAAGCAAGGCAAAATACTGAAAAACGAAAGAGAAATCCTAGAACGATGGGTGGAACACTTCACGGAAGTATATGCAGAACAAATTATGGATTATAACATTGAAGAAGATGAAGAGGCCCATGCGGATCTAAATATAACAGAGACAGAATTTACAAAAGAAGAAATAAAATCGAACGCAATAAAATCTCTAAAGAAGGGAAAAGCAGCCGGAACCGATGATATAAGAGCAGAACTCCTAAAAACGGACACAGAAACATCCACAGACATACTGCATATCTTAATAAACAAGATATGGACGGAGGAACAGGTACCAAAGGAGTGGAGAATTGTCCTGATAGTCAAAATACCCAAAAATGGGGACTGTACCAAATGCGAAAATTGGAGAGCGGTGTTATAAGCAAAGTGATGACCAAAATGATGATAGAAAGGATGAGAGCGGACCTTCTGTGAGTGCAACAAATCTGTAACAATTCTATAAGTAAATAACAAATAAATCATATAAACTGATTAATTACCTTCAATACATGACCTGCAGAAGAAATAATCTTCTTGATGTGTTTTTACACCGCGGTGTCATCAATATACCCAATGATGCTGGTAGGGACCCAAATTTGTAGGCAGTCTTTGAAATTGTTCTCATTCTTACAGGTAACAGTGTTTACCTACAAATATATCACTTATTTAAAATGTTTTTTAAAACTAACAACTGATTATTAAAATAAACTGTTTTAAAAGAATCAATTTTAAACATGCAAATGGCCACCGTTTCATCTCATTTAATTAGTCCTGCATACTACAAAATACGTCTTAAAAAATATGTACTTACTTTTTTCGGGAAACATTATATTCCGAACAAATTTTAAGTTGCAGTTATTATAAATAAATAATAAAAGACTGCTTACTATAGCTGAAGAAAGGAATCGTTTCATTATGTAATCTCATATTTTTAGATCCAAATTTTCTTCAAAGATGATTCTAGGACCCACAATTTGGCAGTAGTTTCGAGTAGAATCGATATGCTGCCCTTTCCGCGCATATTAGTGCCCTGTAAATAAATCACTTTTTTAATACATTGAATGTTGACCTCCCGGATGGTTTGAACTGATAACGGACTAAATATATAAGTTTGAAATTTATTTATTTATCATTCTGTCACAAAGCAACATTATTATATATCCAGGATACTCACAATTCATTATTTATTTATTTATCATTTGAAATAAAACTACTATTTATTCAAACACAAAGAAATACAACGAACATGAAAATGGCGACAGATTTGTTCAAATTATTAAAGTTAGTGATGTCACGCATTCTGCAAACCACAACATGAACATGATTTCTGGCGATTCTGGCTATATATTGAATAAACTGTGATCTACTTACAATGATAAAAATCATACTGTACTTTATTTACGACTATACTGAATATTTTAAATTAAAATCAGGTTACGATTGCCTATTAGGCTGGGCGCGCACTTGCGATTTTCTGTCGCGCGACTATATAGTAGTACAAATAGAACACACAGTTTTAAATGGAAAAGCGCGCACATGCGAGTAATAAATAGCAGCGAGATGCAATCAGCCCTATTTTTCTAGCGACACGACTGTAGCGATTTAAAATGAGTTACAAAGAAAGGAATGAATCTACGCACACTTGCTTCTGCTGCTGTATTGTCGCATTCTATTATTTGGTGAGAAACAGACAGATTTGAATATATTTTTACTTCTACCTGAATTTCTAGGTGCAATTATTTGATATAATTTACCAGCGCTCTTAATATTCATTCTGTAGAATTGAACAAATATCGTGGTGTAATTTATGAAATCTAAATGCAGTTTTGCAAATATTTCAGTTGGAAAGCTAAATCAACTACTGAAACTGATTCATTAGATTTTCTCACTTTCGGAGCATCTTTTGAACATGGGCAGGTTAACGTTTGTAAAGTATTGTGGACACTGTTAGGGAACGAGTTTGCGAGGTGGCGAAAATGCGAGTTCCTTAACAGTGCTGAAATATTTGCAAAACTGCAAATGTCGGTAACCACGCCGTCGACTTCACCTTAATAACCTTTGACTATTAATGGCATGTACTCATATTGTTAACGTATTTGTTACTTTTTAAACACAACAACAGAGCTACAACACAAGAGTAACAGTGTCTAGTGTATCAGTATTACCAACTGAAATATAGTATGTTTTACGTATCGTAACATGGTGTCAGAAGTGAGATTGTAAATCATAAAAATAACAAAATACGTTATTAGATGAGCAATAATAAACAAAAAACCAAGAAAAAGTGCCATAAAATCATGGGTGAAAACGAACATGTATCAATAAGACCACCAAAAGCTTTAACCATAACAAACACAAATATGGATAAAACGTGGCGTGCATGGATTCAACAGTTCGAATGGTATGCAGTGGCTACCCAATTTAAAAAAAACCTAAAGAAATACAGGCAGCGACATTCATGGCTGTCATAAAGCCAGAAGCAGCTAGTATATATGACACATTTGGTTTAACTGCGGTACAACAAACAGAATTAGGAACCATTAAACAAAAGTTCGCAGACCACTTCCTTCCAAAAAGCAATGTAACATTTGAA
Source organism: Agonum fuliginosum (assembly GCA_947534325.1). Lineage (NCBI taxonomy): Eukaryota > Metazoa > Arthropoda > Insecta > Coleoptera > Carabidae > Agonum > Agonum fuliginosum. The sequence goes on from OX384038.1 coordinate 22,087,343, forward strand.
CGATACAAGTTTAATAGGATGTTACAACGAGAAGAAGAAAGTTTTGACGAATTCCTAACAAGTTTAAAGGCGCAAATTAAGTATTGTGAATTTGGGAAGCTGCAAGATAGCCTGTTAATGGACAAAATCATAATTGGCATATCAAATGACAAAGAACGCGAGCGACTTCTTAGTGAAGACAAGTTAACGCTAAAGACGACAATTCAAATATGCCAAGCCAATGAGCAAACAACTAAACAATTGCAAGACATGAAAAGGGATGAAACAAAAGCCGTAGAAGGAATACAACAAAACAAAAATTAACTTTTCATTGCAAACGATGCGATACGAAGCATAAAAAGAAAAATTGCCCAGCATTCAACAAACAATGTGGGAAATGCGGCTAGAAAGGACATTTCCAAAAAGTATGTAGAACCCAAACTACGAATGATAAAAAAAAAAACAGAACGAAGAAAGAAAAGAAAGTCGACGCAGCAGACGTTTATGAAGGCGAAGAAGAAATCGAGCTCTACGTTGATTCAGTGCAACAAGAGAAATCTAAAAACGAAACCGAAGATTGGATGGAAGAAATTAAATACAAAAATTTCAGATTTAAAGTAAAGCTCGACACCGGAGCGCAGTGCAATGTTCTACCGAAAACATTAGTAGACAAATTAAACACTGAAATGAAACCAACAAAGGTAAGAAAAATAGTTTCATACTTACAAAAAAAGTCTGATGTTCTAGGCCAAATATCAATTGATTGTACAATTGCGGAAAGGAATGCAGAAATTAAATTCCTAGTAGTTGACTCAAAAGTAGCGCCAGTATTAGGATGTAGAACGTGTGCAGAGTTGCAATTAATAAAAAGAGTTCAAGAAGTCCAGTTAAGATTATATTTGAGGGACTAGGATGCCTAAAAAATTACGAATATGATATAGACCTAAAAGCAGAGGCACAATTCAAAATTGAACCAGCAAGAAAAATATCACACAAGTCAAGAAAGAACTAGACAAGATGGTACGTCTACAAGTTATTAAATCAATCAACGAGCCAACACCTGCAGTAAGCACAATGGTGGTAGTTAGAAAAAATTACAAAATCAGTATCTGCATTGATCCCAGCGATGTTAATAATAATATAATGAGACGTCACTATCCGTTAAAAACGTTAGAAGAAATTGCGTCCAACATGAAAGGAGCAAAATACTTTACCAAATTAGATTGCTGTAAAGGATTCTGGCAAATTAAACTCAGTGAACGTACTCAAAAATACCTTATATTTTCAACTCCGTGTGGAAGATATTCATTTCTAAGACTACCATTTGGAGTAGCATCAGCGCCAGAAATCTTTCAAGAAATAATGCAAAAGCTAATCGGAGAAATATAAAATGTAGAGTGTTCAATGGATGATATATTAATATACGCTGAAACAAAAGAGAAAATAAGAGAAACTACAAGTGAGGTAATTAAACGATAAAAAAATAGCAGGATTAAAATTAAACCCGGAGAAATGTATGTTCGAAAAAAAGGAGATAAAATTTCTTGGACACATACTAAATCAAGAGGGATTGAGTCCAGATCCAGAGAAGATAACAGCTATCAATAAATTGAAAACACCAAATAATCCTAAAGAAGTTCAAAGATTATTGGGCATGGCAACATACCCTGCTAAATTCATACCCAATTTATCCAGCATAACTCAACCGTTGAGAAACCTGTTAGTAAAGGAAAATGAATGGGTATGGACAAATGAATGTGATGAAGCAGTAAAGCAAATCAAAGAGAAACTAAGAAACCCACCGGTTTTAATTTTTTTTGACGTTAATAAAGACGTTAAATTATTAGTAGATGCAAGTTCAACAGCACTTGGAGCCGTTTTATTACAAGAAGACAGGCCAGAGTAGCTTATGCTACAAAAGCATTATCAAAAATTTGACGTGGCCATCACACAACCTTCCGCCATATCTAGACTTTAAACAGAAATGTATACGTACAATCCGGTGCCCATTTAAAATATACAAATAAAAATCTAAAATATTCAAACACAGAAATTTGCATCACCTGAATAAAAAGATTCATTCACAGGAAAACTCTGCTGTGTTGAAGCCATCCTCCGTTCAATTACTACATTTAATATTGACTTAGGACTTATATAGCGCTAGTATGCCAACTTGTCACCCGTCTCACCTGTCAATATTTTTTACGCAGAAACAAAAATCAACCGATCATGGATTACAAGATATCACCGTTTTATTTGATAAATTTATTTTTTAAATTTTACTGCAGTTCTTTAATGGTACAAGATAAAGAAAATTTTTTTATAACGTAAGTTGCAAATAACTTTTCGTCTTATTCTTATTACAAATAAATACTATATTTTTCCAAATTTATATACAATTTTGACAATTAACCTTTTCAATCTTCAAAAAATATCACTTCCGATGAAGATATTTGTACCAAAATCTAGGGAGCTCTTCCAATTTATATACAAATGTTAAATACCAAATATCAAAATTTTCGGGTAATTCGTATTTGAGTTATGCGACTAACACCCCTTGACCACACACACACACACATACACACACACATACACACAGACATCATCGTGAAACTATCAAAAATGAGTTGTAAGGACCCTAATTCGTGCTCATCCACTAAAAATTCACCACCCGATTTTTTGCATGATTCCAATACCTTCCTTTACAGGTAAGCGGAAGGTAAAAAGTCAAATCAATTATCCTCAGATAGAGAAAGAGGCAACAGCTATATTATTTGCTTGTCGAAAATTTCATGATTATATCTATGGTAAAAGAGTAACAATTGAAACAGATCATAAGCCGCTAGAAATAATTTTTAGCAAGTCAATTTCAGCAGCTCCACCAAGGCTTAAAAGAATCCTATTTGAAATCAAACAGTACCTAAGGTTGTATACATAAAAGGAATAAATCTCCATATAGCAGATACTCTTAGCAGAGATTGCAACAATAAAATATCAGAAGACACAGAAGAATTAGAAGTTCAAATTATCGTTCCAATGTCAGAAAATGCGTACAACGAACTAAAAGATAAGATAAATAAAGATCAAGAATTAACAGACTTGAGGAAAATAGTTAAAAACGGATGGCCCGAAAAAATAGAACAACTTCAAGATAATATAAAAAAATCTGCTGTGGCCAGTACACGACCTCTCGCCTAATTCTGCATATTATACTAATTTAATAAATAGTTTTACTTACATTTTAATACTTTAATGGCCATGTTATATGTAAACGATAACGTAAACCAAGATGCAAGCAAAAGCTGTCAACTGTACTGTCACTGTCATAGTCATTCAATTTTTGAGTAGAAACAAATTTCATATGATCATGGACAACAAGATATTGATATTTCAAAAAAGTAGTATATTAATTGTACTTTATTTTATTCTTAAATACTACCAGATTTAGCAAATTGTATTTAAAATTAACTGCACCCATAGATAACTATATTATCTTTTATTTTTAATTGCAAAAATTGTCATAAATAAATAATGTACCAATATATTTAAGGAAAACTATATAAAGCTTCAAAAAGTACTACTTCCGGTTTGCGGATTTCTACCAAAATCTTATCCGGTGTTAAGATACTTATTAAAACCTTAAATATGAAATTTGGTTATTAAAGGCTTGATACTTTTTAAGTTATCGTGAACGAAAAATCGTCACATACGTCCATACATACATACGCACACACACACACACACACACAGACATCATCGTGAAAATATTAAATTCGTATTCTAGAGACCCTAAAACGTGCTTATCCACCAAAAACTCATACTCGAAAATTTTGACCCATTACAATACCTCTCTTATAGAATATGAGGCGAGAGGTAAAAATCTGACGTGGACACCACATGACTTCCTTGTACGCCTTGTGTGTTCATACTTTTCTTAATAACTAAAATGTAGAATAATATAAAAAATTCTTTTAACTTATTATACTAGTATACTCACAAATATATTTTAGTCATTTTATTTAAACTGCAGAAGAAGATATAAAGCTTATTTTACTATTGTCACTGTCATGTCATAATCATTTAAATTTTACGTAGTAACAAATGTTAAACGATCATGGAGTACAATATACCGAAATACTAAATTATAAGTATATACTTTAATTATTCTTAAATGATACCAGATACAAAAATATTTATAAAATACCGATTGTAGGTAATAATCACATAATCTTTCATTTAAAATAAAAAAATTTGTCTTAAATTAAATATTTATCGAAATATTTGAAAAAAGTACTACTTCCGGTTTGTAGATTGAAACCAAAAATAGGAGGTGCACAACTAGATGCTATAACAGTCCTAAATACAAAATTTCAACTTTCTACGTCTAACCGAATTTGAGTTATGCGACATACATACGTACGCCCGTACGTACGTACGTACAGACGTCACGACGAAACTAGTCATAATGGATTCAGAAAAGGTCAAAACTCGGTCAAAACGGATATTTCCATCAAAATCTGAAAACCGAAATTTTTCGCGATTACAATAAATCCTTATTACTCCGTACAAGGAAGTAAAAATATTGCAACTATAGAGACGAAATTTCCGAATATGACGACATTTTATTTAAAGGAGATCGAATTATTATTCCAAAAAAATAAGACAAAAGATCTTGGTTTCGATCCATGAAGGACATTTAGGAACACAAAGTTGCTTACGAAGAGCACGCGAATCAGTATACTGGGTAAGTATGAATAACGATATAGTTGATTTGATAACAAAATGCTCAATCTGCCAAAGAAGACAAAGAGACAAACAATCAGAACCCCTGATAATTAGACAAGTTCCAGAACGAGCTTGGGAAATTATAGCTACAGATCTATTTCATTTTGCTAAGAATTAATATTTATTGATCGTAGATAGCTACTCAGGATGGATTGATTTTAAAAAACTTAAAGAAACCAACGCAAGGGAAGTAATCAACCATTTCAAAGACTGGTTTTCAGTTCACGGAATTCCAGATGTAATATGTTCAGATAATGGACCACCCTATTTTTCATCGGAATTTAAAACTTTTTGCAATAATTGGAACATAAAAACTGAAACATCCAGTCCATACTACCCAAAGTCCAACGGACTAGCAGAAAAAAATGTCCAAATTGCAAAAAATTTATTACAAAAATGTAAAGATGATGGAACAGACTATAGAATTGCGTTACTAATCTTTCGCAATACTCCAAGACATGCAGAATTAGGTTAGCGACATCAAAATTAATGCCGGAAATAATTGATGAAGTACATAAAAAACTAAAACAAGAAAGAACAGCACAAAAGAAGTACACAGATCAACATACAAAAGAGTTAATTACACCAGAAGTAGGAGATAAAGTTAGACTAAGAAGAGGTCACCGAAATTGGGATGAAGAAGAAGTCATAGCAAAAGAAAATAGCCCAAGATCACTAATAGTTAAGACAACAGATGGTAACATTTATAGAAGAAATACAAGCTTTATTCGACCAACTAAAGAGAACAACACTCAAGAATCAAGAGAAGAGAATAATGAAGAAACCATCCAAAGTCCACCAAATACAAGCAGCCCGAGAGCACAAGATACAAGCAACCCGAAACAGGACCCGAGGCATCCATCCGCCAACACCGAGAAGCCACACCAGATGCATGAGACACGATATGGAAGAAAAATTAGAGCCCCATTTAAACTAAATTTGTAATGTAAACAAAAATAAGTAATTTATAATAATTATCATATTGTATATATTTAGTTTTGTATTCAAAACTAGTCCAGTGTATCAGTATTACCAACTGAAATATAGTATGTTTTACGTATCGTAACAACAAGATGTTTCTTGAAAATCAATTTTAAAATTGACAATAAAGTTGCAATCGTTTAATAGCAAGTGTGTGTATCATAACATTTTCTTGCGATTGCGATTTTTCGATCGCAACGACCGAAAATCGCAAGTGCGCGCCTAGCCTTAATAGCTATGTTTTAAAATAGTTCGTTTAGCTCAGTTAAGTTTTTAAAAAAATCTGTTGTGGCCAGCACATGACCTCCCGCCTTCACACTGTAATATGTGAATTTGGATTTGGTTAGGCTACTTTTTGTAATTTTTGTTATAGTTCTTCAAGCAAAGTACCGATTCCTATTGGCATTGAAATCAAATTAGCTCTTTGTAGATAATTTTTTTATTTTTATTACCTTATATATCCAATTATAATAATAATAATGAATCGATGATACTTTTTCCCTGAATACGTTTAATGGAAGAAAAAAAACTTAATGGAATTCAGTCAGTTTTTAATTTATTATATTTCGGCTCCTATAGGTTCTAAGTTTCAAACCCAGTTAATAATATATTTATATTTAAAAATGGTGTCACAAAAATTTCAGAAACTGTGTATACGTCCACGTCTGTTCATCTATCACATTGACATTTCATTTTTGTTTTTAAATTTTGTTCCTATATTATTATGATTTACAAATCGTGGTAGGTAAAATTACAAATTTTTGAAAATTAATTTTCCTTTATTGGTAAGAGATATAGAAACGATGTTAAATAAATATTGTAAAAGATAATTTGTTCTTTCAAATGTCGAATGACAAATTGTAACTATCGCAGTATTTCCTATATTTTTTGCAAAAAATGTTAAAATTCTTCAAGAAATTTTTACCAAAATCTTATCAGCTCTTTATTAACATATATAAATGTATATTGCAAAACATTAGAATTTTATGTACAGTAGAATTTGAGATAATGAATCAGAACGAAAGACTATAGTAGGCGCACATACAGACACACACACACACACACACACACACACACACACACACACACACACACACACACACACACACACACACACACATACACATACACATACACATACACATACACATACACATACACATACACATACACATACACATACACATACACATACACATACACATACACATACACATACACATACACATACACATACACATACACATACACATACACATACACATACACATACACATACACATACACATACACATACACATACACATACACATACACATACACATACACATACACATACACATACACATACACATACACATACACATACACATACACATACACATACACATACACATACACATACACATACACATACACATACACATACACATACACATACACATACACATACACATACACATACACATACACATACACATACACATACACATACACATACACATACACATACACATACACATACACATACACATACACATACACATACACATACACATACACATACACATACACATACACATACACATACACATACACATACACATACACATACACATACACATACACATACACATACACATACACATACACATACACATACACATACACATACACATACACATACACATACACATACACATACACATACACATACACATACACATACACATACACATACACATACACATACACATACACATACACATACACATACACATACACATACACATACACATACACATACACATACACATACACATACACATACACATACACATACACATACACATACACATACACATACACATACACATACACATACACATACACATACACATACACATACACATACACATACACATACACATACACATACACATACACATACACATACACATACACATACACATACACATACACATACACATACACATACACATACACATACACATACACATACACATACACATACACATACACATACACATACACATACACATACACATACACATACACATACACATACACATACACATACACATACACATACACATACACATACACATACACATACACATACACATACACATACACATACACATACACATACACATACACATACACATACACATACACATACACATACACATACACATACACATACACATACACATACACATACACATACACATACACATACACATACACATACACATACACATACACATACACATACACATACACATACACATACACATACACATACACATACACATACACATACACATACACATACACATACACATACACATACACATACACATACACATACACATACACATACACATACACATACACATACACATACACATACACATACACATACACATACACATACACATACACATACACATACACATACACATACACATACACATACACATACACATACACATACACATACACATACACATACACATACACATACACATACACATACACATACACATACACATACACATACACATACACATACACATACACATACACATACACATACACATACACATACACATACACATACACATACACATACACATACACATACACATACACATACACATACACATACACATACACATACACATACACATACACATACACATACACATACACATACACATACACATACACATACACAACACACACACACACACACACACACACACACACACACACACACACACACACACACACACACACACACACACACACACACACACACACACACACACACACACACACACACACACACATCATCGTGAAAATAGTCAAAATAGGTTCTAAAGGTGCTAAAACGTGCTTATTGACAAAAATCTCGTCATCTAATTTTTTCACGATCCCTATACCTCTCTAGGCGAGAGGTAAAAATATATTTCGTGAATAATATTCAGCAATCTGCATTTATTATTAAACAATAATTATTTTATTCATTGTAGATACATATTGGCAATTACTCATTTGAATGAACTTTCATGAAGTTTTAGGTATAGTCATCGTTAAATTCTCGCTCAGTAATTAATACTTTAACTACATTTATAGTCCAGTCATTAGAGACTTTTTGCATGCAAAAGGTTGAGGTGTTTTGAAACTTGGTAGGATTGTAGACTAGGTGACCCTATAAGTATGATCCTAAGTTTGTGACCTCGAGTGACCGCCACTCCCGCCGCCATCTTGGAAAAATGGCGCCCAAAATCAGTTTTTGGTAAATAAACTAAATATAAAATAATATTACTTAATCCATTTGCGTTACGAGATGTAAACTGTGTAATAAATTACTAATAAATCGTGACATCATATTGACCCGGACTAACTTGTTATTACCGCGAGCCGGCTCACAATTTATTTATTTTTTAATCGATATTTTATACAATTTATTCAACAATAACCCAAATATTATTTATATCTTTACTAATAATTTGAATGATAATATGTATGTATGTATATGTAAAAAATGTACCTATATTGGTATAATGTAGGTATATAACTGCTCAAAACAAAAATCGAGCCACTTGGTCGAACCAAGAAAATGCCTGTTTTTTAAATGTGGGGCATTTCTTTCAGGGGTGTGTTAACCCAAATCTGGAAATTCCCTCTGGAGATACATTCCTCCTCTACGTTCTCCAAAAATCCCGAAGAGATTAGCTCTCCCCGACCCCCTGAAAAATCGCTTTATGTAATGTCATGTTTGAGCAATGAAAAATCTCAAAGTTTGAAGGCTTCTAGCTCCAAAAAATCCTATCTCAAGGGGGTTGTTCGACTCGATTGTCACAAAGCCCTATCAATTTCCTTTTCAGAGCTGAAAATTTCGTCCTTATTGGTGAAGAATTGAGTGAGTTATCGCGTTATTATTAAGAGGAATCCCCACCCCTACAAAATTAAGCAAAAATATGTTCTCGTTGGGCACATGAAATTGACTTTAATTTTGGTCCGATTTATTTGCTCTTTTTAAAGATAAAAGATGTATCTAGGTCTGTCTAGTGCCATTTTTTTTTAATTTAAATTTTTACATGTATTTTTTAAGCCCCAAAGTTAGTAAAATTTTAAGAACTTTGAAGATATAATATTAAAAAATCTGTTGTGGCCAGCACATAACCTCCCGCCTTGACACTGTAATATGTGAATTTGGTTTTTGTTAGGCTACTTTTTGTAATTTTTTTATAGTTCTTCAAGCAACGTACCGATTCCGATTGAAATTGAAATCAAATTAGCTCTTTGTGGATACAATTTTTATTTTATTATTACCTTATTACATTATATCCAGTTAATAATGAATCGATGATGATTCTTGACTGGATACGTTTAATGGAAGGATAAAAACTTACTGGAATTCAATCAGTTGTTTATTAATTAAATTTCAGCTCCTAGGTACTACCTACTAAGTTTCAAACCCAGTTATTAATATATTTATACATTTCTTTATAAATGGTGCAACCAAAATGGTGCAACTCAAAATATGAATAAATATATCTAAATTGTTTAAATTTCGGCTCAACATAGGCCCTCTTAAATGTTTGAAATAATGCATCTAAAAGAAAAAAGTTCGACAAATCGAATGCTGGAAACCGGCAGTCGGTATTATTATCCGTTCAGAAATGGCAGATGAATAAACACAAAATTGACTAATATTTATTTTGTTTTCTTGTAGAATATAATTAAATTGCGGCTACACCAGAATCTCCAAAATTTTGAAAATTATGTTTTTATAGAAAAATGTTTCAGAAATCGAATGCTTAAAACCGGAAGTCGATATCTTTATCCGATAAAATATTACAGCCATTTTCCTGTGTTATGACAAAATAACGACTTTATAAATAATTCGAAAATATGAAAAATTCATTTCCTTGATTTTGTAGCAAACAGTGCCAATTATAAAAAAAATCCTTATAAATCTATCTTGTAGAGAATTTTGTGCTCTACAATTCCGTTTAACAGTTTTTTTCGTAATGTAAACCATTTGCAAGATAAACGCGAAAAACAAAAAACGGGGACAATTTTTTCAAAATGGCGGCTGACACGGACACTTCCGGTGATGCCTCCACCCCTTAAAATACTCAATAAGTGTGTTAAATAAGAAAAAAAATTAAAATTGCTTTTGGCTCGAAGTGCACAATTCGCATTATATATTACTGTAAGCCGCTGGACTACAATGGTTTGTGACGGCATCGCTTCATTCGTTAAATGGATCTTCAAAACTAGTGGGGATTCCTCTTAATTAGACGTTTTGTAAGTATAAGGCTCGATGCACATTGGCGGCATTTTGCCGTGCGGCGACCGTGCGGCGCCGTTGCGGCACCGTGCACGGTTGATGCACACTAGTGTTGTTAAACTTGCGGCAGCTTGCGGCAACGTCATATCATTCAAGATGGAAGTATATATATTTTTTTCATATATTGTGTACAATAGGTACATTATAAATAAAAGAAAAAGACAATATTGGGTTCATCCATTTGTGAATTCGAGGCTTAGAGGAGGATTATTTAAAACATCTTATGCAGAATTAAGAGAACACCCTGATAAGTTTTTTAAATACTTTATAATGAGTATTCAGTCTTTTGACGAACTCGCTGGGCGAATTTTTGACAAAATACAGTCACAAGATACTCGAATGAGACTGGCCATACATCCTGTGGAAATGTTAGCTGTAACTTTGAGGCAAGTTTATTTAATTATACTACGCCCTAACAACTATATGTTCGGAAATTTCATAATTTCTATCTAAATATTATTTTGTGTGTCCGTTGCTCACTTAATATATTGTCGAATAATTGTTTGACTTCGATTTTGGATTAAACCCTAATTTGGCTACTGTGTGATGACAAAATAAAAATGTTTTTAAATAGGCTTTAACATTTATTTAAACTAAACTCGATTGACAATTAAATGTTCGGACAAAACAATTATGTATTTGCAATATGTTTAAATAAAACTGTGGGTAGCGTTGGAATTTATTGTTATATCTGAAACAATTTACGGCTCATTTTATCTGAATATTTTGACAATTTATTAATTTTCTACGAACGTGTTGTTTTAAAATGGCTCGAGGTGTGGCAACCCCACGGAAAGTAAGAGAATTACCCACATAACACAAAGTAAATCCTAATGATATCTTTTAGATCACGTTATCTTCTATGAGATATCGCTGTTCTACTACAAGAAGAAATATTTAAGATAACTTTGCGATTTCGTTTGTCGTTTTTTATGTTTTGTTCTCTTCAGTCTTCGGAACAGATGTTGATTGTCCAGCAGCTGAAGTACTTCTGCATTTTCGTGTAGGTGGAGCCTTTCTTCGTGCTTCTTTGCAAACCTTTTTATTTCTTCTTTAACTGTTGGAATGCCTAGATCTCTGTGGATATCCTCATTTCTAACATACCATGGGGCATTCACCATAGCACGCAGGACTTTGTTTTGAAATGTTTGTATTACCTTGATATTACTATCCTTTGCGCACCCCCAGAGTTGTATCCCGTACAACCAAGTAGGTTTGAGAATCTGATTGTAGATCAGAATTTTATTGCATAAGGACAGGCTGGAATGTCTTCCTATTAGCCATTCATATTGTCGGAATTTAATGTTTAGTTCTTCTTTTTTCTTTTTTACATGCACCTTCCATCTCAATTTAGTGTCCAATGTCATACCTAGATATTTGGCTTTGTCTTCGTAAGGAACTATCGTCCCATTTATGACCAGTGGAGGTGGATTGTTTAATCTTTTATTAGTGAAGTTGATGTGTAATGATTTATCCTCATTAAGTTTAATTTTCCACTTTTTTGTCCAATCATATATGGTATTACTTGCTTTTTGTAGTAATCGGGTAGAAGTAACTTCGTCTTGACCTGTTATGAGTAAAGCTGTGTCATCAGCAAAGATTGCTAATTTCCCCTGTTCTAAGTCTGGTATGTCGCTGATATATAATACATACAAGACAGGCCCAAGCACACTGCCTTGTGGAACTCCGGCATGTATGGCTTTTAGGTCTGAATATGCTTCCTCTTGCTTTATTCTGAACAGTCTGTCAGTTATATATGAGGTAAGAATATCAACATATTGCTTAGGTAGCATTTTATTTAATTTGTGTACTAATCCTTCATGCCACACCTTATCGAAGGCCTGTGCGACATCTAAGAATAATGCAGAACAGATTTGTTTCTCTTCTAGGGCTTTTTCAATTATATCTGTAATTCGGTGCACTTGGTCTATTGTCGAGTGCTTTTTCCTGAAGCCAAATTGATGGTCAGGAATCAGTTTTGCATTGAGTATAATTGGTTTTAATCTCTTAAGAAGAAGTTTTTCAAATACTTTTGAAATAACTGGCAGTAATGATATCGGTCTGTAAGATTTCACTTCATGAGGTGGTTTTCCTGGCTTTGGAATCATAATAACTTCAGCTACCTTCCAGCTGTCAGGTACATATTTTAGTCTAAATGCTGCATTGATGAGGTATGTCATCATGACTATCCCTTTTCTTGGTAGTTGCTTCAGTATTTGACCAGTAATCAAGTCAAATCCTGGTGCCTTTTTTGAGCTCAGGTTTGTTTTAATCTCTCTTTCCAGTTCTTTTGGAGTGACAGGAGTAATTTCCTCTGTTTTAGTATTATTCACTTCTTCCAGGTTCTCATTATTATACTGCATATCGTTCGGCTTAAAGACTTCCGCTAGGTGTTCAGCAAATAGATCTGCCTTTTGTTTATTCTCTTTTGCCCAGCTTCCTTCACCTTTTCTTATTGGAGGGATTGACATGATCGGCTTTTTGATTTGTTTTGTGGTTTTCCACAGTGAGTAATCAGTTTCTTTTTCAGCTGTTAAATTTGTTATGAATAGTTTCATAGTTTCATCTTTTAATTTACGGATTTCTCTTTTTAATTCTTGTGTTTTATTGTTAAGGACAGTTTTATCAGCTGGGTGTCGTGTTCGTTGCCACTTTCGTCTTGCTTTTCTCTTTTCTTTGACTAGATTTCGTATCTCAACTGGGTAATTGATTCCTTTTGTGATATGTGTTTTTTCTTTGGTGTTCTTAAATACAGCTGATTGTAATAGTTGGACAAATTTTTCAGATTCTGTGTCTAGTTGTTCTGTTGTCTTTAAAATAACATTTAGATTGATTTCTTTTTGTAAGTCTATTCTAAAGCTTTCCCAGTCTGTAGTTTTATTTGCAAGAGTGGGTCTAAGTTCTTTTTTAATTATTCTTTCACTCAATGTTAAAATAACAGCTGAGTGATCAGAGCTTAAGTCAAAATTTTCTTCTGTGTTTATGAAATTTGGTGAAATTTTTCTCGAAATAAAGAAATCCAGTAAGTCTGACAGAAAGTTATCATGTTTTAAATCTTATAAACATCTTTAAAAGTTATCATATAGATCTCTTACTAATATCTATTTTACATTTCTTAAAATCGATAAATTAGGTCAATTATAGAAGCAAACCTAAAAAAGAAATAGCATTTATATTGCGATTATGTACGACGCGTTGATTTAACAACCTAACAATGCTGAATTTGAGGATAAACTGCCAACTTCGCGGGACTCGAACCATGAGACCTCGAAACGATAACCGCTAGACCACGCTGTATACCTACGTTAATATTATGTATTAAGATATGCCTTTCATCTTTCAATATTATTTTTTTGTACAAATTGTTGTAATAATCAGTTCTACGCAAAAATACATTTTTGATTTATTGATACATATACCAAGCTTAATATATTACTTTCAGTTAACAGTACACAGGCTGCTCCACAGAATAGGACAAAAAATTAAAGGGTATAATATATTGTACGACGTGCTGATCATGAAACAAAAATAATTTTTTTAAATCGCAAAAAAAATTTATCGTGTTTCAAGGAAACATATTTTTGCCACTGGTTTTACACAATATTAGACATTTATTAGTATTAGATATTATGTAAACAATTACTTTCATACAAGGTGTCCCAAATTGATTGGGTCACCATTGGGATCTCGGAAACTATAGGAGCTACGAGGTCGGTTAAATGGGCAATGTTGTGCAGTTTTTAGGGCTTATTTAGATTCCGTTGAGAAACATTTAAAATTCCAAACAGTTTGAAAGTTATTCAAAAAAAACTAAAAATCGCGATTTTAAAAAAAGGCAAATTACTCCGTAATTATAAAAGATATAAAAAATGTTTCATATAAAAGTTACATGATTTGATGAAAGAAACTCAAAAATGATGTCAGAATAAAATTCAAGATGGCGGTTTCCAAGATATTAATAGTAACTTCCTTTTTACTTCCTTGTACGGAGTAAGGAAGTATTGTAATCGCGAAAAATTTCGGTTCTCAGATTTTGACGGAAATATCCGTTTTGACCTTTTCTGAATCCATTATGACTAGTTTCGTCGTGACGTCTGTACGTACGTGCGTAAGTGCGTACGTACGTGCGTACGTGCGTACGTACGTACGGACGTATGTGTGTCGCATAACTCAAATACGGTTAGACGTAGAAAGCTGAAATTTTGTATTTAGGACTGTTATAGCATCTAGTTTGTTGTGCACCTCCTATTTTTGGTTTCAATCTACAAACCGGAAGTAGTAAATTTAAAAAAAAAATTGATAAATAATTAATTTTAGGCAATTTTTAAGATTATGTGATTATTATCTACAATCGGTATTTTATAAATTTTTCTGTATCTTCTATCATTTAAGAATAATTAAAGTATATACCTACTTATAATTTAATATTTCGGTATCTTGTAGTCCATGATCGATTAACATTTGTTACTAGGTAAAATTTAAATGATTATGACATGACAGTGACAGTAGCAGTGACAATAGTAAAATATCGTTTATATCTTCTTCTGCAGTTTAAATAAAATGACTAAAATATATTTGTGAGTATACTAGTATAATAAGTTAAAGAATTTTTTATATTATTCTACATTTTAGTTATTAAGAAAATTATGAACAAACAAGGCGTACAAGGAAGTCATGTGGTGTCCACGTCAGATTTTTTTAAATGGGCGCCATATTGGATTTTTACATGGTTGAATAGCGTTTTTTTTTCTCTTTTCAACGATGTATTGCAACGTATGTTTAAACAAAAAATTATTAAAATATAAATTATTTTAATCCTAAAGCAAGTACAACAATGAATAACAATAGATATCAATAATACAAATTAATCTAGAAGAAAACAAATTTCTTTTGTGTTATTGTTATGTATTGTTATTCATTGTTGTACTTGCTTTAGGATTAAAATAATTTATATTTTATTAATTTTTTGTTTAAACATACGTTGCAATACTGAAATGTTTTTTTGCAGATGTGAGCTGCACTGCACTATGCGAAATCTATGGAGACAAGTGTATGAGCCTACAATACGTGCGCAAATGGTGCAGAGAGTTCAAGAACGGGCGTACTGACGTCCATGATGAGGAGCGTTCCGGACGTATCTGCGTGATTTGGCGGCAGATTTTTTGACTCGGGCATTCAAAAGCTCGTACACCGCATGCAAAAATGCATTGACCGCAGTGGCGACTATGTAGAAAAATAGGTAAAAGTCTGAACTTTCCAAAAATGTACGCATTCATGGAATTAAACATGTTTTACACTGTGAAAAATCACTGGGAAACTTACTTTACGGACAACCCTCGTAGTTGTTAGGGCTCGTACTCATATTCCAACTTCTTGTACTCGTATTATAAGCTTCTATATCAAATAACAGTAACTCATCGTCTGCCATATTTTTTTGTGTGAAAATGTCGCAGCCGCAAGTGTTTAGTGTGAACTGCTCCACAGCTAATGTACTACAACGCCACAGATAAGTTTGCGGCACCGTGCGGCGCTGTGGGGAATTGCGGCAAAATTTGCACGCAAGTCTGCCGTGCGACGCCCGTACGGCGCCGCAACGTTGCCGCAGCTGTGTGTGTACTGCCTCATTTAACTACTATACTCTGTTTCAGCTTAGAACATAGTAGGTGACACTGTGAATGCAGTCCGTTCTACACCCAAACATTCTATTAGTTTAAACTTTGGCGCGAACTTACCTATAGATGAATAAAAATTGTCAAAATAACAAGGAAGTAAAAAAGAAACACATGAAATTGTTGCATTTTCGTCGTGAAACACACGTTGTTTTACTATTTTCAGGTTATATAAACTTGAAATGTCAAACGGAAATGAAATCGCGAATCTCTCCAATGTTCGCTGGTGTAAATCCACCTCTCGTCTCGACCAATCAGATTCAAGCATATCATCGTCCTATCTTACTCAACGCTATGTTCTAAGCTGACAACAAGTATAGTATCTTAGACCGCATTTGCGTTGCCGCACGGTCGCCGCACGGCAAAAAACCGCCAGTGTGCATCGAGCCTTAGTAATTATGTTAAGGGTTGTATTTTGTATAAAAAACTAAGGGTAATAATTATTGTGTAATAATAATGTCTTATGTGTTTTTTGAATTTGTGTTCTATGTCTTGTGTATGCTGTAAAATAATAATATGAGTTATTGTTATTTCATAACATATTTGCATCCCTTTCATCTTCAAATAGAACTCCAAACACTTTAAAATATTAAAATATTGACTATATTCTAGAGAAAAATAACAAATTTCAGTGATGTGAACGGCAAGTACACATTGCCATAATGGTAAACTTCACAAAGTTCACCAAATTAAGGGCTGAGAATACGACTTTAAACTAGAAAAATCTGCTGTGTCCACCACAGTACTTCCCCGATTATAAGTTTTAATAACTTACTTTCGTAACGCCGTTAATTTTATGCTTTATTCTGCAAAATTTAAATAAATTTATCATTTTTCCCCAAACCATTTAAGTTGATACCAACTTCGGCATAATTTAAATACCATAAAAAATCTGATACTTATTCACTAAAAACTCACACTCGAAAATTTTAACCCGTCACAATACCTTATAGCCTTATAGAATATAATGCGGGAAGTAAAAACAACTGACCATTGTTTAAATGTTGTTATTAATTTTTCGACTAATATTTTTTTCTAGAAAACTTTAATTTGATAATACACTTAAACAAATTTGAATAACTTTTTGAGAAACAATAATTGATTATCGCAGAAATGTCATTTTTTACATTTTTACTAAACTTATCTCCCCGAGAGCTTTAAATTGACACCAAACTCGGTATAATTTGAATGTATGATAAAAAAATTTACGATCAGTTAAAGCTTTAATTTGATACCACACACGATAGTATTTTAATAAAAATAAAATAAGATATGTTTATAAAGTTGGTACCACTGGTTGAATAAAAAAATTTGAGTAATTTTTTGAGAAACAATTGAAAATCGCATTAATGTCATTTTTTACATTTTTACAAAACTTATCTCCCTGAGCGATTTAAATTGACACCAAACTCGGTATAATTTGAATAATTTATAAAAAAAACAATTGACGATCATTTAAATGTTATTTTTGTTATTCTACTAGAATTATTTTCCCAAGACCTTTAATTTGATACCACACACGATAGTATTTTGATAAAAATAAAAAAGTTTTGTTTATAAAGTTGGTACCACTGGTTGAATAAAGCTCATTAACGAACTTGAAGTCAGATTTTGGCTCAAGATCTTAAATATAAAATTTCAGTCCAAAATTCCAACGCGTTTTTAAGTTATCCAACATCCAGACAGACCGACAGACTAACAGACCGACTTTTTTTTAAATTATGTTTTTTGGGTTCAGTAGGGTCTGAAACGTGAAGATTCACCAAAATCTCGAACTGTCAAAAAATCACGATTACAATACTTCCCTCTATTACATAGATCGGGGAAGTAAAAATCGCTCTAGTAGCCGCAATTTTTGTTTTTTCACAAAGAAACTCGGTATATACCAATAGTCCAGGCATTTTAGATAATGTTTTGGCAAATAGGGGAAAAAAATGACAGACAGCTGAATTTTGGTATATACGCTCATATTGGCTTCTAGTTTAACATACTAAAAGTCCTAAACGATATCGCGTGTGCTTCCATTGCTACGACCTTGTAAAGACCTTGAAAATGAGATTTTTGCGTATAACTCACGAACGGTGACACCAATTAAAAACTTTTTTTACGAAAATGTTGGTAATTTAATGTACTACAAAAAGGCCCTTACCAATTTTATCTTCAGATTATTTATTTCCCTCAAAATCGGGAAAAGGCTAATCACCGTTTTGGAATCGTTGAGAACCCGTGAATTAGACTTCCGGTTTCAGAAAAATAGCTGCCATTTATGAATGGAATATACTATCGACTTCCGGTTTGCGGCAGTCAATTCCTTTTATATTTTTCTATTAGACGTATATATTTTTTAACTTCATCAGGCTTTGGTGTAGCCGGAATTTTAAGTTATTTTAATTTTAGTATATTATTAATTTTTTCATTTATTATGTTTAATCGAGTGTTATTTCTGAACAAATAAAAATACTGACTTCCGGTTTTTGGCATTAGATTCCTTGAACATTTCTCTATCGAATATATTATACTAAAAATGTTGAAACATCTTCGTTTAGCCGAAATATAATGATATTCTTTAAGAGAACACAGTGATATTATGGATTTTTTTAAAATTTGTTGTGTTTAAACAAGTCTAATTTCTGAACGAAAAAAAATACCGACTTCCGGTTTTCAGCATTCGATTCCTTGAACATTTCTCTATAAAATACATTATACCAAAAATGTTGAAACATCTTCGTTTAGCCGAAATCTAATGATTTTCTTTAAGAGAGCACAGGAAAATTATAGAAATATTTTTTATTTGTCATGTTTGAACAAGTGTAATTTGGCTAAACGAAGATGTTTTAACATTTTTAGTATAATGTATTTAATAGAGAAATGTTCAAAGAATCTAATGCTGAAAACCGGAAGTCTGTATTTTTATTCGTTCAGGAATTACACTTGTTCAAACATGACAAATAAAAAATATTTCTATAATTTTCCTGTGCTCTCTTAAAGAAAATCATTAGATTTCGACTAAACGAAGATGTTTCAACATTTTTAGTATAATGTATTCGATAGAGAAATGTTCAAGGAATCTAATGCCGAAAACCGGAAGTCAGTATTTTTATTTGTTCAGAAATAACACTCGATTAAACATAATAAATGAAAAAATTAGTAATATACTAATGCCCTGTTCACACGTTGCTACTTTAAAGACACATTCGTGCTACTGTAGCAAGAAAAAATCTGAGTCGCTTGTCAAATAGCAGCGCTGCTAATTTGTAGCATCAAAGTATCAAGAACTACTCGTTGATAATTTCACATCGTTGATCGTTGTGTGTGTAGATAACGATTTTTTGCGGTAATTGTTTCGATTTGAATTTCTTTTCATGCTACAGTAGCACGTATGCGTCTTCAAAGTAGCAACGTGTGAACAGGGCATAAAATAAAAATAACTTAAAATTCCGGCTAAACCAAAGCCTGATGAAGTTAAAAAATATATAGGTCTAATAGAAAAATATAAAAAGAATTGACTGCCGCAAACCGGAAGTCGATAGTATATTCCATTCATAAATGGCAGCTATTTTTCTGAAACCGGAAGTCTAATTCACGGGCTCTCAACGATTCCAAAACGGTGATTAGCCTTTTCTCGATTTTGAGGGAAATAAATAAACTGACGATAAAATTGGTAAGGGCCTTTTTGTAGTACATTAAATTACCAACATTTTCGTAAAAAAAGTTTTTAATTGGTGTCACCGTTCGTGAGTTATACGCAAAAATCTCATTTTCAAGGTCTTTACAAGGTCGTAGCAATGGAAGCACACGCGATATCGTTTAGGACTTTTAGTATGTTAAACTAGAAGCCAATATGAGCGTATATACCAAAATTCAGCTGTCTGTCATTTTTTTCCCCTATTTTTTTTATAATTCCTGGACTACAAGGAGTATTGTATATACCATTGAAATAAAATAAGAAAGATATAATTTCCGTAAATCAACAAAATCAGACCATTAAGAGTAGAATTTTCATTATGGAATTTTGCATGCAGATCTCTTTTGACCAGAGTAAAATTATAAGGCATGTTTGAATTCGCTGTGTTCGCACGGCGATCTTTGGAGATTCAGAATCCTGGAAAAGTTTTAGTAATAATTACGTGGTTTTAAAGCAATCAATAAATTATAAATTCTTCTTTTCCAAGACTCATTGAAGAGTCAGTTTAGCGACACCGCAATTTAACAAAATACTCACTAGAAAGAAAAAAACTTCTTTTCCAGGATTCTGAATCTCCAAAAATCGCCGTGCGAGAACAGGGTTTCAGGAGTAAGAACTAATTATTATTTTTTCGGGCAACCTACCTCTGCTATTTATTTGTAATTATAATATATTTACCGATGGCCCACACTTTGTGAGGGTGCCACATCCAAGTTGGGTAAAAGTAAAGTAAAAAGGTAAAAGTAAAATTATTGAACGGTACGGATAATAAGAATTTCTTAAAAGACGGCAAGTTGTATTTTATTGAAAAGATAGAGCTATGATTATAGTTGAGGTGCGCTCCGCAAGGTTGAAAAAGCAACAAAAATGAATTTGACACATCATTTAACGTTTTAAATTTCAAAGGTTATAAATTTAATTTCAGGCAATGTAAATATACTTTATAAACATAATCATGATATACACAATTGGTTTATTTATATCATGCGTTAAGTTACTTTTAATACCGGCATAGTAAGTGTTTACATTGATAACCTAAAATATTCTGGAACAAAATCATTTTATGTTTCAGTCACTCCACAGATTTCGAAGTTCACAGAAACTGGCTAGCAGTAACACATAGTTTGCCAGTTAAAAACTGGTATTACGAGAAGACGTCAGAATGGACAATCGATTATCCTCCCTTTTTTGCTTGGTTCGAATTCGCTCTTTCACATATTGCAAAATATTTTGACGCTGACATGCTAGTAGTGCAGAATTTAAATTACGCATCTTCTTATACGAATTTATTCCAAAGACTTTCTGTCATTGTAACTGACTTTATTTACCTCTACGGTGTTCAAGAGTATGTATTTTTGGCACACACAGTTTTGTATTATTTTAAAGGATTTTTTTAGATGTGCCTCATCTTTAAAAAAAGGTTGGCGGTCAGAAATTGTATTACCAATTCTTTTGGCTACCAATGCAGGTCTTCTAATGGTTGACCACATTCACTTTCAATATAATGGAATGTTGTTTGGATTTCTTCTAATATCAATTGCAAAAATTATCCAGGTACAGTCGAAGTGCTCTAAGAATAGCATTCCAATGTGATGATGTCACATTACGTTTACATTGTATTTTGGAAATAAGTTTTCTGTGGGATTAATATTATGGCATTATGTAGTAAACATCACACATTTAAAGTTCATGTTATACATTAGTCGTAGATAAACGTAAATTATTACATTACATATCGTTAAAAAAACTAATTCGATTTGACATTTACGAAATAAGCGCATAATTGAAAATCGTACGAATCAGTACGAATGTAATAGTATATTATATATTGAGGGACTAAAGTGCATGATTTAATCCTGAGGGTGAAGTTTATTTCACGAGCCGAAGGTGAGGGAAATAATCACCTGAGGGATTAAAGATACTTTAGTCCTGTGGTATATACGCTATTTTTTGCACTTCATCCTCAAATGAATGCAAAATAGTTTAAAAGAATACACATTTTACAATTTTGACAGTAAATTTTATGACAAATATTTATATTGTTACCATAGATACTATGTAACAAATAGCACGTATTTACTTGACAACGGGAATAATTACTTCAATTTCTTGACAACGGGATTAAATATGAAAAATAATCCCTTGGGATCAAATTAAGAACCTTAGTCCCTAAAAATAAAGACTAAAGAAGAGTTTTAGTCCCGGAAGTGCAAAAATATAGTTGGCAAAATAACAAACGGCCTGAATAAAGATTTCACACACGTAACGTATTGTATTTTGTATATTTATGTAACAAAGTTTACTTAAAAAGGTATGACAGCTATGCCAAACATATGTTTGAACTTAATTCATACATTGGAATGCCATTTTTAGAGCACTTTAGTCGACTTTAGCACATGAACAATATTCAAATATTCATCAATTTAAAATATACAGGCTAAATATTTACAAGGAGCCCTATGGTTTGCCATTCTACTAAACTTCAAGCATATATTTTTATATATGGCTCCTGCATATTTTATCTACTTACTCCGAGCGTACTGTTTTACGAATCAGCGTAAAAACGGAAAAATACAGTTCATTCCATTGTCAATCAAGAGATTTTTCCAACTTGGATGTATCGTTATAAGTATATTTGCAATATCGTTTGGTCCATTTTATGACCAAATGGGTCAAGTAATTTCAAGAATGTTTCCATTTAAAAGAGGATTGTGCCATGCTTATTGGGCCCCGAATGCTTGGGCCTTATACAACCTAGCAGATAAATTCTGCGCTATTTCAGGTACAAAAATTTTATATTGGCTTCACTAATTTATTTTTTCCATAGCTGATGTGGTACTTTATCGACTATTTTGGGTCGATAAAGTAACACTTTAATCGCAAGCGTAGATAAAGTAAAACTTTGCCAGCAAGGGTAGATAAAGTAAAACTTTGCCAGCAAGGGTAGATAAAGTACTTTAATTTTTCTTCAAATTTGTTTTAACATATTTCGGCTCTACTTTGTGAAAAAAATACTATGAAAAACATTAAACAATCTCCGAAAATGTCTTTTAATAATAATTTAATTTAACATTGGTTTTTATTTATTTTTCTTTAATATCAGCTATAGAAAAAAATCGTTATTTATGTAACAAGTACGCAAAATAGAGTTTTAGAGGACGAATCTATTTACGGACGAGCTGCAAGCGAATCATAAAATTAGGCGAGTCCTGTAAAGCACAATTTGTGTACGTGTTACATAAAAAAATTATCTGATGACATGTCATAATGACAACATTATAAGCCTCAATTTGAGGATCAAGGACCACAATGAATCCAGTACAGTACTCAGTACCATAATAAAATAACAAACAACTCGTTGCTAAGGAAGCGAGTAAACCAAATAATTTATTTTGTCTAATTTACGCCAGCAGATAAAATGTTTTATGCTCTTATGCAATACGGATCATAACCAATCATTGTACACATCGTGTTATCAAACTCGGCTTCGACTCGTCAGATAATCCTCACGACTAGTACCATAATAATTGGCGTTACGATCTTCATAACATAAATAACTTTTATCGTCTTCTACAAAAATTATTGATTGTAGGTAAATACTTAGGATTAAATATAACGTCTTCAGTAGCCACCATGACTGGAGGCTTAGTTCAAGAATTTTCCCACACCGTACTTCCAAATATTTCACCACTCGTTACAATAATATGTACAGTAGTAGCAATGATTCCGGCATTGTATAAACTGTGGCAATGTGGTGCTCAAATTCAAAGTTTCATCAGATGCCTTGTGCTTTGTGCGTTAACTTCGTTTATATTTGGATGGCATGTCCATGAAAAAGCAATTTTAATGGTCATTATTCCTCTAAGGTAAACATAATTGCATTATTTCTATAAAAATATAACATATATTTTTTTAGCATTTTGGCGATAACAGATGCAAAGGATGCAAGAATATTTCTAATTTTATCAACAATTGGGCATTATTCTTTATTTCCGTTATTGTTCCCTCCGTCATTGCTTCCTATTAAAGTGCTATTATTACTTACACATACTGTATATGCATTCCAAAGTTTGTCTAGTCTGTGCTCATTATTGAGTGCAAAATTTACTCTACCATTACTAAATAGAACAGAAAGTTTGTACGTTCTGGGATTAGTGCCATTATTTATGTATGACAATATAATTCACTCTGCATTAGGTTTAAATAAAACGTTGCCTTTTTTACCACTAATGTTCACTTCTGTTTATTGTGCATTTGGTGTTGTGTATTGTTGGATTCGATATTATGTTTATTTTTTACAGAAAAACACTGCACAAGTAGATAAGAAAAAAATAAGCTGTGAATAAAGTACAAGATCTTATAATATTTGTATTTTTAAATACTAGTTGTTAAATAAAACACATAACAAAGATATCAGTGTTCATTTTAGATACCAGTGCCTGTATCCACTATACAGAATGATTCATAACTTCGTGTCGTGCATATATTTTAATGGTATATAGTGCTAACTTACTCATCACGGAACTGAAACAATTTTAGTTTCCAGGTTTTTTAATCAAACAGTTTTGGTTCACTGTTTTCATATTGAATTTCATTCATTTATTATTCTTGCCATTGTAGTACAACGAAATGATTTGTAAATAAAAAGAGTAGATTAGTTAATTTACAATATGTTAAATACTTGTTTATAAGATTAATAAAAAGAGCAGAACTCGGTGGGAGATCATGTGAATAATTTTTTCAAATTCCTTTAAAAAATATTAATAATAATTAAAAATTATGTTTTAGATTAACAAAATGAATGGACTGTCTTTTAAATAGACTAATAGGGGTGAAAATATGTTAAACGATAAAATGTAGTTAGATTATCAAAATATTTAAAAAAAAAAGTAGCGGCAGTTTGTCATAATTCATTTGTTTTTGATTGTTAGGTACGGCCGCACTCGTATTATTGCATGTAATTATTATCAAAAAATGCTTAAAAGCTATAAAATATTACTGAAATATGTTATTGAACAATATTTAAAACATTTATCTAACGTTTCTGATAATAATTTTCATTAGATTAATAAAATATTTGCGAGAAAGTGTATAAATGTGAATAACAGAATCGCTGAGTTCGCGTACCAGAGATCTTCATAAAGGTTGACATAAAATCATATTTAAATACATATTCGCATTAAAATTTAATCAAGTAATAATTATGTATAATAATTTGTTGATAAGATGGTTAGGCACCATCTTTGATACAAATTAAGTGTAGAATTTGAACATTGGTAGTTCTAATTAAATAAATTCCAGCCAGGCGAACTATTAATGTTTATGTAAAATATTTTTTGTTATTTTGTGATTTGTATTTATACATGCAAGAATTTTCAGAAAACATTTTAAAAGGTAATTGTTTCTTATATTAAAAATAATATTTAAAATTCTTATTCAAAATTGAGATAACATTTCATTTATTTTGAGATTGATATTAATATTAATGACAAAAATTGTTTGGACATAATGCAGAAAAGATTACAGGCAATTTTTATTCTAATGTGATATACTTATTAAAAATACGCGTTTAAATTTTATGAAATTATAAACTATGGTATTTATTATGTTGAAAGGATGGATTGGGTCCCATCTTGGATACAAATTAAATGCTATAGTATAATCGAAATTGATTGTTTTATAAATCCCAGCCAGGTGAACAATTTATGTCGATTTAATTTTATTATAAATTACGGTACGCTATTTTGAAATAAAAATTGTCTATAATACTGTGTAAAAATAATTATGTTGTGATCTACGTTTTCAGATTTAGAAGATTTTAAAATTTATTTTGTTTTGTATTTTCGATATTAAATTAATATTTAGTTGAGTATGTTTCAGGTCGGGCACATTATCTTCCAGATATCTTTGCACACGAGAAAGAATGTGGAAATGTTAAGAACAGCTATATTTGTAAACCATTAATTTTGTATTTATTCTTCCTACTTATCATTTATACTTGTTATACTAAATTTAAAAAATACTACTCGGGAGGAGAAGGCTGGTTAATAGTTATTTTTGGGTAAATAAAATTCTTGTGAAAACGTAAGTGAAAGAATTTGAAGGTAAGATACGGTAAGAAATAAAATTATGGTCTGCAGGGAACTTCCCTTCAAAAGGTACGAGATTATTTCATTATTTATGAGATAAATCAGAATTATATACACAAATATATAAGCTTCTTTTGGCTATCGGGTTTTGGAAAAGTCAAAATCCTAACACCGTCCCGCGCCAATTTTTACCTTCCGCTTACCTGTAAAGGAAGGTATTGGAATCATGCAAAAAATCGGGTAGTGAGTTTTTAGTGGATGAGCACGAATTAGGGTCCTTACAACTCATTTTTGATAGTTTCCCGATGATGTCTGTATGTATGTGTGTGTGCGTGTGTGTGTGTATGTGTGTGGTCCGGGCCGATGCCGTCTGTCGTATAACTCAAATACGAATTACCCAAAAATTTTGATATTTGGTATTTTACAATTATATATGAATAGGAAGAGCTCATTAGATTTTGGTACAAATATCTTCACCGGAAGTGATATTTTTTGAAGATTGAAAAGATTAAGTGTCAAAAATTTCTATAAGTTTGGATAAATATAGTATTTATTTGTAATAAGAATAAGAGGAAAAGTTATTTGCAATCTACGTTATAAAAAAATTGTCTTTATCTGGTAGCATTAAAGAACTGCAGTAAAATTTAAAAAATAAATTTATCAAATAAAACATTGAAATCTTGTAATCCATGTTCGGTTGATTTTTGTTTCTGCATAAAAAATATTGACAGATGAGACGGGTGACAAGTTGGCATACTAGCGCTATATAAGTCATAACTAAGCTATTAAATGTAGTAACTGAAGGGAGGATGGCTTCAACACAGAAGAGTTTTCGTGTGAATGAATCTTTTGATTCAGGTGATACTAATTTCTGTGTTTGAATATTTTAGATTTTTATTTGTATATTTTAAATGGGCACCAGATTGTACGTATACATTTCTGTTTAAAGTCTAGATATGGCGGAAGGTTGTGTGATGGCCACGTCAGATTTTTTTTTTTTTGTTTTAGGACATGTAAAATTTTCGATAAAAAGTCACATTCGTAAGACTCCTCCACACATTTTTTTTCATATTGTGATTATCTAACTGCCTTTTTAGTACATTTCCGCTGCTATTAACATATTTAAAGTTCGCATACAAAATTAAATACACATAAATTATAAGCTCATAATTTCATTTGGTTATCGGATCGGGTTTTAGACTTGTACAAATTTTTGATAAAAAGTTAAAATTGTGCGGCTCGAGTCTCTGGTTTTAATGTGTACGATATTTGTGCCACATACATTGATTTTATTTTTTATGTTTTTGACTTGATTATTTTTATATTTATTATTATTGTTAGGATAAAATTATTATATTTAAAAGTATAAACATAATTTATTATAAAAATATTTATTAAAACTTACGTTTCATTTAAGCTGTGTTTTTATAAAATTTGTCATTTGTGTTAGTAAGGTACAATGATAATAAGCTATATTACCATCTCCAATAGTTTCGTGCATAATATCTAAAAAGATTAAAATAAGATTAAACCGATAAAATAAAAATTAATTACAAACCTGGTTTATATAAAACAGGTGGAAATATTGGATGTTGTGAAACATGAAAAACATTTTTAACAGAAAATGATGGTTTTGATAAAGTTAACGAAAGTCGCCACATAAAAGGAGTTAATCTGAAAAAATAAAAAAATATAGTAATCATATTGACCACAAAAATGAAACTTACGTTTTTATGTACTCATAAACTTTAGTAACCGGTAGATCCACACAAATTTCATATAATTTATTCCTTGCCAAATCAAAAAATGAATCTATCGGTGATTCTTTTCCGACGTAATGATCATAAATAGTTTTTGATGACAATATTTGCCAGAATGAAGGAATTAAAATGATTGTTTCTAAAACAGTATGTAATTGTCCCAATATTTTCATCCTGTTAACCATATCATCCAAGTTTAATAATGATTGTTTATGGTATAATGCGGATCGAATATGTTTGAATTCTTCTTTATTAGACATTTTTTGAACAGACTGCTTTGAAGGTATACTGAAAAAATCATAATAAAAGAAAATTAATTTTAGTTGAGTTGATATTATGTCCAGGGAATCGTAGAAATTTTGTACTTACTTAAATAATTCTCGAAGTTCTTGTTCTGTAGCAATACCAAACTGAGTTAAGATATGAGTAAAATCTTTTCTAAGTTTTTCTAAACCGATATCAACAAGAATCTCAATTGGTTGAGTTCCTGTTAGCATAAATACAGAAGTTTTTCCAGCTACAATATCTTTGATTATTTGAGCCATACTTGTCATATTAGAATCTGTCGTCTTAATATCGCAAAAAATATGTAAATAAATTAAAATATAGAACAATATAAACGCGTCAGTTATAAGTCCAAAGCACGTAATAAAAATATGACTAAATTAGTATTTTTTTATTGCGTGTCTTGGAACTTGGTCTGTATGACTACTTATAAAAAAAATTAAACTTACATAAACACCGTTGTCACTATTTATTATTTCAGTGAAGACTATATTTAAGCATTCTGTTAAAGCTCCATAAGTGGTACATTCTAAAATAATAAATAACAATTTAAATGTAATATATAACGTTTTACTTTTTATTAAACATACTATTTAAAACATCCCAAAGGTGATCTGTTATGTCCCGAGTGTGCCTTCTGTCTACATTTGCAATAGTTTTATTTAATTCTATCCCGTCTTCTTTATGGCTGTATCTTGGAACATCTTGGCATTTATGAACAGTTTCAATAACTCGATCAATTAGTTTTAAATCTTCAGATTTGTTACCATTATTTGGTAACCAGTGACTATTGAGCATGGTTTCAGAATTGTATTCATTCAAACTTTTTATATACAATTCTAATAAAATTAATTCGTTCCAAAATCGGAATAATATTGAATTTTGTTGGCCAACTACAGTTTGAATGTTCTAAAATATTAACTTTGAAAATAAGACTAATTTTATTATTGTTTTTGACTTACCATAATGCTTTTAGAATGATCTAATGGAATTTTAGCACAGCACTGATTCCAACTAATATCTAAAGAAACACTGCCTCGAATATCACATTTATCATCAAAATTTACAGATGATATTTTGGATCCGCATAAATCGTAAGTTCTTGAAACATTACATGTTAACTGCAGAAAAAATAGAACATAAATAAACTAATCTAATCAACTACGATTGTTAATTACTTGTCGTAATGGAACTTTATGTTTATCTCCTGTTAAGTCACTAATTATTTCAAAATGTTTGTCACATAACGCCTCAAATTGAATAGCTGGATGAGTTTTAGGTAAATATCCTTGTAGTTTAACGACTGATCTGCTGATGTATTCCGGCATTTGAAGAGTTGAAAGTAAAATTGTTTTATCTGGATCTAAACCATCTAGGACCCACCAAGTTGACATTTCCTTGTCATTTTTATAATTTTCATATACATACTTTTGGATATGTTTCCTGAAAGTTGTACACTACACAGCCACGATCATTTTACACTTAACTGCATTAAATTCACAACTTCCACTCAACAGTCACAATTTCCACTCAACTTCCACTCTAGTACCACAAATTCCTCTCAACTGCCACAACATTCACTTAACTAAACTAAATAAAATGTAGCAAACTTACTGAGCAACACCATACGAAAAGGGATAATATTTTTCTTCGTTCTTGTGCCAAAAATTCATGCAACCATTTAGGGAATCCATACTAAGAAATGAATAATTATTTAAATCAACTTTTAAGGGTGATCCCGTTACATCTAAAAAGTTATCATCTTCACTTTTCTTTCTTGGTGGTGTTGCAACATATGATTCATTTATAGGGTCTTCTACCTAAAAGAAAATATTTGTATTTAAAATTATTAATACTGTACGATAAATCTTACCTTATGAACTAAAATTATATCATCTTCTGAATTCAGCAAAGAGTGTAAATATGATGGACTTTTCATTAGTAAAACTTTAACCTCATCTGAATTCATTTTCACTTCAAATAAATAAAAGGAATTATTTATAATGTTAATGTATAACATAAGTTTATAAGATAAATACAATACCCTCTATAAAAATTGTGAGGTGACATAAGAACAATACATTTATTTGTTTCGTAATGAAGTAAAGAATCTTTGACTTGACAAACCAAACCGGCAAAACAATTGGTTCGTTTGTATTTTGTTTCAACTTGTAAGAATAATAAATTATACCCTACCCTACTGTAGCTGCATATTAAAAAATTGTATTTTTGTATTTCATTCAATTAAGAATATAATATTCTGAAAGTAGAAATGTTTGTTAAAATAATTTACCGTCCATTTCAAATGTCAGAAGACAAACGAACGCATGTGATTGTCAACTGTCACTGACTATACACAACGTGATTGGTCCTTCAAAGTTCAAACAAACGAATAGAAACAAAGATATACTATGGCTGTACAAAGCGCCCTCTGAATTATTTATAGTTAAAAAATGAAGAAATATTTCTTTAATTTTACGTCTCTTTAAACAATATACAAAATTATGAAAATAACAATATTTACAATACCAGAACTTTATTTAAAAATACAAAATTTACACTATTTTATTACAATTAGCTTCACTAAAAAAATTGTAGTTTAGTGAAATTGCTGAAAAAAAGTACTTTAAATGATTATAATGAATGTTCCATATAAATTACGTTACATATCTTGTGTTTTTATATTATACTTTTATTTCAAAAGAGCACTTTAATTTTACGGATTATCCAAAATAAAAATGTTATATTAGAGTATTAAAAACTAATATTTATTAATATGAAATGAAATACAATTTAGACATTTGAAACATAAAGGAATATGAACATTTATTAATGACTAAACTAATGTAATTATAAATGCTGAATATAAACATGTCTTTAAACAGAGCTCGAGAAAACGCTTGTTGCAAAGATTGACGAAAACAAAAAAATACTCTTAAATAAGTTAACAATGTCTGCAACAAGTTTCATGATTACAAATTTATTTGGAGCTCTACAAGTATTTTAAAATTTTTAATTCTTATACTAACTAATATTGCCACTTATTTCTGCTTGCGTACTGAAGAACCGAAACGCAATATTACATCGTGAACAATGGCAATAACAAATCTTTCTCATATAGTTTATATTCGCATATAGCTAAAACATTCTGTCTATAAGGTTAAGTGAACACAAGTCACCAGCATCTGGTGTGCATGAATCTTAAGTAAACCTAAGAAGAACTTGTCACAAATACCATTTGGATAAAAACAAAAAGTAGAAAGAGCGAGTGCAAACTTACAACACTAGCTGTCCTTCTTTAACAGTTTATATGTGCCGAACAATATTAAAACACATCATTGACACATTGGGGGTAATACATCTGTACAATAGGCATTTTAGTTTGACGTGCGCAGCAAAGCCGTCTATGCCGGTTGTGAGTGCGCTCCTTTCTTGCCAATCAGCGATTTGTGGATATGTGGGATTACACCACCGCCCGCAATTGTCGCCTTGATCAAACTGTCCAACTCTTCGTCACCGCGAATGGCAAGTTGCAAGTGACGAGGAGTGATACGCTTCACTTTCAAATCCTTCGACGCGTTGCCAGCCAATTCCAACACCTATTATTATAATTCATATAAAATTACCCTGTACAATCTCACAGTATGTTGACTACTGAATGTACTTAAAATATAAAACCCAATTCATAACAGGAAGCTATTTAGAAAATAAAATAGAAGCGTTTAGGACCTTTCCCGCCAAAAAAAGAAAACGAAGATAATTACTTACATCGATTATTGACGACCATTAATTATTCATCATGAATCAATAATAATAATCTGACTTATAGTATGTATTGCATTTTGAGAGTAAAATCAACCGTAAAAAATTGAGAAAATTCATAGAAAGTTGATCACAACAAAAGAATAACAAACAAGGCAGCCATTTTGAATAACTCACCTCGGCGGTTAAATACTCCAAAATAGCGGCAGAGTAGACTGCTGCTGTAGCCCCAACACGTCCATGACTTGTGGTTCTATTTTTCAAATGACGATGGATTCTGCCGACTGGAAACTAAACAAATCATTTGCAATTTATTAACCTCAAATGATTGATATGAATCATTATGCAAATTTGTTATTCAAAATACCCAAAAACTCACAAACTAAACATTATTATGAATTTGATTAATTAATGAATGTATACAACAAAGAATTGTATACTAACAATATCATAAAACAATAAGCTCAACACTTATTTAACCTAACAACAAAGTATATATTTTAATTGTAGTCGTAATTTGTCGAAATCATAACTGATTTGTGGAAAATAGAGTAATATTTAATAAAAGCAAACAATTTAAGAATTAATTTTAAACTGACATTAACTTAAACACTACTACAATGCTAAACAAATCAAAATCTAAAAAAATATAACTAATGGTTCCCCCTATCTCATGCACAGTAAAAATGAATAAAAAATAAAAAACTGACATATTTTCGTTAAAATAAAATAATATTATCAATATATCAATACCTGTAAGCCGGCACGCGCCGAGCGAGAAACGGCTTTCGCCTTAGCTTTTCCGGAATCCTTACCAGCTTTGCCACCAGCCTGAAAAACATCCATAAGTACGGTTAATTTTCAAGTTACACTCACAGAAATTTGTCAGCAGATGCACTGAAGTATGGCGAATACGATGGTGTTCAAATTGTTTTGTTTTCACTAAAATATACCACGAAAACTTGTATCAACTTACCATGACGCTTCACTTTCGTATGTCAAGAGCACTCGATTCTCGAACGAAGTGTACGTTGCCGCGTACCCGCCAACTGAGCTCTAACGGAAATCAGACATACACATACCCACGTGACCTGAAACAGCCAATCACAGCGCGCGTAATGGAACTAACAAACTGGGACATGGTAGACATCTATTGATCATCGCGCCAAACAAGGCAGAAAAATCCATGGCTTGGCGTGGGTATATTAAAATTGGAGGGAAATTATTTTAATTACTATATATTGCTTTTCAATGGCATATGCGTTCTGAAATTAAATTCAGGCATTCTTATATATTTAAATATTTACATTTTACACTCTAAATATACATTTGCAATATTGTAATAATGTATTTGTGTATTTCACAATATAAAATCATGCTAACGTATAATTGAATACTGAATAAATTAAGTTTGAAATAAAAATGTTGTTTAGGTTCTTTGCTTTTAGGTGCTGCCCTGCCGCGGTAATAGCATTAGAATTTTATCAGTTCTGGCTATTATGTTCAAAATTAAAACTGAAATCTGCAATACATTGTTGCGACAACAATTAGGGAAGAGATAATTTTTGTACGTTAATATTTGAGATTCTTACTTTATTGGTGCCTAGATTTAAATTTTGTTTGATATAATCGATTCCTTACGTTGTTCTGAAGGGTTGTCACAAGAAGTTTTTGTTAAAAAATATTTTAATTAACGAAATTGAAATTTTTCACCGGTTTTCACTAATTAATTACCAGCAGACTATTAGGTATTTCCAGAATATCGTCATGGGACAGTCTTTTTAAACTTACATTTTTTTCAAATATGAGTTCTTAGATTTCAAAACCAGTCACAATCTTGAATATTGTAGCATTCTATTTTGCTTTGAATTTCATAGCAAATGTATAGCTTTAATAATTTTCTATTATATTAATATTTATTTTATAATACAAAATTACATTACAATTTGGCACTTTTTGGCAATATGAAACAGAAAGTAAAGCATATTATTTGTAAAATAATGGCAGTGCTCAGAATTTATTTAAAATATTACATTTTAATTATCTTACAATTATAAAAAATGAACACACTTTATTAATTAAAATGTACATAAAGTAATCTCAACTTTAGCACCATATATTCGGCTGTTAACAAAAATTATGTTATTTGCTTACAATTAATTCTAATTAAAATTAATATAATTTCTAGGACTTTCAATTATCATCCTCATTAATGTCTTCGCATTTGTCTTCGACTTCCGCCTGAAACAAAACAGTTTATGATAGCTATAAAAACGCGAGTATGAAATTTGCGATACGAGCCATGAGCCATGGCGAGTGTCGTAATTCATACGAGTGTATTAATTGCCATTATACACGAGTTGTATACACTATTTTTCTACTTCCATGCTTACATTTAAAAAACTATTCATTTCCATGAAAATACTTGGATGTTTCATAATGCGAATCTGTATCGAAATGTGCGTCATTAAAGTACAGTCAATGCTTATGTAATAGTAAATTAAAGCAAGGGAGTAGAAAAATAATAAATGCTCAAATAAATTTAACAATTCATTTATACCTCCTCAATTTCTAAACATTTGGTCCATTCTCCGAGAGAAATGCGATGGTCATTGTCCACATCGCAACCGTCCAAGAATGGTGCAATGCAATGTTCCAGGGACATCAGAGGGGCACGAATCGGGAACAGCTCGTGACGAGAAATCGATCTGAGAAAGCAATAATTACATTTATTAACAATACACTAGAGCTACTTTAATATAGATACACTAATAAATAAAATAAAATAAATAGTAAAATATGTTTGCTCCAACAAATCAATACCTAATAATAGTAGTTGAGGCTGCGTAGAATCCCGGATTTCTCGGAAATATGCAATACAAAATAAACTTCAGCCTGTGCGAATGTATTGATTATAAATTTAAAATAAACTTAAATGTTTTCATAATCACTAAATAAAAAATATGTTTTGTTGTCTATCTTTTAGTAAATACAAAATAACATTTTGTCGGCATTGTCTGTTTGGATTATGTATACCTACGTATATGTATTCACATGAGTTTTAAAATTAGTCGAAGATTAGCGATATATTCAAGAATAAACCAAGTATGGTTTAGGATTATAATTTCTATCGATATCTTAATTCTTAAGTACTGATTAATAAGATATGCCAACTGTAATTTACTCGTAGAAATTCAACTTCCTATATTTTTGTTAAACATGATTATAATAAGGAGATTTATTCAAGTTGTAGCTTCGAAATTGGAAGCAACTCCTTTCGTCCTTCAAACAATTTAAAATATTAGTTTCATTAACAATTTCTATTTTAATTAGTACTGGTTTGTGATGAGTAAATAAATAGTAAAATTAAAATAATAAACCATAAGCAATATTTTTGGAAATTTCTTTGTTAATTATTGTAATCTATACTTATATTTTCTTAAATAAATATCCAAATAAATATATAGGGT
Organism: Agonum fuliginosum; assembly: GCA_947534325.1. Lineage (NCBI taxonomy): Eukaryota > Metazoa > Arthropoda > Insecta > Coleoptera > Carabidae > Agonum > Agonum fuliginosum. The sequence goes on from OX384038.1 coordinate 22,123,200, forward strand.
GACTCAACTTCACTTATATTATTATATTGTTTCCAAAATGTGCTTCTTGCGAAAACTGCCCTTAAATTTATGAATTTTTACAAAATTCTTTTGTTCCATTATCAGTTAATTGAGTGCAATTAAAATACATACACGAAGTTGTGGTTTTAGTACTAATCTATAGTTTACAATACAATATTTTACTTTCATTCAATACTTGAAGACTGCATATAGTATATCTTTTATATTTATAATTTTTGTAAATAAAGAAATAAAGGTTGTTCTAGTTGTATGTAACACCTTCACATACATATATTTGTAAGTCATATTATTCCGTGTGCTCGGTTACCAGTCCAGTATACTTTACAATATTGCAATGCAGTATTCTGTTTTTATGAAATATTGAAGACTGCATGTAGTATATATTGAAAAAATAAATAAATCGAGTACAATTATAATAAATGTTTTGAAAGTAACAAAGGTTGTCCCTCAGTCGTTCCACTTATAGTAAACACTAAAAAAATTCTAGATGCTATCAGTATCGTAATGCGTTTGATAACACAATGTCATTACCTGTCATGTGGATGCCCATCAAGGTCGCACCACTTCCAGATAGCGGCGTTGGCCCAGCGCCTGGTCATGTTGGTCTCGGCTTCACGTTCCATCTTCAGGTAGTGCGGGGTCAACTCCTGGCGATCGGCCATGTCGCGCATAATGTTGAACAGCCAGTCTCTCATGCGGCGAGGGAAGTCAGACATTTCTTCTTCGCTACACGACTAATGAAGAAAGTATTCCCATTTAGAGTAGTTTTCATTAGTGATAATCCTATCAAGGAATGGAATGGAAGCCAAAGGGATTCTCATTTCTGTTATAATTTTAAAAATTAAGCAATGTACGATCAACACTTTGTGATCAAATTTGTTAGCTATTTTCATGATATTTAATGACACCTTATGTGGTAAATATTTCTTTCTTATCTCTTAAAGGATATAATTTAATTTCTTTAATCTTTTTTTTTAAATATAAACGTTCGTAGAAATAATATAAATGAATAATATTCTCTATTGTTCACCAGCGATACCGGATTTAAAAATATAAGATTTAAGCGGTAAAGGCAATTCATATTATATTTAATGGATATATTGATCATGCCTATTCATATTTTATAATATTTATCTGATAAATTCAAAACGGAAACTAATATCATTTACACTTTATTATTTGCATTTTTCTTCTACTGAAAGTTTTAGACAGTGAAACGAAATATTATTTGGTTTCTGTAAGAGATACTATAATTTAGAATTATCATCTACAAGCTAATTTTAGTACAAAGTTTAAAACGTATTTGTTTTAAATAAAAAGAAATAACAGGCGACTTCGTAATTTACAATAAATTAAAATAAGATTAATTCAAACTAATTAAAAAAAGTTTCTCCTTTCAGTTCTACTCTAAGACTTCTGTAAATGAGATTTTTATGTCGTCATTTAATCGAAACGACAAAAATGATTTTAACTTTAGTACTATGTAGGTACTTGTTGCAAAGAGGTTTGCAATTAGCACTTTACATGAAAATCGTAAACAAAAATAAAAAATATAAAACGATGGACCACAAAACATCAAATCAACATAAAATCATTCTTTAAAATAAATTCTTAATTTTCCAAGACTATTTAGAATTTCAATTTATCGGTACCGCCATATGACAGGCTTCTTTGACCAGGATTTTATTTCTCGAAACTGAGAAGTATGAAAGAATCCTTGTGTGGAAAGGGCATTAAGAAGCTGTTTGGAACGGTGCGATATTTTGTTATGAATACTTACTGAACTAATTATAATAGCTATTATGGGCTGGAATTTGATCTATTTATATTTTAAATTATTATGATTGACGTGTGGAATGAATCGACAATGAATTCACGGGGCTTATAGTGAAAATAGAATGTAGAAAAAAGTTCCGCGGTTATAACTAGGGTCTCGAACCGCACAAAATAACGATTCAGTACAGGTTATAACTTTTTCTGGAAATGAACCGGTAATCGGTTTCAAAAAAGCAGTTCAAATTTCGGTTTCGATTCAATGATGCATTAAATAACGATCAATTAATTAAACTTTTTTATACGATTGTGGCAAAAAATGAGAAAATATTCTATGATTAAACAAACACCAAAATTCAATAGGATTCTTTCAAAATTTTAAACTGTTTCGAACCAGTTCAGATCCATAGGTTTGGTTCCGGTTATAGGTTCAACAAATTTTTTAAATTGGTTCAGGTTTGTTCCGGTTTCACTAAAATAGCTGTGGTTCAATTCGGTTTTCGTTCCCGTTCGAATTATAACTAATTTTTTAACAATAAAGTGACTATGGTGATAAGTAAAGATTGTATGACTGATATTTCAAGTAATTTTTTTCAACCTTAATTTTTTAACGATTGTAAAGGTGGTTCCATGCACGAATTCACTAATTCATACATCTCTCATCCTACCTACCGGCATGTCCCTACAGATTCCATAATACTCGATGTGCACGTGTTTGTACTGGGGTCCTTTGCACCGTTCATCTCCAGTGTCGCACCAGCAGCGGTGCTGGTACACGGAGCAGTCCGAGCCCCAGGTCTCGTTGTGGTTGGTGCAGACTCGACGCCGCTCATCGGCTTCGTTAGGGCAGTTGGAAATGCAAACACAACGGGGGTCGCCGCCATCGTCGAGCTCGCAGACTCGACCTGCTCCGCAGTGGACCTTGGAGCATGGGTCTGAAAGAGAATGGTGATGAAGTATAATACAGCGTGACAAATTAAGAGTGGCCTGCTCAAAAAAAAAAGAAGTAATGACTTATTTGCCATAATTTTGAACTGCCAAATCTTCAGTCAACCCTCAAGTTTTTTTTTTTTTTTTTTTTTAATGGAGCGGTGGCTGATTAAACAAAGGATTGCTTATTAGAAGGAACTCCATTATTCAAACTCAGAGGTGGTCATCTGATCGATGTAATTTTTAAGTATTAATTGTTAATTTAGGATTAAGCATTTAACTTGTTGTTAAACTTTAGATTTTACTCTACAATGTTCAACAAAAAATTTTTAGATTCGGGATAAATGTAAGCAGGTGAAGTTATAGTGTTATTCATAAGTAAAATATGCTCTTTGTGATTATATTGTTGTTGAATACAACAAAGGAGTTTACTTTGTTTTAATTGTTTTAATATTTTCAATCACTGTCATAAGTTTACTATTTCAAACGAATAACAATAATTATGAACATGATATCTATATAAGAGTATTTTGCTATTTATGTTTATTTGATTACGTTTAATTTTAACACAATGCAAAACAATGTAAACATTAATCAGATAAAATAGAAGTTATATATATATATATATATATATATATATATATATATATATATATATATATATATATATATATATATATAAGAGGAAAAATTTGATTGTTTGTTGGCATAAGCATAGGGTCCGAAACTACTGGACCGATTTGAAAAATTCTTTTACCGTTGGGAAGCTACACACTATCCCCGGATGACATAGGCTTTATGTTCAAAATTGAACAAAATAACAAACAGATTAGATAACCAGACATTTAATTAAACTACTATGTATTAGTTGTTGAATAGAAATTCAGTTGGTCTAGGTGTTTTGAAACAGACAGTTTTGTTGTGTATTGTTAGTATTGGTTAAACAGTCATTTCGCAGCCTATGTATTAAATTTTTATTTATTTATTTAATGATATAACGATGTGAAATTGCATTGTTGTCGGCGGCTATCTAATTCAGAGTTTACTGCACCTATTGAGTTCAAATTTGGTATGGTAATAGCTTAAGATTTAAGATATAACATATGACATGAGCACAATAAAACGGCGGTAACCGATTGGGTTTAAATTTCATTTCTCAGGAGGGTGGGGGAGGCAAAGCGCGTTCAAATTTGGTACAGTAATAGTAATAGCACGTAACAGCCAAGAGTCTGTCTTGAAACATAGGTATATTAAAATGTTAGTCCGCCATCTTGAAACAAAATGGTGGCTAGCTAACTCAAAATGTACTGCACCGATTGGATTCAAATTTGTAATGGCTTATGATCTAACTTATGACATAAACATACTAAAATATCAGTCCGCCATCTTTAAACAAAATGGCGGTGTCCAATTGGGTTCAAATTTGGTATGGTATCATGGGGGCGTAGTTAGAATTGCCACCATGTATGGTATGGTAATAAATTCTTATAACGAGATTCCTTTAAATTCGAGTTGGAGGCGTAGCAACGCGAGCCGGGTTCACAAGTATATGTATATAGTGGAAATGGTGACCGGACAAAACAGAACAATGAAAAAACAGAACATGAAAAAACAGAACATGAAAAAACAGAACATGAAAAAAAAGAACATGAAAAAACAGAACAGTGAAAAAACAGAACAATGAAAAAAGAGAACAATGAAAAAACAGAACACTGAAAAAACAGAACAATGAAAAAAGAGAACAGTGAAAAAACAGAACACTGAAAAAACAGAACATTGATAAAACAGAACATGAAAAAACAGAATATGAAAAAAAAATAACAATGACAAAACAGAACTCAAGAAGGGATTTGTTAGCTTTGATTAGTTTATGTCAAAAAAACGGAGTTCTGTTGGACTCAATTAGGGTTTTGTTAGTATTGATTAGTTTATTTTTAAAAAAACGGAGTTCTGTTGGACTCAATTAGGGTTTTGTTATTATTGATTAGTTTATGTCAAAAAAACGGAGTTCTGTTGGACTCAATTAGGGTTTTGTTAGTATTGATTAGTTTATTTAAAAAAAAACGGAGTTCTGTTGGACTCAATTAGGGTTTTGTTAGTATTGATTAGTTTATTTAAAAAAACGGAATTCTGTTGGACTCATTTAGGGTTTTGTTAGCTTTGATTAGTTTATGTCAAAAAAACGGAGTTCTGTTGGACTCAATTAGGGTTTTGTTAGTATTGATTAGTTTATTTTTAAAAAAACGGAGTTCTGTTGGACTCAATTAGGGTTTTGTTAGTATTGATTAGTTTATTTAAAAAAACGGAATTCTGTTGGACTCAATTAGGGTTTTGTTAGTATTGATTAGTTTATTTTTAAAAAAACGGAGTTCTGTTGGACTCAATTAGGGTTTTGTTAGTATTGATTAGTTTATGTCAAAAAAACGGAGTTCTGTTGGACTCAATTAGGGTTTTGTTAGTATTGATTAGTTTATTTTTAAAAAAACGGAGTTCTGTTGGACTCAATTAGGGTTTTGTTATTATTGATTAGTTTATGTCAAAAAAACGGAGTTCTGTTGGACTCAATTAGGGTTTTGTTAGTATTGATTAGTTTATTTTAAAAAAAACGGAGTTCTGTTGGACTCAATTAGGGTTTTGTTAGTATTGATTAGTTTATTTAAAAAAACGGAATTCTGTTGGACTCATTTAGGGTTTTGTTAGCTTTGATTAGTTTATGTCAAAAAAACGGAGTTCTGTTGGACTCAATTAGGGTTTTGTTAGTATTGATTAGTTTATTTTTTAAAAAACGGAGTTCTGTTGGACTCAATTAGGGTTTTGTTAGTATTGATTAGTTTATTTAAAAAAACGGAATTCTGTTGGACTCAATTAGGGTTTTGTTAGCATAGATTAGTTTATGTCAAAAAAACGGAGTTCCGTTGGAGTCAAGAAGGGTTTTGTTAGCATAGATTAGTTTATGTCAAAAAAACGGAGTTCTGTTGGACTCAACAAGGTTTTTGTTAGCATAGATTAGTTTATGTGTTCTGTTTTTTCATGTTCTGTTTTATCAATGTTCTGTTTTTTCAGTGTTCTGTTTTTTCAGTGTTCTGTTTTTTCACTGTTCTGTTTTTTCATTGTTCTGTTTCTTCAGTGTTCTGTTTTTTCATTGTTCTGTTTTTTCATTGTTCTGTTTTTTCATGTTCTGTTTTTTCATGTTCTGTTTTTTCATGTTCTGTTTTTTCGTGTTCTGTTTTTTCATTGTTCTGTTCTTTCATGGAATCAGTGGAAATTTAAACCATCTACTCCCCCTGAATTTAAAAATAGTGATTGTATGGAAGAAACTTTTCGATACCTATACATCAATAATGGAGTAATGGAGATATTCTGTATTTGCAATCATTTCATGCAAATTTCTAGTTATTGGATGCTATTTTTAACACAACTGCAGGTACACGAAGCTACCCATAACAATTAAATTTTCACAGCTAAAAATACAGGGCCGTAGTCAGAATGTACATTTAGGACAGGCTCAAAATATTTTAGGGTAGGCTTAAATTTAATTTTATTATATACTATTTTAAAAAGCACAAAATTTCTTGGCGTATAAAATTATTGTCCAACGAAACAAATATGTAGTATAAAGCTAGATTCAGACCTATCCAATTATAAGTATAAGTGCTACATTAACCAACCAGCTCTTTCACAAAAGTGCAAACATTGAGCGCTGGTTGGTTAAATTAGCCACTTACACTTATTAGGGTAGGTATGTCTGAATCTAGCTTTAAAGTTCAACTCCGGTTCAACTATAATTTAAAATAAACCAGGAATTTTAATTCAGGGTCAAGTGCCCTATAATTGAAAGGTAAGGTTTAAGGTACATTTTATAAATAATATGAAACAGCATATTTTTCGCCCATTTCATGTGCAAACAAATTGACAGATCAAAAAAGTAATAGTAAAGAATGTTAAAAACTAAATATTATGTACCTAATCGTTTTGTTTTAAATTGTAATTAGTCTTTTTACCTCTCGCCTCATATTCTATAAGAGAGGTATTGTAATGGGTCAAAATTTTCGAGTATGAGTTTTTGGTGGATAAGCACGTTTCAGGGTCTCTATAATACGAATTTACTATTTTCACGATGATGTCTGTGTGTGTGTATGTGTGTGCGTGTGTGTGTTTGTATGAATGTATGGACTGACGATTTTTCGTCCACGATAACTGAAAAAGTATCAAACCTTTAATAACCAAATTTCATATTTAAGGTTTTAATAAGGATCTTAACACCGGATAACATTTTGGTAGAAATCCGAAAATCGGAAGTAGTACTTTTTGAAACTTGATAAACTTTTCCTTTAATATATTGTTACATTATTTATTTATGACAATTTTTGCAATTAAAAATAAAAGAAAATATAATTATTTATGGGTACAGTTAATTATAAATATAATTTGCTGAATCTGGTAGTATTTAACAATAAAATAAAGTACAATTAATATTCTATCTTGTTGTCCATGATATGAAATTTGTTTCTACATAAAATTTGAATGATTATGACAGTGACAGTACAGTTGACATCTTTTGCTTGCATCTTGGTTTACATATTACATGAACATGAAACTATTAAAATGTAAGTAAAACTATTTATTAGATTAGTCTCGAGGTTAATAGAATAAGCAGAATTAGGCGAGAGGTCGTGTACTGGCCACAGCAGATTTTTTTATAAGTCAAGGTATAATAAACACCAAAGATTTTGGGGTTTTTATGTCCAGGGCAGGCGCAGATATTGCCAGGACAGGCTGCGTCTGCCCTGCCGTACCCCTGGCTACGGGCCTGTAAAAATGTCCTTTTCTACATTCTCAGGTAGTCTAAACCCAAAACCTCAAACCAGCTAAAACTTTAAAAACCATCAACAAAAAATAAAGCTTCTTCTTACCATAGAAAGGCACTTTGTTGTCTGCAATTCTCTCTTGCTCTGCCTCCTCGCGTTCCTTGATTTCGCGCGCTCTTTCGGCTTCTCGTTCTCGTTCAGCGAGGTGTTGTTTCTCCTCCTGTTTACGAAGAGTTTCTTCTAGGACTTCGTCTTCTTCCATCTGCTGGAATGCATCCTTCTCCGCAGAGTGCTTGTGGTTGCGGTGGTGGACTTTCTTGTGTTTCTTCTACAAGAGAACGACATTGTGATGATGTTTTCATTAGAAGAATAGTGCATAATTTGCTTTGTTGTTATCAGTTTAAAGATTTAGTATTGTTGTACTGCTGAATATAAGAATAAAAATTTAGCTATTCAGACCGACCCAATTATAAGTATAAGTGTCTAATTTAACCAACCAGCGCTCAACTTATAATTGAAATTGGAATTTTGTGAAAGCGACTAATTTAACCAACCAGCGCTCAACGTTCGCACTTATCATTGAAATTGATATTTTGTGGAAGACCTTGTTGGTTAATTTAGCATTTATAAGTACTGAAGGTCTGAATCTAGCTTAAGACAAGAAATCTATAATTATAGTAGGTTTATGCATCAACAAAATTATGAAAGTAACAAATTAAACTAAGAAGTTGAATAGCCTTAGCCAAGTATTGACGATAGTTTAGTTTGTTAATTTAGTTACATAAACGATTATATAGAAAATAATTGTGTCTACATTTTACTTCCCCGGCCTATTATAATAGGGGAAGTATTGTAATCGTGATTTTTTGACAGTTGCTAAATCTTCACATTTTAGACCTACTGAACCCGAAAAACATAATTTATAAAAAGTCGGTCGGTCTGTCTGACCGTAAGCACGATAACCTGAGAACGCGTATGAATTTTCAACTGAAATTTTATATTTAAGCTTTTTACAAAAAAAAGTTAGTTTTAAGTTCATTAATGAGCTTAATATAATCAGTTGTACCAACTTTATTAATTAATTTTTTAAAGGAAAATATTGTAAACATTTGCGCTTTCAATATACCTACTTAATTTAATTTACATATTGGTCGTATTATGTCTATAACTTATAATAAATGCAATTAAAATCTCGATACGTCACCAATTCCTGATGTCACTTTGACATTGACAAATATGTTACTTTGACATTGACAGCTGTCACTTTGACGTTTGCCACTTTGACACCACCAACGATAAATTTATGAATGAGAGACGTATTGTGACTGTGCTGGTCTGGTGGATTACCATTAAAGATAAATTTATGGTCGGAGAAGTATTGTGGTGACCACAGCAGATTTTTAAATTTAATTTCATAAAATGTAATTTCTAAATTTAGTTGTCTGCATAAATTAATTAAGGTGATTCGAGCGTTGTAACAAATCCATAAACTTTTAATGAAACATGAAAAAATCAGCTGTTGACACTGTTTTCCATATACATTTCAAATTTCAATCGATTTGACCGTCTCTATCCAGAGATATTCACAATTAAATATGACATTTTTAACATGGTGGGTATAGGAGAAATGATACTTCGCTGAATATATTGAATTAAATTATTGACTCAAACCCATAAACTTTTTTTCAAAAACTATTTAATTTAATGTGTGGTTATATATGAAAACGTATGCGAAGTATTATCAAAATTGACCGCCTAGTTAACTCAGAAATAATTATTTTATGTTACGAATTTCAAAAATATAACGGAATGAAATGTAGATCTTGCACCGTTGCACTCTGCGATAAATTTTAAATACAAAAATTTTGACTAATTAGTTTTTAATGTGGATGCGTTCGTATTTTTATTTCTTATTAAATAATATAGTAATAATAATTTGGGGTAAACCGTCCAGTATAATTGTAAATTTTGATCTAATTTAAAGAATTTGACACTTTCTACAGCTAAGTGACAGCTAACGTTTGATGCTATGTTGTCAGTTCTCCGACGTAGAATGTTGTTTTAAATTTTATATTAGATCATATATTACTTACAAAAGTTACATTATATTTATGTGTACATCGATTATTCATCTATTTAATAATGTTTGCAATATATTTAAAGCTTATGATCTTTATAATAGAATCGTTTTGCTTATATATTTTATGTTTCAAAGTTGGTATGACAGTCAAATCAGCAACTTTTAATTGACATATAAATTATTTACTTTATTTACAAATAAATATTATATAAAATAGTACTATATGTTGCCATAATTCTTCATAACGGATGTTTGGAACATATAATTGTAATTTGTAAAAGTTACAATACAAAGTTACATTTAAACCATGATTTGACTAGCCTGAACCGCTCGAATCACTTTAATTTAACCTAATTAATTTGTTATTGAACGATATAGATTCGTGAATAAATTCATTCATTCATAGTCCGGTCAAATTAGACAAAAAAATAATAGTAGGTTTGCAATAATTCGCATAGAGCTGAAAATTGGTACAGACCTTGGGGACATTATTGCAAATAAGATACTAAAAGTCCCCATCGATCCCACATCTGCAAAAAAAGTTATGCAAGGTCAAAGATAAAAAAATGTATTTTTCCAATTTTTCCGGTAAACGGTAAGTTTTTGTATAAAAGTACTCAAATGAAAGTTGTAGAGAATACAATTTCCTACAACTTTTATATTAAACAAATTTTTCTCCGATGAATAGTTTAAAAGTTATGACAAAGAAAAGCGGAGCACTCTTTTTAAAAATTAATTTTTTTTCAATATATACAAAAACGAATGTAACTTTTTAACAGATGAGAATATCGATTTCCGGTTTAAAGTATTCGATTCCATAGACTTTTTTCTATCAACAGAATTTTTTAAAAACTTTTGGAGGCCCTATTTTGGCCTCAATTTAAAGAAAGAAAATAAAGTATTTTTAAATTTTTTTTATTTAATCCACTATAATTTCTGAACGAATTAAGATATCAACTTCCGGTTTCCAGTATTGGATTTCTCGGACTTTTTTCTTTAAGAGTCATTATATCAAAAACTTTTAAAAGGCTTGGTTGAGCTGAAATTTGAAGAGGGAAATTAGTGAAATTTATGTATTTTATTAATTTATTGTTTTTAATCATTTATCATTACTAAATGGGTTCATATATCGATATTTTGTTCATATCATTTTATAGAAGATTGGTTTGAAAATCGAAATCTTTAAACCGCAACTCAATATCTTTTTTTGTTTAGAAATTATAGTTGATTAAAAACAATAAATGAATAAAATACATAAATTTCACTAATTTCCCTCTTCAAATTTCAGCTCAACCAAGCCTTTTCAAAGTTTTTGATATAATGCCTCTTAAAGAAAAAAGTCCGAGAAATCCAATACTGGAAACCGGAAGTTGATATCTTAATTCGTTCAGAAATTATAGTGGATTAAATAAAAAAAATTAAAAATACTTTATTTTCTTTCTTTAATTTGTGGCCAAAATAGGGCTTCCAAAAGTTTTAAAAAATTTCTGTTGATAGAAAAAAGTCTATGGAATCGAATACTTGAAACCGGAAATCGATAATCTCATCTGTTAAAAAGTTACATTCGTTTTTGTATATAATAAAATAAAATTAATTTTAAAAAAGAGTGCTCCCCTCTGTCATAACTTTTAAACTATTGATCGGAGAAAAATTTGTTTAATATAAAAGTTGTAGGAAATATTATTCTCTACAACTTTCATTTAAATACTTTTATAAAAAAACTTACCGTTTACCGGAAAAATTGGAAAAACACATTTTTTGACCTTTGAGCTTGAATAACTTTTTTTGCAGATGTGGGATCGACGGGGACTTTTAGTATTTTATTTGTAATAATGTCCCCAAGGTCTGTACCAATTTTCAGCTCTATGCGAATTATTGCAAACTTAAATGTCTATTTTGACCGGACTATCATTACAGTTAGGTATGGTAAAATTTTTTTTGGACAGGAGTCACGTTATCAATGTTGGTCACTAGATAATGACGTCACGGAACCAGATAATGACGTCACGGAATACTAGATTTACATAGTATACTATTTTATATTTAAAAAATGTAATGTATGTTGCATTATTAAATTTACATGCGATGCTTATTTTTCGATTAATTTAATTGAATTATTAGACGATTAATATTTAAATATCATTGTAAAATTTAATATATTTCCAGTTTGAACTCTATAGCGTTAAAGAAAAAATATGAATGTCATGTAAACGTACAACATAAAACACAATTCTTAATTCAGTAATGCCAATGTGTGGTGAAAAAACAAACTACAATTATTTGAAATAAATTTAAAATGCATTAAAAACATTATGTTCGGCTTTAAAATTATTGTAAATTGAATGAAAATGCACTATTCTTATAGTATGCAAAAAAGTAGTATTTACTTTATTCATTTAACATCACTAGGTCATTACTACAGTTATTTTTTATTTTGAAATGTTTTGATGACGTGACTCCTCTGCAAAAAATTTCAACTATACTTGTGTGGCACTATACATGAAACATATCAGATTGAAAATCAGGACATTGAATATGCGTATACCCTCAAAGTTCATTTTTAACACCTTGTTTATAAATAATATCGGGAATAACAATATCCACACCATATGCTGGATGCTGGAAGTAATTATAAAATTATGAGAGTTTCAACCTTTAACATTACTTGTAATAAATCTAATCTTAAATCAATTCCCATTCTCGATACGTTGTAAAAACTAATGAATTTTAAATGAGCATTCTTCGTTCTGTATCTGTGAGAAGAGGATAAATACCAGTTCAGTGTCTTTAATAGACGTGTACTGTATAACATTTTTTTAATGGTAAAGTAGGAAGCAAGAATTTTATACTTAGACTTACTGGTTTATGTTCATCAGCAACTACGCTGCAGATGACTAAAGTCAGGACAATGGCAAACGCCACGGAACGGCCTCTCATTTTAAACCTGTAACAAATATTTACATTAATTATAAAACACAGATGAGTAGGGTGATTCTAAGTTTAGCTGGCGTTAAATTCTAAGGGTACTTTAATGAAACATTGGAATGAATGGAAATCAAAATAATTTATTCTTTGCTTTGACAACTTTGCCAGCAAAAGCCAACATCTTACTAAATACTTATTTGTGGTAGGTATAGAAAATAATTTGTAAATTATATAAACAGTATGTACTACCTAAATTCTAAAGTATATCTTTAGAAATGAGCTGTTGCTACATCGTTCTCATATCCTTTATCAAGTTGGATGATATGAAACAACATCCGTTTTTAAAATAATATTGAGGTCATAATTTTGTTTAAATTGTACTTATTTTATATTATGAATTAAGTAAAAAATTATCAGAAACTTTATTCATATTTTAAATAAAGAAATAATCTATTTTGTAGCTACAAAATGCGATTTGGAAATTTCCAAGAGTACCTATTTAAGTTGGCGTTATTTGCCGAAGGACACAGTCGTTTCCTCCTACATTAGTTTTAATGTAATCTGTTTAACGGTTTTCTCCTTTTAGATTATTTATTTTGTAGAGATAAATAATTTATTACAATTTCAGTTTACTGCATTACATTTTGAAAAGTCTGTAAACTAAAATCTAAAATGCTAGTTGCTGTGTATTGCTGTTTTCAAAATCCTTTAGCATATTCAGATTCAGAATATACTTAGTTTTTATTTAATATTATTTGTATATAACATAAAAATAAATCAGGAAATATTAAATTAGACGCATTTAATTTATTTACAAATGATTACCACATCTGAAACAAATTCAATCATATTATTTTCTTCAAACAACAGTCAACATACTGCGAAAATAATAAATATAAATAATTGAAAGGTTTGCATTTAAATTAGGGTTATTAAGTTATACGAGCTTCATAATATAATAATAATCTAGAAACGGCAACCTTTATTACTAATTAGAAATGAACTGAGAACGATGTATCCTTAATCGGTTAGTGGTATATGTCGGTAACGTACTGTTATGCATTTTTAACTGTAGCAGTAGTTAGCACATTACTCCATAAACCACAAGAGCATTTATTTTTAAATTTAGCAATTCGCACATTCGTTCTAGATTCAACTCCTCCAACTCCAACAATTTTATAAGTTTCCAACGACAAAGCAAAAAGCTTAGACCACAAAATGAACATTTTTATCACACATTTAATTATGAAATTCGGTTGACCCTCTTTCGCAATTCATCACTCATCTCCAACAAGGCGATAAGGAAGTGGAGCTCGCTTGGTTCGTATCGGATGATGATGTATTTTTTTCATCTTGACACTAGACTTGGTAATGTCATCGAAGTTAAATACAGATGCGATAAACAATCCCATGAAGACCGCAATGTGGAATTGGTTTAACAAGCAATGTGTGTGAGTGTGTGGTCATATGCCGTCATCGCAGATCACAGATCGCGTTCGCTAGACGCCTTCAGCCTTCTGGAGATTACATCACTATTTCATTACCCACACTTGTCATTTGTATGCAAGAAATTTGCTTTGCTGTTGCAGGCGTATTTGACACGCACACATTTTCGTACAATTCGTTCTAATTATAATATTTTCTTTAGCAAGTGTTTGTTTACCTAACAAAACAAAAACTACACTATGAAGTATAATATAAACACGGGAGCGGATACTCCGTATTTTAACAATACTGTAAATTAGTGGCATTTCTGTTTACCCTGTGTGAGAGAGAAGATCATTACTGGGCCATAGAATGCATGCTCCAAGCTGGCCCGTATTTTCTGACTCTTTCTAAAAGGTAAACAGAAAGGCCACACTACCGCCGCCCTAGTGTCAATTCCTGTCAAAAAGCGGCGCCGCTAAATGGAATCTCCAATGAGTCTTGGAAAAGAAGAATTTCTAATTCATTGATAGCTTCAAACAGTGATTTTTTCCAGGATTCAGAAGCATGAAAAAATCTGTGCGAACAGGCCTGTAAAGATTCCGCATTTTTGTGCTTATAAAAGAATTGCTATATTTATTTCGGATGTACCGACTTAGGTCGCAGAGGTCGAAATGCTGCAAGTCAAAGATATATACGAGCAAGTCAAACTGACGAGCAACGCGAAGCGCGAAATGAAGTTGAACGGAATCAATATCAACAACGTCGAAATGTTGCATTTAATCCGCATCGAGCTGCTTTCAATTATAACATGGCAATCGATTACAGTTCACAGCAAATCGTTGCTATTGGACCAATGAACGTTGTGTGTTCACATTGCAGGGCATTAAAGTTTAAAAATGAAGCACCTGGATTGTGTTGCGCCAGTGGCCAAGTCAAATTAACGCCATTGGTACCGCCACCAGAGCCACTACATTCATTGGTTTCCGAAAATGGGCCAGATTCTATACATTTTTTGACTAATATCCAACAATACAATAATTGCTTTCAAATGACGTCATTTGGCGCAACAAAAATTATTCGAGATAATTTGATAAGGTAAGTATAATGGAAACAATAAACTTTTACCACCATGTTGTGTCTGGTGCAAAATACGTTGAGAGCTTTCAATTTACATGGTGTAAAGTACGTTGGTAGCTCTGAAGTTTACAGAAGTTGAATGGCAGTGCTGTCAACGTATTTTTCCAGCCACATGGCGATACAAATACTTCGCTATAAAATTGCCTACATTACATCTACTTACCATTGCAGATCCAGGGTCAAATATATCATCGAACAAATATGTTTTTGAAATAGTTTTTTTTTTATTTATTTGATGTTTATAACGATGTCAAATTGCATTGTTGTTTATAACAATGCCAATTTAACATTTTTGCCGGCGGATATCTAATTCAAAGTTTACTGCACCGATTGAGTTCAAATTTGGTATGGTAATAGCTTAAGATCTAACTTTTAACATGAGCAGACTAAAATTTCAGTCCGCCATCTTGAAACAAAATAGTGGCTAACTAACTCAAAATGTTCTGCACCGATTGGGTTCAAATTTGTAATGGTTATAACTTATGATCTAAATTATGACATGTGCATACTAAAATATCAGTCTGCCATATTTGAACAAAATGGCGGTAACCGGTTGTGTTCAAATTTGGTATGGTAGGTACTGCACCGATTGGGTTCAAATTTATAATGGTTATGACTTATGATCTAACTTATGACATGAGCATACTAAAATATCAGTCCGCCATCTTTAAACAAAATGGATGTAACCGATTGTGTTCAAATTTGGTATGGTATAATTGTCGTTGTTAGAACTGTCACCATGTATGGTATGCTAATAACTTAGAATTCTTATAACGAGATTCCTTTAAATACGAGTTGGAGGCGTAGCAACGCGCGCCGGGTCCGCTAGTATTATTATATTTACTAAAAAAGTAATACGATTACTAGTTATGTTTGAGGGTGTGTTGAATCAATAAAAGCACTAACAAATATTAGAGATGAGATTTGGGCACGGCCGCAAAGCGGTGTCACTGTAAAGGATAGAATTTTTTAAATCCAAAACCTGTAGCTTAGCTTGTAGGAGTATAAACTTGTTTTATTGCGTTTGCTTCATGTTCCATTAAACCTAAACGCTAAAGGATTCATTGGGTTTTGGTTGTAGTTACAATCAAAAACATATAAATACTCATGTTAGGTATAGACGTAAAACATTCTGTAATAAGCATAAAAATTAACTTGCGCTTACAAGTAATACCTCACTTTTACGACCGATGGACGACCATCATTCTTTAAAACATTGCAAATAAAAAATATTTTCTTGCAGAAACACAGGTAGGTACTAAAAAAAATTGATTAGTTATTAATTTAAAAAAAGAAGAATAGAAAGGTTATCATAATAATTAAACAAAGTTATTCCTGGATATCCTGTTTTACAAGTAGTAAAATTACTTGATTTATTAAAATAATCAAAAAGGTATTTATAAATGAAAGATAAAATCAAAAACAATATACCACGTCTTTTACTCAACTTATAGTATCATACTTGAATCATCAATACAGATATTCATTTACCGTATGTGCAGTTCGTGTGCGGTTAGTAGACGTCAACTCACAGGCAGTCAAAAAAATCATTATAATATTTAAATAAATAAACTCATTTGATATCCATACGACGGTACTTTTAAATAAATTGTTGTAAAACCTACTTCTTAAAAATAATGAACTTATAACATTTTAATCAATTTGCTACAATATTTTATTTTATTTCTTGTATGGGCAAGGGCGGTAAGTGCACTTTATCGACTGAAGATTACAAATAAAAATAATTACATAGTCAAGTCAATCGTCAATGTCTCTATTATATTGTATAAGTTGTAGCGCGCCAACCCGAGGGTGCAGGGAGTGCACCGCACACGGGCGGCAAATTTCAGGAGCGACAAAAAGCCGCCTCGTCAGTCGTTGTTTAATAATAATAATCATCATAAAAAACGTTTATCATGTTAATTAAATAATTGTGGATTATAAAAAAATATTTTTGTTTAAAGGACGAAAATAAATAATTTAGGTAATGTTAGATAATTATGGAAAAAGGAAAATGCAGGTGGTATTTATAAATTAATCATTTTTAATGTCCAATTTTGCGCATAAATTTTAAAAACAAATGGACTGTATAAAACACGGGTCTTTTTCCGATTATGCCATGAAATTGGGTTCTTTCCCGGAGATTCGGTCAGTCCCTGGACTTCCAAAAAATTCCCCAAGAAACGATTTAAAATGTGAGTTTTTAAATTTTTTGCATTCAAATAATAATTTTCAAATGGATTTAAGAATATGAGATTATTTAGCTACATTAAAAAATTTATTGTTGACATACATAGGGGCGGCAAATAAAGTCTTGCACCCGGGCGGCAAATTTCGTTGGCGCGCCACTGTGTATAAGTTTTGAAATAGAAAATGACATAATTTAAGATGATTAAAAAATAATCATAAGTACAACATGACATAAGAATGTTAAATATTTATATTTGTGGAATATAGTACCGATAACACCATCGGTGTTTCTGCAAACTATTTTATATTGCGGTTCGCGATTGCATTTTTATCTTCACTGCCAGATGCACTAGCAATTTGCAGAAACAAATCATTGAATCAGAGACCATCTTCAGCCACAAATGAAGCCGAACATGAATGACGTGTTCTTATATTTAACATCTGCTAAGATCATAAAATTTACTGCATTTACAAATACTCCGTGACAATACATTTTCATGGCCATCTAAAAATAAGTTCTTTGCAGTTAATAAATAAATGTGTCAAAGTAATTACCTAACTCAAATTTATTCCATGCACTAAAAGTATTTTTGGAGTTCGAGAAATTGCAACGTGTCGATATGCAATATTATTGAATTTTTATTATATGTAATATTTTATTCATATCCGTGCTGCTATTTGTAAATATTATTTTATTTATAGAAACTCATAGACTCAAACAGGACCCACTTGTTATTTCAAGAGGTTTGAAATATAATCCCTTCAAAAATATGATGACAAAAAATTTAAAAGCCACTATGACAAGTTACTTTTTTAATGAGTAGCAAGTTAGAAAAGAAATATTCCATTATTCATCCAAACCACATTCAGATCTCAATAACTAAAAGAGATACACAACTTGATATTGCGATAATGTACAAAATGATTATTTTATTAAATTTACCAGTGAGTTGACCGATGACTTATAATATCAAAGTTGGGTAATTTGTGTGGTACATTAATACTGTCCGTTGGCCGATATGTTATGGTTATGGAGCAGGTCATATCACCACAGTTTAAATATTTCTTTCACCTTTTAGTACGCGTGTGTTGTCTTTCTGACATTTGATAATTTTTTTCTGTCATTAAATATTTCGTGTTAAATTACATTACTTTATTAAAATGGACAAACACGACATCAAAAGTGATTTATCCACATAAATTAAAATAGTACTTTCGCTGTATCTGGTATAATTTAAAAATGTAAATAAAATGTATATTTCCTCACTGTGAGGAAAAATAGCGTACTTCACAAGTGGTAGAAGTAAAATGCTCCTGTAACTCGTAACACTTGTGACAGAAGTATTTTACTTCTCCCACTAGTAAAGTAATATACTAATTCTTGCTAATGAAAATCTTGTATCATGTATTCCATGATCGTGGTATATTTTCTTCGTAAAATTAAAATTATGCCAGTGACAGTTGACATTAAAATATACTCATGAATACAATGTGTTTATGGTCGCGGGAAAACAGTACATGGTGTACATGACTCGTCGGAAAGTGTCTATCGAATGCTCGTGAGATTGCTGAACTCGGCAAGCTTCGTGCGTCAACATTCTCACTCACACAATATCATTCACTTTCCGTGCTCATTGCTCATTATGTAATATACTATATAATACGTAATCAGCATATCAAACTGTATTTAAATACCCTTGAAGCCCAGTTCGCACGAGGATTCTTTGAAGATTCTACAAAGATTCTGAATTCTAGTAAAGAAGAAGTTTTCTTCTTTATAGTTAGAATTATCTGTTAAATTGCGGTGCCGCTAAATTGAATCTTCGATGAGTCTTGGAAAAGATGTCTGTATGACTGTATAATATAAAGTATCTTGTAAATTTAAAATCCTATAAACAAAATTCACCGTTAATGCGAAAATTTGCGCAATTGTTTACATGTATCTTTAAACATGAAGGATAAATTTAACAGGGATCATCAACATCAACACATGGTATACAAGATACAAGCAAACATTTTGTATTTACACACAGCACTACATGTGTTCTGAGCTAGTTTTTCTGTTCGTTTTGGTTGGGCGAGAACTACAGAGCACAAATGCAGACGAGCTTCGTTAACTCATTTAAATCATTTAGTGATGTAATGAAAGAAACCAGAGCAAGGCATAAAACTGATCGCTCTAAATCTTTAACGATGTGTTCTGGAAGTGTCCGTGATCTAGTTAACCCTTGACCCTATGCTAATCAGCCTAAATATAAATTAAAAATATTTACAACATACATTCTAATTAATGAAATTCTATAAATACTGTTCTTATTCCTATTTGTTGTTCAGTACATAATTTTCTAATATTTATTTTGTATGTTTAAAGTCCTGTTTACACGTGGATTCTTTGAGGAATCTTTCATGCTTCAATTTTGAGAAAAATAATCCTGGTGAGAATGGGCTACTTGCATGATTTTTTTGTTAAATATTTTTAAAGAACAAAATTTGGGACCCGTATTTTTTATATTGACAAAAAATTTATTAACAAGCCCCAAAAAATTATGAAAATTGAATAATACTATGTGACGTTGCATAAGCCGGAACCAATAAGCCATAGCAACAATACAACAACTAGTGAACGCCTCGCTTGTGCGGGAAGCTACTAGTTCAGTCAGTGAAGAATTTTGCCTTACAAAAAGGGTGCGTTATATAAGCGCATTTGGCCTTTATCAGTTTTTGCTTATCGACGTACGAAAAGCGCAGAAATTGACGTTATATAAGCGCAGAAGGGAACATTTGAAAAGCACAATGGTTTTAGGGATTGTACGACAGTTTTTCTACAATATTTTTTGAATTTTTTAAAACTAGAAAATATTCTTGCCTAACATTTTTCTGAACTTAACCCCATCATACTCGAAGACGATCTGGACTAACTTGTTATGGTCAGAGATCTCATTTTTGAAAAATGCGCTTATTGAACGTTACGATCTGAGCTTATTGTACATAAATTTACTGATTATATTTCTGCGCTTTTCATACGTTTTGATGGCCAGAAATGCGCTTTTACAACTCTCCGTACAAAAGGTGGGGTAGTATTGACTCTGATAAAAAATACAAGTTTTCGACCTTGGGGAGGGTATCTTGAATGAAAGGAACAAAGAACATGTTTTCACAGAATAATTCGGTAACGGTTCATTATATGAAAAAAATGTTCAAATATAAAGGATAAAATTTCGAAACTTTTTAGATTTAAACTTTTCTTGTAAGTTTAACAGGGACTGAGATACAGTCAAGGAAAGATGTAGAAAGAAAGAAAATTAAGAAATTTGAGCTTAATTCGTATTTTTTGTGTTTAACGACCTGTAACTTCTGAACGAATAAAAATATTGACTTCTGGTTTCTTTTATAAAATTCTACGAACAATTCTCTATTGATAGATTACTTACTTACTTTTTTGAAAACCTTTGTTAACGTAAAATTTTAAGAGTTTCTTCCAGACAAAATTGAGAAATTTTAACTTTTTTCATATTTTTTGTGTTTAATGACTTGGAATTACTGAATGAATAAATATTCCTACTTCCGGTTTATTTTATTAAATTCTACGAACAATTCACTATAAGATAAATTTTTTATAAAATTTTTTGAAGGCCTTACTTAAGCCAAAATTTTAAGATTTTCTTTAAAAGAAAATTTATAAATTTTCAATTTTTTCGTATTGTGTTTGATGAACTGTAACTTCTGAACGGATTAAATTATCAACTTCCGGTTTTCTGCTTTATATTCTACGAACATTTTTCTATTAGGTACAATATTTTGAAAACTAACGAGGGCTTTAGTTTTTCTCGTATTATTATCTATTTTCAAGATAAATACAAAAAACTATAAATTTAGTTATGCAACTCGCAATACACAGCGCATGTACGGCCTCCAAGGGTGGCTTCACTTTTTTGAGATGTGGGGGCCCATGTATCTATAATATAAGTACTTTTATGCTTCTATCAAAAAATAAAGTTTGAAGTTTTTTCGAATAAAAATTTCGCAAAATTCCATTTTTCCTCGACTATATCTCAGTCCCTGTTAAACTTACTAAAAAAGTATAAATACAAAAAAGTTTTATCCTATACCACTACTTTATTTGAACATTATTCTCATATAACGAACCGTTACCGAGTTATTTTGTGAAACCGTGTTTTTTGCACCTTTTATTCAAGATGGCGGCTCGTGCTCACCCTCAAACAACATATTAAAAATCATTACTACCCCACCTTTTGTAAGGCAACGACCTTTTTTTAATCTCCACTGACTGGACTATACACATCGGCCAACCACAGGATACATTCTTAATAATTATGCTTCCCTCCTCCTGTTCTAGATAATGACGTCACAGAAAATTTTCTTTTTCAATTTACTAAATAAAATTTAGTTTTTGACCTAACGTTAAACCCTGTTCGCACGAGGATTCTTTGAAGATTTTACTAAGATTCTGAATCCTGGAAAAGAAAGAAGAAAACTTCTTCCTTTCCAGGATTCAGAATATTGGTAGAATCTTCAAAGAATCCTCGTGCGAACAGGGCTTAACGTTAGATCAAAAAATTATGTAAACTATGTTAGGTACATAGCTCGAAGTATAATTTAATGTCAGGGGTCAGAAGTGGACACTTGGCCTTTCTGTTTACCTTTTAGAGAGAGACAGAAAATACGGGCCAGGGGTCCTATTCTATTTCACTTATCAACGTTGATAAGTTGGGTTGTCTTGATAACCCCCCACTATGTGTGACGTAGTAGCCAAGCGACTGTCGCTCCGACTTATCAACCCTCGCTACGGTAGACTTGCGCGTTGCGTTGATTTTTGTTCGTTAGGAGGTTAAAATATTTATTTTATAAATATAAAATACCAATAAATTATATGTATTTAATATTTTTGATTAGTTTATTAAATAATTCAACTTACAAATTTTAGAAATAAGAAATTGACATTTTTCTTGAAAAAATAATTTACTTTGAAATTCAAAAAAATGGCTTATTTTAAAACAAATAATACGTTTATGATAAGTGATAGGTAAAATGGTGGTTTAGCAGTTTTTCTTGTCAAATTTCACAGTAACTGTAAAATCTCTATCAGTCGTTATCAACTGGAGGCCAAATATCCCTAACCCTTGATATAGTTACAAACGGAATGACGTCACGAAGTTATCAACTGAACTTCGCTAGCGACTGTCGCTATGAATTAGAATAGGTACCCTGGTCGGAGCATGCACTCTATGACGATAAACAACGGTAACAGTGGTAACGCACGTACCATTGCCTGTGAAATAACAGCGCTGCTAAATTGAATCTT
Source organism: Agonum fuliginosum (assembly GCA_947534325.1). Taxonomy (NCBI): domain Eukaryota; kingdom Metazoa; phylum Arthropoda; class Insecta; order Coleoptera; family Carabidae; genus Agonum; species Agonum fuliginosum. The sequence continues at coordinate 22,145,815 of OX384038.1, forward strand.
TAATGAGTTTGGAAAAGAAGCATTTCTAATTCATTTATAGCTTCAGAACAGTAATTTTTTCCAGTATTCAGAAGCATAAAAAAATCCTCATAAAATTCATTTATGGCTTAAAAGAAATTCCGCCTAGGAAATTAATGATTTTTCTCATTTATGTAAATGATTTCGGTTTAATAATATTGGTATTTTTGTCTTACTAAATACAGTATTGTTTATTTATACATTGTATATACAATAGTCGTTATATAAGTATAGTTATCGAAAATATCAATAGAAATAATTATTTAAAAAATTGGTAATTATTTACAAAATATATAATTCGATTATAATGTTGTCAATGTAATATTAAACAATTTATTTATATCTATTACTCGAGTTTTCGCAGAAGTATCTGTAATACTAATAACATTATACATTCATGAAAACGAACTTTATAGTTAGGCGTAGTCGTTGTTTTATCACTTTCAATTCTTCATGTGCCACGGCTAATTCTGTTTATAGTGCTAATTAACTAGAATAATAAAGAGAAGAAACAGATTAAAAGACAAAAGGCCATTTTATCTCGCATGAAACAGGAAAGCGTATTTAATTGTATATCTTGACGGATGTGACATTTAGATATAAAATTCGCCCACAGCGAGTTTCATTTCCAACAATTCCAAAGTTAAACATCTGTGGCGAAATTGCGAAATGATCTCAGAATTATTCTAGGCTAACTAATAAATCTGTAACTTTTATAACGATGATGTATGTATTTTTGTTTTATACAATTGCACTATCGGCTTGTTCTATATTTGCGTACAATTCTTTTAGCAGAAAACTGGTTTGTTTTCGCCTCAATCCATATAAGGATTCCAAAGTTGTTCGTTTATTTTATGTTGCCGCACTGTCCATTATGGGGTTGGTCTACTATGGAATGGACAGAATGCGGACCAAAGGACCGAATAATCTTCTGAGTAGAAGATGTTGGCATACAAAATGCTACAATAGAAATTTAATAAAGACTAATTTATTTTCGTTTGTGTTGTTGAAATGGTGAATCGTTTTTATCTGTCAGTTATTTAAAAAATAATAATTTCAATATCTACATTGATACTTACACCTTGTTCAATTTCGGTGTGGTAGTGTTACTAATACTACTATAAGTCATCGGTATAGATATACAAGATGATTCACAACTTCGTGCATATATTTTAATGGCATACAGTGTTCAACTCTCTTATCACGGAACAACAAGAATTTTTTCAAAATTCACAATTTTAGTTTTCAGGTTTTTGAATCAAAAAGGTTTGGTTCATTCATAGTAGTTAATCAGATATCCATTATACAATCAATAATCTAGTGGTTTCGAAAATATGCTTCTTGCGAAAACTGCACTTAAATTTAAATTTTTTTATACTCTGACCTTTGACTATGTTTATTTTGAATTTTGATGTTTTATTATCTTGATATTAATGGAGTTATAAAGCTAGTAAAAAAATGTTTTAAAACATCGTATTTAGGGGAAGTCCCAGTTTTTTTTACCAAGGTATCAAGTAGATCTGCACTTTGTTCAATCTAAAGAAACTCATGTGTTAAATTTTGACTGTTCCCTATAGAATTTTTTATTATTTGTGCAATTGAAATATTATCTCTTAGGCCCTGTTCACACAAGGATTCTTTGCCGATTCTTTTATGCTTCAAAATTTGAAGAAAAATAATTCTATTGAGAATTTCCTGTCAAATTGCGGTGCCATTAAATTGAATCTTCAAAGAGTCTTAAAGAATTATCTAAAACTTATTGATGGCTTTAAGATTCAGAATCTTGAAAGAATCCTTGTGTGAACAGTGCATTATGGGTACACTTGCATTTTTGTTGTTAACAGATACTTACTAGATAATAATTTTGGTCATGGATAAATTTCATGAAACTGCCGAAATGCTCTTCCTTTAAATTACATATACAATTTCATAAAGCTTGTTATTAAAAGTATTTTTAGACTCGGTTTCAAATAAGTCATTTCATTAGAATGCAGCTTCTTTATTTTCATAAGATAAAAAGTATGTAGGCGTCCAAATCTAATATTTCACTTCTTGTAATCTTGACCATGCTGACTTAGCTTATGAACGCATTGTTGTTCCGATAAAATACTTCGTACTTTAATGTCAGTGTCTTCTCAGACATTATTATACTCGTGTGAAAATATCAGCCACAAATAAATCAGTTCATATTTGCATTTAGTAGGTAACCAAATCGATTTTATCTACTGATAAATAACTGTATATATCTATTGCAGAAAAATCAGTAAACATGTGGCTGTTCAAAGAAGAACTTGACGATATGTTACTGTGTCAACTGGCACACGGGGGTCCAATCGGAATCATCGACAAATTCTCGAACATTCTAGAACTCTACTCCAAAATATCAAAATGTTACGATATTAACATTTACGATGTACTTTATTGCACCATTAACACTCACAAATGCGATTTTAGTAAGATGATTCTTCAAGCACCAGCACCAGAGCAACCAATAAAAGGAATGATCTTTGCACACAGGAAAGGAAATCCAAAAGTCATCGAGATCTCAAAATTGAAGAACATTCTTGGCGCAACTATTTGTTCCAATGGAAATGGTTATTGTATTATTAAAACAATTGAACCTGGTTCAGATTTACATACAACTCCACAGATTCGTATTGGAGATTGTATTGAAGAAATAAATGGAATCAACGTTCGTGGTAAAAATGTGGAATCGGTTACTTTAATGTTAAAAGCCTTTCAGGCTGGCTCTGTTTTTACAATGAAACTTGTTGAACCGCTTAGAGCGGCGTATTAGTATCTTACATCTTAATTTGTTTAATTATATGATGTATTATGATGCATTTTGTGTAATCAATAATTTTAATAAAACGTTTTAACGTGGATGTTTCATTATTTAAAGGTTCTTGTAATTAGCTTAATTATATGTGATGATCTTGAAGATTTTATGATGTGATTTTATATGTGATGATGATTAATTTATTTTAATTTTTCATACAATAGATAACTATGGAATATAGATACAAAACCTTTGCGGGTAATTTTAATGGTTTGCACTGGTGTCCTTTAATTTTAAGTATTTCAAAAGATCTATAAATATTCAGAATTTAATTGTTTTAAACACTGCTGTCATAATTTGTGTACGATATTTTTACCTCGCGCCTCATATTCTATAAGGGTAAGAATTTTACATTTTCGAGATGATGTCTGTGTGTTCGTAGGCATGTTACACTTTTTTCGTGCACGATAACTCAAAAAATATCAAACATTAAAATTTCAAATTTTGTATTTAAGGTTTTAATACGATTCTTAATAGCCCAATATAATTTTGCTTTCAATCTACAAACCGGAAGTAGTACTTTTTAAAAATATTTCGATAAATAATTAATTTAAGATAATTTTTTTAATTTTAAATGAAATATTATGTGATTGTTACCTACAATCGGTATTTTATAAATGTTTCTGAATCTGGTATCATTTAAGAAAAATTAAAGTATATACTTATAATTTAGAGTTTCGGTATCTTGTAGTCCATGATCGTTAATATTTATTACATGATTGACCAATTTTGGTAATATAATTGAAACGTGTTTATGTATTTGCAAATAAATACCTAACATAATTAGAAAACAAAAAAATTATATCTTAAGTATTCAGTTTTTTCAAATGTAATATGAACTGTAGTAAGAAAAAAAATTTAGTACAATCTGTTTTCGGAAAATGAAATATAAAACCAACAGTTCGAAGAAACTTCTAGAAAAGGGATACGAACTGATATACCCAAAATAAACTATTATAGAGAAATGTAAACATGTTATCAAAATAATAAACTATTGTGTTAATTATTAAATATGCCATTTAAATAATCAAAAAATTATAACATTCACTTTCAGTTATCAAATATTAACAAAATTTTATAAACATTTATAATTACATTACCCAGCAGAACAATAAACAAATAAATAGAATATAAATACGCCTTACCCAATGTGTTTTTGATGTTCGATTCACGACACTCTCACAAGCTAAGTCAGAGAACGACTGAGCTGGCTGTAGCGAGCGCAAAGAAATACTTCAAGTTTCAGCTGGAGTGCAAGAGTCATCAGCCATCAAACTTCCACATTCATCGTAATGAACTTTGCGTGCCATACATGCATACATAATGTGCGATGTACTTTCGATCAATCTTTGTAGACTCATCTTAAGTTAACTGCTAGAGTACTTCCGTGTGCTTAATTATTATTTCATAAGGGTTATTTGCGTTCGTGGAATATAGAGGAATCATCTCTACATTCATTAATAATATTTTTGACGCTTATTTTTATAAAAATATAGTTCGCGAAGCAGGTGTATCTAAGTTAGAATTTAAATTATTCAACATAAGTACGTCTCCAAGATTTCCATTCAATCCTCATTCACATAAGCATTTAGTTTTAAGGTTTACATTTATGTTTACTAAATACGAGCATTCACACGTCACACTTTCAAGCACTCTGTGAATGCTTAAATTTAGTTAGATGTATCCAAATTTTCTTAAACGTAAACATAAAAATCTAAACCTTAAAACTAATGCTAATGTGAACGAGGCTTTAGCTTCACAGTTAAATACAGGGTGTTTCATAGCTTCAGGTACATACGTTAAGGGTATTATGTTGTTTGATATGCTGATTACGAATAAAAAAGAATTTTTCTTAAAATCGAAAAATTAATTTCCATGTTTTCCAGTCAAAAATTTTTCGTAGCCACTGCCACTGGGTGGAGTAATTATTGTTTCATTAAAAATAATTAAATTTCGTGTTATTTTACTAGTATTATGTAATTTAAGATGGTCATTACCTACTTCTATTGTTCTTATTTAATAGGAAAACGAATCCAGTGCAGTACTACAAAAAATGTTTTAGGTTAGCAACTCTTAATTTTTAGAACTTAAAAAAATTCTTTTAGATTCGTAATCAGCATATCAAAGAACATATACCATTAATGTATGTCCTCGAAGTTATGAAACACCCTGTATATACAGTAATTGTAATACGAATACCCTTACTTCTTACCTTCGACCATATATAGGAATAGACAAACAACGCAAGCCTTTGTTGTAAAGCAAAGAACTAGCGGAGCGGTGTGAAGAGGAGTATGACCTGCAGACACCTTGAAGTATTGCAGTTTGCCTATTTTCATTCTGTTCCTAGAGTACTCTAGAGTACCCAAATAGACTATTTAGGTACTCTATCTGTTCCATGACAACAAACCAGAAGTCAGCAATGTGCAACACTCTAACGTGTTCTCACCTCCTTTCCCCGCCTATAGCTGCTGCTCACCGCTGCCGTACTTCTTGCCTTCATAACATTGTATATAACATTGAGTGTTATCTGTCTATACCTAATATGGTCGAAGCTTCTTACTAACAACTGACTCTAAAGCACTCTAAAGAATTTGTGAAGTGGTTTTAAATAAACAATTATATTATCTAACAATAATAACCCCCCCCCCCGCTCAGCAATTAATAAGAAATTATAATCAAATGAATATTACGTGATTTATAAAAATATCGCTAACATTTTAAGAAATCTTTTTAATTGTAAATGGCGGTTGTAGTATTGGGATTTAAATTTTATGAGCTATATGTATTTAGTACTATCTATGCGTTTTGTATACGGTTTTTAATAAATATTACCAAGAATACTAAAATAGTAGTAATAAAACACTGTTGAAGATCTTTATCTACAATTTAAGAAAAACTTCTGTGGCAAAAAATAATACTTCATTTTTTGCGACCCAGGGAATTAAAATTGAACCAAAATTCACTTTCCACTAACAAACAAGAGTATCCGTGAGTTGACTGCTGGTAACCGCACACACAGACACCCAAGTCGGGTATTATAAAAGGCGTGATAGATGTTTTAGCTTGTATACAGTAATATATCAATTGCACTCTGTTCTATTTTGAAAATTCCTATAAGTTATACTATACTTATACTGCCCTTCTAAGCATAGAGGGGGTATCTACAGTTGTTTCAGTTTCGAGATAATCGATGTTTTCAACTTAATACTCAATACTGTAGTAATTTTGTAGTGGCTTGTACATACCCCTAAGTTAAATGAACGTTTTAGACTCTTTCGAGCGTAGATACGGCTTCAAAACCTTAGTTTTACATTATATTACAACCTCTATAGTTACTAAGCGATTCTAACTCATTTTTCAAAAAAATTGTAGATACCCCCTCTGTGCTTAGGAGGGCAGTATACATTTAATCTCGTATTTAATAATAAATTAATTAACACATAGTACGTGCATGGTAAGGAAGCTAATTCTCTACAGAAAGAATTGTAATTAAGTTTTTTAAAGAATTATTCTCGTTCTGGTACTACATAAAACCATACAAACCATGGATAATAAACAATGATGGTAACATTAAATTTACTTTCATGTTTTACAGATTAATAAACTGGCTTTCTTAAAAAATATTTGTTCTTTTATTCTCTATATATTTAATACTGATATAATTTCTAGATATTAATAAAGATTTTGGGTGATTCTGCAAATAAAACTATAAATTGTTAATATATTTTTATTCACTGCCTGAGGTAACTTACGTTTATGATTATCTTTTAAATAATATAAACAAAAATAGCACAAATATAAAGCAGTTATTAACCTGTAATAACAAAAAATAATTTTAATAGTATAAAAATTTTCATAATGCATATAAAAAAGAAAGAAAGGCAACAGGAAATGAAACTAAATGAAAACCTAACGAAATGAAGTAGATTTTGCATTTCAACTGTATTTTGACTAGTGGAACTTGTACAATAGTCTTACTGGTTACAAAAAGGAATGCTGCTTTGGCTAGAGGATGAATGAAGAGTGATCAAGATGAACACCAGGATACAACAAATTGAAATGTACAAACTGCTTGTACGAACTGCCTATTTGGACGGTTATCACAGGATACAGGAATACTGACACGAAATGAGCGAGAATGACTAAAATGTGCAAATTCTGTTCAGACCATATTTATTACTGAGAAAAAAAAAAACAAAATAAAGACAAGATAAAGAAAAAGTAACGTATTTTCGTAAGCTCTACAATATGTGATCAAATAAAAATAAGTACTAATATCACATAATTTTCCTTTGTTTTTAAAATAAATACACGTACATGTTATTCTTAATTCTTTATCATAATACAAAGAATTTGCACGCTTTCGTCTAAGGGATGAGGCAGCAAGAAGCCACAAAATGCAATTGTTTCTATAAAGTTTAACGAAGATCAAACCACACGATGATTAAGAAAAATAGATATACAATAACTATGACAAGGTTCTATCATCGAAATAATAAATCTTAAATTAATAACATAGTTGTAAAAAACACTCGCTTTTGTTACTTATAATTGCAGTTATTTGTTAAGAAACAATCATGTTTCAGCCTTTATATTTTAATTAAATACTCTAATCCACTCACTTGGAATCACTCAAAGCCTTAATTAATATACAAACTATTTATAGTGTTGATAAAAGGCCTTGTAAATATTGTTTGACGATCATAGCCGCAACAGTAGAGCCACCAACTCTGCGCCCGGTCAACTCAAGAATACTGCATTGCTGTCACAGTATATAAATTGACAGGTAGCTTGTTCCATGTATTCCGTAACGTACGTATTGTCCATCTAGCACAACCATTTCATTGTGACAGAATCGGTTGATTCCCTGGATGGACTATATCATCATCGTCGCGAGAGACAAGTGCGCAGTTAGTTTGATCACAATTCAATGAATCTGATTGGTCAATCATTTTACGTTACTCAATATGGCAACTGAATATATGGTGCCTCACTCTAAAGGAACATTTCTCTTAAGACCAAGCTATCTGTCATACAGGATTTTTCAAAAAATCGGTATATAGGTATAGGGTTTTTGCCCGCCATTGGCTCCCAAATTATTTTCAGAGCATGAAACTCTACACAATTGTATTAAAGAATGAATTTCTTCATCAATCAGTGTTGAATTGTGTTGCTAATTAGGCACTGAAAACCAAAAAAATTTAGGATATTATGTTTATATTGTCCTATTCGCTCACTACTACAACTTCTTTGGTGAAGAGCGGTCTAGAAGAGATAGCGTGCGCGCTTGTGGAAACAACCTGGGGTTCGAGACCGACTAATAATAATAACTAATAATCTGAATATTTATTTTAATAAAAATTCAACACTAATTGATAGAAACTCATTCTTTACAATTGTGTAGAATTTTACGCAAAGAAAATAATTGAAAAGGCAATGGCGGGCAAAAATACCTATATACCGCTTTTCGTGAAACATCCTGTATGTATAAATATGTATATCTGTGATTGCTGCATACTGTGTCCAAAAATACTCATACAACATAACAATGTATGTGTATATTATATCATAATGCATTATGGAAAAACATCAAGTACGAAATTGTTTGAATCATAACTTGAAAACCAAACAAGTGCTTTATTATAAAAGTTTGTTATAACAAAAATAAATATATTCTTATAGAGTGAGTAAATAAAAACACACAAATAAATACAAGAGTGAAAAGAAACAAAAAATAGTACTACGTATTATACAATGTCAGTTGTTGGTAACCTCTGTTTCTTTACACTAAATTTAAATGAAACACTTGTTTGTTTACAAAATGGTCATGATGTGAAACAAGAGATTATAAAATAAAGAAGAAGCAATACAAAACAATATGACGACGAATGATGGATGAATGAAGCGCAGGCAGAAGACGCCGAAAACGGTGTGACTACGTCAGTCCCCATTCAGAGTTTACAGTCCGCGCTATTGGCACTAACGACACACGAAACGGGAGTTCGCGAAGGCTCTAGCCACTGCAACCGAGCTGAATCTAAAGTTAATAAGATCACTGTACACGTACCACCGTCGTTTATCAAGTGTACGAACGGCCACTAAACAAAACCGTCATGTTTACAAAGTCCGCCGATGGCCCAACAGATGAAAATCACACACAATAATAAATCGAACTTGTGAACGTACGTGTTCCTATCAATGATTTTATAATACGGTACTTCGGTAATTTTTCATTTTTGAATAAGCTATTCGGCATAAAAAATAAATAAACATTTAGCTAAAAAATTAAGTTAATTTCGTGGTCTGATGACGTGTGCAGGCCACGAAGTTCATGGTCACGCCACCAGATGACATTTGACAAAAAGAAATATTTTTATAATTATATAAACTGTTCTTAATTCTAGTTTTTCGTTTGAAGACTTGTAAATAAAATATTAATTACTGTCTGTCAAATGTCAAAACACAGATGAACCATAATGCCCCATTCACATAAGCATTTATGTTTACGTTCAAGAAAGTTTGAATACATTTAACTAAATACGAGTATTCACAGTGCTATAAAATGGGCCGTGTGAATGCTCGTATTTAGTTATATGAAACATAAATGTAAACCTTAAAACTAAATGCTTATGTGAATAAGGCTTAATTTTTATTTAAAGTAGGCCATGCAATTTAACTTCAAATATTTCTTTACCTAAACGGAGCATTGTTTCGTATTTTTATGCAGAATAGTATATAAAAAATTGAAAAATTACCGAAATACCCTATTCTTTTAGTGTATTTTAACAAAGTTTATCGTGAGGAGCTGTCACATATTTACTTAAAATAGTCCACTTTCTACAATACACCATTATATATTGTGTGGTAGCTATTTCCTGGCTTGCTGAGGGAAAATCGCTACGTTGTAAAGATTGGTAATGTAGATGAGAGTTGGGTGTTGCGGCTAGCGGCGGTTGCCGTAGGTGTTGCTGCCGCGGTTCATGTTCCCCCGGCTGTCGCCGCCGCCGCCGCGCTGGAAGTTGCCTCCTCCACGCGGGGGGCCGCGGTGCCCCATGCCAGGCCCGCCGCGCATCATGCCTGGGCCGGACCGCGGGCCCAGCCCGCTGTTCGGCCGCCCCAGGCCCTGGTCTGGACCGCCGCTCTGCAGCCGTCCGCCGTCCATTGACTGTCGGGGTCGGGTCTTCTTTTCTTCTACGTTCAGTTTCTGGCCGTTTTCGCTGTTGGGTGGGAAGAATAGTGGCTACAGAAAAACAAATATCACATTATTTAGGTCTCCTCAAATAAGATAAGTCACTTCGCTAGCGGCAGGTCCGAGAAGTTATGCCCTATTCTGTTCCCACATAGATTCTTTCATGCTTCCAAGTTTTGAAAAAAATAATTTTAGTGAAAATGGGGTCGTTTACCACATTTTAATTTTTTTAATGAATCTTCAGGTATAATTGTTGTTAAAAATATATTTATACTTTTTAAAAGTGCTAAATATAAATAAAAACAATTATTTTTTAAAAACACCTTTCGTGACGAAAACCATTTTCGTGTAGTCACGCCCAAAGTCCGCTTTTTTGCTGTCATGCATTACACACATACTGGGCCTAATTCAGCACTCTTCTCCAAGTTCAAGATACTTCTTTAAAAATAACAAAGACATGCATTTTCCATTTGTAAATAAGAAAGAGATAAAAGATGTTTTCATGGTAATTAAAGAATTTTAATTAGCTTAAAGACTAAAGAGTGCTAAATTCGGTCCATTGTATTATCCGCCAACAGTCAAACGCAAACAAAGCGGCTAGGCCATGTGAATCAGGCGTGGCTTAACATCTGGTTGCTTAAACTTATTGCTCAAATGTTTGACGTCACACGGACTACCGCTGTTTCTACTTTGAATGAGTTCGAAAAAATGCCTATTTTAAATCTTAAATACTTGCGTATCCTTGAATTTTCAAGAATAACTGTATTTTTAGTAAAATAAATTATGTTCTCATTTTCGATATTTTGATAAAATTACTAAAAATTTCATCTGAGTAAACGACCTCATTGCCTGAAAAATAGTGGCACCGCTAAATTGAATCTTCAATGAGTCTTGGATAAGAAGAAATTCTAATTCATTGAATTCAAAACAGTTTTTTTTTAGAATTAAGGAGTATGCAAAAGAATCATCTAAAAATCCATGATGGAACAGGGTTTTACCCGTTTTACCCATCACTAGCGTGGTTATAAAATTAAAATAATAATATAAAATTTATACTTCTGAGAATACTCGGCTGTAGAATCGTGTTCAAGATAACAACAAATCTCTTAAATAAATATAAGTGTAGTGATCAAATCTGAAGAATTTCATTGAAATTCTGATTTATAATTTGAGCACAAATTAATTTAGCATATATTTTCCCACAGGCAACAAACATTGAATGATTTGAACCTGTTCTACAAATATGCAAACAAATAATTAAAAATGAAACAAACCTTAGCCGCTAAACAATTCTGTACAGACTGCTGGTCTTCGTACGTTATGAATCCGTAGTTGGGGGGCACTCGGGCGCCAGGGACGCCTTTAGTGACCGGTTTGCTGTGAATGCGGAGCTCTACAATCGCGCCGAACTGCGAGAACAAGTCCCTCAGGTCGTCTTCAGTCGCGCTGTGTGGCAGGTTTCCAAGGAAGAGTTGATGATTATCTGAATATTGAGAATTATTGCCACCTGTGTTGCCACCGCCACCACCTAGTCCACTCGTCTGGGATCGCCTGCGTTCTTCTACAAAACATTCATCTTACAGAAAAACGAAACAATAAACAAACTTATTTATACAGGGTGTTAAGTATACTGCCAACCCTTAACTGCTGAGTCAAAATAGCAAAAGAAGCAGTCATTCACTGTTGTTTCATTTCTGCAGTTTACGTGCAAGGGGTCTTTTAATTCGTCCAGTTAAATTTAAGAAAAAATGAGAAATCAAGTAACATGTTTATTGTCAATTTTATTACTTGTCAAATTTGAAATTTAGATCAGTATCAGTGTCGTAACATAGTAGTGTAATGTCAAGAAATTACTATTTAATTTCAAAATCACTAAATAAAAGTACTCCGCATTTACTTTCTGCTTTAGTGTAAAGACGCATTCAGAGCCCGAAATTTGTGAAGTATGTCATATGATAATGTGTACTTGCCTTCATATCACTGAAATTTGATGTAGTGAACGCGAGTACACATTATCATATAATATACTTTACAAATTTCGTCTAAATTTTCTAGATTTGAATCTTCTTGTGCATGCATTTTCCTCCTTGAATTCTCCTTATTCAGCATGTAAGCGTTGGAGGTATACGTACAGAACACACTGTATAAACAGAACTAGAACGTACCATTGTCGTCGTTGAAGCTGGTCCTATTGGGGCCGCGGGAGTCTTGTCGAGGCATGTTGCGGGGCCCAGCGTTGCCGCCTTGTCTCGCGCCGCGGGACATGTTGTTCCGTTGGCCGAGAGGTGGACCTGCGTTGGGACCGCCGAGCATGTTCTGTTCGCGGTTGTCCAATCGATTAACTGGGGGCTGTAATAACATAAATATTTAAAACTAAAAGAAATCTGATGGGGCCAGCACTCAGCACATGACCTCTCGCCATACTTTACTATTTATATTTTACACATTGTAAGAATTGTAGTTTTTAATCATACTATTAATATTAATCATACAATGTAAATTATAAATAATTATTTTATATTTTCATAATAAATTGTAAGATGAAAGGTGTGAAGTTCACATCCTAAAATAAGTCCATAGCAAAATTAATTGAAAGGTAATTATCTATTTTATTTATTTGTAAACTATGTTTCTTTATATAAACTTGAATATTAAAAGTATTTAAGCAACCATAAATACGAGCGTGCAAGGCGCACAGTTAGGGGTTTATGGAAAAAAATTGCGTGAGTCGGTTTTAGAATTTTAACTTTTTGCCGAAAATTAAAAAAAAAAAAAATTGGCGCGGGACGGTGTTAGGATTTTGACTTTCTCCAAGTCCAAGTCCAAAACCCGGTAGCCAAATGAAGTTATGAGCTTATATATTTATGTGTAGATAATTTTGAATGCGGATTCTGATTTATAGACCAGGGTCGATAATTTTTGAAAAAAAAAAAAATAGTAGGATGAAACCCATTGGAAAAAGAAGAGAATATAACAAAAATGAAAGGAAATAGTTATTTACATACCAAATTCGGAAACTTAAGGTTCCCGGATGAGTGTTTGGTAGCGCGAGCTTGCGAGCGCTGCCATTGAACGATTCCGGGAACCAAGTTTACGAATGTGGTATGTACAATATTTTTTGTACGAAAAGTATAAAACGCCAGCATAATTAATATAGGCCATACAAATAAACGAACTTGTTTCAGGAGTTACTGTTTTTAACTGTCAAAGTTGCACTAAAAATATAAACATAATACATAATAAATCGTCTAATACTTACTTCAAATGAATCAATTTATTTTTAAAACTTATCAATTTCTCTTGTAATATAGCAAATTTAAATTCAATATGCCTATTTGTTAAGTAAGCAATAGGTAAAAACTTAGAGCAAAATTAAAATTTTAACATTGTATTTCGTATAGGTCAGAAAAAAATTCTACACCCGGTATAAATACAAATCGCAAAATATAGCCCAGGAATTATAAAAAATAGGGGAAAAAATGATGGACAGCTGAATTTTGGTATGTACGCTCATAATGGCTTCTAGTTTAACATACTAAAAGTCCTAAACGATATCGCGTGTGCTTCCAATGCTACGACCTTGTATAGACCTTGAGAATGAGATTTTTGTGTATAACTCACGAACAATGACACCAATTAAAATCTTCTTTTTACAAAAATGTTGGTAATTTAATGTACTACAAAAAGTCCCTTACCAATTTTATCGACTGTTAATTTTTCTCCCTCAAAATTAAGTAAAGACAAATCACCATTTTAGAATCATTGTGAGCCCGTGAATTAGACTCCAGGTTTCAGAAAAATAGCTGCCATTTATGAGTGGAGTATAATATCGACTTCCGGTTTACGGCATTCAATTCCTTGTATATTTTTCTATTAGATGTATATATTTTTAAACTTCATCGGGCTTTATTTTAGTCGGAATTTTAAGTTATTTTAATTTGAGTATATTACTATTTTTCATTTATTATGTTTATTTTTGAACAAATAAAAATACCGACTTCCGGTTTTCAGCATACGATTCCCTGAATATATCTCTATTAAATACATTATTATTAAATATGTTCAAACGTCTTCGTTTAGCCGAAATCTAATGATATTCTTTAAGAGAACACAGAGAAATTATATATATTTTTTAATTTGTTGTGTTTAAACAAGTGTCATTTCTGTACAAATAAAAATATGGATTTCCAGTTTTCAGCATTCGATTCCTTGAATATTTATCTTTATACATCTAATAGAAAAATATACAAGGAATTGAATGCCGTAAACCGGAAGTCGATATTATTATATGTATATGTATATATATATACAGGGTGTAACAGAAATAAGTGCTATTATTTTAACCTGTAATGTCCCTCGACGAGAGAAACAAATGTACCGTAATCAATTTTTTCCTAACTCTTCTAGTTTTTGAGTTAAAATTCTTCAAAGATTTGTCACAAATTTGATTACCCGCCTATGGAACACATCAACAATCAAATTAAAAAACAACAATTACCGACTGTCAAAACAAAAACACATGTTCACTATTAATTTAATTTATGCTGCGCTGTTCTTGTTATTCTGCGCAGTGATAGTGCTGAAACTGGCTGTTATTTGTTGCGCAGTTATTTTTGTTGTGCGCATTGCGCAATGCTGCAAGCTGCAATCAGCTGATTCGTGTGCGTGTGAGTGAATTGAATTAATTGGAGCTGAGTACACCAAGTCCTTCATGTATCCCCACAAAAAAAAGTCGCACGGATTCAAGTCTGGCGATCTTGCAGGCCACGGAACAGGGCCGCCTCTATCCATCGTTCAGGAAAATTCTCATCCAGCCAGTCTCGTACAATGAGTGCATTATGACAAGGAGCACCATCATGCATAAACCACATATTTCCAAGAATTGCTAGCGGCAAATCCTCAAGTAAGTCGAAAAGCATAGTATCTAAAAAATGCAGGTATTCTTGTCCATTTAAACGCTGCGGCATTATATGAGTCGTCCACCTATGATTCCTGCCCAAACATTTAAAGAAAATCGCTGCTGGTAGTTGTTTTCCTTGATAGCGTGCGGGTTTTCGTTTGTCCAAATGTGTGTTGTGCATGTTGAAAATACCTTCTCTTGTAAATCCCGCCTCATCAGTTGACAATATAAGTGATAAAAAATGTTGCTGCTCTTGTATTTTACCAATAGCCCATTCGCAAAATTGACGTCTACGAGGTGGATCTATATGTAATAAATGTTGTACTTTTTGTACATGGTATGGATGTAGATGTTGTTCTTTTAAAATCCTCCAAACTGTCGTATGTGATACTCCGTGTTGTGATGATAGTCTCCGTGTACTGGTTCCAGGCTGAGCTTCAATGCCATCCAAAATAGCCTCTTCAACATGTTCAATGTGATGATGACGTTCCCTACCATGATCTTGAGCTGCAGGATTATACGATCCATAATCACGGAGATGTACAACATTTACAAATGTGGGCACATGAGGCACACGACGATTTGGAAAACGTTCCATGTAAATTCGTTGGGCTTGAGCACCGTTTCCCAGAGCTTCACCATAGGTCAACACAATGTCTGTATATTCGTTATTTGTAAACACAGGCATTTTGACAGATTTTTATTTGTAATATCTGATTTATTACCAAAATATTACTTATGTCAAAACTTAATTGGAACAAGTGACACAACAATCAATTGATAATAACAATGATTTCATGGGTAATGCTACTGAAGTAAATAATTACGTGGAACGACTCGTCAATTTACGGGGTTGAAAAAATGCTTTTTAAAAATGCGATTTATAAAAAAAAATTTACGGAACATTGTTCCTCACGACGAGTTACATTACTGGTTAAATTTAAAGCACTTATTTCTGTTACAGCCTGTATATATATATATATATATATATATATATATATATATATATATATATATATATATATATATATATATATATATATATATATACCGGGTGTATATTGAAAAATGAAACATAGGCGTTTAACATGGTAAGTCAGTTTTTCCGTTCGCATTGCTTCCCTAATTATTTTAGACAAAAATGTTTCAAATAAATGTTGTTGAGCATAAAATTCTACATCCGGATCAGTAAACAAAATTTATTTTGGTTGCTTTATAACTGCAGAAATCAAATTTGAAAATACACGGAATAGCGAATTAATAGTAACAGCGATGGAATTAAAAACAGGAGATGAACAAATGCGTAACGCTTTAAACGTAAAATTACTTAAAAACTATAAAATATTACTCAAATATGTTCTTGAACAATATTTAAAACATTTCTCTAACGTTTTTGATAATAATTTTCAATTGATTAAAAAAATATTTACATAAAAGTGTATAAATGTAAATGGTCAAATTTGCTGAGTTTCTATAAAGAGATCTTCAAGTAATATAATACTCGTACTCGTAATTATAATAATTTGTTGATAAGATGATTGGGCCCATCTTATTAACAAATTAAAAGGCGAACTACTAATGTTGAAATAAAAAATAATTTTAGCTATTTTGCGATTTGTTTTTATATATAGAATTTCCAGCAAACATCTTAAAAGGTAATTATTATATTAAGAATTAAAATATAGGTCAAATTTCATCCATTTTGGGATATTGGGATTAATATAAATGAAAACAATAATTGTTTGAATAAAAAATGTAGTAACGAATACACATGCAATTTGTTTGATTATCGTAATATTATTAAAAAAATTAAATTCGCGTTAATGTTTTAATTATCAACTATGATATTTATTTTGTTGAAAGGGTGGTTTATAGATATTTTTGGGTAAATAAAATTCTTTTCAAAAAGTGAGTGAGTGTTAAGTGATAGAATTAGAAGAGAATTTCAAGGTAAGATAAGGAAATAAATAAAAAATGCTCTGCGGAGAACATCCCTTCAAAAGGAACGAGAATATTTCATTATTTATGAGATAAATCAGATTTCGCATTAAAAATTATCTACACATAAATATATTAGCTCATAACTTTATTTGGCTATCGGGTTTTGGACTTTCGGCAAAAGTCAAAATCCTAAAACCATCATAAACCACAAACTGTGCGCCTTGCTATAGACATTTCAAATCCATATAGGAGTGACGTCATATCAGATAAGTTCTATCCACCACGATGCTAAAATAAGCTTTTTCTCACACATTTTACTCGTCATGTCTTATGACGTCATTATTATTGGGAAATAATATAAATTACTGGAGAATCAAATTCCTCAATTACTGGACTACTGACTTTATTGTATAATTTATTGTTGTAAAGATTTATTAAAGTTGCAATATTTTGATCAATGTGTTTACACGTTTCGAAATATTTAAAAAAATTCCAAATCCACTATGTAACATTTAACTTTGTACATTTATATTAAATAATTGTGAGTATACTACAATATTTTAATTAGTATTTGATCAAAAAATATTTTTTATAATTTTCGTGACATAGGTTGGTACGGTTGGTATTAAGAATGCGTATTCAACAGGGACCTGAACCGTTGAAAATAACGGTTCGGGTTCGGTTCGTGGTTCAATAACAAAATTTGGTTCGGTTTTGTGTTCCGGTTCGAATTTTTTATTTTTGTCCGGTTCGCGAACCGGTTCAATTTGGGTTCAACAGTTGATATTTAAATTTATATTTTAATTTTTTTTAAATACACTCAAATGCAATATTCTATAAGTTTAATGAAGATAAATTTTTACATTTATATTAACAATAGAAAATAAAATAAATTATTATTGCAAAATGTAAACACAAACAACACAAAGTACTAGGCAACTTGAAAACTAGAAACTTAAACTAAGTAACAAGAAGGAAACATTTAAAAAAACCGGTTTTTCGAACCGGTTTACTGAACCGGTTCAGTATT
The DNA here is from genome assembly GCA_947534325.1 of Agonum fuliginosum. Lineage (NCBI taxonomy): Eukaryota > Metazoa > Arthropoda > Insecta > Coleoptera > Carabidae > Agonum > Agonum fuliginosum. The sequence continues at coordinate 22,163,735 of OX384038.1, forward strand.
TGTGTTCCGGTTATAGTTCTTGTTCTTTTTACTTCCTTGTACGAAGTAAGGAAGTATTGTAATCGCGAAAAATTTCGGTTCTCAGATTTTGACGGAAATATCCGTTTTGACCTTTTCTGAATCCATTATGACTAGTTTCGACGTGACGTCTGTACGTACGTACGTATGTACGTACGTACGGACGGACGTATGTGTGTCGCATAACTCAAATACGGTTAGACGTAGAAAGTTGAAATTTTGTATTTAGGACTGTTATAGCATCTAGTTGTGCACCTCCTATTTTTGGTTTCAATCTATGAACCGGAAGTAGTACTTTTTAAAAATATTTCGATAAATATTTAATTTAACACAAATTTTTTTATTTTAAATGAAAGATTATGTGATTATTACCTAAAATCGGTATTTTATAAATATTTTTGTATCTGGTACCATTTAGGAATAATTAAAGTATATATTTTTAATTTAGTATTTCTTTATCTTGTAGTCCATGATCGATTAACATTTGTTACTACGTAAAATTTAAATGATTATGACATGACAGTGACAATAGTAAAATATGCTTTATATCTTCTTCTGCAGTTTAAATAAAATGACTAAAATATATTTGTGAGTATACTAGTATAATAAGTTAAAAGAATTTTTAATATTATTTTACATTTTAGTTATTAAGAAAAGTATGAACACACAAGGCGTACAAGGAAGTCATGTGGTGTCCACGTCAGATTTTTTATTTTAGAAAAAGGTTCAAGTTTCGGTTTCGAAAAATCGCCAGTCCATACATTCATACAAACACACACACACACACACACACACACACACACACACACACACACACACACACACACACACACACACACACACACACACACACACACACACACACACACACACACACACACACACACACACACACACACACACACAGACACACACAGACACACACACACACAGACACACACACACAGACACACACACGCGCACACGCACACGCACACGCACACACACACACACACACACACACACACACAGACATCATCATGAAAATAGTAAATTCGTATTGTAGAGACCCACCAAAAACTCATACTCGAAAATTTTGACCCATTACAATACTGCCGTCCTTAGGAAAAATGTCCTATCTGCAAAAATTTTGTTTTAGCTATTATTTTATATAAATTTTTTTGTGGAAACATCTATGCGGATTTTTACTATTAAAATTGCTTTATATAAATATAATAACCATGAATAATAAATTCTACCTTTTCTTAGGGCAGCTGGACATTCTATTTTGGTATATTTGTAATAATTTTTGCAGATTACAAAAATCTCAAAATTTGCAGATAGGACATTCTTCCTAAGGAGGGCAGCATACCTCTCTTATAGAATATGAGGCGAGAGGTAAAAACGTGTGATATATTATAGTCCGGGAGCTGGCGTCAAATTTTCATGGGTGATTGCAGCAAAGCTGATTTTTGTAATATAATTAGTTCTATAATAACTAATTAAAAATTGCAGTGTTAGCAGGCACGACCGTGTGGCTTAAGATTTTAAGAGGCTGCGGAACTTGCAAAAAATAAAAGATTTTCAAGTGATACCAACAAAGCTAAAATTTTGTATAATGATAATTTATCAATTATATTTAACAAAAAAAATATGTTAGCTGGACCGAGCGGGTGGCTAACTTGTTAGCTGTCCAGGTGAACATGTCTGACGTTTGCAATTTGAAAACTGTCAGTAAAAATTATTAGTAGGCGATGTCACGGTGATGCATTTATATGCAACCCGCTATATTCGTTGATAAATATATTGCATATATGTCATTTAGATATTCTAAATAAATGCATCTACTTCGTCCTCTTCTCTCTCTTATTTTGGCTGTCCATATCTTCTTTACGGGTCTGTTGTCGTTCATCCTTATCAGGTGTCCCCACCAGCTGAGTTGTCTCTCCTATATAAACTGTAGTATCGGTTTTGTTTCTAATTCTTTCCTAATATCTTCGTTTCTTATTTTGTCTATCATTGTCACACCTTTAACACTTCTCAGGTATTTCATTTCCAAAGCTTGGAGTTTACTCTTCATTCTTCTGGACATAACCCAAGTTTCGCAGTCATAGGTTAATATCGCACGATATATTGTGTTAAACACTGTAATTTTTGTTTTCTGCGATATTTCTTTTTTGCCTATGAGACTGTTTTTCAGCATGTAGAATATTTTTGCTGTCTTGTCTATTCTTCTGTTTATATCTTCATCTTGGACTCCGGTACTGTTAATTAACACTCCTAGATATTCAAATTTCGACACTTGTTCAATTGTCATGTTCTATTTTTATGTTCATAGTTTCGTACTCATTTGATATAGCCATTACTTTTGTTTTATTCACGTTTACTTTCATATCAAATTCTTTTAGTGTTTTGTTCCAAACATTTATGTTGTGTTGGAGATTCGTTTCGCTACTTGCTAAAAGTACTACGTCATCAGCAAATGCACATTCTCCAATTTCTATTCGTTATAGGCATCTATATCCTATTCCTAGTTTCTTTATTTCTGGCTTACATTTCTTGATGATGTCATCCATGAATATTGTGAAGAGAACTGGACTCATAACTCCACCTTGTCGTAGTCCTCCTGTAGTTTCAAATACTTCCGATCTTCTGTTCTTGCTGATAACATAATTTAGATTTTTCTTGTATAAGCCTTTGATTGCATTAATTAATCTTTTGTTCACTTTTCTTTCAGCTAAGCTGTCCCATATCTTCTGTCTCTGTACTCTGTCGAACGCCTTCTCTAAATCAATAAATGCCATAAATGCTTTGTTGTTGCTTACTGTGGTCTTTTGTATTATTTGTTTAATCGTAAATATATGGTCTTGTATACTTCTTCCCTTTCTAAATCCACTGAGCTTCCTCAAGCGTAGGTTCTATTATTTGTCTCAATCTTCTTTCCAATATTCTCTCATATACTTTCAGTGCAGTGCTTAGTAGTGAAATTCCTCTGTAGTTGTTGCAATCTTTAACATCCCCTTTCTTATGTACTGGTATAATGACAGCTATTTCCCAATCTTTCGGTAATTTTCCTTGCTTCCAGGCTTCATTAAATATATCTAATGTACAGTTCCTTCTCTTCCCATATATTTAAGCATTTCTCCGGTAATTCTATCATGGCCTGCCGCTTTTCCATTTTTTATCATAATTAGAGCTTCTAACATTTCTTCCATAGTTATTTCCATTATCTCGTCTTCGTCTTTCTTTGTTTCTTCTATCGTTTCTATTTCCGTATCTGCCTTTTCTGCTGTTACGTTTAGTAGTTCTTGAAAATATTCCCTCCATCGCTTCATTACTTCGTTTTCTTCCGTAAGAGGGTTCCCTGCCTTATTTTTAATTGTGAAGCTTTGGGCTGGTTCTGATTTCCGTAATGATTTAATCGTTTTATAAAATAGCTTTTGATTTTCTTTGCTATTTTTTTCCATTTGTTCACCAAATTGTTTCCAGCTTCTCTCTTTCTCAGTTTTCACTTTGTCTTTTACTATCCTACGTTCTTTCTTGTATTCATTGTAGTTTGCTTGCGTTTTGTTGTTCAAGTATTTAAGCCATGCTTTCTTTTTATTTTTTGTTGCTTCTTTTATTTCTTGAGTCCACCACGCTGTTTGTTTTTTATTATTTCTTACTTTTGTTGTTCCACACACATCTTTTGCTGCATTTGTTAGGAGCATTTTGAATAATTGCCATTTATTTTCTATGCCAATCTCATTACTTACAACAAGCATTTGTGCTTGTTTTGTTACTTCTTCTTCGTATTTTTCCGCTATTTTTACGTCTTTAAGTCTATATGTTTGATTGACTGCACTAGGAAATTGAAATTTCCGATTGTCAATTGCGTGTTTAATATGTCATTTCCTAGGTGATGAGTACAAAATAGTTATTTACGAACCAAATGCGGGAAGATTTGGATCCCACATGAGCAGATCTTTTGAAACACGAGCGGAGCGAGGGTTTCATTTACGCGAATGCTGGGATGGTGTCTTCCCGCAAAAGGTTTGTACAATGTTTTTTGTAACGAATAAAACTATAATCAAATATATTCAAGTTGTAGTTGTAGTCTGGTCATTAAATTTGAGGTTACGATGCTTTTTGTACTCACTACTACCAATAGATGGCGCGCTGCACACAAGTTTTATTTTTAAATATTGGCGGTTTTCGGTGGTCTTCACTAATTATAATTCCCGGAAGTAACACTTTATAAACTAAATTTTATTATTTTTAAGATGATTTTACTCTGAAATGTCTAGAAAGGCCAGTGTTATTTGCATTTTTTCTGATTGGCTGCACTGGGAAATTGACATTTCGGATTGTCAATTGCGTGTTTCATATGTCACTTCCTAGGTGATGAGTACAAAAAAGTATTATTTTTTACAACGACGCACAATCGCTTTCGCTATCGTGCTCGCACTGACGCAAGAAACGATTCGTCCACCCGACTGTAAGTCAACTTTTCCTATGGACCACTGAAAATAATATTTGCTAAGAACCAACGCATAAGTAGAAAAAATAATTTTGTATAAATAATGTATCGTTGCAGTATAAAAAATCTGAAGTGGCCTGCACACAACCTTCCGCCATATCTAAACTTATAAACATAAATGTATACGTATATAATCCGGTGTCCCTAAAATATATAAATAAAAATCTAAAATATTCAAACACAGAAATTTGCATCACCTGAATCAAAAGATTCGTTCACAGGAAAACTCTTCTGTGTTGAAGCCATCCTCCGTTCAATTACTACATTAATATCTTACTTATGACTTATATGGCGCTAGTATGTCAACTTGTCACCCGTCGCACCTGTCAATATTTTTTACGCAGAAACAAAAATCAGCCGAACATGGATTACAAGATTTCAACGTTTTATCTGATAAATTTATTTTTTTAATTTTACTGCAGTTCTTTAATGCTACCAGATAAAGACAATTTTTTTATAACGTAAGTTGCAAATAACTTTGCATCTTATTCTTATTACAAATAAATACTATATTTATCCAAATTTATATAAATTTTTGACAATTATCTTTATCAATCTTCAAAAAATATCACTTCCGGTGAAGATATTTGTACCAAAATCTAATAAGCTCTTCCTATTCGTATACAATTGTAAAATACCAAATATCAAAATTTTTGGGTAATTCGTATTTGAGTTATACGACATCCGGCATCGGCCCGGACCACACACATACACACACACACACACACACACACACACACACACACACACACACACACACACACGCGCACACATACATACAGACATCATCGAGAAACTATCAAAAATGAGTTGTAAGGACCCTAATTCGTGCTCATCCACTTAAAACTCACTACCCGATTTTTTGCATGATTCCAATAGAGACCATTTAAATCCATATAGGAGTGACGTCATAAAAAACAAGCAAATTATTCGTATGAATCAAGAGTTTACTTTTTAGTACAGCATGAGATTGGTAGATGGTGCTGGCAGTCTTTATCTATACGCAAAATTTAAAAGCAATAGTTTTTATTTCTGTTTTGAAAATTAATCATTATTTTACCATTTTAATACTTCGCATGATTCTGTACGAAATAATCAAAGATTAATAAAACAGAACAAAACTAAATAACAAAACACGTTAACCTCAAAATATTATGTTGACACTTGACACAATAAGAAGGAGAAAATTAACAAGTTGTCAGCAATAAACAATAAATGGTATATAATGAACTTTTGTGAATCTAAAAGAAAACAATAATATGTAAGAAAATATATTTCATGTAATGAATACTATATTATATGAATAATTGTTCTGCTACTGCCGTTAAGACACAAATTGTTAAGTCCCGCCCCTTATGACATACGATATGCGTATAGATTTATACGAGTAAAATGTGTAAGAAAGAGATAGCTTATTTAGTGAACGTGGTGGATAGAATTTATCTGATATGACGTCACTCCTATATGGATTTAAATCGTATCTACCTTCCTTTACAGGTAAGCGGAAGGTAAAAATTCTCAAACTTTGTGGCAAATAAAGTTGCCACCGGGCTTTAATGGGTTAATCTTTGATTATTTTCTACGGAATCATGCGATATATTATAATGGTAAAATAATGATTAACTTTAAAAATAGAAATAAAATCTATTGCTTTTAAATTTCGCGGATAGAAAAGATTGCCAGCAACATCTACCAAACTCATGCTGTACTAAATAGTAAAATCTTGATTCATACGAATAATTTGCTTGTTTTTTATGACGTCACTCATATATGTACCAAATCGTCTAGCTCGTTACTTATACTTTTCATTTTCAAGTTTATACAAAATATAGTTGACAAATAAATAAAATATAATAACGTTTCAATTCAATATGTTATGTTTTTATATTCTAAGATGTGCACTGCACACCTTGCACATATGGGCTGTACGCCACAGATTAACTTATTTTCTGTTTTCATTGGTAAGCAGATAAATCGAGATTTATAGAATTATGGCATAACGTATCAATTCCGGTTGCACGATTAACACCAAAATCTAATCAGACCAATCTAGGGTGTCAGAATGTTATAGACAAAATTTCATATTGTTTTATTCAGTAGTATTGGAGCAATTATACCTCCAACATTCATCCATCCATCCTCACACACAGACAGACATAATTATGAAACTGAACATCGTGTTCTAGGGACCTCAAAACGTGCTTATCCATTAAAAAGTCACTATCGAAATACATGATTACAATACCTCTCTTACTGAGTGGCGAGAGATAAAAATTATTTGATGTAGTGTTGTAGTGATCAATTTATAAAATTCCAAATAATAATGAAATCTTAATAATTATATGGTCACAAATTTATTTTGCATATATTTTCCCACAGATATACAATTATGAAATAATTTGTACCTGTTCTACTAACATGCACAATTTAAATGAAAATTTAAAAAAAATTGTTCTTACGTAAATTTAAAAATATTTAATGTAGTGATCAACTTGTAAAATTCCATATAATAAAGAAATTTCAAAAATGATATGAGCACAAATTAATTTTGCATATATTTTCCCACAGATATACAACTATGAATTAATTTGTATCTGTTCTACTAATATGCACAATTGAAATGAAGATACAAAAAATGTTGCTTACCGGTGAAGAAGCTGGTTTTGCTGTCTGATTGGGACTGGTCGTCATAGCAGCAGAGGCAAACGAAGCAGTAGAACTTCCACCAGATTTGACCAAAGTGGCGTAGGTTTTAGGCTCATTGGAAACAACTAAAACTTAAAATTTAAATTAGTCACTGTGCTAAAATACAAACTGTTTATGAAAATCAACATAGCTGCATACATACATATCTATCACGTTTTTACTCTGAGTGTAGCACCTCACAGATCTCTGCGAGTCTCCACTACATCAAGAGTACCCGTGAATTGACGGCTGGTAACCGCGAAAATATGTATATCTAAGGACTATTATTCACATTCAACCGAAAAGTGAAATCCAATCAATGCGGTATTTAAGCCGCATTCACAGCCCGAAATTTGGTGAAATTCGGTACAATTTGTGAAGTCTGTTATACAGCAATGTATAGTTGCGTTCAGAACAATGAAATTTGGAACAATCTTCTAAAAATGGTCAACCTAATTATTTCAGAAGAGTTTAAAAAATTTGTAACTAGATGGTATAGCTCTCGTAAAGAGAAAGGAGTTGCGCAGACAAATATTCGTTTGGACGAGTCCAACTCAAGGAAGGAGTGTTCCAAAGTGATTTAGAACAAAATACGGAGGTTATAGCGAATGTAGCTTATATTATTAAGTTTCTCTTTCTTTGAGTACGAGCACTCTATCAAGATCGATTCGCTACAAAAATTCGCGGTTGTGAACGGTAAAATTTAGTTAATCAAATGTATGCATCACAAATTTCGCTAAATTTCGACTTGTAAATGCGGCTTTATTTGAACTTACCGGGTTCTTGTGGCAGAATCTCTTCCTGGATAGCGGGCTGCTCCTGTTCTAGACCGACTTTGTCGTCGCACCAGGCATCTTCAACTATTGGCTCAGGCTCGGGTTGAATGTCTATAATCTTGGGTGGCTCTTCTTCTGGAACTGGTTGCACTAGGGCCGGACTGGTCTGAATTGGCTGCGGAACAACGGGCGTCTGGATGTTCTGTTGCAAGCCCAAAGTGTTGTGAGGGGCCGGGATTCCTTGGGCTGCCAGGTGAGATGGAGCCACAGAGCCTAGATATAAATTTAAAATAATCATTGAAAAAATAAAAAAATAAATCTACAGATGCTTTGTTTTCCAGATTTTTTGTGACCTTATTCATTACTATGTATCCTATAATTATTATAGCAAGAAAAAAAATCAGACACTTTGACACTTAAAATGAGATGATTGCAGAAAAGTCTTGTTTGTCACTCATGCGGCATACGTTATTTTGAAACTCCATGCTAATTCCGAAACTCGTTGCGCTCATCTTCGTTCAGAATAATGTATGTAAATAATGATTAAATTAAATTTTATGAGAAATTAGTTTGTGAAAATTTGTCTTCTTCACTAGTTTAAAATTCAATTCTAGTATTTCGTTTTGATATTTTCAGATTTGAATTTTTTTAAATAAGAAATTAAATTGAAAAACAAAAAATTTATACATTTTATGTCTAGAAAAATATGAGCTTTTCAAAACTGTAAAAATAAATATACCTATGTTCCCATAAAAAGCGCAATAAAAGTGCGTTAGAAAATAGTTATTTGTTTACCTAGGCATAAAAGATTTACTGCCGCGGCTAGAGTTTCATAGACGAGGTGCAGCCGAGTTTATGAATCAAGTGACATTTCACGATCTCAATCGGCGAAAAAAAAATGTTTCTATTATTAGTTTACGAAATATCAGCTGGACACTGAAAACCAAACCACTCTATATAAAGTATGAATGAAATTGATGTATTTCTCACCAGGGATGACAGGTGGCAGAACATCTTCAGGGTGCACAGAACCATTGACAGCTGGTACAGGCTGAGCGGCGGGTATAACCGCAGGTTGCACATGCGGCGGGTGGTGCGGCGGCACAGACATGGGTGCAGCTGGCATAGGCGGCGCAGCATTTACCGCACTAGGATTGTAATAAGCCGCCGGCGGGATTGTCTGCTGCGGCAGCGGCTGCTGCTGAACTACCTCCTGGGCCTGCATGCCGCCCTGGGTCAGCTGCTCTTCCTCGGCTTCCGAACGACCTGACTCTGGGTCGCATTCTTCGTCCGTGTAGATCTCATCCTACAAAACACGATTTTTTACTTCCTTGTACGAAGTAAGGAAGTATTGTAATCGCGAAAAATTTCGGTTCTCAGATTTTGACGGAAATATCTGTTTTGACCTTTTCTGAATCCATTATGACTAGTTTCGTCGTGATGTCTGTACGTACGGACGTATGTGTCGCATAACTCAAATACGGTTAGACGTAGAAAGTTGAAATTTTGTATTTAGGACTGTTATAGCATCTAGTTGTGCACCTCCTATTTTTGGTTTCAATCTACAAACCGGAAGTAGTACTTTTTTCAAATATTTCGATAAATATTTAATTTAAGACAAATTTTTTAATTTTAAATGAAAGATTATGTGATTATTACCTACAATCGGTATTTTATAAATATTTTTGTATCTGGTATCATTTAGGAATAATTAAAGTATATATTTATAATTTAGTATTTCGGTATCTTGTAGTCCATGATCGATTAACATTTGTTACTACGTAAAATTTAAATGATTATGACATGACAGTGACAATAGTAAAATATGCTTTATATCTTCTTCTGCAGTTTAAATAAAATGACTAAAATATATTTGTGAGTATACTAGTATAATAAGTTAAAATAATTTTTTATTTTATTCATTCAAGTATGAACTGTCGTCGCAGATAGACACACTGTACGTGCGCTTCTCAAGCCAGTTCTCTATCTCATCGGTTATTTTATTTTTCTAAACAATGACTCGATCTAAATTTAATAACATTGAACTGAAAAAGGTTATTAATGAGTGCTTAACTAGTGATGAAGTCATTAACAAATTAGCTGAAGCTGTTAGCTCTCGATTTGAAGAAATACTCGAGAGCGCAGTTTTAAAACTTACTACCGAATTACAAGAAACTAAACAACGACTGGAGCTAAAAGAAACTGTTATTGTGAATTTATCCAACAAAATTGACCAACTGGAGCAGTACAGCCGACGAAACTGTCTCCGATTTTACGGCGTCCCGGAAACTCCAGGTGAATCAACGGACGAGGTGGTTCTGAACATATGTTCAGCAAATCTTGGTGTCCAACTGCAGCCTCAAGCTATCGACCGGAGTCATCGAATCGGCAAAGTGAAAAAAGATAAGTTCCGTCCTATAATAGTTAAATTTACGCGGTATAACGATCGGGCATGTGTTTTATAATAAAAAACGATTAAAAGGATCAAGTATTGTGATCAAAGAAGACTTAACTAAAGATCGTTTAAATGTGCTAAATGCAGCTGCGGAAAAATTTGGTACCAAGAATACATGGTCTGCTGATGGTGTAATTGTAATTAAAAATCAATCTCATAAACATAAAATATCATCTATGAAAGAGCTAGAAAATATAAAAGTGTAGTTTATTATCAATTACTCATCTACCATATCATGTATAAGTGTTCTGAGTTCATTGGCCGCTATTCTTACGGACAATACCTGCCCAATGTTATTTTATCTTCGTTTTTGTTTCATTAAGTTTTAATTAAGTCAAGGCTGACTTTCGTACGCTCAATAAGTTCTGTCAGCCACTTTGTTTATACTATTTACTTTGTAGTTTTATATACAGTGTGCTTATCATATACAGGGTGTATTCCTGTATATTTATTTCTTACAACATTATAATTATACTTATTCTTTCTTTGTCCATATGTATAATATTGGTTGTCTAAATGTTAGATCATTAGGTGCAAACTTTCCTGACTTTAGAGATGTATTTATAAGTTATAATTTCGATATTTTTGGTTTAACAGAAACTTGGCTTAAGAAATCAGATGATGAAGTTATTTTTCAAATTGATGATTACTCGCTCATACGAAATGATAGAGAAAGTCGAGGAGATGGTGTTGGTTTTTATATTAAAAATTCTTTATTTAAAAACATTACGGTTCATACTGACTTAAAAATAATATCTGCTGACATTGAACAATTATGGATATCTTTCAAAGTACACAGTCAAACGTTGACTTTTGGAACAATTTATAGGCCTCCAAATGGGAATGTAATGAACTTTTTAGACAGTCTTGAGTCTGCTTTCAGCACTTTATTTCCTGAATCTAACAGTATTTTTTGTTTTGGTGATATTAACATAAATTTATTAAATTTGGATTCTAAGATTTTTTCGCCATTTTAAATGAATTCAACTTAACCCAATTAATAGATACACCAACAAGAACTACAAACATTTCTGAAAGTCTTATTGATATTATAATCGCAAGTGACTCTGAGCTATGTTCTAATATCGAAATTTCGCCAATGCATAATATATCAGATCATTGTATGATTTCTTGCAAAATAGATCTTTTCAGAGTAACTGAAAGCCCACGTTTCGTGAATTTCAGAGACTATAAGAATGCAGATTACAATAGTTTTTTTAAAGAGTTATCTCAGCTTGACTGGCATTACTTGTATCAGGTCGGGGATGTAAATGAGAAAGTTGCTTATTTCAATGATGTTGTCATATCGTTGTTTAACAAATACATGCCGTGGAAATCTTCCGTTGTTAGGAAAAAAGGCAAACCCTGGTTTACTGACGTGATTAAAATTATGATCAAGGAAAGAAACAATGCACTATGCAGGTTTAGAAGAACCAGACTACAGGCTCATTGGGATTATTATAAAACTTTGAGAAATTTAGTTACAGATGCTATACGTAGGGAGAAAAAAGCCTATGTTGATTTTAAAATTAATAACTGGAATGATAGTATGTAGAATGTGTTGAAAGAGTTTAATATTAACAATAATAATAAGTCGCCATTACCTGACCATTTATCAGATGAATGCGCATTTCACAAATACTGTTGCAACAGATAGACTTAAATTAGAAGTTAAAATTTTTTATGAGAATAATTCCTTCTCAGATGCAACTAAATTTCATTTTACCCCAGTGACTGAGTCTGAAATTAATTGAAATATAATATTTAAAATTATATTAAAGTTACAAAATAATAAACAATAACTATAATAAATTTTCAAAACGTCTCTGGAACTATTACAGCTGCCCAAATAACTAATGTTACTCAAGAGTTTTATAATTGATTGGGTCATTGTTTAGCCGTGAATGGAGGGATTTTTGAAAATTTATTATAATTATTGTTTATTTGTTTGTTATTTTGTAACTTTCATATAATTTTACATATAATATATTTCAGTTAAATTGATTCCCTAATCAGCGACTCGAACCGAACCGAAAATTTGTTAGATTTTAGATTTTTTAACATTTTAGTCCAAAACTGGAACAAATAATTGTTACTTAATGAATCATTGAACCAAAGCCGCTTTTTAAAAACCGATTGCCGATTCAGTCCTAGATGAAATATGAAAGCCGGAACAAAACCGAACCGTATGAAACTCAGTGAACCAAGAATCAAACCTGAACCGGCATTAATTTAAAAACTTCATACCGTTCAAATTCTATTATTTTTCTGTAAAAATTGTTGTTTTTTACCTTCCGCCATACCTGTAAAGGAAGGTACTGGAATCAAGCTACAAATCGGATAGTGAGTTTTTAGTGGATGAGCACGAATTAGATTTTTTATTTTAGAAACTTATTCCGGAACTTGAACCGGTAAAAATATAATAACCAGAACAAAAACAAACCTAATACAGCACAGTGAATCGTAAATCGAACCATTATTTCGTGCGGTTCGAGTTCCTGTAACTTAATTAATAACAAAATACTCTCGCTATAAATACCTCTGCGAATCAAATTTAAATATTCATTATAATCGGACAGGATCCTGATTATATTACAATAAATTATAGAATTATAATAAAATATGTAATATGAACTAACCTGGTATCGGAAAATGTCGTTATGTACATAATATTTTTTCGGGGACTGGGCAGCCAGAACGAAAGTCTGTGTAAACCGCCGCATGGGCTGTCCAGCATTGGACAGTTCTCCAGTCACCTGAACCACTACGCCGTTTCCGAGGGTAGCCTGAGAATCGACCTGGGTGATCTTAGCATGGCAGTCCTGGAAATTCAGTTGCTGGATCTTCTGATGGATTTGCTTCTGTCCGATCATGGGACTTGTCTCTCTGTTGGGAGGGTCCAGCCCACCATGAACGAAGGATGATTGGTTGTTGTAAAATCTGAAACCAACGTCATGTTATTATAACTTATTTGTTCTCATTATTGACAGATGTCGTAGGCAGATTGAAAAAGAAGGATGTTAGGTTCTTTATTTAGTTGTTTAATAAACCAAAACTGAGTATGTGGGACTCACGAAGAGTATTGGATTGTTTAGAGAATTGTAAAACAAGCTCTATTAAAAAATAAAATGGAAACCAATACTTTGATTTAATTTAATTAATTTTCAATTTATGAAAAGGATATTTTTAATTTTAACTCGTAGATCAAAACAAATAGTAAAAATTCAAAGTATTTAATATTCCAATTTAAATTTAAGTTCAAGGATTCAAAGCTTCGGTACACTGTACTCGTAAATAAAAATATTTCGAAATTTTATGGGTACCATACTTACTTACTTTAATTATAATTGAAATATATGATTCTTTTACATACAGGTTGGTGGAGGTGAAATGTGGTGAAATGCGAACATAGGGAACATACATGACAATCGAACTTTCATGCCAGGTATCTTGATATATTTTGTAGTAGTGTCACAAAACGAAGTAATGTGAATTTGTGTGGCAAAAAGAGTAATCAATAACAGAATAACAGAAATAATAATGAAATCTAAAAGTGCATGTAAATTTTCTCGTTCTGCTCGTACACGTACATTATTATGCAAACAAAATATTTTAATGACAATAAAAATTTCAATAATATGACAGCTACTTTGACATTGGCATTACTTATTCCACGTACCTATATCAAGATGCCTAGCATGATAACTCCATTGTCATAATATTTCTCTATGTTCGCATTTCACCTCCACCAACCGGTATACAGGTTGGTGGAGGTGAAATGCGAACATAGGGAACATACATAACAATCGAACTTTCAAGCCAGGTATCTTGATATCAAGGAGGCATGATATATTTTGTAGTAGTGTCACAAAACGAAGTAATGTGAATTTGTGTGACAAAAAGAGTAATCAATAACAGAAATAATAATAAAATCTAAAAGTGCATGTAAACTTTGTCGTTCTGCTCGTACACATACATTATTATGCAAAGAAAATATTTTAATGAAAATAAAAATTTCAATAATATGACAGCTACTTTGACAATGACAGTACTTATTCCACGTATATCAAGATGCCTAGCATGATAACTCCATTGTCATATATTTCCCTATGTTCGCATTTCACCTCCACCAACCTGTATATATTAACAAAGGATGTCTTAATAGCACCGCTTCAAATTAAATTTTAAGTTTTCCTTAAACAATCAATATCGAATCAAAATCAAATTGTCAATCGTAGAAACATTGCTGCCATGAGTTCGATTTGATATTTTTAATTTAAGTGATACTTACAATTTAAGTGGAAGTGGTGAAAACGGTCATTAATGGTTCTATATTTTTAATTTTTGTCACGGGCCTAGGAATTTGAAGTAAAATAGATTGCAAAATGACGTTTTTTTGCTATTTTTGTCATTATTTGATATTATTTTTTTCGGTCACAAGAAATAGCAAGAAAAATTTTAAAAACAAGAAGTATGCAGCTAAACTTCCTTTTTCGAATAATTTTTGTTTTACTTAATTTCTTTAAAAAATACAGAAGTTATTATGGAAATCTGGAGGCATGTTTACAGTATTTTTCTACTTTAAAATGACATTGCATAGCTAGGATGCGGGAAAGTACGAGTTTCGGGCAGCCGTAGTAATGGGGAAGAGAGTGAAATAGTATTCTAGGAATTCGAAAAAAGGTAGACGAGCCTCTTAACAAGAAACTATGCACATAATCTTGAATCTCATTCAAACACTCAAACTATATTACGATAGATTGTACCGATTACCGACCCTGCAATAACAATCTCTTGGCCGAAAGTAAACATCTGCAAGTTTCTTATGCCTATGGCACACCGGTCGAGGAGCATCGAGTAACTCCTCGATGAAACGATAGAACGCACCCCGTCCTCGACGAAAAATAGGGGCGCCGCTATTTTCATCGAGTTGTTCCTCGATGAAACGAATGTATCTCATTTCAGACGTATCTTTGGATTTGATTTCGCGCAAAACTTTGATGTATTTGTCACTGATGAAATAGAAATCCATCGCGGACGGGTGCGTTCTTTCGTTTCATCGAGGAGTTACTCGATGGTCCATGGTCCTCGACCGGTGTGCCATAGGCATTAAGAATAATCATGCTGTAGAAACCTATATTGCTGGGGACAGTGTATTGTTCTTAATTACCATTTCAATCACGGAGAGGCGCTAATGGTAATTTTTGAATTTTTTGAATAATTTTAAAGCTTTCTACCTTATCAAGTTTTTCAAATTGTATTTTTTTTTATAAATAAATAAAATTGAGAAAAGTAATTAACGTCAGTGAAAATCATGTGAAAATAGTGTGATGGCTTCTAATATTAAGTGCTGCATTCCAAATTGTCGTGCTGTAGGTATGTATTATGTGTTATTTTTTTGTTTGTTTTATAAATTTAAATTTTATTTTAACTTTTATTCTAGGCACAGATTTCCGAATCCGAAGAAGGAATTAGATATGCTAAACCTCTGGCTGAACATAATCAAATTGGATTATTTGCGCGAACTGTCACACGAGAAAAACTGTATCATAACAATACTGTAGATGATAATAAATTACATACATTAAAATGGAAAATATTTTTAACATGAATTTTAATATTAAATACACATTAAAATATAATATTTCAGCTAAGTTTCGACCTCTTAACATAAACATTGTTTTAGTTTTAAGACATAACTTTAAGATGTTTGATATATTTATACGTCAAATATAGTATTTATTTGTAATAAGAATAAGAGGCAAAGTTATTTGCAACTTACGTTATAAAAAATTGTCTTTATCTGGTAGCATTAAAGAACTGCAGTAAAATTAAAAAAACTGACGTGGCCACCACAAGACCCTGCCATACCTACTTTATTATTTTTACTTATTACCTATACAAATATATTAATATATAAGTACTACTACTGCTACTACTTACAAACACATTTCAGTCATTTTATTTAAACTGCAGAAGAAGATATAAACGATATTTTATTATTGTTACTGTCATGTCATAATCATTTAAATTTTACGTAGTAACAAATGTTAAACGATCATGGACTGCAAGATACCGAAATACTAAATTATAAGTATTATACTTTAATTATTCTTAAATGATAGCAGATACAAACAAAAAAATATATAAAATACCGATTGTAAATAACAATCACATAATATTTCATCTAAAATAAAAAAAATTGTCTTAAATTAATTATTTATAGTGATGGCACGGATCGCTGTTTGGCCGGATTACCGAATCCCGGAATTCCGGCCTCATATTTAGCCGGATCGCCGGAATTCCGGCGGCCGGATCGTTCGTCACATTTCGGTAAAAATTGTAACTATTTTGGCCACAGTCTGTTTACTGCTATACTGTACACTGTAAATGCCCCGCGAGCGCGACCCAGTTGACAAAAGTTATATTTATCCACCATAATTTAGAAAAATGTAATTTTGAATATTAATTAGTTGCTTGATTCTAACATGTTATATTATTATTATATTTACCTTTAATTTGTTTGAATACCTGTTTATTTTTATTAATATATTTCTGTTTCTTACCTATATCTAATAAAATAATTCAAAAATAATAATAATAAAACATCCGGCCGGATTTTATACACGATCAGGCCGGAACCGTGCCATCACTAATTATTTATCGAAATATTTTAAAAAAGTACTACTTCCGGTTTATGAATTAGTACCAAAATTTACTGGGCTCTTAAGATTTGTATTAAAATCTTAAATATAAAATTTGGTTGTTAAATTTTTGTAACTTTTTGAGTTATAGAAAACGAAAAAAATCTGACGTGGGCACCACATGACTTCCTTGTACGCCTTGCGTGTTCATACTTTTCTTAATAACTAAAATGTAGAATAATATAAAAAATTCTTTTAACTTATTATACTAGTATACTCACAAATATATTTTAGTCATTTTATTTAAACTGCAGAAGAAGATATAAAGCTTATTTTACTATTGTCACTGTCATGTCATAATCATTTATTTCATCCTGTGTCAAATACAAATACTTTACGTCAACAGTTTGAGTCCGGGAAAACGCAAATAACGGCCTTTGGGGTGTATTCTAAACACATTCCGTTACTAGGAAATTATCAAACGGACTCCGTTTAAAAATAGAATTTTTACGGATCTGTTAAAAATTTCTATTCTGAAGGGCACGTTTTTACGGATCCGTTAAAATAAATTACCTTAACGGACTCCGTTTAGGTCTACTATGAACAGAGATACATATTTCGTTTTGTAAACAGTGTTCCCAATAATTGCATAATTATCGTTACATTAATTTTTAATTGTATTTCAAAATATTGCAGACAATTTGGACGAAATTATATTTTTACTGTTCTATAAGTTCTCTTCTGTATTATACAGTATTACTTTGACTTAAAATTTAATCATTTAATTATTTTATTTTGACATTATTTTATACCATATTTAAACACTGATTTCGGTTACTTGTCTGTGTATATGACGTGACATGTGACATGTGTCAAACTTTAAATCTACATTTACTGCATGCTGCATATTGTGTAGATATCATTTGTAATATATAGGTATACCTACCTGCATTCCTGCATTAGGCAATACGAAAATTTAATATTCAAGGTAGCAACCATATTAAATATTTATTGGAATTAAAAGTATAAAATAGGTATTAGTATTTTTTTACTATTATAAGTATTTTTCTCCTTATATCAGCGGATGCAACAGCATTTGCTAAATTGTTCCTGAATCACCAATAAAATTAATTGATTAATGATAAAATTTGAGGTTTTACATCTCGTAAGAATTCAAATTACAGGTTATAGGTGAAAATTTATTTTAGAAAAATAATTAATTTTTAGTTAAACATATGTTTAAATAACTTGATTTTATTCATTATATACGTATTTATTACATTATAAAACGTTGAGAAGAGCTAATAATGTTTTTTTCTTCAAAATTATTCCATCCGTTTGACATAACGGCATTACAACAGCATCCGTTCAGATATTCATTTTTAACGGAGATAGTTTACGGATCTCCGTTATAAAATATAACGGAGCACCCTTTTAGAATAGCAAATATCAGATAACGGTCCGTTTAAATTTAACGGTCCGTTCAAAGTTAACGGAGTGTGTTCAGAATACACCCCTTTGTCCGGTAAAGTGTTGGTATAGAAATTAATCAACGCAATAACAATTAAACAAATGCCAAATTGCAGTTGTTAATTATGTTTCGAAAATGTTACTAGATTTGGAGCATTAGGTAAATTATTTTGAAATTAATATTACTGTTTCTTTAAAACGGAATTTGACACAGGATGAAATAAAATACATAACGACATTCGTCCGTGAATTATTTTAACAATACTCGTTTCGAGTTTCAAGACTCGGCTCCTTCGTCGCCTCGTCTTCAAACGTCTCACTCGTACTGTTAAATATGAATTCCCGGACTTGTAACGTTAATTACTATTAAATTTTACGTAGTAACAAATGTTAAACGATCATGGAGTACAAGATACCGAAATACTAAATTATAAGTATATACTTTAATTATTCTTAAATGATAGAAGATACAGAAAAATTTATAAAATACCGATTGTAGATAATAATCACATAATCTTTCATTTAAAATAAAAAAAATTGTCTAAAATTTATTATTTATCAAAATATTTTTTAAAAGTACTACTTCCGGTTTGTAGATTGAAACCAAAAATAGGAGGTGCACAACTAGATGCTATAACAGTCCTAAATACAAAATTTCAACTTTCTACGACTAACCGTATTTGAGTTATGCGACATACATACGTCCGTACATACGTACATACATACGTACGTACAGACGTCACGACGAAACTACTCATAATGGATTCAGAAAAGGTCAAAACGGATATTTCCGTAAAAATCTGAGAACCGAAATTTTTCGCGATTACAATACTTCCTTATTACTCCGTACAAGGAAGTAAAAACGTTACATACAACCTAACGAACACACACACAAGGACATCATTTCGAAAATACTTTATTCGTATTCTATGGATCCTAAAACGTGCTTATTCACAAAAAACTCACACTCGAAAATTTTAACCAAGCACAATACCTCCCTTATAGAATATGAGGCGGGAGGTAAAAAATAAATTTATCAGATAAAACGTTGAAATCTTGTAATCCATGTTCAGTTGATTTTTGTTTCTGCGCAAAAAATATTGACAGGTGAGACGGGTGACAAGTTGACATACTAGCGCCATATAAGTCATAAGATATTAAATGTAGTAATTGAACGGAGGATGGCTTCAACACAGAATAGTTTTCCTGTGAATGAATCTTTAGATTCAGGTGATGCAAAATTTCTGTGTTTGAATATTTTAGATTTTTATTTTTTGTATATTTTAAAAATCTGACGTGGACACCACATGACTTCCTTGTATAGTCCAAGATCCCAGAGCTTTAAGACATAACTTATTTTCAAAAAGATGACGCCTTATGTTATGGGTAGGTGTCTCATGTACTTTTAATACCTGCGTGCTTGTGGAGTTCGCTCTGTGACACCTGGGCAGCTACCAGGTGAGAAAGGTAACTAAAAGTAAGAGTTACTTAACTTAAATTTATATGGCTGATTTTTACATATATGTAGCGTGCGAACGAAATGAAGAACACAAAGTTAACTTGCAATATGAATATATTAAAGTACATACAACAACAAATCATTAATACAATAAACTACACGTAAATTAACCAAACACTTCTTCTAAATATCAACTGAGTAACACGCACTAACAGCTCTCACACGATACTGCCTCTACCGCTCGCTGTCACACCACACACTCCCGCGCGTACACGAGACACACCCCCCCTTCCATTGTTGCGCGTCTACCAGTGGCGTACACTAACTTTTTAGGTTTATGAACACGTTACACTACTCCCTCCTCTTCAAAAGCTTCCTCCAGGAAGCGAACTCTAGGTCGAACCTCTCGTCTCGTCTCAGCTGCCAACTGAGCCAAAGGAACGTCATCTTCCGGTAGCCACTGCGACTCCTGTGTCATATCTCGTAGTCTAGCTAGAGGAATGTTGTCCTCTTCGGCCCAAAATTCAGCTGCTTCGTTCCTCTCAGTGTTTCTTCTTTCTATCTCACGTGTTCGTAGTTCCGCTAGCGGAATGTCGTCTTCTTCACTCCACTCTTCTGTCGAGTCACCTGCAGGTTCCTGGGGTGGACTGGAATACAGACCAGCAGAGGGTGACGCGTCGGGAATGTTCGAAACATCCGTTTGTGGTGCTTGGCTACTAGGAGGTCGGCCGCGATTAAAACGCAGCGGTAATCTATAAATACGAATACAAATGCTTGTGGTCTTAAACACATCACGGATTATCATTCTGACATGTGCCGGATCCAGTCCGTCTAACCCACATGCTATGAGTGGCATAGCTATTTTATTAATCCCTCGACGCTCAGCCTCACGTCGCATAGCTCGCAGGCTACTGGCTAACGTAGAATAAGTTGGCTTGTGTTTACTCCGTTTTTTAGTTACTAGATAAAATATATCTCGATCATGGGATCGCAAAAATGCCACACCTCCAGTTCCAATGTTTTGTCGGCGTAATTTTTCTATTCCTTTAAATCGTTTGCGGAATTGCACAGCGATTCCACAGCCCATGTAGAGATCCTCTGCTACACAATGCGCCAAAGCATAATCAGGGGGCGCTTTGAACAGATCTTCCGTCACCTCTTCTAAATAAAATCCTGACTGCCATGGTTGCTCCTCCGTCCCGTCGTTTCTACGTGGTCGCCCGGGTTTTCTATTAGCGCGTTCCTCGCGCTGTGCTTGTTCTGGAGGTGGTATTTCTGCACAGGGTTTCAACCGGTCAATATGAACTACTAACCGTTTATGTTTTAACGCACAATGTTGAATACGTAGCGTGTTGAGTCCCATATTCTTTACTACTTTATAGGGACCGGTCCAAGGACGATGGAGTTTGGTGCTCTCTCCTATTTTGGGAGTCACTTGGTGCAGCCAGACAATATCTCCAATATTATACGATGGCATCCGAGTATTACGATCATAATATTCTTTTTGACGTTTATGGGCAACTTGTAAATGTTGGCGTGTCATTTCGTGGGCATGATCAAGTGAAACACGCAATTTTTGAACATACTCTTGTTCAGATACACATGAATTATCAGGTGGTACACCGTATTGTGCGTCTAACGGCAATCGAATTTCACGTCCGAACATTAATGTGAAAGGCGTGTATTTTGTGCTTTCGTGTTTGCTGCTCCTGTAGGCCATCATAACCTGTGCCAGATTAACATCCCACGTCTTCTGGTGCTCGCCAGCCCAGTGACTTAGCATGTTAAGCAACGTCCGATTAAAACGCTCAATCATACCATCGGACTGGGGGTGAAATGGCGACGTTCGAGTTTTTTCAATGTTTAATAAAACACACATCTCTTTGAATAACTGGGACTCAAATTGTCGCCCCTGATCAGTGTGCACAATTTCAGGTGCTCCATACCGACAAATGAATTCGTTTACTAACACACGTGCTACAGTCTCCGCGGTTTGGTCTGGAAGTGCAAACGCTTCGACCCATTTCGTGAAGTAGTCACCCACTACCATTATATATTTATTTCCTTGAAGCGAAGGTGGGGCTATGGATAGTATATCAATGGCAACGCGTTCTAACGGCCGGGTTGCTATAAATGATTGCAATGGTGCTTTGGCGGTAGGTGCAGGTGATCTACGGCGATTGCAATCTTCGCACTTTTGGCACCACTGTGCCACATCTTCTTGCATATTTAGCCAGAAGAATCGTTGACGCAACTTACTGACAGTCCTGTTCACTCCTAGATGTGCTCCCGCGGCCGCGTTACCGTGATATGCACGAACTATTTCATTTATGCATCGTTCTGGGACTACAACTCGAAATTTAGACGTCTCACTATTATTATTTGGCACACACAGAATGTCTTCAACAAGTTCAGGTTTTAAATTCCACAACCTGCGCGCCCCGGTTGAAAAATTTGACGTATTGTTTAACTGTCCCCGAATTAGTCTAATTATTGACCCACAACACTCGTCATCTAGTTGAGCGATTTCGATTTGTTTCATGTCTATATCCACACTTACACTTTGTTCATTGTTTAAAACACAAATTTTAGTTTCTGAGGATTTATCTTCGTACCCGCATTGTGAACATGGTCGTCGTGACAACCCATCCGCATTACTATGCTTCTTTCCTGGCCGGTGTATAACTTGTAAATCATATTCGGACAATGTCTCCAGCCATCGAGCGACCTGGCCTTCTGGTTCTCGGAAGTTACGGAGCCACCGCAGACAATTATGATCCGTCCGCGCTGTGAAGGGAACGCCAATCAGGTAGCCCTTAAAGTGACGGCAGACTTCAATAAGAGCAAGCAATTCACGCCGAGTAGCACAATATCGTCTTTCGGGTTTGGTAAGTGTGCGACTAAAATAAGCTATTACCCGTTCCTCTCCATTTTGGTACTGACTCAGTACGCCTCCGATGCCGGTTCCGCTAGCGTCCACATCGATTATAAATTGCTTATCCTGGCGAGGATACGCTAAAATTGGTGCACTCGTTAAACACATTTTGAGTTGTCGGAATGCCGTATCACATTCTTCTGTCCAACAATACCGCTCTCCCTTGTTTGAAAGTTTATGAAGTGGGCTCGCGATACTCGCAAAAGACTTAATAAACCGACGGTAGTATGAAGCTAGGCCGAGAAATGATCGTAATTCAGTTATATTCCTCGGAGTAGGCCATTCGGACACGGCTCGTACTTTACTGGGATCAGTAGCAATGCCATCACGGCTAACAATGTGTCCCAAAAATTCAACTTTCTGGTGAAACAGGCGACATTTTTTGGGATTAACTTTTAAACCAGCCGTTTGCAATCTGTCAAAAACGGCGGATAATCTGGCCAAATGTTCCTCAAAATTTTTTCCGAAAATAATAACGTCATCCAAATATACCAACGCGGACTCCCAATTCAGTCCTTCCAACACAACATCCATCATACGTTGGAAAGTGGCAGGACCGTTGCAAACCCCAAACGGTAGAACATTAAATTGGTACAGACCTGTGCCAATAGAGAATGCAGTCTTCTGGCGATCTTCGGCAGCAACCTCGCACTGCCAGTATCCTGTTTGGAGATCCAAGGCCGTAAAAAGTGTAGACCCTGATAATGAATCTAAAACTGCATCGATTCGCGGCAGAGGGTAACTGTCTTTGATTGTTACTTCATTTAACTTTCTGAAATCGATGCAGAATCTCAAAGATCCGTCTTTCTTCTTAACGAGAACAATGGGGGAACACCATGGTGATTGCGAGGGGCTGATTACGCCAGACTGCAACATATTTTGTATTTCTTGTTGGGCTTCTTCACGATGAGCAAATGGCAACCGGCGCGGCGGCTGCCGAATAGGTTGAGCAGTACCGGTGTTTATTTCGTGTTTCAATACGCTGGTCCGCCCTCTGTCCATTTTATGTTTAGACACAACATTCACATACTGTCCAACACAATGTTTTGCCCGTTCCAATTCATGTTTATTAAGATTATTAGCAGCTTCACTCCAGTCAAATAAATTTACAGATAGATTACTATCAGATTCTAATTGGTCATTTATCACTGTACACGAGAGCACCGTACCCACTCTAGTGTCTTTTCTAATTGTCACAGGATCTACACTAAGATTACACAGTAATATTGCGCCGTCTGTTCCTTGAATGATAGACCGACCTATCATACATCCACTTTTGTCCATACACTTAGATGACGGTTCGATAAGTCTCGGTACATTGTATGCTTCACCTGACACTTTTATTTGACAAACAAGTTCCGCGCGACCTGGAATAACCACAGTTTCACATAAACTTGCTACCGCTGGCAATACGGGGCACTCGTCAATACACTGTCCATTTATAACTATACAGTTTCTAGGAAGATCTACGATACACTTATGTTTTCTTATAAAATTACAACCAATTACAAAAGGTTCCGATAAGTTCTCACACACTGTAACTTCTGTATGCGCTACAAAGTCTTGTATTTTTACTACCACATTTCCAAGTCCTATTACTGCCAACGGTTCCGTATTGGCTTGTATAATTTTAGCACTACAGGGCCGTATTCGCCCATTCCCGACTCTGTCCCACAAGTCTTTGCGTATGAAACACCGCGACGCACCCGTGTCCACTAAGATTGTCACTGAATAATCGTTTACTGTTCCGCGCACTTTAACCACTTTCTCATCTTCAATAAACTGCCCCGTTGTAGAGACAGGTGTCAACACAGGGCGATTTGACACTTGTTTTAGTTTCCCGGACGATCTTCGTTAAAACGCGGAGGTCGCGAGAACCTATTGGTACAGTCTCTACTCAAGTGTCCAATCCTTCCGCACGTGTAACACCGCCTTGCTGTATCTCGAAAACCTCTACCTTGGCTGCGGTTGTCATGCTGTTCCACATATGAAGCTGCAGGCTGCATGCGTGCAGGGGATGCCTCGCGCATTGAATCACGGTTAGGTGCACGCTGTGGCAGACGCATCGACGAACGGGTCGGTGAACGTGTTGACGAGTACTCTGGAGATCGAAAACGTACTCGATCACGATGTCTATTGTGTCCCGAATTATCCTCATAATTATGTCCATCATTCACTACAAGTTTATGCACAATATTTGTCAATTCTTCCACACGATTTTTAAGTTCGTCAATATTTCGTTGAACCGAATCACTAACCATAGTAACTTGTCCATCCGTAGTTGGCGCGGAAGATCGCGAAACATCAGCTCCACCTGTATTCTGACGAATGTCATCAATCGCCTTTTTTACACGTAAAGCGGTTTGTGCAGCTGTCACAGCTGCTGTCAGTGTATCCGGATTTTTTCGTGCAGTTTCCTCAGCTACTTGTCTATCAAGACCGATTAAAAATTGTCCGAGTAACAATTTTTCGCGGGTCGCATCATTATGATCTGCGTATGCCCGATTTCCAAGCGCGCGTAGACCCGCGGCGAATGACGCAATTGTTTCACCCGACTCCTGCCGTCGTGCTCGAAAAAGATTTTCTGCATTATCGTCTTCTTGTTGAAATATATTTTTAAGCGCTTCACATGTCTGCGCCCAAGATGCACGCTGTGCAACCAACAAACTTTGAAAAGCTTGTTTTGATGAACCGTCTAAAAATAAAGGCAGCACAACAAGTTTACGGGCCTCATCCCAGGCTTTGAGCTGGGCAAATGCTTCAAAATTCTCCAACCACTCCCCAAAATCACCAGATTTAAACCGCGGGCACTGAATGTCAGACATTATTCACGTATATAACACAATCTCGTTACACAAAAGAATAAAACCACCGCTGTCACCAATGTAGCGTGCGAACGAAATGAAGAACACAAAGTTAACTTGCAATATGAATATATTAAAGTACATACAACAACAAATCATTAATACAATAAACTACACGTAAATTAACCAAACACTTCTTCTAAATATCAACTGAGTAACACGCACTAACAGCTCTCACACGATACTGCCTCTACCGCTCGCTGTCACACCACACACTCCCGCGCGTACACGAGACACACCCCCCCTTCCATTGTTGCGCGTCTACCAGTGGCGTACACTAACTTTTTAGGTTTATGAACACGTTACATATATTTTGTAGAATATTACTCTGAAGTAATATCAAAAGTGTCAGACGCTTTCCATGGACCAGAACTTTTGTCAGACGCGTTAAAGCTTCACAAAAAAAAATTAACTTAACTTATTTTTACATGTCTGATTTTTAAATATGTTATTAAGACGACTATTACAAAGTTATATTTAATCAGTCAGACAAATTGTAATGACCAAACATCCCCTAAACACAAAAATTATTCAACCATGAGTATGAGCGCGAGAGCACTATAGTCGGGGAGCTGGTGACCTTTTTGATGTTCTCATTTGACCTAAGCTAAAAACATGTTTTTTCAATAATACTCACCTCCCTTGATAGTGATCTGCGAGTCTGCCAAACCTTCGACGTTGCAGACCTTGGCGATAAGGGTTCAAAGGTCGCAATTTTTTTTGAAAATCATTTGACCAAACTTGAAACCTACTCAGAAAGCTAGTTTTGTGTCCAAGAAGTGTTAAAAACCGAGTCTGCCATCAAAATCTTATAAATAAATACGTCTGCCAAATTTTTAAAGATTGCAAAAAGAAATTGAAAATGACATTTGACCAAACCTGAGATTGCACACACAGGTTACTTATCAACTAAAGAATTGGAAAAAATAAGTCTGCCATGTTTTTGACATTGCTAAAGCCGTCTGCCAAGTCAATTTTGGTCCGGCGGCTGACTACGTTACAGCGGCCTCCCGCTATTTAGGCTAAGCTCAAGCTGTAGAGCATTTTTGCTTGACATAAAGACTAGTAGCAAACCGATTGTGCGATGATATAAAAGATAATAAGCAGATGAATAGGTATGTGTTTTTCACTCGAGTTTCCGGTCCATTTGTTACGTTATTAACAATTTATTGCAAAATAACGCGATTTTTTTTTTTGCTTGTAACTTTGAAACTAATGGAGCAATCGGAATGCCCCAATGAAATGATTTGTAGAGAATTAAAATATATACAAAATGAGAGGTCGAACGTCTCAATCGGATAATTAGGCCCTGAAAATTTTAGGAAAAACCGTAAAATTAGGCGTTTTTTCGAAAATACATAGCTCCGTCATTTTTTGAGCCGGACCGCTAAAATTTTGAGAGAAAGTAGGGATTATAATGATCTTTATATGTGGCAAAGATAGGTGCTGTCGGATTATTAGTTTTCGCGAAATCGCGATTCAAAATTTGCAGTGCGCTTTTTTCCGGCAGGCCTGTGGCCTGTATGCGTTACCGTAAGTCCGATAATAATTTCCAAAAAGGTTTTGAAAAGTTGACATCGTGCATTACAAAACGTAGATTTCAGTTTTTCGATCAGATGCCTGGAAGCATGCTAAAAACACTAGTAAAGTTCGCGAAAAACGGCCGAGCGTGCCTGTTACTATAGATACGCTCCTCCTCCGCCACTACTCCTTCCCCCACCGCTCGACTTTGAGCGCGCGCTTGGCCGTTTTCGCGAACTTTGCGAGTGTTTTTAGCATGCTTCCAGGCATCTGATCGAAAAACTGAAATATACGTTTTGTCATCTGTATTTTTCACTATTGAAAATAACTTAATATCTCTCACAAATTACACGATTAACTGACAAAAACATGTGCTCACACAGACCTGAATCGTGTTACCATAGATACCCATTATAGATGTCTCGCTCACTCTGAAACGCATGCGTAGTGCTCTCGCGCTCATACTCATGGTTAAATAATTTTTGTGTTTTGGGGATGTTTGGTCATTACAATTTGTCTGACTGATTAAATATAACTTTGTAATAGTCGTCTTAATAACATATTTAAAAATCAGACATGTAAAAATAAGTTAAGTTCATTTTTTTGTGAAGCTTTAAAGCGTCTGACAAAAGTTCTGGTCCATGGAAAGCGTCTGACACTTTTGATATTACTTCAGAGTAATATTCTACAAAATATATGTAAAAATCAGCCATATAAATTTAAGTTAAGTAACTCTTACTTTTAGTTACCTTTCTCACCTGGTAGCTGCCCATGTGTCACAGAGCGAACTCCACAAGCACGCAGGTATTAAAAGTACATGAGACACCTACTCATAACATAAGGCTTCATCTTTTTGAAAATAAGTTATGTCTTAAAGCTCTGGGATCTTACTCTAGTACGCCTATTAAACTGTTCATACTTTTCTTAATAACTAAAATGTAGAATAATATAAAAAATCTGACGTGGCCACCACAAGACCTCCCGCTTTATTATTTTAACTTATTATACAAATATATTAATATATAAGTACTACTACTACTGCTACTATACTCACAAATATATTTTAGTCATTTTATTTAAACTGCAGAAGAAGATATAAAACATATTTTACTATTGTCACTGTCAATCATTGAAATTTTACGTAGTAACAAATGTTAATCGATCATGGACTACAAGATTCCGAAATACTAAATTATAAATATATACTTTCATTATTCTTAAATGATACCAGATACAAAAATATTTATAAAATACCGATTGTAGGTAATAATCACATAATCTTTCATTTAAAATAAAAAAATTTGTCTTAAATTAAATATTTATTGAAATATTTGAAAAAAGTACTACTTCTGGTTTGTAGATTGAAACAAAAATAGGAGGTGCACAACTAGATGCTATAACAGTCCTAAATACAAAATTTCAACTTTCTACGTCTAACCGTATTTGAGTTATGCGACATACATACGTCCGTCCGCCCGTACGTACGTACATCCGTCCGTACGTACAGACGTCACAACGAAACTAGTCATAATGGATTCACAAAAGGTCAAAACGGATATTTCCATCAAAATCTGAAAACCGAAATTTTTCGCGATTACAATACTTCCTTTTTCCTCTGTACAAGGAAGTAAAAAGCAGCACATTTCACTCGTCCTACGGACTCGTGAAATCTGCAGCTCGGTTCCACTCGAGAATATCATCGATAATAATCATATCACTTGTTATATTACGTATGAATATATAATTCATATATACATATTTGACTAATTTGATTGGCTAAAATAGGGCAGTAAGAGGCTATCAAATCGATGATATTTTTATCACCGCTGTTACATGTCAACTGTTTCTGTCAATTAATTTCCTACTGTCAGTTTCATATTTAAATATTGCTGTTTGTCAAAAATAAGACTTAAATTGAATGAACCTGATTGTATTCGGTGGGGTAATACCAGTGAAGACAAAATTGAGAAAGTGAAACAGAATTTAAAACGTTCTTGACAGCTATTGAAAAAATATAACCAAACATTTTGGTTTCATTCATTATATATTCTCCCCAAATATAACTCGGGCTATGATTAATCATAGGTGATAGCATTCGTTATGTCTTCAGAAAATTGAACTCGTGCTGCGCACTCGGTCAATTTTCATCGACTAACTCATGCTAGAGACGATTTAAATCCATATAGGAGTGACGTCATAAAAAACAAGCAAATTATTCGTATGAATCAAGATTTGACTTTTTAGTACAGCATGAGTTTGGTAGATGGTGCTGGCAGTCTTTCTCTATCCGCGAAATTTAAAAGCAATATTTTTTGTTTCTATTTTAAGGATTAATCATTATTTTACCATTTTAATACATCGCTTGATTCTATAGGAAATATCAAAGATTATTAAAATACAACAAAACGAAATAACAAAACACGTTAACCTTAAAATTTTATGTTGACACTTGACACACCAAGAAGGAGAAAATTGACAAGTTGTCAGCAATAAACAATTAAAAGTATATAACGGACTTTTGTAAATCTAAAAGAAAACAATAATATGTAAGAAAAACTATATTGTTCTGCTACTGCCGTTGACACAAATTGATTAACCCCGCCCCTTATGACATACGATATGCGTATAGATTTATACGAGTAAACTGTGTAAGAAAGAGATAGCTTATTTAGTGAACGTGGTGGATAGAATTTATCTGATATGACGTCACTCCTATATGGATTTAAATCGTCTCTATCACCGATGATAATCATAGCACTTGTTATATTACCCCCGAAATGATTTAAACTCTAAGGATTTATCCACCCTTTTTGAAAAGACTTAATGTAAATAACGACCGAATTTGAACGCAACCGAAAATTGAAGGCAGCCTAATTTGAAAATGAAATTTTTTATTTGTAGTTTTTCGGTTTAAAAATAAACAAACTGAATTACGAATTATCCAAATATAAATAACAATAGAGTTCTATTAACTAAATAATTTAAAATGTTGAACATTTATTTATTATTTAAACAAGAAAATTGTTAGTGAAAATTTTAATTAATATTTACTCGGAAACGGAATCAAACCCTGTAATGAAAAAATTAGGTGTTGTAAAATTATATGGTCATCTATACCCTCTTCCACGCTTATCAAAATTAAATTTTTCAAAAAAATAAAAAATCTGACGTGGACACCACATGACTTCCTTGTAAACTGTTCATACTTTTCTTAATAACTAAAATGTAGAAATATAATATTATACAAATATATTAATATACCGGGAGTTTTTTTTATTAGTAAACATAGGGCATGTCATTACCATAGTTACAATGTTACAGAATGACAGCAATGTATTGGAGCGTCTTTTTTATCAGTAAACATAGGGATAATTACATACTAAAATAAATATGAAATATAAATTAAAGAAATGATAAATTATTTATTTATATTTTCTACACTTAAGAACTAGGGTAGATACCTACATTAAACTAATGAGAATTTTTTTAAACGAATTAAATGCTCAAAATTGGAACCATTAACTTCTAAACAGTTATAAAAATAATTTATAGCATTTGCTGGGGAGTAATATTTTGGGAAGCAGCACTAATTCGATTTTTTAATTGTTCAACATTCATTCTGTCACCATTGTACATATTATTTTTTAAGTGTCTACCTAGTTCTTAAATTCTCATTAGTTTAATGTATCTACCTAGTTCTTAAGTGTAGAAAACATAAATAAATAATTTATCATTTCTTTAATTTATATTTCATATTTATTTTCGTATGTTAATTATCCCTATGTTTACTGATAAAAAAAACGCTCTAATGCATTGCTGTCATTCTGTAACACTGTAACTATGGTAATGACATGCCCTATGTTTACTTATTAAAAAAATCTGACGTGGACACCACATGACTTCCTTGTACGCCTTGTGTGTTCATACTTTTCTTAATAACTAAAATGTAAAATAATATTAAAAATTCTTTTAACTTATTATACTAATACTCACAAATATATTTTAGTCATTTGATTTAAACTGCAGAAGAAGATATAAAGCATATTTTACTATTGTCACTGTCATGTCATAATCATTTAAATTTTACGTAGTAACAAATGTTAATCGATCATGGACTACAAGATACCGAAATACTATAAATTATAAATATATACTTTAATTATTTTTAAATGATAGCAGATACAAAAATATTTATAAAATACCGATTGTAGGTAATAATCACATAATCTTTCATTTAAAATTAAAAAAATTGTCTAAAATTAAATATTTATCGAAATATTTTTAAAAAGTACTACTTCCGGTTTGTAGACTGAAACCAAAAATAGGAGGTGCACAACTAGATGCTATAACAGTCCTAAATACAAAATTTCAACTTTCTACGTCTAACCGTATTTGAGTTATGCGACACACATACGTCCGTACGTACGTACGTACGTACGTACGTACGTACGTACGTACGTACGTACAGACGTCACGTCGAAACTAGTCATAATGGATTCAGAAAAGGTCAAAACGGATATTTCCGTCAAAATCTGAGAACCGAAATTTTTCGCGATTACAATACTTCCTTACTTCGTACAAGGAAGTAAAAACTCTCTGTATAAGTACTGCTACTATACTCACAAATCTATTTTAGTCATTTTATTTAAACTGCAGAAGAAGATATAAAGCATATTTTACTATTGTCACTGTACTGTCATAATCATTTAAATTTTACGTAGTAACAAATGTTAATCGATCATGGACTACAAGATACCGGAATACTAAATTATAAATATATACTTTAATTATTTTTAAATGATAGCAGATACAAGAATATTTATAAAATACCGATTGTAGGTAATAATCACAATCTTTCATTTAAAATTAAAAAAATTGTCTGAAATTAAATATTTATCGAAATATTTTAAAAAAGTACTACTTCCGGTTTGTAGACTGAAACCAAAAATAGGAGGTGCACAACTAGATGCTATAACAGGCCTAAATACAAAATTTCAACTTTCTACGTCTAACCGTATCTGAGTTATGCGACACACATACGTCCGTCCATCCGTACAGACGTCACGTCGAAACTAGTCATAATGGATTCAGAAAAGGTCAAAACGGATATTTCCGTCAAAATCTGAGAACCGAAATTTTTCGCGATTACAATACTTCCTTACTTCGTACAAGGAAGTAAAAATGTGTAACAAAATCGGTTTTCGTTGCTTTTCTTAAAAACTTTTAATTTATTGTTTCATGGTAAAATTTATATTTACATAGTTTATGATATTTATAAATATAAAACGTACAATTTTGTTTTCAAAACGAACAAATAATTATTATAAATATTAACTTTATAGAATAATTTCTATCTCATAAATTCTGGTAATATAATGTAATAAAAAAAAAATAGTATTACATAGAATATTCATTAGACGAAAGTATAGAAAATTTTCAAAGCAATTTTTTCTTTTCGATATTACAAATAAGCGTTCGACATATTATTATAAGTAATTCTATTGCCAAATATTACAATATAATATTTATTAGCGTACCTACTCTCGATATGGAGAAACAAATATTAAAATTTAGTGTAATAGGTTAAAATATAAAATTTGGGTGCCTACTCAAATCTAAAAAACTCAGAGCTAGAAAATTCAAGTACAAGAAAATTCTTGCCCGCAATCATAAAACAAACGAAAATTCAGAGACAAGAAAATGCTTACATAAAAAATGCATTAATAGAAAATTCAAATTTGGAATCTGATTGATGCAGAAAACGCATGTAAAGGAATATTCAAAACTGGAAAAAATATGGTTGCGGAAAAAATCGGATTCTGGCTAATATATAAATTAATCTATGCTAACAAAACCCTTCTTGAGTCCAACAGAACTCCGTTTTTTGACATAAACTAATCTATGCTAACAAAACCCTTCTTGAGTCCAACGTTTTTTAAACGTTGCAGCCAACTTCAGGTTTGGCCGCCAAGTAAAGTTTCTGTGTTTACTTGATTCCAGATATGTCTTTTCTATTAATGTTTTTTTTGTGAATGAATTTTCCTTAGCTTGGGATTTCGTGATTTTTATGATTCCTGTCAAGAATATTCTCTTCTTGAATTTTCTAGTTTATAATATTCCAGTGTTGAAGACGTTCCCTAAAATTTGATATTTTGCGTATTTCAAATCATTTTAAAATTATAAACTGTAATGTTTATAGATTGTATACCACAACTTATCTTTCACAAAAACTACATTATTTTGCAAAATAATTATTTTATAATTTATATCATAACTTATTACGAATACAAAATCATCATTTTAGCCGAATTTCGGGTATGTGATGGTGTAGGTGTTAAATTAATTAGATAAATTAATTGGCGGGAATAACTTAAATTGTCAAAAATTGTCTACCTATGTAGACATAAATTTAGATATACTGCAGGCTTAGTTAATTCTGATTTATATAATAATTTAATAAATAATTATAGCTAGATAATAAACATAATATTATAGCAAATTAAAAAGTCTGTATTACATGCTGGAAAAATTTTACTATGGGTTGCGTTCTGTTCAGTTTTGTTTTGATTGCGTTCAAATTCGGACGTTATTCACCTTAATTCAAATTATTTTTTAAAATCAAAAAATGAATTGAAATAATTTTATAATTCATTTTGAAATAATTCATGTCTAGCTCTGATTGTTTATTTAGATTAGTTCAATCAGAGTTTGTACCAAACCGAGTAAGAGTAAGACTCAAGAATGGTATTGTTTTTTTAAAAATTTAATTCAGTGCTATCAGTGTCTACCAAAACCGAGTCTGTGAGATTCAAGTAGGGTATTGGGTTGATTATTTAGTTCAGTTCAGAATTTCTAGCAAAAGCCTCCGCATATTGTGGAATAAAATGATATGACATCATATGCAGAATCATTTACAAAAAGATTAGGCGTTTTATAAGCGACTGATTTTATAACTAGACATACCGATGCAAATGAGTAGGTGCTTTGTTGAGAAGTGTGTAGTACTGACGAACAAATTCGCGTCCAACGCACTGTGGAGAAGGTGGAGCCTCCATGACCATTTCTTATCTTTTTGATGGTATCAAAGTTATTGGGTATCAGGTGTTAATTGCGCTGGTTCTTCCACGCAATTAACTATGTCTCATTGAACGCCAGTTGTGTTGCTAGATAAAAATAAAGGCAGTTAGTAAACTCAGTAAGAACACATGCCAATCTTTCCATAATAAAATAAAAACGTATTTAATAAACTGCAGTATTATTAACACTTCACTTGTAATAAATAATGTACCTAACCTAAGTAATTAAAAATTTAACTGGTAAACATGATGTCTATATAACACTAAAAATAAATTTCTCACGTATATGAATCAATCAAAATCAATTTTATCGCGTTGAAAGCATTTTATATGTCAAACAATACAATTCTTCATCCAATCAAGTTAGTGATGCAAATCTCAAACAAAAGAAGTTCGAGAACACCGTACCTACAAGCATGTTTTTATCATGAACCACGATTTGCAAAAATGAAAACAAAATAAAACAAAACGCAAGTATGGACTATCAACGTGCTAAATTTAAGAATAACTCATAAAATATATCGCTAAATTTGCGTTTTTCGTGAAAAATCCGGAAGATAAAGATGTAACCTTCGAAACGAAGATAGTTGGCTATGACTACCCGGTGGTAGAGTATTTAATAATTACACAAAACTTATACTAACCTTGTACAAAATTTTAATGAATGAAGATGCAGATTGCCGAAAATGATATAGTTCTATGGAATTTTATAAGTAACTTGAAATTTGAATTGAAATACACGAGCACGACACTAGTTCACCTCGCACGGGTGTCAGCTCGTAATCGTAAACTTGCATCTGGTTAAGCACATGGCATCGCGCAGCTTCTCTGCGCAAGATATATTCTCGAACCCAGCTAAATTTCCAAGCTGGATCGAGATTAAACTCCGTGTTTTTCCTTGTGTAGACCCCGTTTTGCTGAAATGGCGCGAAATATACCGGCATTTGCAAATGGCTGCTTGGCGCTATTCAAAATGCGCCCGGTTATAAATATATAATACTTACGTTAGTTTAGACATAATTAATGTATCACTAAATTTTTTTTAATATATCAAACACTCATACTTACTATTTTAAGAAACGCAAATATTTATAATGAAAAATCAAATAAAAACAGTACAAAAAGTTACTTTTTATATATTTATTTGACTGATACAAAATGTTACTCATATAATTAAAATAAATACATAATTAGAAGACATTTTTGCACTTATTTCTATCTGATAAATCAAAATAATTTTATGTTATATACAAATATGTTTATTTAAACGAAAGGTTGTTCACGGAAGTACAGTGCCCACTGCTCTCATACATCGTATATAAACTTACACACTATTTTATACTAAGAATAAAACCACTAAAATGGACATAATACATTTAGGTATGTTTGAAACCAACTAGTCACAATTATCTAACTTATTGTATTGAGACGAAGTATCAGTTCAGATTTTTTCACAAAAAAAAAACGATTCACATTTGTATTCAAGTAAATAAAAAATAGTTTGTACAATAGTCAGAATACAACTGTTATTAATGCTGCTATTAGAACAGTCAATTTTGTGCGCAGATTAATCAGTTTGATACAAGTGTAAAAAATGAAAAGTTATTCCCGAAGTTCGTTTGTCAGATAAAAAAACTATAATTGATTTCTATATTTTGTACGTATGTGAACCTGCTTATGTTACTGATTAATCTGGCATCTGAATTTTTTTTATCTACTAAAATCTGCAGCATTAATTGTCGACACACACGCTACTGCTGATGAATGGAATGATACTGGATGATTCTGTAAAATGTCATAGCGGTGGTGATGAAGATTCTGCAAACAAAACAAAACAAAACACATAAGTAAATGTAATACTACGTTAGCTTAATACTAAATAGTGTTCTTTTTGTATTAGTAATTAAAATCAGATTGGATTATCGTCAAGACTACTCAGTAGCAGAACTGGATATTGTATCATCATAATAATAATTGAAATATAAGAAGAATATATTTTAATATACTTTTTTAGTTCTAGTCCTTACCAATAATGAATGCATGGATGCTTGTGTAACTTTTTAGTATGGCTGATGCCTCTGGTTTCTGCCGCCACCTCTCTGTTTACCGCCAGCGTACCCAGATCCTATAAAAAAGAGCATCCGGTATAAGCATTTGAATATGCAACACTGGGCAGCACCGCAATATCACTAGAAACCAAACTGCTAACAGCCTGTGACATAATATCAAGAAGTCACTACTGAAGTGGAAAGATTTCAAGCATGCAAGAGTTGTTAACATTAGGATAGGGATCACAGCACGGGTCAGCAAAAAAATCAAATAGAAATACAATGATTAAAAAAATAAAAATCAGCGTTCAAACACTGTGATTCTGAAATAATATGAAAATATACGGTTTATAATATTATGTACTCCGAGCAATCGGATCGAGAACGAATTGTGTTTGTGATAAATTAAACAGAAGAGGTAACTGATTTTGTACCTTTTCCACGAGAACTTCTTCCACCACCATAGCCACCATCATAGTTACCGTAGCCATAATCTGTTCGGGCGCACAAGAACAAATCAGATAGAATCAGTCAATAATAGATCAGATTTTAAGTGGCTGCGTGCACCGAACGCATCAGTGCATCACGTCACAGCACCAACGAATGTTTTATACTTTATAATCAGAGCACTAGTATCATTAGATTGAAAATGATTAAAGCAAAAAAATGCACAATTTCAAACTACTAAAACAGAACGAATGAATGAATTGAACAAAGGACGCAGAGGCATGCAGGCAGAATAAGGTTACAATGTTATTTGTTTAAAGTGTTCGAGGTGGCGGCAGATCATGCTTTGTTTTGTTTGCAGCAGGACGCGATTTGGCTGGGCTAGAAC
The DNA here is from genome assembly GCA_947534325.1 of Agonum fuliginosum. Lineage (NCBI taxonomy): Eukaryota > Metazoa > Arthropoda > Insecta > Coleoptera > Carabidae > Agonum > Agonum fuliginosum. Next base: position 22,201,019 of record OX384038.1, read on the forward strand.
TGAGAAATGATTGGAAGGACTCTACAAGAATTTGGACTTTTGTGTAGTGGTAAATAAATACATGGAAAACACATTATGAAATTGGTTTCAACAATTGCTTTATTAAAGCTTTTCACAATGTATTTCCACATACATGGTTAAAACATGCAAAATATAGAAACAAAACAAGTTGTTGAAGTAACTGTATATAAAGTATATTAAAATAAATATATCCTCTTATATGTGCAAACTACATTGCTAACGTCAATATTTAAAGAAATTAAATACTGCCCTTGCTTTAATATAAAGTTGTACAGAGTTGACCGCGGACGGACCAAGAACAGAAACAAGACGACAATGGCGACGGTCCAGGCACTTCCCTGAGATACAAGAGGCCCGACGCCCGCTAGTCCGTCCGCGGTCAAACGACCTGATCCACCTGCACACGTCGCTCACGGTCTAATTCTATACACTAACTTAACGTAATCTAAGAGGATTTAGTGCCTGGTGGAGTATTTACCGTAGTTGCCATAGTTGGAGTAGTCGTAGCCTCCATATCCTCCGTATCCACCCCCGTAGTAATCATAGCCACCCCCATATCCGTCATAGCCGCCCCCGTATCCCTGGCCGTATCCGCCATAGCCTCCGTAGCCGCCTTGGTTTCCCCAGTTCTGGCTGCCGTAGCCTCCTCGGCCACGGCCTCGAGTCATTGCGCGCCCTCCACGGCCTCCGCGCATACCGGCCATACCGTCTGGTTTGGGTGTCGCTTTCTTTACATCAACCTTCATTCAACAAAAAAGCAAAACAAATATATTACACACTTATATTGAAATTAACAATCAATGTTAGTCACAACATACAATCAGATTGGGATTATCGTCAATTATTCTCAGTAGCAGAACTGACTTTCGTCATTCATCATAATATTTATATATCTATAAATACCGAAAACTCATTGAAATTTTTTTTCATCAAAATGTTATAGTTCAGAACTAATTAATTGCTTGTTGTTTAATAAATCATTAAACCTAGACCGGAACTTGAACCGCTTTATTAAAAACCGGTAATCGGTTTATTATTTCAAGAAGAAATATGAAAACCGGAACGAAACCGAACCCTATAAAGCACAGTGAACCGAAACCGAACCGTTATTTTGTGCGGTTCGAGTTCCTGTATTACAAATAAATAAACAACAAAACCAAAGTATCTTACCTCTTTGCCATTGATGGTTTGTTTGGGAGTCTTGAGCAACTCGTTGACAATCTGTTCAGATTCGAAGGTAATGAAACAGAAACCTTTTCTTTGGTTCTTTGTTTTGTCGAATGGCATCTCTACTTCTACAATCTGAAACATTAGAAATAAGCGTGATAAAATTTGCTTCAATACCACAAGTCATGTATTAACTTACAGTGCCGAATTGGTTAAAGAAATTCTTAATGTCATCGTCGGAGAGTTCATTTGAAAGACCACCTACGAAGATTTTCCCATGTCTCGCTTTCGCTTTCTTGGGATCCACTTTCTTGTTGTTAATAATATGATCACCAGCTGCCATGACCTTGTCAATGGAATCGGGCTGTGAGAACACGATAAAAGCGAATCCGCGGGATCGTCCGGTATTCGGGTCTGTTTTGACATTAATGCTTTCAATTTCGCCATAATTGCTGAAATGATCTCTAAGTTCCTCTGTAAAAATATAACAGGTTCTTTAGTAACTCGCCCTATTGAACACATAAGATCAGGGACTCGAACCGAACCATAACAGGAGCTATTTTAGTGCACCGGGAACAAAACATAAACCGTTTAAAAATATCTTTACAAAACCATAACCAGAGCCGAACCGATGGTTGTGAACCGGTTCGGAACGGTTCAAAGCATTAAAATGAAATTTTTTCGTTAAAACTGCCGTATATTCTTTAGATTTGGATAAATTTTACGTAATTGATTGCTACTTAATACATTTTGGAACCGAAATCGGAACTTGAACCGCTTTTTTAAAAACCGGTTACCGCTTCATTTCAAGAAATAATATAAAATCCGAACCGAGTCCCTGCATGAGATATAAATGAAAAATACTTACTATCTGTGGTTTCCCAGCTTAAACCGCCAACAAATAATTTTCTGGAAATGAAAAAAGGGTGGAATCAGTAAACGTGATATTCCTGTGCACACCTACGAGTTACTATTTAACCGTTGCCAAAGAGTGCTTAAGTTAATGTTACGAATAAAGGTACTTTAAAATACAACAATTAAAAATATAGCAGGAAAGCAAATGAACTGATCCTTAGTTCAATCAAATGGATCCGCAAATCTCGTATCAAAAGTTATCTGTAAGTTTAAAATTGAATAACAACAGAGTTAAAATTAAGAGAACAAATTTACAAAGACAAATCAATGCCCAAGTGGGCTCGTTAAGATGAGATGGATTTATGGCTCAATGGCCCAAAGACAACAATCATTTTAACTAGATTAGAAAGGGTTTTGATTCGTGTGTTTAGGTGCCCAGGGATAAATACCATGGGGAGTCACGGTGCCCAGAGTTCTCGCTGCAGACCGCTCCAGAATACCACCCATGGATGACCTGTGTCACACCTGAAGGAAAGGAAGCGTGGTTAATTGACACACATCGCTTACTAAACTTGCCAGCCTACACTCCGTAAAGGCCAATGACTTTAATAATCAAAGTAAAATTTTAAAATGCGCCCATCTTTGCTGTACCGTCCAAGCGGTACGATAACGTCAAAAATGACCTAAACAACCTCACCGAAAAAACATCGCACGAGTCACTGGAAAAAATTTTAGACTTGATATAAAAGACAAGATCTGAAAATGTATACTAGATTAGTTTAGTAAAATAGCTGAAATGAAAAATTAGATCCGTATGCAGAAAATTACTCTCGAATCCAGCAGATGTTAACACACCAGCGATGGTTGACAGATAAATATTTGAAATTATCGAAAACCGTGGACTTGTACAGCCATGAAATAGAAAAAAGGGTGCCCAACAAATAACAAACTATGAAATTTCAAATTGGAATTATAAATCCAATTCAATAAAAGAATCAATTAAAAATATACAATATAATAATTATAAAGAAGAGAAATAAAATTTGATATAACTGTACTAAAAGTGTTTGCTCGCATCATCAGACACCCTATAACTAATTGTAAAAAAATCAATACAAGGGCGCCAAACCCAAGCGTGGGTCGCCATTTTCTTCGCACATATTTACATGTAACAAAGAACTTACGGCTTTACGATAAATACAGAATTGAAAAATATACAAAATTAACGGGATTATAAAATTACGATAATAATACTATTTACTCTACAATCCAAACAGATTAAAGATGATCCTGGATATTCACGTAGCCGGCATTTCATGAACGCTAGATTAAATTTATCTTTTTCAAAATTTACATCCACTATATTAAAAAATACTACATAAAAATTAAAAACGCACATTAATGTAATAAAATGCAATAATTATGATTAGCCTATCCCAAACAACGACAGAGATGATCCTGGATAAAAAACACGAAGCCGGCAAAACGCTACTATACCAAAAATTCATTAGAGATTAAGATAAACATTAATTTGTAAATTTTACTCAACCGTTTACTTTACTTCACTTTAAAATGTGAATTTGAAAGATAAAAAATAAATAATGCATACCTATCGTCATCGCGACCAGGGGCTTCTGCACTTCCACTGTCTGCTGGAGGACCATCTCCACCTCCATTCTGTCCATTTACTTGCTGATCATCCTGACTGAAGTTGTTTTGATCTGCTTTCACGTCTTGGGAGAAATCTTCTCCATTTCCCATGGCATAGTCTTGGTTATTAGCCATAGTAATATGAAAAACTTAAGTCGATCACACACACGTCTACTCTCGTCTACAGCACGAAGAGAAGAGATGCCGGAAAAACGCACAAGGCCTCAACCGTTGCTGCAAAGCATTCTGGGACCGGATGCCCAAAGCAGCCAATCAGAGCGAGGCATTTTAAACGGGGCAACCAATCATATTGCTCCTGAGAGAAGCGGTACTCGGTGCTGCCAACTGTTAATACATTGTTATCTAAGGATTGCAACTTACAGGCATAAAAAGTGATACTTTGTAACATATTAAATGTTGTTTATTTACTAAAATTCGTAAAATACTGCGCAAGCATAACAAAACTGCACTATTTATGCAAAAAGACTAATACAAATTTCAATAACAAACAATATAGCATGATAAACTGTTTTCTACAAACATGGCCACTATACCAAAATCAATAATATCCTATGATACAATGAACCTTTATATATTTTTTTACTCCCATGCTTTAATTTACTTATTAAATATGCATTGTCTGTACTTAAATAACATTCATTTAGATACAGATTTTTATTTCGATATAGATATTCATTTCGATACAGATTTTAATTATGAAACACTAGTAAATTTCATGCAAATGAATAATTTTTTCTTGTGTATAATGGCTATTAAATACACTCGTATAAATTATGACACTCACCATAGCTCGTATCGTAAATTTTATACTCGTGAAGCTCGTGTATGAATGGCTATCATTATAAACTCATTGCATTATAAGTATATACCTACTAATTTAAAATAAATTCATGCATTAGGACTATTTCCAACATATAAATATAATTCTTAAACAACAATAACAATAAATGCAGTAAATGCAAACAGTATATTGACAGATTATCAAATTTATGATATTTTATCTATAATTGTTTTGTTTTACAATAATTATTATGCCTAATCAGTCATAAATTTTGGTTTATACTTTATATTTAGATTTATAAAAATGCATTTTAAGGTAACTAGTCATAAATACACGTATAAGCACACATAATAATGTAATTTTTTTAAAGGAATTAAAATTAAAAAATGTCTGGAGGACATGCAACAAAATCCGTGCAGCAATATTTCGGGTCGGACTCAATCTCTGGGATTACTATCTAGCACTTGATCCCAACAAAAATTGTTTGATTTCTGGTAGACTTATCTTCTTAAAAAATAAATAAAGAAACTAACAAATCTAAATTTCTTTATAGAATCTGAGTTTGTCTCTGTTTTGGCTGGACCTCTAAAAGCTGTTATTGGGTTGTCTGACCAAGAGGTAGGCGAACTTGCCGATTATTTTCGAGTACAGGATGGACGCATTTTGTATACCCAATTATGTGAAGTCATACATGCTAGTGGTAATGAAGACAAATTGTGATACTATTTCTGTTTTAATTTAGATCGCTATACAAGAAGTATTTGTTGCCATTATTAGTATTTTGCGTGTTAATAATATATGCGCTATATTGTTATCAAATTTGAGATAAAATAAGCGTGCAAAATACTAACTAAAAATATATTACTGAGTTCAATGCGCTTCGACCTTGATATTGAAATGAGACGCAATACTTAGTCTATGGCCGGGACTTTTGGCAACATACTTTCAAAACTATTAAGAGCTACCTATTAATTCTTCACATACTTCATACTTTTACTTACTATTTAAACTAAATTATATCATTCTTCAATTAAGACTAATATTTATAAACAGAGGACTGTTCCCTGTAATTTTTATTTAATTTCTAGATTAATTCATTAATAGAATAAATTAATTTGTAATTAAAAAGAAGGTTTGAAGACAAATATCTAATTTAAAGAATGTAACCATGATCATAATAAAATTTTACTAATTACAAAAAAAAATTAAATCATTACAGATACAGATAAAATTATCTGAAAATATATGTTTATATGATATTCCAAAATCTCCAATTTTTAAAATATGAACTTAAATTTTAATACTAGTTGTTATGTACAGTTCAAAAATAAATATAACCCAGAACCACACATAATATAAAATAGGTACAAAAATAGATATTCTTTCTTCACAAAGTTAATCTCTCATAATAATATATTATTCTCAACAAGATTGTTTTAAGACATACCTAAAACAATAAAGTATGCTATATTCTTATTTTACACTACGTATGAAAATATAAAATAATTAAACAAACTTTTTATAATTATTCAATATTTATACCAACTTCATTTACTTGATTTCTATTTTAGTTTCTTTTGTTCGAATGCGTATGAATTCTTTAATAGTATTAAATAATGATGGCACAAGACATGTTTTAATTAAAAATCGACGGTTATTGCCTTTTCAGGAAATTATATAAAAATTAATTAACCTGAATCTGAAATATTTTAATACAAGATACAGAACCAAACCCAATTATAAAATTAAATTAATGATAATTAATATAAACCCGATTAATTTTCGTTTAAATTTAATACAATAACAAGGAATCTGATTAATCTTTTCACTTACCAATCTGTAAATTTATAAGGGGGTTCTATAGGTATTAAAATGGTGAAAAGAATTATTAGTTTTTTTCCATGAAATATAGGTAAGTAAAAATTCACATTTATGGAATAACTAATACATTTTGAATAGACAAACTCGTCTAATTCAACATTTAAGTTAAGCCTGTTTTACATTATACTTTTTTCGTCTAGTTTCATGCTAGATTTCTCGTTTGATTTCCATCCGAGATTCATTCGATTTTCATACTTTATTTCCAAACTATTCGTATACAATCGGAATTCTTCGATTTTTTCCGAAATGGTCCAAGTTAGGAAACTTCAAAATAATAAGTAATATTCTTACTTATTCTGACAAGTGAGAACTTAAGATTTGGAGGTTCGAATTCATAATGGAAAAATATTAACACAACTTGAATAACACGTACAAGTGCAAAACTCATAAACGTCAACGTGAACAAATCAAAACAAAATATCAAAACTTTTAAAGGTTGGTCAAACTGACTCGAGATTGAACTGCGCATGCGTAGACAAATCTATGGTCTGTTCCAAATAAGAATATAGTATGGGGCAAGATATGGCCTACGATTTGAGCGTTCTGATTGGTCTAGCCGGAAACCAAGTTTACATCAGCGAAAAATTTGTGATATGCGCGCATCATTTAGCTGTCGAACGCCGTAGTAGTAACAGCTGGTATTGTTGAAAATGTGAGTCGTTGATTAGCGTCAGTAACGCGTGACTTGCGGAACATAACATTATTTCAAAAATACCGCGCTACGTTTAAATTTCTATTTAATGTGTGTAAAACGGGCTGGCTCCGCAGCGCTATCTACTATACTCTTATTTGGAACCGGGTATAGTATGAATCTCGAATAGAAAAATAGAGCCGGGCGTATATTTCTATACTAGAAAAAAGTATGTAAATCGAACGGAACTCGGATGGGAATCTCAGATTTACATTATATTAGAAATGGCTAGGAACTTCTCGGATGAATCTCGAACTATACCCTGTTCCAAATAAGAGTATAGTAGATGGCGCTGCGGAGCCAGCCCATTTTACACACATTAAATAGAAATTTAAACGTAGCGCGGTATTTTTGAAATAGTGTTATGTTCTGCGTCACGCGCTACTGACGCTAATCAACTACTCACTTTTTCAACAATACCAGCTGTTACTACTACGGCGTTCGACAGCTAAATGATGCGCGCATATCACAAATTTTTCGCTGATATAAACTTGGTTTCCGGCTAGACCATTCAGAACGCTCAAATCGTAAGCCCTATCTTACCCATACTATATTCTTATTTGGAACAGACCTTAGAATCTAGCCGAAAAAAGTATAATGTAAAACAGGCTTTATAGTATACATGGCGAAACATGGCCTATTTTAACTATTTTATGAGTTTTCATACACATTTCTTGTATCTTAACATTAAAATCACCAGTTTTAATGTAAAAACTTAATATCGTTTAAGTCATTTTGACGTCCTGGTATTGAACCATTTGTAATTTAATTTTCTAAAAATATTTAAATATTTTTTCCATACCATACCTGATGTTAAAGTAGAGTAAGACTTTAACTGCAAGGGTAATAAAGTAAAACTTTATCAGCGAGAGTAGATAAAGTACTTTAATTTTTTACATTTTTCTTCAAATTCATTTTCGCACAATTCTGCACCCACTTTGTGAAAAACGCCGATATTGTGTTTTAATAATAATTTAATTTAAAATTAGTTATCTTGTAATTTTTTTGTAACATCAGCTATAGAAAAATATAGATTTTTTTACACGACGCTAAAATTATATTGACTTGAGAAAAATTATTCACTCGCTCCTTCGTTGCTTGCGAATAAACACTTTTCTTACGTTAATAAAATAAAATTTTATCGTCTTGAGTAAAAATAGTTATTTTTATACAAGACGATAAAATTAAAATTTTATTTTTTTCTATAGCTGATGTTAAAACAAATTTCACAAGGGATGCAGAAATGTGTGATAACGAATTTGAAGAAAATTTTAAAAAAACTCAGATTTTACTTTATCTAGGTACCTACTTAAATTTTACTTTATCTACTTAAATTTTACTTTATCTACTCAAATTTTACTTTATCTATCCTTGCGGTTAAAGTGTTACTTTATAGAATCAAAATAGTCGATAAACTTTAACATCAGCTATGGAAAAATAACTATTATAATTTGTTTATTTATGTGTATACCTTGCCGCACACCAAATTCCAGCATATAGTTACGGGCTCACCTTTACTATTGAGCAATAAAAAAATAAAATTTAGGTTGTTGGGTATGATAATCTTCAACTTGACCTGTTTCAGTACCTGATTTCTCTAAAAATGACCCGCTGGTCACGGGTCTGGAATGGGACGATCCCATGCACGTTAATCCACTCAGCACGTCTGAACTCAGGAGGCTCAAACTGCTCATCACCAAAATTGCTGCCCTCGTCAACATGAGAAGACTTGTGTTGAGGCCTTATTTTCAAGACTATGAACTGGTACTTTCATTTTAATTTACACTTCTTGGTTCTTGCTGATAAATTCAGAGCAAAATAGGATGTTATAAGTTATAATAATTATAAAATTCAGTATTGTGTCTTTGTTTTCAAAACTATGTTCTTATAATGACCCTAGTTGATATTTTTATATCTAGTACCTAATTAATTAGTACAAATAATATTAAATTTTGATATTTTAAAGAAAAAATTCGCCACTATTCAGAAAAATATTAAGAATAGGCCATGACAAAATTTCATTTAGTCTTGTTTTGAATAATAAAAAATCTGACGTGGACACCACATGACTTCCTTGTACGCCTTGTGTGTTCATACTTTTCTTAATAACTAAAATGTAGAATAATATTAAAAATTCTTTTAACTTATTATACTAGTATACTCACAAATATATTTTAGTCATTTTATTTAAACTGCAGAAGAAGATATAAAGCATATTTTACTATTGTCACTGTCATGTCATAATCATATAAATTTTACGTAGTAACAAATGTTAATCGATCATGGACTACAAGATAAAGAAATACTAAATTATACATATATACTTTAATTATTCCTAAATAATACCAGATACAAAAATATTTATAAAATACCGATTTTAAGTAATAATCATATAATCTTTCATTTAAAATAAAAAAATTTGTGTTAAATTAAATATTTATCGAAATATTTTTTAAAAGTACTACTTCCGGTTTATAGATTGAAACCAAAAATAGGAGGTGCACAACTAGATGCTATAACAGTCCTAAATACAAAATTTCAACTCTCTACGTCTAACCGTATTTGAGTTATGCGACACACATACGTCCGTACGTACGTACGTACGTACGTACAGACGTCACGTCGAAAATAGTCATAATGGATTCAGAAAAGGTCAAAACGGATATTTCCGTCAAAATCTGAGAACCGAAATTTTTCGCGATTACAATACTTCCTTACTTCGTACAAGGAAGTAAAAATGTAAAAATTGAGTCTAAATTGTGAGGCAATTCTAGTAGCAAGTGTGAAAAATGAAAACTAATTTTTGATCAAGGTTTAGATAATAAATTCGTAAACTGTTATCAAAATACTAGTTTTAAAACGAATTTGTTTCTAAAATGATATCATAGTTATTTATGGAAACCCGTTTTTTGAAAACCAACTAAACAGGTTACTTATTATCACAATTTTACGTTAAATAATTTTTTCCCTAATTTTGTTTTTAGGCTGCTTATATAATTGATCACTAAAATGCTAACTTTAAATTTGATTTTTTAAAATCTAGAAATTCAATTAATTTATTTATAAATCTTCTGATAGTTTATGATTTTGTTGACAAATTCGGAATAACGTATTTGCATGGTTTACTTCGTGCCAAATTTATTTTTTGTAAGCTTATGCTTAAAAATAAAATAAAATAAAAATATCTAAACTTATAACTACTATAATCGGTACTATAAAAGTTTCATGTGAATATAATATTTTAATGTAACCCAAAATGCCAGAGTAGGTCATGAACTAGGAACTAAAATATTGTACATAAAGATTAAAAATAAAAAAATCTGACGTGGACACCACATGACTTCCTTGTACGCCTTGTGTGTTCATACTTTTCTTAATAACTAAAATGTAAAATAATATTAAAAATTCTTTTAACTTATTATACTAGTATACTCACAAATATATTTTAGTCATTTTATTTAAACTGCAGAAGAAGATATAAAGCATATTTTACTATTGTCACTGTCATGTCATAATCATTTAAATTTTACGTAGTAACAAATGTTAATCGATCATGGACTACAAGATACCGAAATACTATAAATTATAAATATATACTTTAATTATTTTTAAATGATAGCAGATACAAAAATATTTATAAAATACCGATTGTAGGTAATAATCACATAATCTTTCATTTAAAATAAAAAAAATTGTCTAAAATTAAATATTTATCGAAATATTTTTTAAAAGTACTACTTCCGGTTTGTAGACTGAAACCAAAAATAGGAGGTGCACAACTAGATGCTATAACAGTCCTAAATACAAAATTTCAACTTTCTACGTCTAACCGTATTTGAGTTATGCGACACACATACGTCCGTACGTACGTACGTACGTACGTACGTACGTACGTACGTACGTACGTACGTACGTACAGACGTCACGTCGAAACTAGTCATAATGGATTCAGAAAAGGTCAAAACGGATATTTCCGTCAAAATCTGAGAACCGAAATTTTTCGCGATTACAATACTTCCTTACTTCGTACAAGGAAGTAAAAATCTGATATGGCCAGCACACAACACACAACATTTGCATCACATAAATCAAAAATTTCCAATTTGTATACAAATGTAAAATACCAAATATCAAAATTTTTGGGTAATTTGTATTTGAGTTATCCGACCTTCAGAAATCCGACCCTGACCACACATATACTCGTACACACATACAGACATCATCGTGAAACTATCAAAAATGAGTTGTAAGTGTAAGGACCCTAATTCGTGCTCATTCGCTAAAAACTCACTACCCGATTTTTAGCATGATTCCAATACCTTCCTTTACAGGTATGGCGGTAGGTAAAAATATATGTTTTTATCGATAAAGCTAAAACTATTAAAAAATGCTACTTTAAATAAAAAAGTTGAATGAAAAATTATAACACAAATTGAAAAAAAATTTATAGTAGCTTTATTATCTTCCATCATGTGTAGTTCTTAATCTATTTAACTTGTTGTTTCGTTAATTACGATAAAATGAAAAAAAAAACCTAAGTATAAAGGATAACTCACAACTTCGTGCTTATATTTTAATGGCATTTCATAGTGCTCAACTTATTGACCAGATCATGGAATTTTTTTTTTAAATCGTTATTTTAAGGGCAGTTGATTGCATAGTGACTGTGACTGATTATTATGAATGGAATAATATTAATTTTTAACTAATTGTGCAATGGCAAACATAGTAAATTTATGAAATTTTATTTAAAAACATCATCCAAAACTATTTGATTAAAAAACTTGGAAACAAAAATTACGAATTTTGAAAAAAAAATTCAGTTCCGTCATTCGAATTATCCTGTATATTTTAATGTAACCCAGAATTCCAGAATATGTCATGAACTATAAGTATTAATTATTATATTGTACATGGAGGTCAAAATTTAAAAATATGTAAAACCGCATGTAAGTATAAAATTTTGTCGTTAAAGCTCAAACTATGAAAAAATACTACTTTAAATAAAAAAGATGAATGAAAATATAATATAAATTAAAAAATAATCAAGTAACTACCTATTTATTGTTATCTTGTATCAAGTGTATTTTTTAATCTATTTTACTTGTTTATTCGTGATAACAACAATTAACAAGTAATTAAAATGCTTGATTTTGATAAACAACAAAATATTAAGTAAGTACCTATACCTATACCTGCATTAAATTTAGTACCTACATTATGTATGATAACTATTATCTACGACAATATAATATTTTTATTTATTTATTAGACCTTTAAACTATATCCAGAATTAATAAAATTTATTGTAATGATATTATAGTAAGAACTGTAAAGCTTATAATTTTTGTGTGTATCTTATACCATATTACCCTTCGTCTACAATGTACAACACTTTGTTTTTTTATCTTCCAGGTAGCAAAGAACACAGGCGTGGTGACTATAGCTCATTTCGCGCGCGTTTTGGCGTTTTTGGGCATCAATGTCAGCTCAGATGATTTCCATCTACTGGTCAAGCGGTACCTGAAGAATAGCTACACCCTCAACTACATTGCCTTCCTTAAAGCCGTCGATGAAGTCGTCGACTACATGGACAAGCATGGCATCCTCGATCTCGGAGGAGTAAGTAGAGAAAATACACCTTACGCTGAAATCTGTTACTTCTATCCCTTAAGGGTTTGTCCTAAAAAAATACACAAAAGCAGTCTAACAATTTTTGAAATGCTCACCAAGTTTTACAGAAAAAGCAAAATTTCAAAATTTTATTTACCGGCGAAGTATGTAACAAGGTTTATGCCGAGTTATATTTTCTGATAAATCTCTTAATCATAAGATAAAGCATCTAAAAAATTGTTTAAAACACGATTTCATTAATTTTTTATATGGGTTCCAAAGATTTTTATCAGAATTCTAATTGGGCATAAACCTATATTAATTCTTTCACAAACATTTAGTACCGGTTTTTCCTTCAAATTTTTAATATGCAATGAGTACAGCAGAAACTGCTACACCTCTTAAACATACAATATTTTGTTACGCTTCATTCAAACTTTCTTAAACGTAAACGTAAATGTAAACCTAAAAACAAAATACTTATGTGAATGCAGCTTGAAGCCTCATTCAATTATTGATAATCGATTAATAGGTATTCGATAATCGATTTTCGATAATCAATTACCTACTCGATCAATTATTATTGCGGGTGCGAATGATTCCACGTGGGAAGAACGAAAGAAATTATATGATAAGGGTTTTGAATTTATTGTTAAAAATTTTAAATATGAGTTTTTAAGGGGTTCGTGCCAGGCTAACCCTGTTTATGGAAATGACTAGATGTGTACCTACAGAAAAAAAAACCTGGAAAATAGATTATTGATTAGGTATTGTAGGTATTTAAAATTGAATCAAACTATGAGTAAAGTTTTGTCTGCAATCCAGAAACAAGTCATAAATAAACTTTTTGTTATTATCTAATAAACTTATTTTGAATCATTTTCAACAGTAAAATTTTATAAATTTCAGTATTTCTAATTTGGGGAGTAATATAAATATAATAATTATTATGATGTGATGAGAAAATAGCAGACGAAAAATGAGGGCAACCGATGTATCACTCGTATACAACAGAGCAATATGACCTCTTAATATGAAATATTTCTGATGCAAATATATTCCATTTTCTTTTGTTCTTTGCTCGTTCTTTGGAACTGTTCCATATTTCATGTTATGGTTGATGATGCGTGGATTAAATTTCTTTCGCAATATCTGATAATTAAACGCACTGTAAAAAACATTACAATAATTTAACTTTTTTCAAAATTTAATACTTTTTGTTCTAATTCACTTAAATAAAATTAAAAGAGATTAAGATATGTTTCTGGCTAGCTTTGCCAAATTTTTCCAATAAATTAAATTGCCCTGTAAATAAACCGTTATCTCAAGCTAGGCATAGTGCTGGATTTTTAACATAATACATATTTTATTTTACAACTTAAACCTAAGATAGAAAATTCCAGAAATACAACTGACTAGGCTAGACGATAATGTAGTAATTTGGCGCCTCTATTGTTATGTTTATGAGGGATAGGGAAAGGGATAGGGTATGGGTAAACCAGCAGATTTGGAAAATTTTATAACGACCTTTCTATTTCAACCAATTCATTTCTATACTTCCAACTTTATAGAAAATATTTTACACTCTTATTATTTAAACATACGGAGCAATCATATGATCTTTTTCTTCATATATATATATATATATATATATATATATATATATATATATATATATATATATATATATATATATATATATATATATATATATATTTATCATTTACGCCTTTCACCCAACTTGGGATATGGCAGTCTCACATATTGTGCGTCATTGTCATTAGTATACCGAGTGTCTGTGAAAAACAATGTTATTTTGCTGCGTAGTTATAGTAATTTTAGACGAAAGTTTAAAATAAAATACTTGTTCAAAATGAAAAATCTGACGTGGCCATCACACAACTTTCCGCCATATCTAGACTTTTAACATAAATGTATACCAGTGACATGTATACGTACAATCCGGTGCCCATTTAAAATATACAAATAAAAATATAAAATATTCAAACACAGAAATTTGCATCACCTGAATAAAAAGATTCATTCACAGGAAAACTCTGCTGTGTTGAAGCCATCCTCCGTTCAATTACTACATTTAATATCTTACTTAGGACTTATATAGCGCTAGTATGCCAACTTGTCGACCGTCTCACCTGTCAATATTTTTTACGCAGAAACAAAAATCAACCGATCATGGATTACAAGATATCAACGTTTTATTTGATAAATTTATTTTTTAAATCTTACTGCAGTTCTTTAATGCTACCAGATAAAGATATTTTTTTATAACGTAAGTTGCAAATAACTTTTCCTCTTATTCTTATTACAAATAAATACTATATTTTTCCAAATTTATATACAATTTTGACAATTAACCTTTTCAATCTTCAAAAAATATCACTTCTGATGAAGATATTTGTACCAAAATCTAAGGAGCTCTTTCAATTTACATACAAATGTTAAATACCAAATATCAAAATTTTCGGGTAATTCGTATTTGAGTTATGCGACTAACACCCCTTGACCACACACACACACACACACATACACACAGACATCATCGTGAAACTATCAAAAATGAGTTGTAAGGACCTTAATTCGTGCTCATCCACTAAAAATTCACCACCCGATTTTTTGCATGATTCCAATACCTTCCTTTACAGGTAAGCGGAAGGTAAAAACTACACAATATTCACACAGTCGATCATATTGCTTTGTTTGTTCTTGAGAAAAACGCAAAAAAGTCATTTAGAGCATTATTTCATGGTGCAATGACAAGTCTTACCAGTTTATTTTTTAAGTTAATAATTTCGCATAATTACTATAGTAAAAATTTTTTTGGAGAGGAGTCACGTCATCAATGTTGGTCACTAGATAATGACGTCACGGAACCAGATAATGACGCCACGAAATACTAGATTTACATAGTATACTAATTTAATTTAAAAAAATGTAATGTGTGTTGTATTATTGAATTTACATGCGATGCTAAGTTTTGCGATCAATTTAATTGAATTATTAGACGATTAATATTTAAATATCATTGTAAAATTTAATATATTTCCAGTTATAACTCTATAGCGTCACAGAAAAAATATGAATGCCATGTAAACGTACAACACAGAACACAATTCTTAATTCAGTAATGCCAATGTGTGGTGAAAAAACAAACTACAATTATTTTAAATAAATTAAAAATGCATTAAAAACATTATGTTCGGCTTTAAAATTATTTTAAATTTAATGAAAATGCGCTATTCTTATAGTATGCAAAAAAGTAGTATTTACTTTATTCATTTAACATCACTCGGTCATTACTACAGTTATTTTTAATTTTGTAAAGTTTTGATGACGTGACTCCTCTGCAAAAAAATTTCAACTATAAATGCGTTACTAAACACAGAAAGGAAAGTGTAAAAAACAAAAAAAAAAACATCCCTGGTCCATGATAAAATGCTAAAAATGCTATACAAATGACTATTTTCTTATGCGTTTTTGTCGAGGAATAACAAAGCAATATGATTTTAATTGGCATTAATTTTAAATATTAAAAAAAAATTTAAATGAAAGATTAAAGTCTATTTTATGTTCGCTTAGTGTCATTTCTCAAAATTACATTTTAGTTTTTTAATATTTACCTGCAAAGTTCTTCAACAAACATGTACAAATTCAAAATGCCCACTCTGCCCCCCTCACCCTGTTGTTTATTTATAAATAATTAACAAGAAATAAAAATGTTTATATGTCATTCAATACGACAACACATAAATAAGAGAATTCTAAAAGCGGCATCAAATATATATTACCGGATATATTATAACAGCTAAATATGATAATATGAGTTCGTTGGACTCGCACCTTGGATAAGGGTTAAATTAAAAATGAGCAATCAAATCGGGCCAAAATTAGAGCCAATTTCATCTCCCCAACGAGACCTTATTTTGTAGGGATGGGAATTACTCTTAACCCTTTCGGCTACCACTCCAACTAATGTAAATGTATCTTCCTAGGATATCATGGACATATTCCCCGGGCGTATAATAAACGCAGAGTTGCCTAAACTTCCTCGTCCCGAAATCGGCACAATTTTACTGGCGACTGTGACTGGCCAGCAGGACAACTTCCATCCTGCAATTAAGGCTCCTACTCCGCAGGACGATCTACGAATTGTCATCAAACGACTTCAGCGACACGTGCTTGATAACAGCATCAGAGTTGGAGAGTTCTTTAAGGTAATATTCACACAAGGATTCTGTGAGGAATTTTTCATTTTTTTCCGAATTCCTAGAATACTCTCGATCTCGATAATTTTTTTTCTATTGTACTCTTTTTCCACTGCTACGACTGCCTAAAACCAGCCCGAAACTCGCATGCTAGCAATGCAATGTCATTTTGAAGTTGCGACTGTTAGTTTAAGTTAAGGTAATATTTTTTATAAACAGTTAATAGAGAAAGAATGGATCTGCAGAGAAGTACCTTTTTAAAATTTAAAAAATAAATTTCTTTCAGTAGATATAATCGTGTAAAGTTTGCATAAATCGGAAATTTTTATGAATTTTTTTTGAATTATTATAATTATGTACAATTTTGTTATTAAAATTTGTTGGTTTTTGGGTGAAAACAATATGAACACTTTACTAATTACTTTTTATTATCACACACATGTTATAATCACACCATGACAACGGAACTACCCAAGGATGTTATATAGTAACGCTGGATTGCTAACTTCCTATAGCGCTCCATTGGTAGCAGAGACGCAAGCCGCCATTTGCTACTTAAGCTTGAATTACATTATACTTTATACTTTGACATTATACTTTGACAATTTTCATACTTAATTCTAGAATGCTCACTTGGATAATATAAATCAAGAAAATTTCGATCCAAGTTTCATACTAGAACCGTCTTTTTATATAACCTCAAAAATAATAAAGTTAGTGACAGCAGAATAAATTTTCAATGGCAGTATTATGACATGACAGTGACAATAGTAAAATATGCTTTATATCTTCTTCTGCAGTTTAAATAAAATGACTAAAATATATTTGTGAGTATACTAGTATAATAAGTTAAAAGAATTTTTTATATTATTCTACATTTTAGTTATTAAGAAAAGTATGAATAAACAAGGCGTACAAGGAAGTCATGTGGTGTCCACGTCAGATTTTTTATCAGTAAACATAGGGATAATTATACCTACTAAAATAAATATGAAATATAAATTAAAGAAATGATAAATTATTTATTTATATTTTCTACACTTAAGAACTATAATAGGTAGATACCTACATTAAACTATTGAGAATTTTTTTAAACGAATTAAATGCTCAAAATTGGAACCATTAACTTCTAAACAATATCCTAAACGATTATAAAAATAATTTATAGCATTTGCTGGAGAGTAATATTTTTGGAAACAGCACTAATTCGATTTTTTAATTGTTCAACATTCATTCTGTCACCATTGTACACATTATTTTTTAAGTGTCTACCTAGTTCTTAAATTCTCATAAGTTTAATGTATCTACCTAGTTCTTAAGTGTAGAAAACATAAATAAATAATTTATCATTTCTTTAATTTATATTTCATATTTATTTTCGTATGTTAATTATCCCTATGTTTACTGATAAAAAAAATCCGATATGGCCAACACATAACCTCTCGCCATACTCTACTATTTTTATTTTTCTAATATAAGTATATATTAGGTAGTACTTACTCACAAATAAACCATTGTACTTGAAGGGAATTCGGGAATTGTAGTTTTTATAATATTATTAAAGTTTATTATGACCTTACAAATACTAAATGACATTTCATATGTTCCATTTCAATTTGCCAAAAAGTCAAAAAGGTCAAAAATTCATATGACATTAACACTCAAATATTTTATTTTTTGTTTCCATAGGTAGCCAGATAAATCAAAATTGTAACAAATTTGTAGAATTTTTAACTTCTTGTAATTGGAAAATGGTGCTAGATAGAAACAACCCTTTGAATAGGTACATATTGTAGATAGTAACATTTAGTATACAATGTTATTTAAAAAATTCCTATTTATTCATAAATTTTGAGAATATTCCAGAAAAACTCTTCAGATCTTCAAGAAACTACTACTTCCGGTTGCACGATCAACACCAAAATCTAATCAGATCTAATCTAGGGTGTCAGAATATTGTATACAAAATTTTTTTATTCAGTGGTATTTGAGTTATCGTACCTCCAACATCCATCCTGACACGCAGACACACACACACACACACACACACACACACACACACACACACACACACACACACACACACACACACACACACACACACACACACACAGACACACAGACACACACACACACACACACACACACACACACACACACACACACACACACACACACACACACACACACACAGACACACACACACACACAGACACACACACGCACAGACACACACACGCACAGACACACACACACACAGACACACACACACACACACACACACACACACACACACACACACACACACACACACACACACACACACACACACACACACACACACACACACACACACACACACACACACACACACACACACACACACACACACACACACACACACACACACACACACACACACACACACACACACACACACACACACACACACACACATACACACATACACACATACACACATACACACATACACACATACACACATACACACATACACACATACACACACACACACAGACAGCATCGCGAAATTATCAAAATCGTGTTCTAAGGACCTCAAAACGCTTATCCATTGAAAATTCACTATCGAAATTTTAGCATGATTACAATTAATACCTCTCTTACAGATGTGAGTGGCGAGAGGTAAAAAACTCTCTGTATCTAACACCCCCTCTCAATTTTAATACTGAAAATAAAGATTTAATTCAATAATCCTAATCCAGTAACAAACTTCTCATGTTTGGGTCCTGTGAGAGGCTTAGTTAGGATGTCTGCTGTCATCTCCTCGGTTGCCAGATATTCTAACTTCAGTGGATATTCCTGGAGCGCCTGGCGAATGAAATGATGCCCACATGTTTATAATATGAATAGTTGGTGATTACAATCTTCCTCACATAGACTGGTTACCTAATTTAATTTACTATGATTCAGGCCCGTAGCCAGGATTTTGTCTAAGGGGGGGGGGGGACTTCGAAATTTTAGGAAATGCAGGGGTTTTATTATAATGTTTAATAATAATAAACAATGATTATCAACCATTATTAAAGTTTTCAGTGCGAAAACATAAAACATAAAGAAACATAACCTCTACTTAGGTTTTTTAAAAAAAGATGTGATGCTCTGATGCATAATTGACTCGATGACGGCTTTGAACGTTTCATTTCAGTAGCAATAGCGTACATCTTAAAATACGATAAACAATGATACAACGATGGGCTAATGCCTCGTTTTCATGTATCCGGAATTCGCAGATTTCTTGCGGAATAAAATGGCCGCCATGAATTCCGTCAGTAGTTAAATTATTTTTAACTTTAGTGTTGCCAGATCCCGAAAAGTAAATTATTGTACAAACCCTAGATAATTATGTGATTTCTACCAAAATTATTGTATGAAAATATACGAATTATTGTACAAATTATTGTATAATAAAACTTTAAAAAACACACATTTATATAGGTACCTACCTCTTTATTTATAAGAAAGAAACACATCGTTAATTATAAAAAAATCACAAAAAATCATCACATAACAAAAAAAAATGTCGTTTCTGACTAAAAAATTGCCATAACAAATAAAATCAATATTGTAATAGTTATTGCTATTGCAAACAATAGATATTTATACACCAAGTGAGATACATGAATGTTTATTCAAGAGAAGAAAGTTTAGCCCCCGAGCCCGAAGGGCGAGTGGGATAATTTCTTCGAGTGAATAAACATTCGTATCTCACGTGGTTTATACAATATTTTATTCAATTTTGACGAAATTATTTCAAATATATGAATTATAAATTTATTTTGACATAACAAAAAAAACTAATCAAAATAGTCGTTAGTGGCAAGTTGTCATTGTTTTTATGCATTTTTGACGTAATAATAACAGTTTAAAACGTCAGAGTGATTTAAAAATGTGTTGAGTGATTTAAAAAAAATTAATTCACTTGTGAATAAACATTTATTTAAAGTTGTTGCTATGGAGTTAATAATAGCAGTTTAAAACGTCAAAATTGAATAAAAACTAATATATATAAATAATTACATAAAATCACCACAAAAACAAAATAAAACTCATTTCGGATTAGTTTTTTGTTAAATTTTAACTAGTTCTTCGAGCAACCAACCATAAAGTAGACAAAGTCTGAGTTATACTCATAACTCATATTAAAAAAATTGTCAGGTCATGTTAAATTAGTTTTATTTCGTGATATACTTATAGGTTAAAATTAAATAAATATTTAAGAGTTCAAATTATTGTATATTGTACGAAGTACTATTGTATATTGTATACAACAGTAAATTATTGTACAAATACAATAATTATTGTACATCTGGCAACACCGTGCGGAACTCCGCAAGTTTTGACGTTTAAACTGTCAGTTGTTATAACCTCAAATATATGTTGAATATGGAGATTGAAATTGAAAATTATAATTATTACTTGGAGTATTGTCGATATTATATAAAAATGATAATATGTAATTTATTAGATAAACAAAGATTAAAAAAAGAAAAGAAAATATCGTAGAAAAAAATGTGGGTGCGAGATATTTGTAAAAATAGAAAAAATCAAGGGGACTATCACAAACTTGTTCAAGAACTAAGATTAAAAGATACAGAAATGCATTTTAATTATTTTCGCATGGATTCTAAAATGTTTGATACATTATTAGAAATAATACATCCGAAGATTTTGAAAATGTTTTTTATAAGAGAACCAATTTCACCATCTGAAAAATTAGCTATTACTTCTTTGAGGTAATCCGGTATTGAGTTTATAATTTTTGAAAAAATAAGTTGCATAATATATTTTTTTAATGTAATTGCAGATAATTAGCGTCTGGTGACAGTATGATATCTATTTCATATGCATGCACACATTTCATTTTGGCGGCCATTTTATTCCGCAAGAAATCTGCGGATTCCGGATACATGAAAACGAGGCATTAAAGCGGCTAAAGTACAGTAAACTGTAAACAGAGAAGTTAGGCACGAAACATTAACTGACGCTTTACCCTTTCCCCTAGCGCTCGCTAGGAGACTCATATCTGTTATAGTTATTGCGGGGAATTTGTTTAGCCGTTTAGCGCGTAGTTCAAATAATTTGAAATTGATGCTTCACATTTTGCCTGGCTACGTGCCTGCTATGATTCATCTATCACAAGAAGAAATGACTTATATTTCGAATTCCTTGATACTATTAATGTGTGTAACTTATTACAATGTAATGGAATCTTAAATAGTAATAATAGAATTCTAGATTTAGTATTATGTCAAACTAAATGTAAAGTTAGTCATTCTCCCATTAGTAAAATTGATACGCACCACCCAGCTCTTGATCTGTGTTTTCCTTTAAAAGATTACAATCCACTTCCCTATGATAATGCTATTACACTAAATTTCAATAAATGCAATTATGAAGCACTTATCTATAAACTTTCTGCCATAAATTGGAAACGTAAACTAAATAGTGCTAATATTAATGATAACTTGGAAACATTTTACACAATTTATTTAATGAATTTGTCCCCGTTAAACACGAAAACAAAAGTAACCACCCTAAATGGTTTACTAAATCATTAATTAAATTAATAAAAGAAAAACAAAAGTATCATAAAAAATAGAAAACCTATGGGAGAAACTCATATTATTCTTCGTTTTCTTTATTACGTGATAGAGTTAAAACTATAATGAACCAAGATTTTAAAAACTACATTAATAACATTGAAAATAATATACAAAATGATCCGAAATCCTTCTGGACTTATACACAAACGATGAGAAAGGGTAACGGAATTCCCAACATAATAAAGTACCAAGACCGTGAAGCTACAAATGGTACTGAAGTTTGCAATCTATTTGCTGAAAATTTTGAATGTTTTTATTAATCCACATGATCTTCATGAGCAAATAGAATGCAACGACGTTCAAGGTAATACTACAGTAAACATTGGGTCTGTACATCTCAGTTACGATATAATTTTTAACTTCTTATCTTCACTTGACATAAACAAGGGTTGCGGTCCCGATCAGATTTCACCTAAATTTATTCGTACTTGCTCAATTTATTTAACTGAACCACTTTTTATTCTATTTAATCAATCATGACAAACTAGTATTTTTCCAGATGTATGGAAGCTTTCCTTTGTAAAACCTATTTTTAATTCAGGGGATATAAATAATGCTATCAATTATAGGCCTATCTCTATCCTGTCCACATTCGGCAAAATTTTTGAAGCTTTTATTGTGCAGCAATTAAAATATAATTTAGAAAATATAATAATTCCTGAGCAACATGGATTTTGTTCAGGAAAATCTATTTCTCAGTTACATCTGGAGTTCCTCAAGGGTCTCACTTAGGTCCTTTACTTTTCAACTTATTTATTAACGACATAGCATCATGTTTCAAACATTCCCAATTTTTACTGTATGCGCATGACCTAAAATTTTATAAGACTGTTAGAACTTTAAGAGATAATAATTTGGATCTTCAGAGTGACTTAAATCAATTACAAGAATATTGTAAACGTAACTATCTTTCACAAATGCTTCTAAATGTTCTGTCGTAAATTTCACTAGAAATCAAAATCCAATTTTATTTAATTATAATATTTATAATAATACTTTAGAAAATAAACAATTAATTAAAGATTTAGGCGTCACTTATGATCCCAAACTGTCATTAAACTTTCATGTTTATTCTTGTGTTAAACAATCATATATAATCTTAGGATTTATTCTTAGAAACTGTAAATACTTTAATAATCCGGATGCTCTCATATGTCTATATTACTCATTGGTTCGTTCAAAGTTGGAGTATGGCTCAATTATTTGGAATCCATTTTATAATAAACATATAAATGTAATAGAAAATGTTCAGAAAAAATTTATTAATATATTATGTTATAAATTTAAGATAGAAATCACAGATTATGTATTGAGATTAAAGTATTTCAATATGCCATCTTTGGAAAAAATACAACAATCTGACATATTCGAACAACATCATCCAGTACCTTAATATCAATGTTTCGAGTAAAAATACAAGGTCAAACAATTTATTTTATATCTCAATAAGTAAAACTAATAACAATAAAAACTCTCCTATTAATAGAATAATGTATACTTATAATTCCAAATTTAACCATATTTATTTATTTCATCTCATTATCACAATATAAAAAATATATTTGTAATAATCTTTATTAATTAGTAATTTAACTTTTATATTATTATATTATATTCTATTTAATTGTCGAACATTTGTAATAATATGTTAGTCTCATAATGAATTCGTGAAAACCTGTAATTGGTCCTTGTGACTGTTGGTTTTCCTTTATTAAATAAATAAATAAATAAATGTTACGTCCTGGCATGGAAAATTGGGTTGAGTGTGAGTTTCCCAGCTGACTGGTTGTCGTTGAACAGCACGATATTCAAAAGTATTTCGAATCCCAGTTCCTTCATGAAGTTTGAAATATATATAGCTTCCTTCCAAGCTTCGGTGAGGCTGACGTACTCAGCTTCGGTCGATGATAGAGCGACTCTCTGCTTTCGCGCACACCAGGATACTGCTGCACCAGATAGAGTGAAGACATACCCAGTATGAGATTTCCTATCAGACACGTCGTTCCCCCAATCAGCATCGGCGTAGCCGTGTATGCCCTTGTCGTCACGTTTGATCCCGGCTGCTAATGGAGTTTTCACGGCTTTGCAGCTTGTCATGTTGAATCTCTGCAGTACATCTCTGATTAATCCGCTTTGACATAAGGATATTTTGTCATTTGATTGCTTTACTTCAATCCCAGCAGCTTGCTGCCCCGAGATCCTTGATGACGAATTCCTTTGAAAGTGCGACTTTAATGGCGTTTACTCGTTCTGGCTCTCGAGAGGCAATTAAAATGTCATCGACATAAATGAGTACTAATGTGGGACTCTTGGCATGTTCGTCGATGTAAACATATGGATCAGAGCAGGATGGCTTCAATCCGATCGACTGAAGATTCTTGTTTAGTTTTATGTGCCATAGTCGACCTGCTTGACGAAGACCGTAGATGGCCTTGCGTAGTCTGCACACTTTGTTGCCTGTCTTGAGTCTTTTGAGCATGTCCTCAGCTTCTCGAACGATCGATCTGTCCTTTTCGGTTGCAACCATCCTCTGCAGGGCTTCCACGAGTTGATCTGGTTGCTCCATGTAAATCTGCGTGTCGATGTCGCCATTGAGGAACGCAGTTGTAACATCTAGCTGTGAGACTTGTAATCCATACTTTGCAGATAAAGCCATCAGCAAGCGGAAGGATTCCATCCTAGTGACTGGTGCGAATGTGTCAACAAAGTCAATCCCCGGTCTCTGGGTGAAACCTCGAGCAACAACTCTTGCTTTTCACCGAGATAGTGCCCCGTCGGGATTCTGCTTGTTGCGTAGTACAGTTCTGCAATCTATAATCTTGCCGTTTTCTGGCCTTTCTACAATGTCCCAGGTTCGATTAGCGATCAAGCACTTCATTTCTGAATAAATCGCGTTAAACCATTCTTCTTGATCACAGATGTTGATTTCCAAGCCGTTCATCGCGATGTTCGCATCACGTAAAACTTCATCTTCTTCATGCTCATTTGGGGGGTTTGATCCGTGGTTGGTTGATCCGGCGCCATTCTGATGAGTGAATTCCCGGCGGGTGCTTCTTACCTCGGTATTGTATAGTTTTGGTGGACGTCCCCTCTTACCAGTAAGAATCTTCTTATGTCTGCCAGGTAGTCGTTTCGGGATTTCATCATTCGCATTTACAGCTGCTTGATTTGTATCCTGTTCGACTGCATTGTGCTGCGGTTCTTTTTCAAAACCTAAAAACGGCTCATTGTCTTCAGAGTCGCTTGCATGTCTGAGGATTTGTGGGATGTCAACTCTTTCAAAACCTAAAAAAGGCTCATCATCGGATTCGTAGTCATCTGCATGTGGGATATCTGGTGTAACGGGAGTCCAGGAATTTGAATCGATCACAATTGTACCGTCTCTCTTACGAGAGTCGTCCATGATGTCATCCTTCGGAGATGCTTGTTCGCCAATGTTTCCGGTCTTGAACTCGTCGATGAATTTTTCGTCTTGTGAAATGCGAATCTTGCGTTCACCAGGTAACCATATTCTGTAACCTTTACAGTTCGTAGAGTACCCGATAAAGTTTCCTGGTAATCCTCTCGGTTCAAACTTTCCCTTGTTGGGCGTCTTATCCAAAATATATACCTTTTCACCAAATGTGCGCAAGTGTGAGATATGGCTGCTTCCCAATCCATCGATTGTACGGAGTTCCTCTCGGTAATCCTTTTGTAGTGCATAAATTTCGGAAGTGATTTGCTGTTGCGATTGCTTCAGCCCAGACTCAATCAACATACATCGTGCAGCTTCCACCAATGTACGGTTTTTTCGTTCTGCGATGCCATTCTGTTGAGGTGTGTGTGGTATGTTGAATTCCGGCTTCTTTGAAGATTTCGGTCATCCTTTTGTTGCAGAATTCTTTTCCGTTGTCGGACTGCACTGCTTTTATTCGGTGCCCCGTCTGGTTCTCGGAAAAATTCTTAAATTCTATTTGTCGACTGCCTGCCCCTTGTCGCTCAGAAAATAGACTTCGCACCATCTGCTGTAAACATAGGTAAATGTGATAATATACCGTGCGCCACCTTGAGACTTGATTCTCATTGGCCCACAGATGTCCGTATGAATCAGCTCCAAGGGTTCCTTTGTAACGTTTTCGCGGTTAGAAAACGGTGTACTTGCTATTTTTTCTGCTAGACATACTTCACACTTCATCATCTTGATGGAGTCGTCGAAATCAAGGACAGTCACGGTCTTGTTTCTGAACATGTGCATCAGATTTTTCTCGTTGAGGTGCCCGAGACGCGCATGCCATGTATTGATAGTACTTTTTGCATCTTTCGATTCAGAGATTGCACAAGCTGTGGCTTCGTTTTCGTGTAAATAATACAAGTCCCCGATTCGTTCGCGATTATTTTCACTTCTCCGTTCATGTCTTTCACAACCGCGGAGTCCTTGTTAAATATCACTTTATGATTAGTGTCCACGATATTAGATACCGATATTAAGTTTGTTCGAAGATCCGGTACGTACAAAGTATCTTTTAGCATAATAGTGTCATTCGCGTTGTTTTCGACCGTTCTTCGCACGTCACCTTTGGCTCTAACACGAGTTGCGGAATTGTTCGCTAGTTTTAAGTCACTGTTTATTCCACTCATGTTCGTGAATATACTTTTGTCATTACACAAATGCGATGTACACCCACTGTCATTACACCATAATCCATTTGCGGCGAGCGGTGATGAGTCTACTTTCTCAACGGGAAAGCAACATTTAGCTGATTTACTCGCTGGTTCGATTGTTCTCCGACTTTCTCGCGATTTTCTTGGTATAACACTGTGATTCTTTGTGCTCTTTCTTCTTACAGTAACCACACGTGTATTTCGGTTTCAGCTTCTTTGAATTACTTGTGCCATCTTTTGGTTTGCCGTTGCCTATGTACGCGCGACCACTTTTCGCGAACATCTATCATTGTCTTCTCCTTTTTGTTTTCTTGCGTGAAATTCTTCTAAAATCTTTACTTTTAGCGAATCTGCATCGATAAAACTTTTTAGGGCGTTCATTAAACCAAAATATCAATTTTTTTTGAGAGAATTATTCAAATTTTTCATATTTATTATAAAAACATTTCATATTTTGGCGCAATGAACACCCTAAAAAAAATTTACAATAATGTATTTTATAGAGAAATGATCGTAGAATTTAATAAAAGAAACCGGAAGTCGATAACTTTATCCGTTCAGAAGTTATAGCTCATTAAACACAATATATATAAAAAAAATAGAAATCTCTTTACTTTCTCTCGGTAAAACATTTGATATTTTGGCTTAATGAACACCCTAAAATCTTTTTAGAATAATGTATCTTATGGAGAAATGGTCGTAGAATTTAATAAAAACAACCGGAAGTCAATATTTTTATCCGTTCAAAAGTTATAGCTTATTGAACACAATAAATATTAAAAATTTAAAAATTTCTCGATTTTCTCTCGGAAAAACATTTGATATTTTGGCTTAATGAATACCCAAAAAATATTTTAAAATACTGCATCTTATGGAGAAATGTTATGTATCGGAAGTCGATAACTTTATCCGTTCAGAAGTTACAGCTCATTAAACACAATATAATTTATAAATACAAAATATTTGAATACTTTCCTCGAAAAAAAAATTTATATTTTGGCTTAATGAACGTCCTAAAAAGTTTTTAAAATGACGTATTTTATAGAGAAATGTTCGTAAAATGTAATGAAAGAAACCGGAAGACAATATTTGTATTCATTCCGAAGTTACAGTTAATTAAACACAAAAATAACGAAAAAAGCTAAAATTTGTCAACTTTAATTTTTTTCAAAAAATTGCTAATTTTAGAAGTGCCATATCTCTGCAACTATTAGACGTACAGAGCTGCGGTTGGGCTTAAATTGTTACAAATTTAATGTACTTTAAAAATAATACGATCGACTATATATCGAAAACATAATTTACGAGTTATTAGGCAACAACTGAAAAAATTCCGAAAATTTTGCAGGTTTTTACGTATTACGCAGGTTGCACAGGTCTTTCGAAGCTGCAAATTTGGTTTCTTACTGTTAACATGGATCCTAACAACATATTAAAAAATTAGAATTACATGACCTTTTGCAAGGTCGAACTCTGTTTTGTGTATAAATTGACTGGGCTATAAGATAAATCATGTAAAATATTGCTTCAAACACACTTTTCCACTAATTTTCTATTTTGATTACAAATATTTTTTCAGAATTCTAACTATTAACTCTTTCACAAACATCTAGTACCTGGTGTGTCCTTCAAATTTTAATATGCAAGCAGAAACTGCAACACCTCTAAACACGCAATATTTTGTTACGGACGCGGGATCCTTAATTCATTGATAGCTTCGAAACAGTGAATTTCTTTGTTTCCAGGATTTAGAAGCACGAACGTATTCCCAAAGAATCCATTATGTGCTAATTTTTCCATGAGTTTAATTTTTAATTCTTACTTTGTATTGTAAAAAGGTTCAGTAGAAATAATTTACATTTACAAAAAAATTGTGTATTCTGTTAATAATTTATTTCCAAATTACAATTCATAGAAAAGTTGGCACCATTATGATATGAAATGATTTCGAAAGTTGATACATTTTAAAAGTATATTTTAGTAGAAAATATTATGTATTTTAAAATGAGTATTAGGGTGTCAAGCCATATGAGTCATGCCATGACACACCTGGCATAATATTTTAACTGTTTTAACTCACTATGTTTATGTTATTGAAGTTATTGTAAGCTCAACATACAAAAGCAATATTTTTCGTGGAAATTTCCTTGAAAATGAAATGAAAACAGTCTGTATTTGCGCGCTGTTTACTTATTTTGTACAGAGATTGTTAGTATGTTAGTTCTCGTGGAATGAACTATGAAAGCGCCAAATTTTATATAATAATGAAATGTCCGACGACACCACCCGTGTCAATGAATGTTTCAAGGTAAATTAGTCCAACAACACGTGTTTGATGTGTGTATGTGTGAGCGTGATGTGTGTATTAATTCTCTGGAACGTGGAACTACCAAACGCGCTAATTTTTCTGAGCCAATGCCAACGATCTTGTGAAATTGATTCAAAATAGACGTTCCGAGTTATTTAGTCTACGTCGTGGGAAATTCATTCTGTTTCTTTGATCTACCGATAAAACTTTTAATTCGTTAAATTCACTTTTAAACATTGATTAAATATAATATTTTTGAAATTTATATACCCACTCTGGACATCCAAATATAAGTTCTATAAGCAGAGGGCAAGAAACTGGTGTATTTAACCGGTTAAAAAACGGTTAACCGCAGATAGTGATTTTTAACCGAAACCGTTATTTAAATTTACTAAAATACCGGTAACAATTAACCAAAACAAATTTAAACCGTTTATTCAAACCGTTTCTACCGAGATCAAAATAACTACTTCATTAGTAAATTAAAAATTTGAAATAAGAAATATTATTTAATTCGTAAATTTAGGTACATCTATCATCGTACATGTCAAATTTAGTTCAGCATTTTTGCCGGATGAATCTTTAATAAAATATTAGTTTTCTTTAGTTTATAATCTTATATAAACCGGTTTAAGAGTAAAAATCTGCTGTGTCCACCACAGTACTTCCCCGATTATAAGTTTTAATAACTTACTTTCGTAACGCCGTTAATTTTATGCTTTATTCTGCAAAATTTAAATAAATTTATCATTTTTCCCCAAACTATTTAAGTTGATACCAACTTCGGCATAATTTAAATACCATAAAAAATCTGATACTTATTCACTAAAAACTCACACTCGAAAATTTTAACCCGTCACAATACCTTATAGCCTTATAGAATATAATGCGGAAAGTAAAAACAACTGACCATTGTTTAAATGTTGTTATTGATTCTTCGACTAATATTTTTTTCCAGAAAACTTTAATTTGATAA
Source organism: Agonum fuliginosum (assembly GCA_947534325.1). Classification (NCBI taxonomy): domain Eukaryota; kingdom Metazoa; phylum Arthropoda; class Insecta; order Coleoptera; family Carabidae; genus Agonum; species Agonum fuliginosum. Next base: position 22,231,492 of record OX384038.1, read on the forward strand.
TACACTTGAACAAATTTGAATAATTTTTTGAGAAACAATAATTGATTATCGCATAAATGTCATTTTTTACATTTTTACTAAACTTATCTCCCCGAGAGCTTTAAATGGACACCAAACTCGGTATAATTTGAATAATGTATGATAAAAAAATTGATGATCAGTTAAAGCTTTAATTTGATACCACACACGATAGTATTTTAATAAAAATAAAATAAGATGTTTATAAAGTTGGTACCACTGGTTGAATAAAAAAATTTGAGTAATTTTTTGAGAAACAATTGAAAATCGTATTAATGTCATTTTTTACATTTTTAAAAAAACTTATCTCCCTGAGCGATTCAAATTGACACCAAACTCGGTATAATTTGAATAATTTATAAAAGAAAAACAATTGACGATCATTTAAATGTTATTTTTGTTTTTCTACTAGAATTATTTTCCCAAGACCTTTAATTTGATACCACACACGATAGTATTTTGATAAAAATAAAAAAGTTTTGTTTATAAAGTTGGTACCACTGGTTGAATAAAGCTCATTAACGAACTTGAAGTCAGATTTTGGCTCAAGATCTTAAATATAAAATTTCAGTCCAAAATTCCAACGCGTTTTTAAGTTATCCAACATCCAGACAGACTAACAGACCGACAGACCGACAGACCGACTTTTTTTAAAATTATGTTTTTTGGGTTCAGTAGGGTCTGAAACGTGAAGATTCACCAAAATCTCGAACTGTCAAAAAATCACGATTACAATACTTCCCTCTATTACATAGATCGGGGAAGTAAAAATCGATTTAAAAATAACGTTCTCGATTTCGGTTAACCTTTAAACGACTCTTTTTCGGTTGCATGTCCTGGTTCTAAGTAATTGCAATGAGGAAAATTATAATTATTGGTAATATTTGCACATGCAATTTTGATATGAATTATCTAAAGATAAGTGTAATTTTTCCTGTGATAATATTAATTACTTATGTATTTTCTGTTCTGTCTAAAATATTACAAAGATTAAAATAAAATACCTACCTTCAGTATTTATGAATCCTGATTGCAAGTATACCCATTTGATGAAAGGGTCAAAAAGTGATAATTTCTTCTCATTTTCTAAGTGGTTCATGCCTTGCCGCAAACTACGTTTCGAAATGCTGTTTAGTTTTCGAATTATCTCGATTTTTCCATTTTCCGAATTGCAATTTTTCATACCTCAACGAGAAATCAAAATACTAAAACTACGTGCGCCCGGCTCCCGTACTATTAGTTTGATACGCAACCTCAAATTTGCGATCTGGAAAAAGACAAAAACCGGAATAACGATATATCGAGAAGACGCGGTTTACGTTTACGGCATTAGATTTTTCATATTTTAATTGATCTACCAGACTGATTATTAAATAATAAAGATTTGTATGTTAGGATTTCGATGTATTCAACTGTGGTCGTATCACCCTGAACCAATTCGAGCGTGGATTAGATGCAATGGGAGTTGGTGGCATTCACCGGTTGTATCTTAGTCCGCCTGAGATACAGGCCCTCATCATACAGTACCGGGATCCCATTGACCCGCACCGGGTCTGTTGGTTGACCTTCGAGAACGACATCGAGAGAGGTAAGTACGAGAATCAGTAAATCATTATTGTAATAATTATTTGTTATAAGGATCGTAACGTCAATCATTATAGTACTAGTCGCGAAGATTATCAGACGAGGCGAAGCCGAGTTTGATAATAGATAACATGCTATTTTTGAAATTTCAATTTCAATTTTTTTTTGAGGACATTTATATTTTTTAGTAAGTAGGTACATGCTCACTAAAATCGAGCAAATCCTTTAAAATAATGTAATTCAGGTAATGAGCTGTTCTTTACATTTTATAGGATTATTTTCACTGATTTTCATTGTTGCGTGGCCTAGGTTTTCCAAAAATTTATTTTAAAGTTATATAGTAGAATAATTTCGAATAGTTACTAAAAAAATTTGTAATTTTTTTGTATGTAATTGTAATGTAATACGTACACAAATTGAGTTATAGAGGACTCACCTGATTTTAAGACTCGGTTTGCGCCTCGTCCGTAAATAGATTCGTCCCCTAAAACTGTATTTTGCGTACTTATTACATAAATAACTATTAAAGTTATATTTTAAAATAATTTCGATTAGTTATTAAACAAATTTGAAGAGCATGTACTAAAAAAATTTGTACAGGTGTAACACATACACAAACGTGTTTTTGAAGACTCACTCGGCTTGCGCCTCGTCCGTAAATAGATTCGTCATCCAAAACTCTATTTTGCGTATTTTTACTTACTATTATATTAAGGGATGAATAAATTTCTCTCCAATATTTTACCCTTCTTGTTTAAGATTTAAAAAGTTTCGCAGATAATTTTAACGGTCTTATAGTCAGGTCTTTTTTATTGCTTGTCTACAGTGTATTTTTGTACTTTCAACCCCTCGTGTTATTTTTTTATCGATCTTAACTGCCTAGAATTACTACGACCCTTCTTTTCACACATGGTGCCGTAACATCCGGTTTAAAATCATCTTCTTCAATAACCAGGCATATGCTTACCTTCTTACCTATCCTTTAGATCAGATTGTACTAATGTGGGTAATAATATATTATGTTCATGTAAATTACGATTTACATTTTTTGCATCCATCTTGGTGGTGTCTTGGATATAATGATAAAATAATCAAAGCACAAAATTATATAGAGTGATGATATTTTTGGGTTTTGGAAAATAAATTGCCGATCAATTTTAATAATTTTTTTTAAAATTTAATTAAGGCGAAGATTATCAATTCATTAAACACATTTGAATATAGGTACCAAATAATTTCATCAAAAATGATGTTATGTACAAAGTAATGAAACCATCAGTGAATTTAAGTCTTCTTTTGCCTGATTTGTATTCTGTATTTCCGCAGTGTTCACATACAAATGTCTGGAGAAGCAGCCGAATTTGGTGGTGGACACACCGCCCCAAGATGTAACTGAACTTCTAAAGAAGGGTGCTGGCGAATGGCAGTCTGTCAACCCCGTACAAAAAGACTTGTGTGAGTGTGCTTTACAAAAGATCAGAAGAAAAGTTTCCACTAGAAGGATCTTAGTCAAGCCGGCTTTCCGAGACTACGACAAGTAAGATATAGAAATCATTCTAATAATATTTGAAGTCAAACTTGAACACTTTTATTGAATTGACTAGTGTGTCCATTCACAGTAAACATAATTCTAGAATATTCATACACAGGAAAATGCATGCAGAAGAAGATTCAAATCTATAAAATTTATATGTAGGTACCTAATGAAATACCTGCATTAAATGATGGGTTGCAGGTTTAGGCACGACACAGCTTTCTGCATATGATGAAGTATGAACCCGGAGTTCCGTGGTTCAAGTCTTCCGGCTGGCAGTGTGTGATTGTAAAACATCTCACTCGGACGTTTCAAGCTGACCACTTAATTGTCTTAAATGTAGTCCTCGATAGTCATCATTGCATAAAGTCGGCATAAAGAATCTCTCCGTTGCTGCTTTTAAAATCCGTCGTACGGATTGAGTACGGATTTCACTGTAATAAAATAATCTACTGTTGAATGGTTACCATCAAAATAAACAAAATAAAAATAAATAAAATGCAAATCTGGAATTTTAGACTCGGCATAAAAACTTGTCTCTTTCAATACAAGGAGGATATACCTACAAATTAGGCTGAACTGAACAAAATTAATAATCCTATACAATTCTTGGGTCCCACATACTCGGTTGACTATAACTTTTCTAGGATTTGTATCTTCCTGTGTTTGCATTTATGCCAAATCTAAAATTCTAGATTTGAATTTTTCTGTGAATGCGTATCTTTTGATGCAGGTATTTTATTTCTTATGAATTTTATAGATTTGCATCTTACTATGTCTGAATATTTTAAAATTTTATTCTCTGGTGTTGAACCCATTCCCTTTTAACTATTCGTCTTCATTTTTCTATTCAAATTTCTAGTTTAAAAAGGTGTAATATATTTTAGGGCTAATAATGGACATGTAAGCCGATCTCAAATGCGGCAATGTTTTGCACGCTATGCTATTTTGCTGTCTGATCAAGAATTATATGCTTTGGAACAACGATTTAATGATGATGTTGGTTTCAATTATTTCTGGTTCCTCAAAGAACTAGAAACTGAACCTCCTCAGCCACCATTGGTAACATTTTTATATCTCACAATTTTTTAAAGATGTAGTATTTAATATTTTAAAGGTTCTAGACGATGCTCTGGATCTATACTGATGCTTTAGAAAATTTTTGAAAAAATTCAACAGAGTTTTGAAAACACGAACAATCTTTACCTTTTAAATATATTTTTTTTCAAATTCGTTAATATAAGACTACAAGCGGATAATTTACTTACACGGTCCATTTTAGGTATCACTGAATTTGCATAAATGCTATTAAAAAATAATTTAATCAACACCTAAAATAGAATACCTATGACATTCATTTAGAATTAAAATTATTAGAAGTTATGTTAAAAAAATTATAAATTCAGTGGTATGATACATGTTCTCTTAAGATACATTAAAATTTATTTTTGGAAATTGTTGAAAAATTCATTTGATCCGTAATACAAAAAATACTGATAAAAATTTGCTAAGGCACTATAGTTGATTTCTTAACTAAACGGAGCAATCTGAAGTTGGAATGCTAAAACTGATCGTTTTTGATTGGATGATGTAACACCAGTTTTACACCACACAAACTTTGCAATGTAAACAAACGAATGTTCTCCATCTTGTCTCGTCAGCTGTTGTCAGTGATTGTATCGAATTTGCCCGCTGATAGGTCAAATTTAATTTTGCCGCAAAAAATCTATACCCGGTTCCAAATAAGAGTATAGTAGATAGCGCTGCGGAGCTAGCCCGTTTTACACACATTAAATAGAAATTTAAACGTAGCGCGGTATTTTTGAAATAGTGTTATGTTCCGCAAGTCACGTGTTACTGACGCTAATCAACGACTCACATTTTCAACAATACCAGCTGTTATTACTACGGCGTTCGACAGCTAAATGATGCGCGCATATCACAAATTTTTCGCTGATGTAAACTTGGTTTCCGGCTAGACCAATCAGAAAGCTCAAATCGTAGGCATAGGGCCTACTACTATATTCTTATTTGGAACAGACCATAGTGATATTTTTCTCGTATTTACACAGTGTAAATATGGCTCAGCGAGACAACTTCAGATTGCTCCGTTTAGTTAAGAAATCAAGTATAGCTTATTGTTATGATTTTAAATAATTTTCCAGGGTTTTCTTAGATTCCGATATAAATTATTAATCTTCTCTTTTAGTATCATTCGTATTTGGAGAATATGACACGCGTGAATCAAGCAGCAAAGAAAAAACCAAAGGACCGAAAAGATACAGACATCGTCGCAATTTTGGCAAAGATTAAAGGAAAAATGGTGCGCGAAAGAATTAGAGTTATTGAATTCTTACGCGACTTTGATAAAAACAATGAAAATAAAATATCCAAAGAAGATTTTAAACGTGGACTCAATGTCTGCAGATTCGACCTCAATGAAAATGAAGTGGAGACCATTATGGAAGTGTGAGTAACATAACAAAATATTAATTTGAGACAAATAAAAATAGAGTGGATGTAAATTGATGTGACTGTATATTAGATTCCACTAGTTTTATTTAGTATTTAATTTAAAAATCGCGCCGTTTACTAAGTAGTACAAATCATGCCACTAGGGCCGTATTTTAGCTTAAGTTATGCTATGCTGATGCAATATTATAAAATAGAACATGCACATTTTTAATGCAACCTGTCACATAAATTGGTCAAATGCCTAATCTAGTTTTTGTCAATTTAACCCAGATTTAGATAAAGACTAATGATGCCAGTTTTCAACGCTACTACTACCGCCATCTACCCGCCAGTAGCTGAACCTCTCTTCCTTTCACCACAGATTTCCATCACCAATGCGTATAACGAGTTTAAATTTGAACATGTACATTTCTAATGCAATCGGTCACGTTAACTAATAAAATTTCCAGTGAAGTTATGTCAATAATGGAGAAGAATTTAATTAGGCTTGATCAGACTATATAGTTTCAAACGCTACTTTTAGCGTCATCTATTCCTTGCTAAACCTCTCTTACTTCCACCACAGATTCCAATCACAAATGCGTATAACATGTTCGTGGAGTTTAATTTAAACATGTATATTTGTAATACAATCGGTTACGTGAACTGATCAAATTTCTGGTCTAGTTTTTGTCAATAAAGCACAGGAATTACTAGTGCCATCTATCCCTCACTAACTAAACCCGTCTCATTTTCACCACAGATTACAATCTCCGATGCGTAAACTAGTATAAATTAGAACATGTACATTTCTAAAGCTGGATGAGTCAGACCCTCCCAATTATAAGTATAAGTGCTAAATTAGCTAATCAGCGCTTGCATAAAATTCCAATTTCAGTTATACGTGCGAACGTTGAGTGCTGGTTGGTTAATTTAGTCGCTTATAATTGGGTAGGTCTGATCTGAATCTAGCTTTCTGGTTAAGTGTATATCAATAAAGCACAGGAATTTAATCCAGCCTGGCAGCCTGTTCATACAAGCTCCCACCGCTACTATTAGCGCCATCTATCCCTCACTAGCTAAATGTTATTTGAACCACAGGTTTCAATCTCCGATGCGTAACTCGTTCGTGGAGTACCGTCGTTTCTGCGAGACCGTAGAGGAGTCGTTCACGCAGCCTTGCTTAGAGCGCGCGCCTTTGATTGTGCCTATTCAACATGTACCGACCAAGGACTGCGACAAGAACTTCCTCAACTTCGAGGAGAGACACATCGTGGCCATGTGCATGCAGAAGCTGTCCAAGAACCCTGAGTTTATTATGAACTTGAGTGATTTGTTCATGGTAGGTTTCAGAAGCATAATGTATTTGTGTTACCGGCTGGTGATCACATATTTATCTGTACTGCTGATTTTCAGTTATCTAAAAATGTAAAGCCTGGATCCCACCTAGTTTAAATTTTTAATGAAATTATGGAAAATATTTAATGATTCATTAATTAATGAAGACAAATATATGAACATAATATTATTGGCTTATATTCCGAAGAAACCATATAATGAGTTGACCTATTAGCAAAAAATGTGAAACTCAGCATTATTAAAATTTTATTGAAGAATAATAATTCTTGACTTATAATGGAATTTGACCTACTCCAGTAAAAAAATATAGATTTATTTTAAAACATTTTTGTTTAACATAGCAGAATCAGACATGATAAACTAATAGTATATTCCGTAACTAAACCACGGCGACCATGTTTGCGGTTATCCGTTCCGTATACTAACTAAGAAACAACTTTCAGGATTTGGTTAGATTAAGAAAATTAGTTAAAGTCTGAATGTTTCGGTTTCTTTTTCGTGACCATGATAACCAACGATAAACGTTGGTTGTAGTGGTTAGTTTGTACGTTTATATGTTTATTTTGTGTCTTTTCATCGTTTCTACATTTTATTAATAAATAATAAGTTGCAATGTCGAAATTAGTGATAGTGACAGTTGCACTGTAAGTTAAAATAAACGTTTCAAAAAAATACCACGAATCTGCCATGTCTTAAAGCTACATTAAAAATCCGAAATTTGTGAAGTTGTAGGTGGCAATTGAAGTATATAAAGTAAAATAAACAGCTGATTTGTTCTGCAAAGCGTTTGACTATTTTTTGTTTTGATTGTGCTACGAATCAAATTTTGAGTTGTGAACATTTAAATGAATTTCTTCAAATTGCAGTAATACGAATTACACCAAATTTCGGACTGTGAATGCGGCTTAAGCCCTGTTCGCACGGCGATCTTTGGAGATTCTACGGAGAGTCAAACTCCCGGCAAAGTCACGGCAAAAAAATTAACAAATAATTCTCACTAGAAAGAAAAAAACTTCTTTTTTGCCGTGACTTTGCCGGGAGTTTGACTCTCCGTAGAATCTCCAAAGATCGCCGTGCGAACAGGGCTTTAAGTAAAAAAATGTCAAACACAAGCAAACTGTAAATAAATAAATATATATTCTACATAACTATCGTAGACAACCAGATATGAGAATTAACTTGTTCCAAATCATGACCACTTTTTCAGGAACCATAACTAACCATAAATTTACCATTACCGAAATCGCGGTTATTCGCTAATGAGTTACGAAATATACTATAAATACATCAAGCTTAGGCTCACATTTAGTTGCCCTGAAGATGGTCATTTATTTATTTATTTATAAGTCATAACCATAACCGAAACGTTGTCAATAAATTAAAATTGTCTGTTTGTCCTCCATGCGTTCCTATACTATTCATCCGATTATGATGAAATTTTAGTGAGTTGTTGTGTGTACGCCCGCGAAAGTTTCTGACTTAGTAGGTACTTAGGCAGTCCGTCATCTTGAAACAAAATGGCCGCTAGCTAACTCAAAATGTATTATACCGATTACCGATTCAAATTTAGTATGGTAAAAGCTTTAGGATATAACTTATGACATCAACATACTAAAATGTCCCTCATCTTGAAATAAAATGGCGGCTATCTAATTCAAAATGTACTGCACCGATTGGGTTCAAATTTGGTGTGGTATGGTAATAGTTTAAGATTCTTAGGGCACAGCTAGTATGTAATAAAATCCGAGCCATGTTATCCAATAAAGAACTAAATTATTAATTCTACCCATCATTTTTCAAATCTTATTGAGATTTATTTGTTTTATAACGGATTTTTGATAAAATCTTTACCAATGTACCAATTACAAAAAAATTTCGAAGTCAATGAAAATCATGATCAAAATACTATTCTAATAATTATTCTAGACATTTAGGGAAACAAAAGACCAATGAATATGAGCTAAGTAACCTGACTATTCTTTTTCTTTTGAATAGGGGAATAGGTTAGCGTATAGATCCAGAAAAGCGAGATGAAGACTTCAAGTAGTCATGTTGATTTTATTAAATACATTGTGTTTCTGTTCTCCAGGACTTTGACAGGGAAAGATGCGGCACAGTGAGTTGCCACCAGCTGATGAAGGTGCTGTCCGTCCGCGGTCTACACAACTTGATTTCCACCACCGAGTTCAACGCTCTATGCAAAGCGTTCAGCTTCGAACGCGGACTGCGCGAAGAAGTGGACTACCGCGCGCTTTGCAAAGCTCTTGATTTACTTTATATTGCAACTAAATCTACACCGTTTTAAATAACATTGCACGTAGTGCTGTAGTGTGTGAGTTGTGGTTGTTAAAATAAATGTATGTTGAATAAAATAATTTTTCTTTTAAAAATTATATTACTTTCTTATACACTGTATAAGTCTAAATTATTAGTATTTAGTTATGTAAGTGACGGGAAGTTATGTGCTGGTAATATTATATTTTATCTATCGCCCAAAAAGGAAGTACCTATAGGATATAGGAATCGTGAAAAAATTTAACGTCGATATTATTGTCAAAAATTATTGAATTATCTACCACGTTTTTAACTATATTTACGAGGGTTTATGTTAGGGAGATTATAATTATACGTAAGTAATTTATTATCTTTTTCCTAAAAAAGTATTTATTTTAATTCGATTACCTATGATAATTACGCAATAATATATTGTATCACCATTGAAAGTGATTCATATTATTTTATTATCTCATTTATCTTATCAAATATTATTTATTAGGTATTGCATTTGTAGTTCATTCCGCACTACCGAAAGCAACTGTGAAATTGTTTGTTTAATGAAAAGTGATTATAATGTATGTTTTTATTTTTGATCTGAAATTGAAGACGCTTTTTGTAAGTACAATAATAATTAAAATAACAAATATAATTTTTTTGTCAAATGTAAGGAAATAATTGATAACCATCACTTGACTGTCAACTTACTGTCATGAAAAATAAACAAAATACTATTACGTTTAGAGAACAGATTCAGTAATTTATTTTTACCTCCCGCCTCATATTCTATAAGGGAGGTATTGTGATGGAACAAAATTTTCGAGTGTGAGTTTTTGGTGGATAAGCACGTTTTAGAATCCCTAGTGTAAGAATTTAACATTTTCGAGATGATGTCTGTGTGTGTTGTGTATGTCTGTGTTCGTTCATTTGTATGTTACAATTTTTTCGTTCACGATAACTCAAAAATATCAAACATAAAAATTTCAAATTTTGTATTGAAGGTTTTAATACGATTCTTAATAACCCAATATAATATTGGATTCAATCTACAAACCGGAAGTAGTACTTTTTTAAATATTTCAATAAATAATTAATTTAAGACAAATTTTTTTAATTTTAAATGAAAGATTATGTGATTATTACATACCATACAATCGGTATTTTATAAATTTTTCTGTATCAGGTTTCTTCTGGTATCATTTAAGAATAATTAAAGTACTTATATTTCGGTATCTTGTTTCTTGTAGTCCACGATCGTTGACCATTTATTACTACGTAAAATTTAAATGATTATGACATGACAGTGACAATAGTAAAATATCGTTTATATCTCCTTCTGCAGTTTAAATAAAATGACTAAAATATACTTGTGAGTATTAGTAGTAATAGTAGGTAGTACCTATATATTAATATATTTGTATAATATGTAAAACGAATAACGTATGGCGGGAGGTCTTGTGCTGGTCAGATCAGATTTTTTGAGAGGAGAACGACCTATCCAAAAATGTAAATTTTAAATCCAAATCTAACTTTTTGTATTTTTCTAATATTTTTTTCTTACTATGTCACTTGATGAGACTGCACATATAATAATTATTGTACTTTGCATCTGTATGATAAAGATATAAAGTAGAACAAAAACAGATTATTATTGTTTACAGAAAATCAAAGAACATCAATTTGAAAAATAATTAATGATATCCCCACTTAACGCAATTTAGGACAAGTGAGTAATAGATAATAGTATATTATTTAACGAGTAAATAATGTAGGCTATAATTAATGAGGATGAAAGTTTGTTCACGAGCCGAAGGCGAGTGTATAAACCATCCGAGTTAATTATAGCCATTATTTTCGAGTCAAATACGACGTTTTATCTACAACTTTTTAAATAAAGCAACATTTTCTTACTACAAATTTGTATTGATATTAACCTAACCTCAAACTTTGGTGTGATGACAATTTATCCGAGTAATTTAGAACTATTATGGGCTAGTCATACACAGCGTTTTACAAATTTTTATTATTTTTACTGTTTCTGCTTACAACGTCATAAAATGATAACTTGATGTAACACTAATATTAAAACAGATGTAGTGGCAGTTTGACAGTTCGAGAGAATAAAGTACTCATTATTTAACAGTGTGAAATAATGAATTCATTATTTCATAATGTGTCCTTATGGAGGGGTTTATTATACTACTTTCACGTATATAATGAATACATTATTCTATTGTTGTAGATAAATATATTTACTTTTGCAGGTATTCACCTTATTACTAAGCTTTTTCCCAACTTTTTGTCCAAATCAAGGATTTTTCACTTGTGAATGTGAGACAAGTACAGAAGAAACAATTACATGCGAGTGCACGTTGCATGCATTGTATCAACCATGCTCAGGAACAATCTTTCTGCAACATCTGCTAGCAGAACTCAAATCTAAAGAAAATGTGTACTTAATAAATGTTTTAATAATATCAAATGTCGAGCAACCCATTGATATGCATATTTCAAAAAATTTATTGCTATATAATTTTTCGTCACTTGAAACAATAGTTTTGAATTCTGTTAATTTAAAAACAAACAACGGGATTTTCTTAAAAGTTTTTACTAAAGTAAAAACAATTACTATTACACAATGTAACATAACTGACATTAACAGTGACTTATTAGAGTATGTGCCAAAATTGGAAGACCTGACATTACAACGTAATACAATAGAAAAATTACATGCTGACAACTATATATTTAATATTTCCTTGAAGTCTTTAAATTTAAATTCAAACAAAATAAAAGAAATAGATTCAAATATATTTTCTACTAATAGCAGTCTTGAATATTTAAATTTAAGTCACAATGCTCTAAAATATATACCAGATATTTTATTCGAGAAAACACTAAAACTAAAAACGATTGATTTGAGCAATAATCAAATTAGAACTATACCTGAAACATTATTTGTAAATTTACGTGATTTGAAAAAAATATATTTTCAACACAATCATATAATTAATTTCTATCCGGAGTTAGATAATAATGTTGCTCTACATCTTATTAACATTTCATATAATCCCGTGATCTGCGACTGCACTATGAAAGATATTATAACTCGACTGAAAATTCAAAATACGACAATATTCGGTATCTGCAACGAGCCACACAGTTTGAAAAACATAGAAGTTAATCAAGTACTATCTGAAGATTTTTCATGTCCACCGGAAATAATTTGTACGAAAGAAGAAAACAATAGTTACTTGAAAATTTCATGCAAAGTATCTAACTATATTGCCACAAATGTTACCTGGACCATTAATGAAGAAGAAATAAGTCATGATAACATAAGTTCTGCTGCTATAGATAAACTGACTATATGGTCTAATTTTACAAGTACTATAAAATACAAAGGTGCATACAAAATTGAAGCGAAAAATAAACATGGAAGCAACTTTGTAAATTACTCTATAACAGAAGGCGAAGAATATAAGAGTGGAACAAATAATTATTACATTTTATTATATACGAGTTTTTCTGTTATTGTCTTATTACTCGTATGTGTAGCAGTATACTATATCATTTATAAAAAATTGGTAAGTGATAAAATTAAGAATTTAGTAATAAAATGGTTGGGTAGTAAAAAATTAAATGTAAACTTAAAATCTAAGGTAAAAAATTACTGCATTAGGCAAACGACTAACAACGTAAATGCCGCCTTAAATGGTAAACTTGCTAGTCTGTAAGGTGTTAATGGTGTACGAGAAAATCGAGAAAAGAGTGTGGGTACATGGGACCACGGCGTATAATTCATCGTGTCTAAAAGCAGTGGGGACCATACAAGTATCTACTACCCTACGATATTTAAATTCAAAATAGTGAGCAAACCATACTTTAAGATAAACTTTATGGTAGATATTCTATGGTTTTCTACTACCCAAGAAACAAACAATCATGCACGATATTATGACAAAAATAAAATGTAAGTTTATAGTGCATACTGAAAATAAATTTTGTACTGACTTGAGATGTATTTGCACACTAAACATATACATTATTTTCACATTGCACACCCAGATAGCACAATTATCCAAAAGATATCTCTAGGATTTCTTATTAAAGATATCTGTAAGATAATTTCGAAAGATATCTTATTGATAACAATTAGAAGATATCTGATGTACTGTGAAATTAAAGTAATCTCTATGAAGATATCTCTTTGATATCTCCCTAAATTTAACTTATAGGTAGTATCTTTTAAAGTTATTCGAAAGATATCATCTTAACAATGATCCCTAGGATGTCATAGTGAAGATATCTTAAATACTGTGAACATAAAGTAATACATTTGATATCTTCTAAAATTGATCTTACAGGTATCTTTTACAGATATTCGAACGATAAGTTTAATCTAAATAACGATCCGTAGTGAATATTTATCTTATACAGTGTGTCTGTCGTAAAGGTGTATGTACACTATGTTCCAAATGTTCTGCCCCAGCCTTAGAAAATCCCCCAGTGATCCGCAACCATTGTAGCACCATTCGTCAAAATATTCGAAATACGGCCTTCTTAGGTTGTAGAAAAAGACAGCATGCGAAAGATAGAAGCAGTTCTCGGTGAATCATTGCGGATTACGCCAGGTAGAGGAAAAGTGTAGAACAATAATTGCTTTGGGCTCTGTTTCGGTTTAGAAATACAATTTCCATAGTTTTGTTTTCTTCACTTCATTAAATTTCTAAACAAAAATTGCGTTATTATGAAATGAAAAAATTCTTTTAAATAAACAATTTTATAAAAATTTGTATCTTAAAAATGCCACAATACCTTAAAACTAAAAAATTAACTTATTGCCAAATTTTATATTAAATACATAAGATAATTATTGGTACTGACAAAAGGTAAAATTTAAAAATGAAGGCGATCCTATCCTAAACTGACCGAATAAATTGAAAGTAAAAAAATCTAATTGCAGCATAACATGGATAACATTTTGACGAATGATTTTTGTACGGAGTTGCTAAGTAAGTATATTGAATTAATAAAATTAAATTAAAAAATAGAAATAAAAATACAAAAATATGCAGAATTACCTATAATTGTTAATTATTTTTATGATTAGTAATTTCATTTTGAATATTTTATGTGTGTGTGTGTGTGTGTGTGTGTGTGTGTGTGTGTGTGTGTGTGTGTGTGTGTGTGTGTGTGTGTGTGTGTGTGTGTGTGTGTGTGTGTGTGTGTGTGTGTGTGTGTGTGTGTGTGTGTGTGTGTGTGTGTGTGTGTGTGTGTGTGTGTGTGTGTGTGTGTGTGTGTGTGTGTGTGTGTGTGTGTGTG